>CM039676.1:503012706-504276867 GCA_022496015.1 Hordeum marinum
AAAGGAGGCCTTAATATCCTAGTTTCCTTATTACCCTGTTGGCCACGGGAGGGTATGCAAGTTCTTTCCATAAGCACGTATGACTATATATGGAATACATCCCTACATTATGTTAACGAACTGGAGCTAGTTCTCTGTGTCCCCCTATGTTACGACTGTTATATGATGAATATCATCCAACGAATCTACGATCCAGTGCCTATGATCTTTTCACATATTGTTCTTGCTAAGTTACTATTTGTTGCTGCTACTGTTACACTTGCTATAAAATCACTGCCGCTATTGTTACCGCTACTGTTACTGTCACCACTTATATCAAACTATCATATTACTATGCTACTGATCACTCTGCTGCAGATATTTATCTCCATGTGTGGTTGAATTGACAACTGAACTGCTAATACTCTCAAATATTCTTTGCCTCCCATTGTGTCGAATCTATAAATTTGGGTTGAATACTCTACCCTCGAAAACTGTTGCGATCCCCTATACTTGTGGGTTATCAAGACCTTTTCTGGCGCATTTGCGGGGGAGCATAGCTATATTTGCTGAGTCACTTGATATTAGTTGACCACTATGAAGAATCTGAAGGATACTAAAACCAAGATTTTTTTCTCTAAGATGAGGGGAGGTAAGGAACTGTTATCACACTCTGCACTTGATTCACCCTCCGTTATGAGTAAGCTTGCAACACCACCACATGCTATTAATCCTGATATTGATGGTGCTACTTCTCCTATGAATGATGCTTATGATGATGCTAGTACCATGCTTGATGAAACTGTGCCATTAGGCGAATTTCTTGATGAACAATTGCTAGAGCTAAGGAGAATGAAATTATTGAAACTGTTGAATCTGCTAAAACTGATGAGAACTTTGAAACTGATGATTATGAAACACCTAATAGGCCTAGATCTCCTAGATTTGAAATGCCTAAGATACCTGAAGGTTATACTTTAGATGGAGAAATAGGTAGAGGATTCTTGCTTGTAAGGATAGAAATGATGTTAAGAAATTACTATGCAAGTATAAGGAAAAGACTTTTAATGCTAAAATGAATAGTGACCCTAAGTTTGTTACTTCATCTCTTTTGTTACCGATAAGGATTATGAATTCTCTGTCAACCCAGAGTTAATTACTTTGGTTGAATCTAATCCTTTTCATGGCTATGAAACTGAAACTGTCCTAGCACACCTTACTAAGCTGAATGATATAGCCACCCTATTTGCTCATGATGAGAAGAGTCGCTACTATTATATTCTTAAACTATTTCCATTCTCATTAAAGGGTGATGCTAAGATATGGTACAATACTCTTACTCGTGGTTGTGTGAGTAGTCCCTATTATGATTTACTACTTCTCTGAAAAATATTTTCCTGCTCATAAGAACAAGCTGCCTTACAGGGAATATTTAACTTTGAGCAAATTGAAGAGGAGAGTCTTCCACAAGCTTGGGGGAGGCTTCTCCAATTTCTTAATGCTTTGCATGATCATCCTCTTAAGAAACATGAAATACTTGATATCTTCTATCATGGACTAACTGATGCTTCGAGGGACTCCCTAGATAGTTGTGTTGGTTGTGTTTTCAGGGAACGAACTCTTGAACAAGTTGAGGAACTATTAAATAATATATTGAAGAACTATGATGATTGGACTCTCCATGAACCACCAATTGAACACACTCCAAAGAATATGGGTATCTTATTTCTTAGTCCTAAAGATATGCAAGAGACAAAGAAATGTATGAAGGAAAAGGGTATTAAAGCCGAGGATGTCAAGAATTTACCACCTATTGAAGAAATACATGGACTCAACACACCACCACCTCCACAGGTGGTAGAGGTAAATTCTTTATTAAAGTTTGATGAAGGTGATATCCCTTACAATAACATCCTAGTCAATGCTTATATGAGTTTGATAACTACATTATTAAACAAGAGCACTTCAATGCAAATGTTCTAAAACACTTGAAATATAATTCTGATATGGTTGCTCGCTTGAGTGACTTGTTATTTGGAATTAGTAATGATGTTAGAGGTGTAGGAAAACATGCCTCTATGGTTGAAACTCGGTTAGAACAAGTTGCTAAATCTAAAAGAGAATTGCTTGATGAAATGAATAATAATATGAATGATCATGCTATTAGAGTAGTAACTAGAGGAGGTAAAATGACCCAAGAACTTGTTTATCCTAAAGGTCTTCCTACAAGAATTGAACAAGACTCTCAAGGAATTAATGCTGATACACCTAGTCCTTCTAAAAGAAAATAAAAAATAAAATGATAGGACTTTGCATGCTTCTAGTGAACCTAAGATAGAAAAAACCTCCTGATGATACTAATGATGTTTCTTTTCTGATGCTAAAACTCAATCTGGTAACGAACATCCACCAAGTGATAATGATAATGATAGTGATGTTCATGAGGATACTCAACCTAGCAATGATAAAGAACCAGATAATGATGTAGAGATAGAACCTGTTGCTGATCTTGATAACCCACAACCTAAAAATAAACGATATGATAAAAAAGACTTTGTGGCTAGAAAACATGGTAAAGAAACAAAACCATGGGTTAAGAAACCCATGCCTTCCCACCTAAAACATCCTAAGAAAAAGTATGACGAGGAGTTTTGAACGCTTTGCTGAAATGATTAGGCCAGTCTTTTTGCGTACCTGCTTAACATATATCTTAATGATGCGTCCCTATGGTAAGTACATGAAAGACATCATCACCAATAAAAGGAAGATACCTGAAGTAGAAATCTCCACCATTCTTGCTAATTATTCTTTTAAGGATGGAGTACCTAAAACTTGGAGATCCTGGAATACCAAGTATACCTTGCTCCATCAAAAGAAATAATGTCAAAACTTCTTTGTGTGATTTAGGAGATGGTGTTAGTGTTATGCCTTTCTTTTTATATAAAAGACTTGATTTGAATAAACTCACACCTACTAAAATATCATTGCAAATTACTGACAAATCAACAGCCATACCTATAGGTATTTGTGAGGATGTGCCCGTTGTTGTTGCAAATGTTATTGTCTTAACGAGCTTTGTTATTCTTGAGATGCCCAAGGATAAAAATATGTCGATTATCCTTGGTAGACCCTTTTTGAATACTGCACGGTCCTGTTATTGATTGCAATAAAAGCAAAGGTCACTTTTCATATCAATGGTAATGAGCATATGGTACACTTTCCGAAGAAACAATTCCAAGTAAATGGTTGTGAATGTTATTGAAAATTCTTCAACACTCATTATTGGAAGCTTCCAATTACCTCTACCTACTGTCAAAAAAATATGATATTATTATGGTTGGGGATATGCCTATTTCCATTGAGGTAACCTTGTGTTTTACGAAAGTTCTTTGGTTTCATGCTAATTGAAAGTTGTTGTTAATAAGATTTGATCAACCTTATTAATGAATCATTTTCGAGAGGTATGAAGTTGATGAAATCAGTAGATGCAACCCGCTATGTCCACCTTTAATTTTGTGTTTTCCTAGTTAAATAAAATAAGATGCCACATTTTTCCAGTTTTCTGTTTTTTTTGTGCAATAAAAAATGGCCCAAAAATAGGAGTTCTCAGAATGCCCTAAAAATTTAACATGAATTTTTTCTAATTATTTATGAATTTCTGGGACAATAATACCAGAGGGCGGGTGTGCACCAGGTGGCCATGCTTCCACTAGGGCGTGATAGACCCCCTGATGCGGCTTGGTAGAGGGTGGGCCCCTGGTGGGTCCCCTCATTATCTCTTCAGCCCATGTCATCTCCTGCCTCCTGAAAAAAATAAGCATTGCTCTCTCCCTCATGTTCTTTCTCAAGAACTCGTGGATTTCGATCTCTTTGCTCAAATCTCTATTTCCGAAATTGTTTTAGGGGATTAGCTTCTCAGTATGTAACTCTCCCATTGCTCAAATTATTTATTGATTTAGTGGTTTATTTTCATAATAATTAGCTACTCTTGGTGCTTCTATTGATGAGCTTGCATGTTTAATTCTTAGAGTTCTAAGTAGTTTGAATGCTTGATATGACCTCTATGCATCCCTAGAAGTAGTTGCTATCAATCTTATTTAGTTTTGTTAACAATTTGTTGTGGACTAAAAAATTTGTAAATTTTATTTGTAGAAAGTAAGATGAATTTCTTTAGGAAGTATTCCTCCAAGATGAATGCCAAGGGAGTTATTGAGGAGTCGTCTGATAGTGACCTACACATTCCGAGGAAGGAAGAAGTGCGTCCGTGTGAATGGAAACATATTCCCTTTATAGAGGAAGACGATTTCTATCAAGAATTTTCTCAATTTATTGACAATGCTGGGTTGACCAACTTCCTCACAGATAAGTGTGACCAGTATCACATCCTCACAAATTACTTTCTACAAGGTTTTAATTTCCTAAGTAGGAATAACCCTCCTGAGTTGCAATTAATCTATATGCTGAAAACTACAAAATACCATTAACCGACTTTTGTGACATATGCTTGATTCCTTCTAATGCGGAATTAAGAGAGCCTAGACCAATAGAGTTTGAGGATTTTCTCCTCACCTTAATAGTGGGCGACGATAGAGGCGTGTCGAACACCACAAGCACTAGTTTTCAGTTTCCTTCTCCGCACTACTTGCTATATTCATTTCTAAGTGTTTAACTTCTAAGGAAAAGGTCGGTGCATTCAGTGCTCCGGACCTTTCTATTTTGCGATGTGCAATATATAATGATCACACCTTTCGCCTAGGAGCTATTGTTGCACGACGACTACAACTTAACAAGAGTAAGGGCAAGATACATGGTGGCATTTATGCTACTCACTTAGCAGGTGGTTTAGGAGTTCAGATACGCCCTCTTGATTATCTTTTTCCCAAGGTTTATATAGACTACAAGTGGGCGTGGATTATTGATGCCATTGTGTCGTGGATTATCATTTTAATTGTCGGTGTTCACGCTCTTTCATTGTATTATCCATGCTAGACTTATTCTTCTAGTTTTCTTATTGTGTCGTGGATTTATGACGGCAGATGTCCGGGTGAACGGACTTGGATTCGAGGCCATCGCTAACGTGGTAGACTCAAAGGGGTTGTTCGGGACGAAGGACACGGTTTACCTAGGTTCAGCCCCTCAAGGTGAGGTAATAGCCTACATCCTGCTTGTGTTTGTATTGCTCGTTGTATCGATTACAAGGGAGCTAAAGCTTGACCTAGTTCTCGATCACCTGATCTCTAAGTCGCCCTGGGTCTTGCCCTTATATAGGGGGTCAAGACCATGGGTTACACAAGTCTGTGACCGACTCTCATTACATGTTCGAGTCTGCCTCTATCTTCTCTTATCTATCCTGTCCGAGCCGCTTGGGGGGGCTTACAACGCTCGGGTCTTCTCATCCGGGCCACCTCGCGGCCCATCCTGCGAGCCACTATTCTTGTGGGCCCTCCATTCATGACGGCTCACTCTTGGGCTGGCCATGACCCCGTCCAGTTTAACCCGGAGCCTACCAGGGCGGGTCTCACCGTGGGGTTATATCCCCAACATTAGGCCCCAGGTTGATTTGAGCTTGCTCACTTCATCCTCTTCTTCTGTTTCTTGGTGAGTCACCCAGTGATGACCCGCCATGACATCATGTGGGCCTTGCCGAAAAGATCCGCTGACGTACCAACAAATCGCGTATTAAATGGTCAGCCCGAAAATCGAGGCGTCCGCCTCGGCCGGACAATTTCTGTCGCCTGGATTTTCGTGCCTGTCCGTTTTTCCTTTTCAATTGGGCCGCTATGAACTGTCATTTCCTTCTTCCCGCTCGCGCTTCCATTTTCCTCTCCTCCGACGCTTCCGCTCCTGCTCCGGTGCCGTCCTCGTCTCGCCGTCGACTGGCCCCTGCATCACCCTGTTGCGAACCAGAGCTCATCTCGCGCTCGTCATCTCGTCGCCAGTAAGTCCTCTTCCCGTAGATCCATAGCCGTCTCCGGTAGGGCTTCTAGGAAACTTTGCCGCCGCCGTCGTGTTTAGCGCTCGCACTCCATTGCTGCCGGTCGTGCCTTGTCGTACGGACTCCGGGCCGTCACTCGCCTTCACGGAGCCGCTACGTAATAAGCGGTCAACAAGAACGCATAGATCGATCCTCGCTCCGCTTCTCATTTGGGTCCCATCTGCTTCACCTGTTCGTCCTTAGGTCTTGACATACAAGCATTTATCCTATTTTTGTAGATCCGTTCTTTAGCTGAGCTTTGCGAAACCTGTTTCATGGGACTTAGCCGATTTTCACTCCGCTCCTTTTCTTTGTTGTCCCGCCAGGCCTCTTCGGCTCTCATCAGCCGGACCATGGCATATCATTTGCAGAACCCTTAAAATTGTAAGCCATCATAGACACTTGTTTTGCTCCTGACTCGCCATACTTTTAACTTGCACAGTCTTTTAAGCCGCCAGCATGTCTCGCGCTTCCAACTCGTGCAACTGGGTCGGGTCTTGCATCACAAAGGAGTTTTTGTTGGATTTTCTTCACGCGAGTACTCTTCCTCCCAAGGAAGTCATTAGCTGGCGAGTCCTGGGTGATGAAACACGGCCCACTCCTCAAGAAGGCGAAGTGGTGGTCTTCTCTGACCATATCGAACGAGGATTCGTGCCTCCCGGCTCGAAGTTCTTTCGTGACATCCTTCACTGCTACAAGCTTCACCCCCAAGACTTGGCCCCCAACTCCATCTCAAATATATGCAATTTCCAAGTGCTCTGTGAAGCCTATCTGCAAGCCAGGCCGTCCGTGGGGTTATTTTGAGAGTTTTTCTACACCAACCGGCAAACTGAAGTGAAAGCCGGTCCAAGTCTAGAGCTTGGCGATATCTCCATCCAACAGCGTAGAGATATTATGTTTCCAGCCACGCAGATGCCAAGTCACCCCAAAGACTGGAACAAGACTTGGTTCTATTGCAAGGACACCTCTCCTGAGAATGAGCGTCCATTGCCGGGTTATCGTCCTTCCCGGCTCAAAACAACTTCAGAGCTTCCTGGCCGGTTATCAGCTTCAGAGCGTGCATGGTACGAGCCGGCTCATGCCAAGATCAAGGCCCTCATGGCCAATGGTTTAACCGGACTGGACTTGATCCGCTGCTGGATTTCTTGGTGGATTATGCCCTTCAGTCATAGAAGCCGGATCATGTGTGAATACGAAGGCAAATATGATAGTTCCTTATGCTTCGGCTGATCCACACTATCAGAAGATGACATTACCACCGTCATCCGGAGCCTTGTCCATGAAGCTTCCGGATCATGAAGCGCCATTGGCCTGGCTCCTTTTAACGCCAAGAATCTGGCTCCAGATGTAAGGTGACTCTTCCCCTGTTTTTACTTTATACTTTTCTGACTCATTATCGTTTAACCGGTTTACTTTTCCAGGCCACCTCTGATTTCTGGAAGAGAGAATATGTTCCTCCCTTGAAGAAGCCCAAGAAGAAAACTCTGGCTAAGAAGTCTAAGAAGACCACCCCACAAGAAGAATGGTTTGAGTTGCCGCCGTCCTCCGACTCAGAGGTAAACTTTGGCCGCTTTCTGCCATTTTGTTATCTTATTTTACTTACCCTTGTTTTACTCATAGGATAATGTTGAAACAAGCCATGCCAACACCCCTGAGCTAATCTATATTTCTTCCGGCTCAGAATATTTTGTCCCCCGGAAGCTGCGGCAGGTTATTAAAAAGGTTCCTCTTTCTCATCCTCTCGCTTATCTGGCTCCCGATTTTCTTTTGAAGAAGCAACAACAGACTGAGCATTGCCAGCCCGGGGCGCCGGTTCTTCTCAACTGATGTCCGGCTTTCCAAACTCACCAGCTCCAAAGAAACGCCCCGCAGAGGTATGTATCTTCATTTAGTTAATTTCACTTTACATCCTTGACTGTGTCTCATCTTTTCTTTGCCTTGTCTCTCAGAAATCACCATCTTCCGGTGACTCTTCAGCGACCGCTTTGCCGCCTCCCAAGATTAACCCGCTGTAAATATTTTCCACTATGACCTTTGACTTTTTGAGCCGCCATAGAATCATTTGGATTCTAATCCTCACACTTTCCAGTGCTCAAGCCAAGTGCCAGAAGACCAACATGTCCTCCCCTGGCCCTGCTGCCCCAGAGCCGGAGCCTTCGAAGCCGGATGAGTCGCAGCCGGCTGAAGATATGCTAGCCGCTTCTGCTGAACCGGATGCTGATGACATTGTCCCAGACAGTCCATTGAAGAGTCCTGCTAAGCCGCCGAGTTCTGCCCAGGCAGCCAAGGACACGACTAACCCTGAAGTTGAAATCGCTGGCGCCGGGTTGCATTCTCCCCTGGCTCACGTGCTGACCAAGCAGGGTGAAACAGCTGAAGCTTCCAGGAAGCTTGACTTTGAACCTTCTTCCTTGGAGAAGATGTCAGCTAAGGAGCTTCATGCTGGCTATATGACCCGCCTATACACCAGCCGAGACCTGGAGCTTCAACTGGTTAACCTCATGAAGCGGAAGTATGAGGTATTCTTTTCCTCCTTACATCCCTACATAGCCCCCAAGTGCCGGTTTAATTATATTGAACCGAGGCTTTGCTTAGCTGCTTTTTAGATAAAATTATTCTGTAGAAGGTAATCAGAAGAGCCGTTATTAGCCCCCAAGGCCCTGCTCAAACTTGTCTTTGAGTCGGGACTCCTGAAAAGATATTTTTTTAGAGCTAGATGGTAGCCCCCAAGGGCCGGCTCAAACTTGTTCAAAGTTGAGTCGGGGCTTCCCAGAAGATATTTTGAAGAGAGCTTAATAGTAGCCCCCTAGGGCCGGCTCAAACTTGTTCAAAGTTGAGTCGGAGCTTCTCAGAAGATATGTTGAAAAGAGCTTAATAGTAGCCCCCAAGGGCCGGCTCAAACTTGTTCAAAGTTGAGTCGGGACTTCTGAAAAACATTAGCCCCCAAGTGTCATGCATATTGCTTGCAATCTGTTTGAGACTTGTTCGTCTTATTCTCTGCTTTGAAATGTTTGCAGGAATCCTTGACTGAAGTCGGGTCACAACTGGCCGGCTTGAAGACCAACTTGGCTGATCAATAGGCTGCTCGGAGCGCCACCGATGAGAGATGCCGGCTCTTGACCGAAGAGCTGGTTAAAGTTAAGGCGGAGTTCGCTGCTTTCAAAGAGTCCGTCATGTTTGATAAGGCCACGCTTACTAAATGGGTGGATGATGTTGACCAGCGGTTGATGATCGTCTCTGACGAGTTGCAGTCCCTGAAACGTCACATCACCAAGATGACAACCACCCTCTTCGGTGAGCTCCTTGATAAGTTTTCCTTAATTGCAGTTATTACATCTGAACTGGCGACTCATCACAAAAACCTCCGGCTCATACAGGTCCTAGAAGCCGCCAACTGGCGTTTGATAGCTTATTACCTCTCAAAGCTATCTACACCCTGGCGGAGCAGCTGTACTGCGGTGCGATGTTTACCATCAAATCTGTACAGTACAAGGAAAAGATCCCTTCTAATATCAAAGGGGTCTTGGAACTTTTCTCCACCATGCCAAAGCAGATTGCCGAGTTGAAGAAATCAGCCGCCCACCAGGGGGCGACCGTAGGCATAAGCCGGGCTCTGGCCTTTGCGCCGGATCTTACTCCGGGTGATATGATGGAAGGCTTCCCCTCCAAGAGGGATGACGGCTTTGAATTCACAGAAGCTGACTACATCCGGTGCGTCAAGGACTCCAGATATCTAGCCTCCATCTTAGCGGAAGAGGTTGACCTGAATACTTACCAGGCGGCTTATGATGCTGACCAGAAGAGGATTCGTGGCCCGCTCTATGAATGGAAGGACTTGACACCCGCCCGTAGTAAGGACCTCTTCGCTTCTGCTCTTGACACGTCTCCCTTCTTTGAGGAAGGGAATTTTGCAGCTCTAGCTGACTGCAACTGGAACATGGATAACCTTCAGATCCAAGCGTCCGAAGAGCCGGAGCAGCATGAGCCGGAGGCCAGTTGACTTTGCTCCACTTTGTAATAGTCGGCTCTCATAGTAGAGGACTTGAAAAACTTGATCCACACTTTTGGGCTCTACATAGAGCGTTTGTACATGTCCTGTGATATTTGTTGTGTTGATCTTGAGAAAAATCCCGGCTTTCAAAATGCCATCTTCTTTTTACGCGTTCCGGTTAATGATTTCCGTCGGCTGTCTCTTATTCTTGGGTCGAGAGTCGGCCAAAAGACTTTATGATTTCCGTCCGCGGCTAATCATGTCAATCGGAGATTTGTAGCATAAGGCTAGTTAACAAGCATTATGAGTTGTACCCGAAGGTAATAATACAGTGTAAACGCTGGCGGATAGGCGTTAGAAGCTGTACCCAAAGGTAAGAAGCCGCCCTCGCCGCGGCTAATTTCTTTAGCCGGATTTTGTGCTAGAAGGCCGTCTCATAAACATTACGAGCTATACCCGGAGCTAATAATACAGCGTAAACACTGGCGGATAGGTGTTAGAAGCTGTACCCGAAGGTAAGAAGCCGCCCTCGCCATGACTCATTTTTCTGAGCCAATTTTTACGGTGCTCGACACCGGCGGATAGGCGTTAGAAGCTGTACCCGAAGGTAAGAAGCCGCCCTCGCCACGGCTCATTTGCCTGAGCCGATTTGTACGGCGTACGACGCCGGCGGGTAGGCGTTAGAAGCTGTACCCGAAGGTAAGAAGCCGCCCTCGCCACGATTCATTTTTCTGAGCCGGTTTTTTCATTTTTTTCAATGATATTTCTTTATATAATTACGACATGAAGAATGATAGTATACAATGAAGGTTCTCTACACCCTTAAGTGAAATAAGGCCGGAGATGCGCGATGTTCCACGGCCGGCGGGTCTCCTGACCCGCCGTATGTGAGTCATCTCGGATATCGACGAGGTAATATGACCCATTGTTGAAATTTCTGCTGACCAC
Organism: Hordeum marinum; assembly: GCA_022496015.1. Lineage (NCBI taxonomy): Eukaryota > Viridiplantae > Streptophyta > Magnoliopsida > Poales > Poaceae > Hordeum > Hordeum marinum. The sequence goes on from CM039676.1 coordinate 503,023,599, forward strand.
AAAAGGCCCTTCCCATGGAGGAGAGAGCTTATGCATATTCGTCTGGTCCTAAATCAGCCGGAGCACTAAGGCGCCCTCCTGGAACGTCCGAGTCTTGACCCTGCGGCTGTGATAGCGATGCAAGTCTTGCTGATAAATTGCCGACCGAGCCGCTGCTAGCTCTCGCGCCTCTTCCAGAGCATCCAACGCGTCTTGACGTGCCGTCTCATTGTCCGTCTCAACATAAGCCGCCACCCTTGGCGAGTCATGCCGGATGTCACTGGGCAAAACTGCCTCGGCCCCGTATACCATAAAGAAAGGCGTGAAACCCGTGGATCTGTTAGGAGTGGTCCTGATGCTCCATAAGACAGAGGGTAATTCCTCTACCCAACACCCGGGAGTCCGCTGAAAAGGAACCATAAGCCGTGGTTTAATCCCTCTTAGAATTTCCTGATTGGCACGCTCCGCCTGACCATTGGATTGTGGATGTGCAATGGCTCAAACATCAAGCCGGATATGCTCTTCGTCACAAAAAAAATTCATAGCCCCCTTGGACAGATTTGTACCATTATCAGTGATGATGCTATGCGGGTAACCAAAACGGTAGATCAATTTTTTGATGAATAAAACCGTCGTAGCCGCATCACATTTGCTGACCGGTTCTGCCTCTACCCACTTGGTAAACTTGTCTACCGCTACCAGGAGGTGTGTTTTCTTATCCTTGGATCTCTTGAAAGGTCCCACCATGTCAAGCCCCCAGATCGCAAACGGCCAAGTAATTGGTATCATCCTCAATTCCTGAGCCGGAACATGAGCTCGTCGGCCAAACTTCTGCCAGCCATCGCACTTACGGACTAGGTCCTCTACGTCTTTATGAGCCGTCAACCAGAAGAACCCGTGTCGGAAAGCCTTGGCTACCAAAGACTTCGAACCGGCATGGAGCCCACAATCGCCAGCATGAATTTCATTCAAAATTTGCCGGCCCTCCTCTGGTGAGACACAACGTTGGAAGACTCCTGTCATGCTGCATTTATGCAACTCACCATTGACTATGGTCATTGACTTAGAACGTCGGGTGACCTTTCTGGCTAGGTCTTCATCCTCAGGTAACTCGCCCCGGGTTGAATAGGCCAAATAAGGAATAGTCCAATCTGGGATAGCATGTAGAGCCGCCACTAGTTCAGCCTCCGGGTCAGGAACAATCAACTCTTCTTATGAAGGTGTCTTGACAGTCGGATGGTATAAGACGTCCAGAAAGACATTGGGTGGCACCGGCTTTCACTGAGAGCCTAACCGTGATAAAGCATCAGCCGCCTCATTCCTGCGACGATCAATGTGATCTACCTGATATCCTTTGAAGTGAACTGCAATAATATCAACCGCCTGACGATAAGCCACCATCCGCGGGTCCTTGGAATCCCAAGTGCCAGAAACTTGCTGAGCCACCGGATCTGAGTCGCCCAAACACCTGAGTCGGCTCAAGTTCATCTCCTTGGCTAACCGAAGACCATGAAGCAAAGCTTCATATTCAGCTGCATTGCTGGTGCAGGGGAACATCAATCGGAGAACATAACAAAACTTATCACCCTTGGGGGATGTCATAAGAACTCCTGCCCCTGATCCCTCTAATTGCTTGGACCCGTCAAAGTGTATAGTCCAGTATGTGTTATCCGGCTTTTCCTCGGGAGCCTGACACTCCGTCCAATCATTTATGAAATCCACAAGGGCTTGGGACTTGATAGCTGTTCGAGGCACATATTTCACATTGAAAGGTCCCAGTTCCAATGCCCACTTAGCAATTCTTCCTGTGGCTTCTCTGTTCCAGATAATATCCCCAAGCGGAGCAGAACTTACCAAAGTTATCTGATGGCCTAAGAAGTAGTGTTTTAACTTGCGGTTGGCCATGAAAACCCCATATACCAGCTTCTGCCAATGTGGATACCTTTGTTTAGACTGTGCCAGGACCGCACTAATATAATAAACCGGTCTTTGCACTGGATATTCCTTTCCGGCCTCCTTGCGTTCGACCATGATTGCAACATTCACCGCTCGGTTATTAGCTGCCACATAAAGGAGTAACGGCTCTTTTTTAGCCGGAGAGGCCAGCACCGGTGGCTTAGTGAGCTGTTTCTTAAGCGCCTCGAGTGATTCACCCGCCGCTTTACTCCAAACAAATTTGTCTGTCTTTTTCATCATTTGATATAAAGGAACAACCTTCTCTCCAAGACGGCTTATGAACCGGCTCAACGCAGCAATCCGCCCTGCCAAGCGCTGGACATCATTAATGCAAGCCGGCTCCCCTAGAGAGGTAATAGCTTTGATTTTATCCGGGTTAGCCTCGATACCACATTCAGAGACCAGGAAACCCAAAAGCTTGCCCGCTGGAACACCAAAGACACACTTGGTCGGGTTAAGCATCATCTTATAGACCCGGAGATTATCAAAAGTTTCCTTCAAATCTTCCAAGAGAGTCTCCTTATTTGTGGATTTGACCACGATGTCATCTACATAAGCATGAACATTACGGCCAATCTGACTGTGAAGGCAGTCCTGCACGCATCGCTGGTAAGTCGCCTGGGCACTTTTGAGCCCGAAAGGCATAGAGAAATAGCAAAATGCCCCAAAGGGTGTAATAAAAGTCGTCTTCTCCTAGTCTTTAACTGCCATCTTGATTTGATGATAACCTAAGTACGCATCCAGGAAACACAAACTTTCACACCCCGCCGTAGCATCAATGATCTGATCAATACGAGGGAGAGCAAAAGGATCAGCCGGACAAGCTTTGTTAAGGTCCATGTAGTCCACACACATACGCATGTGCCATTCTTTTTAAGTACTAGCACCGGGTTAGCCAACCATTCCGGGTGAAAAACTTCAACGATGAAGCCCACTGCCAAGAGCCGGGCAACTTCTTCACCAATAGCCTTACGCCTCTCCTCATTGAACCGCCGCAAAAATTGTTTAATCGGCTTAAACTTTGGATCCACATTAAGGTTGTGCTCAGCGAACTCTCTCGGTACACCCGGCATGTCAGAAGGTTTCCATGCGAAGATGTCCCGATTCTCACGGATGAATTCGATCAGCGCGCTTTCCTATTTGGGATCCATGTGAGCTCCAATGATAAACTGCTTAGATGAATCGCCCGGACTGAAATCTACGGTCTCGGTATCATCCGCTGAAAACTTGAGGGGCGGCTCCGCCTCTGTGGTGGGCTTTTTCAGTAGGGTCATATCCTCCGGATCAACATTCTCCTTATAGAACTTAAGCCGCATCTCCTTCTTCACACTCAATAGCTGTATTTTAGTTGCCATGAACGGTAATGGTACCATTTAAGCCGGGCATCTTGAGCTGTAAGTAAACATAGCAGGGCCTAGCCATGAACTTAGCATAAGCCGACAGTCCAAACAACGCATGATAAGGACTCTTGATCTTGACCACCTCGAACCATAAGGATTCCACCCTGTAATTGTACTCATCGCCAAAGGCCACTTCCAGCGAAATCTTGCCCACCGGACGTGCCGACTTACCCGGAACCACACCATGAAAGACGATGGATGAAGGTTTTAAATCCTTGTCAAGCAATTTCATCCGCCGGAAGGTGTCATAATAAAGGATGTTTATACTGCTTCCGCCATCCATAAGCACCTTCTTCACCATGTATCCGCCCACTTTGGGGGCTACAACCAAAGCCAGCCGCCCCGGGTCATCAACCCGCGGTGGGTGATCCTCTCAGCTCCAGGTTATGTCATATTCAGACCACTTTAAGTATCGCGGAAGAGCTGACGCAACCGTATTGACTGCCCGCTTTCGCAACTTCTGGTCCCGCTTATTGAGACCTATTGTAATAACGTGGTACTGCCTGGAGCTGAGCTGCTTCGGATTACTCTGGAAACCAGACTGATTATGTTGTTGTTGTTGATTGTTGTTGCCAGGATGCGGCTGGTATCCTCCTTGATTATGCTGACCCGACTGACTGGACCCTGAGCCGCCAGATCCAAACCCACCTCCTGATTCGCCATGTCCTGAACTGCCTGGCGGACCACCATCTCGATTATTAGGTTGCGTGAAATATTGCTTGTACTTCTGCATGAAATTGCAATTCTCCCATGTGTGGCTTGCCGGCTTATCAGGTAGACTGTGATTTGGACAAGGTCGCTTAAGCAATTCCTCTATGTTCGTAGAGGAGATATCCTTGCTAAAGGGCGGTCTGAACCTCCTATTGCCTTTAGGGTAATTCTGCTGAGTGTTTGCATTAGCCACCAGCTCTGACCCGGCCTCTGGATTCTTGGGCTTGCCCTGGCTACCATTGTTTGACGCGCCCTTGCCTTGATTGCCCTTCTTACCTTGACCTGCTTTCTCATCATCAGAACCTGGATCTTTCGTGCTGTCAGAGTCGGCATATTTCGTGAGAGCCCTCATGAGCTCTCCCATGTCCTGCCACGTGCGTTTGAGCTGGCCAAGTTTCTGCTTCAGAGGAACAAAGTGGCAATTCTTCTCCAAGATCAATATTGCTTGAGCCGCCGTAATCTGCTCTGAGGAGTGGATGATCGTCAAGACCCGCCGCACCCAATGATGGGCCGACTCATTTTCCTGTTGGACACAGTGATCAAGATCCACAATGGTCATAGGCTGCTTGCACGTCCCTTGAAAGTTTTTAATGAACCGGGTCCGAAGCTCTGCCCATGAATTGATAGTATTAGGTGGTAACCCCTTTAGCCACGTGCGAGCCGGGCCTTCAAGCATCATGATGAAATACTTGGCATAAACTGCCTCACTGACATCCAACATATCCATGGCCAGTTCAGAACTATCCACCCAGGCCTCCGGAGGTAAATCAGCGGTATAATTTGGGACCTTGCAGGGACCTTTGAAGTATTTCGGCAGCCGTTCGTTCTGCACAGCCGGTGACAAACATGGCAGCCCTGCCGTCCTGGAGTTCACTCCTGCCCCTACCGAAGCGGAAGGTGCAGGCTCCTGGTGAGCCGGCCTAGCTGGCGCGTCTTGCGGGCTTCCCGCATGGTTTACAAATGCTGACGTGTCTCTACCCGGCCGGTGACCCGTTGGAATCACTCTGTGCCGGTTGCTACTGGAACCCGCTGGCGACTCGTAGCGCCGGCTAAAGCTGCGGCTAGCGAGAGGGGTTGAATGAACACGGCTCCGGCTATGGGTGTATTTTTCCTCCTGGGCTACGGCCGTCTGCAGGTACCCGATGGCGTTCCGCACCTCCTCTGCAAAGGGTGCTTCGTTCGGGATAGGAATAGTCTCAAGCTGGGTGACAGCCGCCACCATATTCTCGGCCGAGTTGGAATAATGACCTGCTGGCATCGGAAAACCACCAGGTGAAGCTTGGTTTAGCCGGGCCGTATGAGTCGCTGGTCGCTCCGTCCGGCGGCTCTCGGGTGCGTCCGTTACTCGCATCGCACCAGGAGTATTGAAGAGGTTCCTTGCTTCATAGCGCTCCGGTAGACGGGACTGATGCCTCCTCCGATGAACCGTTGCTGCTGATATCTGCTCTAGCCCAAGACGGAAAGCATCTGCCTTGATGCGCTCCGCCTCTTCCTCCATTTGGATTTTTCGCTCAGCCATCCTTCATTGTTCCTCTGTCATCCGGCCTTTGATCCTTGCGATTTCTAAGTTTCGATCTGCTTGGTTATCAGGTGTGATCTCAGCGGCCATTAAATCCGCGAGCTCGTCCATCAGCTCCACAAGAACTTGAGCCGGCGGCGGCGGGTTATCACCCGAGGTGGCGGCTCCCGCGGCCGTACTACTCGTGCCTGGGGCTGACCCCGCCATGAACACGGCAGCATGAACTAGAAGCTCAAACTCATCCGACTCAGAGTGATCTGACTCAAGGCTGGCATTGACGTAGCCCCCAAGGGCACCGTTGCGGAGCTGGTACACCGATTCCGTTTCTCCACTTGAAGATTTGCCCTCTGAATAGACGAAAGTTTCCTACGATCCGGAAGCTTCCAGATCCGTCGCTTGAGTGAAGCCTACGAAGACATGCTTTTGATCCGGATTAGCACGGGGAGGATGCATGTTATGCGCAGGTTGCAGACGCCGAGCCGGCTCGATGACGTCGGTGCTGACATCCGGCCCGGGTGTAGATCCATCAACCCTTCCGATGAAGACGTGGATCCCGCCGAACGGAACCCGGAATCCATACTCCACCGACTCAGCATCAAGCCCCCAGCCGGCATCGTCGATGTAGAGCCGGCCGCGGCGACTCTTGCTGATCCTTCCGACCATGTATCCTTCGAGCCCCGGGAGAGAGCACTTCGAGAACTCAACAGCACCCAGTGTCAGCCCCATGGTGTGCGCCAACTATCGTGGATTTATGACGGCAGATGTCCGGGTGAACGGACTTGGATTCGAGGCCATCACTAATGTGGTAGACTCAAAGGGGTTGTTCGGGACGAAGGACACGGTTTACCTAGGTTCAGCCCCTCAAGGTGAGGTAATAGCCTACGTCTTGCTTGTGTTTGTATTGCTCGTTGTATCGATTACAAGGGAGCTAAAGCTTGACCTAGTTCTCGATCACCTGATCTCTAAGTCGCCCCGGGTCTTGCCCTTATATAGGGGGTCAAGACCACGGGTTACACAAGTCTGTGACCGACTCTCATTACATGTCCGAGTCTGCCTCTATCTTCTCTTATCTATCCTGTCCGAGCCGTCCTCGGGGGGCTTACACGCCCGGGTCTTCTCATCCGGGCCACCTCGCGGCCCATCCTGCGAGCCGCTATTCTTGTTGGGCCCTCCAGTCATGAAGGCTCACTCTTGGGCTGGCCATGAGCTGTCCAGTTTAACCCGGAGCCTACTAGGGCGGGTCTCACCGTGGGGTTATATCCCCAACATATTGTGTGTTTGAAAAACTTTGAGAAAATCCAAAAATACTTCATGGTTCTTTCTGGTTTTTCTTTTCACTTTAGTTCGTTGTAGTATTAAAAGAAAACCCAAAAAGATTTCTCATTTTCTTCTTTTGCTTGTTGGGAGTTTCCCCATATAATTAGTTTTTCTTGTTTTTGTTTTCCTTCTCTTATTTTCTTTCTTCGAGAAAAACTAAAACACCAAAAATATTTCAGTGTGTTTCTCTGAAATTCTTCTTATTTCATTTAGTCGTACCAAGTAGAAGACCACAATGAAAATGTTGAGTGACTCTTATATGCATTATTGTTGATCTAACACAGAGCCCATATTGTTTTGTCTTCCCCACTTGAACAAAATGTTTGCAGATTCCATCTTAGTCCACATCACTCTTGCACTATTGTTATTTTCATATAATTCGATTGTGCAAGTGAAAGGCAATAATGATGATATTTGATGAATTGACTGTGGCAGAGAAAGGCAGGTATGAACTTAACTTGTTCTTGTTTTTGTAAATATTTTAACCCGGTATCCATGATTCTACACATTATGATTGAACATGTTTGCAATGAAAATTAGAGATTATAGTGGTTCATACCATGCTCAAGTATCTAGGAGTGGATAATGATTTATCTTGGATGTCAACATGCATGCATTAAAATGGTTGTGATGAAGTATGATGAGGACCTCGCCCCCAACCATGAGGCAGCCAGCAACCGTTGAGGTGGTACGTCGTCGTGTCAAGGAGGAGGACGAGCATGTCCATCGCTACATGGTTGCGTTGGGGGCGAGGTTCTCCAATATCTGGCAGTTCCTTCAGCGATCTCACGCGATCTATGATCCTCTGATGGTTCCTTCTCTTTGGGTGTTCACCGCCCACGCTTCAAAGAACCGCGACTGAACTAGAATATTCGATAATATGCGATCTGTCTTAGTGATAATATTCGATGCTTCATTAACTGGATTATTCGAGATGTATTTGTGATATAATATGATAATATCATATCAAGAGTCACCGACGATCGTCAGTGCTATTAGATGTATTAGTGATATTATATTATTGCCGTCGATTTTTAATCTTAGAATCATGAACACAGGAAATGTCGACGTCATCTGACGACGGTAGGATCTCTCAGTGCCCTTATTGCTGGGACGACAGGGGTTTATGTGACATTTATCCTCACCTGGACAACGATAGGTCATTCACCATCAAGCTAATAGAAGAATTTAGTGAAAGTACGGTATGTACACACGACATGTATTTTTTGTTAATGAAGCCTACAGTGTGCTTTTTTTGCTTTAATTAACCTTTAGTTTTCTTTTATACAATTCGACTTGTGCGTTCCCTATCATGCAAGATCCACTGTCTTGGACAAGTTCCATTTCCAAAGGAAGGACAGTACAGAGCCTATGATAGCTCACCTAAGAACGGAACATTACACTTTTGTTGTTAAGGTGAAAAATAACGAAGATCACACATATTTTGGTTGTTCTAATTGGAGAGCATTTTGCTATGCGTATGGGTTGGATGAGGACATGAACATTACCTTCGATCTTGGTAGTGACGTTGTTCATGATAATAACATAGATATTTGGATGCATGCGGATGATGACTTGATTCTGGTGCTACCTCCAGGTGCGTTTGTCAACAGATTTGTTAGGTACTTTATATTGATTATTGAAAAATATTGGGTACTCATCCTGACTAATTTTCTTTATTTTTGATTATCAGCTTATTTCTGTGCTACAAAAACTACCCGACAGATAAGAGATCGGATGTACTACAGTTATGACTCCAAACTTACTTGGTTGGAGAAAGATCATCTCATCTCATTTATTCATGTTGTTCAGCATCATAAGGAAAATTACATGATTGATAACATTTATCATGGATATGTGCCACTAGTGCACAAGCTAAACCCTTATAACATCACTAGAGACTACTTTGTAAGATTTATTTTAATCTTTTTCATACATTGTTCTTAAGCAAAACTAGTTTGCTAACTATATTATTTATAACTTATGTTCTTTAATAGGTACTCCGCTAGAGACCGTTCCTAAGTGGATGTTTACCAAAGGTGATTTGCATATGGTTAGTTTACGGCCAATACCGATGAGTTACCCCGGTAAATACATGATATCTCAAAGTGAGAATACCATGAAAATAAAAGGATGGAGCAAGGCAATAACAGCATCCAAGCAAACACTTGGAGACTATAAATTGTGCAAGCCAGAAGTTGGAGATAGGTTGATCTGTATTCTTCAATGGGAAGATGCAGGAGTTCACCTTTTTATGCTATTTTTCCTAGGAGAGAGCAGTAGTTAGTGTTTCTAACTTGTGATAACTTGATCATTTGCTAGTATGATAACAACCAGAATGATGAGGAGTTCACCTTTTTATGTTATTTTACCTAGAATTATGAAGAGTTTATTAAGATGATGATGAGTTGTAATATGACATATACCAGTACAAATTAGATGGATGCAATACACCAATTTGAATTAGAGGAAAATACGATGTTGACTTGGTCTATTGCATCCATTTAATTTGTACTGATGTTGGATGTTTTTTCCATAATTTGTATTGATGATGTTGGATATTAATATGTGTAACTACATGGAAATACAATATAAAATATAAAAGAAAATTAAAACACAAAATGAAACACGACCCTATTCAAAAAAAACCTAGACCCTAGCGTTTTGCAGGGGCTGCCACGTGGAGGGCCTTTTGTCCCAGTTGGTGTTACCAACCGGGACTACAGGTCATCTGGCCTGAGCACTATGTTCGGGAGTGACGGGGATATACCCCATGGTATGACCCGGCCTGGCGACTCACAGGAGACTCGGCTGAAGACATAACATCTTATTAATGACCCGGCCAGGCAACTCATAGGAGACACGTTAAACACATGACATCTTATTTATGACCCGGCAAGCGGGTCACACGATGGCCAAGCCCAAGACCCGACGGGTGAGCCGGCGCCAGGCAGCTAACAAGAGAAGGCCCACAGGAGAAGGCCCACAAGAGAGAAGGATTCCCTTAAAGGAAATAAGACCCGGAGTAGGATTCATATGAGACTAGTCCTAATCCTACTCCTAGTAGGACTCTATTTGTAAACCTACCCTCTCCACTTATATAAGGAGGGGTAGAGCACCCTTAGAGGGAGAGGTTCTCAAGAGACACAAGTCCACAAGTTTAGACAACTCAAGAGATTAGAGGCACAAAAGATTAGAGGTAGCAATTAGCACCCTTGTAACCGAGAGATCTTCATCATCATCAATACCAGACAAGCAGCACGTAGGCTTTTACCTCCATCAGAGGGGCCGAACCTGGGTAAAACTCCATGTCTTCTCGATTCCGATCAACCCCTTCAAGCCGCCACGTAGTTGCGTCTCGCCCCAAACCTAAGTCCGTTGACCCGGACATCTGCCGTGACAAATCCACGATAGTTGGCGCCCACCGTGGGGTGAGAGAGGCACGATGGTATTGTGTTCTTGGAGGGATCTCTTCAAAGGATCATGAAACTCTCAAATTGGCCGGATGAAACCCGATGCGACTCTGGTGATCCGTCAGTTCGGAGCAAGATAAATGCCTGATCCGACGAGTTGCTGTTGTTAGCCCGAGGAGATTTTCAGCAATTAGTACAACTTTCCATGGCAGCATAGTCATCGGAGGAGTACTACATCTAGTACACATCACCTCTCGTAGATATACACTTTTTTGTCTTTGGCTACTATGTCCACATACAAGATTTTTTGGTTACGAATTGCTATGGACACGCAAGGAAGGATACCAGCAGATCAAAAACAAAGAAAAAGAAAGGACCATGACCTGGAAGGAATTGCAAATATGGACTCGAGAGTGCGCGTCTGCCTATTTTCCGTCTGTGTCTCCGCGTCATCGCTGTAGCCAAATTTGTGTCCGAGCCGGCCTCCGCTGCGGTCGTTTGACGGATGCCTCCGTTGTGGCGTTGACCACCGTCCACGCGTCGAGTCACCTCGCCCGCCATCGTCGCGCCCCGCCGGCTCCGCCACCACCACCATCGCCTCAAGCCATCTCACGTCGCCTCCTGCCGCTCGCGCGCACCCCGGCCGGCGCCGGCTTGGCCCCTCCAAATTTGGTTGGTTCGCCGCCTCGAGCCACCATGCCTGCCATGTTGCGCCCCGGCCGGCTCGGACGTCGCCTCGCATGACTTCGAGCCATCTCGCTCGGCCGCCGCCTCGGCTCGCCTCGAGCTCCCGCGCTCGCCGCGTTGTGGTCAGCTCGGCCACCATGTCGCCTCCTACCGTTCGCGCGCGCCCCGGCCAGCTCGGCCACCGCCTCGCATTCCCTCGAGCCGTCGCGCTCGGCCGTCGCCTCCGCCGTGTCCACCCCTGCGACCGTGGCTCACCTTGGCGCCGTGACATCACCTCGATCCGGGGTTCGCCGTTGCAACCGGAGCAAGCTCCGCCCCAACTGGGATCTGTCGTCGCACGTTGAGCCAGACTCGGCCTTGTATCACATTCCGCTGCTCCCGTGAGCCACTGCGCCGCTATGCCCGCCTGGCCCCAAGTCACCGCCGCCTCAACCCACCCTCACGCGGCCTGGCCGTGGCCCTGGTTGCGCCCTGCCACCGCCGCAGCCTCGGCCTTTGGCCTAGAGCCGGTGCTCCAAACCGCTGTCGCCGCGCACCACCCTGCACCATTTGCCCCTCGCCCACCTCCCACCGCTGCTTTGAAAGAAGGCCATGTGGGTGCTACTACTGCTTTGAAAGGGCATCCGGCAAGACGTCGATTACAGATCATCTGTCGTTCAACAAAACAGGTGATGTCTATCATATGTGTTCTATCATATATATTAACTTTTCTATGAGAACAATTACTTTGGTCAGTGCTATTTTTACGCAGGGCCACTATTCACTGTCAAAAGGGGCATTATACCACAGAGACGGAGCACACGTCAGCATCATTCTGTATTGGTATTCGTCCGTGTCGCGGCTGCACCGGCTTACAACACCATGGTTACCTCTCGCGACAGCACTGGTTTACAACGACATGGACGTCTCTCGCCATCAGCGACCGGCTTACAATGCCGTAGCCGACTCTCGCCACCCGCACCGGCTTACAAATGCCATGGCCGTCTCTTATCATCCGCACCGGCTTATAACGCCATGCGTATTTCACATACAGGGCCAGCTTACAATGTCACGGTTGGTTTCTCTGTCTACATCAACATATCAGTGCAGTGCTCGTCGATACGAGTCACCTAACGGACAAGCGCATAAGCCGCCGCCACTATAGTTTGGTTCACTTCAAGCAAACATCCGGAATGAACCATCAACCGGATCATTGAAACAATTCATACGGGATCATCTATAATCCGCCACGGCCAACCTCAAACTTTCGATGAAGATTCTCAAGCCGCCTCTTCGAGTCAACTTAAGACTCGGGGGCTACAAACATGACAAGACACATTTGGTCGTTTTCAATGAGAAGCCCGGGTTTTTGCAAGATGAAATTTTCTGGCTCAGAAATTTGAGTTGAAGTGGTTTGTTCGCCATCAAAACGGCTGATCTATCATCCAGCTTTATGCCCTATCAAGCGCTATTGCAGGGAGGCTTCTTGCCTTCGGGTATAGCTTACATCTCCCCTGCACAATCTGCTTTTACGCTGTTGCAAGGAGGCTTCTTGCCTTCGGGTATAGCTTACATGTCCCTTGCACAGCCGGCGTTATGCCCAATTAAGCACTGTTGCAAAGAGGCTTCTTGCCTGCGGGTATAGCTTACATCTCCTCCGCACAGCCAGTTGTTATTAAACTATTGCAAGGAGGCTTCTTGCCTTCGGGTATAGCTTACATCTCCCTTGCACAGTTGGCTGTATGCCTAGTTTGGTTACATTAAGCGCTGTTGTTGATGGAGGCTTCTTACCTTTGGTATAGCTTACATAACCCTAAGACAACAACGTGTACACCAAATTCCAGTTGCTTATCAACTGCGGCCATTGAAGGGGGCTTCTTACCGACGGGTTCGCTTATCTCACCCTAATGGCCGGCTTTATGCCACTTCCGGTTACTTATTAAACCGCGGTTGTCGAAGGGGGCTTCTTATCGACGGGTTCGCTTATCTCACCCTAACAACCGGCATTTATGCCAAAACTCAGTTGCTTACAAACTATAGATGTTGAAGGAGGCTTCTTGCCTTCGGGTATAGCTTAGATCTCCCTTGCACACTTGGCTTTATGCCTAGTTTGGTTACATTAAAGCGATGTTGTTGATGGAGGCTTCTTACCTTTGGTATAGCTTACATGACCCTAAGACAACAGCGTGTACACCAAATTCCAGTTGCTTATCAACTGCGGCCATTGAAGGGGGCTTCTTACCGACGGGTATCGCTTATCTGACCCTAATGGCCGGCTTTATGCCGCTTCCGGTTACTTATTAACCGTGGTTGTCGATGGAGGCTTCTTACCTTCGGGTATAGCTTACATTACCCATCGACAGCCGGCGTCCGCGCCTACAACTATAGCTGTTGAAAGAGGCTTCTTGCCTTCGGGTATAGCTTACATCTCCTTTCAAACAGCCGGCTTTATCAGTAAGCCGTGGTTGTCGATGGAGGCTTCTTGCCTTCGGGTATAGCTTATATTACCCATCGACACTCGGCGTCTGTGCCTAAAACTGTAGGTGTTGAAGGAGGATTCTTGCCTTTGGGTATAGCTTGCATTCCCTGCAAACAACTGGCTTTATGCCGTTCCGGCTCATCAGTAGCCACGGCTGTCGATGGAGGCTTCTTACCTTGGGTATAGCTTACATTACCCATTGACAACCGATGTTCGTGCTTACAATATTTGCTGTCAACAGGAGGCTTCTTACCTTTGGGTATATCTTACATTACCCTAAAAACATCCAGCTTTATGCCATTCTGGTTGACATGTCAGCCGTGGATTATTCAAGGGGGCTTCCCACCTCCAGGTAACATGTTGTCTTATCAAGCCGGGTCAGAGCAAGGTTATGAAAGAAGGAGCAATGTTATAACATCTCCGGGTTGTGCTTTGTCAAAGCCGCCCTTACAACAATACATAATATATTCTGTCTTGTTCATTTTTGCAGTTTTATCTCTTAAGATGAGCCGCTATTAAAGTATTTTGCAAAAGCAAATGGATTTTTTAATAGCCAACATGGCTGGATCTTCATGGTTTATCATAACCAGTAATAAATGATTGGGATTTTTTCAAACCAGCTTGGAGAAATTATTATCTTTCAAGAGCCGCCCTATCAGATATAATGCCGTGTCATCTAATTGGCCGGTTTTCGTATTTCTTTAATTGTGCTCTGTAGTAATCTACAACACTCACGGATTTCTCAAACTTATATTTGTCGGGTTGCACCACAACCACGAGCAGGAATTTCATGTCAAAGACAAAGAAATTATTCCAGGATATTCATTTCGGGTTATATCACGACCACGGTCAAAGATTCATTCAACAAATTATGGTGAGACGTATCATTCTCACATAGTCCCGAGTCGCCGCAGGCAGACGACCCGGCACTTGGGGGCTACATTATCCAAGTCCAAGTTTATATCAATTATGCAAGTCCCATGTCGCTGCAAGCATGCATCACGGCACTTGGGGGCTAATGCAAGCCGGTTTTCAAACCATTACATTGTCAGCAAGACCATATTATCTCAAGGAGATGAGCCAGCCCTTCTATATTTTCATAAAGTCCCAGCCCAGTAATTCTTACTGACCCGGCGCTTGGGGGCTACAGTATTCAGCTGTTCCAACAGATTAAGAGATTCAAATCGAAGACCTGGCGCATCACATTCTGATGATCCGGCCCTTGGGGGCTACATCCGCCGAAGCATTATAAGATATAAGGCAATTATAAGTCCCAGGTTGCTGCAGGCAGGACAACCCGACACTTGGGGGCTACACAGTCCAAAATGTTATTTACAAAGCACCAAGTTATCATGGATAATCTCGGAGCTTGGGGGCTACAGGTAATATGGACATATCAAAAACTTTGAGGAGAATTTTCAAGATATTAAATATGGAGTTCAGTTGTTAGACCCGGCGTCACCAACACTTATGACCCGGTGTTATTAAAAGATCATAGCCCACCAGAGTTTATATAAGCCACCCTGCTTCACAACAATGGAAGTACGGTTCTACAGCAGATGGATTTTCATCCCAATATTTATCAAGTCAGCAGGATTCTAGTTATTTAACCCGGAGTCACCAACGATAATGACCTGGCATCATCAATGATTATGACCCGACGGAGATGACCTGCCAAGAGTATTGGAAGCCGACTCAATGGCATATTGGTGTTCTATTCTCAATATTTTTCAAAAGACATTGACAAGCAAGATGATTATCAAGACGACTCATTCATATGGAGAAAAGACCCGGATTTCTGAGAAGCCATTTTATAAGCCGGCCAAAGGAGCAAGCCGGCCACTTAACATATTTGTCACTCTTATTTCAGGAGCTTACCATGAATAAATTCAAGCTAACCTGGGGGCTAATGACGGGGATATACCCCATGGTATGACCCGGCCTGGCGACTCACAGGAGACCCGGCCGAAGACATAACATCTTATTAATGACCCGGCCAGGCAACTCATAGGAGACCCGTTAAAGACATGACATCTTATTTATGACCCGGCAAGCGGGTCACAGGATGGCCAAGCCCAAGACCCGGCAGGTGAGCCGGCGCCAGGCGGCTCACAAGAGAAGGCCCACAGGAGAAGGCTCACAAGAGAGAAGGATTCCCTTAAAGGAAATAAGACCCGGAGTAGGATTCGTGAGAGACTAGTCCTAATCCTACTCCTAGTAGGACTCTATTTGTAAACCTACCCTCTTCACTTATATAAGGAGGGGTAGAGCACCCTTAGAGGGAGAGGTTCTCAAGAGACACAAGTCCACAAGTTTAGACAACTCAAGAGATTAGAGGCACAAGAGATTAGAGGTAGCAATTAGCACCCTTGTAACCGAGAGATCTTCATCATCATCAATACCAGACAAGCAGGACGTAGGCTTTTACCTCCATCAGAGGGGCCAAACCTGGGTAAAACTCCGTGTCTTCTCGAGTTCGATCAACCCCTTCAAGCCGCCACGTAGTTGCGTCTTGCCCCGAACCTAAGTCCGTTGACCCGGACATCTGCCATGACAAATCCACGACAGGTAGCATGGAGCCCTTTTAGTCCTGGTTCGTAGGCGAACCGGGACTAAAAGGCCGGACCATTAGTCCCCTCGGCATTGTCCCGGTTCCAGAACCGGGACTAAAGGCCCTCTGGAACCGGGACAAATGCCCTATTTTTTACTAGTGGTGGTGGGCTAGTATCCTCACCTGGGCTGCCAAGCGTTGCACTTCAACGCTGTCCTCTTGGGACAAACTCTTCGGTCACCAATTGTACCTTTTCCTCAAGGGGGCGTCGGAATACTTGGGCAGGCCCCTCCGAGCTGGATCGAACAGGGGGATGTCTTCGATATAAAACCATTCCGAAGACCATTCTTCGGACTCCTTCGGTGTTCCCATCGGATACCCCGTCCCCACTATGCGGCATAGTATGGCTCCGCTGACCTCCAAGACTGTCTTATGCCGAGTTCAAGAGACAAGGCAGAAATACTTCCTCCATAGTTCAAAATGTGCCTCGCAGCCTAGGAACATCTCGCAAAGGGCGACGAAGCCCGAGATGTGCATGATAGACCCTGGGGTAAGGTGGTGGAGCTTGATCCCATAAAATTCTAGTAACCCTCTCAAAAAATGGGTGAATGGGAAACCCGAGGCCCCGCAGAAGAAAGGGCACGAAGCATACGCGTTCCCCCATTTGAGGATTGGGGAAATTCTCCGTGAAAACGTCGTTGTTGTAAGAGAATAAACCTGCACGGGTCACCTCCAGATCCGAAGAAGGGAGGTACCCCTTGGTCTCCAGATTGCACAGTCATAGGAGCGATACGGAGCAGCTGGTCCAGTCCCTAGGACGGGAGCCGTATGGGCGCGAGGAAGAGCTGGGAGCGCTCGCCATGTTTCTCGTGGTGATCTTCCTCTTAGAGTTTTTCTAATGGGGAGGAGGAAGAGGATGTGGCTCAGACCATGATTTTTCTTTGCTTAAATGAGTGGTGCCTCCGTTGCGGAGGGGTAATCTTGTAAAAAATTATTTAACCGCTCATCTCCCCATGACGCGCGGAGATCAAGAAACGTGGATGGTTATTATAATGGACCTAGCGAGCTCGTGACGCTTGGTATTTCACCGATGACTGGTCGGTTGCCGAAAAAGAGGGAGTAGCGGACTCGCCTTGCAAGCCGAAGATTATGACATGCAAAGAGTATCCGGATATACATTGGCATTGAAGGCTAGTCCGGGGGCTACTGAGGGAGCCCTGGATTAGGGGGTCCTCGGATAGCCGACCTGTTTCTCATGGGACGGACTGTATGGGCCGCGAGGTGGGCATTGGATGATCAAGGGCCCCGTCACCAAGGGTGGAAACTTCCAGGAGCCGTGGCGTATCCGCCAAGTTGTCGATCGTAGATAGGCATGTTTTTTCCTTCGATATGCAACTGACCATGTGTAAACCCTAGGTACCCTCGACATCTATATAAGCCGGAGGGTTTTAGGTTGTAGAGAGAGGACAACTCATCTAGCGTTTAGTTCTTTGATCTCGAGGTAGATCAACTCTATAACCTACACATCATCAATACAATCTTGCAGGACTTAGGGTATTACCTCCATAGGAGGGCCCGAACCTGGGTAAACATCGCCTCCCTTGTCTCCTATTACCATTGATTCTAGTCTCACAGCTCGGGACCCCTACCCGAGATCCGCCGGTTTTGACACCGACAACCCGTTTTTAGCGACAAACACATTGCCTTCTGATCTGAGATAGAAGGTATACCCAACCGTCACTTTTGGGTATCCTATGAAGACGCATTTCTCCGCTTTGAGTTCCAACTTTCCAGGATGAAGCTTTTTGACATAAGCATCGCATCCCCAAACTTTAAGAAATGACAACTTTGGCCTCTTGCCAAACCACAGTTCATATGGTGTCGTCTCAACGGATTTTGATGGTTCCCTATTTAAAGTGAATGCATCTGTCTCTAATGCATAACCCCAAAACGATATTGACAAATCAGCAAGAGACATAATAGATCGCACCATATCTAATAAGGTCCGATTACGACGTTCGAACACACCATTACGCTGTGGTGTTCCGGGCGGTGTCAATTGTGAAACAATTACACATTGTCTTAAGTCACTGGAAAACTCATAACTCAGATATTCTCCTCCTCGATCAGATCATAGGAATTTGATCTTCTTGTTACGATGATTCTCAACTTCACTCCGAAATTACTTGAACTTTTCAAACGTTTCATACTTGTGCTTCATTAAGTAAATATACCCATATCTACTTTAAGTCACTAGTGAAGGTGAGAAAGTAACGATATCCACCACGCGCCTCAATGCTTGTTGGACCGCAAACATCAGTATCTATGATTTCCAACAAGTCACTCGCCCGTTCCATTCTTCCAGAGAACGGGATCTTAGTCATCTTGCCCATGAGGCATGGTTCACATGGGTCAAGTGATTCAAAATCAAGTGAATCCCAAAGTTCATTAGCATGGAGCTTCTTCATGCGTTTTACACCAATATGACCTAAGAGGCAATGCCACAAGAAAGTGGAACTATCATTATCAACTCTACATCTTTTGGCATCAATGTTATGAACATGTGTGTCATCACTAACAAGATTCAATATGAATAAACCCCTCACACTGGGTGCATGATCATAAAAGATATTACTCATATAAATAGAACAACCTTTATTCTCTGATTTAAATGAGTAACCGTCTCGCAATAAACAAGATCTAGATATAATGTTCATGCTTAACGCAGGCACTAAATAACAATTATTCAGGTTCATCACTAATCCCGATGGTAATTGAAGAGAGAGCGTGCCGACGGCGATCACATCAACCTTGGAACCATTTCCCACGTGCATCGCCACTTCATCCTTTGCCATCCGTCGTCTATTCCGTAGGTCCTGCTTTGAGTTGCAAATGTGAGCAACCTAACCGGTATCAAATACCCAGGCACTACCATGAGAGCTAGTGAGGTACACATCAATAACATGTATATCATATATACCTTGTTTGTCGTTGGTCGCCTTCTTGTCAGCCAGGTACTTGGGGCAGTTCCGCTTCCAGTGACCAGTTCCCTCGCAATGGAAGCACTCAGTTTCTGGCTTAGGTCCATGCTTGGGCTTCTTTACAGGAGTAGCAACTGCTTTGCCATCCTTCTTGGTTTTACCCTTATTGCCCTTGCCCTTGACCTTGCCATTTTTCTTGAAACTAGTGGTTTTATTGACAATCAACACTTGATGTTCTTTCTGGATTTCAGACTCAACGACTTTCAGCATCGCAAACAGCTCGGCGATTGACTTGTTCATCCCGTGCATGTTATAGTTCATCACAAAGCTATTGTAACTAGGTGGCAGTGATTGAAGAACTCTGTCAGTGATCGCCTCTGGTGGAAGGGCAATTCCCAACTCCACTAGACGAGTCGAATACCCAGACATTCTGAGTATATGTTCACTGACAGAGCCGTTCTCCTCCATCTTGCAAGCAAAGAACTTATCGGAGGTCTCATACCTCTCGATCTAGGCATTCTTCTCAAAGATAAACTTCAACTCCTGTAACATCTCATATGCTCCATGATGTTCAAAACTTCTTTGAAGTCCTGGTTCTAAGCCATACAACATTGCACATTAAACTATTGAGTAATCTCCAAAACGTGCCTCCCAGGCATTCACAATGTCTTCAGACGACACTGGAGCGGGTGCTTCACCAAGTGGTGCATCAAGGACATAAGCATTTTGGGAAGCGTGAGGATAATCCTCAGATTACGGGCCCAATCTACAAAGTTACTTCCATCATCTTTCAACTTGGCTTTCTCTAGGAACGCATTGAAATTTAGAGGAACTACTAGGCGAGCCATTGATCTACAACATAAATTTTTGCGAAGGTTACTAAGACTATTGGTCAAGATAATGAGTTTAGTTAATCATATTACTTTAAAACTCCCACTCAAATTGGCATCCCTCTAGTCATCCGACTGATACATGATCCAAATTCACCAACCCAAGTCTGATCATCACGTGAGATCAGGTGGTTTCAATGGTGGACATCTCCATGTTGATCATATCTACTATATGACTCATGTTCGATCTTTCGGTCTCTTTTGTTCCGAGGGAATATTTGTACATGCTAGGCTCGTCAAGTTTAACCCGAGTGTTCCGCACGTGCAACACTGGCTTGCACCCGTTGTATGTGAACGTAGAGTCTATCACACCCGATCATTATGTGGTGCTTTGAAACTACAAACTTTCGCAACGGTGCACACTCGGGGAGAACACAATTTTATCTTGAAATTTTAGTGAGGGATCACCTTATAATGCTACCGTCGTCTTAGGAAAAATAAGATGCATAAAAGTATCAACATCACATGCAAATCATAAGTGACATGATATGGTCATGAACTTATGCTTTTGATCTCCATCTCCAAAGCACCGGCATGATCTCCATTGTCACCGGCATAACACCATGATCTCCATCATTGTGTCACCATCGGGGTTGTCGCGCCCACCATGCTTCTACTACTATTACTACCGCTTAGCAATAAAGTAAAGCATTACATATCGCTTAATGATTGACACGCATGTCATACAATAATTAAAGACAACCCTATGGCTCCTGCCGGTTGTCGTACTCATCGACATGCAAGTCGTAATATTCTATACAAAACATGATCATATCATATATACATCACATATATATATATCATGTCATTAGCCATATCATATCACAACATACCCCACAAAAACAAGTTAGACGTCCTCTAATTGTTGTTGCATGTTTTACGTGGCTGTTACGGGTATCTAGCAATAACGATTCTTACCTACGCAAAACCACAATGGTGATACAAAAATTGCTATTCAACCTTCTCAAGGACTGCCTTTGTCGAATCCGATCCAACTAAAGTGGGAGATACAGACACCCGCCAGCCATCTTTATGCAAGAAAGTCACATGTTAGTCGATGGACGAGTAAGGTTGGTCCGGGCCGCTTCATCCCACAATACCGCTGAATAAAGAAAAGACCAAGGGAGGAAGCAATCTGAGCATCAACGCCCACAAACTCCTTTGTGTTCTACTCATGATCTCATCTATGTATAGACCTAGCTCATGATGCCACTGTTGGGGAACGTTGCATGGGAAACAAAAAAATCCTACGCACACGCAAAATCTATCCATGGTGATGAGCATCTACGAGAGGGAGAGTGGATCTACGTACCCTTGTAGATCGTTAAGCGGGAAGCGTTAAGAAACGCAGTTGATGTAGTCGAAACGTCTTTGCAATCCAAATCGCAAGCCGTCCCGCGATCCGATCACGATCTATCCCGATCTAGCGCCGAACGGACGGCACCTCCGCGTTCAGCACACGTAGAGCTCGATCATGCTCTTCGCTTGCTTGATCCAGCAAGAGGGGACAGAGAGGTAGATGAGTACTCCGACAGCACGACATCGCGGCGACGGTGGTGGTGGAGCTGTTCCGACAGGGCTTCGCCAAGCACCGCCGAGACAATTTAGAGGACAAGGCAATCTAGCGGGGGGGGGAGGACAGCACCATGGGTTGGGGTTCCGCTGCCCTTATCTCCCCTCCAATATATATAGGATGGAGGGGAGGGGGATGACGCCCTAGGGTTTCCCCCGTAGGGTTGGCCAAACCAGGAGGATGAGGAGTCCTCCTCCAACTAGGAGGTGGGCGTGGGAGGAGTCCTCCTCCGATTAGGACTCCTCCCCCTCTCCTCTTTCTCCTGGGCATAGGCCCATAGGACTGGCCGCTCAGCCCACCAGGGGCTGGTGCGCCACCACTAAGGGCCATGTGGCCCCTTGGGGGGTGTGTACCCCACTTGGTGAACCCCCGGAACCCATTCATCACTCCCAATACACTGCCGGAAATGCCCGGAACTTTTCTGGAGATCAAACACCACTTTCCTATAAATCAATCTTTACCTCCAGACTATTCCGGAGCTCCTCGTGATGTCCGGGATCTCATCCGGGACTCCGAACGACCTTCGGTCACTACCATGCATAACTCAATACTACCAAAACATCATCGAACATTAAGTGTGCAGACCCAGCGGGTTCGAGAACTATGTAGACATGACCGAGACACCTCTACGGTCAATAACCAATAGCGGGACCTGGATTCCCATATTGGTGCCTACATATTCTACGAAGATATTTATCCGTTGAACCTCTACGTCAAGGATTCAATTAATCCCGTATGTTGTTCCCTTTGTTCTTCTGTATGTTACTTGCCCGAGATTCGATCGTCGGTATCTCCATACCTAGTTCAATCTCGTTACCGGCAAGTCTCTTTACTCGTTCCGTAATACAAGATCTCGTGGCTAACTCTTTAGTCATTTTGCTTGCAAGGCTTATTGTGATGTTGTATTACCGAGTGGGCCCCGAGATACCTATCCGTCACACGAGGTAACAAATCCCAGTCTTGATCCATGCCCACTCAACAGACACACTCAAAGATACCTGTAGAGCATCTTTATAGTCACCCAGTTACGTTGAGATGTTTGATACACACAAGGTATTCCTCTGGTGTTAGTGAGTTGCATGATCTCATAGTCATAGGAACAGATACTTGACATGCAGAAAACTATAGCAATAGACTGACACGATCATATCCTACGTTCATAGTTTGGGTCTTGTCCATCACATCATTCTCCTAATGATGTGATCCCATTATCAAACGACATCTCATGTCTATGGCTAGGAGACCTTGACCATCTTTGATCATCGAGCGAGTCTACTAGAGCATACTAGGGACACGGTGTTGTCTATGCATCCACACATGTATTTGTGTTTCCAATCAATACAATTATAGTATGGATAATAAACGATTATTATGAACAAGGAAATATAATAATAACCAATTTATTATTGCCTCTAGGGCATATTTCCAACACCCCGGTGGTAGCCTGGCAAATATGGCGTGTGGGTGAGGTTTCGGGGGAAAACCCTTGCTTACACGGCGCCCCCTGCTCTTTGAAGTTGCCTTGTGGCATTGATCCCCTTCTGGAGGATTTTGTGTGGACCCTCTCCTTCCCACCTACTATCGGATCTATGGCAAAAGCTGATGTTCCCCTCATTTGCCCGTCGACGGCACCCTATTGTCGTGCTCCTTCGGGAAGGCGGTTGTTGGGAATCGCTCTTGGTGGTGGGGTTGTTGGTGACTCGGAGGCTGAGCATGATGTCCTATCATTCCTGATGCAACCTGCTTTGCCTCGCCCGACGCAAATTGATGCTCTCTTCGATCTTCTTTGTTGTTTCACTCCTTCGTTCGACAACTTGCGTCTGATGCTTCATTCTACCATTGCTAGTGATGGTAGTCGTTTTGTTGATCGTCCATTTTTGTTAGTCTGCTCCTCCTGCTTCTCCTATGACAACTTAGTCATTATGTGTTGGATTCTTGTGGGAGCCACTTTGCGAGTCGCCGATGTGGCACCCATCGAGCCTGGGTGAAAGGGTAGTGGCCGTTTGCGATGACGGAGACAACTCAAGTGTTGCCCAAGTTTGGCTCGTGAATGCAACCGCCTCTCGATGCTTCCACGGTGATGCCCTCCTTCTATGTCCTTAGCTTGCTAGTTGGTATGGGCTAGCACTGGTCGTCAGCATCGTTGTTTAGTGCTTTGGCTCTATGTTGTTGTGTGCTATGTATCTTTTTCGCTTTGCTTTGTTTTCGGTTCCCCTATAATGTGGTGCCTAAGTAAACTGTAATCTTGATCAATTGATGGTTTTGCTAATTCAAAAGTCGGTTTATAAATGTTCAAGCTCTTCTAAGGCTCAGTCCGCGTGTTTTCTTTTAAAAAGGATATTTAGTACAAACGGTGCCGTTGCAGCATCTTTGCTTAGTGCTTTGGCTCTATGTTGTTGTGTGCTATATATCTTTTTCGCTTTGATTTGTTTTCACTTCCTCTATAATGTGGTGGCTAAGTAAACTGTAATCTTAGTCAACTGATGTTTTTGTTGATTCAAAAGTCGGTTTATATATGTTCAAGCTCTTCTCAGGCTCAGTCCACGTGTTTTCTTTTCAAAAGGATATTTAGTACAAATGGTGCCGTTGCAGCATCGTTGTTTAGTGCTTTGGCTCTATGTTGTTGTGTGCTATGTATCTTTTTCGATTTGCTTTGTTTTCGTTTTCTATATAATGTGGTGCCTAGGTAAACTGTAATCTTGGTGCGGATAGAGATGCACGTCTCTTCACCTTCATGGCAGAAGAGAGTAGACAGAGAGCAGACGTGCCTAATCAGACGCAGTTGTGACACAAAGTCTCTGCTGCAAAACTACGGCACGCAAGCTAGACATCATTACACAGCGGCAGATATGACTCGGTCACTCCAACGCAAGAGTGGACCACACCGACCGAGGGCAACTCCAACGCAAAACGACGCATGTCGTCGGAAAAGCACTGCAGCGAAAGAGCTCCACATAGCTCGGTATTTGTTTCCAGCCCAAATACCTTTTCCACATACTGAAAAAATCTGAAAAAAAGTACACACATAAATGTGTACATGTGATACACACGTATAAATTTTCACAAGCATATATGCTCTCATGTAACGTATATAAAAAGACAAATACATGTATTAAAATGGGATTTATCTTTGGAGTATTTGGGCCGGATATTTATCTTTTTTGCATAGCACATAAATAATTAAATTACCTGGTGACATTTTTACATACCTGACTATCATACATGTCTATTTGTATAAAAAATTGATATCTTTTAAAACTTTTAGATATATATATATATTTTTTTTTTGATAAAACGGGCTCCATGGAACCCGGTTGCTGCAACGCCGCTCTCCGCATGTCGTTCGCTCGTGTCAAACCATAGCCAAACGCGGTCATGCATTTTGCGCATGTTTGATTCACATCTTTGTTTAAAAGCATTTTACATGCTTGTTTCGGTTGAGCTTGGTTAACGTACTGCGGGTTAAAAATCAATATTTACATGTAGTTTGGTTGCCTGCATTAGGTTCCTTGTATGAGGAGAGCAATGAGTTAGCACGCTGTTTGGTTGCTTGTGTCGTCATTGTTAGGCAAAAAACAAATTGTTTGGGTGCAACTGGTTAAAGATGTGATCATCACTTCTCATTAGTGATGGCCTTACCCCACACACGTAACATTGTCTTCTCCTAGCTAGGAAACAAATGGCAGTTTATCCTATCTACTAGCAAATGACAGTGCAAATTATTAAAAGCCATTATGGCTGAATAGTCAAAAATTCAACGATGCTAACTAGGTGAAAGTTCATCCTCTTCCTCGTCCTCTTCCTTTCCTTCTTCTCTTCCTCTTCTCCGGTTGTTGTTGTTGCCTCTTCTTCTTCTTCTTCTTCTTCTTCTTCTTCTTCTTCTTCTTCTTCTTCTTCTTCTTCTTCTTCTTCTTCTTCTTCTTCTTCTTCTTCTTCTTCTTCTTCTTCTTCTTCTTCTTCTTCTTCTTCGTCGTCGTCGTCGTCGTCGTCGTCGTCGTCATCGTCGTCGTCGTCATCGTCGTCATCGTGTTCTTTAGATTCTGGTCTGACCTCTGTTATCACACATTGCCTAAGCCCATTCCAAGCTTTTATTCTTCCATACTTCATTGTCAAACGCCTCCACATCATGGATAGAACTGACCACCTCATCAGGAGTCACATTGTTCTTATCCGGCACAAGTTCATCAGTTCCCCGTTCCAGGATCTAGTTGTGAATGATGAAACATGCAAGAACAAATTTGACCTGGTAGGGTAAGGATGGAATACCTTCTGATCCAGGATCTTAAACCTGTTCTTCAGAGCTTCAAATAACCTTTCAAGAGTTACTCTAAGGCTAGATTGTCTGAGATTGAACAGCTCCTGTGGAGTCCTTGGATAGTTCCTACCAGATAACTCGTTCAGATGGTGCCTGGTTTTCCTGAAGGGTAGAAGAACACCTGGCCGACAAGCATAGCCAACATATTCCAGGTAGAACTTGCCATCTAGGATGTTGATGCCAGCAGGTCTACACATGTTGTCACTAAGAATGTTAGCGTCATGTATTGATCCTTCCCGGCCAACCAAGACATATGTAAACTTCAGATCAAAGTCAACAGAATCAAGCACATCATGGCTTGTGTAGTGCTTTCTCCCTCTATATGTTGCAGCTTGTGACCCCTCAGCACTCTAACAGTGACATGAGTACCATCTATTGTGCCAATGCAATCCTGGAATGGCATTGCAAGATGGTGTTATGGCCACAAGGGAACAAGAACAACATATATAAGCAATTAACAACATATGATGGTGCTCACCTTGAAGTATGGATACCATCTTGGGTTAGTGTGAATCTTGGTAGGAGTCCGGCCGCTTGGTGACACGATCATCTCTCCTCTAACTTCCCCATCAATAGCATACAACACTTGCTTGAAGTACCTGGAGATGGTCTCCATTGAGCTCCTGAAGGTGTTGTGTACAACCCGAGCCTCTGGTCATGACCAACAACATGAAGGAACATGGCTACTTGCTCTTCCACATAGGTGTGGATGTTATCTTCTAGCAGCCCCCTATTCGTGAACATTTGCATAAGCCTAGCGAAAGGATCTCTTTTCATGTGCAACATCCACATAGCCTATATGTCGTTGCAGTTGTAAATGCAGTCCAGATTCGCCCTCCTCTTACTATCCCAGAGTAACACCAAACAATACCTGATGAGAGGTCTCCCATTTCGATGAACAACTCTCTTATGGACCAACAGGATCCAGGCCTGAACCACACCTATCAACGATGCTGCCTGAACTAGAACCATTGTCCGTTCAAGGACAACCTAAGCAACATCCATCACGCGATCATCGATGGCGCTACTGACCCTAAACGGTCCTAATAGAGGAGGGAAGGGGGTACCTTACCAGCTTCGGGGTTAGGGAGACATGGAGGAGACGAGGATGGATGGACGGAGTCGAGGAAGAAGGGGAGAAGTAGCTGTCGGTGTCGAGGAGTGCTGCTGCCGCCACCAACGCCGTTGTCGACGTCGCACCCGTCGATTTGAGTCGTCGTCGTCGCCGGTGCCAATAACAAAGGATGGCTTGTCCTAGAGTTAGGGGTGTGCGAGTAAATGAGGTGGTGAGGGTATATTTCACGCCATCCCAGTTCCGTCAAATTCCCCCTCCGCCATCTCCAACTGGATCCCGCCTGCACCGCGCCCTATGTCGTGTCTTGCTTTTGCACCAGTGTCATCCTGACTCGCTGCAAACGACCGCTTTGATCTGTCTTCAATGTAGAGCGGCACAATCTATAACGACATGAATGACACCGGGTTGCGGCCGAGAAAGAAGGGGTTTGGATGGGCCAAGGTGGTTAGAAGCGAGCGTGGGAGCAATCCAGACTCTTGCAAAGTCACACGTTTATCTTCAGATTGCGAGAAAAATACATCCAAACTATGTCGCCGATCGATACAAAATCATGTTGGGTGACTTTTACGGTCCGAACAACAAGGTTCGGACGCATGTGCGATGGTTTGCAGGGCCCGGTTTGAAAAAAATGCCCTAACACAAGTTTTATACTCCCTCCATTCCATAATATAGTGCATCCTCGATTTTCGAGCTTTAAGTTTGATCATGAATTTAACCAACAAGACCGATTGCGGCGTGATACAATTTTTACTCCCGCCGCAATCGGTCTCGTTGGTTAAATTTGTGATCAAACTTAGGGGTTGTTTGGTTCTATACCTAGCAATGCCACACTTTACCACACAATGTTGCCACACTTGCCTAAGGTTAGTTTTGAGAACCACAAGTTGGCAAGCCTAAGGGAATCTTGCCATACTTTTTGTGTGTATGTGATGTGGGACCCTGTTATGGTTTGTCAAAAGTGTGGCTTGAACCAAACGCCCACCTAAATTGCTCAAACTTGCCTAACCTTAGGTGTGGCAACCTTTGGCAAACTTAGGGGCTGTTTGGATTGTGATTATCTTTGCCATATCTTGCCACATTATTTTTGCCACACTTACCACACTTGCCTTATTTGAGTTGCTCAAATTGTTAGCAACACTTTGGCTTGTCTAAGAGAATCTTGCCATACTTTTTGTATCTATGACGTGTGCGGTTTACTACTCATTAAAAAATGTTTGTCTTAGGTGTGGCTAGAACCAAATATCTACCTAACTTGGTCAACTTGCCTAAGGTAAGTTGTGACAAAGTATGACATGGTGTGGCTAGGAACCAAACAACCCTTTAATTACAAACCAAATAAACCTTTTAGATTTAGGAAAATACGGACACACTACCGTGAAATCAAAATAGTATTGTCAACTACTCATCACGGGCGCCCGTGCCTATCACTCGACTGCCGTGCGGAAGTGATGGATCCCGTCGGTCAGTCGCTCTTGTTTTATCACGGTCACATATTCACCTGCCAACACAAATCGTTTTGCTCCCAGCACACGTCTGCTCTGTCCATGGCCATCTCGTGCGCTGCTCTCTCTCTCCCTATCGTCTCTCTTCCGTGTAGAGTACAACTCACAAGAGACGGTTGCTCTTGCTCTTCTTCCTCTTTTAAATAGTAGTACCCCGCAGCACGCTCGGTGCCAACTGCTCAAGCGTATTTCTCCTCAGTCCTCACCACCACACAAACACAAGTCACAGGCAAGGCAGGAGCCACGGAATGGCGACCACCACGAGCACCGCGCTGAGCATGAAGCTCCTCGTCGACACCAAGTCCCGGCGCGTCCTGTTCGCGGTGGCGAGCAAGGACGTGGTGGACTTCCTCTTCTCCCTCCTCTCCCTGCCGGTCGGCACCGCCGTCAAGCTGCTCGGCAAGGACTCCATGGTCGGCAGCATCGGCAGCCTCTACGGAAGCGTCGAGAAGCTCGACGGCACCTACGTCCAGCCGGGCGCCGCCAAAGACGCTCTCCTCCACCCCTCCGTCCTCTCGCCGGCGGTCAGCACCAAAAGCTCCCTCCTAGGCTTGCCGGCGCCGCCGTCCCCACAGGCCAAGAAGTTCTATAGATGCAGCATGGACTGCGACTGTTATGGCAGACACTCCACTGCATGCAACAACTGCCGGAGCTACGTGACAGACACTTACGGCACCTACTGTCCGTCATGTAACAACGACGACATGACCACGGAGCTGAAGTACGTGACGTCCGGCGGTGCGCAGGCGGCGGCCGGCGTCAGCGGGAGAGGGTACGTGCAGGGCATCGTGACTTACACGGGTGATGGACGACCTCACCGTGACGCCCATGTCCTCCATCTCCAGCATCACGCTGCTCAACACATTCGCCGTCAAGGATCTCAGCGCGCTCCAGGAGAAGACCGTGCAGCTCGGCTATGACGAGGTGATCATGAATCGCCCATCTCCCTTTTTCTGGCACATATATGTTGCTCTCTTCCATAGGAGTATTTCCTTGTTAATAGTATTGTGCATCAACCAATCGTCACATTACATTTCCTGCAATGTTTGCAGGGTTTGGAGATCCTAAAGGCGTCGCTGCAGTCCAAGACCGCCCTCACCGACGTTTTTCTGAGCCCCGCCAGCAAAGCTTGAAGTCACGGTCCTGCGCCTCACGCCATATCGACATGGAAAAAGTAGCTCGATGCATCAATCCATAGAGCATCTCCAGCCGTTGGCCGGGCTGATTTTAGTGTCGTCTTGGGGCAGCCGGCGCTAAAATCGGTCTGGAGCAGCTCGGCTTCCCAGCCGCGCCCTCGGGGTCGTTCTCAACGGCCGTTTCAGCCCAGTATGGGCATAGAATCGGGTCAAAAGTGACCCAAACATTAAACATAATTCGGGTTTTTCATTAAAAATATAATACAAAAACTTAAAAACTACGTCGGCTATGTCGTCCCGTCATCGCTGTCCCGTCGTCGTGTCGTCGCATTCTATATGCCGAGGAGCTTGTAGAAGTTGGTATAGTCGTCGCCGTTGTCCCCGTCCTCATTGCTGCCGTCGCCGTCAGGCGCGCCGCGGCTGCCCTCCCTCCTACAGCCCTGCCTCGCGTCGCGAAGACGGTGCAGGTCGGGTTGGAGGGTCCAGACGCCTCCCCTCGCTGTCGTCGTCGAGGATGATGAGGCCGACGATCTCCTCCTCGCAGCGGGCGCGGTGGCGAGCCTCGATCTCCTCGAGGGCCCGGCGCTGCCGCTCCACCTCCTCCCGGACGTAGTCGTCCCGCGCCCACTTCAGGGCGGCCTCGTCGGCGGCGGTGGTCATGGCCAGGTGCTCCTGCTTGACCACCGTCGGCGTGCCAGGCTCCGTCTTCGGCCTGACAAGGCAGAGGTGCCGCGGGGAGGTGAGGGCTCGCGGAGAAGGCCCCCCCCCCCTCGTTGATGGTGATGCCGCCGCTGCTGCGGCCGCTGCGTCGGACGAGCGGCGACAACAAGTCGGGCTCAGCCTTGACGGCGGCGAGCGGCGTGCGCGTTGCGTCGGAGGAGTGGGAGGACTGGGAGCCGGAGGAGTACGAGGACGACGACGACGGCGCCTTCATACGCCGGGGCTGCCAGGACGAGCCCCTCCGACAGGAGACGGACGTCGCCTCCGGGTACCCGAGGCACGGCTCGTTGCCGCCCTTGATGTGCTCGAGGACGGCCTCGAGAGTGCGTCCGGAGACGCCCCACCAAAGACGGCGGCCATCGCTGTTGTTGCGGTCGAGCGCGGGGCCGTCGTTGGTGGAGGCAAGCTGCTCCTCGCGGCGACGCTCGAAGTAGGCCGTCCAGAGGGAGGTGTTGTCGGGGCGTACCTCGACTGCCGGCGATGCTCCTCGGACAAGGTGGATCAGATCCGGGCGATCTCGGAGCGCCGCTCGGCTCCGGTGGCACGGGGACGCCGCCCGCGCTGAGCCTCCAGGCGTCGGGCGCCCGCATGTCCGGCGGCGTCGGGTACTCCGCCTCGAACAGCAGGCGGGCATCGTCCTCGTGGAGGCGTCGGCGGCCGAAGCCGTTGTGGGTCGCGCCGTCGCCAGGGTAGCGCTCGGCCATTGCGGGGGGGGGGGGGAGAGGAGATCGTCGGGAAGAAGAGAGAGCGTTGCTGGCGGGATTAGGGGCAGGCGACGAGGTATGGCGAACACCGGCGAGATCGCCTTTTATAGCGGCGAGCGGGCGGCACCGTGCGAACGCGTGGGAGGCGAGGGGTGGACGCGCGGCGCCGGCTCGTGAACGCCCGCACTGATTGCGCCGCCCCGTGAACGCCAGCTCGTGAAGACGCGGCATCAATGGAAGGCTGACCGGCGGGCAACCTTGCATTGATTCGATTCCCCGCGGGGAAACCGAGACGATGAGAACGACGATGCGCGCTCGGGGTCGCTGACTCGGCGGACCCACCCCCCGTTTCACGCCAAAACGTTTCGCCCGGCGCCCCCAGGCGCCCCCAGCGCGCTGAGTTCGGCCTGGGTACGCCGACGCTAAATTAGGCCCTAACCGGCGAAAAACGGGCTCGTGGGGGCGTGGCTGGACCGATTTTTAACCGCCGGCGTAAAAAAACGGCGGCCTCTTGGGGGGCGGACTTGGAGGACCCACCCCCGTTTCGCGCCAAAACGTTTCGCCCGGCGCCCCCAGGCCCCCAGCGCGCCGGGTTCGGCTTGGGTACGCCGACGCTAAATTAGGCCCTAACCGACGAAAAATGGGCTTGTGGGGGCGTGACTGGATCGATTTTTAACCGCCGGCGTAAAAAAACGGCGGCCTCTTGGGGGGCGGCTAGAGATGCTCTTAACTAAGTTGGTTGGTCCTTTTGTATGAACATGTTGCAGGACTAGTAGCTCCATCCAACTGGCTAAATTCGATTAGTGTTTTGTGTGAGCATCAGTAGTTCAGAGCTATCTTACATTCTTACCGTGGCATCTTTTGGTAATGCCTAGTACCGTCAGGCTATCAGCTTGTACTATTAGTTAGAATGCACGCAATCCACCTTAATTTATCGTTTACTCCCGGCTGTACTAGGGCTTTGTGTTGATGCTTGATGTATGGCTTTTCATCGCAGTTAATTAGTACTATTCTGTTGGTTGTCAAGACTTTCTCCATGTGTATGTCCCATGTGTCAATATATGTAGCAGCATGGTTTACTGCCTCTTCTCAGCCCTGCTATAAGTAGTACTCCCTCCGTTTCACAATGTAGTGCATTCACGCTTTCTTAAATCGAAGTTTGATCATAAATTTAGCCAATGAGACCGACTGCAGCGGAAGTAAAAATTTATCATTGAATTCGTATTCGAATAAAGTTTTTGATGGTACAATTTTTACTCCCGCCGCAATCGATCTCGTTAGTTAAATTCATGATCAAACTTAAAGCTTGAAAATTGAGGACGCACTATATTATGGAATGGAGGGAGTAGTAGACTCCACTGTTAGTAGTTGGCACTTGCCGAGATCGACAGATCGTGACATATTGGCACGAGCAAGAGCATCTCCAACAGCCGCACAAAAAATTCGTGTCAAATAAAAGTTTTAGCATGTCACTGTAGCACATTTATTGTGCGCGGACCAACATTGCTTTAGCAGAAGCCAAAAATACGTGTTTAAAAATCGCACAGTGCAAATTGTGAAACATGAGCTATCCGATGCCTCAACTTTATAGCTTTTGGTAGCGCTTTTTAGCGCATGCCCAAAACTTTACAGCGTGCGTAGTATTTTACGGCCTCTGCTGGAGCCTGTCTGGCGGCCAAAAAAATGTAGTTTTAACGCGCGGAGCTGTTTTTGGACGGCTGTTGGAGATGCTCTAACAAAACTCAAGTGGCATTTATGCGCCTCAGATTGTTGGCACATCCCTGTGTCTTCTCCTTGAAAAAAAAGGTAGGGTTTCTGCCTCCTGTCTGCGGCGGCGGCGATCTTCCTTGTCTTGTGTTGTCGTAGGACCATGAAGCGCACTTTCCCGACAGGGGGCTTTATTTTAAATGTTCATGCGAGTTTTGTTAGGGTTTGTGTCTTGTCAAGAAGGCAAGATGACGACGGATTTTTGAAGTAGAAATAAGGTTCTTCCCGTCAAACCCCGTCTCGGTGGTGTGTTTAGGAGGGCGTGTGAAGACGTGTCTCCGATGAATTTTGCAGGATTTGATCGGTGGTTTTCTTTGGTGCACTACTAAGAGCCTAGTAGTGACTCCAGATAAAAGCCTAGCAGTAATGCAGGGCCCGTACTGCTGCTAGCATGCCACAGCTAACTGGCTATTACTATTTATGTTCGTAGCAGTGTACATAGGGTTTGATCCTCTTTGCTACTAACTAGTTGTAGCGCTGGGTAGTGCCCCGTGCCAATGCTAAATCTGTGTATTTCATTTATGCGTATTTATAGTGTACTTATACAAACTTCTACAGATTTTTACACACTAGCAATGATATAACAACTCATCATTATCGTAGTGATAGCACTGATTATCATCAAAATGATATAAAAACTCATCATCATCATAGTGATGTAACAACTCATCATCATCATAATGATATAACAATGTCTCGTCATCATCATCATAATGATATAACAATGTCTCGTCATCGTCATCATCATAAGTTAACCACTGCTAGCTAATTGTTATCATCCAGGGTAAATAACTTTGGAGCACATCACAAGTAGTAGAACCTACTCCTCTTTCTTAGTTAAAATAGAATAAAACAGGAAAAAAAAACTTCATCTCCATGATGGAGCATAAAGATCCACCGGTCTTCAATTTGTGGCATGCGCTTATTCACTATTATTCACTATTTGCATCCAGCCTTCGATTTTGAGGCAACCATTTATTTGACATCCAGTCGAGTATGCATATTTAAAACTGGTCCATGGCCGTACACAGACAATTGTCATCTCACCCTCGACATCTAGCAGCGGAGGCATAACAACATTTGAGAGCTTATGTTAAAGAACATAATAGTAACCTAATTAGCTATCTAGTTTACTTAAGAAGAATGTATGAAAAAGATGGACTAATGACACAATAGTAAAAATCTTACCATGATATTTCTATGAATGTTAGCATCGCTCAACTTGTGAAGTAGTGGCACATATCATGTATAATTTCGGCCAGCTTCATAATGCTCTTAAAAGTGAGAAAATCATTAACAAAGAAGACAAGATAATTCTTCTCCTCTCAAGTTAGCTCCGTACCAGCAGTGTAATAGGTCTCGTCTACTACCTTCTTTGTATCTGTCAAAGAGAAAACAAGCTGTTATAAATAAACAACTTAACTAGGGGTGAATAATAACTATTTTTAAATAAGCTCACACGGAGCTAGAATAGAAATCATGTCCAAATCCACCCAAATGTCTTTATCATGTTGAGGACCGGTGACTGGATCATATTGAGGAATGCCAATATCCAAGGTTATTCTCCTACCCTCCTCAAAACCGCAAGCCTTGCATAATCCTCTACAATTTGTACAACCAAAATATATGTTACCTACTTCATTTAAGACCTTAACGTCAAAAATGAAATCATGTTTCGTCTTAAGGTAAGTTTGTTTTTGTATTCACCTCTTCCCAGTCATCGAAAGAGAGTTTCTCTAGGACATAATGTCTTGCATAGCAGGGGATGCACTAGTGGAATTATATAAGAAATGAAATTACACGTTAACAAAAAAATCTAAAGCCATTCTTAATTAAAAAGAAATTTGTGCCGCTGAAGTTGCATACTGTTAAATATTTGAAGGCCTCCTTAAGCATGAGGGAGAAGCACCTATCGTTTTCTAAGTGAGAATTGTCATCACACTCGGGGATCCTATCGCCTTCATCCATTTGATGTGTTCATAATAGAAAGATTAAAAAATGAACGGCAAATAACAGAAAGTCCACACACATGTCACTATTCAGCATATGGGTTGACATTCTGTCTGTTGAGTCTTACTTAAACAACTCTCATCTCTCAAGTGGTGGTGTATATGGTGGACTCTTCCTTGCTGATATTTCGACCGTTGGTGATGGTCGCTTCTCCTTGTTCCCCAACAACATTACCAAAAAGTCTAGCGCAAGGAGAAGAAGGAAAAACGAACCCCACGACAACAGTCGGGATCCTTTCTTCAAGAACATCAACCTACACTAGGACTAATAATATTGTTGTATATATGATCGATAGTCCCTCACTAATATGTTTGCCATTGTTGATGGTCGCTACTCCTCCTTTCCCTACTGCATTAGCAAAAGGTGTAACATAACGAAATGAAGGAAAAGTGAACCCCACAATAACAGTCAGAATCCTTGCTCCAAGAACATCACTCTATCACAGAGGGAGCCCCATTAGACTGAAAGTCAACCCTAAGCATCGATCAACATTACATATAACAGAATGTACACAAAACAAATGGGTCATCATTTTTCATACATGTGGCAACGTTTTCATAGATCATCATTTTTCGTTGTCGTGGCAGCGTTTTCTTTCTGTTATCATTTTCATAGTATAGGTACTCATATCAATACTACAACTACCGCTAGTTACTCCTAGGGT
Organism: Hordeum marinum; assembly: GCA_022496015.1. Classification (NCBI taxonomy): domain Eukaryota; kingdom Viridiplantae; phylum Streptophyta; class Magnoliopsida; order Poales; family Poaceae; genus Hordeum; species Hordeum marinum. Next base: position 503,058,927 of record CM039676.1, read on the forward strand.
AGGATGCTCGATATGTCCTATTTTCTAGCACAAGTCATGCCGAAATTCACAAAAACAAATTGGCATGACCTTAGCTAAAATATAACATATCGAGTGGCTAAAATTTACCGAAACGGAAATGAATCAACATTCTGGCAAAACCTACGCCACTGAGAGGTGTTCCTTGCAAAATCATGTATCAGGGGCACTTGTCTTTCTTTGGACATCAACATAGCATACAAAACAAAAAGCACTCCTCATTTGCTACTTCTGACTTGCTACTTGCCTAGATTAGTAGAGTTTCCGGCAAAACATAGGAACTCATGTATAGCGCTACACCAATGACCACATGCATTCAACGTTATATCATCCCAGACCGCTCGAACCATGATGTCTTTATTGCCACCAAAGCTCACTTGAACTTGGTGGTAGCCGACAATGCACATGCATGCAACACAAACTACCCAACGAATGACCGATCGACCGAATCGCACCTCGGGCACACATTTGTTTTACCGAATTGTACACACTAGTGTATGAAGTATATGTACTTATTCAAACTCGCATATTTTGGCGGTTCTTTCTTCCATGCACATTTTTCGCAATGAATTCACATGTTATGGTCAAATATTAATACTAGTACAAATCAAAATTAAAAAAATCAATACTACAAGCCAACATTTCAAGAAAAAGTGAATTTGCTCCTCACCTTGCTCGGGCGGCAATGACATGGGATGGAGGGAGTGGGGCGGAGTCGACGTGGGAGTGAGGGAGAAGACAAAGGCAGCGTGGGAGGGAGGGAGATGGCGGTGGCGGCCATGTGGGAGGAAGGGAGAGGATGGCGACAACGATGTGGTAGGGAGTGCCGGCGAGAGGACTGGAGGAAGGGGACGAAGCGTAGGAATGGGGGAGGAGGGGTGATTGCGGGTGACGACGACGGGGGGAGGAGGACCGACGACAAGAGAGCAAGAGTGAGGAACAAGTAAGGAGAGGATAAGAGGGTGATGGGCTTAGTAGTAGCGGGGGGAGGGGGCACATGTCAACGCTACTACTAAGCCCATTAGTTGTAGCACCGGGCTCGTAGCCCCGCTACTACTAAATTAGCCCCACCAGCTATCCATGTGTAACCATTGCAGTAGCCCGGGCCTAGGTCCCGTGCTACTACTATCTTATTAATTGTAGCGTGGGTTTTAGACACAACGATGTTGTCGTCGCATGTCCTGGGGGCGGCGGGGGGGGTGAGGGAGTCCTGGATTTAGGTGTCCTCGGGAGGCTGACCTGTTTCTTATGGGCCGGACTGTATAGGCCGCTTGCTGAACATTGGATCGATCGAAGGCCCTGTCTGCACGAAGGAAGCTTCGGGAATCGTGGCTTGTCCTCCACGTTTAATGTAGTGAATAGGCATGTTTATCTCTTCGGTGTGTAACCGACCATGTGAAAACCCTAGGTACCCACGCCACCTATATAAGCCGAAGGGTTTTAGATTGTACCAGAGGACAACTCATCTGGGGTTAGCTATTCGATCTCGAGGTAGATCAACTCTGTAACCCCCATATCATGAATACAATCAAGAAGGACGTAGGGTATTACCTCCATAGGAGGGGCCGAACCTGGGTAAAACCTTGTCCCCTTCGTCTCCCGTTACCATCGATTCTAGTCTCATAGTTCGGGACCCCCTACCCATGATCCGCCGTTTTTGACACTGACATTGGTGCTTTCATTGAGAGTCCCGTTGTGATCGCCAAAGGAATCGATGTCTCGCCTTGTCATCAACGAAGAGGTCTGCAACATGGACACTATTGTCCCTGGACAGATCTTTGCCTTTGGCAGCGTTGTGCTGCACGCTGACCAGACCGGCCATCTAGGCCTTGTCGAAAGCTTCACCCATGGTCCAGAGGTCAGGTTCGGGAACCTAGAGTTCTCCGTAGGTCCTAGGGGTGACTTGTCACTAACCGGGCTCGCAGTCTTGCCTGCCATGCCTGAAGACTCTGAGGCTTTAACCTCGAGCTCCTTTTTCGGTCACTGCTATCTCTTGAGCTTGCGTTGGTTTTCCCTTGAAGAGTAAAGGGTGATGCAGCGAAGGAAACGATCTATTTGATACTATGGATGACTGGTTACGAAGGGACCATTTCGTTTTTATAGGATGGCCTGGCTTATTGCTCTTTCCTTGTTCTTATTCCACTTTAGGGCTTGTTTTGTTCTGCAGGATCCACCTGGGATCCCCTTCTTTTCCCTAGGCGAGAATCCCGCGTGGCATTAATGGCTCAGTTTTCTTGTTGCCGTGTTTGGTGGCACGTCGGAGGGGAAGTTCGCACCCTGATATAGCCAAAATTCCTAGGTTTCTCACCCATGCCTCCGGACACCAGGAGAATTCTCCCTAGCCGGATTGATCCCTCCACTTCTTGCTCGCGAGTTGCTCTCTTCTCCTTGGGCAACAACCTCCCGTGATCTCCTCACACATGGTCTTCTCACCCATGGTCTTCTCACCCATGGTTCAATCGACAACCAAGCGATGACATCGAACAATCACACCCGTGGTCTTAACGCACGTGGATCCATGTCTGCTAGAAAAATCTCCCCCGTGGTGTCTCTCGCTGGGTATTATCTTCCCAACAACCAAACAAAGCCTTAGGGGGGTTGGTTTACAGGGACAACTTTTATAACTTCTTGGTATACCCATGGATCGGCTAATTCCTATTTGGAAGGTTGTAATTCCTTAATCGCAATTGTTTCTACTTCTACCAATAGTTCATCACACTCTTTGTTGCTACTATGGGTCCCAGAAGCATGAGGAGATTTTACTTGTTGGTGTTAACAAGTCAGCGTTGAACTCACAGTTTTCATTTCCATCATGGCGATGGTGCTCAACATCCTCGTTTTCTTTGGCTCTGGCTACTACCTCCTCTCCTTGATGGCTGGTCATGCAGCCGCCTCACCTCTCCTTCGGCTTCGACTTCTCCAACAAATCCTCCTACAACTCAAAAATCTTAGCCCAGGGTGATGCGCTCCTGTAGGACAACCTTGTCTACCTTACGGTCGCCACCTCATACAAGCAGGATAGCTATTATTTGAAGGGGCATGTCTTGTAAACCAACCCGGTGCCAGTCTATAACAACACCACCCACGAGGTGACGAGAGCTTCGCCATGTAGTTCACCTTTGCGATCAAGCCCATCTAAGGCAAGATTAGGGGGAGTGGCATGGCTTTATTCTTCTTCAGTTTCCTTTTAATATTGTCATCCAATTCGTTCAGGCATGGCCTCGGCCTCATGGTTGATGTTAGGGGGTGTGGACTGGTTCCTCGTCATCGTTTCCAGGATGTCCAACACCATAAGGACCACATCACCATCGCCATCAACTCTTTGTTGTCGGGAAACGACAACACCACCCGTGAGGTGATGTGCTTCGCCACGCATGTCACCTTTGCTATAAAGGCCATCCAAGGCAAGACCAGGGGGAGTGGCATGACTTTTTTCCTCCCCAGTTTCCTATCAGTACTGTCAGCCAACTCGTTCGGGCACAACCTTGGCCTCATGGTCGATGGTAGGGGGAATGTCATGGGCGTAGATCGGTGTCACGCCCAAGATGCGCGCCTATCCATTTAAGGCATGAGGGCCTCGCAAGGATAGATGCGCATCTTGCCAAGAATAGTATCATCACAACATACAGTACTGAAAGAGATGAGAATACAAGTCTGGCTTACACTCGCCACATGCTAACTTACAATGTCACTCAAATCATAACATCAAGTTGAACACAGGGTCCGACTACGGACGAAATCGAACGATAAAAGAAGTTGCAAATGATACTATCAAGCTATCCCAAAGATCACGACTAGGTCCTCACTCATCCGGATACGTAATGTACATACAACCTCTTTCTTCATCGTACTCCCACTGGATCTGGGTAAGATCATCCTGCACCTGCTCATCTGCACCTGTACCTGGAGTTGTTGTAGTAAACTGTGAGCCATGGAGGACTCAGCTATCATGTGCTCGGGTACCAAGACTATTTAAGCTTTAGGATGGAAGGGGTGATGTTTAGTTTGCAGCAGCAATAAGCATAATATGGTGGCTATCTTACGCAACAAGAATGTAAATGTGAGTGGTCTACGTTAAGCGATCGAATCTAGCATAATCTCTATGAGATCCTGAACACCTGCTTACATCAATCATAACCCCACCGTGTCCTCTCTCGGATCATGTTCATGAGCAGACACAATCACGGTTACTCACACAGTTGGTGTGTTTTAATTAGAGTTTACTTCAAGTTTACTAGAACCGGGTGTTAAACAAATATCCAAGTTGCCACATAACCGCGGGCACGGCTTTCCGAAAGATTTAACCCTGCAGGGGTGCTCCAACTAGTCCATCACAAATAACCATACTCCGCTGGAATTCCTCGACCACGGATCTCGTGGTCTTCATCGGTAATTCCAAAGGAATTCCAACACCTCAAGAAAACCCGAAGAAAGTCAGAGTCCTCACGCAAGACATTCGATAACGGTAAAACAAGTCCAACAAGACCACCCGACGTGTCGACGAACCCGATAAGAGCCGCGTAGTCTCAGGACACGACGGATAAGCTAGTGTATGGAGGCCTGATAGAAATCTCCCAAGTTTCCCTAGGTTGGCCCCGCACAGTGCTCTAGTTTGGACCAACACTCATGAGGAGCACTGGCCCGGGGGTTGATTAAATTATCCACGGGGTTGCAAAGCCCTATGCAAGTTTTATTAAGTTATTAGCAAATGTAGTACCAATGTTGGGTCTTGCCAGACAAGTTTTAATCTCAACCGAATAAACAAGGTGGTCCCCATAACAACCCCAAGCGTGTTAGGAGCGCAAAATATGGAAAACATAACACCGGCAACAAGGAACTAATGACGGTAACAGCGGAACAAATCACTTAGCAAAAGGCCAAGTGTTCCACCAATACCAGATATATATGTGCATTAAATTAAATAACAGAATTTATTGTGATATCCAATCCATGTTATCACATGGAACAACCTGCACCTGCAACTAAGAATGCTATAAGAGGGGCTGAGCAGCGGTAACTTAGCCAATCAAAGGTTTGCTGGGATGTGGAGGTTAGAGGCTGTCATGGCAACATGGGGCTGATATCAAGTGGTAGGTAGCGCAAATGTAACGATAAGGGCGAGAAACTATCAAGCAAACATAGTATTGGGATCCGGGTACGATCATCTTGCCTGTTGGTTCTTCAGCGGAACAAGTAGCAAGATCCTCGTAGTGGTACTCTCCAGGGTCCTCGAACTTAGTATCGACACTCGCGTCTACCCAAGAGAAACAGAAAATAAATCTCCAACCAAGGTTCAATGCACAACAAAGATAATGCATGATTCATTTTAGAAGAAACTTAACATGGCAACCAAAACTAGTCAAGTTTCACGTGCAAAGTTGTTATATTAGTGAATCTGGACAGAACCTTATGTTAAGTTATTTAGACATGCATGAATATGGAAAATATGGATTCATCATGCAAAATTGATAGAAATGCATATAAGGATCGCAAGAAACGAAGCTACGGTTCTCGAGATACGCTCACGACAAGGTACGGAGGCAAAACACAAGATCACCAAACACCTGAGATAATTCTTGGCATTTCAAGGTATGCACTGGATAGGTGATGAAAAATAAATCACAATAGGCTCAAGAATCAATCAATTCCATGGAGTATAGCTCCCACAAGTCACAAAACAAAATAACACCCAATCTGCCACAAAACAGCAACATAGCAATTTGAGAAGCTCACAATTTGAGCTACAGGAACCCTACAGACACAAACAATACATGAACAGAATCTACTCAACACCCACATCAACTTATCCAACTATGCAATGAGCAAAATAGGCACACAACAATATGCATGAAGCAAACAAGTTGGCATGATGAATCAGGTTTTCAGGGACTTAGTGAAAATTCCAGTTTTCTGGAATCTGGGTTAACAAGTAGCAAGTTGACAGCACTGTTTAAATATGCTAGAGAGCTCCTATTTGCATGAAAATTAACAGGATGGTAGATGACAATATCTACTACAAATAGCTTACACTGAACATGGGCAAATTCCAAACATAACACTAGATACAACCCACTCTTCATGGCAAAACAATAACAGCAGATCTCCCAGAGTTGGTCATTTCAAGCAAGCTGGACATAAACAGAAAGTAGCTTACTAAACAGCATGGTTCTCACTCCTCTGGTGACTTATCATAAATAACAAAAATACTGGGACATTCCCAGCAACTTTAACTAACAAACTCATGTTGGCAAGAACTCAAAATCATGCCTAGATTAATTCAAAAATAAAAGACAAAAGGGCATCACAGCATAAAAATGCAGTTTTGTCAAGTCGTCCCAAAGTCAAATCTGACTTCACAGATGCATTCATGGGTTGATTTTACCCCAAAATAATTACTCATACCCATATGCTTGCATGGAACAAGAGGGAGAAACCCTAGGTCAAAATTGACCTATAAAAGGCTAGGGTGACTTATGTCACCTTTGCAACTTAATGAAAATGCTTAAAACTGACATGTGCTCTATTGATACATGTTGGAAGTGGTTAATTAGCACACTAGGGACATGATAACATGGCATATCATCAATATGCAAGGGTGAAAGTAACTAAAAGAGAACTATGCTTGCACATAAGAGGAACCTACACATGGAGTTACTCATGCACATGGGGATCTACACCTACACACATACATACACACATGCTCTCTTGCACAAGCACATGGAGTTACTCCAAACATACACATAAGCACCTACACTAAAATAGCAAACCACACCTACACTCCATATATGCATATATGCACAAGTGCATACATGCACATAGGATGCACTCCACATACACCTACTTGCACACACACACACACACATGCACTAACATACCAGACACACTCACACAAGTGCGTGTGTGTATACCACTACATCACCTACACACACAACCAAAACCTGGCCCAAAATACACATCAATGCACACCACATGCATATAAATAGAAGACACAAACAAAACAAAAGGAAAAAAATAGAAAAAAACAAAGAACACAAAAATGGGGGAAGGGGGATTCGAACCCCCGACCACTCTGGTCTCACCCTGCACCCCACACCACTGGCTATGCACACGGCTGTTAACAAAGGAGAGGCATCTGCCCTCTAGTACACACACAGGCGCACTTATTCTGACGAAACTGAACCCAATCAGACGCACGGCGACAGGCAAATGGCGGCAGGGAATTACAGCGATACACAGAGGATCGGATGACCCCAACCACTCACTCGCGCGCGGCAACGACCAACGGTTCCATTCCCCTGCTCACCTTGCGGTGAGGAGGAAGGAGGCGAGCGGTGGGTGCTCGACTTGCTCTCGGCGGCGACGGACGACGGGGGCGAGCATCTACGAGCTATGCACGGAGGAGAAGGCCTACGGGGACCGGCGGCTCACCTTGGGGGAAGACGACGACGAACCGGTCATGACAGTGTCGACGACGGGGAAGGAGATGGCCGGAGACGAAGCAGGGGAAGAAGACGGCGGCGCAGAGCTTCTGGCGACGACGAGGCCGTCGCTGCAGAACTTCTACGGGGCCCTTAGCGGCGGGAATCGGACGCCAGGTTCACCCTCGTGCCTCTGGATGCCATGGTAGATGTTGGGCTCGACGGAGATGACGAGCTGGTCGCCGGCGACGAGTCTGCTGCACTCTGGACTCTTCGAACCCTTACCTGACAGGGGGAAAGAAGAGAGGAGGGAGAGCAGAAGCGAGGGAGAAGGGAGCTACGGCGGCGACTGGAGGGAGAGGAACCCTAGGCGAGGGGGCACGCACGCCAAGGGGAGGCTTTATACCCTCGAGCTGACGGCGACATCGACGGAAAGGTGACGACGGCTGATGTCTACTACGCAACCTTCTCCTTGTAGACGTTGTTGGGCCTCCAAGTGCAGAGGTTTGTAGGACAGTAGAAATTTTCCCTCAAGTGGGTGACCTAAGGTTTATCAATCCGCGGGAGGCATAGGATGAAGATGGTCTCTCTCAAGCAACCCTGCAACCAAATAACAAAGAGTCTCTTGTGTCCCCAACACACCCAATACAATGGTAAGTTGTATAGGTGCACTAGTTCGGCGAAGAGATGGTGATAGAAGTGCAATGGATGGTAGATATAGGTTTTTGTAATCTGAAAATATAAAAACAGCAAGGTAACTAATAGTAAAAGTGAGGACAAACGGTATTGCAATGCGTGGAAACAAGGCCTAGGGTTCATACTTTCACTAGTGGAAGTTCTCTCAACAATGATAACATAATTGGATCATATAACTAGCCCTCAATGTGCAACAAAGAGTCACTCCAAAGTCACTAATAGCGGAGAACAAACGAAGAGATTATCGTCGAGTACGAAACCACCACAAAGTTATTCTTTCTGTTCAATCTATTCAACAGTCCGTAGTAAAATAACATGAAGCTATTCTTTCCATTCAATCTATCCTAGAGTTTGTACTAGAATAACGCCTTAAGACACACATCAACCAACACCCTAATGTCACCTAGATACTCCATTATCACCTCAAGTATCCGTGGGTATGATTATACGACATGCATCACACAATCTCAAAATCATCTATTCAACGAACACATAGCACTTCAAAGAGTGCCCCAAAGTTTCTACCGGAGAGTCAAAACGTGTGCCAACCCCTATGCATAGGTTCCCGAGGTCAAAAACCCACAAGTTGATCACCAAAACATACATCAAGTACTCACATGAATATCCCATTGTCACCACAGATAGACACGGGCAAGACATACATAAAGTGTTCTTAAAGACTCAATCCGATAAGATAACTTGAAAGGGAAAACTCAATTCATTACAAGAAGGGAGAGGGGGAAGAACATCATAAGATCCAACTATAGTAGCAAAGCCTGCGGTACATAGAGATCAAGACATCTCAAGAACACGAGAGAGAGAGAGATCAAACACATAGCTACTGGTACATACCCTTAGCCCCGAGGGTGGACTACTCCCTTCTCGTCATGGAGATCGCCGGGATGATGAAGATGGCCACCAGGTATGGATTCCCCCTCTGGCAGGGTGCCGGAACGGGCTCCCGATTGGTTTTTGGTGGCTCTGGAGGCTTGCGGCGGCGGAACTCCCGATCTAGGTTTAATTCGGAAGGTTTATCTATTTATAAGACCGTGTGGCGTCGAGAACAAGTCGAGAGGGGCCATGAGGAGGTCACGAGCCTCCTAGGCGCGGCCAGGGGGGTGGCCGTGTCTCCCAGGCTCGTGGCTCCCTCGGGCCCCCTCTCCGGTAGTTTTTCCTTCAGGTATTTTTGATATTTTCCATAAAATATCACGGTGAAATTTTTATTCCGTTTGGACTCCGTTTGATATTCCTATCTGAAAAAGGTCAAAAACACGGAAAAAACAGGAACTGGCACTAGGCTCTAGGTCAATAGGTTAGTCCCAAAAATAACATAAAATAGCATATTCATGCATATAAAACATCCAAAGTTGATAATATAATAGCATGGAACAATCAAAAATTATAGATATGTTGGAGACGTATCAAGCATCCCCAAGCTTAACTCCTACTCGTCCTCGAGTAGGGAAGTGATAAAAATAGAATTTTTGATGTGGAATGCTACCTAGCATATTTATTCTTATAATCTTCTTTATTGTGGCATGAAGGTTCAGATCCATAAGATTCAAAACAAAAGTTTAATATTGACATGAAAACAATAATACTTCAAGCATGCTAGCAAAGTAATCATGAACTTTCGAAATAACATGGCCAAAGAAAGTTATCCCTACAAAATCATATAGTCTGGCTATGCTCCATCTTCCTCACACAATGAATCTAAATCATGAACAACCCCGGTATTGGTCAAGCAATTGTTTTCATACTTTTACTTTTTCAAACCTTTTCAACTCTCACGCAATACATGAGCGTGAGCCATGGATATAGCATTATAAGTGGAATAGAATATGGTGGAGGTTGTGAGGCAAAAAGGAGGAGATGGTCACATCGACTCGGCGTATCAACGGGCTATGGAGATGCCCATTTATAGATATCAATGTGAATGAGTAGGGATTGTCATGCAACGGATGCACTAGAGCTATAAGTGTATGAAAGCTCAAAAGAAACTGAGTGGGTGTGCATCCAACTTGCTTGCTCACGAAGACCTAGGGCAATTTGAGGAAGCCCATCATTGGAATATACAAGCCAAGTTCTATAATGAAAATTCCCACTAGTATATGAAAGTGACAATACATGAGACTCTCTATCATGAAGATCATGGTGCTACTTTGAAGCACAAGTGTGGTAAAGGATAGTAGCATTGTCCCTTCTCTCTTTTTCTCTCATTTTTTTTGTTTGGGCTCTTCGGCCTCTTTTTTTTTTATTTTTTATTTGGTGGGCATCTTTGGCCTCTTTTTTATTTCCTCACATGGGACAATGCTCTAATAATGATGATTATCACACTTTTATTTACTTACAACTCAATACTTAGAACAAAAGATATAACTCTATATGAATGCCTCCGGCAGTGTACCAGGATGTGCAATGACTCATGAGTGACATGTATGAAAGATATGAACGGTGGCTTTGCCACAAATACGATATCAACTACATGATCATGCAAAGCAATATGACAATGATGATGCGTGTCATAATAAATGGAATGGTGAAAGTTGCATGGCAATATATCTCGGAGTGGCTGTTTTGAGGAAGGTATATGGTGGGTTTATGCACCGGCGAAAGTTGCGCGGCACTAGAGAGGCTAGCAAAGGTGGAAGGGTGAGAGTGCGTATATACCATGGACTCACATTAGTCATCTAGAACTCACATACTTGTTGTGAAAGTTTTATTAGTAATCGAAACAAAGTGCTAGACGCATGCTCCTAGGGGAAGGGTTGGTAGGAGATAACCATCGCACGATCTCGACCGCCACACAAAGGATGACAATCAATAAAAGCATCATGCTCCGACTTCCTAACATAGCGGTTCACCATACGTGCATGCTACGGGAATCAAAAACTTCAAAACAAGTATTTCTATATTCCCAACACTCTACTAACATGACTCTAATATCACCATCTCCATGTCTCAAAACTAGATGCATGGAATCAAACTTCTCTTACTACTCAATGCACTTGAATATGAAAGTTTTTATTATATCCCTTTTGGATGCCTATCATATTAGGACTAGTTTCATAACCTAAGAAAATTACCATGCTGTTTAAGACTCTCAAAATGATATAAGTGAAGGATGAGAGTTCATCAATTTCTCTAAAATATAAACATTGCAATGCTCTATAAGGATATAAGTGAAGCGCTAGAGCAAAAGACAAACTACTCCAAAAGATATAAGTGAAACTCAATGAGTAGTTGAATAATTATTTGGCTATGTGAAGACTCTCCCATCTAAGAATTTCAGATCTTAAGTACCTTATTCAAAGAAAATAAATTGACACTCCAAGGATAGCACGAATCATGTGAAGAAGCAAAAACTTAGGTTGAACCGATTCTAACCGATAATTGTTGAAGAAGAAAGGTGCAATGCCAACCGGGGCATAACCAAGCTTAGACGCTTGAGACTTCTTGAAATATGGATTGGGGATGCCTCGGGCATCCCCAAGCTTGAGCTTTTGTGTCTCCTTAATTCCTCTCATATGACGGTTTCCGAAATTTTAAAAACTTCATCCACACAAAACTCAACAAGAAATTGTGAGATAGGTTAGTATAAATCAACGCAAAACTTTATCATCCTCTACTGTAGCAAATCACTAAGATTATTATTTTAAATTTCATACTAAATGCCTCTGCATATTTAAAACTCCCATCATCAAATGGAATCATTAAACAAGCAAACATATGCGAACAATGCAAACATAACAGCAATCTGCTTAAACAGAACAGTCTGTGAAGAATGCAGCAAGATCCATACTTAATTAACTCCAAAAAATCTGAAAAACTTCCATGCTGTATGTAATTTATAAGATCATACTGTTTCCAAATTTCAAGTTATTATGACATACAGAAACTTCTAGGGAATTTTCGCACTACAAGCAAACTTTCTGTTTTGGAACAGCAACTCCTATACTTGCAAATTAAGCATGGTAAAGGCTATCCTTGACATTTTTATTGAACTAAATGATGAAAAAAAATAACATTAATATAAATAACAGCAAGTAAGTACTAATAAAAGAAAATTACGTTCCAAGCAAAACACATATCATGTGGTGAATAAAAATATAGCCCCAAGTAAAGTTACCGATGGATTGAAGACGAAAGAGGGGATGCCTTCCCGGGGCATCCCCAAGCTTAGGCTCTTTGGTGTCCTTGAATATGTCTTGGTATGCCTTGGGCATACCCAATCTTAGGCTCTTTCCACTCCTTGTTCCATAGTCCATCGAAACTCTACCCAAAACTTCAAAACTTCACAACACAAAACTTAACGGAACTTCGTGAGATGGGTTAGTATATTAAAGACAAATCATTCACTTTGGTACTTGTCAAGGCAAGATTCATAAATGTTTCCACACAATTCCTACTGTATATTATAATTTCCACAATCTATATCACTTAATATAATCTATGGAAACACTAAAACAAGCAAACTATGCATTGAAAACAGAATCTGTCACAAACAGAACAGTCTGTAATGATCTGAATGATAACCATACTTATGCACCTCCAAAAATTCTTAAAAAATATGATAATTAAGTAAATTTGTATATAAATCATCATCAGAAAGAATTAACTCAAAATCTCTCTATGGATAAAAATGAAAAATAATTTCGTGAGCACAAAGTTTCTGTCTTTTTCAGCATGGTCAAACAACTATCACCCAAACTAATCATAAAGGCTTTACTTGAAACTTTATTGAAATAAAAGCTATAAAACATTATTAATACAGTATACTAATCATGTGAACACACAAAAACAGTAAGGATACATATTGGGTTGTCTCTCAACAAGCACTTTTCTTTAATGCCTTTCAAGCTAGGCATGATGATTTCAATGATGCTCACATAAAAGATAATGATTGAAACATAATGGAAGCATCATTAAGCATATTACTAGCACATTTAAGTCTAACCCACTTCCTACGCATAGGGATTTTTTGAACAAACAACTTATTGGAGCAAGAATCATCTAGCATAGGAAGGCAAAGCAAGCATAGCTTCAAAAAGTTCGACACATAGAGGGGAAACTTGACATTATTGCAATATGTAGAAGCATATGATCCTCCTCATAATAATTTTCAGTAGCATCATGAATGAATTCAACAATATAACCAGCACCTAAAGCATTTTTTTCATGATCTACAAGCATAGAAATTTTTCTACTCTCCACATAAGCAAATTTATTCTCATGATTAATAGTGGGAGTATCGTAAAAGACTTGAATACTACGAATAGTTTCCACATTAAAAGAGTGATGTTTAGCAAAAGGGTACTCATAATTGTGACAAGTTTTATCATCATTATTCTGTATAGCATAAGTATCATCACGATAATCATCATAAATAGGGGGCATGCTTTCATCATAATAAATTTGATCATTCAAAGTGGGGGAACTAAAAAGATCATCTTCATCAAACATAGCATCCCCAAGCTTGTGGCTTTGCATATCATTAGCATCATGGGTATTCAAAGTATTCATACTAACAAGATTGCAATCATGCTCATCATTCACATATTTTATGCCAAGCATCCTATGTAATTCTTCTTCTAGCATTTGAGCACAATTTTCTTTTCCATCATTTTCATGAAAGACATTAAAAAGATGAAGCATATGAGGTAACCTTAATTCCATTTTTTTTGTTTTCTTATAATAAACTAAACTAGTGATAAAACAAGAAACTAAAAGATTCGATTGCAAGATCTAAAGATATACGTTCAAGCACTAACCTCCCCGGCAACGGCGCCAGAAAAGAGCTTGATGTCTACTACGCAACCTTCTCCTTGTAGACGTTGTTGGGCCTCCAAGTGCAGAGGTTTGTAGGATGGTAGCAATTTTCCCTCAAGTGGGTGACCTAAGGTTTATCAATCCGCGGGAGGCATAGGATGAAGATGGTCTCTCTCAAGCAACCCTGCAACCAAATAACAAAGAGTCTCTTGTGTCCCCAACACACCCAATACAATGGTAAGTTGTATAGGTGCACTAGTTCGGCGAAGAGATGGTGATACAAGTGCAATATGGATGGTAGATATAGGTTTTTGTAATCCGAAAATATAAAAAGAGCAAGGTAATTAATAGTAAAAGTTAGCACGAACGGTATTGCAATGTGTGGAAACAAGGCCTAGGGTTCATACTTTCACTAGTGGAAGTTCTCTCAACAATGATAACATAATTGGATCATATAACTAGCCCTCAGTGTGCAACAAAGAATCACTCACTAATAGCGCAGAACAAACGAAGAGATTATTGTCGGGTACGAAACCACCACAAAGTTATTCTTTCTGTTCAATCTATTCAAGAGTCCGTAGTAAAATAACATGAAGCTATTCTTTCCGTTCAATCTATACTAGAGTTTGTACTAGAATAACACCTTAAGACACACATCAACCAAAACCCTAATGTCACCTAGATACTCCATTGTCACCTCAAGTATCCGTGGGTATGATTATACGACATGCATCACACAATCTCAAAATCATCTATTCAACCAACACATAGCACTTCAAAGAGTGCCCCAAAGTTTCTACCGGAGAGTCAAACGTGTGCCAACCCCTATGTATAGGTTCCCGAGGTCACAAACCCGCAAGTTGATCACCAAAACATACATCAAGTACTCACATGAATATCCCATTGTCACCACAGATAGACACGGGCAAGACATACATCAAGTGTTCTTAAAGACTCAATCCGATAAGATAACTTCAAAGGGAAAACTCAATTCATTACAAGAAGGGAGAGGGGGAAGAACATCATAAGATCCAACTATAGTAGCAAAGCCCGTGGTACATAGAGATCAAGACATCTCAAGAACACGAGAGAGAGATCAAACACATAGCTACTGGTACATACCCTCAGCCTCGAGGGTGGACTACTCCCTCCTCGTCATGGAGATCTCCGGGATGATGAAGATGGCCACCGGAGATGGATTCCCCCTCTGGCAGGGTGCCGAAACGGGCTCCCGATTGGCTTTTGGTGGCTCTGGAGGCTTACGGCGGTGGAACTCCTGATCTAGGTTTAATTCGGAAGGTTTCTCTATTTATAACACCGTGTGGCATCGAGAACAAGTCGAGAGGGGACACGAGGAGGTCACGAGCCTCCCAGGCGCGGCCAGGGGGGTGGTCGCGCCTGCCAGGCTCGTGGCTCCCTCGGGCCTCCTCTCCGGTAGTTTTTCCTTCAGGTATTTTTGATATTTTCCATAAGTGGAAAAGGTGGAAAAAGAAAAAAAGGTGGAAATAAGGAAGAAGTCCTAATACTACTAGGAGTGGAGGAGGAGGACTCCTCTCCACTTTGGCCGAACCAAAGAGGGGCTGGCCCTTGCGCCAACTCTCCTCCTCCTCTCCTCCTATATATACTAGAGGTTTTAGGGTTTTTGCTCTAGATTTTCAGCCACGTGCAACTATACCCTCTAGTCTGTAGTTTCTCCTCTAGATCGGTTTCAGCTGCACTTAGGCGAAGCCCTGCTGAGATTACTCCACCACCATCGCCATAGCGTCGTCACGCTACCGGAGAACTCTTCTACCTCTCCACTCCCTCTTGCTGGATCAAGAAGGCGGAGATCATCATCAAGCCGTACGTGTGCTGAACGCGGAGGTGCCGTCCATTCGGTGCTAGATCTGGACGGGTGGTGATTGGATCGCGGGACGCTCGTCGATTTGGGTCGCCAAGACGTTCGACTACATCAACCGTGTTTCTTAACGCTTCCCGCTTAGCGATCTACAAGGGTACGTAGATCCACTCTCCCTCTCGTAGATGCTCATCACCATGGATAGATCTTGCGTGTGCATAGGAATTTTTTGTTTCCCATGCAACATTCCCCAACAGGCCCCGTGTAGGTTAGTTATCAACTACCTGATCCCACATCCTTGCTCCCACCTGAGGTGGCGGTGAGGGTTTTTGCGGGTACGAGTGCCTACATGGAGCTCCATCAGATAATTGTCTTGTCCCTCGACTCAACTCTTCCTCAACCCAAGATATAACAATAGTACTCATTTTAAAAGATATTTTTTCTTTTAAAATTTCTGAAATGTCTTCCCATTCTTAAAGTTATAAATTCATTCATCCAGGACAAATGCCATTCTTTCAAAGAATAACATCTATTATATTTCTAACTATTTTATATAGAACAAGACCTTTCATCCAGTACCTTCATGCTCTGTTTGCATCTATTGGAATTGACATGTGTTATTTTTGGTTTCTCGTATATAGACAATCACACTAGAAGATAATAACACCGAATAAAAACAAGGCCAAGGGGTCACCAAGCAAGGTAGACAATCCCCTTTGATCATTTGTTTTTAGACAATCCAAGGGTGAATTCTCTTTGCATCACCCTTAATTATTGGTGCCATATTTTGATGGTATTTATGTTTTTTTCATTTTTTATATTATGTACAAAAGTTTCATTAGTACTTTATAAATTCCAACACATCATAGTGCATGATGTTTTAATGAAAACACCTAGTTTTGGATAAACCAAGATACTAATTAACATGAATACAATCTCTTATTTGATTTTCTAGAACACTAATATTTTGAAGGAAATACTAAAAATACTATTATTTTAACTATAAATCCGTAGCTAAGAACTGCAAGCACGTATGACCCTAAGATTTAAGAAGACACGTTGTATTTTCATTCATGGAATTATTATGTAGAAAGAGTAGAGTGAGGTTATGTTGTAAATAACATTTTAAATTTGATTTAGTATAATACATTCAACATAAAACTTTGTAGTACATTTTAGAAGAAAGATCCATAACCACCACCACCACCAACAACAACAACAAAGCCTTTAGTTCCAAACAAGTTGGGGTAGGCTAGAGGTGAAACCCATAAGATCTCACGACCAACTCATGGTTCTTGCACATGGATAGCAAGCTTCCACGCACCCCTGTCCATGGCTAGTTCTTTGGTGATGCTCCAGTCCTTCAGATCTCTCTTTACGGACTCTTCCCATGTCAAGTTTGGTCTACCCCGGCCTCTTTTGACATTATCAGCATGCTTAAGCTGTCCCCTGTGCACTGGAGCTTCTGGAGGCCTGCGCTGAATATGCCCAAACCATCTCAGATGATGTTGGACAAGCTTCTCTTCAATTAGCGCTACCCCAACTTTATCTCGTATATCATCATTCCGGATGCGGTCCTTCGTTGTGTGGCCACACATCCATCTCAACATGCGCATCTCTGCCACACCTAACTGTTGCACATGTCGCCTTTTAGTCGGCCAACACTCAGCGCCATACAACATTGCGGGTCGAACTGCCGTCCTATAGAACTTGCCTTTTAGATTTTGTGGCACCCTCTTGTCACAAAGAATGCCAGAAGCTTGGCGCCACTTCATCCATCCGGCTTTAATTCGATGGTTCACATCTTCATCGATATCCCCATCCTTCTGCAACATTGATCCCAAATATCGAAAGGTGTCCTTCTGAGGCACCACTTGCCCATCAAGGCTAACATCCTCCCCCTCCTAGTTCCTAGTAGTACTGAAAGCGCACCTCATGTACTCAGTTTTAGTCCTACTAAGTCTAAAACCTTTCGATTCCAAGGTTTGCCTCCATAACTCCAACTTCCTGTTGACCCCCGTCCGGCTCTCATCGACTAGCACCACATCGTCCGCAAAGAGCATACACCATGGGATATCTCCTTGTATATCCCTTGTGACCTCATCCATCACCAAGGCAAAAAGATAAGGGCTCAAAGCTGACCCTTGATGCAGTCCTGTCTTAATGGGGAAGTCGTTAGTGTCGCCAGCACTTGTTCGAACACTTGTCACAACATTATCATACATGTCCTTGATGAGGGTAATGTACTTTGTTGGGACTTTGTGTTTCTCCAAGTCCCACCACATAACATTCCGCGGAATCTTATCATAGGCCTTCTCCAAGTCAATGAACACCATATGCAGGTCCTTCTTTTGCTCCCTATATATCTCCATAAGTTGTCGTACCAAGAAAATGGCTTCCATGGTCGATCTCCCAGGCATGAAACCAAACTGATTTTTGGTCACGCTTGTCATTCTTCTTACACGGTGCTCAATGACTCTCTCCCATAGCTTCATTGTATGGCTCATCAGCTTAATTCCACGGTAATTAGTACAACTCTGAACATTCCCCTTGTTCTTGAAGATTGGTACTAATATACTCCGTCTCCATTCTTCTGGCATCTTGTTTGCCCGAAAAATGAGGTTGAAAAGTTTGGTTAGCCATACTATCGCTATGTCCCCGAGGCCTCTCCACACCTCAATGGGGATACAATCGGGGCCCATCGCCTTGCCTCCTTTCATCCTCTTTAAAGCCTCGTTGACCTCCGACTCCTGGATTCGCCTCACAAAATGCCTGCTAGTATCATCAAAGGAGTCATCCAGGTCAATGGTAGAGCTCTCACTCTCCCCATTGAACAACTTGTCAAAGTACTCCCGCCATCTATGCTTAATCTCCTCGTTCTTCACCAGGAGTTGATCTGCTTCGTCCTTGATGCACTTGATTTGGTCAACATCCCTCGTCTTCCTCTCTCGGCTCTTGGCCATCTTATAGATGTCCATTTTGCCTTCCTTCGTGTCTAACCTTTAGTAGAGGTCCTCATACGCCCGACCCCTTGCTTCACTCACAGCTCGCTTTGCGGCCTTCTTTGCCATCTAGTACTTCTCTATGTTGTGTGCACTCCTATCCAGATATAGGCGTCTGAAACAATCTTTCTTCTCCTTGATTGCCTTCTGGACAACATCATTCCACCACCAGGTATCTTTAGCTTCTCTTCTACTTCCCCTGGACACTCCAAACTCCTCTGAGGCCACCTTACGAATGCAAGTCGCCATCTTCATCCACATGTTGTCTGCATCACCTCCTTCCTCCCAAGGGCCCTCCTTAATGACCCTCTCCTTGAACACCTGAGCTACCTCCCCCTTGAGCTTCCACCACTTCGTTCTAGCAACTTTGGCATGCTTGTCCCGCTGGACACGAATCCGAAAGCGGAGGTCAGCAACCACAAGCTTATGCTGGGGGACAACACTCTCTCCAGGTATCACCTTACAGTCTAGGCATGCACGCCTGTCTTCTCTTCTCAAGAGGATGAAATCAATCTGGCTAGAGTGCTGCCCACTACTGTAAGTCACTAGATGTGATTCTCTCTTCTTAAAGAAGGTGTTAGCTACGATCATGTCGTAGGCTAACGAAAAGATTAAGACATCTTCTCCTTCTTGATTCCTGATGCCATAGCCAAAACCACCATGCACCCCTTCAAAACATGTGTTAGATGTGCCCACGTGGCCATTGAGGTCTCCTCCTATGAAGAGCCTCTCGCCGATCGGTACACTCCTAACCAAGTCCTCCAGGCCTTCCCAAAACTCCCTCTTGGTGTTCTCATTGTGGCCTACTTGTGGGGCATATGCGCTGATAACGTTGAGGACTAAGTCCCCAACTACCAGCTTGACCACGATAATCCGGTCCCCACATCTCTTGACGTCTACCACTCCATCCTTGAGGCTCTTGCTGATCAAGATGCCTACTCCATTTCTGTTTGCAACCGTCCCCGTGTACCACAGCTTGAAGCCGGTACCCTCCACCTCCTTCGCCTTCTGTCCCCTCCATTTGGTCTCTTGGACGCAAAGGATACCAATGCCTCTCCTCACCGCTGTATCAACTACCTCCCGAAGCTTACCTGTCAGAGACCCTACGTTCCAGCTACCTAATCGAATCCTCCTAGGCTCGGCTAGCTTCCTTACCCTTCGCACTCGTCGAGTCAAATGCGAAGACCCTCGCTCATTTTCCACTACACCCGGGCGCCGATGTAGCGCGCCACTAAGGATGCGACGACCCGATCCTCGCTCACTTGCGACCGTATCCAGATCACGATACGGCGCGCCACCTGGGGGGTGACGGCCCGGCCCTTGCCCATTATCCACCACACCCGGGTTCCGATGTGGCACGTCGCTGAGAGGGTTACTCCCCAACGAAAATCTTTTGGGTTTCATCTCCATAAGAGTGGCTGAGTTTTCATGTTGGCTCGCCAAGCCTATCACAACTCTCCTTCTTTACCCGGGCTTGGGACCGGCTATGTTGAGACAACATAGGCGGAGTTAAAGATCCATAACCACCATTTGTTATAAATATGGGAGATTTAATAAATAAGCGAATATCGCTAATATCACAAGTTGCTTCAAACTAACTTATCTCTTCAAGAGTATACATGGATTATCCAATTAAATTTCATACTTCATATTAGGTTAACAACTAAAATACTGATAATGAATATCGGCAATTATTGTACCATAAGAGCAATATGTTTAGCCATAAATAATTTTTGAAATAACAAGTATAGTTAAGATTTGTCGCTTCATGCATAAATAAAAGCATTGAAAGAAGAGGCATAGACAAAAAATATCAACACGACATGTGGAGCTATGTTTCGTAGATGTTAATATTCTTTTCTATGAGCTTGGTGAAATGTAAAATAGTTTGACTCTTATGAGATACATTCAACTAGCTATATTTTGGGACGGTGCGAGTACTCAATAACAACATCGAGCTTATAGGGCTTGTGTGAGCCACTTTTTCTCATGGCGGTGTGTGTTTCTTAGGACTAGACCACACTTCGGTTTCATTACATATCTTTTGCCTTCATCAAATTATTATTCAATTACAGTTATTCAAGGATTTTTTTTGTTCAAAATTATCACTACAATTTATATATCAATTTAAAAGATTTCTGCCACTAGATATTACACAAAATACATTAAAGACTACCTAAATTGCATTGTTTCATGGTACATTTTCTAACTCCTAAATTATATATTTACAACGGATCCATGAAAATTCATGGGTCCCTATGCTAGTTGCCCTATACTCCCTCCCATTAACACTAGATGCTTTCCAAATATATTGTTTACTTTCGTACTTTTATCAAAGATATTTGTTGGCTAGTTATCTGGACATCCTTTGTGACATCACCATAAGAGGATTATTGAGAGCATGCTTAATGGATAATGGGGATGGAATAGTTACTTATAGACAACTTGGATGAATGCGTCATTGGGTTAAGAGAAGTTCGGATTGAAATTCAATGTGGATCAATTGGAGCCCAGTACTATTCGATAAAAATATTTATAAAGTAATGATAGTTGGTGTTCACACCAAAAATAAGCATTTGACTGAAAATTAACTGTTGAGGGTCTTTCGATATAAAATTCAAATAGACCTTCAAGTGTTTTTCTCATTTGATAAATTACTCTCTTTGGATTAACGGTATTGATTTTAAATATTTTACCATAATAGCAACTTAGTATTTACTATTTCTGGAAAGTCTTGAATAACATATATTCTCGATGTTCATAAGTATCATCCTAACATGTATCAAGGTAAAATTTTCTAACATCAACCAGTCGTATACCTTTTTTTGGATTTTTTAATATAAAAGTAGATTCATCAGTGAGTACTATTTCCAATATATTATTGACATTTATGTTTTGAAAATACTCCATCCTTTCCATACTAGACGTCTTCCTAAAATGCATGATTTAAGACATTCCTAACTTTCACTCTTAGTAGATAGAAGTTACTTAGATTGACAAGATGAAAATGACCGGTGCATTTGTAATGAGAAATATTTGAAAAGGTAGTGACATACTTAGATTGACATACTTAGATAGTTAGATTGACAAGATGAAAATGGTTGTGACATACTTAGATTGACAAGACGAAAATGGTTGTGACAAGATGAAAATGGTTGAAAAGGTAATGACATACTTAGATTGACAAGATGAAAATGACCATGCCAATTACATTTATTTGGGAGTAATGGTTAAAAATGGTTGTGAGAGTATGCCATACTTAAAAATAACATGTAATATTTCCAAATAGAGAGTACGCGTGGATTTATTAGTCTATATAGCTCCTAGCTGTATACTTGTGCAGGTAATTTCCTTGTACAAGGGCAAAGTAGGAAGGCAACAGAGAATACACTGCTGATTATTGCTCCTTGCAGCATCGTTTTGGTGGCTGGGATCATCGTTTTCCTCCAGCGTCATCGGCTCTTTCCTGGCTGGCAAAGCATACAGCCTGGCTGCTTGGGACTAAGGCAATTTTCACAGAACCAGCTCAAGAGTGCGACCAACATTCTCTCTCATCCATTGGGCAATGGTGCATTCGGTTTTGTCTATAAGATTATAATCACACATGCATATTTCCAGCCAGTACTTAACTTCACCCTACCATATAACCATGATGCCGTATATTGTTTTGATCATTAGGGTACCTTGGATGATAAAGAGGTGGCTGTAAAGAAAGTAATTATTAGCCGCATGGATGGATTCGGAGCCACCGACTTTGCAAAGAAGCCAGGGTCCTTATGTCGATTAAGCATAAGAATCTGGTGAAGTTGTTGGGGTATTGCAACAGAGGTGAGGACAGGTTGCTCTGCTTCGAGTATCTCTTTGGTGGAAGCCTTGATAAGCTACTCTATGGTAGGATGAATCATGTGATCGAACTCTTTACAATGAGTCACCATGCATCATAAATAGTCAAATCCATTTATAAGAAAGGTAAATGGTAGCCGCCTAATTGCGCAGGGTCCGGGGAAGGGTCCGACCACTTTGGATCTATAGTACGCAGTTTTTTCCTGCATTTCTGCAAGAGGGTGTTTTCCGAACTTGAACTCGTGACCTCATGGTCACAAGGCAGCAGCTTTACCACTGCACCAAGTCTCCCCTTCAGCCGCCTAATTGCCTGAGAAAAATATTTTTTTTGGAGCCATTTAACTCCAATAGAACTAGAGAATAAATTGGATTTCCTAGGCTCAATAAAAAATTGTAAATTCCAATGCAATCAAGCGGCCTACGCTCTGGCTTAGCATTACTAAAAGCACAGTTAACACTATCTTGGAGAGACACTTAATATAACATTTGGGATGACAATTAATGTAAATGACCTATTGGCTCACCATCTGTTTGTTGAAAATTTCAAAATATACACCACATTTTAAAGACATCAACACCGGTTCCTATTTGTACCACACCTTAACCTTCCATGAACGGTGGATCCTTGCTACACCTGAGTCAAAACAGGCCTATTAAGATGTTTCCTTATTATTGAACAATTATTTAAAGAAATGAATGTTTGATGCTGTGGTTCAAGTATGTGGATCCTTGCTACACCTGAGTCAAAAAATTATTTAACAGGCTCGGAGATGCATCTAGATAGCACTGAAGTGCATTGACAAGGCAGCATCCACCTTCCTTCTGATATACTTCTTCCTCTGTGGATGTCTTATAAATTAAGTGATAGGGAGGTACTAGTAATTTATATGAGATATTATAACTCTTAATTATATCACAAAATTCACTGAAAAAAAGAACATGATGCATTGCTATTTTCAGTTAAAGAATTGCCAGAGAAAGCTTGCATTGCCCCTGTTTATACAAGCAGTTCATGCTCTATTCTTCATACACGATGTGGCTAGAAAAATGTAAGCATTGGAACTATTTTTGTCAAGTATTCATTGACAGGGTTATGCTTCCCAACTCATCTTTCTAGATATCTTTGTTCAATCACCTTGAAAGTACCTTTGATTTGACATTGCATTTTATCAGATCGATGGGAAATGCGGTGTGAATCTACAAGGTAGGCTTCATTTGGGATGCTGCCAATGGAGCCACCTCATTTTCCATGCCGACTCCTCAGTTAGCATTGCACTAAACAAACTGGTTGACTTCTTTCTCGTAGCATGCCCTCTTGCTTTGCTTGCATGCCTAAGTTAGCCAATATTGTTGATAGCTGACTATATTATTGTCATTTATATTTCTCAGTTCTGAATTTTTGGTCTCCCTTCACTCGTTTTTTACTTGTTATTATGGGTAAAGGAGGCTTTTCACATGCTTTAGATTGCCTTTACAGGATTGGTGCGCAGAGGCACCTTAATTCTACATTTTGGACTTGTGAGACCTGGTCAGCATTGCCTCTGGACTGTACTGCGTGTCATCAAGCCAAATGGAGGGCCTATCTACAATTGTCCTTGTGAGAGAAGCAAGAAAAGCAGGGGGGATTTGTGCTGTCCTGTCCTGTACTGTTCTGAAGAAAGAAGGAAGGAAGGAGAGAAGGGGGGGTCGAGAGGGGAAAGGAGGCCATGGCTACCACCAGACACGGGGCGGCGTGCGTCTGGTCCTCAGCGCGACCTGTCCATCCTGGAGGTTCATCCCACCGAACACAGCAGCGGCTCTGCTTGGTCCAAGCCATCACCTGCTGCAGATCATCACCAATCCAAGCCTCTTCTGCTTTTCTTCGTCTCTTACATCTGCTACCACTCCATGAACGGACGGCTGAATCCTTCTTTTACTGCTGTTCTCTGAAGTTTCTGTCTTGCTTGCTTTGAATTGCATAGATCCTTGTAAATCTTTGCCTGAACTTGAGATAACTGTTGATATTTCTGTGAGAAGACTTGGTGGGTCATCTTGTGAACTTGATGAGCAGCGTCATATGTTTGGGACGGGTGAATCATCTTCCCTGTGCTAGTACTTATGTGTGTGTTGGATCCACCAGAAAATAACCAAAAATACTCCCTGAATCCCTTACCTGTCCTACTTATTCTTCATTGGTTGTGATCCAGTTTTGTGCAGTGATTATACACTGTTGGATATCTCAGACCTGTGATATTTGCTCGAATCTTGAGTTACTGGCTCAATTAAGATCATCTGTTTACTAGTGTAGCCGTATGGCTTGTCAAACATTTGTTGGTTTATTCAGCTGTAGGTAGATTTGAACCTTGGTGGTTTATTCAGCTGTAGGTAGAATTGAACACTCTTTACTTTAATTACAGCAATCAATTGTGTTGCAATATTCATTTCTTGTGTGATTTACAAATGGTGGAGGCCGATGGGCTTTGTAAAACTGTGGATGGGCGTCTTGGCCTTTCTCCTACGAATATATGATACTCCTATTAGTTGGAGCGTTTGGATTTGGCAAACCAGTGTAGAAATAAAACTAGTTTCAGCTGTAAATAAATATCGAAAGTCAATATGTCCGAGTGGTTAAGGAGACAGACTCGAAATCTGTTGGGCTTTGCCTGCGCAGGTTCGAATCCTGCTGTTGACGCTTTTTTTTCACCTTCTCCGTTGACCACTTTTTTTTTTTGAGATAGCTTACCAGGCTTGCTATCTTCCGTTCACCCATTTTTCAGGTTTGAAGCTTCTACCCTTCTTTATTTCTTCATAAATTTGCTATTGTATGATTGTATCTAGGCGAATCCTATTCTCCGCTTATGGCCCCGAAAATAATAGCGCCAGCCTTGACACAGATAACTGTTAGGGGTAAATAAAAGAGAGGTTATATTAATCGGGAATCATCAGGTTGCAATCACTTTCACAAAGGGGTATCAAATGAGAGGGCACACTCGCTGGGAGGGAGAAATCTCCATGAATCCTAGAGTGCGCACCCAGCTCATGCCCTACTCGGTTGCTCTCTCTCTAAGCTCCAATCGCTCGCTTAGCTTTCACGTCCATATACCACCCACCGGTTTGATCTGTTGGCTTCAGGGGCATTGATAGCATGAACAACTGCAGAGCAATCAGACTCAATGATCAGTGGTCCAAGCCCTAACAGGGAGATCAGCCCCAAGTCAGTCCCAGCAATTCTTCAAGAAGGCTGCTGAATCTTTCATCTTAGCATTGCCATTCTGGTGCACCATGCTCTCCATTGGAGGATACAAATTCTGTCTCGGGCACTTTTTGGGCTTGTTCATGAATCTAGTTTTCAAGTAAGGTCGGGTCATCTTATGGAATAGGGAGTTGTTGAAAATCATCTGAGATTTGAGGGATTTGATCTAGGGATTGGAGGGAGCGAGAAGAGCATTTGGGGAAATTCTGGATCGTTCCTCACCGATCCATTCTAGCTGTATTGATTTATATATGGTCTGTACAATTTACATTTTAGACCCTAAGGACTCACCTAATTACATTATCTATACACCAACACCCCCCCTCAAGATGGGGTGAATATGTCATACAAACCCATCTTGCTACAAAACATGGAAAAAGTCTTCTCTAGGAGTCCTTTTGTAAGTACATGTGCTACTTGACTAGCTGAAGTTACATATAGCAGGCAAATTATCCATCTATCAAGCTTCTCCTTGATGAAATTATGACCAATTTCTATGTGCTTGGTTCGGTCATGCTGAACAAGGTTATTTGCTTCAATAGCAGCTTTGTTGTCACAGTACAACATCAAAGGTTTGTATTTGTACATTCGCAACTCTATTAGGAGAATCTGCAACCATAATAGCTCACATATCGTGTGCCATAGACCTATAATCGGCCTCTGCAGTAGACCGAGCCACCACACTTTGTTTCTTACTTCGCCATGAAACTAGGTTTTCTTCAATAAATGCACACTAACCAGATGTTGAGCGCGTATCATCTAGTGAACCAGCCCAATCAGCATCAGTGTAGCACTCAACTTGCAAGCCCCCTTGTCTGGTATATAAGAGGCCTTTTCCTGGGCACCCTTTAAGATACCGTAGGATCCTGTTTACAGCTTCCATATGTAATGATTTTGGGTCATGCATGTATTGGCTAACTACACTCACATCAAAGTTAATATCTAGACGAGTACGAGATAAATATATTAACCTTCCAACTAGTCTCTGGTAGCGCTCTCGATCCACTGGTGTCCCAGCATCACTACATAACCGATGATTTTGCTCAATAGGTGTAGCAGCAGGTCGACAACCAAGCATACCTGTTTCCTTGAGCAGATCCAAGATATATTTTCGCTGTGAGAGAAAAATACCCTTTGACCCTTGTGAGACCTCTATACCAAGAAAATATCTTAGTTGTCCCCAATCCTTCACTCCAAACTCATGTGTAAGATGACACTTCAGATCTGCAACTTCCTTGGAGTCATCTCCAGTAATCACAATGTCATCGACATACACTATCAAGATTGCAACCTTGCCATTAGTATGCTTGTAAAATAGTGTATGATCAGCATTACTTTGAAGATAACCCCTTTTTAGCATAGCATGTCTAAACCGGTCAAACCAAGCTCGTGTTGATTGCTTTAGGCCATATAAAGAACGATGTAGGCGCAATACCTTTCCAACAGTTTGACTTGACTCAAATCCAGGTGGTATATGCATGTATACTCTTTCTTGGAGATTTCCATGAAGGAAAGCATTCTTCACATCCATCTCATAAATATCCCAATCAAGGTTTACATCACATGATATAAGTGTCCTTACTGAATTCATCTTTGCCACTGGTGCAAAGGTCTCTTCATAATTGATTCCATATGTTTGTGTGTAGCCTTTTGCTACAAGGCATGCTTTGTACCTCCCCACCTTGCCCTCGGGGTTGTGTTTAGTAGTGAAGACCCACTTACAACCTACAGGTTGCTTACCTGGTGGTAGATCCACAAGCTCCCAAGTCTCATTCTTCTCCAAAGTTGTCATCTCATCAAGCATTGCTTCCTTCCAATTTGGGTCCTCTATAGCTATTTTCCAATTTGATGGTATGGAGACAAAAAATCTAAAGAGGCAATAAATCCTTTGAAGGGTGGAGTGCAATATTCATAGGAAATGAAATTGGCTATATCATGTTTATAATCTTTGAGGTGTCCTAGAATGTTTCAAATTCTAGTAGGTTTCCTCACAGCAATAGGCAGATCATTTTCAGGAGAAAGATAGGTAATTGGTTATCACTCTGCCTTGTGGTGCTAATAGGAGTGACGGGACTAGAGGGGTTATTGTTAGTACCTGGGTCCTCATGCACTTCAGGTGGGGATAGGGCAATGCCAGTGTCACCGGTTGAGCCATAATATGATTCATGTTCACGGAATGTCACATCCATGCTCACAAAAAAACGGCGCTCCGAAGGGCACCAACACCTATAACCCTTTTGAGAGGGAGAATAACCCATGAAAACACATTTGAGAGCACATGGATCTAATTTTCCAACAGACTTCCTATAGTCATGCACAAAGCAAACACACCCAAAGACCTTTGGAGGAACTACAAAATCATTAGATTTCAAAAGACACTCAGCAGGAGTCTTATGGCCAAGAACCCAAAGAGGCATACGATTTATCAAATATGTTGCAGTTTTTATTGCTTTCCCCAAATAAATTTAGGCACATTCATTGTAAACATAATTGAGCGTGCAACCTCAAGCAAATGTCTATTTTTACGCTCTGTAACACCATTTTGTTCTGGAGTGTTAACACATGTAGTTTGATGTTCAATGCCGTTTGAGACAAGGAACTGTCCAAACTCCTCGTTAATATATCCCGTACCATTGTGTGAACGTAAGGTTTTAATAGTTTCCCCATGCTGATTTTTCATGAGAGCACATAAATCTTTAAAAACTGAGCACACATCACTCTTATTCTTCAAGAGATAGAGCCAAGTGTAACGACTAAAGCAATCGATAAAAGTAACAAACCATCGATGCCCAGAAATCGAACAAACCTCACAAGGTCCCCAAACATCTGAGTAAATGATTTCAAATGGTTTGCCACTTCTTAATCCTATACTAGGATATGAACCTCTTGTATGTTTAGCTAACTCAGAAGCATCACACACAAGGAGCTTCCTAGGACACAACTTGAAAAGAGAGGGGTAAATACCATACAGTGCAGCAAAAGAGAGATGCCCAAGCCTGCGATGGTGTAGCAGTAGTTCTTGACTAGGAGACAAGCATAATGCAAAACAAACATCATCACTCCCTTCCTCAAGATAGTAGAGTCCATCATGCACGGCCCAGTCCCCAACAATCTCCTTGTGTCTAGCTCCTGAAAAGCACAACATGTAGGATCAAACCAAACTCTACAATTGAGAGAATTATTAATAGAGCTAACTGACAAGAGATTGACAGGAAATTTATGAACATGTAAGACAGGATATAAGGATAATGTCTTAGTGCACCTAACAGATCCACGTCGTGTGGTAGGTGCCGTGGATCCATCAGCTACACGCACTTTGTCCTTACCTGAACAAGGTGTATAGGAAGTGAATATATTTGAAACTCCTGTCATGTGATTGGTAGCTCCTGTATCAAAAATCCAAGATTGTGATTGTGTTGTAGAATTGTGGGCCTGGTGAGGTGTCATACCTTGGTGTGAAGTGACATGCAAACTAGATTCAGCTTTAGAGGAATCTTGGAAGGAATACAAGTCTTCTGAGAGTAATCTTGGAGGTGAAATCCTCAAGAGCTCGTACATCTACTACCGGTAGCTCCCCCTTGGATGTAGTGAGGTTCGCTTGTCTTTTTATGAGCTCCCTGACCTCCCCCTGGCCGAGACTTCCCTTTTTCCCACCAAGTTGGATAACCATGTGGCTCAAAGCATGAATCCATTGTGTGTCCAGGCCTTTTGCAGTGGTTGCAAAAAAGTTTGCTTTTATCTATTTTACCAAAGGTCTTAGGAGCACGACGAGCTTGTATGGATAGGGCTGCACCTGCATCTGATTTTTCTTGACCATACTCATTGGGTTGATCAACACGAGTCTCCTCCTCGATCACACTGGAAATGATATCATCAAGGCTTAGCCATTCAGTTCTGGAGAATATTAGCTGGCGGCGGAGATCAAACTCCTGATTTACTCCATCAAGGAAGAGCTTGCCCACAAATGGTTCAAACCAGGTATGGTGAACTGCCATGTCATTCTTGTCAACGTGTTGAAAAGGATGGTAATAATGCAACTCCCTATGCAATCTCTTCATCTTTCGTGCATACTCAGTCACTGATTTTGAGCCTTGCTTCAAGTTAGTCAATTCCTCCATGATGCGAGTAGCCTGCATCTTATTTGATTTTCCTGAAAATTGCTTCTTCAAAGCTTTCCACACTTCAAATACAGTGGTCATAGTCTCAACTTGTTATTGTATCGGTGGTTCCATGCTTCCTAATAACCACGCCAAAACTCTATCATTGATCTGTTTTGTGATAGTACCACTTTTCGGTTTCTCTTCATCGTCACTAAGCAATTCTTCATAGCCATGAGAACTCAGAATTAACTCGGCATGTCGTGCCCAGCTGATGTAATTACCTGGTCCAGCCAACTTTACTCGATTAGGCTCAAGTCCATACTTGATAGCTTCAGGAACTACTTTGAGTTGTTGTTGTTGCTGCTCAAATACTTTGCTTAAAATTTCATACAACTTATCCACACTATTATCCCCTGATTTCTCCTTTGTTGGATCTGCCATGATTTACCACCACACACAAAAGAACCAGACACACAGGAGTTGGTTTTTGCAGATCTCCACTAACAACAACACGGGCAGCACAAGCAGAGTACAAGCAGAGTTGGTACTAGTCAAGTAGATGTACTAGTGCAAGATGCTCTCAAATGCACACTGCACAAGTATTTTAATCCGTCCACTAAGCAAGATGAGCTATCCGGCTGCACTAATCACGGTTCTCCAACGGCGGCCACAAGTACTAGTACCACTATCAATTAACTACAGGAAGCCAGCTTACTGTTTAGACACAGACGACACAGCGGCAGCAATCAATTTTCCGGCGACAGCACAACATCCACTTCTCAGCATAGGGAGTAAGCGCAGCTGCACTTGGAGGTAGTTCAGCAGGCTACCTTAGGTTGGTTGCAGCACTCCTAGCGTCACAGGTTACGGCGGCAGATCCCGAACGGCGGCAGCTCGAGTGCCTACGACAGTAAATCACGGCAACACAGCACTGCAATTAGCCGTTACCAAGGTCGAAATCACACAGGGTTAACCTGCTCCGATGCCATGTTGAAAATCATCTGAGATTTAAGGGATTTGATCTAGGCATTGGAGGGAGCGAGAAGAGCATTTGGGGAAATTCTGAATCGTTCCTCACCGATCCATTCTAGCTGTATTGATTTATATATTGTCTGTACAATTTACATTTTAGACCCTAAGGACTCACCTAATTACATTATCTATACACCAACACAAGTCAAAGATCTCCTCGTCGATGCTGGACCAAGAGGAGCACAACGCCATCCAAGTGATGATGGTGTTGCCCGTCGCCCCGTCGAATGCCTTCCCAAAATCCTTCAGGCTCTCACACTTCATGTACATGTCGATGAGGGTGTCCGATACGTACTTGCTGGCCCCGAGCCCGAGCTTTAGAGCCTGGCAGTGGTATCCTTGCCAAAAGCTCTGCACTTGTAGTACATGGAGACGAGGTTGGGCAGCCAGCAGCGGCTTACACGCATATGTCCGTAGGTGCTGCCGACATCCATGATCCATCACTAGGTGTGCAACAGCAGGTGTCGTCGCCATCTTCTCGCACGCGCTTGTTCACCCTCCTTCCACCTTGAGGTCGGAGAGGCGCTGCATGATGGCGTCCACGGCGCAGGTGAGTATGAGGTAGGCCGCCTCATCGATGAGTTGATTGCTCATGTGCACGGGTTCCTATTAGGACGTCAAATTGGCAAGGATGGCCGTTTGGGTCAAGGCGCGCGATGTCACCCGTGAGAGCGCCCGAAGAAGAAAAAAAAAGGCGTGCTATATAAAATAGCGTCGTCCCTGAAAAATATGCTATTAACATGCGATTAACAAAACATTGTATACTAATTAATTTAGCGAGAGAATTCTCTATACGTCATAGCGTGCTATTAACAGCGGTATAGCGCATTATTTTTATCAGTGCCCAAACACATCGTGTAGAATTCAAAAATGTCAAAATGGGCCGGACCAATTGGATCGCTCTATGTGTTTTAACAACAATTACATGTGACAAGCGTCATGTAAGGTTTTCCGCAAGAGAGTGCCCTTTTTAACACTAACCCACATGCCAACCCTGTTTGGCGGACTCCAAAATGACCTAAAAAAATATTTCCGGAATTTATTGTAATACAAAAATATTAAAATATTTTTCATAAAGTATTTTAAAATAATTTTAAATATTAATAAAATATTATAACTTTTGAAGTACTGAAATATTGAATATATCTTTCCAAAAAATTAAAAACGAAAATTTAAGAAAAATAAGAATTCAAATACTGATGCTCATGGATTTTAAAAAATACGCGAACTCAAAAAAGTTCACGAGTTCAAACAAAGTTCATGGTGTTTGAAATAAACAGTTCAGAACTCAGAAACGTTCATGATTTCAATAGATGTTCATGGGGTATGAAAACAAAAGTCCACGAACTTGAAAATGTTCATGAGTTCAAAAAATGACCATGGGTCGAAAAGTTCACACGTAAAAAATGGGAACTGGAAAAAGCTTCCTAAATTTTAAAATGAAAAAAATATAAATGGAAAAAACGAATAAAGACAATATAGAAAAAATATCAGTAAGAATTCGTACTGGAAGGTTTCCCGAAGGTTCCGAAAACAAGTATAGGAAGCTTCAAAAACCGGAAAGAGGCTGTCGGTCAAAAACGCTTAACAGGCAGGCCCAAAGAGAATCGAACGCGAAGGCGAGGGTATGCCCCACTTGTGAAAATGCATGTAACAGGCGTCAAAGAGAGTTTGGAATACCTAATGTTTTTTGGCCCAGTTGCGAAATTGCATGTCGCAAAGAAAGTAGCCGAGGTGCTTCCTCTAAACTGAAGAGGCCAACAACGCACTCTCTTTCAAAAAAAAAAAAGCGAGAGAAAAGAACACTCCTTTTCTTATTTTCTAGTTTTCTTTACAATTTATTTTCGGTTTAAAGACACATGTTAGAAAATTGTCCCGCAAGCTAAAAATATTCATGGATACAAAAGTGTTGACGTGCATTTCAAAAAATATTCAAAAATTCATATTCAAAAATGTTCTAATAGCATATTAAAAGATGTCATTATATGTTGAAATTGTTCGTCATGTACTAATTTTTTTTCATTGTATATTAAACAATGTTCATCATATTTTCAGAAAATATTCATCATGGATTTCTCAACATGTATGTCGCGCACTAAAAATATTCATTGTACATTTGGAACAATATGCATCGTATAACTCAATAATGTTCCTCATGTAATATAAAATTGTTTATCATGCGTTTACAAAATGATCACCATGTATTTAAAAAGTGCTCACCTTGAATTTTAAAAAAAATCATGTGTATTCAAAATATTTTAAACAATTCTCTATATATATTTATAAAGATGTTCTGTATGTATTTGAAAAAAAATGTTCAACGTGTGTTTGAATAAGGTTTAACGTGTATATAAGAAACATCCACTGAATAATGACAAATGTTCAATGTTCCTTTAACAAATGTTCAAGATGTATTCAAGATTTATTAAACGTTTATGTAAAATTATGTTACCTATATATCTAGAAAACGTTCAACCTGTATACAAAAACTGTTCAGCGTTAATTAAAAGATGTCGAAGAAACATTTGAAAAACAAAGATAAAGATAAATAGAATGCAAATAAACCAAATGATAGAGGAAAATACAGAAAAAGGACGGACAAAATCCTCCAAAAACTGCCCGGAAGCTTGGTTCTGAAAATCAATCTTCATTGTTGGTAGAAATTTCCCGAAACCAGATGAACCACTGCTCGGCCGGCCCATGCGAGGGTGCACTGAGGGTGACTCCTCCTTCTGTTTTACAGTAAGTGAGATATAACTCTTGTGCCTTCGAAAGCCAATAAATGTTTGGCCCATTTAGCATCTAACAAAACTACGAAATTTTTGTTTCCCATGCAACGTTCTCCAAGAACAAGTACCAAGGACAACCCTCCACACAATGAGCCCTAACTCTCTGCTGATCATTCTTAAGATATTTGATGTGCACTCTATTCTGCACAATGTACTCTTGTATTGCTCCTCTAAACTCAATGACCGATAGAAACACCATACCAATGTGGAAATCAAGTTCCTTCATGTTCTCAGGCCTGAATCTTTGTAACTTTACCTTCTTATTCTTTTTCTTCTGTCCATGTTTATCCTTCACTTCAACTTCTTCTTCAGATACAACATCCTCAACATCTGAATGTTTCAGTTCAACCAGTTCTTCTGAATCATAGTCACTATCATCAATCCACTCCGATTTCCTCTTCTTTTTCTCATGATTGTCATCAACCCATTCTGCAAACAGATCATCATCATCCTTGTGAACTTCATTGTCAGAATCAACCCACTCTGAGCCACTACTACTGTCATCAGTTTCTTCCTCATGCACTTCCACTCGTTCTCTTCTCTTATTTGTTCTCTCCTTCTGTACAACTGTCTCATCCCTTGTCACACTGCTGCTAGCCACACCTACTTCATTTAGCCTGCCCTTCACAACTCTGGACTTTAGTCTAGGACTACTCCTGATGTGCAAATTAACACCATCTTTTGTGGGACTTAGCACTGGTGGAAGCCCTGTAGATCTAGTGATGCACACATCATCAAACCTATGTTACCAGTTATTTCTTTGTGATCAATATATACCTGAAAATACTGGAACTTAGGAACAATAGCAAACATGCTAAGTGTATCAGTATCCCTGTCAACAATTTGCGATCTTGTATCAAAATTCATACTAGGTAGCAGCCAATAAACATTACACTTATCCATGTCATATCCTAACTTCAGCAGAAAATCCTTGATCCAAAGTGGAGACCATGTTTCAACTTCACATCCATCAAAATACTCAATTTTTTCATCAATATAGGACTTGTTCGACCCAAATCCACAAAACAGTCCATCATAGTTGATTTCAACAGAAAACAATTCTTCATTTGGTCCTATCATCACAATGGAAACAATTTGTCAAATTGTAATTGATGTATTGCAGCAAAAAAAATACAAAAACATGTTGGGGAACGCAGTAGAAAACAAAAAAATTCTGACCTACGCACCAGCCCAGGACCACTATGGAGACTGCATACAAGGTTTGATCATTTCGTTACCGACTCGTAGCGCAGCGGAAGTAGAGTCGATGACGGTCGGCGGTGCAGATCCCCGCAGCTAGGATTTTACAACCTCCCAACCGCGAGGATGTATACCCTCATCTGCCCCGCGGACAGCCCTTCGGGAGGCGGTCGGGCAGTCCCCCGGACGGTGTCGTGGATAGCCCTTCGGGAGGACCTCCGAAACTCGGACTGTCACTCGGACAGCCCTTCGGGAGGACCACCAAAACTCGGACGGTCACACGGACAGCCCTTCGGGAGGACCTCCAAAACTCGGACGGTCACACGGACAGCCCTTCGGGAGGCACTCTCCAACTAAGACCGAAACTACGATCTCTCTAAAGAGTTGCACACATACGGTATCATCTATCCGGCAGGGCTTCGCCGTCCAGAACTAGTTCCCACCGGAACCCAGACAGCCTTTCGGCTCTACGAAACTATTTCGTGGGAGGGAGAGAAGAAAGGTAGATCATGCATGCCATGTGTGTGAGAGTTGGAGTCAGGATGGAGAGCTCCTCTCCACCTCCTTTTATAGGGGAAGGAGGGGGTGGGGTGCTGAAATTTCAGCCACATGACAAGCACCCACAAAACAAGGAAGCATGTTCCCACCAAACATGGAGAAAACATGTTCCCTTGTCCATGGTGTTCCCCCATGGGGCCCCACCTTCCTCCCAACACTCTCCACCATTTGTGGAGGCAGACCCCACCATGGGGGGGCCCCCAACACCTTTTGTCCAGCCACAAGGGGCTGCCCCTAAAAAGGGAGGCGCCCCAAAACAGCCCCACGAAACGTGGGATCTTGTCCACTCACGCTGGGACAAGATGTTTTCCGCGACTATTACTTCGGAAAAATTCTGAAAGGTCCCAGAACATTTCCGGCACCCTCTAAAATTATCTGGACACGCTCCGGAACATTTCCGGCATGGTGGTTTAATTTAAAATCATCTTCGTTTACCCAATAAACAATTCCGGCAGCTCCGAAAACCCTTTCCGGTTTTTTCTCCAAAAATTTCCAGAAATTACCAGACCAATCTGGCAACGTCCAAAACATTCCCGGTGCTTGCCTAATCCTTTTTGGATCAATGGTTTTATCCGAAACAACTTTTCGGTTTTACCGAAACTTTTCGGTGTTCTCTCCGGAACTTTTCCGCTGTCTCCAAAACTATTTCAGTGACTTTCTCTCGGACTCCTTGTCTAGTATTCAGCAGATAGATGACCCTATAGGTTCGGTGAAGCATAGACATGACCCGGAACTCCTTCCGAGCAATGATCAACATTGGAGCTGTGGACACCCATATTGACCCCTATACCCACACGAATGAATATTCGAGTGAACCTCCAGTTGCCGTGTGCTATTCCTGTTGCTGTGCGATATGTTACAAATACCTGAGGTGAGACATGTTGGCATCCCCGTGGATCAACAACTTGTCCACTATGCCAGTTACCTCGTTACCGGTGTTGTTCTCTTTTCTCGTTCCCGTGTTCCGGCATCCCCGTGATCAAATCACAAAGTGTCTGGCCAGACGATGATGAATACCGTAACACCGAGAGGGCCTAGAGATATCTCTCCATCGTCGGAGGAGCAAATCCCAATCTTGAGCTATCAAGTTACTTGACATACTTCTCCATGAACCCGTAAGCCGCTGTAATAGCCACCCATTTACGGATGACGTTTAACAAACCCCAAAGTTCATGAAGCAAGCATGAAGAAACTCGATACTCTCATGGTCTAAGGAATTATGCAAACATTAACTTCTCTATGTTATTAACCATTAACTTATGACGAATGTATCTCATAGCATAACATCAATTCGGGTCGATTCAACACAAATGTTCTTCTAACATTGTGCCCTCAAAATTGTCGGCATAGCCATGCCCATGATCAGGAAAATAGGATCATCATACAATACTTGAGCCAGTCTTAGAGGCCAGACTAGGAATACAATTTACCGTTTATTATTCCACACGTGCATATGAGTCTTCCTTCAAGCCTCGTGGTTATTGTAGACTCGAGAACCATAACAGTTATAGCATGGAACGTAAACCTAATTATGAACAGGGAGATAATCAATAACATTTATTATTGCCTCTAGGGCATATCTCCTACAGACTCCCACTTGCACTAGAGTCAATAATCTAGTCAATGCTAATGCACTTTACACCTATGGCATACTGGTGTAAAATATGCTTTGCTTGTGGTATAACCTGATGTCCAACGGATCTGACAACTTCAGCTCCGTGTGTAACTTTGCTTATCCTCGCGTTTTCACGCTATCACAAAATTTGTATTTTGTGTGAACTTGGCTTTGCATATGTGTGAATCACTGGTCGAAACCTGATTCCTTAGACTAAGCTATGAAGCAACTATCTTCAATAGTGTCTCATAGACCAAAGCCATCTTGGAACCATACTAAGTTCATGAATGAACTATATGATTCAACAACTTCTTTGTCGCTTCCAAAGCGTCAACATACTTAGCCTTTGTTATAGAATTCGCCACAGTATCTTGTTTGGAACAATTTCCAACTACCGTGCCACCATATTGTGCATTACACAAAACCCTTAACTTAAATCGAAAATCGCATGGAGCATTGATTGAGAGTGTATCGATGTAATTACTTACAACGAGCACTTCATAATCTCCGCTTGCGAGAAAACATGTCATCACCACTACTCTAGTACTTAATGGCATCTTTCACTGTTGTCCCATGATCAGTACTTTGATCACTTTGGTATCTATACTCGCAACTACTTGGGAGTATCAGACATATCTGGTTGTTTTACATACCATGGAATACATGATTAATCCAAACACTAGAGTGTGTGGAATCTCCATCATGTATTTTACTCGTCAGTGTTTTGGGACACTGAGTCTTGCAAAAACTCTTTCCATGTGATGTCGGCAAGAATCACTCCTTGGCGTTTTTAAATGCTAAAAGGTTTTAGCACCTTGTCAATATGTATTCATTGCTTAGTCCCATTAGATAAATCTATCTCCATAGATCATCATGCCTAATATGGAGGCTATTTAGCCTAAGCACTTCATCGCAAAACTATTTTCAAACGAAGTGCTAATTCGTGTCAAGAAATTTCTTTCCAATTAACAATGTGTCAAGCACACAATGTTTTTAGAAATATTATTATGCTCCCACTTACTTTCTTGAATCACAAGCATCTTCGTTACCCATTGATGAAGTAAAAAAACCTTTTGACCATTTCATCAAACCACGAAGATTCCAACTCCATTTTGCTCTCTTCTGTCCATTGCTGGAACTCTGAAGTTTGCATACTTACTAGAATCCTCTGGATCGACAAATTACTTTGGACTGTATCACATACAAGTCCTAGGTTTCATTTCCATCAGATGGAAATCCTTTTGTCATCCATGTTTCATATCTCATGATTGATATATGTATTAATTGCTAGTTCAACCCGAACCGACCTTAAGCATCGCTACGGTGAAACAACCTCATCGTAGTCAACTCCTTGAACTTGTTATTTCAACAAGTCGAGCTTTATGGATAAACCAATTTTTATCCGTATCAGTTTTTAGTTCCATAAATATTCGTTAGACTCTAAGTCCTCTGAAAGGTGTATCAAGGTTTTAATCTTGAATCACTTATATGGAAACTATCTCGGATTGTATTGGCATTTAGCCAATCCCGGAGTCAGGGCCCATCAACGCTTCCTTGTTTATTGTAGGTATATTGTTGTCTAACAACAATATCTTGTTTGTGCACCTGATAGGTTTGCACGAGCTTTGCCTACGTGGTTCAGCTGCACGTTCGACCGAAGTCCATACATTTTATTGTAGAGACTTCCGTATCATTCGTAGTAGGAAACAACGGAATCATTTCCAGGGTTTATTTCCTTTGAACTGATAACAAAGATACTGGTTATCTCGTCGAGTTGCACTGTCCTCCCACTCACCTTTTGTAAGAACTATTCTCTTTAAAATCATACCGTGGTGGGGGAATACCCAATGACTTGAGATAACCATACAAAGTAGCACTTGTCTGATTTGGAATAGGTTTGTAACCTTTTACACAAGCCCCATATTCCAAATGTTAAGAAAAGATATAACATGGTTGGGCGTACCATACCATGGCGTCATTTCAACAGACGTGATGGATCTCTTTTCAGTGTAAAAGCTGCAGTCTCTAAAGCATCACTCTATAAAAGGGATAATGGAAAATCTATTTATGTCATCTTTGATCTTACCATGTCATAAATGGTTTGATTACATCTTCACGAACTTTCCACTTGCAGTGGTGTTCCGGGAGGTGCAAGTTATGAAACTCTTTTCACAACTCATCAAACATTCGCTAAACTTGTAACTCAAACATTCCTTTCCGCAATCAAATTGCAGAAACATAATTTTGTTGGTACAATAACTTCTACTTCATTTTTGAAAACCATTCGAATGATTTCAAGAGATCCATACTTACGTCTCATCAAGTAAATATCCGTATATCTACTTGAGTCATTTTTGAAGGTAGACAAATCCACTGTTTGCAAGAACATTTATCGGACTACATACATCAAATGTATGATCACCAATAAGTTCTTTGCTCGTTCCTTATGGCCTGTGAACGGTATTTTAGTTAGTTCACCTTTTGGAGGAAAGTTGCAAGTGTCAGATGATTCAAAATCAACGACTTAAAAATCCATCATAATGGAATTTTCCATGCGGGTTTCTCCAATGTGACCAAATGCAGTGCCACAAATATGTGGTATTCTTTTAGTCTTGCGACATTTAGCGTCAGTGTTATGGATGTATCATATTTCCATCAATATTCATAACATACATCCCATCTAGGATGGAAGCATGGCCCTTCATGTTATTCATAATACTGAACAACAATTGTTGTTTTTATGAACAACTCTTTTGCAACAAACATTGTGCAATGGGCTAGAGTGTATGAAACTCTAAAATGAATTATAAAAGTAAACCGAGAGGTAATGTATTATTATCAATATTCATAACATATGTCTCATTCATAATGAAAGTATGGCCCTTATGTTATTCATAACACCGAACATGAAAAGTTCTCTTATGAATAACCTTCTTGCAAGATAACTTATGCAAAGGGCTAGAGTGTGAAACTCTAAAATGAATTATGAAATTTAATACATAGGGAATACACCGATGGAAGGCATAGTAACATTTACTATGTTCCCTGCGTGTATCTAAACCTCATCCATGGCTAGTCTTTCAGGCCATAGTAGTTCTTACATCGAGTTGCAACAGAATGCAATCGAGCGGGGATCTTTGTGACCAACTCACAATACCCAAGAATTAGTGATTAACATGTTTAACCATAATTCCCAAGAACTATATCTTTGACCATCCTTCTATACATCAAAAACTTGTATGACATTCATACATGAGCTGGATATTCCAGTCTTCTTTCCTTTTGCCATTATACTTCTAACAATTTAACTTTTCAGTATTTCTCCTACTCTCAAAAGAAGCATCCAACTTAAGAGTGGTGTTAGCCCTGGACTTCCTAGGCGTGAAAGTCTCACTAACACCCTTCGGACACTTCCTTTCTCTTTAAGTTGTTGTTTTATTCACCTTTCATCATATGACAGGCGTTCTCCTGGATCCCTCTCTTATCAGTCTAATGCATAGTAAACTTCTTTACTAGTAGTTTGCAAACAAACATTGCTTTGGATATCTCATATCTTTTAGCCTTTGTCTGTCCCTGAAAATGATTTTCAAATTCCATGCATATCACATAACTATCCAAACTTTTGAAATTCGGGTCTCATGAAAGCAAACATATTGCACTTTGACTGAAAAGGATTTCTAGCTTTTGGATCGAAGGACGAGAGTCACATAATCCATAGCATTAGCGGGAGAATACCAAAAGCATGCGATAGGACAAAGTCCTTCTCGACACTCTTGAGGACAATCCTCACATTACGTTACCAACTGTAAAGTTTTAACCAGATATTTAATAGCTATTCAATTTTAATAGGAAAGGTGGAAAAGCGAGCCATTATTCTATAACTATTATGCAAATCACACTTAGACATAGTTCAAAATTAATTGCACTGAGAATTAAAAAAGTTAATTCTACAGTGCGCTCCCACTCAAATCAACATCTCTCATAATTGATTTTGAGTGATGCAAGACCCAACTTTCAATTCAACATCAAGGATGTAACCATCTCAAGTGACGAGAATTTCAATTGGTAGGCCAACTTGCCAATCACATCTCTATGTGACTCTTGTTCATCTTTCGATGCGTGTGTTCCGAGCTCATGACTTTCATGCCTGAACGTCAAGACAACCAAGTGATCTCACTGTGAGGTCTCAACTCACCCGCCTCACACTTCCCTAATAGTTCGTACCCATGTAACCATGTGATACCCCCGAAGAGCTAGGTGCCGTGACGGTGCTACACTTGGAAGAACACTAACTACTTGATATTTTGTGAGAGATCACCCTAATAAAAAGCGACTACCGCGCAATCAAGAAGGGTGCACCCAGAGGGATAAACATCTCAGGCAATTCATAATAGCAAGATATGGTATAGCCCTTTCTGACGGAGAAGTCTTTCATTCCTTCGTCTTTGGCATTCGCGTCGGTGTTCACCTTCGCGAAGATTGCCACCACCTTATCGATGCACCAAATAATATTGCTATCTCTATAGCTAATAAAATAAGTGCATTACATAAGGTTGACACGCAGGTCATTAAAGTGACAATCATATGGCTCCAGCTATCATGCCGAATCATGACACGCAGGTCATGTTAATATTACATCATATAGTCATCTCATACATAATCAAATTAATATGAGCATTGCTATACCACATCATATGCACATGCAAACCATCCTGCAAAACCAAGTTAGATGCCTCTAATCGGTTCATGCAAAAACTTGTTTTACGTGGCTTCTAAGGTTTTGAAACAAACCGAATCTACCAACGTCCATCATCAAGTATGATAATTCTAGTTGCTAGATTATCTTTCCAGGGTGTATAAAACACGAGATAATAAAATCTCGAGCCCCATACTAAACTTCGTCATACGCGTGACCCCCATGCAGATCACATCTGCATTGCCCTTTCATCTGCAAAACATCCATCTTTCTCAACTATGGTGGAACCCAAAGAACTGTTAACACTTCGTTGATCTATCAATCAACATACTCAGGAGCTGCATGAAAGGATCGCGGATTGCCAGAACTTTGTGAGATTCGACCATTCCATCAAGATCAGGACTATGCAAATTCAGGGGAAGCAAAAGGAACATCGGGTAACAGATTTCATATGCTACCCGCACAAATAATTTACAACAATAGATCTCATCTACAACCTAATTATATTGTGCAACACCCATACATCTCTATGTATTCTAGATCGCAACCTGCATCTACGCATAGCACGGCTCTTGATGCCACTGTTGGGGAACACAGCAGAAAACAAAAAAAATTCCGACCTACGCACCAGCCCAGGACCACTATGGAGACTGCATACAAGGTTTGATCATTTCGTTACCGACTCGTAGCGCAGCGGAAGTAGAGTCGATGACAATCGGCGGTGCAGATCCCCGCAGCTAGGATTTTACAACCTCCCAACCGCGAGGATGTATACCCTCATCTGCCCCGCGGACAGCCCTTCGGGAGGCGGTCGGGCAGTCCCCCAGACGGTGTCGTGGATAGCCCTCGGGAGGACCTCCGAAACTCGGACTGTCACTCGGACAGCCCTTCGGGAGGACCACCAAAACTCGGATGGTCACACGGACAGCCCTTCGGGAGGACCTCCAAAACTCGGACGGTCACACGGACAGCCCTTCGGGAGGCACTCTCCAACTAAGACCGAAACTACGATCTCTCTAAAGAGTTGCACACATACGGTATCATCTATCCGGCAGGGCTTCGCCGTCTAGAACTAGTTCCCACCGGAACCCAGACAGCCTTTCGGCTCT
The DNA here is from genome assembly GCA_022496015.1 of Hordeum marinum. Classification (NCBI taxonomy): domain Eukaryota; kingdom Viridiplantae; phylum Streptophyta; class Magnoliopsida; order Poales; family Poaceae; genus Hordeum; species Hordeum marinum. Next base: position 503,101,841 of record CM039676.1, read on the forward strand.
ACGAAACTATTTCGTGGGAGGGAGAGAAGAAAGGTAGATCATGCATGCCATGTGTGTGAGAGTTGGAGTCAGGATGGAGAGCTCCTCTCCACCTCCTTTTATAGGGGAAGGAGGGGGTGGGGTGCTGAAATTTCAGCCACATGACAAGCACCCACAAAACAAGGAAGCATGTTCCCACCAAACATGGAGAAAACATGTTCCCTTGTCCATGGTGTTCCCCCATGGGGCCCCACCTTCCTCCCAACACTCTCCACCATTTGTGGAGGCTGCCCCCACCATGGGGGGGGGGGCAACACCTTTTGTCCAGCCACAAGGGGTTGCCCCCCCAAAACAGCCCCACGAAACGTGGGATCTTGTCCCCTCACGCTGGGACAAGATGTTTTCCTTGACTATTACTTCGGAAAAATTCTGAAAGGTCCCAGAACATTTCCGGCACCCTCTAAAATTATCTGTACATGCTCTGGAACATTTCCGGTATGGTGGTTTAATTTAAAACCATCTTCGTTTACCCCGTAAACAATTCCGGCAGCTCCAAAAACCCTTTCTGGTTTTTTCTCCGAAAAATTCCAGAAATTACCAGACCAATCTGGCAACCTCCAAAACATTCCCGGTGCTTGCCGAAACCTTTTTGGATCAATGGTTTTATCCGAAACAACTTTTCGGTTTTACCGAAACTTTTTCGGTGTTCTCTTTGGAACTTTTCCACTGTCTCCGAAACTATTTCAGTGACTTTCTCTCGGACTCCTTGTCTAGTATTCAGCAGATAGATGACCCTTAAGCGTGTGACCCTATAGGTTCGGTGAAGCATAGACATGATCCGGAATCCCTTCCGAGCAATGATCAACATCGGAGCCGTGGACACCCATATTGACCCCTATACCCACACGAATGAATATTCGAGTGAACCTCCAGTTGTCGTGTGCTATTCCTATTGCTTCGCGATATGTTACAAATACCCGAGGTGAGACATGTTGGCATCCTCGTGGATCAACAACTTGTCCACTATGCTAGTTACCTCGTTACCGGTGTTGTTCTCTTTTCTCGTTCTCGTGTTCCGGCATCCCCGTGATCAAATCACAAAGTGTCTAGCCAGGCGATGATGGATACCGTAACACCGAGAGGGCCCAGAGATATCTTTCCATCGTCGGAGGAGCAAATCCCAATCTTGAGCTATCAAGTTACTTGACATACTTTTCCATGAACCCGTAAGCCGCCGTAATAGCCACCCATTTACGGATGATGTTTAACAAACCCCAAAGTTCATGAAGCAAGCATGAAGAAACTCGATACTCTCATGGTCTAAGGAATTATGCAAACATTAACTTCTCTGTGTTATTAACCATTAACTTATGACGAATGTATCTCATAGCATAACATCAATTCGGGTCGATTCAACACAAATGTTCTTCTAACATTGTGCCCTCAAAATTGCCGGCATAGCCATGCCCATGATCAGGAAAACACGATCATCATACAATACTTGAGTCAGTCTTAGAGGCCAGACTAGGAATACAATTTACCGTTTATTATTCCACACGTGCATATGAGTCTTCCTTCAAGCCTCGTGGTTATTGTAGACTCGAGAACCATAGCAGTTATAGCATGGAACATAAACCTAATTATGAACAGGGAGATAATCAATAACATTTATTATTGCCTCTAGGGCATATCTCCTACAAAACAATGGTCTTTCGGAATTGGGAACTGAAACCCTAACCCTAACCTCAAATCAGAGCATGTGGTTTCGGAATCCTAGATGTGATATTGCAAATCTAAGTAAATGAAGCAAATGGAACATGGAGTTATGGCAGATTAGAATAGCTATAGGGGAAGGGCGACGATAAGGTTAGGGTTCTTACCGTAAAATGGAGGAGGATCACCCAATGGTTGTCGCGGAGGGGGCATCTTCACGGGCACCCGCTCGGATTGCCCTCCAGATCACCTCTCGTCGTCGCCGCCCGAAGGAAATCGCCGTTGCACGGAGGAAATCGCCGTTGCCGCCGCCGGCCGCCTCCAATGTCGCGTGAAAGAAGAGAGGGGCGCCACTAGGAGGGGAATAGATCGGGAGGGGGCTTATTGCAAAGTTTATCGCCTGGCGGTTGGGCCCTCTGACGACGTGGAGTAGGTCAAAGCGCCACGAGGACAGGTCAGCGGACGGAAGTGAGAAAAGGACCTCCTGTAAACCATTTATGAAAGATTTAGGACGTAAAGATGCGTTTCGGAAGATATAGGACTAAAGTGACCCAACGACGAAACTTTTAGGACCTCCAGTGCATTTAACTCTTGATTTATATATGGTTTGTACAATTTACAGTTTAGACCCTAAGGACTCACCTAATTACATTATCTATACACCAACAGGAGTTACATTGGTACACGGAGCTAGTAACACGAGAAGCTGATCTGAGCCCGTGTCGGAGAACACATGTTCTTCCGGCAAGGACCAATCCTTTCTCATGGTTGTACGCAGAGCCTTAGCTTTAGCGCATTGGACGACCGCATGGTACGCATTCTCAGTTTGACAACCACAAATGTTGGAAATGTCATGTTTTTCATTTTGTTTTTCTTGGTAGCCAGCGAATCAGTTGCAACGTGCCAGGAAAAAAACCGCAGATTTTGAGAGGCACATGTACTTTCCAGATTATGTTCCAAAGGCCATCGCGACCTAACAAACAAGCCCCGAGGATCCTTCTGTTTCTTGAGAGTTTCTTATGCTGAGCCCCAGCCTGTAAGCACTCGTAATTGTAAACATGCCATTGTTCTCATGGTTCCATTCTATGTGGTCTTCCGAGGGTGTGCTTGGTAGAGTACATAGAGGGTGTATGACCTCAACAGTTCCCTCTTCGATTTACTTTTGGGTGTTTGGTAGTCTGCACTGAGCCTCCTTAGCATGCACGACCTCAGCCCAAATACTCTCTTAACATGCATGAAGAGAGAACACTCCAACAGCCGTTCGCTGGTCAGCATGCATGAGCGAAGCGAGCGACAATGTGTTTTAAATAATGTCGAGGATTTCTAAAAAATAATTTAATTTTCAAAACAATGTTTAGAATACCAAAAAAGGTTTAGATTTTCAAAATTTGTTCAAATTTTCAAAAAATGACAGGATTTTCAAATATGTTAAAATTTTCCAAAATGTACATGAATTCATATTTGTCTAAATTTTCAAAATTTGTTTAAATTTTCATTTTTTTTACTTTCGATTTTTAAAAAATGTCCAGATTTTGATTTTTTGTTTAAAATTTTAAAAATATCAATATTTAAAAACGTGTTCAATTTTTCAAAAAAAACTTTAGAAATTCAAAAAAAAAATCACAAAATGTTATTTTTTTCATGTTTCAATTTTTTCGACAATTTTAAAATATTTTGTTCACTTGTTTGAAAATACCGGTTGCTACAGTACCGACCGACATGTCTAAACAGATGCAAGCTGCCAAATAGAGTCTTAACTTAGCATGTCTTAGCACATACATCGCTACCAAACAACATCAAATACATGTACTCAGCATGACTATAATCAACATGTATCAAAGAAGAACAACCATGCTAGGTTGGGAATACTACCAAACACAGAGCATACCCAAGGGAGTCAGATCTTATATATCACATCAGCATCAATACTATGAAAAAGGGAGTCAATCAAAGTTTGGTTCCAGTCATTTGTTTGAGCCGAGATTAATTGATTCACCCATCTGAGTCTGGTTCTGCCTCTCTTTTCTTTATGGGAACGCCTCACGGCACTTTATTAATGCAGTCGCAATGTTACATCAAGAGTTACATGAGAAAGCAAGAAATTAGGTGCAACATCTACCCACTCATACTTAGTCTGAAAATCATAGCTATATCTAGCAAGTGTGCCAAGACATTCGCTTCCCTAGGACAGAAAGAAAAAGAGATAGAAGGAATGTCGTGAGCTAAGTGGAAGCAATCAACCAACATAGGTGCATAGGTGCTCAATATATCTGAATTTGCGTTGCAAGCCTCGATAAGTTCCAGACAATCCGATTCCACCTGAAATTTGGTACAACTCGCATCATAACATCTTCAGGCCTCGTCGTAAAGCAAACGCTTTCGCCATGGGTGCGTTCATAATATGCATAATTGGCTCCACAACCCCAGCTACAGCCTCTCCCTGAGAGTTTCGAAGGATAGCTGCAACTGCTCCACTGCCATCCTCGAAGAAGAATGCATCTATATTTAGCTTGTAATAACCGGCTCAAGGTTTCTGCCATCTTTCTTCGACAACAGTGGTTGTGGGGAGAACTGCATGATTCATCGTGATTGCCTGAATAGCAAACGTCGAGCTTGGTGCAGTTTTAACCGAATCTCCTCTCACGGCTTGTCTATGTTCCAACCAAATATACCATATACCCACAGCCACAGTAGCATTGTTTTAAATAGCCTGCTATAGCGCTATAGCACGCTATAGCATTTACAAAACGTCTTGCACTAAGAGACTTTGACCCAAACAAATGAACAAACATTTTAAATAGCGCTATAGCACGCTATAATGTTTAGAAGAGGTCAGACGCTAAGAGGCTTAGCGCGCTATTTAAAACTTTGCACAGTAGTCCAAGTACTGGTGATTTCAAGATCACACTCCATAGAATTTCTTCGAGAACAACTGAGCCAGATGGATCAACACACGGAGCCTTATTGATAATGTCAACCAATCCCAAGGACTTTCAAACTTCTCTCGCTCGACGACAAGTAAATAACAGATTGCCAACATCTTCAGGCCCAGCCCGACAAATTGGACATTGAGGAGAAACTTTGATGTGTCTATTACTGAGTACACACGACCCAGGAACTATCCCATGCAACGCACGCCATGCAACTATTTTTATTTTACTTGGGATTTGTAATTTCCACAGAATTTCCCAGACCGGATTAGTACTAGATGTTCCAGCCGGGTCTCTCCTCAAACTTGTACCAAGCTGATGTTCCCGTTCCAAATAGTACGCCGACCTCACAAAAAATTGATGTGTTTTCGTTTTGTGCCAAGCTATGAAATCATCGGTGAGATGTTCTGACAACGGAATTTTGAGGATCCTCTCTGTATCCAAAAGCAGAAAAACTTGCCTTAATAATATTTCATCCCAGTCTCCTGTTAATAGATCGATCAACTCGTCAATAGTATGCAGCAAAGCATTGCCTCTTTGCGTTATAACTTTCCTTGAAGGACTTTCAGGTACCCGGCCAATGATCGTCCCAAATACTTATATGTGCGCCTGTTCCAACCCTCCAAATATGGCCCCTTTTAAAGGTTTGGAGTTCAGCAACAATAATTTGCCAAGTGAAGGACGAACCCTTCTTTGACCCAGCTTTTAGTACATTTCCATCTGGGTAGTATTTGGCTTGTAATACCCGTGCACAAAAGTGTCAGTATGTGTAATTAATCTCCAACTCTGTTTAGCAAGCATAGCAAGATTAAAAGCATGTAAATCTTTGAAACTCATGCCTCCCTTACACTTGGGCAAACACATTCGTCACCATGCAAACCAATGCATCTTTCGTTCCACCTCAGAATCTTCCCACCAAAAAAGCTGCCATTGCGTCAGTAGTCTCCTTGCATACCTTTTTGGGGATCTTAAATACCGTACCGGGATATATTGGATTATTGACTTCAATAGTATTTCCTTACCACCCAAAGAAAATAATTTTTCTTTCCATCCTTTCAGCCCATTAATAATCCTTCCAACCAAATACTCAAAACTGTCGCTTTTATCAAGACCTATCATAGCCGGAAATCCGAGGTACTTATCTGAAAGAGCTTCTATCATTATGTTTAGTTCATTGCATATCTGAGCTTTCACATCAACATCAACGTTTGGACTGAAGTAAATACTACTCTTCCCTGTTGGGGAACGTTGTATGGGAAACAAAAAAATTCCTACGCACACGCAAGATCTATCCATGGTGATGAGCATCTACGAGAGGGATAGTGGATCTACATACCCTTGTATATCGCTAAGCTGGAAGCGTTAAGAAACGCGGTTGGTCTAGTCGAACGTCTTCGCGATCCAAATCGCCGAGCATCCCGCGATCTCATCACGATCCGTCCCGCGATCCAATCACGATCCGTCCCGCGAACTCATCACGATCCGTCCCGCGATCTCATCACGATCCGTCTCGAGATCTTGGCCACGGTCCTTCCGATCTAGCGCCGAACGGACGGCACCTCCGCGTTCAGCACACGTACAGCTCGATGACGATCTCCGCCTTCTTGATCCAGCAAGAGGGAGTGGAGAGTTAGATGAGTTCTCCGGCAGCGCGATGGCGTTGCGGCGATGGTGGTGGAGCTATTCTAGCAGGGCTTCACCTAAGCACCGCTGAAAACCGATCTAGAGGAGAAACTACGATCTAGAGGAAAGGTAGCACGTGGCTATTAGGGTTAGCTTTTTCCTCTAAATCCTCTAATATATATAGGAGGGATGGAGGGGAGGAGGCAGCCTCAAACCCTCAAGGTTAGGTCGAAATTGGAGGTGGAGGAGTCCTACTCCAATCCTATTAGGAGTAGGATTCCTCCTTTCTACTTGGAAATTCTTTCCACCTCTCCACCTTTGGATATTTTCCTTCTCAAACCGCTCCAGCCGCATGGTCCCTTAGAGGAGGCTTCGGCCAACCCACCAAGGGCTGGTTTACCTCCTCCCACAACCCATGTCGAAATACCTCTCCTGATGGTCCCCCGGTACACTACCGACACTCCCGGTACCCTATCGATGAGCCCGAAACTTTTTCGGCGACCAAAACAGGACTTCCTATATATCAATCTTTACCTCCGGAGCTCCTCGTGACGTTTGGGATCTCATCCGGGACTCCGAACAACCTTCGGTCACCACCATACATAACTCTATACTACCGAAACGTCACCGAACCTTAAGTGTGCAGACCCTGCAGGTTCGAGAAGTATGTAGACATGACCGAGACATCTCTACGGTCAATAACCAATAGGGGGACCTAGATGCTCATATTGGTTCCTACATATTCTACGAAGATCTTTATCGATCGAACCTCTATGTCAAGGATTCAGTTAATCCCGTATGATGTTCCCTTTGTTCTTCGGTATGTTACTTGCGCGAGATTCGATCGTCGATATCTCCATACCTAGTTCAACCTCGTTACCGGCAAGTCTCTTTACTCATTCCGTAATACAAGATCCCATGACTAACACTTAGTCACATTGCTTGCAAGGCTTATTGTGATGTTGTATTACCGAGTGGGCCCTGAGATACCTCTCTGTCACACGGAGTAACAAATCCTAGTCTTGATCCATGCCAAGCCAACATACACGGTCGAAGATACCTGTAGAGCACCTTTATAGTCACCCAGTTACGTTACGATGTTTGATACACACAAGGTACTCCTCCGGTGTCAGTGAGTTGCATGATCTCATGGTCATAGAAACAAATACTTGACATGCAGAAAACAATAGCAATAAACTAAGACGATCATATGCTACGTTTGTAGTTTGGGTATTGTCCATCACATCATTCTCCTAATGACGTGATCCCGTTATCAAATGACATCTCATGTCCATGACTAGGAAACCATAGCCATCTTTGATCAACGAGCTAGTCTATTAGAGGCATACTAGGGACATGGTGTTGTCTATGTCTCCACACATGTATCTGAGATTCCGATCAACACAATCATAGCATGGATAATAAACGATTATCATGAACAAGGAAAGATGATAATATCCAATTTATTATTGCCTCTAGGGCATATTTTCAACAGTTTCCCACTTGCACTAGAGTCAATAATCTAGTTCACATAACCATGTGATTCGCATTGTTATGAATCTAACACCCAATGAGTTCTGGGGCTCGATCATGCTTTGCATGTGAGAGAGGTCTTATAGTCAACGGGTCTGCGACATTTAGATCCATGTGTACTTTGCAAATCTCTATATCAAACTGTAAACACTGCTACCACACTCCACTTGGAGCTATTACAAATGGCTGCTCTACTATACGTATCCGGATTGCTACTAAGAGTCATCCGGATTGGTGTCAAACCTTGCATCGACGTAACTCTGTACGACGAACTCTTTCTTACCTCCATCATCAAGAAACATTTCCTTAGTCTTTTAGTTACTAAGGATGATCTTGACCACTGTCCAGTGATCCACTCCTGGATCACTCTTGTACCCCTTGACGGACTCATGGCAAGGTACACACAGGTGCGGTACACAACATGGCATACTATACAGAGCCTATGGCTAAGGCATAGGGGACGACATTCGTCCTTTCTCTTTCTTCTGCCGTGGTCGAGCTTTGAGTCTCACTCAACTTCACAGCTTACAAAGCAGGCGAGAACACTTCTCTCTGACTAATCCATTTTGAACTCTTTCAAAATCTTGTCAAGGTATGTACTCATTCAAAGTCTCATCCAGCATCTTGATCTATCTCTATAGATCTTTATGCTCAACAATTAGGTAGCTTTATGTGGATCTTCCTTAGAAAAATTCCTTTCAAACAACCCTTTATGCTTTCCAGAAATTCTACATCATTTCCGATCAACAATATGTCAACCACATATGCTTATGAGAAACTCTATAGTGATCCCACTCACTTTATTGTAAATACAAGTTTCTCATAAACTTTGTATAGACTAAAAAACTTTGATCACCTCATCAAAGTGTATATTCCAACTCCAAGATGCTTGCTTCAGTCCATAGAAGGATCACTGAAGCTTGCTCACCTTTTAGCATCCTTAAGACTGACAAAACCTTCTGGTTGTATCACATACAACTTTTCCTCAATTAAACTGTTAAGGAAATGATGTTTTGTCATCCATCTGGCAGATTTCATAATTGAAAAATGCAGCAACTGCTAACATAATTCCAACAGACTTTAGCATCGCTACGAGTGAGAAAGTCTCATCGCAGTCAACGCTTTGAACTTGTTGGAAACTTCTTTGTGACAAGTCGAGCTTTATAACTTGTGACATTTACCATCAGCGTCTGTCTTCATCTCAAAGGTCCATTTGTACTCGACGACCTGCCGTCCAACGAGCAAGTCTACCAAAGACTATACTTGGTTTTCATACATGGTGTTGACACCTGATTTTGGCACGGTGCTAAATGCAATAAAGATGGACTCAAACGAAAGGGTTTTTTCTATGAGAAAGTTCATATTGCCAAGTGAAACAACCTTGATGTTTAGGCCATCACCATTCGGCATCATTTCAAGGGCCAAATCACACTTGGATTGTCATGTAGATGTTCTGAGTGCTTTTTCTTCTATTACGTCTCCGAAAAAACCTCGAATGAAGGAATGTTCTACATGGATTGTCTTCGTCTGGTCGAGCTGATCGAATTTAATATCTAAATCATCTCAATCTAAAGTCGTATGCAAAAGTTAAAGCAACCAGAGTGCAGCCCCATCACAAAGCAAAATATGGCGCCGGAGATCAGACACATGTCTAACGGGTGGCGCGAGTCATTCGGCCCTCAAGACATCCTCGGATGGAAAAATTTACAACATGAAAAAGTTTCGCATTGTCAAGGCGATTGATTTTGATATATAAATCTTCTCAATCCGAGGTCATATGCGACCTGGAGAAGCAAAACAAAATCAGCCTGAGGTTTCACTCAGGATTTCTGAGTGAAAGTTTGCCGACCGAAGGAAACGCGTCGAGTGAAAAGTTTCCCATCCGGCCGAGTAAAATTGCCGTCCGAGTGAAAATCACCGTCGAGTGACAGTTTCGGCCCGAGTGCAATTGCCGTCTGAGTGGAAATCACCATCGAGTGACAGTTTCGGCCTGAGTACAATTGCCGTCCGAGTGGAAATCACCGTCGAGTGACAGTTTCGGCCTGAGTGCAATTACCGTCCGAGTGGAAATCACCGTCGAGTGATAGTTTCGGACTGAGTGCAATTGCCGTCCGAGTGAAAGTTCAAAATGGCCTCGGATGGAAAACTGTTCAACATGTATCATTTCCAACAAATCACTTGCCCGCTCCATCAATCCGGAAAACAGGGTCCTTAGTCATCTTGCCCAAGAGGCATGGTCCGCATGGCTCAACCGATTCAAAATCGAATTAGTCCAAAGATCCATTAACATGGAGTTTCTTCATGCGCTTTATACCAATATGACATTTAGCGGCAGTGCCACAAGTATGTGGTACTATCATTATTAACTTTGTATCTTTTGGCATCAATGTTATGAACATGTGTATTACTATGATCAAGATTCAACAAACCATTCTCACTGGGTGCATGACCATTGAAGGTATTATTCATGTAAACAGAATAACAATTATTCTCTAACTTAAATGAATAACCGTGTTGCAATAAACACGATCTAATCATGTTCATGCTCAACGCAAAACACCAAATAACATTTATTTAGGTTCGTCACTAATCCCGAAGGTAGAGAGAGAGTGTGATGTCGATCACATCGACCTTCGAAACATTTCCAAAACACATCGTCACCTCACCCTTAGCTAGTCTCCGTTTATTCCGTAGCTTTTACTCCGAGTTACTAACATTTAGCAACCGAACCGGTATCCAATACCCAGGTGCTATTAGGAGTACTAGCAAGGTACACATCAATAACACATATATCAAATACACTTGTGTCGATGTTGCCAGCCTTCTTATCTACCAAGTATCTAGGGTTGTTCCGTTTCAGCGACCGCTCACCTCATAATAGAAGCACTTAGTCTCGGGTTTGGGTTCAACTTTGGGTTGCTTCACTGGAGCAGCAACTGACTTGCCATCCATGAAGTTTCCCTCCTTGCCCTTGCCTTTCTCGAAACTAGTGGTTTTACTAACCATCAACACTTGATGCTCCTTCTTGATTTCTACCTTCACGGTGTCAAACAACGCGAACAGCTCAGGGGTCATTATTTCTATCCCTGACATTTTATAGTTCATCACCAAGTTCTAGTAGCTTAGTGACAGTGACTTGGAGAAGTATATCAATCACTTTTATGATGCCACTGTTGGGGAATGTTGCATGGGAAACAAAAAATTTCCTACGCACATGCAAGATCTATCCATGGTGATGAGCATCTACGAGAGGGAGAGTGGATCTACATACCCTTGTAGATCGCTAAGCGGGAAGCGTTAAGAAACGCGTTTGGTGTAGTCGAACGTCTTCGCGATCCAAATTGCCGAGCATCCCGCGATCTCATCATGATCCGTCCTGTGAACTCATCATGATCTGTCTCACGATATCATCACGATCCGTCTTGATATCTTGATCACGGTCCTTCTGATCTAGCGCCGAACGGACGACACCTTCGCGTTCAGCACATGTACAGCTGGAAGACGATCTCCGCCTTCTTGATCCAGCAAGAGGGAGCAGAGAGGTAGATGAGTTCTCCGAAAGCAGGATGGCGTTGCGGCGATGGTGGTGGAGCTATTCTAGCAAGGCTTCGCCTAAGCACCGCTGAAAACCGATCTAGAGGACAAACTGCGATCTAGAGGAGAAGTAGCATGTGGCTATTAGGGTTAGCTTTTTCCTCTAAATCCTCTAGTATATATAGGAGGGAGGGAGGCGAGGAGGCAGCCTCAAACCCTCAAGGTTTGGTCGAAATTGGAGGTGGAGGAGTCCTACTCCAATCCTATTAGGAGTAGGATTCCTCCTTTCCACTTGGAAACTCTTTCCACCTCTCCACCTTTGGATTTTTTCTCCTTCTCAAACCACTCCAGCCGCATGGGCCCTTAGAGGAGGCTTCGGCCAGCCCAACAGGATCTGGTTTACCTCCTCCCACAGCCCATGTAGCCTCTTGGGTCGAAATACCTCTCTCGATGGTCCCCCGGTACACTACCGGCACTCCCGGTAAACTACAGATGAGCCCAAAACTTTTCTGGCAACCAAAACAGGACTTCCTATATATCAATATTTACCTCCGGACCATTCCGGAGCTCCTCATGACGTCTGGAATCTCATCCGAGACTCCAAATAACCTTCGGTCACCACCATACATAACTCTATACTACCGAAACGTCACCAAACCTTAAGTGTGCAGACCCTGCGGGTTCGAGAACTATATAGACATGACCGAGACACCTCTATGGTCAATAACCAACAGTGGGACCTGGATGCCCATATTGGTTCCTACATATTCTACGAAGATCTTTATCGGTCGAACGTTTATGTCAAGGATTCAGTTAATCCCGTATGATGTTCCCTTTGTTCTTCGGTATGTTACTTGCCTGAGATTCGATCGTCGGTATCTCCATACCTAGTTCAACCTCGTCACCGGCAAGTATCTTTACTCGTTCTGTAATACAAGACCCGTGACTAACACTTAGTCACATTGCTTGCAAGGCTTATTGTGATGTTGTATTACTGAGTGGGCCCTGGGATACCTCTCCCTCACATGGAGTAACAAATCCCAGTCTTGATCCATGCCAACCCAATAGACACCCTCGGAGATACCTGTGGAGCACCTTTATAGTCACCCAGTTACGTTGCGAAGTTTGATACACACAAGGTACTCCTCCGGTGTCAGTGAGTTGCATGATCTCATGGTCATAGGAACAAATACTTGACATGCAGAAAACAGTAGCAATAAACTGACATGATCATATGCTACGTTTGTAGTTTGGGTCTTGTCCATCACATCATTCTCCTAATGACATGATCCCGTTATCAAATGACATCTCATGTCCATTAATAGGAAACCATAGCCATCTTTGATCAACGAGCTAGTCTATTAGAGGCATACTAGGGACATGGTGTTGTCTATGTATCCACACATGTATCTGAGTTTCCGATCAACACAATTATAGCATGGATAATAAATGATTATCATGAACAAGGAAAGATGACAATAACCAATTTATTATTGCCTCTAGGGCATATTTCCAACAGTATCACTAACCATCTGTCCAGAACTTGCATAGTATTTGTCTAGTACCTGTGTCAATGAGGTTGCATTAATCAAATCCACTCTCATAAGGATAAGGGAATTATCAGTAAATAGTAAATGATAAACTGATGGTGCATTTCTGCACATCCGAACACCTTCAATGCCACGAACCTCCTCTTTTTGAGACAGTCTGGTTCTGCTCTTAATTGAGGTGTTTGTCAAACCGAAATCTCTAGGTAGCCAGTTGTTCCGAAAAATATGAATACCCCTTCGGTTGCCAATGTGCCAAATGACAAGCTTCTTTTAACACCTCGGGGCCATGTTCAATAACTGTTGGGGATATAACCCCGTGGTAAGAGCCGCCCAGATGGGGCCAGGTCATACCCGGCGGCTCATAATCAAGACTGGTGAGGCGGGCCGAAAGATGTAGGCCTGGCTATATGGTGGTTTACCAAGATGGGCCAAGACGAAGGCCCAAACAGAAGATAGTATGAAGACCTGGGCGGTTTTGCCGCCCGAAGATGGTTTTCCCAAGATGGCAAGGCGACTTAGAGACAGAGTTGTCTACGTTGTAAGAGTCGGTGTAGGACTCGTGTAACCCAGGGCCTCGACCTCCTATATAAAGGCGAGACCCCGGGGCGGCTTGGACAGAAACCAATCAATCGAGGACTAGGTCAAGCGAATCCGCTCCCTTGTAATCGATACTCCAATGAATACAACACATGCATGACGTAGGCTTTTACCTCTTCTTGAGGGGCCGAACCTGGGTAAACTCTTGTCCCTCGTCTCAACCAACCCCTTTGAGTCCATCACCTTAGCAATGGCCTCAAACCCAAGTCTTCGAACATCTGCCGTGGCAAAACCATGGCAGTTGGCGCCCACCGTGGGGCTAGTGCTCGGTGGTGTTGAGTTCTCAAAGGGCTCTCTCCTAGGGATCGAGGGGTACGTGGTTGGCAGGATGAACAAGAGTTGCCGTGGCCGGCTCTCCATCGACGACGCCGGCTGGGGCCCCGAGGCCGACTCAATTGAGTACGGTTTCCGAATCCCCTTCGACGGAATCCACATCTTCATCGGCAAAATCGGCGGATCTAAACCCGGGCCGAAAGTCTGCACCGACATCGTCGAGCTGGCCCGGTGCGCGCAACCCGCCTGACACGTACAATCCACCCGTGCTGACCCGGCCAAGCATGTCTTCGTCGGATTTACGCAGGGCATGGATCTTGAAAGTTCTGAGTCGCAAGGAACTCTCGTCTACTCGGAGGATGGATCTTCGAGCGGAGAGTCGGAATCAATTTACCAGCTACAAAATGGTGGGCTCGGGGGCTACGTCTAGCCTTACCCCGAGTCAAAATATCATGAGCCGAAGGATTATGAGCCACTGAGTCGTGCTGCCGTCTTCATGGCAGGATCAGCACGAGCCCCGAGCAGCACAGTCGCTGGCATAGTAGGATCGAGGGCTGGTAGGCTGCCAGCTCAGGTTCTTCTGGATTTGATGAATGAGCTTACAACCCTGATGACCATGGAGGTAACAGCTGAAAATCAAGCGACCAGGAACACGGAGATCGCTAGGCTAAAGGACCAGATGACCGAGGTTCAACAGGAGATCAATGCGATGAAGGATCACATGGAGGCAGAGGCAGAGCGCCTTAGGGCGGATGCTTTCCACCTGGAGTTGGAGAAGCAGTCTGCAGCGGCGGTTGAACGGATGAGGCATCAGTCCCGCTTGTCGTATCAGTACGAGGCTAAGAAATTTTTCAACACGCCAGGAACAGGACGGACCGCAGAAGTACCTGGAAGCCGACCGGCAGTTTAGATTAACCCGCCCCGACGGAACCAGGCCTCACCAATGTCTTTCCCAACACCATCGGGTCATTATTCCAACCCGGCGGAGAACATGGTTGCGGTAGCAACCCAAGTTGGTACAATCCCTATCCTGGACGAGGCGCCTTTCGTAGAGGAGGTGCGGAACACTATTGGATACCTACTGGCGGCAATGGCCCAGTAGGAGCAGTACACTTACAGGCGGAGTCACATGCACTCAACCCCCATCCCCAGCCATAGCTACAGCCGACGTTATGAATCACCAGCGGTTTCTAGCAGTGATCGACATCAGAACCCGCCGTGAGTTGATCGGGCAGCTCTGGATGCTCAGACGCTGGTGCATTGAGCGAGAGCACAACGAGGGGCGGCGGCTCTGGTAGCGGCGACGGCTCATCTAGAACCTGCAGATGCGCCTTCCGTCTCGGAAGGAGTGGGAGTAACCTCCAGGGCTATGGGGGTGCCGTGCTTAGCGCCAGCTTTGCAGAATGAGCGTCTGCCAAAGGATTTCAAGGGCCCCCGCAAGGTCCCAAATTATACTGCTGACTTACTTCCGAAGGCTTGGATTGAAAGATATGAGCTGGCCATGGAGATGTTAGACGTCAGTGACACAATATGTGCCAAATATTTCATCATGATGCTGGAAGGGCCGGCTCGCACGTGGTTGAAGGGTTTTCCGACCAACACCATTAATTCCTGGGCCGATCTCAAGGCAAAGTTCATCAAAAAAATTCCGAGGAACATGCAAGCAGCCCATGACGATTGTGGATTTAGATCACTGTGTGCAACAGGAGGACGAATCGGCTCATCATTGGGTCCGACGGGTCTCAACCATCATCCACTCGTCTGAGCAGATCACGACGGCTCAAGCGGTTTTGATTCTAGAAAAGAATTGTCATTTTACGCCCCTCAAGCAGAAGCTTGGCCGGCTTAAGCGCTCGTGTCAAGACATGGGGGAACTCATGGTGGCTCTCACCAAGTACGCCAACTCTGACAATACGAAAGACCTAGGCTCTGACGAAGAGAAGACAGGTCAGGGTAAGAAGAATAACAATTGCAAGGGTGTGGCTGGCAGCGGCAACCATGGCAAGAGGAAGAACCCAGACGACGGGTCAGAATTGGTGGTGAACACCAGCGCTGGGAACAATCATGCTAAGGGCAACGGGAACTCAAAGCAGCCCTTTAATAAGTGTAAAACTCTATTCAACCTAGAGGGGATGCTCAATAAACCTTGTCCGGAGCACAGCCGGCCCGATAGGACGGTGGGTCATACGTGGAGGAATTTCCACATCATGCGACAATTTCGAGATTATAGCTTGCGGCAGCATCATAACAATGGCGGTGGCCTGCTGGGCGGCTCAGGGCCAGGCGGGTCAGGAGCCGGTCTTGGCACTAGTGGCTCAGGATCCGGTTATAAGGGTCAAGGAAATCAAGGAGGTTATCATTAGCAATCTGGTGGCGGTAATCAGCAGGAGAATAACACATCTGGGTATCAGAGTAATCTAAAGCAGCTCAGCACGGGTCAATACCATGTTTTGACGACCTGTCTTGACAAACGAGACCAGAAGGTGCGCAAGCGGGCGATTAATGCAATCACGCCGGCTCTCGCCCAATACTTGAAATGGTCTGAGTATGACATAACTTGGAGTAGAGAGGATCACCTGCCGCATATTGACAACCCGGGGCAACTGGATTTGGTGGTTGCCCCCCAAGTGGGAGGCTATGTGTTTACTAAGGTACTTATGGATGGCGGCAACAACATTAATATCCTGTACTACGATACTTTTCGCAGGATGAAGTTGCTTGACAAGGACCTTAGGCCTTCTTCGATAGTATTTCACGGCGAGGTACCCGGAAAGTCAGCTTATCCAGTGGGTAAAATCTCCTTGGAGGTTACCTTTGGCGACGAATATAACTACAGGGTGGAGTCCTTGTGTTTCGAGGTGGTCAAGATCAAAAGTCCATATCATGCCCTGTTTGGACGTTCGGCTTATGCCAAGTTCATGGCTAGGCCTTGCTATGTTTACTTACACTAGTAGAAAACAGACCTTTCGTCCCGAGCTTTAGTCCCGGTCTGGTCATGAACCGGTACTAAAGATGGTATTAGTCCCGGTTCGTGCCGGCTACAACGGCTAGGAGCAGGGCGTCCTTTAGTACCGGCTCGTGAGGGACCTTTAGTACCGGTTCGTGTCACGAGCCAGTACTAAAGGGGGCATGGCAGGGTTTTGTTTAGACATGGGCCCCGCTTGCACCTTTAGTACCGGCTGGTTACACAAACCGGTACTAAACGTCAACCGTTAGTACCGGCTCGTGACACCAGCCGGTACTAAAGACTTCCTACATATACATCCGTCCACAGCCGATCGAAAGAGCTCTGTTTTTTCCCCTGTTCTTCTTCTTGCTCGAAGCTCATCCTCCATTTTGCCAAGGATTTGTCAAGATTTAAAGGCACCCCATCTATCCAAGTGTTCATAAAGGTTAGCAACTTTGCTCCTTCATCTCTCATTGCTAGATTAGCTTGTGGTATGCTCAAAGATATGTGATATGTGATTTGTGGGAGTTTATTTGATTTATATCCAATTTGAGCTCAAATTAACTTGTTAGGTTGCATATGTGTAGGTGTGGTATATTTGGTGCCTTCCCATGTTCTTCTTCTTGCTCGAAGCTCATCCTCCATTTTGCCAAGGATTTGTCAAGATTTAAAGGCACCCCATCTATCCAAGTGTTCATAAAGGTTAGCAACTTTGCTCCTTCATTTCTCATTGCTAGATTAGCTTGTGGTATGCTCAAAGATATGTGATATGTTATTTGTGGGAGTTTATTTGATTTATATCCAATTTGAGCTCAAATTAACTTGTTAGGTTGCATATGTGTAGGTGTGTTTTATTTGGTGCCTTCCCATGTTCTTCTTCTTGCTCGAAGCTCATCCTCCATTTTGCAAAGGATTTGTCAAGATTTAAAGGCACCCCATCTATCCAAGTGTTCGTAAAGGTTAGCAACTTTGCTCCTTCATCTCTTGCTAGATTAGCTTGTGGTATGCTCAAAGATATGTGATATGTGATTTGTGGAAGTTTATTTGATTTATATCCAACTTGAGCTCAAATTAACTTGTTAGGTTGCATGTGTGTAGGTGTGGTTTATTTGGTGTGCCTTCCCATCCCCGGCCGTCCTAACCACCGTCCATCATCCGCATTGTCTCGTCGCGGCACCGGCCACCTTGGTGAGCCTCTTGTTCTTCTTAAAATCTTTTTAAAAAAAATTACTTGTATGATTTAGATAGCTGCGTGTATGATTTACTTAGTTGTATTATTGTTAGTTATTCTATAGTGTCATGGTTATGGTATCCGCCCACGTCGACCCTCGTCCAGTCTATGATTCAGATGTGGTATGTCGTTAATTATCTTTTATAACTATTTCACACATCATCTAATGTCTATGACAATTAATTATGCCACCAAATTGACGTAGATATTTTTATCTATAAGAAGTAGTTGAACCAAAAATTCCAACCGACTATGCAATTCTGCTCGAGAAATTAACACAAGCTGAAAAAGAAATTGACCATTTGAAAGAAAAATTGAAAAGAACTGAAGATGAGAAGATGGGATTGGAGTTGCATGTTGCCGATATCGTCGATGATCACAGGAACAAGATGGCTGGAATGCGCTTGAAGCTTAGAAAGATTAGAAAATATGCCATTGATAAAGAGGCTTCGTATCATTATGTTGTTGGCTCAATTCTTACTTTAGTTCCGATTATGATTGCATTTGTTGTTGTATTCACATGTTTTAGATAGTTGGTGTTTTTTTATGAGATGTATGTATGAACTATAAGTATCCATTATTTGTAGTAATAACATTTGGTCACTGCTAGCTCTACTTTTGGTTGTAATGTGATGATGAAGTTGTATTAATTTGGTCACTTCGATGTTGTGTAGTGAACATGGGTCGACAATGGATGTACGATGACTGACTAAGTGCAGGGTTTCTTAATGGCCTGCATGATTTTATTTATGTGGCTGAGACAAACAAGCAGAATGGTTTCATGTGTTGTCCATGTCGTGACTGTAAGAATGATAGGAATTACTCTACCTCAAAAACCCTTCACTACCACCTGCTGAAGTCCGATTTCATGTCCGGCTATAGCTATTGGACCAAGCACGGAGAAAGAGGGGTTATAATGGAAGACAATGAAGACGAAGAGGATGATGACAACTATCCTTTCACTGATACAACAATGGGGGAAGCTGAAGAAGAGGCATCAGATGAGCCCGCTGATGATTTGGGTCAGGTCATTGCTGATGTAAAGAGAAACTGCGAAAATGATAAGGAGAGGTTTAAGTTGGAACGCATGTGAGAGGATCACAAGAAATTATTGTATCCAAATTGTGAAGATGACCAGAAAAAGCTGGGTACCACGCTGGAATTGCTGCAATGGAAGGCAAAGAATGGTGTAACTTACAAGGGATTTCAAGAATTGCTGATAATGATAAATAAGATGTTCCAAAGGATAACGAATTGCCTGAAAGTACGTACGAAGCAAAGACGGTTGTCTGCCCTCTAGGATTAGAGGTGCAGAAGATACATGCATGCCCTAATGACTGCATCCTCTACCGCGGTGAGGAGTACGAGAATTTGGATGCATGCCCGGTATGCGGTGCACTGCGCTATAAGATCCCCCGCGATGACCCTGGTGATGTGGAGGGCGAATGCCACAGGAAGAGGGTTCCTGCCAAGGTGATGTGGTATGCTCCTATAATACCACGGTTGAAACGTTTGTTCCAAAACAAAGAGCATGTCAAGTTGTTGCGATGGCACAAAGAAGAACGTAAGAAAGACAGGCTGATGAGAGCACTCGCTGATGGGTCGCAGTGGAGAAAAATCGAGAGGGAGTTCGAGGAATTTGCGGCTGACACAACGAACTTATGGTTTGGTCTTAGTACAGACGGCATGAATCCTTTTGGCGAGCAGAGCTCCAGTCACAGCACCTGGCCCGTGACTCTATGTATCTACAACCTTCCTCCTTGGTTGGGCATGAAGCGGAAGTTCATTATGATGCCAGTGCTCATCGAAGGCCCTAAGCAACCTGGCAACGACATTGATGTCTACCTAAGGCCACTAGTTGATGAACTTCTACAGTTGTGGAAAAAACCAGGTGTGCGTGTGTGGGATGCGCACACACAGAAGGAAATTGACCTACAAGCGTTGTTGTTTGTAACCATCAATGATTGGCCTGCTCTTAGTAACCTTTCAGGACATACAAACAAGGGATACAATGCATGCACGCACTGTTTAGATGATACTGAAAGTATATATTTGGATAAATGTAAGAAGAATGTGTACTTGGGACATCGTCGATTTCTACCGATCAAGCATATCTTAAGAAAGGCAGGCAACCATTTCAAAGGTGAGCCAGATAACCGGAAGAAGCCTGGCCTCCGTACTGGTGAATGTATATTTGATATGGTCAAGGATTTACAGGTAATCTTTGGAAAGGGTCCTGACAGACAATCTGTTCCGAATGACGCCAACGGACACGCACCCATGTGGAAGAAGAAATCTATATTTTGGGAACTTGAATATTGGAAAGCCCTAGAGGTCCGCAATGCAATCGACGTGATGCATGTGACGAAGAATCTTTGTGTGAACCTGCTAGGCTTCTTGGGCGTGTATGGAAAGACAAAATATACACCGGAGGCACGGGAGGACAAGCAAAGATTTAATGAAAAAGATGGCATGCCTCCAAAGCAGTATCAAGGTCCTGCCAGCTACGCTCTTACGAAAGAAGAGAAGGAAATCTCTTTTGAATGCCTACTCAGTATGAAGGTCCTGTCTGGCTTCTCATCGAATATAAAGGGAATAATAAATATGGCAGAGAGAAAAATTCAAAATCTAAAGTCTCATGACTGCCACGTGATTATGACGCAATTACTTCTGGTTGCACTTAGGGGGCTTCTACCGGAAAATGTTCGATTAGCCATTGTGAAGCTATGCACATTCCTCAATGCAATTTCTCAGAAGGTAATCGATCCAGAAATCCTACCAAGGTTACAGAATGACCTGGTCCAATGTCTTGTCAGTTTCGAGTTGGTGTTCCCTCCATCCTTCTTCAATATTATGATGCACGTTCTAGTTCACCTAGTCGAAGAGATTAACATTCCGGGTCCTGTATTTCTACACAATATGTTCCCCTTCGAGAGGTTCATGGGAGTCTTAAAGAAATATGTTCATAACCGTGCTAGGCCAGAAGGAAGCATCGCCAAGGGATATGGAACAGAGGAGGTTATTGAGTTTTGTGTTGACTTTTTTCCTGACATTAAGCCGATTGGTCTTCCTGAATCGCGACATGAGGGGAGATTGGGTGGAAAAGGTGCATTAGGAAAGAAAGAAGCAATAACTATGGACGGGCATTCTTTCACTCAAGCACACTACACGGTTCTACAACATTCCACCTTGGTGACTCCATATATGGAGGAACACAAGGATATTGTATGGTCCAAGAACCCGGAGCAGTCTGACCCCTGGATTGAACGTAAACACATGGAGACTTTTGCCAGTTGGTTGCAAACAAAGCTCATCATTGACAACGATGTTCCAGATGAATTGTACTGGTTGGCCAAGACACCAAGTTCGACTGTAACAACTTTCAAAGGGTACGAGATAAATGGGAATACATTTGACACGATCGCCCAAGATAAGAAGAGCACCAACCAAAACAGTGGTGTCCGCTATGATGCAACCAACTTTGAAGACACATATTATGGTTACATAGAGGAGATATGGGAACTTGACTATGGACCTGATCTTAAGGTCCCTTTGTTTCGATGCAAATGGGTCAAATATACTGGAGGCGGGGTACAGGTAGACCCGAAGTACGGAATGACAATAGTGGATCTCAACAATCTTGGATACATAGACGACTCATTCGTCCTAGCCAATGATGTGGCTCAGGTTTTCTATGTGAAGGACATGTCTAGCAAACCGAGGAGAAAAAAAGATAAGGAAGCGAATACATCATACGATGAGCCAAAGCGCCACATAGTTCTTTTAGGGAAAAGAAACATTGTGGGAATGGAGGACAAGACAGACATGTCCGAAGATTATGAAAAGTTTCATGAAATCCCTCCCTTCAGAGTCAAGACTTACCCAAGCATCCTATTAAATGATGAAGATTATCCATGGTTACGGCACAATCATAAGAAAGGGACAAACACACAGATAAAGTCTTACACCGCGAGATCCCACTCTGGGATGTGACCGGCTTCACCGTCATCACTTTCTATATATCTGAAGGACATGCATGCATTTCCTAGCATGGTATAGATGAGTTTTCGTCCGAAACCCTCATACTTCTTATGAGATTGTCCAATTTGTACACGAAGTGCATCTAGTTTTTGCCGTAACCCTCTCAACTCTCTAGAAGTTGCTATGTGGGTGAAATTATGATGTCATGCCAAGTTACAACCTTTTCAGAGTTCATTTGTACTGCTTTTCAAATTCAGGGTCATTTAGCTCAAAATAAATCATTAAATGCCTGAAAAATATCTAATGAAGTCAGAAAGGGTTTAAAATTGATGATGTGCCTTTGAATGGTGCATATTGAACACACAAAAAGTATGGAGTTAAAATAAGTTATTAAAAATGAAGTCCCTTTGTAATAGATGAGTTTTCGTCCGAAACCCTCATACTTCTTATGAGATTGTCCAATTTGTACACGAAGTGCATCCAGTTTTTGCCGTAACCCTCTCAACTCTCTAGAAGTTGCTATGTGGGTGAAATTATGATGTCATGCCAAGTTACAACCTTTTTAGAGTTCATTTGTACTGCTTTTCAAATTCAGGGTCATTTAGCTCAAAATAAATCATTAAATGCTTGAAAAATATCAAATGAAGTCAGAAAGGGTTGAAAATCTATGATGTGCCTTTGAATGGTGCATATTGAACACACAAAAAGTATGGAGTTAAAATAAGTTATTAAAAATGAAATCCCTTTGTAATAGAAGAGTTTTCGTCCGAAACCCTCATACTTCTTATGAGATTGTCCAATTTGTACACGAAGTGCATCCAGTTTTTGCCGTAACCCTCTCAACTCTCTAGAAGTTGCTATGTGGGTGAAATTATGATGTCATGCCAAGTTACAACCTTTTCAGAATTAATTTGTACTGCTTTTCAAACTCGAGATATGACATTTCAAATGCCATTTAATCAAATTATCTTATACAGCAGTTGAAGTTGTTCAAACATGCATGGAAATGCCATAAACAGATTCTTTATATTTTTCTGATATTTTTTCATATATTATTTATTTCCATTGGAGTCCTACATTTTTTTCTATGATTTTGTAAAGTTTACGGGGTTTTTCTGAAAATAATAACTAATATTTAATTAAAAAACACTTTTAGTACCGGTAGAGCCACACACCGGTACTAAAGGTCCACCGTCCCTCGTGCTATTTTGGCAGGACGTTTAGTACCAGTGCGTGGCTGGCACCAGTACTAAAGGGTCTTTAGTACCGGTGCGAGCCACGCACCGGGTATAAAGGTCCACCGCCCCCACGCTCTGTTGGGAGGACCTTTAGTACCGGTGCGTGGCTCGCACTGGTACTAAAGACCCTTTAGTACCGGTGCGAGCCACACACCGGTACTAAAGGGGTGCCTGGTATAAAATGAGCACTTCGTCGTCCTGGGCCGAGCCATGCACCGGGAGAGCTCCAACTTGTGCCGCTAGGCTGCCAAAATTTGCTCCCGCGCCATTGTCGTCGCCCTCGCCGCCGTCGTCCTCGCTGTCGTTGCCCTCGCCGCCGTCGCACCACCATCGCGCCATTGCCGTCGCCATTGCCACCGTAGCCCTCACCACCGCCGCCGTCGCACCACCACCGCCGTCGCCCTCGCCGCCGTCGGTCTCGTCGCCGTTGCCCTCGCCGTCGTCCCCCTCGCCTCCCCTGACGCCGCCCCTCATCGCCGGCCCCGTCGCCGCCAGCCCGCTCACTCCGGCCGCTGCTCCATGAGCCCGTTGCCGCCGCCTCGAGCCCGTCGCCAACGCCACCTTCGGGTCAGGAGGCTAGGTGAGATCTCCCGGCCGACCCCTCTCCCCGACGATCGCCCCGATGATCGCCGTACTAGTGTGTAGATGCTAATTTTTCTAAGTGTAGAGATGGATTGTTAATTAGTTAGTTATTTCTACGGTCCCTCGCCGTCGAAAACCACCACAAAATGATTCTAGGGTATCTAGGGTCCCTCGACATCGAACCCCGACACCCCAACACGACACCCCCAACACCCGACCCCGATCACGACACAACACCCCTATTTATTTAGTTAGTTAGTTAGGTTATCAGGTTATTAGGGTATGTGTTAGTTTAGGTTTAGTTTAGGTTTAATTTAGTTTATGTGTAGTTTTGTTTTAGGTTTAATTTAGTTTGGTCCTAATGCGTGTGTGACTTTCGGTCTGTCGTTGCTCCTTGTGTGACTTTCATGTGTGTTCTTGATGAAGGAATCCCGACTGTTGTCATGGGGGGCGCTTACTCTTTCTCCTCTTCTTTGAGATATACTCATCGATATATTGTGCAAGAAGAGGAGAGGGGAAGCGTCCATCACCGGCAGTCGAACCTATTACTGCGAGAGAGTGTCCACCAACATATATACACCACCGTATCAATGTAAGAGAGTGCGCACCAGCACACCATGAGATATGAGAGTTATTTAAGGAAAGTCTCGACAGACCGATAGTCACACACGATTAGGATCCAAAGCGTGCCGTATTCTTGATTTTGCTTGATGCTAAGTGTTAATTTTGCTAAGTGTTAATTTTGTTAAGTGTTAATTTTGCTAAGTTTTATTTAATTTGTTTTCGTAATTAAGTGTTTCTTCTCGACGTTGATGATGCCGATCCCGCATCCTCGTCGTCGAGTCGCCGGAGGAGGTCACTTGCTTGAGCCAAGGGGCCCTGTCATGGACTGGGCTCTGCCGTGCTGGTACTAGGAGGTGCTGCCTTCCGGGCGGCGTAGCTTGGTGAGGATCCAACCCGTCGTCAACCCGGAGGTTCTGTGGTGGCAGCCGCATGGGCCACAGATGATGGAGAGGCTTGAGTCCCCCACGGAGGTGGTACAGTACCATGTCAGCAAGGAGAACGAGCACGTCCGACGCTACATGGCAGCTTTGGAGGCCAGGTCCGACAATACCTGGCAGATTCTTCAGGGATCTCACTGGAGCTATGTTCCTGTGATGGTTCCTTCTCTTTGGGTGTCCACCGCCTGCCCCGATATCCGCTGGGCGCTAGGGTTCTATCTAGATCGATATATTAGCTAGCTACTATTATGATGTATTATTATGATGTATTAGCTAGATCGATGGAGATTAGCCGCTGTTTTGAAAATTATCCAAGATTATGCAGATGAGATCTTTTCTAAGAACTACTATATATGTTTTCGATGATACATTATTAATTAACTATCAGTTATTTTTCTTCTTGAATGCATGCTAATTTAAATACTAATTTGTTTTATCTATATTATTATGGACTAGTTATTAAGCTATGGACAATATCGGTAGAGCTCATGAAGAGGACATCTTCAACATGATACGCTCCTCCGAAAACCCAGCGAACCTTCGAGGTGAATCACATGATCATGATGATGGCTCATAATATCTGAACGATCACGGTGATGGATGTGAGACCGAGGAAGAACAACTTATGTTCCAAAATCCGGAACAACCAACAATGTTCGGCGAGGTATATACACATATTAGCCTCTAGTGATCATTACATGTGTATTAATTGATTTGTATATATATATATTAACAAATCTTTCTTATTTTAATTATCAGCCCTTCGGATCGAGCCAATCTAGTAGAAATGTACGAGGCGCTGCCAAAATATTGGACGGCAACGTAAAGCTCAATCTTGATGCTTTCAAACATAATGGCGAAGCGACTCACCCTGAAGCCAATGCCAAGACATTTGTGCGTCAATGCGGAGTGGTTGTTAGGGACGGAGTCCCGATCACAATGCATGAATGGATTCAGCCAAACGAACCAAAACTAGGAGTGAATTATGTCGATACAAGAATTAAGGATGCCCTTTGGCGAGAGCTCATGGAGCATTTCACCCTACCAGATTCTCTCTCGGAGCGTCAAAGGAACAAAGTCAAGGAGTTTACTCTCCATAAGATGGCCGGCGCGTTCCAGACTTGAAAGAAAAGATTATGGACCGAGTACAACTCTAAAGGCAAGATGGCACCCGAATTCAAAGGAATATACGAGAAGGTAAGGAATCACTGGGACGCATTTATCGAGTACAAGACATCGATAGTTGCTATGGAGAAGTCAGCAAAGAATAAGATAAATGCTATTAAAAAAAGTATCACCATAAACTAGGGACAGGTGGATACAAGTCAGCCATTCCTAAGTGGGATGCATTAGAGAATAAGATGCTTGCTGAAGGGATCACTCAAGTAACCTTCAACTAGCCCAAGAGGTGCAGGAATTGGTTTTTTGCGCATGGGGGAAAGTTGGACCCAGCCACAGGGAAGATTATTGCACTGGCCAGTCTGAAGCATGCATCAGATGAGTTGATTCAAGCAATAAAAGATGCCTAAGAAGGACGGTTTCACCCCGATAGAGAGAACGACGAGCTTACACGCGCTCTCGGGAATGCCAAACACGGAGGACGAACACAAGGCATGGGCGTTGTTCTATAGTACGAGGGGTTTGTGGGATGGCAGGACAGTTATAAAAGCCGTTCGAGAAAAAAGAAGGTGGAAGCAGACCGACTTTCGAAGTTGGAACAGAAGTACGAGCAGCAGCAGCTGCAGATACATGTACTGACCCAGCAAAGGGAAACTCTGTAGTAGGAGGCAGGGCAAGAACCCGTCCCATCTACAATGCCGAAAAGCAGCGTGGGTTCCACGGGAGCACCACTGGGTCACACCCCCGTGGATGATATCACTGAGAAGACATCTTGTGAGCTAATCCAGAAAATGAAGAACATACCCATGCGGGTCGCGACGGGCTATGCTTTACCAAATACACCTGATGTTCTCTGGCATTGCAATCCGGTTCCAGCTGGGTATGCTCGTGTCGCGGTGGATGCAATAGAGCCGGGATATGATGAACTACTGCTTGACATCCCTGGAGGTGAGGGGGAGTCCACATTGGTAGAAGCCGGCCGTGGTCTCATTCTATGGAGTAAGGATTGCATTGTCTTTCCACACTCGGCGCTAAGGCCACCGGCTCCTGCGAGTATCGATGTCCAGCGCGAGGGATCCCAGCCAGAGGCATCGCATCGCCAGCAGTCCTCCCCACCTCGCCAGCAGTCCTCCCCACCTCGGCAGCAGTCACCTCGGCAGCAGTCACCTCGCCAGCAGTCCTCCCCACCTCGAGCTCCCCCATAGTCGTCCCCACCTCAAGAGGCGTCCCACCTCGCCAGCAGTCCTCCCCACCTCGCCATGAGCAGTCCTCCAACCTCCGGATAGAGCACGACGCAAGTCCATATCATCATCGATATCGATCTCCGCCGGTGAGCCGACTCCACCCCGGCAGCGGTCCCGCCAGCAGGGCTCCCAAAAGAGGAAGGCCACCAGCAGTCCTCTTCAGAAGAAAGCAAAGAAGAAACCCGAGCCTCCAGCCAAAAGAAAGCTGCCTTATGACATGACACCAGAGGAAAACAAAATTGAATGCGATCTCCAAGTGAAAGCCTTTTTTGCGAAGAAGACCGTGCCGCCAAAGGAGGTAATACCGAAGGAAGTCCAAGAGTTCTAGCATTCAGAGATTACTATATGCTAGAATGACAGAAAAATCTCTGGAACACTTTATTGATCGACCCCCGGCATATGTCGAGCGTATGCCGACAGACTATGAGCGAAAAATTCAGAAGGCAAGTGAGCAGAGAAGTCGGCTCAGCCCAAGGAAGAAGTCTAGAAGTACATCATCAACTAGTGGGAAAACAGTTCCCCAGCTCGGAGAAGAATCCAAGCAATCGATCTCTCCGCTCAAGGTGAGTACCAATCCAAGGAAGCAATCGATCCAACCAGTCGACGTGCAAGGCAACCCAATCGACCTCGAAGAAGTAGAGGCTGCAGGTCTCACTCTTGACCAAATCCTTGGCACCAAGGAAATCCGCAGGTTCGGTAAAACTGAGTACACAATGCAATATGCCGTTGGAAAACCTCTTGTCACACCCGAGCATTACAAGGAACTACCAACTACGATACGACGGTTGCATGATTGGTACATGCATGAATCAAAGCGAGGGGAGAAGGCGGTCATGGTCAAAGTAAGGAAAGAGCATTACGTCAATGAATGTGACATATGTCTTGAATTCTCAAAACTTTTCCAGTTATACCACATGGACTCTATCGACAAATCTCACATCAGTTCCTATTGTATGTAAGTGATTTATATCTTTAGTAATTTAAGTCTCTATCTAAGATATCGTTCATTGGCTTTATCCTCACTATATATGTTCTTTCTACGCTATTATGCAGATTGAAGATGTGGGAATTGAAACAAGAGGGAATCGATGACATTGGGTTCATCGACGCAAGTACCGTTAATGGTCATGTGGTCAAACATTATGCCAAGGACACAGAAGAACTGTTGGAAAATTTTCTAGAGGCACTAATGAATACCAAATCTACTATAATATTTCCTTACAACATGGGGTGAGTGTTTACTCTCTTGTATACTACAAATTCTATTTTTGCTTACTAGCTCGCTGTCAAGTGTAGTTGATGAGTTATATGCGCATGCCTGCTTAATTATATAAACTTCTGCACAGAGACCACTATATCCTCCTATATATTATCCTCGCGGATGGACTTGTTCAAGTGTACGACTCACTAGATACACCAGAACAATCATACGTGGACTTGTATTTTATGATAGAACGGTAATTTCAATCTTTATCGACCTCGCTTTCTTTCATTATTTCCTGATATCAAAAGTAATTATAATAACTCTTTTGTTCTTTTTCTTTGCCGGATAGTGTTTTGTAACGACCCGACCTGGAAGGTCAAGTCTTCGGTGTTTCCGTACCATCCCAAGATCATGCTGGTACACACACGGTACATCAATGTATATATCAAAGGTAAATCACACAGCATTATATTAATCGAAATCTCATATTGAGTCCTTTATTACAATAAAAATTACAATAAAGTGGCTAAAAGCCAACTCATGAGAATATCTAAATCTTGCGGAAGCGTCGAAGGTAGATGAGTCCATCTGACTCCAAGGGCATCTCACTGAGCATAGAACGCGTCCTCACTCCTGGTCGGAAAAATACTCTGCAACATGATACGTTGCAGCCGTGTAGGTCAGCATATGGAATATGCCGGCAAAGTCACAAGAGAGGGGTGAAAATAATCAGCTAGTCTATATGCTTATATGGCAGGTGGTGGTGTAAGTTTTGCGTAAAGCCAATTTTTTTCCTACATCAAAAGAAGGGTTAAGCAAAATATTACTAAGTTGGTTGATTAATGAGATGGTTCCACCAACCAATTCTCATACCCAAAATTATTAAATACCCACATCATCATATTATTTGTGTTGAGAGTTCCGGAAGTTTCAATTCCTTTGGCTCAAGTCGTCCATGACCGTGGACACGGCTAATCGATTAGGTTTTGTACTCTGCAGAGTTTTGCACACGTTCCCCACAAGATTTGGTCGCCTCCGTTTGATTTCTCGCACTTCAGGGTGTTTGAGAAACGGATGACCAAAACATGGTCTTCCAAAGGGTTTCCCTGCGACTCTGACGGTGCCCATCCTTTCCTACCGTTCTTCTACCTCTCGTAGTACCGCCTGTCCAGGGTCACCACGATATCCAACCAGGCCAGAGCCCATAATGACTTGTGGCTGTGCAGGTAAGCCTTGGGTTTTGAAGCACCCATCCATCTCTTTGTGCCTGGGTGGACCTTTCCGCGTGAATACTGGCCATCTCCAGCATCACCTAGGCTAACCACTGGTTTCTCCAGGGTGTCGTTCAACCATCATCCACCCAGAGGTATGTTGAAAACTTGGAGTCTTGAAATCTTGATCATTATGCAGGTCTTGAAATTATTAACTCTCTCAACTCTCATGATTCTCACAACCAACCCCGTCTACTAATAGCATAGCAAAAGTAAAACAACGTTTCCCGGGGCCAATGTTGTCAAAGAGGGTTGAGAGGGGTATCTACCACATGATACTACTACAATGTAACCAAGTTTCCAACTAACCTATCTTGCATGCAACTGAGAAGATGGTAGAACTAATGCATATAAAACATGGGTAAAACATGATCAAAGTGACTTGCCTGATTGATGATCTTCGTTTGTGAGTGACTCTAAGTAACAAGCTTCGCACTCCGGATAATCTAATGAAGCAAACAAACACTCAAATAAGCATACAACAAAATATTGTAACTCACAAACATCAACCAAGAACTAGTAAACAATCAAGACAAAACATTGCACAAATCTCAAGTAAGAAAACACACAAAGTTTTGTTTTCAAAAAGGTGAGAGGTGAAAACACTACTGACATAATGAAACCATTAGTATTATCTAAACATTAGTTGACAGAAAGAAAAACAATAAAATATTTTATTTATGAACAGAATAAAATCAATTTAAGTTTGTTGGGAAAACTTTAGTAAAGTTTGTAAAAGTTTTGATAAACACTATATGAATCAACTATAGTTGTACTAACAAAAGAAATGAAAAACTAACTTATATTTTATTAGTAAAACATGTTCTTGATAGAAGTAATTTACTACTAAATCTGTCTTAGAAAACAGAAACAAAATATACAAAACTTTGTTTGAAAGCAAAACTATTACTAGTTAGTTGTTTTAGTCAAATTAAGCCTATTTGAAAATGTGTTATGATTCCTATGTTAATGAGAATAAAGATAAGCAAATTTATATATATATTTTTTTAACAGTAAGTGAAAACACTAAATGTTTACTAACAGAACCTAATAAACAAATAAAACCAAATCTAAATTTAAACTAATAAAATTAAGTTTATAAAACTATATTATAATACTAGACAGATTCTGTTTTTTTGTTAAAACACTAATCAAATATATCCTGAAAATCCCCAAACTAAACATGAAGATAGTCCTAACCAATATCAAACAGTAGCAAAAAGAATCATATCAAAATCTATTTTCAAACTCTAGTTATTCAGATTTGAAGATTTTGAGCAAATTTGTTTAAATTCAAATTTTATAGTTCAAATTTGAAATTTAAAAGTACAGGGTGAAACTACATGAAAAATGTGAGCTATTGCAAAAAGAATCAACTCAAAACACTAAATAGATTAAAAGATATAAGCAAAACAAAATTTGAAAACATTCTGTTAATTAAAACAGAGAATGAAAAAAAATCTGATTTGCGTCGGTCAGGGGGGCTACGTGGCACGATCCGATTGGCTAAGGGGGGTGTGCGTGCGAGAGCTACGGGCGGGCGACCGATCGGAAGAAGAAAACGATTCGGACTTAAGTCCGTTCTAATCTCGGACGTTGGATTCGCATCGGAGGGAGGGGGTGCTCACAGGGTAAAGAGGTCGCCGGCGTCGGGGTACTCCGGCGAGTCCGGTAGCGGTGGATGCGACGGCGAGGCGTTCCGGTGGTCGGGGAGGACGGGGAAGTGGTCCGGGCGACGGCGACGGTTCTCCGGAGTCGATTGGTGGCGACGGTGGGGCGAACGGGGGTCGGAGACGGTGGCTACGCTCGACGGCGAGATCCGGTGGTGGTGGAACTCTGGCGACGAATTGCGGCAGCTCCTCGACGAGGTAGGAGGGGGTTTGGGGGGGAAAGGATGCGGGGAGGTGTCCGGTATTTATAGGGCGCTCGAGGGGTGCGGGGGAGGAGAGAGGAGAGAGATCCGGCGAGAGGTGGAAACTGCCGGCGAGATCCGGTCCGGCATTCGCGGGGAAGGAGACGACCGTTTCGGGCAACGGTCGGTCGGCGTGGGACCCGGATGTCAGCGAGTGGGCGCGTGACCGTTACGCGCAGTCGGTCGACCGGTAATGAATGCGCGATTTAACTGCCGTGGGCCGGCCCGGTTTAAATGCAAACCGTTACTGATTTTCTTTAATATTTTTACAGAGACATTCAAAAGCTTTTAAAGCATTCAAATCATCTTCAAAAATAGGGGTATTATATATCAAAATTAACATAATAATAAATTCTATTTAATGAACATTTCTATTCTGTCATTTGAACACTTTGAAAAAAATAATATTTTCAGAAATTGCCTAATTGTTTTTAAATCCTTTTTGCAAATATTTTCAAAATAACTCCTGGTTATTTTTTTTCAAATAATGCACCAATTTGACCCTGGTGTGGAGTGTCATGTTACTCCTCTCTTATTTTGAACATTTAACCAAAATTTCAAATAGGGGAAGGCAACATAGGGAAAAGTAGAAAGGGCTTTCAGAAAATCAGAAAAGGCATTTCAACTAACACATAAAATCAAGCAATGATGATGATAGATGCATAGCTATTTCATAACATTCCAAAATGAAATTTTTGGATGTTACAAACCTACCCACCTTAAGATGAATCTCGCCCTCGAGATTCGGGTTGGCTAGAAAATAGGTGCGGATGGTCTCTACGAAGATCTTCTTCGCGTTCCCAGGTGGCTTCTTCCTCAGTATGGTGACTCCACAAAACTTTGCAGAACTTGATAATCTTACTGCAGGTAACTCTGTTGGATGTCTCGAGGATCTTGACAGGCTTCTCCTCGTAAGTCAGATCACTTTCAAGCTGTATGGCCTCTAGGGGCACTGTGTCTCGCAAAGGGATATCAGCCATCTCGGCATGACATTTCTTCAGCTGGGAAACATGGAACACATCATGAACTTCGGATAATCCTTCCGGCAATTCCAGTTTGTATGCGACTTCACCTCTACGTTCAAGAATTTTGTAGGGGCCTATGAATCTGGGTGCTAATTTTCCTTTAACACCAAATCTCTTGGTTCCTCGAAGCGGGGATACACGAAGATATGCTCTGTCTCCCACTTCATACCTCACTTCTTTACGTTTGCTGTCAGCATAACTCTTCTGTCGAGATTCAGCTATCTTGAGTCTGTCACGTATCAACTTGACTTTCTCTTCAGAATCTCGGATAAGGTCGGGACCAAAAAGTTGTCGGTCTCCAACACCATCCCACGTCAGTGGTGTTCTGCACCTCCTTCCGTATAAAGCTTCGAAAGGGGCCATCTTTAGACTGGTTTGATAACTGTTGTTGTATGAGAATTCTGCATAAGGTAAGTTGTCATCCCAACTAGATCCATAATCTAGCGCACAAGCTCTCAACATGTCTTCCAGAATCTGGTTGACTCTCTCAGTCTGTCCATCTGTCTGCGGATGAAAAGCTGTACTAAACTCTAGCCTTGTACCCAAAGTTTCATGTAACTGATGATAAAACTTTGAGGTAAACTGTGTTCCTCTATCTGACACGATACTCCTTGGAACTCCATGCAAACATACGATCCTGGTCATATATATCTTGGCTAGCTTAGCACTGGTATAGGTGGTTTTCACTGGAATGAAATGAGCTACCTTGGTCAAACGATCTACCACTACCCAGATGGAATCATAACCTGAACGGGTCCTGGGTAATCCTGTGATGAAATCCATACCAAGCTTTTCCCATTTCCACTCGGGTATCGGCAAAGGTTGGAGTAACCCTGCTGGTTTCTGATGTTCTGCTTTTACTCGCTGACAAACATCACATATTGCAACATGCTCTGCAATATCTTTCTTCATACCTGTCCACCAATAACTTTCTTTCAAATCCAGATACATCTTGGTATTGCCTGGGTGTATCGAGTAAGGTGAATCGTGGGCTTCCTGAAGTATCAACTTCCTGAGCTCTGGTTCATTGGGCACATAAATTCGGTTCTCAAACCACAAAGTTCCGTGTTCATCCTCACGAAAACCTTTAGCTTTACCATTTTCCATTCTCTGTTTAATCTCAACTATCTCCTTGTCCGATTTCTGAGATTCACGAATTCTTTCGGTCAAGGTGGACTGAATTTCCAGTGTACCAACATATCCTCTTGGAACTATCTCTAGCTTGAGATTTCTGAGATCATCGACTAACTCTTGGGGTAATCCTCCCGCTGTGAGTGTGTTCACATAAGTTTTACGACTTAAGGCATCGGCTACAACATTAGCCTTACCTGGATGGTAGTGTAATCTCATGTCATAGTCCTTGATTAACTCTAACCATCTCCTCTGTCTGAGGTTCAACTCTTTCTGCGTGAAGATATACTTCAGGCTCTTATGGTCGGTGTAAACATCACAACTATTTCCGATAAGGAAATGTCTCCAAGTCTTGAGTGCGTGCACTACGGCTGCTAACTCCAAGTCATGAGTGGCATAATTCAACTCATGAGGTCGTAGCTGTCTGGAAGCATAGGCTACAACTTTTCCATCCTGCATAAGTACTCCTCCAAGTGCTTGACGTGAAGCATCACAATAAACCTGGAAATCCTTCCGAATATCGGGCAAGATCAACACTGGGGCTGTGACCAAACGTTCCTTTAACTCCTGGAAACTGGCTTCACATTCCACAGTCCAAACATACTTGGATTCTTTCTTCAACAACTCTGTCATGGGCTTGGCAACCTTTGAGAAATTCTCAATGAACCTCCGGTAATAACCGGCAAGTCCGAGGAAACTGCGGATCTCCTTAACTGAGGTGGGTGACTTCCACTCGGTGATAGCTTCAACCTTAGCGGGGTCTACGGCTATTCCTTCTCCGGAAATAACATGTCCAAGGAATCCGACTTCCGTCAACCAAAATTCACATTTGCTGAACTTGGCATATAACTGATGCTCTCTCAGCTTCTCCAGAACTAAACGCAAATGTTCCTTATGCTCTTCCTCGTTCTTGGAGAATATCAGAATGTCATCGATGAACACCACGACAAACTTGTCCAAATATTCCATGAACACTTTGTTCATCAAATTCATGAAGTATGCAGGAGCATTGGTCAATCCAAAAGACATGACCGTATACTCATACAAGCCATACCTCGTGGTGAAAGCTGTTTTGGGTATATCCTGTTCACGAATTTTCAACTGGTGATACCCTGATCGAAGATCGATCTTGGAGAATACTTTGGCTCCTACGAGCTGATCAAACAAATCATTAATCATCGGCAGAGGGTACTTGTTCTTGATAGTCACCTCGTTCAAGGCACGATAGTCCACTACCATTCTCAAAGATTTATCCTTCTTCTCCACCAAAAGTACTGGGGCTCCCCAAGGTGAAGAACTGGGGCGAATATAACCTTTGTCCAATAACTCCTTAATTTGCTTCTTGATTTCCAACAGATCATTTGCGGGCATCCGATAGGGTCTCTTGGAAATTGGGGCTGTCCCTGGCTGTAGCTCTATTAGGAACTCAATCTCCCTATCTGGTGGCATGCCTGGTAATTCTTCCGGAAATACATCTAGAAAGTCCTTTACCACAGGTACTTCCTCCTGAACAACTCCTGTGAGAGAATTAAACCGAGCACTCATACGTGTGCGTCGGGATACACACT
The DNA here is from genome assembly GCA_022496015.1 of Hordeum marinum. Taxonomy (NCBI): domain Eukaryota; kingdom Viridiplantae; phylum Streptophyta; class Magnoliopsida; order Poales; family Poaceae; genus Hordeum; species Hordeum marinum. Next base: position 503,137,027 of record CM039676.1, read on the forward strand.
TAATCCTCTTGTTCTCCGGAGTGGTGAGTGAAACAGACTTGCTAGGGCAATCAAGATTTCCTTCATACTTGGTCATCCAATCCATGCCTAGGATTATATCCAGTCCTTGTGACTCTAAGACGATGAGGTCGGTGGGAAAAACATGATTTCCTATATTGAGTTTCAAGGCATGGCATCCTATCCCTGCCATCATCGTACCTCCTGGAGAACTAACCTTAATGGGCTGACTAAGGGTTTTGGTGGGCAAACCATACTTATCCACAACTACCCTTGATATGAATGAATGAGTTGCACCAGAATCAAAAAGTACTGTAACAGGACGTGAATGCAATAAAAACTTACCAACCACAGTCTCGGGTTGATCATAGACTTCTTCCACGTCGATGTGATTCACTTGAGCACGGGGAAACGGATTGGGTTTCTTGGCTGCGGAGTTGCCGTTTCCATTGCTTTGCTTGCTCTGGGGACACTCAGTAGCATAGTGCCCTGTCTTCTGACACTTGAAACAGGTAATGTGACTCAGATCCTTCTGAGTAGGAACTTGACGGTGCTGGTTGTTGTTCCCATTCCCATTGTCACTCTTGAAGTTACCATGGTTGGGACGGTTGTTCCCATTTCCTCCATGATGGTGGCCTCCATGGTTATGCATAGTATGAGTGTGCTTTCCAAACTTACCGGTTCCTAATCCGGCATTCCCGGAGTACGGGGAGTAGCGGGGCTTCTGATGAGTTCCAGAGTTGAACTTCCCCTGAGTGTACTTCCTCTTGCGGTTCTCAATCTGCTGCTGTTTACCTTCCAGAATAAGTGCCTTATCCACCAGCTCTTGGTAGTTGTTGAAATTAGCCACTACCAGCTGCATGCTCAACTCATCGTTGAGTCCTTCCAGAAATTTCTCTTGCTTGGCCGCATCATCGGCCTTGTCTCCTGGTGCATAACGTGCCAATGTGTTGAAGTCGTCCACGTACTGGGCCACAGAGCGATTACTCTGGCGCAAGTTGCGAAACTCGCGCTTCTTCAGACTCATGGCTCCAGCTGAAACATGTGCGGTGCGGAAAGCTTGCTGGAACTGCTCCCAAGTCACATCTGCAATAGGATAAGTGGTGGTGTAGTTCTTCCACCATGAAGCTGCTGGTCCTTCCAGTTGATGTGCGGCAAATCGCACTTTCTCAGCGTCAGTGCATCCAGCGGTGATCAGCTCTCTATCCATCTTGCAGAGCCAGTCATCTGCCATAATGGGCTCAGTGCTGCTGGAGAAAGTTGGAGGGTTCAACCTCAGAAAACGGGTGAGATTGTCAGTCTGGGGTGGATGGTGGTTGTGGTTGTTCTGATTGTTGTTGGTCTGATTCTGAATCAATAACTGCATCAGTGCATTCTGCTGCTGAAGGAGTTGAGTGAGTTCTGGTGGGAAAGTTAAGTCGGTCTCACGTCGTGGAGGCATCTTGCTGTTTTCAGAGGGATGAGAATTAGAATAGAACAAGGGTCTAGAAGAAATTCACTACCCATATGCAATGCAACAAACATATCACACCAAACACTCATTCATATATTCAATCAATGTCAAACATCGGGAATACAAATCTCAAACAACTAAGCATCGACCTACGCTTTAACGACGAAAATAAAAGATACATTGGAGGGCATAACTAATGTTTTTCCTCAGAAGTGCATAGTCGTAGGTCCTCCGGTGGTGCTTTCCTCATAGTCTTCATCGTCGCTGATGAAGGGTGCCATGTCTCCTTCGGGGTGAAGGTTTTCCCCCATGTCTAGCTGCTCTTCCAGAGTTGCAATGCGTGCATTCTGCTCATCAATCCTCTCTAGGAAGTCCTTCACTTCATGCTCGTGCTCATAGTTGGCCTCTCGCAGATCAGCTTCAAGGTCCAGCTCGCGGTTCATCAGATTCCTGATTGTCTTCGTATCAGCACGAACTCGAAGCTCCAGAGTCCTAATATGAGTCTCCAGGGTCTGGATATAGGAAATAGTGGTGTCTGCAGTGGGAGGAGTTATGATGTTTCCATTGGCATCTCTGCGACAAACCACGCTGAGTCCTGGTGAAATGGTTCCACCTCTGTATTCCTCCTGAATACGTCCAAGGGCACGATGAATGGCCATGTCTCTTCCAAGTATCCAACTGGGTGCCACGAACTTGAGATCTATGGGTTCCTTCCGATTCCCAAAGGTCTTCCCTGGGATGTGCACCTCGATCTTGTAGCGTCCATCTTGGGGAAATGACATGATAGGAATCCCGGTGATGCTCGACAAAGCAATCCTTACGTCCTTGACGATCCTCATCAGCTCCTTACCAAAGGGCATCGTTGCGTCAGGCTGGCAAAACTCTGTGATCAACACTGGGATGAAGGTGGCCATCTATAAATTTTGAAATAATCGAAGAGGAGTCAGAAACGAATAGATGAGAGTATAAGATATTTAAAGACAAAGAGAAACAATCCTAAGGCTTTCCAATCCTAGAGGTTACGTCCTACGGTCAGCGTGTGCTCTGATACCATTTCTGTAACGACCCGACCTGGAAGGTCAAGTCTCCGGTGTTTCCGTACCATCCCAAGATCATGCTGGTACACACACGATACATCAATGTATATATCAAAGGTAAATCACACATCATTATATTAATCGAAATCTCATATCAAGTCCTTTATTACAATAAAAATTACAATAAAGTGGCTAAAAGCCAACTCATGAGAATATCTAAATCTTGCGGAAGCGTCGAAGGTAGATGAGTCCATCTGACTCCAAGGGCATCTCACTGAGCATAGAACGCGTCCTCACTCCTGGTCGGAAAAATACTCTGCAACATGATACGTTGCAGCCGTGTAGGTCAGCATATGGAATATGCCGGCAAAGTCACAAGAGAGGGGTGAAAATAATCAGCTAGTCTATATGCTTATATGGCAGGTGGTGGTGTAAGTTTTGCGTAAAGCCAATTTTTTTCCTACATCAAAAGAAGGGTTAAGCAAAATATTACTAAGTTGGTTGATTAATGAGATGGTTCCACCAACCAATTCTCATACCCAAAATTATTAAATACCCACATCATCATATTATTTGTGTTGAGAGTTCCGGAAGTTTCAATTCCTTTGGCTCAAGTCGTCCATGACCGTGGACACGGCTAATCGATTAGGTTTTGTACTCTGCAGAGTTTTGCACACGTTCCCCACAAGATTTGGTCGCCTCCGTTTGATTTCTCGCACTTCAGGGTGTTTGAGAAACGGATGACCAAAACATGGTCTTCCAAAGGGTTTCCTTGCGACTCTGACGGTGCCCATCCTTTCCTACCGTTCTTCTACCTCTCGTAGTACCGCCTGTCCAGGGTCACCACGATATCCAACCAAGCCAGAGCCCATAATGACTTGTGGCTGTGCAGGTAAGCCTTGGGTTTTGAAGCACCCATCCATCTCTTTGTGCCTGGGTGGACCTTTCCGCGTGAATACTGGCCATCTCCAGCATCACCTAGGCTAACCACTGGTTTCTCTAGGGTGCCGTTCAACCATCATCCACCCAGAGGTATGTTGAAAACTTGGAGTCTTGAAATCTTGATCATTATGCAGGTCTTGAAATTATTAACTCTCTCAACTCTCATGATTCTCACAACCAACCCCGTCTACTAATAGCATAGCAAAAGTAAAACAACGTTTCCCGGGGCCAATGTTGTCAAAGAGGGTTGAGAGGGGTATCTACCACATGATACTACTACAATGTAACCAAGTTTCCAACTAACCTATCTTGCATGCAACTGAGAAGATGGTAGAACTAATGCATATAAAACATGGGTAAAACATGATCAAAGTGACTTGCCTGATTGATGATCTTCGTACGTGAGTGACTCTAAGTAACAAGCTTCGCACTCCGGATAATCTAATGAAGCAAACAAACACTCAAATAAGCATACAACAAAATATTGTAACTCACAAACATCAACCAAGAACTAGTAAACAATCAAGACAAAACATTGCACAAATCTCAAGTAAGAAAACACACAAAGTTTTGTTTTCAAAAAGGTGAGAGGTGAAAACACTACTGACATAATGAAACCATTAGTATTATCTAAACATTAGTTGACAGAAAGAAAAACAATAAAATATTTTATTTATGAACAGAATAAAATCAATTTAAGTTTGTTGGGAAAACTTTAGTAAAGTTTGTAAAAGTTTTGATAAACACTATATGAATCAACTATAGTTGTACTAACAAAAGAAATGAAAAACTAACTTATATTTTATTAGTAAAACATGTTCTTGATAGAAATAATTTACTACTAAATCTGTCTTAGAAAACAGAAAAAAATATACAAAACTTTGTTTGAAAGCAAAACTATTACTAGTTAGTTGTTTTAGTCAAATTAAGCCTATTTGAAAATGTGTTATGATTCCTATGTTAATGAGAATAAAGATAAGCAAATTTATATTATTTTTTTAACAGTAAGTGAAAACACTAAATGTTTACTAACAGAACCTAATAAACAAATAAAACCAAATCTAAATTTAAACTAATAAAATTAAGTTTATAAAACTATATTATAATACTAGACAGATTCTGTTTTTTTGTTAAAACACTAATCAAATATATCCTGAAAATCCTCAAACTAAACATGAAGATGGTCCTAACCAATATCAAACAGTAGCAAAAAGAATCATATCAAATCTATTTTCAAACTCTAGTTATTCAGATTTGAAGATTTTGAGCAAATTTGTTTAAATTCAAATTTTATAGTTCAAATTTGAAATTTAAAAGTACAGGGTGAAACTACATGAAAAATGTGAGCTATTGCAAAAAGAATCAACTCAAAACACTAAATAGATTAAAAGATATAAGCAAAACAAAATTTGAAAACATTCTGTTAATTAAAACAGAGAATGAAAAAAAAATCTGATTTGCGTCGGTCAGGGGGGCTACGTGGCACGATCCGATTGGCTAAGGGGGGGTGTGCGTGCGAGAGCTACGGGCGGGCGACCGATCGGAAGAAGAAAACGATTCGGACTTAAGTCCGTTCTAATCTCGGACGTTGGATTCGGATCGGAGGGAGGAGGTGCTCACTGGGTAAAGAGGTCGCCGGCGTCGGGGTACTCCGGCGAGTCCGGTAGCGGTGGATGCGACGGCGAGGCGTTCCGGTGGTCAGGGAGGACGGGGAAGTGGTCCGGGCGACGGCGACGGTTCTCCGGAGTCGATTGGTGGCGACGGTGGGGCGAACGGGGGTCGGAGACGGTGGCTACGCTCGACGGCGAGATCCGGTGGTGGTGGAACTCCGGCGACGAATTGCGGCAGCTCCTCGACGAGGTAGGAGGGGGTTTGGGGGGGGAAAGGATGCGGGGAGGTGTCCGGTATTTATAGGGCGCTCGAGGGGTGTGGGGGAGGAGAGAGGAGAGAGATCCGGCGAGTGGTGGAAACTGCCGGCGAGATCCGGTCCGGCGCTCGCGAGGAAGGAGACGACCGTTTCGGGCAACGGTCGGTCGGCGTGGGACCCGGATGTCAGCGAGTGGGCGCGTGACCGTTACGCGCGGTCGGTCGACCGGTAATGAATGCGCGATTTAACTGCCGTGGGCCGGCCCGGTTTAAATGCAAACCGTTACTGATTTTCTTTAATATTTTTACAGAGACATTCAAAAGCTTTTAAAGCATTCAAATCGTCTTCAAAAATAGGGGTATTATATATCAAAATTAACATAATAATAAATTCTATTTAATGAACATTTCTATTCTGTCATTTGAACACTTTGAGAAAAATAATATTTTCAGAAATTGCCTAATTGTTTTTAAATCCTTTTTGCAAATATTTTCAAAATAACTCCTGGTTATTTTTGTTCAAATAATTCACCAATTTGACCCTGGTGTGGAGTGTCATGTTACTCCTCTCTTATTTTGAACATTTAACCAAAATTTCAAATAGGGGAAGGCAACATAGGGAAAAGTAGAAAGGGCTTTCAGAAAATCAGAAAAGGCATTTCAACTAACACATAAAATCAAGCAATGATGATGATAGATGCATAGCTATTTCATAACATTCCAAAATGAAATTTTGGGATGTTACATGTTTGGAAAAAGATGATAAAAAAACCATCACGGTCGTCAATGGAAACCGAAGCTGAAGTGGAAAAAGATGCAGGTAATTAAGTAGTACTACTAGGTCCGTGCATCTCATTAATTCTATTTTCAATATCATTATCGTGCTCGATTATTAATTATCTTATTCAATTTTATTCTTTTGCAAAGTGCGCGAAGCAACCACAGGGGAGAAATTTATGTGGATATTTCCTCTGCGAGAACATTCGCATCCAGACAGAAGGCCATATACGTCGCAGAGAAGCACGTGAAAGACAACTCCAGCTTTTGCAGATGTTGTCGAAGCTCTCACCCCAGAAACACTTCATAGCACTTCAAGAGGAATTTGCGGCATTTCTTCTTCGACATGTCATTGATTTAAACAGAGAGCACTATTCCTTACGCCTCAATAATGCCAGCAAATCAGTAGTAGAGAACTGAGATTTCATCTGGAGCACTAGCTAGCTAGTCCCGGCCGGGTTTTGGGCCTTAAGTTAATTATAAGTCCTGAATTTATATGGACGTGTAATTCCATTTGTATATATATACTGTGTATGAGATATTGTATATTATATTACACATATATATGCATGAACTTGTGTACTGTTTACAGTATGTAGCACCGTAAAATAAATTTGAAATGAATGGAAAACTCAAAAAATAGAGAGGAAAATTAAAACCTAATTAAAAGCTAAAACAAAAAAACAGAAGACTTAGTACCGGTTGGTATCACCAACCGGTACTAAAGGTCTTCCACCACCAGTCCACGCAGGCAGCCACGTGGAGGGCCTTTAGTACCGGTCCGTGGTCCAACCGGTACTAAAGGTCTGGACCTTTAGTCCCGACCCTTAGTACCGGTTGGGGAACCGGTACTAAAGGACCATCTGGATCGGGACTATAGGCATGTTCTGCCCTAGTGTTATAGCTCAAGATGCCAGGATTAAACGGAATGATTACCATGCATGGTGATCGGAAAACGACAATTGAGTGTGAGGAAGGAGACGCAGCTTACGCAGAGTCAAGTTGTGTTGAAGCAGACCTCAAGTTCTATAAGGAAAATGTTGACCCGGAGGACATGACTCTGCTCAAAAAGCCTACAACGGAATCTGAGCCGCCCCTCAAGTTTGTGACGGACGATACCAAGTTGGTGGATTTCACTCCGGGCGATTCATAACAACAGTTCACTATTGGGGCCAATATGGATCCCAAATAGGAAAGCGTGCTCATTGAATTCATCCGTGAGAATCGGTACATCTTCGCATGGAAACCTTCTGACATGTCGGGTGTACCGAGAGAGTTCCCTGAGCACCACCTTAATATGGATCCTAAGTTTAAGCCGGTTAAGCAGTTCCTTCGGTGGTTCAATGCAAAACGGTGTAAAACTATTAGGGAAGAGGTGGCCCAGCTTCTGGCAGCAGGATTCATCGTGGAAGTATTTCACCCAGAGTGGCTTGCTAACCCGGTGTTAATACTTAAGAAAAATGGCACATGGCGTATGTGTGTAGATTACACGGATCTTAACAAGGCCTGTCCGGTTGACCCGTTTGCTCTCCCCCGTATCGACCAGATTATTGATGCGTTGTGAGAGCTTATGCTTCCTGGATGCTTATTCTGGTTATCATCAGATCAAGATGGTAGTCAAGGACCAAGAGAAGACGGCTTTCATCATGCCTTTTGGTGCTTTCTGCTATGTGTCTATGCCTTTCGGGCTCAACAGTGCCTAGACGACTTACCAGCGTTGTGTGTAGAACTGTCTTCACAACCAATTTGGACGCAATGATCATGCGTATGTGGATGATATTGTGGTCAAGTCAAAGAAGAAGGAGACTCTACTTGATGACTTTAAGGAAACTTTCGATAACTTACGGGTCTACAAGATGATGCTTAACCCAACTAAGTGTGTTTTTGGAGTTCCTCCAGGCAAGCTTTTGGGTTTCCTCGTTTCTGAACGGGGCATTGAAGCTAATCCAGATAAGATAAAGGCTATTACCTCCCTGGCTGAGCCGGCATGCATCAATGATGTTCAGCGCCTGGCAGGTCGAATCACTATGTTAAGCCGGTTCATAAGCCGCCTGGGTGAGAAGGCCATTCCTTTATACCAGATGATGAATAAGACAGACAACTTTGTCTGGAGTACGGCGGCGGGCGAAGCGTTTGAAGCACTCAAGAAGCAACTCACTAAGCCTCCGGTCTTGGCTGCTCCGGATGAGAAGGAACCTTTGCTCCTATACGTGGCGGCTAATAACAGGGCAGTTAGCACCGCGATTATTGTTGAGCATAAGGAGACAGGGAAAGAATATCCGGTTCAGAGGCCGGTTTACTACACTAGTGAAGTCCTGATAGAGTCCAAGCAGAGGTACCCAAATTGGCAGAAGCTGGTTTATGGGGTGTTCATGGCAAACCATAAGCTGAAGCGTTATTTCCTGGGGCGCCAGGTCACAGTGGTTAGCTCTGCCCCGTTGGGGGACATTATTCAAAACAGAGAAGCCACCGGCCGGATTGCTAAGTGGGCATTGGAGCTTGGACCTCTTAATTTGAAATACGTCCCTCGCACGGCGATCAAGTCTCAAGCCTTGGTGGATTTCATAAATGACTGGACAGAGTGTCAGGCGCCTGAGGACAAGCCGGATAACACATATTGGATGATTCACTTTGATGGATCCAGGCAACTGGAAGGATCAGGAGCTGGGGTTGTCTTAACCTCCCCTAAAGGTGATAAGTTCTGTTATGTGTTAAGGTTGATGTTTCCTTGTACTAATAATGCAGCTGAGTATGAAGCTTTACTTCATAGCCTCCGGGTCACTAAGGAGATGAACCTGAGCCGGGTGTGGTGTCTCGGCGACTCAGATCTCGTGGCCCAGCAAGTTTCAGGCACGTGGGATTCCAAGGACCCACGGATGGCGGTTTATCTTCAGGCGGTGGATGTCATCGCTGGTCACTTCAAGCGGTATCAGGTGGATCATATTGATCATCGCAGAAACGAGGCGGCTGATGCATTGTCCAGGTTGGGCTCCCAGCGAAAGCCGGTGCCACCTAACGTATTCTTGGACATCCTACATCACCCGCCAGTCAAGTTACCTTCAGAAGAAGACTTAGCTATACCTGACCAACAGGGGCAGCTGGTGGTGGCTCTACATGCTATCCTCGACTAGACGCTGCCTTATTTAGCATACTTGACATGCAACCAGTTACCTGAGGAGGAGACCTTGGCAAGATAGATCGTCCGGCGATCTAAGTCTATGACAATCATCAACGGCGAGTTACATAAGTGCAGCGTTACCGGCGTTTTCCAACATTGTGTTTCACCTGAAGAAGGAAAAGAAATCTTGAATGACATTCACGCTGGCGATTGTGGTCATCACGCCGGCTCAAAATCTCTGGTGGCCAAAGACTTTCGGCATGTTTTTTTCTGGTTGACAGGTCACAAGGATGCAGAAGACTTGGTTCTTAAGTGCGATGGCTGTCAGAAGTTCGGGCGCCGTGCTCACGTACCGGCTCAGGAGTTGCGAATGATTCCAATTACCTGGTCGTTTGCGGTCTGGGGACTTGATATGGTCGGGCCCTTCAAGAGATCCAAGGATAAGAAGACCCACCTCTTGGTGGCGGTGGACAAGTTTACTAAGTGGGTGGAGGCTGAGCTGGTCAGCAAGTGTGACGTGGCTACGGCGGTTCAGTTTGTCAAAAAGCTGATTTACCGTTTTGGTTACCCTCATAGTATCATCACAGATAATGGTAAGAATCTATCCAAGGGTGCTATGCAAGCATTCTATGAAAGTGAGCACATCCAACTTGACGTTTCTGTGGTTGCTCATCCACAGTCTAATGGTTAGGCAGAGCGTGCTAACCAGGAGATCTTGAGAGGCATCAAGCCCCAGCTTAAGGTTCCTTTGCAGTGAACGCCGGCTTGTTGGGTAGAGGAGTTTCCATTAGTTTTATGGAGCATGAGAACTACTCCCAACAGATCAATAGGCTATACACCTTTCTTCATGGTGTATGGTGCAGAAGCCGTGTTGCCAAGTGATATACGTCATGACTCGCCACGAGTGGCAGCTTACGTTGAGACGGATAATGAGACAGCACATCAAGACGCATTGGATGCTTTGGATGAAGAGCGCGATATGGTGGCGGCTCGATCAACGATTTATCAGCAAGACTTGCATCGCTACCATGGCCGCAGAGTTAAGACCTAGACGTTTCAAGAAGGCGACTTGGTGTTGCGTTTGATTCAAGAACAGACAGATGCGCACAAGTTACCCCCTCCATGGGAAGGACCTTTTGTGGTCAGCAGAAATCTCAACAACGAGTCGTATAATCTCATTGATGTATGAGACGAGTCAATCACTTCTGGGTAGGAGACTCGCCAGCCGTGGAACATAGCTCATCTACGGTCTTACTAGACTTGAGTCATCAAAACTCGACATGGTACACCATCATTGTACATATCCCATATATATATAATAAAGTTGGCATCTCTGCAAGCCGGGGCTTCTGCCGTTTCCTACATCTCAGAGTGTGCAAAAGTTGACACTGTCAACAAGGTCATCTGGGGGCTTCCAACCCACCGGGTTTAGCTTACACACCCTTTTGATCGTCTCTTAAGCCATAGTCAGGCGGGTTGTATACCCAAAAGTTGACTCCGTCAACAAGGTCTTCTGGGGGCTTCCAACCCACCGGGTTTAGCTTACACACCCTTTTGATCAGATCTTAAGCCACAGTTAGGCGGGTTATATACCCAAAAGATGACTCCATCAACAAGGTCATTTGGGGGCTTCCAACCCATCGGGTTTAGCTTACATACCCTCTTGATCGGCTTTTAAGCCGCTGCAAGTTTGACTTAAACCTGCCAGTATGCTGATGCTGCAATGCTATGTGACCCAGCGAACTCTTACCAGTTAATGTCGATTAGAGACCCTGAGCTATTCAAACATATTTGGCAGCCAATCTCGCTAGAGACCCTGTACTGGTCAAGGTTAAACCGGCGACTCTTGTCATGTGAGGGCCGGCTTACGGAAAGCGAGGACAAACTCACCCATCTGCTGCCGACTCTCCGTTTTGTGGTCCGTTCGTACTCTTAAACAGTTAATCTTTTAAAGACCCTGCACTGCTTAAGGTTAAAACGACGGATTTATGTCACGCGAGAGGTAGCTTATGGGCATTAAGGGTACTCATACCTTGCAGCGCCTCTTTCTGATTCATTACGGTCTTAACAGTTAATCTCGCATGGAGACCCTGAGCCGTTCAACGAAATTGATTGGTAATCTTGATAGAGACCCTGTACAGTAAAAGAGTTCTCGTAGCGAGTCCACCCAGAAGAACCGGCATATGAGTTTCAGAAAGGCAAGATCAGGAAAGATTTGACATCCCCGGGGTGTGTGATAACCCACAAGTATAGGGGATCGCAACAGTTTTTGAGGGTAGAGTATTCAACCCAAATTTATTGATTCGATATAAGGGGAGCCAAAGAATATCCTCGAGTATTAGCAGTTGAGTTGTCAATTCAACCACACCTAATAGATTTAGTATCTGCAGCAAAGTTCTAGTAGCAACGTAGTATGATAGTAACGGTAACAGTGGTGACAGTAGCAGTAGTGATTTGTGTAGCAAGTGTGACAGCAGTAGCGGTAAAGTAACGTAGCAAAGACCAGTATAGGAAAAGCTCCTAGGCATTGGATCGGTGATGGATAATTATGTCGGATGGCATTCATCATGTAACAATTATAACATAGAGTGATATGTAACTAGCTCCAGTTCATCAATGTAATTTAGGCATGTATTCCGTATATAGTCATACGTGCTTAGGTAAAAGAACTTGCATGACATCTTTTGGCCATCCCTCCCGTGGCAGCGGGGTCCTAATGAAAACTAAGGGATATTAGGGTCTCCTTTTAATAGAGAACCAGAACAAAGCATTAGCACATGGTGAATACATGGAATCCTCATACTATGGTCATCTCCGGGAGTGGTTCCGGCTATTGTCACTCCAGGGTTGCCGGGTCATAACACATAGTAGGTGACTACAACTTGGAAAATAGGATCAAGAACACACATATATTGATGAAAAGATAATAGGTTCAGATCTGAAATCATGGCACTCGGGCCCTAGTGACAAGCATTAAGCATAGCAAAGTAGTAGCAACATCAATCTTAGAACATAATGGATACTAGGGATCAAACCCTATCAAAAGTCACTCGATTACATGATAGATCTCATCCAACCCATCACCGTCCAGCAAACCTACGATGAGATTACTCACGAACGATGGAGAGCATCATGGAATTGGCGATGGAGGATGGTTGATGATGACGATGGCTTCGATTTCCCCTCTCCGGAGCCCAGAACGGACTCCAAATCTGCCCTCCCAAGGAAGAACATGTGGTGGCGGCGGCTCCGTATCGTGAAACGATATTAAATCTTCTCTCTTAATTTTTTCTGGACGAAAGAGGCTATATGGAGCTGGAGAGGAGGTCGGAGGAGCTACGTGGGCCCCACGAGCCTGCCAGGTGCGCCCTGGGGGTGGGGGCGGCTCCTGGGCTCGTGGCCCACTGGCAGCTCCTCTTCGGTTGATTCTTTCTTCGGTATTTTTTTATATATTCCATAAAAAATCCTCGTAAGTTTTCAGGTCATTCCGAGAACTTATATTTCTGCACAAAAACAACACCATGGCAGTTCTGCTGAAAACAGTGTCAGCCCGGGTTAGTTTCATTCAAATCATGCAAATTAGAGTCCAAAACATGGGCAAAAGAGTTCGGAAAACTAGATACGTTGGAGATGTATCAATTCCCCCAATCTTAAAGCCTTGCTTGTCCTCAAGCAATTCAGTTGATAAACTGAAAGAGACAAAAGAAAAACTTTTACGAACTCTGTTGGATCTTGTTGTTGTAATTATGCCTAACTCATATTCAGATTTTCAGCAAGATCATAAGATTACCACATAAGCAATGACATCTAGGTCTCATGGTATACTCATATCAATGGCCTAATCAACTAGCGAGTAATAATAATAAGTCTGAAATGTCAACACTTCAATCAAAACAATCATGATACAATATGAATAGATGGTATCTCGCTAGCCCTTTCTGAGACCGCAAAACATAAATGCAGAGCACCTTCAAAGACCGAGGGCCGACTAGAAATTGTAATTCATGGCTAAGAAGATCCAGTCATAGTCATACTCAATATCAATTAATAGCAAAGCATACAAATGACGGAGGTGCTCTCTAGCTGGTGCTTTTAATAAGAAGAGGATGACTCAACAGAAATGTAAATAGATAGGCCCTTCGCAGAGGGAAGCATTGATTCGTAGAGGTGCCAGAGCTCAAGCTTTTTAAAACAGAGATAAATAATTTTTGGGGTGGCATGCTTTCATTGTCAACGCGATAACCAAGAGTTTTCACCATCTTCCATGCTACACATATTATAGGCGGTTCCCAAACAGAATAGTAAAGTTTTGACTCCCCCACCACCGATCAATCACACTCCACGGCTAGCCGAATCCTCGGGTGCCGTCCATACCAACAACAATCCAGGGGGATTTTTGTTTGCAATTATATTTTTATTTGATTTGAGGATGGAACTGGGCATTCTGATTACCGGCCCCTTTCTCGTGAGTGATAGTGAATAAACACATATCGAGGATAACACGCCTAGCATGGAAGATACTAACCGCCCCTTGTCATCACATGAGCGGTTCGGGCATACAAAATAGATTATTATTTGAAGGTTTAGAGAATGGCACATGCAAATTTACTTGGAACGGCAGGTAGATACCGCATATAGGTAGGTATGGTGGACTCATATGGAACAACTTTGGGTTGAGGAAGTGGATGCACAAGCAGTATTCCCGCTTAGTACAAGTGAAGGCTATAAAGGGACTGGGAAGCGACTAACTAGAGAGCGACAATAGTCATCAACATGCATTGGGATTAACCAACATTGAGTGCAAGCATGAGTAGGATATAAATCACCATGAACATGAATATCGTGGAGGCTATGTTGATTTTGTTTCAACTACATGCGTGAACATGTGCCAAGTGAAGCCACTTAAATCATTCAAAGGAGGATACCATCCTATCGTACTACATCACAGTCAGTTTAAAATTCATGTTGACATCCAAGACAAACCATTATAAGCTCCTAGCTAATTAAGCATGGCATAAGAAACTATGATCTCTATGTTGTCATTGCAAACATGTTTCTCTCATAACAATGCTGAATTAGGAACGATGAGCTAGTCATATTTACAAAAACAAAATAGGTCGAGTTCATACCAGCTTTTCCAGGCTCAGTCACTTCATCATATATCGTCATTATTGCCTTTCACTTGCATGACCGAATGATGTGAATAATAATAAGAGTGTTTGTGCATTGGACTAAGTTGGAATCTACAAGCAAACTCAAAGGAGAAGACAAAGTAATATGGCTCTTTGACGGATAAACAATAATGCATATGAGAGCCTCTCATTATTTTAATCATGGTCTTCTACCTCGACCCAAAGAAAAAGAAAACTATTTACACGGGAAAGCTCCCAACAAGCAGAAGAAGAACGGGAAATCTTTTTGGGTTTTCTTTTTAGTTACTACTAAACATGCAAGAATGTAAAGTTACAACTAATTTTTTTTCTCATTTTTTATTTTTTTGCATTTTCTCAAGTTAATCAAACACACAAGAAGAATGCGAGAAAAAGAAAATAAACTAGCATGGATGATATAATGAAAAAGTGTTAACACCGACTATCAAAGTGAATGTGTGAGCATGAATATAAAGTCGGTGAGAAACACGTACTCCCCCAAGCTTAGGCTTTTGATCTAAGTTGGTCTACTCCCAAGGAGGAAAGTAACTAGCTCCGGGGTACTCCGAGCGATATCCAAAATCATAGTGTGGGTTGTACCGGGACGCGGCAGCTACCACCTGAATAGCTGCCTCCCGGAGGCGAGCAGCCTTCACGTCCCTCTCATACTCCTCTACCTCTTCTCTGGTTATGTAATACCTCTGTTTACTCTGAAAATCAAAGAAGGCAGGAGCAGGAAGGGTAATATGGAAAACATGCTATCGGTTAAATATTAACCGGTATAGGAGGGACTCATTGTTCCTCTCAAGGAACTGGAAGCGTATCATAGCAGCACAATCAAGGAAAGCACTGTGAAGAGGGGGATCTCCTGTCTGGATGGGAATTTTAAGATAATTAGCTAGGCGAGTGGCATAGATCCCACCAAAGAAATCTCCTCCATTAGCATTGTTATTTAGTCTCCTAGCAATTATAGCTCCCATGTTAAAACTTCTATCACCTGTTACTGCACTCTTAAGTATACCGAGGTCAGGTGCACAGAGGTGGCTATGGTCATGCTTACCATTAATGCATCTACCTATGAAGAGGGCAAAATAATGTAAGGCAGGAAAATGAATGCTCCCCATGGTAGCCTGCGTAATATCTCTAGTTTCTCCAACAGTTATACTGGAAAGAAAATCTCTAACCAAGGATTTAGGAGGTTCATTGGGACTACCCCAATCAGGTATCTTGCATATTCTATTAAAATCCTCTAAATCCATATTATACGATTTATCATAAAGATCAAACAGTACGGATGTGTCACGGCCAACTGAAAATTTGAATCTACGAACAAAAGAGGCAGTGAGTATAGTATACTATTCACATTTATTGGAGATGAATTCTTCGAGCCCGGCGTTGCGAATAAATGTATCAAACTCGTCCTTGAAACCTGCATCAATCATGAATTCATCGGAAGGCCATTCACATGGTTGCACCGGTGCGTCCCTCGGCTGATAAGGATCGGGCTCCCGAATCGCGGGATGGGGACCCCTCTTGCTTGAGGAACCTCCATGATAGTTCTTCCTAAATATTTTCCTTTTTCTGAAATAATTCTGAAATTTTTAGTGACTCAAAATAAAAGCGAACAAAACTTAACAAAACTCACAGCAACTACTCCTACAAGTGCCTAGAGGCCATATCTTGCATCAAAACTACTTGGGACCAAATAAAATTAACATGCAAAGCTCAAGAATAGGGTCACCAAGGCAGCAATAATATGCAATGAATAAAGCACTAGAAAAAAAATAATTGGACCAATGGAGGAGTCACATACCAAGGAAGAATTCCCCAAAGCAGTTTGGTGAATGGAGCTTTGCACAAGGAGATCAAAAAACGTAGCAAAATGAGCAAGAACACAGGTTTGAGCTGTGGGATGATTTTTTATGGAGGTAGAAGAAGGATATGGGTGCTAGAATAACTGGAGGGGGGCCACGTGGGACCCACGAGCTTGCCAGGCGCGCCCAGGGGGGTGGGCGCGCCTCCTGGGGTCGTGGCCCACTTGTGCATCCCCCTGACTAGTTATCTATCTCAGAAATTCTTAAATATTCCAGACAAAATCATATTGAATTTCAGGGCATTTGAAGAACTTTTATTTTCAGGTCATTTTTTTATTGGATGGATAATGCAGAAAACAGGAAGATAATGCTATATTTATTATTTTCTACCAAATAACAGCAAGTAAATGTTGGGAACAGATGGTTGTGACTTCTAGATTCATCCATCTCATGGTCATCAAAATAAATCCATCAATGAGGTTGATCAAGTCTCCTTGACAAACTTTTTTCGAATCACATGAAACCGGAGAATTTTCGAAAAATCACTAAGTTACCTCAATGGGGATATGCATATCCCCAACAATAAGTATATCATATATCATCTTGACAGTAGGGATAGGAATTTCAAAGCTTCCAATAATAATGGATGAAGAGTTTTCAATAGAATTTATGCAATGAACCCGATATTGTTTCTTCGCAAAATGCACCGTGTGCTCATTACCATTGACATGGAAAGTGACAT
Source organism: Hordeum marinum (assembly GCA_022496015.1). Taxonomy (NCBI): domain Eukaryota; kingdom Viridiplantae; phylum Streptophyta; class Magnoliopsida; order Poales; family Poaceae; genus Hordeum; species Hordeum marinum. The sequence goes on from CM039676.1 coordinate 503,153,923, forward strand.
TGCCTTTGTTACAATCAATAACAGCTCCTTCAGTGTTTAAAAAGGGTCTTCCAAGGATGACTGCAATGGCATCATCCTCGGGAATATCAATAATAACAAAGTCCGTTAAGATAGTAACGTTCGCAACCACAGCAGGCACATCCTCGCAAATGCTAATAGGTAAAGCAGTTGATTTATCGGCCATTTGCAAAGAAATTTCAGTAGGTGTCAACTTATCCGATTCAAGTCTACGATATAAAGAGAGAGCCATAGCACTAACACAGGCTCCATGATCACATAAAGCAGTTCTAACATAATTTCCTTTAATGGAGCAAGGTATAGTGGGTACTCCGGGATCACCTAGTTTCTTAGGAGTCCCACCCTTAAAAGTGTAATTAGCAAGCATGGTGGAAATCTCAACATCAGGTATCTTTCTTTTATTAGTCACAATATCTTTCATGTATTTAGCATAAGGAGACATTTTAAGCATATCAGTCAAACGCATTTGCAAGAAGATAGGTCTAATCATTTCAACAAAGCGCTCAAAATCCTCATCATCCTTTTTCTTGGATGGCTTAGGAGGAAAGGGCATGGGTTTCTGAACCCATCGTTCTCTTTCTTTACCATGCTTCCTAGAAATAAAATCACTCTTATCATATCTTTTATTCTTAGGTTGTGGGTTATCAGGATCAATAGCAGGTTCAATCTCCACATCATTATCATTGCTAGGTTGAACATCAACATGAACATCATTATCAATATTATCACTAGGCTCATGTTCATCACCAGATTGTGTCTCAGCATCAGAGATAGATATATCATTTTGACTCTCAGGTGTAACAGAAACAGGTTTACTAGCATGCAAGTTCCTATCATCTTTCTTTTTCTTCCTATTACCAGGATGACTAGGTGCATCAGTATTAATTCCTTGAGACTATTGCTCAATTCTCTTAGGATGGCCCTCAGGATACAAAGGTTCTTGAGTCATTCTACCACCTCTAGTAACAAATTTAAGAGAATTATCATTCAATTCATTAAGCAAGTCATTTGGAGCCTTAAGTACTTGCTCTACTTGAGTAGTGACCATAGAAGCATGTTTACCAATAAGCTTAAGTTCATTAACATTTCTATCCACACAAGCACTTATATGATCAATCATACAAGCATTTTGTTCCAGTTGTCTGCTAACATAATCATTAAAACTTTGTTGTTTGGCAACAAAGTTATCAAATTCATCTAAGAATAAGCTAGCAGGTTTATCATAAGGAATATCACTCTCATTGAATCTACGAAGAGAATTTACCTCTACTACCTGTGTTGGGTTATCAAGACCATGTATCTCTTCAATAGGTGGTAAATTCTTAACATCTTCAGATTTAATACCTTTCTCTCGCATAGATTTCTTTGCTTCTTGCATATCTTCAGGACTGAGGAATAGAATACATCTTTTCTTCGAAGTTGGCTTCGGAGGTGGTTCAGGAATAGTCCAAGCATTATCGTTGCTCAAGATATTATTCAATCAAATTTCAGCTTGTTCCACAGTTCATTCCCTAAAAACACAGCCAGCACAACTATCTAGGTGGTCCCTAGAAGCATTGGTTAGTCCATTATAAAATATATCAAGTATTTCATTTTTCTTAAGAGGGTGATCAGGCAAAGCATTAAGTAACTGGATAAGCCTCCCCCAAGCTTGTGGGAGACTCTCTTCTTCAATTTCCACAAAGTTATATATATCCTGCAAGGCAGCTTGTTTCTTATGGGCAGAAAAATATTTCTCTGAGAAGTAGTATATCATATCCTGGGGACTACACACACAACGAGGAGCAAGAGAAGTAAAGAAAGTTTTAGCATCACCATTTAGTGATAAAGGAAACAACTTAAGGATATAGTAATGGTGAATTTTTTCCTCATTAGTGAATAGGGTGGCAATATCATTCAGTTTAGTAAGATGTGCTACGACAGTTTCAGATTCATAACCATGGAAAGGATCAGATTCAACCAAAGTGATTAACTCAGGATCGACAGAGAACTCATAATCCTTATTAGTAACAAAATTGAGGGCAGAACTTAGGATCATATTTCATTCTAGCATTCAGAGATTTTTCTTTCCACTTGCGTAATAAATTTTCAAGATCATAGCCATCCTTACACGCAAGAAAGTCTTCAGCTACCTCTCCTTCCATAACATAACCCTTAGGTATATCAGGCAATTCATATGTAGGAGGGCTAGGTCTAATAGGTGTAACAGCAGGTTCCATTTCAATAATTTCATCAGTTTCAGAAGTATCATTTGACTCAGTAGTAACTCTAGCAATTTGTGCATCAAGAAATTCACCAAGTGGCATATCCTTATAAAGCAAAGCATCACCATAATTATCATGTATAGCAGAAGTAGCATCATCAAGCACAGGCGACATATCAGAATTAATAGCAGGTGGCGGTGTCGCAAATTTACTCATAACAGAAGGTGAATCAAGTGCAGAGCTAGATGGCAGTTCCTTACCTATCCTCGTAGTTGAGGCCAGAACTTTAGTTTTTGGATCTCGCAGATTCTTCATAGTGATCAACAGATATAAATCCCAAGTGACTCAGAAAATAGAGCTATGCTCCCCGGCAATGGCGCCAGAAAAAGGTCTTGATAACCCACAAGTATAGGGGATCGCAACAGTTTTCGAGGGTAGAGTATTCAACCCAAATTTATTGATTCGACACAAGGGGAGCCAAAGAATATCCTCGAGTATTAGCAGTTGAGTTGTCAATTCAACCACACCTAAAAGATTTAGTATCTATAACAAAGTTTTAGTAGCAAAGTAGTATGATAGTAACTGTAACAGTGGTGACAGTAGCAGTAGTGATTTGTGTAGCAAGTGTGACAGCAGTAGCGGTAAAGTAACATAGGAAAGACCAGTATAGGAAAAGCTCGTAGGCATTGGATCGGTGATGGATAATTATGTCGGATGGCATTCATCATGTAACAGTTATAACATAGAGTGATATGTAACTAGCTTCAGTTCGTCAATGTAATGTAGGCATGTATTCCGTATATAGTCATACGTGCTTAGGGAAAAGAACTTGCATGACATCTTTTGTCCATCCCTCCCATGGCAGAGAGCTCCTAATGGAAACTAAGGGATATTAAGGTCTCCTTTTAATAGAGAACGGTAACAAAGCATTAGCACATGGTGAATACATGGAATCCTCATACTATGGTCATCTCCGGGAGTGGTTCCGGCTATTGTCACTCCAGGGTTGCCGGGTCATAACACATAGTAGGTGACTACAACTTGCAAAATAGGATCAAGAACACACATATATTGATGAAAACATAATAGGTTCAGATCTGAAATCATGGCACTCGGGCCCTAGTGACAAGCATTAAGCATAGCAAAGTAGTAGCAACATCAATCTTAGAACATAATGGATACTAGGGATCAAACCCTATCAAAACTAACTCGATTACATGATAGATCTTATCCAACCCATCACCGTCCAGCAAGCCTACAATGAGATTACTCACGAACGATGAAGAGCATCATGGAATTGGCGATGGAGGATGGTTGATGATGACGATGGCTTCGATTTCCCCTCTCCGGAGCCCAGAACGCACTCCAGATCTGCCCTCCCGAGGAAGAACAGGTGGTGGCGGCGGCTCCGTATCGTGAAACGCGATGAAATCTTCTATCTTAATTTTTTCTGGACGAAAGAGGCTATATGGAGCTGGAGAGGAGGTCGGAGGAGCTACATGGGCCCCACGAGCCTGCCAGGCGCGCCCTAGGGGGGCTCGGCTCATGGGCTCGTGGCCCACTTGCAGCTCCTCTTTGGTTGATTCTTTTTCCGGTATTTTTATATATTCCATAAAAAATCCTCATAAGTTTTCAGGTCATTCCGAGAACTTTTATTTCTGCACAAAAACAACACCATGGCAGTTCTGCTGAAAACAGCGTCAGTCAGGGTTAGTTTCATTCAAATCATGCAAATTAGAGTCCAAAACAAGGGCAAAAATGTTAAGAAAAGTAGTTACGTTGGAGATATATCAGTGTGCTATTTTCAAGCCACCCTCATGGCAAGGCAGAATATATTCTGCTATTTGTTTTCGCAGGTGTTGTCTCTTAAGATGAGCCGCCATGAAAACTGATAACAAGTTATGAGTAAAGCAAAACACAGCTAAAAGATATATCAAGTTGTGCACGTGCACGATGGCACGGTTCAGACAATAAAGGTTTTTCTAAGCCAATTACAAGGCTCTCCACGGAGCCCAAAAAGCAAGACCAAGTTTTTTGTACACTACTCCAAACATCGGCGGGTCAAGAAGCCGGGTTATCCCACTGCAAGATCAACTTTGTTCATCTTGATGGCGGGTCATCCCACAGCCGGTCTTCGACCTCCTCGTGTGAAGATTGTCCACGTCCCAGTTGCAGTTGGTTAAAGCTTCAAACTTGGCCTCTTCAAAGAGGGGAGACGGGTCAATGTCAGGGGAAAAGAGGTGCTTACGGCATGCAAGAGTCAAGTCCCTGGCCTCGAAGGTTGGGCAGCGCACTCGCTTGTTTTCAGCATTGTAAGCCGCCTGGTACGTTGACAGATCAACCTCCTCCGCCAGCACTAAAGCAAGTATCTTGGAAGCCTTCATACAACGGGCGTAATCAGTCTTGGTGAATTTTGAGTTGTCGTCCTTGTTGGATGGAAAGCCTTCCATCATCTCTTCAGCAGTCAGCTCCGGGGCAAAGGTCAACGCCCGGCTTACCGCAGCAATTGCGCCCTTCCGTGCGTCTGATCGTTTGATTTCTTGAATTTGCTTGGGCAGGGTTGATAAGAGCTCTATGACTCCTTTCATAAACTTGGGGATGCTCTCTTTATTTAGCATTGCTCTAATCATGCAAAGAGTCTCGCAGTACAACTGCTGGATAAAGTATAGACGGCCTTCAGCTGTAGCAGGTTGTCGACATCAAGCTGGCGGCTTCTTTGAGCAGCAAAGACAGGTTTCGCGTTATAAGCCTCTTGCACAGCCTTTTAAGTAAGAAAATTGATTGAGTATTCAGTACTTACCAAAAATAGCAGCAGTCATCTTCGAAATATGGTCCTTCAAGTTCAACAACTCGTCTGATACGAGCTTGAGCTGCTGGTCAACATTATTTGCATGTTTGGCCAGGATAGTTTGCTCCACTTCAGTGGCCTTGTTGAAAGCAACGAAGTCAGATTTAACCTTGGCAAGCTCTTCGGCGGCAATCCGGCACTGCTCCTCTGCTTCACCCCTGGCATCTTGCTAGGAAGCAAGATTGCCCTTTAAGCCGGTCAGATCAGACTCGGCATGACTTAAAGCTTCCTGTGACATACAAAGGCAAAAGAGGGTTATGTCGTCAGGATAAAATATTACCAAATGGTCAGCTAAGGAAATATAATGCAAGTCTCAAGAAGATTGCAAGCAATATACTTGACACTTGGGGGCTAATGTCTGTTTGCTCTCCAAGACTACAAGTAAGTTCCGGCTCATCTTCATTAAGTTAAGCCGGCACTGCTACATCGATGCTTTCCAAATCTACAATGAAGTTCCGGCTCATCTTCGTCAAGTTAAGCCGGCACTTGGGGGGCTACATATGGCTATTCATTCAATCTACTGGGAAGTTCCGGCCCACTATTTGTATATTGACCTGGACTTGGGGGCTACATTTGAGCAACTCATCAACACTGAGTACCGGCTCAACATATACATGTTAAGCCGATACTTGGGGGCTACAAGCTAAGTTGTCCTACTTATGACATGGATTGGAAGACCCGGTTTACCATTTGCAAATATTAAACCTGCTCTTGGGGGCTATATAAGGGTATAAGGAAACGAAGAAGTACCTCATATTTTTGCTTCATTAAGCTGACAAGTTTGAGCTCCATGTTCCGGCTTGTAGACAGGCGGTTCACATAACCAGCATGTAACTCGTCGGCAGTTAACTTCTCCAGCACGGGGAACTCAAAGTCTAGGCTGTCAGAAGCTTCAGCCTTCTCGGTGTGTTTGGTCAGCACATGGGGCTCGGGAGACTAGAAGCCAGTACCAGTAATAATGACGTCCGAAAGAATTGGATCTTCGACGGCTGTTGAACGGATGGGTGGCTTAGAGCTGACCCTTGGAGAACTGTCAGTTGCCATCTCATGGGCCGCTGGCTTGGAAGAACAACGAGTGTCCTCAGGCGCATCTTTTGTAGCCACAGAGGGCTCGGCGTACGCTGCGGGAGAGTCCGGCTTGGCAGTCTCCCGCTCCTGGGCAGTAGGGGTGGAAGTAGACCCGCCAGTCTTCCTTCATTTTGCTTGAGCTCTGGAAAGCACAAAAGTTTATTATATAAAGTTCAAGGATGACAAAGGATATGATGCAGACATAAAAGCACGTACTCCGGGTTGATCTTTAGAGGCGGTAGCTTAGTTGTTGTAGAGTCGCCTGATGATGGGGGCGTTTCTTGAAGACAGTTAAGGAAATATAAAGCAAAGTAAGGTTATAATATAAGTTGACAAAGCTTAACTTAGTTAAAAGATTACCTCAGCCGGCCGTTTCCGCTGAGCCGAAGAATTGGATAACCCGGCCACAAGATCTTCAGAGCCAGTGCTCCGGGTTTGGCATCGAGAAGTGTGTTGTTGCTTTTTCAAAAGAAAATCGGGGTCTAAATGATCAAGGGGATGAGAAAGTGGAACTTTTCGGATGGCCCGCCGTATCTTCTTTGGAGGAATGTGTTCCGAGTCAGATGAAATATAGGTTACCTCAGGAGCGTTGGCATGGCTTGTCTCCGATTCTTCCTGTGAGTAATTATTGTCAGCAAGATGCATAAAAAGGCAGCCAAGAGAGTCAAGTTCTACCTCCGAATCATCAACTTCATGCTGTTCTGGAACATCATCTTTTTTCTTACGGGCGTCGGTCTTCTCCTTAGATTTCTTCATAGGAGGAGTATATTTTTTCTTCCAGAAGCCGGAGTTGGCCTATAAGCAAGAGCCGCCGAAATAGGTTAAAGGTCACTACATACATATATGGTTAACCCGGAAGTAAAGAGGCTTGGAAGTTGTTCTTACATCTGGGGCCAGGTTAGAAGCACAGAAAGGCTGTAACCCGACGGAGTTGCAAGCTTCTTGGGACTCATGGACAAGTCCCTTGATGGCAGCCATAATATTCTCCTCTGTCAGGGTGGTATGATTGAAGCAGAGGGGCCATTGGCGTCACCCGTGTATTCACACATAAGTCGGTCCCGCCGGCTCAGAGGCATGACCTTCCAAGAGACCCAACAGTGGGTCAGGTCGATTCCTGTCAGACCGTTGGCCAGGAGGGCTCTAATTTTGGCAAAGGTCGGAGCATACTTCGCTCGTGCAGAAGTTGACATCCAGTCTGGGAGCTCAGCTGTGGTGCGGAGACGGGTAGGACGATAACCCGACAGTGGATGTTCTCCCTCTGGAGACGTGTCCTGTTGGAAATATGCCCTAGAGGCAATAATAAAATGGTTATTATTGTATATCCTTGTTCATGATAATTTTCTATTGTTCATGCTATAATTGTATTAACCGGAAACCGTAATGCATGTGTGAATACATAGACCACAACATGTCCCTAGTGAGCCTCTAGTTGGCTAGCTCGTTGATCAATAGATGGTCACGGTTTCATGACCATGGACATTGGATCTCGTTGATAATGGGATAACATCATTAGGAGAATGATGTGATGGACAAGACCCAATCCTAAGCATAGCACAAGATCGTGAGTTCGTCTGCTAAAGCTTTTCCAATGTCAAGTATCGTTTCCTTAGACCATGAGATTGTGCAACTCCCGGATACCGTAGGAATACTTTGGGTGTGCCAAACTTCACAATGTAACTGGGTGGCTATAAAGGTATGCTACGGGTATCCCCGAAAGTATCTATTGGGTTAGCACGAATCGAGACTGGGATTTGTCACTCCGTGTGACAGAGAGGTATCTCTGGGCCCACTCGGTAAGACATCATCATAATGATCTCAATGTGACTAAGGAGTTAGCCACGGGATGATGTGTTACGGACCGAGTAAAGAGACTTGCCGGTAACGAGATTGAACAAGGTATAGGGATACCGACAATCGAATCTCGGGCAAGTATCATACCGGTAGACAAAGGGAATAGTATACGGGATTGATTGAATCCCCGACATAGTGGTTAATCCGATGAGATCATCGTGGATCATGTGGGATCCAACATGGGTATCCAGATCCCGCTATTGGTTATTGACCGGAGAGGTGTCTCGGTCATGTCTACGTGTCTCCCGAACCCGTAGGGTCTACACACTTAAGGTTCGATGACGTTAGGGTTATAGGAAAATAGTGTACATGGTTACCGAAGATTGTTCGGAGTCCTGGATGAGATCCCGGACATCATGAGGAGCTCCGGAATGGTCCGTAGTTAAAGATTAATATATAGGAAGTGAGGTTTTGGTCATCGGAAGAGTTTCGGGCATCACCGGTAACGTACCGGGACCACCAGAAGGGTTCCGAGGCTCCACCGAGAGGGGCCACCAGCCCCGGAGTGGTCCGTAGTTAAAGATTAATATATAGGAAGTGAGGTTTTGGTCATCGGAAGAGTTTCGGGCATCACCGGTAACGTACCGGGACCACCAGAAGGGTTCCGAGGCTCCACCGAGAGGGGCCACCAGCCCCGGAATGGTGCATGGGCTAAAGGTGGGAAGGGACCAGCCCCAGAGTGGGCTGGTGCACCCTCCACCCTGGCCCAAGGCGCAGCAAGGAGAGAGGGGGGCAAACCCTAGGCCTAGATGGGCCCTAGGCCCACCCTAGGGCAGCTAGGGCTACGGCACCACCTCTCCCCTCACTTGGCCGCTGCACCAAGTCCCATCTAGGGCTGCCGCCGGCCCCTAGGGTGAGAACCCCAGGGCGCAGCCCTCCCTCCTCCTCCTATATATAGTGGAGCACTTCGCGCAGCCGGAGACACACATCTCTCTCTCCCACGGTGCAGCCCTACTCCTCCATCTCCTCGTTCTCCGTAGTGCTTGGCGAAGCCCTGCCGGAGACCACTTAGCTCCACCGTCACCACGTCGTCGTGCTACCGGAGCTCTCCCTCAACCTCTCCTTCCTTCTTGCTGGATCAAGGCGTAGGAGACGTCACCGGGTTACACGTGTGTTGAACACGAAGGCGTCATTGTTCGACGCTAAGATCGGATTCCACCACGATCTGAATTGCTGCGAGTACGATTCCACCAACCGCGTTCTTGTAATTCTTCCGCTTCGCGATATTCAAAGGTATGAAGATGCACTCTCCCCACACGTTGCTGGTTTGTCCATAGATGGATCTTGGTGAACGCGTAGGATTTTTTTTTGATTTACTACTACGTCTCCCAATAGTGGTATCAGAGCTAGGTCTATGCGTAGAATCTATGCATGAGTAGAACACAAGTTGTTGTGGGCATCGATCTTGTTAATATGCTTGCCTTTACAAGTCTTATCTTGATTCGACGGTATTGTGGGATGAAGTGGCCCGGACCAACTTTACACGTACGCTTACATGAGACCGGTTCCACCGCCTGACATGCACTTGTTGCATAAGGTGGCTAGCGGGTGTCTGTCTCTCCCACCTTAGTCGGATTGGATTTGATGAAAAGGGACCTTATGAAGGGTAAATAGCAATTGGCATATCATGTTGTGGTTTTGGCGTAGGTAAGAAACGTTCTTGCTAGAAACCTATAGCAGCCACGTAAAAACTTGCAACTACAAATTAGAGGATGTCTAACTTGTTTTTGTAGCATATGCCTTGTGATGTGATATGGCCAAAGGATGTGATGTGATGCATTGTGATGTATGAGATTGATCATGTTCTTGTAATAGGATTCATGACTTGCATGTCGATGAGTATGACAACTGGCAGGAGCCATTGGAGTTGTCTTATTTTATCGTATGACCTGCGTGTCAATCATAAACGCCATTTAATTACTTTACTTTATTGCTAATCGTTAGCCATAGTACTAGAAGTAATAGTTGGCGAGACAACTTCATGAAGACATGATGATGGAGATCATGATGATGAAGATCATGGTGTCGTGCCGGTGATAGTGATGATCATGGTGCCCCAAAGATGGAGATCAAAGGAGCGAGATGATATTGGCCATATCATGTCACCATATTGATTGCATGTGATGTTTATCATGTTTACATCTTATTTGCTTAGAACGACGGTAGTAAATAAGATGATCTCTCAAGAAAATTTCAAGAAATGTGTTCACCCTAACTGTTCACCGTTGCTAAGGATCGTTGTTCCGAAGCACCACATGATGATTGGGTGTGATAGGTTCTAACATTTGCATACAATGGGTGTAAGCCAGATTTACACACGCGAAACACTTAGGTTGACTTGACGAGCCTAGAATGTACAGACATGGCCTCGGAACACAGAAGACCGAAAGCTCGAACATGAGTCGTATAGTAGATGCGATCAACATGGAGATGTTCATCATGGATGACTAGTCCGTCTCACGTGATGATCGGACACAGGCTAGTTGACATGGATCATGTATCACTTGGATGACTAGAGAGATGTCTATCTAAGTGGGAGTTCATTAAATAATTTGATTATGTGAACTTAATTATCATAAACTTAGTCTAAAATTTTCTTTATAATCTATATTGTAGATCCAATGGCCAATGCTAATGTCACCCTCAACTTCAACGCGTTCCTAGAGAAAACCAAGCTGAAAGATGACGGAAGCAACTATGCGGACTAGGTCCGTGGCTTGAGGATCATCCTCATAGCTTCCAAAAGATTGTATGTCCTTGATGCACCGCTAGGTGACACACCCATTTTCCCAGTAGATCAAGATGTTATCAACGCTTGGTAGTCACGCTGCGATGATTACTCCCTTGTTTAGTGCGGCATGCTTTACATTTTAGAACCAAGGCTCCAAAAGCGTTTTGAGCAACACGGACCATATGAGATATTCCAAGAGCTGAAACTGGTTTTCCAAGCTCATGCCCAGGTTGAGAGATATGATGTCTCTAATAGGTTCTTTAGTTGTAAGATGGAGGAAAACAGTTCTGTTAGTGAGCACATACTCAAAATGTCTGGGTTGCACAACCGCATGACTCAGCTGGGAGTTAATCTCCCGGATGACTCGGTCATTGACAGAATCCTCCAGTCACTTCCACCTAGCTACAAGAGCTTTGGGATGAACTAAAACATGCAGGGTATGGATAAGTCCATTCTTGAGTTGTACTCGATGCTCAAATCAGCGGAGGACGAGATCAAAAAGGAGCATCAAGTGTTGATGGTGAATAAGACCACTAGTTTCAAGAAAGGCAAGGATAACAAGAACTTCAAGAAGGACGGCAAAGTTGTTGCCGCGCTTGGTAAGCAAGTTGCCGGGAAGAAGAACAAGCATGGACCCAAGCCTGAGACTGAGTGCTTTTATTGCAAGGGTACCGGTCACTAGAAGCGGAACTGCCCCAAGTACTTAGAGGATAAGAAGGCCGGCAATGTTAAAGGTATATGTGATATACATGTTATTGATGTGTACCTAACCAGCGCTCATAGTAGCTCCTGTGTATTTGATACCGGTGCAGTTGCTCACATTTGTAACTCCAAGCAAGAGCTGTGGAATAAGCGGAGACTAGCAAAGGACGAGGTGACGATGCGCGTCGGGAATGGTTCCAAGGTTGATGTGATCGCCGTCGGCACGCTACCTTTACATCTACCTTCGGGGTTAGTTTTAAACCTCAATAATTGTTATTTAGTACCAGCTTTCAGCATGAATATTGTAACTGGATCTTGTTTGATGCGAGATGGCTACTCATTTAAATCTAAGAATAATGGTTGTTCTATTTATATGAGAGAAATGTTTTATGGTCATGCCTCCCTGATCAATGGTTTATTTTTGATCAATCTTGAACGTGATGTTACACATGTCCATAGTATGAGTAACAAAAGATGTAAGATTGATAACAATAGTCCCACTTACATGTGGCACTGCCGCCTTGGTCATATTGGTGTCAAACGCATGAAGAAACTCCATGCTGATGGACTTTTGGAGTCTCTTGATTTTGAATCATTTGACACGTGCGAACCATGCCTCATGGGCAAGATGACCAAGACTCCATTCTCCGGAACAATGGAGCGAGCGACTAACTTGTTGGAAATAATACATACCTATGCGTGCGGACCAATGAGCGTCGAGGCTCGCGATGGCTACCGTTATGTTCTCACCCTCACTGATGACTTGAGCAGATATGGGTATGTCTACTTAATGAAACACATGTCTGAAACCTTTGAAAGGTTCAAGGAATTTCAGAGTGAGATAGAGAATCAACGTGACAGGAAAATAAAGTGCCTACGATCTGATCGTGGCGGAGAATATTTAAGTCTCGAGTTTGGCCCGCACCTAAGGAAATGTGGAATTGTTTCACAACTCACGCCGCCTGGCACATCTCAGCGAAATGGTGTGTCTGAACATCGTAATCGCACTCTATTGGATATGGTGCAATCTATGATGTCTCTTACCGACTTACCGCTATCGTTTTGGGGATATGCATTAGAGACTGCCGCATTCACTTTAAATAGGGCACCGTCAAAGTCCGTTGAGACGACACCGTATGAATTATGGTTTGGAAAGAAACCTAAGCTGTCGTTTCTAAAAGTTTGGGGACGCGATGCTTATGTGAAGAAACTTCAACCTAAGAAGCTCGAAGCCAAAGCGAAAAAGTGCGTCTTCATAGGATACCCCAAAGAAACTATTGGGTATACCTTCTGTTGGGGATATAACCCCGCAACATGACCCGCCCTTAAGGCTCCAGGTCATGTTGATGGCTCGTGAGCCGGCCCAAGGGTGAACCGTAAAACTGGTGGCCCAAGAAGATAGACGGCTCAAGGTGTGGGCCGCAAGGTGGCCCGGTCGGAGAAGACCCGAGTGTGTAAGCTGCTCGTGGACAGCTTGGACAAGAAGATAGAGAGAGTCTCGGATGTTCAATGAGACTCGGTTAGACAATTCTAAAGACCCGTTGGTCTTGACCTCCTATATAAGGGCAGACCCGGGGTGACTTAGAGAAGGGTAATCGAGAACTAGGTCAAGCTTTAGCTCTCTTGTAATCGATACAACAAAGCAATACAAGCACAAGCAGGACATAGGCTATTACCTCGACTTGAGGGGCCGAACCTGGGTAAACCCGTGTTTTCGTCCCGATCAACCCCTTTGAATCCATCACGTTAGCTATGGCCTCGAATCCAAGTCCGTTCACTCAGACATCTGTCGTGATAAAACCACGACAGTTGGCGCCCACCGTGGGGCTTGCGCTTGGTGGTGTTGAGTTCTCAAAGGGATCTCTCCCAGGGCTTGAAGGATACGTGGTCGGAAGGATGAGCAAGAGTCGCCGTGGCCGGTTCTACATCGACGATGCCGACTGGGGGCTTGATGTTGAGTCCGTGGAGTATGGATTCTGGGTTCCATTCGGCGGGATCTAGATTTTCATCGGGAAGGTTGATGGATCTACACCCGGGCCAGACATCTACACCAACATCGTCGAGCCGGCTCAGTGTCTCCAATCTACAAGTAACATGCGGCCTGCTCGCACCAATCCGAATCAGAGGCATGTCTTCGTAGGCTTCACGCAAGGTAGGGATCTGGAAATTTCCGGATCACAGGAAACCCTTGTCTACTCAGAGGATGAATCTTCAAGTGGAGAGACGGAATCAGTGTACCAGCTCCGCAACGGTGGTCTTGGGGGCTACGTTGATGCATATTCCGAGTTGGATGCTCTAGAACCTCCGGTTCATGCGGCGGTGTTCATGGTGGGATCAGCCCCAGCCGCTGGTAACACAGCTGCGGGAGCCGCCACCTCGAATAATAACCCGCCGCCAGCGGCTCATGTTCTGGTCGAGCTGATGGATGAACTTGCAGCTCTCATGGCCACTGAAGTGACACCAGATAATCAAGCAGCTCGGAATTTAGAGATTGCATGGATCAAGGACCAGATGGCAGAGGAACGACAAAGGATGGCTGAGCTGAGGGTTCAGATGGAAGAAGAAGCGGAACGGATCAGGACATATGCTTTCCGTCTAGGGCTGGAGCAAAGGTCAGCGGCAGCGGTACAACAAAGAAGGCATTAGTCCCATTTACCAGAGCATTATGAGGCAAGGAACCTCTTTAATACACCGGGCGCGGGGCGAGCCGCGGGCGCACCAGAGAGCTACCCAATGGAACGGCCGGCGACTCATCCGGCCCAACGTAAACAAGCTTCACCTGGGGGCTTTCCAACACCGGCGGGTCATTATTCTAACCCGGCTGAGAACATGGTGGCAGCGGCCACCCGGCTTGGAACAATCCCCATCTCGGATGAAGCGCCTTTTGCAGAGGATGTGCAGAACGCCATCGGGTACTTACAAACGGCCATGGCCCAGCAGGAGAGATATGCCCACAGTCAGTGTCGCGTCCATTCAACCCCTCTTCCTAGTCGTAGCTTTAGCCGGCGCTACGAGTCACCGGCAGGTTCTAGCAGCAACCGTCACAGAGAGATCCCAACCGGTCACCGGCCACGGGGAGATACACAGGTGTGTGTAAACCATGCGGGAAGGTGCGAGAGGCGCCAGCTGGGCCGGCGCACCAGGAGCGCGGGCCTTCTGTCTCCATAGGGGCAAGATTAACCTCCAGGACGGGAGGGCTTTCGTGTCTATCGCCGGCTCTCCGGAGTGAGCGGTTGCCAAAAGACTTCAAAGGTCCCCGCAAGGTCCCCAATTATACCGTTGACTTACCCCCGGAGGCTTGGGTGAAAAGCTATGAACTGGCCATGGAGATGCTAGATGTTAGTGAGGCGGTTTGTGCCAAGTATTTCATCATGATGCTTGAAGGCCCATCTCGTACTTGGCTAAAAGGGTTACCACCCAACACCATTAATTCATGGGGCAAAGCTCAGGGCTCGATTCATCAAAAACTTTCAAGGGACATGCAAGCAGCCTATGACCATTGTGGACCTTGATCACTGTGTCCAACAGGAGAGCGAGTCGGCTCATCATTGGGTACGGCGGGTCTCGACAATCATTCATTCATCAGAACAGATCATGGTGGCTCAAGCAGTGTTGATTTTAGAGAAGAATTGCCATTTTATTCCTCTAAAGCAGAAACTTGGCCGACTCAAGCGTACGTGCCAAGACATGGGACAGCTCATGACGGCTCTCACAAAGTATGCCGACTAAGACAGCACGAAGGATCCGGGTTCTGATGAGGAAAAAGCTAGTCAAAACAAGAAGGGCAACCAAGGCAAAGGTGCAGTGAACAATGTTAACCAGAGCAAATGCAAGAATCTAGAGGGCGGGTCAGAGCTGGTGGCCAACACCAACACCCAGCAACATCACTCCAAAGGCAACAGGAGGTTTGGACCGCCATCGGGAAGGGATAATACTTCCTCGAACATGGAGGAGATGCTTAAGCGACCTTGTCCAACTCACAGTTTACCTAATAAGCCAGCAAATCATACATGGGGGAATTGTTATTTTATGCAGAGGTTCAGGCGGTCTGTCACGCAACCTAACCATCGCGATGGCGGTCTGCCAGGCGGCCCAGGACATGGCGGGTCAGGAGCTGGATTTGGCTTGGGCGTTTCAGCGCCCGGTCATCCGGGTCAAGATAATCACGGGGAACAGCAGCCGCACCCCGGTAATGGTAATCAACAGCAGCAACAGCGAAATCAATCTGGTTTTCAGAGTAATCCAAAGCAGCTCAGTTCCGGGCAGTACCACGTCTTCACAACTAGTCTCAACAGGCGGGACCAGAAGTTGCGAAAATGGGCAGTCAATGCGGTTACGCTGGCTGTTTCGCTGTATCTGAAGTGGTCTGAATATGATATAACATGGAGCCATGAGGATTACCCCCCACATGTTGATGACCCGGGGCGGCTGGCTTTGGTTGTGGCCCCCAAAGTGGGCGGGTATATGTTGAATAAGGTGCTCATGGATGGCGGCAGCAGCATAAACATCCTTTATTATGACACCTTCCGACGGATGAAGTTGCTTGATAAGGACTTAAAACCTTCGTATACTGTTTTTCATGGAGTGGTGCCAGGTAAGTCGGCACATCCAGTAGGCAAGATTTCCTTGGAAGTGGCTTTTGGCGATGAATACAACTACAGAGTGGAGTCCTTATGGTTTGAGGTGGTCAAAATCAAGAGCCCTTATCATGCCTTGTTTGGACGGCCGGCTTATGCCAAGTTCACGGCCCGACCCTGCTATGTGTATTTACAGCTCAAGATGCCCAGCTGCAAAGGTACCATCATCGTTCATGGTAACCGAAACACGGCTATTGAGTGTGAAGAAGGAGATGCGGCTTATGCAGAGTCCAGTTGTGCCCAGGAGGAGCTTAAGTTTTATAAGGACAATGTTGACCCAAAGGATATGACCCCCCTGAAAAAGCCAACCACGGAGGTTGAGTCGCCTCTCAAATTTTCAGCGGATGACACCAAGGCAGTGGATTTTATTCCGGGCGACTCATCTAAACAGTTCATCATCGGAGCTCATATGGATCCCAAATAGGAAAGCGCGCTCATCGAATTCATCTGTGAGAATCGGGACATCTTTGCATGGAAAACCTTCTGACATGCCAAGTGTACCGAGAGAATTCGCTGAGCACAGCCTAAACATGGATCCAAAGTTTAAGCCGATCAAGCAATTCCTGTGGCGGTTCAATGAGGAGAGACGTAAGGCCATTGGGGAAGAAGTTGCCCGGCTCTTGGCCGCGGGTTTTATTGGTGAAGTTTTTCACCCGGAATGGCTAGCTAACCCGGTGCTGGTGCTCAAGAAGAATGGCACCTGGCGTATGTGTGTGGATTACACGGACCTTAACAAGGCTTGTCCGGCTGATCCTTTTGCCCTCCCACGTATTGATCAGATCATTGATGCTACCGCAGGATGTGAAAGTTTATGCTTCTTGGATGCTTACTCAGGTTATCATCAGATCAAGATGGCAGTGAAAGACCAAGAGAAGATGGCATTTATTACACCTTTTGGGGCATTCTGTTATGTCTCTATGCCTTTTGGGCTCAAGAGTGCCCAGGCAACTTATCAACGATGGGTGCAGAACTGCCTTCACAGTCAAATTGGTCGTGACGTTCATGCTTATGTAGATGACATCGTGGTAAAGTCCAGAAAGAAGGAAACTCTTTTGGAGGATCTGAAGGAAACCTTTGACAATCTTCGGTTCTATAAAATGATGCTTAACCCGACCAAGTGCGTCTTTGGTGTCCCAGCAGGAAAGCTTTTGGGTTTCTTGGTCTCTGAGCGTGGCATTGAGGCTAACCCAGATAAAATCAAGGCTATTACTTCCCTAGGAGAGCCGGCATGCATTAATGATGTTCAACGCCTGGCAGGGTGGATTGCTGCGTTGAGCTGGTTCATAAGCCAGCTTGGAGAGAAGATTATTCCCTTATATCAGATGATGAAGAAAACAGACAAGTTTCTCTGGAGCAAAGCAGCGGGTGAAGCACTTGAGGCACTTAAGAAACAGCTGACTGAGCCGCCAGTATTAGCCGCTCCGGCTGAGAAAGAGTCGTTGCTCCTTTATGTGGCGGCTAACAACAGGGCGGTCAGCGTTGCGATTATGGTCGAGCGCAAGGTGGCTGGGAAGGAATATCCTGTGCAAAGGCCGGTTTACTATATCAGTTAGGTCCTGACAGAATCTAAGCAAAGATATCCGCATTGGCAGAAGCTGGTAGACGAGGTTTTCATGGCTAACCGCAAGTTGAAGCACTACTTATTAGGTCACCAAATAACTATGGTTAGTTCTGCTCCGTTGGGGGATATTATTCAGAACAGGGAAGCTACAGGGAGGATTGCCAAATGGGCATTAGAGCTGGGACCTCTTAACATCAGGTATGTTCCTCGCACGGCGATCAAATCCCAAGCTTTGGTGGATTTCATAAATGATTGGACAGAGTGTCAAGCTCCCAAAGAAAAGCCTGATAACACATACTGGACTATACACTTTGATGGATCAAAGCAGTTCGAGGGGTCTGGAGCAGGGGTTGTCCTGACATCCCCAAAAGGTGACAAGTTTTGTTATGTGCTCCGGCTGATGTTTCCATGCACTAACAATGCGGTGGAGTACGAGGCTTTGCTTCATGGGCTTAGATTAGCCAAGGAGATGAATTTGAGCCGGGTCAGGTGTTTGGGCGACTCAGATATTGTGGCTCAACAAGTTTTTGGCACCTGGGACTCCAAGGACCCGTGGATGGCAGCTTACAGGCAGGCGGTAGATATCATTGCAGGTCACTTCAAAGGATATCAGGTAGATCACATTGATCGTCGCAAGAACGAGGCGGCTGATGCTTTATCACGGCTAGGTTCCCAACAAAAGCCGGTGCCGCCTAATGTCTTTCTGGATGTCTTACACCATCCGACTGTCAAGGTACCTTCAGAGGAAGATTTGGCTGTTCCTGACCCGGAGGCAGAATTGGTGGCGACTCTACATGTTATCCCAGATTGGACAGTTCCTTATTTGGCCTATTTAACCCGGGGCGAGTTACCTGAAGATGAAGGCTTCGCCAGAAAGATCACCCGCCGAGTTAAGTCCATGATGATAGTAAACGGTGAGTTACATAAGTGCAGTGTAACAGGGGTTTTTCAACGTTGTGTCTCGCCAGAGGAGGGCCGGCAGATCTTAAGTCAAATCCACACTGGTGATTGTGGACACCATGCCGGCTTGAAATCTTTGGTGGTCAAGGCTTTCCGGCACGGGTTCTTCTGGTTGATGACTCACAAAGATGCAGAGGACTTAGTTTGTAAGTGCGACGGCCGTTTGAAATTTGGCCGCCGTGCTCATGTTTCGGCTCAAGAATTGAGGATGATACCAATCACTTGGCCGTTTGCGGTCTGGGGGCTGGACATGGTAGGGACTTTCAAAAGATCCAAGGATAAGAAAACGCACCTCCTGGTGACGGTTGTCAAATTTACACGGTGGGTAGAGGCAGAGCCGGTCAGCAAATGTGACGCGGCTACAGCGGTTCTATTCATTAAGAAGCTGATCTCCTGCTTTGGTTACCCGCACAGCATCATTACTGATAATGGTACAAATTTATCCAAGGGGGCTATGAGGAAATTCTGTGATGAAGAGCACATCTGGCTTGATATTTCAGATGACGCGCATCCACAGTCCAATGGTCAGGCGGAGCGCGCCAATCAGGAAATTCTAAGAGGGATCAAGCCACGGCTTATGGTTCCTCTGCAGCGAACGCCTGGGTGTTGGGTCAAAGAATTACCCTCCGTCTTCTGGAGCATCAGAACCACCCCTAAAAGGTCCACAGGTTTCACGCCCTTCTTTATGGTGTACGGCGCTTAGGCCGTTTTATCCAGTGACATACGACATGACTCACCGAGGGTGGCGGCTTACGTTGAGACGGACAACGAGACGGCATGCCAAGATGCATTAGATGCTCTGGAAGAGGCGTGGGGGTTAGCAGCAGCCCGATTAGCAATTTATCAACAAGAACTACGCCGCTATCACAGCCGCAGGGTCAAGACCCGGACGTTCCAGGAAGGCGACTTGGTGCTCCGGATGATTCAAGACCAGACAAATATGCATAAACTATCACCCCCATGGGAAGGACCCTTTGCAGTCAGCACAAATCTCAACAATGGGTAGTATTACCTCATTGATATCCGAGACGACTCAGATACGGCTGGTCAGGAGACCCGTCGGCCATGGAACATCGCGCATCTCCGGCCTTATTTCACCTAAGGGTGTAAGATCTATCATTGTACCTACCACGGTTATATGAATAAACAAAGAAGCCTCTGTTGTTTCATACACCCTCGTATGAGAGAATATTAAACAATATTCCGGTTGATGCATCAACTGAAGTTGGCAAACGGCAGTAGATGCCTATTAGCCAGGTGTTATGCCATAAAATCCGGCTCAGAAAAATGAGTCGCGGTGAGGGCGGCTTCTCGCCTTCGGGTGCAGCTTCTAATGCCTATCCGCCGGTGCTTTTCGTCATATTGCTGAACGGTGGTAGACACCTATTAAGTCAGCATTTTGCCACACAAAAAAACAAAAACCGACTAAATTAGTCGTGGCGACGGCGGCTTCTCACCTTTGGGTGCAGCTTCTAACGCCTATCCATCGGCGGGTCATGCCGTAACTGCTGAGGGGGGCTTCTTACCGACGGGTATCGCTTCTAACACCCTATCGGCCAGCTTTATGCTATCTCCGGCTAACCAGTTTAGCCGTGGTTATGAGAGGTTTCTTACCGACGGGTAGTTAACATCTCATGACCCGCGAACGGCGGCTTCTTACCTCCGGGTACAGCTTCTAATGCCTATTAGCCGGCATAAGGCCATGTAAAAACAGTTAAGGTAACTTAGCTGTGGTGAACGGCGGCTTCTTACCTTCGGGTACAGCTTCTAATGCTTATCCGCCGGCGTTTACGCCATACCCCTGGGTATATCTTCTAAATGCCTTATCGGCCGGGTTTTCACACCACTTCCGGCTGACCAAAGCAGCTATAATTACCACAAAAGGAGTTGCCACCTCCAGGTGTAATTTGCCTAATCTTGGCTGCAGGTGTTTTCTATGATAAGCAAGGCAAGCCTAAATTATTCAAAGCATACAAAAGACAAATGGCAAGCAAAAGCCAGGTCATCCTATAAACATCAAGGACAAGTCTTATCTATTACACTCCCGGAGGAGATCAAAATTTTGGACAAGTTTTTTCAGCCGTCACACGGCGGGTTAAGCTGCTACAAGGTTGGTAAATTGGAAGCTAACTAGCTGACGAGTCATCCTGCGACGGCTCTTTTGGGGCCTTGATCTGGAGGTTATCCAAATCCCAATTGCAGTTTGTTAGAGATGCAAAGGAGCCTTCGAAAAAGGTGACGGGTCAAGTTCTGGAGCAAAGAGATCCTTACTCTGAGCCGGCGTCAAATCTTTGCACTCATACAAAGGACCACGGACCCTGTTCTGCTCCGAGTCATAAGCCACGTGATAAGTGGATAAGTCGACCTCCTCCGCCAGAACAGAAGCCAAGACCCAGGATTCCTTCATGCACCGGCTATAGTCCGCGTTAGTGAACTCTGAGCCGTCGTCCTTTCTCGAAGGAAAGCCGTCCATCATCTCGGCGGCTGTCAGACCCGGAACGAAAGCAAGAGCCCGGCTGATGCCTGCAATGGCCCCTTGGTGGGCGGCTGACTTCTTGAGCTCGGTGATCTGCTTCGGCATAGTGGAGAAGAGCTCCAAGGCGCCCTTGAGAGTCGCCGGAATTTTGTCCTTGAACTGTACAGCCTTCATGGTACAGATGGCTCCACAGTACAGCTGTTTGGTTAGAGTGTAGACGGCTTTAAACCGCAAAAGGCTATCAGAAGCCAATTGTCGGCTCCTAGGGCCTGTATAAATCAGACAATTCAGATGAGCCGCCACCTAAAGTAAGGAGAGATACATTGGAAATGCAAAATGGTCAAGAGCTTACCAAAGAGGGCGGCTGACATCTTTGATATATGGCGCTTCAGGCCTTGAAGTTCATCCGCCACGGCTATCAGCCGCTGGTCGGCGTCATTCGCTCGCTGGGTCAAAGCGGCCTTCTCAGACTCGGCCGACTCCTTAAGGGCAGCGAAATCACCCTTGATTGTGGCCAGCTCCTCAGAGAGAAGCCGGTACTTTTCATCAGCAACGCTGCGGGCCTCTTGTTGAGCCGCTAGATTGGTCTTCAGGTCCATCAATTTCGACCCGGTGTCGTTTAAAGCTTCCTGTGACACATCAAAATACAGGATAAGTCGCCAAAATAGATGATGAGTGTTAAAGACAAAATTATGCAAGTCTCAAGCAGATTGCACGCAATATGTTTGACACTTGGGGGCTAATGTATGTTTCATTTCTGAGAATACAATGCAGTTCCGGTTCATCTTCTTCAAAGTTAACCCGGAACTTGGGGGCTACACTATGGCTCTTCAAATTACTTATAATGTAAGCTCCGACTCAACTTTATCAAGTTTGAGTCGGCCCTTGGAGGCTACAAGTGGTTCTTCATGATATCTACATTAAAGCTCCGACTCAACTCTGTCAAAGTTTGAGCCGGCCCTTGAGGGCTACGATCGGCTGTTCACGCTATCTACATTTAAGATCCGGCTCAATTTTGGCAAAGTGAGATGGCCCTAGGGGACAATGGCTATGGATTTTCTATAGAAAGTCAGGAAAGACCCGGTTCAACTCTTTACTAGATTGAACTGGCCCTTGGGGGCTAAGTAAGGTTACGGTGGCAAGAGGAATACCTCATATTTTGTCTTCATCAAAGAGACCAGCCGAAGCTCTAGATAACGGGTAGTGGTAAGCCGGTTCGTATACCCGGCATGGAGCTCTTCGGCCGTCATCTTCTCAAAGGAAGAATCTAAATCCAGTTTCTTGGAGGCTTCGGCCGGCTCTTTATGCCTGGTCAGCACATGAGCTGGAGGAGACTGATGAGCAGAGCCAGTGATAACAACCTCCGGAGTTGCAGTCATCTTGGCAGGAGTTGGCGGCTTTGAAGGAGCCCTTGGAGGGATTTCCAAGATGATATCTTTAGTGGTCAGCTCAATGGAAGCAATGGGTGGATCTACGTCTGGTTGGACCTCCTCCAGTTGTTCGAGTTCTGGCTCTTGAACAGCAGGGCCGGGGGAGGGCTTGTTGGTTTTCCGACGCTTGGCTTGAGCACTGCAGGATAAAAAAGGTAGAATCAAAAGGATGTTATTACCCTACAAAGAGCCAGATGTTATAGTAGAAAGACACTTACAGCAGGCTGATCTTCAGAGGTGGTAGAGCGATCGCCAAAGAGTCGCCGGAAGAAGGGGAATCTGAGAAAAAATTCAGGAAGGATGAGACGGCACCAAATTCATAAATAGAAAAGAGTCAAAGAGGAACACATACCTCAGCAGGGCGTTTCTTCGGAGCCGGTGAGTTCAGCAACCCGGACATAAGCTCAGTGGAGCCTACGCTCCGGGTCTGGCAATGTTCAGCCTGTTGTTGCTTTTTCAAAAGAAGTCGGGACCCAGGTAAGCAAGAGGATGAGAAAGAGGGACTTTTCTGATAACCCTCCATGGCTTTCAGGGGACAAAGCATTCTGAGCCGGAAGAAATATAATTTACCTCAAGCGCATTGGCGCGGCTGGTCTCCACTTCGTCCTGCGAATAAAACAAGTATTGGTAAAACAGGAAGGTAAAGGATCAAGCAAACAATTAAAATTTGACCTCTGAGCCGGATGACTGTGGTGGGTCGAACCAGTCCTCCTGCGGGATGTCTTTCTTTGCCTGCTTGGCCGGGGCTTTCTTCCTAAGCTTCTTCGGAGGAGGGACATACTCCTTTTTCCAAAATTCAGAGTCGGCCTATGAAAATAACCCAGAGAAGAGTAATAGATCAGCAAAGGTATAACAAAATCCAAGAGATGGATAAGAAGAAAATGGCTTACATCTGGAGCCAGGTTGTTGACGCGGAAAGGCGCCAGGCCGATGGTGCTACATGAGCCGGAGGCTTCATGGACAAGGCTCCGAATGATAGTAGTAATGTCATCCTCTGTCAGAGTTGATTTGCTGAAGCACAAGGAGCTGTCGTACTTTCCTTCATATTCACACATAAGCCGGCCTCTATGGCTTAAGGGCATGATCCGCGAAGAAATCCAGCAGCGGATCAAGTCTAATCATGTTAATCCATTGGCCATGAACTCCTTGATCTTGGAATGAGCCGGCTCGTACCTGGCACGCTCCGAAGCTGAGAGCCGACCTAGAAGCTCTGGATCTGTCCTGACCGGGAGGGACGATAACCCGGCAAGGGGCGCTCATTCTCAGGAGAGGTATCCTGGCAGTAGAACTAGGTCTTGTTCCAGTCCTTCGGATGACTCGGCATTTGAGCAGCCGGAAAGATAATGTCTCGGCGACGTTGAATCCAAATGTCGCCTAGCTCCAGACTCGGACCGCCCATCATCTTGGTTTGGCGGTTGGCATAGAAGAACTCTCGGAAAAAAACACAGACGGCTTGGTTTGCAAGTAAACTTCGCAGAGCATTTGGAAGTTGCATATATTTGAAACAGAATTGGGGGCCAAGTCTTGAGGGTGAAGCTTGTACAAATGAAGAACGTCACGGAAGAATTTGGAGCCGGGTGGCACGAACCCTCGCTCGATGTGATCAGAGAAGACTACTACCTCTCCTTTTGGGGGAGAGGGTTGGGTCTCATTACCCGGAACCTGCCAATGAAGGACCTCCTGGGAAGGGAGAGTACCCGCTTCGACAAAGTCCGCTAGGTACTCCTCCGTGACACAAGACCCAACCTAGTTGCATGAGTTGGATGCACGAGACATATTGGCGGCTGTGCAAAGGGGATAAGCGGCAAGTTAAGAGCAAGAAGGTATCTATGGCGGCTCGCCATTTTGAGGGTTCTACAAATACTATGCCATAATCCGGCTGATGAGAGCCGGAGAGGCCAGACGGTTCAAAAAGGAAAAGCGGAGCGAAAATCGGCTAAGTCCTGAAAACAGGTTCCAAAAACTACCACTACAATTACGGATCTACAAAAGCGGGGAAAAGAAATCTTATTTCAACCTAGCGAAGAACAGTGGAAACAGAGAAGCGCAAAACGGAGCCGCATCGGTCCATGCATTATGCACGGCCGCCCCGTGCGCGGCGGCGCAGCAAGAACGCATGCTAAGACGTCGACGGCGTTGGGACACCCTAGCAGTGGTGGCACAGAAACCCGAGCGTCAACAGCGGAGCTTCCCGCGAAACCCAACTACGGCGGCGGAGGCCCTAGGGAGTGCGAGGACTCACCGATGATGGAGCGATGGACGCGAACGAGGCTCTGGCACGATTCAGGTTGATGCAGCGGCCTGGTCGGTGAAGATGCGGAGACGGCGCCGAAGGTCGGATGCGCTAGAAGCGGAGACGGCGCCGAAGGTCGGATGCGCTAGAAGCGGAGACGACAGGAGGAAGAAGAGGAAGAATGGGCAGGAGAAGAGAGGTTTCCATCCGCACGGGTCCTATTTAAAGAGAAGGCGAGGCGGGCGTGAAAATCTAGGCAACAAAACCATTTGACCAAGGCGGACGCCTCGATTCTCGGGTTGACCATTTAATAAAAGATTCGGTTCTACGTCAGCGGATCTCATGACATCACACCTGGTCATCATGGGGCAACTTCCCAAGGACCAGAGAGGAAGGATGAACAGAGCAAGATCAATTCGACCTGGGGCCTAATGTTGGGGATATAACCCCGCAACATGACCCGCCCTTAAGGCTCCGGGTCATGTTGATGGCTCGTGAGCCAGCCCAAGGGTGAGCCGTAAAACTGGTGGCCCAGGAAGATAGACGGCTCAAGGTGTGGGCCGCAAGGTGGCCCGGACGGAGAAGACCCGGGTGTGTAAGCCGCTCGGAGACAGCTTGGACAAGAAGATAGAGAGAGACTCAGATGTTCAATCAGACTCGGTTAGACAATTCTAAAGACCCGTTGGTCTTGACCTCCTATATAAGGGCAGACCCGGGGCGACTTAGATAAGGGTAATCGAGAACTAGATCAAGCTTTAGCTCCCTTGTAATCGATACAACAAAGCAATACAAGCACAAGCAGGACGTAGGCTATTACCTCGACTTGAGGGGCCGAACCTACCCGTGTCTTTTGTCCCGATCAACCCCTTTGAGTCCATCACGTTAGCGATGGCCTCGAATCCAATTTCGTTCACCCGGACATCTGTCGTGATAAAACCACGACACCTTCTACCTCAGATCCGAAGGCAAAGTCTTTGTTGCCAAGAATGGATCCTTTCTTGAGAAAGAGTTTCTCTCGAAAGAAGTAGGTGTGACGAAAATAGAACAAGATGAGGTAATTGTATCTCCACTCGAACCGGAAAGTAGCACAACATAGGAAGTTGTTTCTGTGGAGCCTGCACCGGCTGGAGAGGAAGTTAATGATGATGATCATGAAACTTCAGATCAAGTTACTATTGAACGTCGAAGGTCCACTAGGACACGTTCCGCACCAGAGTGGTATGGCAACCCTGTCCTGGACAACGGTGAACCTTCGAACTATGAAGAAGCGATGGTGGGCCCGGATTCCAACAAATGGCTTGAAGCCATGAAATCTGAGATAGGATCCATTTATGAGAACAAAGTATGGACTTTGGTAGACTTGCCTGATGATAAGCGAGCCATAGAAAATAAATGGATCTTTAAGAAGAAGACTGACGCGGATGGTAATGTGACCGTCTATAAGGCTCGGCTTGTCGCTAAGGGTTATCGACAAGTTCAAGGAGTTGACTACGATGAGACTTTCTCACTCGTAGCGATGCTGAAGTCTGTCCGAATCATGTTAGCAATTGCCGCATTTGATGATTATGAGATCTGGCAAATGGACGTCAAAACAGGCATTCCTTAATGGCTTCCTTAAGGAAGAACTGTATATGATGCAGCCGGAAGGTTTTGTCGATCCTAAAGATGCTAAAAAAGTATGCAAGCTGCAGCGCTCCATCCATGGGCTGGTGCAAGCATCTTGGAGTTGGAACATTCCCTTTAATGAGGTGATTAAAGTGTTTGGGTTTATACAGGTTTATGGAGAACCCTGTATTTACAAGAAAGTGAGTGGGAGCTCTGTAGCATTTCTCATATTATATGTGGATGACATATTCTTGATGGGAAATAATATAGAACTTTTGGAAAGCATAAAGGCCTACTTGAATAAGTGTTTTTCAATGAAGGACCTTGGAGAAGCTGCTTACATATTAGGCATCAAGATCTATAGAGATAGATCGAGACGCCTCATAGGTCTTTCACAAAGCACATACCTTGACAAGATATTGAAGAAGTTCAATATGGATCAGTCCAAGAAGGGGTTCTTGCCTGTGTTACATGGTGTGAGATTGAGTACGACTCAATGCCCGACCACGGCAAAGGATAGAGAAGAGATGAGTGTCATCCCCTATGCTTCGTCCATAGGCTCTATTATGTATGCCATGTTGTGTACCAGACCTGATGTGAACCTTGCCATAAATTTGGAAGGAAGGTACCAAAGTGATCCCGGAGCGGAACACTGGACAGCGGTCAAGAATATCCTGAAGTACCTGAAAAGGACAAAGGGCATGTTTCTCGTATATGGAGGTGCCTAAGAGCTTCTCGTAAAGGGTTACGTCGATGCTAGCTTCGACACAGATCCGGATGACTCCAAGTCGCAAACCGGATAGATGTATATTTTGAACGGAGGGGCAGTCAGCTGGTGCAGCAGCAAGCAAAGCGTCGTGGTGGCATCTACATGTGAAGCGGAGTATATAGCTGCTTCGGAAGCAGCAAAGGAAGGAGTCTGGATGAAGGAGTTCATCACCGACCTAGGAGTAATTCCCAATGCGTCGGGCCCGATGACTCTATTCTGTGATAACACTGGAGCTATTGCCCTTGCCAAGGAGCCCAGGTTTCATAAGAAGACAAGACACATCAAGCGCCACTTCAACTTCATCCGTGATTACATTCAGGAGGGAGATATAGATATTTGTAAAGTACATACATATCTGAATGTCGCAGATCCGTTGACTAAACCTCTCTCACGAGCGAAACATGATCAACACCAGAACTCTATGGGTGTTCGATTCATCACAATGTAACTAGATTATTGACTCTAGTGCAAGTGGGGGACTGTTGGAAATATGCCCTAGAGGCAATAATAAAATGGTTATTATTGTATTTCCTTGTTCATGATAATTATCTATTGTTCATGCTACAATTGTATTAACCGGAAACCTTAATGCATGTGTGAATACATAGACCACAACATGTCCCTAGTGAGCCTCTAGTTGGCTAGCTTGTTGATCAATAGATGGTCACGGTTTCATGACCATGGACATTGTATGTCGTTGATAACAGGATCACATCATCACGAGAACTATGTGATGTACAAGACCCAATCCTAAGCATAGCACAAGATTGTGTAGTTCGTCTGCTAAAGCTTTTCCAATGTCAAGTATCGTTTCCTTAGACCATGAGATCGTACAACTCCCGAATACCGTAGGAATACTTTGGGTGTGCCAAACGTCACAACATAACTGGGTGGCTATAAAGGTATGCTACGGGTATCCCCGAAAGTATATGTTGGGTTGGCACGAATCGAGACTGGGATTTGTCACTCCGTGTGACGGAGAGGCATCTCTGGGCCCACTCGGTAAGACATCATCATAATGAGCTCAATGTGACTAAGGAGTTAGCCACGGGATGATGTGTTACGGAACAAGTAAAGAGACTTGCCAGTAACGAGATTGAACAAGGTATAGGGATACCGACGATCGAATCTCGGGCAAGTATCATATCGGTAGACAAAGGGAATAGTATACGGGATTGATTGAATCCCTGACATCGTGGTTCATCCGATGAGATCATCATGGAGCAAGTGGGAGCCAACATGGGTATCTAGATCCTGCCTTTGGTTATTGACCAGAGAGGTGTGTCGGTCATGTAGGTGTCTCACGAACCCGTAGGGTCTACACACTTAAGGTTCAATGACGCTAGCGTTATAGGGAAATAGTGTACATGGTTACCGAAGGTTGTTCGGAGTCTCGGATGAGATCCCGGATGTCAAGAGGAGCTCCAGAATGGTCCGGAGGTAAAGATTTATATATAGGAAGTGAGGTTTTGATCATCGGAAGAGTTTCGGGCATCACCCGTAACATACCGGGACCACCAGAAGGGTTCTGGGGGTCCATCGGGAGGGGCCACCAGCCCCGGAAGGCTGCATGGGACGAAGGTGGAAAGAGACCAGCCCTAGAGTGGGCTGGTGCGCCCTCCACCCTGGCCCAAGGTGCAGCAAGGAGAGAGGGGGGCAAACCCTAGGCCTAGATGGGCCCTAGGCCCACCCTAGGGCGGCTAGGTGTAACATCCCAAACTTTGGAATGTTATAATAATTATTAGAATGATTGTTTGTTTGTTTGAGTGATTGAAAGTGAGTGAAATTTGAAACTTTTGAAAATTTTGAAAGTTTGATGAGAGGGAATGAAATGACTTTCCCAAAACTTTCAATCTGCATTTTGATCACCAGGAATTCAAATTCATTTCATCACAAAACCCTAGAGTGAAGATGACATGACTTCTTCCATTTAAAGAAATGAAAAGGGATTTAAAAATGATTTGAATTTCCATTTTTGAAAATATTTCAAATTCAAAAAAAACTTTATGCAACTCAATGATTTTCATGAGAGAAGATAATATGACTTCTTCAAATTATATGAAATATGAGTTGGAAGTTAAAAAAAAGGAATTGAAAGAGCTTTTGAAAACCTCTGGATTATTTTGAAAAATCCATTTCATATTGGTCCCAATCCAAAATTTTCAAAGAATTCAAAACCCTGACAAAAATTTGAGAGGAGTAACATGACACTCCAAGACAGGGGGTAATTTGTGAAGTTTTTGAATCATCAAACCCAAAAAGTTATTTGAAAAATATTTGCAAAAGTAAATAAAGCCAATTAAAGCATTTTCTGAAAAATGATTTTTTTAAAATTATTCAAATGCCAGAATAAAAATGTCCATTAAATGGAATTTATTATTATGTTAATTTTGATATAAAATTTGACTATATTTGGAATTTATTCGAATGCATTGATCAAGTTTTATGGCTCTGGTAAAATCATAAATAGGAAACGGTAACGGTTTATAATAAAACCGGCCGGCCCACAGCCTTTAAAGCCGATTTTATTTCGTAACGGTCACCGCTATAACACCCCCTCTTTCTCTCTCGCTGACACCCTGGCCCCACCGCCCGATCCTCTCTCCCGCGCGGTCGTCCTCATCCTCCCGCACGCGCCGTCGTCGCCGGCTCCCCTCCACGCGGATCTCCTCCCTCCTTACTCCCCCGACCCCTCTGAGCCCCTATAAGAAGCCCCGCTCCCCCTCTGCCCATTCCCCTTGTTTCCCCCTCCTCCCGTGTCCTCCCGACGCCGGAATAGCTCGCCGGAGCTCACCCCGACCGCCGCGCCATTTCTGCTCCACAGCTCCACCCCGGTTTCCCCGAGCGCCATCGAGCCCTCCCTCCACCTCCTCTCGCTCACGCGCACCTCCACATGCACTCACCCGTGCACCAAACCCACGGGAACTACCTCCCCGTCGAGCACCCGAAGGTCGCCTCCGCCTTCGAGCTCGCCACCGACGGCTCCGTCACCCCCTCGCCCCACTGAAGCCACCCATCTCATCGCCGTCGTCGCCCGCATCGAGTGGTGCCTTCGCCATCGCCGGAGGGTCACTAGAGCACCGTCCCCGACGACCACGACATTTCGGACTCACCGGAGAAAGCCCTCGCCGGCGACCATCTCACCGTGAGCCCTCCCCTCTCTCTCTCAACCGTTGGATCAAACTCCTACGCGCCAGATTAGAAGAATTAAACGCCGAAGCGTTTTCCTCTAATGTCCGGTCACCCGCTCGCATGCGCATCCCGTAGCCAATAGCAGAGCGCCACGTCACCACCCCTGTCCGTTAGAAGCCATTTTTCTGTTTTAATTTCAAAAACAAAGAAAGTTCTGATTTTATTTTCTTTATATCTCTTAAACTACTTAATGTTTTTAACTGATTTCTTTTGCATTAGATCAACAATTTCATCTAGTTTCTGTGAATACCAAATTTGACTATGTTTGAACATTTAAATTTGAATTTGAACAGATTTGATTTAAGTTTTGTTTTCTGAATATCATGATTTCTAAAATGAATTTTTGACTGATTCTTTTTCCTACTTGTCACTAGTGACCATAGCTATCATTTGGTATATTTTGAGAATTTTATAATAATTTTAAATAGTGTTTTCAAACCAAACAGAATCTGTTTAGTTTCATATTAGTTTATCTACTTTGTTTTATTTTTGAAAATCTGAATATGATTTATATTAAGTTTCAGATTTCATTTAGTTTTGTTGTTCCAAACCTTAGTAATTTACTTGCTGTTAACAAAAGTTAATTTGCTTAGTTTATAAATTTTGTTGTAGGGATCTATACCTCTTTCAAATAGGTATAGTTGTTTTAAAAGCAAATTTGTTAGTAACAATTCTTCTAAATAAAGTTTTAAGTATTTAGATTCTGTTTTCAAATAAAGTTTTTACTAATTCTTTTCTGTAAATAAATGTTTTAAACAAAAATAGTTTAGTTTTACCCTATTATTATAGGAAACTATATTTTTCTTCAATAGGTAATGTTTTATAAAACAAATTAGTTTTAATAAGTAATTCTTTCACAAGAGTTTTAGATGAGTTAATTTTGTTCTTGCTGTTAACTTAGTTGTTTCATAATTTGTTTTCTCTTAGTTTATGGTTGTGCTTGTAGACAAACACTTATGTTGTTTAGAATGTTGTTTTCATAGTTTTAGTTGTTTTTCAAAAGTAATTCATTTTGATAGAAAAATATTTACTAATATCCTTTTATTATATTTTACTTTTGTTTTGGGTTTTGTGTTACTTTTGAATTTGTTGGAGTTTTGTGTTTCAACTTTGTCTTAAGTATTTCTTCATCAACCTTGTTGCTTTTGTTTTGTGTCACTTTTGATTGTTAGAATTGATTGTTAGTATGATTGCTTATATGAATGCAATGCTTGTTTATATAGATTTTCATCGGAGAGTGACTAATAGTTCTATCAAGTTATTTCTGAGAGCGATCTTTCTCTGCATCAACAGTACAGGCAAGTTCACCTTGACCATCTATTTCATACCTATGTTTTTATTGCATGTAGTGACATCATTCAGCACATCCCTCCCGTAGTGTTATTGAAATTCTTGTAGTTGAGTAGAATGCATGAGGTAGGAACCCACCACTGGTTACTAAAGCCCCGGGAACGTTAGTTACTTTTATGCTATGCTAAAGTAGACGGGGTTTGGTATGAGCGTTCGTGAGTGGTGTGAAGAAGGACTCTACGTCAAGACGACAACTTCATGAAGACATTTTCAAGTTCTGCATCTTCAAGTCCTCAAGACTTCAAGACTCGATAAGACAAGTTTTCAATACACACTACTGGGTGAAGGATGGTTGATTGGGCATCCCTGGAGAAACCAGTGGATGGCCGGGATGCATGGAGAAGCGCCATGACATCTTGCGGAAAGCTTCACCCAGACTCAAAGAGAAGGATGAATACTTCATGCCCGGAAGCTTACCTGTGTAGCCACAAGTCATTATGGGCTCTGGCTTGGTTGATCTTTGTTGTGACTCTGCTGGGCAGTGCTACGAGATGTAGTCGACGTTAGGATGGGATGGGCACTGTCGGACAGTCAGGGAAACACTCTGAAAGACCATGTTTCTTTCATCCTGTTCTCAAACACCAGGTAGTGCGAGGACTTACCAGGAGGGAAAGAATCTTGTGGGTAAAGTACACAACACTCTGCAGAGTTAAACCTAATCGATTAGCCGTGTCCCCGGTTACGGACAATTTGAGCTTCTAGACTTGGATCTATCTCTGAACTCTCAACACTGGACTGATAACTAATTGTGGGCAACTTATGATACTTATGGGCATTGAGACATTGGTTGGCGGAACCATGTCATGATAGGTAACTCTATAGTGAAATTCCTGATATTCCTTTGTTGTAGGAAAATAAAATCAGCTTTTACGCAAAAACTTAGACACAGAGCCACAAAGCCTTTGCATATAGAATAGTCTTTATTCTTCTGTTCTACTATGGTGATCTTGCCAGCATATTCAAAATGCTGACCCACACGGCTGCAACGTCTTATGTTGCAGATACTCTTCTACGACGGGTAAGAGTACGATTCAGGGTCACGGTCCGCACTCAACTTGCCGTTGGTGTTATTGGGACTCCACTCCCGTTGACTGTATCCGCTGCTATTTTAAGGTATATGTCAGTTTTACGTTATTTACATGTGATTGCACTTTGATATATACATTGATGTACTGTGTGTGCCAGCATACTGATCCAGGGATGGCACAGAAAACACAGAGGCTTGACTCATTTTGAGTCAGGTCGCTACACTAGGGCTGCCGCACCACCTCTCCCCTCCCTTGGCCGCCGCACCAAGTCCCATCTAGGGTTGCCGCCAGACACTAGGGCGGGAACCCTAGGGCGCAGCCCTCCCTCCTCCTCCTCCTATATATAGTGGAGTACTTGGGGGCAGCCAGAGACACACATCTCTCTCTCCCACGGCGCAGCCCTACTCCTCCGTCTCCTCGTTCTCCGTAGTGCTTGGCGAAGCCTTGCTGGAGACCATGCAGCTCCACCGTCACCATGTCGTCGTGCTGCCGGATCTCTCCCTCAACCTCTCCTTCCTCCTTGCTGGATCAAGGCGTAGGAGATGTCACCGGGTTGCATGTGTGTTGAACGCGGAGGCGCCGTTGTTCGGCGCTAAGATCGGATTCCACCGCGATCTGAATCGCTGCGAGTACGACTCCACCAACCGCATTCTTGTAACGCTTACGCTTTGCGATCTACAAATGTATGAAGATGCACTCTCCCCACTCGTTGCTGGTTTCTCCATAGATGGATCTTGGTGAATACGTAGGAAATTTTTTGATTTACTACTACGTCTCCCAACATGTCCATGCAGTAAAACCAAGTCTTATTCCAGTGCTTGGGGTGACTTGGCATTTGAATGGTAACGCAGCAAAAAACAAAAATTTCTCGACCTACGCACCAGCCCAGGACCACTATGGAGACTACATACAAGGTTTGATCTTTTTCGTTACCGACTCGTAGCGCAACGGAAGTAGAGTCGATGACGATCGGTGGTGCAGATCCACGCACTAGGATTTTACAACCTCCTAACCGCGAGGATGTAAACCCTCATCTGCCCAGCGGATAGCCCTCCGGGAGGCGGTCGGACAGTCCCCCGAAGGGTGTCGCGGACAGCCCTTTGGGAGGACCTCCAAAACTCGGATTGTCACTCGGACAACCCTTTGGGAGGACCTCCAAAACTCGGACTGTCACTCGGACAACCCTTCGGGAGGACCTCCAAAACTCGGACGGTCATAGGGACAGCCCTTCGGGAGGCACTCTCGAACTAAGACCGAAACTATGATCTCTCTACAGAGTTGCACACATACGGTATCATCTATTCGGCAGGGCTTCGCCGTCCAGAACTAGTTCCAACCGGAACCCAGACAGCCTTTCGGCTCTACGAAACTATATCGTGGGAAGGAGAGAAGAAAGGCAGATCATGCATGCCATGTGTGAGAGAGTTCGAGTGAGTTTTTGGGCTGCCTCCTAACCCCTATTTATAGGGTGAGAGACTATGGTAAAAATACCAAAATGCCCTCAGATATTTTCACCATTCATAATAGTGATTCCACTATTCATAAATAGTGTTTCCCACTATTTGCAATAGTATTTTCCACTATTTCGTAATAGTGTTTTCACTAGCCATGAGATATTTTCTCCCAATAGTGTTCCCACTATTCACAATAGTGTTTCCACTATTCACGAGATATTTTCTCCCAAAAAGCACTTTCACTATTCACGACGACATTTTTCAGCGTCCGGTCGAACTGAAAATATTTATGTGGGCTTAGAACATTTCCAGTACCCCACTAAAATAATTTTCAATGCGATCCGGAACAATTCCGGATTAGTGATTTTCATCTGTGAAAAGCATCTGAAGTGGTTCCGGCAGCTTCGGAACATTTCTGGTTTTTCTTCCGGAAAATTCCCAGAAGTTTCCAGAATGATTCTGGCACCCTCC
This sequence comes from Hordeum marinum, assembly GCA_022496015.1. Classification (NCBI taxonomy): domain Eukaryota; kingdom Viridiplantae; phylum Streptophyta; class Magnoliopsida; order Poales; family Poaceae; genus Hordeum; species Hordeum marinum. The sequence continues at coordinate 503,188,511 of CM039676.1, forward strand.
AAGAATTATCATGCATGTGCCGAAACCAATTTGACTTAATGGTATCCCCTAAAACAACTTTTCAGTTTTACCGAAACTGTTTCGGTGTTCTCTCTGCGGAACTTTTCCGCTGTCCGAAACTTTTTCGGTGTCCGAAACTTTTTTGGTGATTTTCTCTCAGACTCCCTGTCTAGTATTCAGCAGATAGATGACCCTTAAGCGTGTGGCCCTATAGGTTCGGTGAAGCATCGACATGACCCGGAACCCCTTCCGATTAATGATCAACATCGGAGCCGTGGACACCCATATTGACCCCTATACCCACACGAATGAATATTCGAGTGAACCTCCAGTAGCCATGTGCTATTCCTGTTGCTTCGCAATATGTTACAAATACCCGAGGCGAGACATGTTGGAATCCCCGTGGATCAACAACTTGTCCACTATGCCAGTTACCTCGTTACCGGTATTGTTCTCTTTTATCGTTCCCGTGTTCCGGCATCCCCGTGATAAGATCACAAAATGTCTGGCCAGACGATGATGGATACCGTAACACCGAGAGGGCCCAGAGATATCTCTCCATCGTCGGAGGAGCAAATCCCAATTTTGAGCTATCAAGTTAACTGACATACTTTTCCATGAACCCGTAAGCCATCGTAATAGCCACCCATTTATGGATGACGTTTAACAAACCCCAAAGTTCATGAAGCAAGCATGAAGAAACTCGATAATCTCACGGTCTAAGGAATTATGCAAACATTAACTTCTCTGTGTTATTAACCATTAACTTATGACGAATGTATCTCATAGCATAACATCAATTTGGGTCGATTCAACACAAATGTTCTTCTAACATTGTGCCCTCAAAATTGTCGGCATAGCCATGCCCATGATCAGGAGAACATGATCATCATGCAATACTTGAGCCAGTCTTAGAGGCTAGACTAGGAATACAATTTACCGTTTATTATTCCACATGTGCATATGAGTCTTCCTTCAAGCCTCGTGGTTATTGTAGACTCGAGAACCATAGCAGTTATAGCATGGAACATAAACCTAATTATGAACATGGAGATAATCAATAACATTTATTATTGCCTCTAGGGCATATCTCGTAGAGATTCCCACTTGCACTAGAGCCAATAATCTAGTCAATGCTAATGCACTTTACACCTATGGCATACTGGTGTAAAATATGCTTCGCTTGTGGTATAGCCTGATGTCCGACGGATCTGACAACTTCAGCTCCGTGTGTAACTTTGCATATCCTCGCGTTTTCACGCTATCACAAAATTCGTATTTTGTGTGAACTTGGCTTTGCATATGTGTGAATCATTTGTCGAAGCCTGATTCCTGAGACTGAGTTATGGAGCAACTATCTGCAGTAGTGTCTCATATACCAAAGCCATCTTGGAACCATACTAAGTTCATGAATGAACTATATGATTCAACAACTTCTTTGTCTCTTCCAAAGCATCAACATACTTAGCCTTTGTTACAGAATTCACCACAGTATCTTGTTTGGAACAATTTCCAACTACCGTGCCACCATATTATGTATTACACAAAACCCTTAACTTAAATCGAAAATCGCATGGAGCATTGATTGAGACTGTATCGATGTAATTACTTACAACAAGCACTTCATAATCTCTGCTTGCGAGAAAACATGTCATCAGCACTACTCTAGTACTTAATGACATCTTTCACTGTTGTCCCATGATCAGTGCTTTGATCACTTTGGTATCTATACTCGCAACAACTTGGGAGTATTGGACATATCTGGTTGTTTTTACATACCATTGAATACATGATTTAATCTAAACACTAGAGTGTGTGGAATCTCAATCATGTATTTTACTCGTCAGTGTTTTGGGACACTGAGTCTTGCAAAAATTCTTTCCATGTGACTTCGGCAAGAATCACTCCTTGGAGTTTTTAAATGCTCAAAGGTTTTAGCACCTTGTCAATATATATTCATTGCTTAGCCCCATTTGGTAAATCTATCTCCATAGATCATCATGCCTAATCTTGAGGCTATTTAGCCTAAGCACTTCATCGCAAAACTATTTTCAAATGAAGTCCTAATTCGTCTCAAGAAATTTATTTCCAATTAACAATGTGTCGAGCACACAACGTTTTTAGAAATATTATTATGCTCCTACTTAGTTTCTTGAATCACAAGCATCTTCGTTAACCATTGATGAAATCAAAAAACCCTTTTTGACCATTTCATCAAACCACGAAGATTCCAACTCCATTTTGCTCTCTTCTGTCCATTGCTGGAACTCTAAAGTTTGCATACTTACTAGCATCCTCTGGATCGACAAATTACTTTGGACTGTATCACATACAAGTCCTCGGTTTCATTTCCATCAGATGGAAATCCTTTTGTCATCCATGTTTGATATCTCATGATTGATATATGTATTAATTGCTAGTTCAACCCGAACCAACATTAAGCAAAGCTATGGTGAAACAACCTCATCGTAGTCAACTCCTTGAACTTGTTATTTCAACAAGTCGAGCTTTATGGATAAAACATTTTTTTATCTCTATCAGTTTTTAGTTCCATAAATATTCGTTAGACTCTAAGTCCTCTGAAAAGTGTATCAAGGTTTTAATCTTGAATCCCTTATATGGAAACTATCTCGGATTGTATTGGCATTTATCCAATCCCGGAGTCAGGGCCCATCAACGCTTCCTTGTGTATTGTAGGTATACTGTTGTCTAACAACAATATCTCGTTTGCGCACCTGATAGGTTTGCACGAGCTTTGCCTACGTGGTTCAGCTGCACATTCGACCGAAGTCCATACATTTTATTGTAGAGACTTCCGTATCAGTCATAGTAGTAAACAACGGAATCACTTCCAGGGTTTCTTTCCTTTGAACTGATGACGAAGATATTGGTTATCTCGTCGAGTTGTACTGTCCTCCAACTCACCTTTTGTAAGAATTGTTCTCTTTAAAAGCATACCGTTTTGTGGCAAAACCCTTTGCCTCGGTATAGTGGTGGGGGAATACCCAATGACTTGGGATAACCATACAAAGTAGCACTTGTCTGATTTGGAATAGGTTTGTAACCTTTTACACAAGCCCCATATTCCAAATGTTAAGAAAAAATATAACATGTTTGGGCGTACCAAACCATGGCGTTATTTCAACAGACCTGATGGATCTCTTTTCAGTGTACAAGCCGCAGTCTCTAAAGCATCACTCTATAAAAGGGATACTAGCAAATCTATTTATGTCATCTTTGATCTTACCCTGTCATAAATGGTTTCATTACATCTTCACGGACTTACCACTTGCAGTGGTGTTCCGGGAGGTGCAAGTTATGAAACTCTTTTCACAACTCATCAGACATTCGCTAAACTTGTTACTCAAATATTCCTTTCCGCAATCAAATTGCAGAAACATAATTTTCTTGGTACAATAACTTCTACTTCATTTTTGAAAACCTTTCGAATGATTTCAAAAGATCCAGACTTACGTCTCATCAAGTAAATATCCATATATCTACTTGAGTCATTTTTTAAGGTAGACAAATCCACTGTTTGCAAGAACATTTATCGGACTACATACATCAAATGTATGATCACCAATAAGTTCTTTGCTCGTTCCTTATGGCCTGTGAACGGTATTTTAGTTAGTTCACCTTTTGGAGGAAAGTTGCAAGTGTCAGATGATTCAAAATCAAACGACTTCAAAATCCATCATAATGGAATTTTCCATGCGGGTTTCTCCAATGTGACCAAATGCAGTGCCACACATATGTGGTATTCTTTTAGTCTTGTGACATTTAGCGTCCGTATTACGGATGTATCATATTTCCATCAATATTCATAACATACATCCCATCTAGGATGGAAGCATGACCCTTCATGTTATTCATAATACTGAACAACAATTGTTGTTTTTATGAACCACTCTTTTGCAACAAACATTGTGCAATGGGCTAGAGTGTATGAAACTCTAAAATGAATTATAAAAGTAACCCCAGAGGTAATGTATTATTATCAATATTCATAACATATGTCTCATTCATAATGAAAGTATGGCCCTTATGTTATTCATAACACCGAACATGAAAAGTTCTCTTATGAACAACCTTCTTGCAAGATACCTTATGCAAAGGGCTAGAGTGTGAAACTCTAAAATGAATTATGAAACTTAATACATAGGGAATACACCGATGGAAGGCATAGTAACATTTACTATGTTCCCTGCGTGTATCTAAACCTCATCCCTGGCTAGTCTTTCAGGCCATAGTAGTTCTTACATCGAGTTGCAACAGAATGCAATCGAGCGGGTATCTTTGTGACCAACTCACAATACCCAAGAATTAGTGACTAACATGTTTAACCATAATTCCCAAGAATTATATTTTTGACCAGCCTTCTATACATCAAAAACTTGTATGACATTCATACATGAGCTGGATATTCCAGTCTTCTTTGCTTTTGCCATTATACTTCTAACAGTTTAACTTTTCAGTGTTTCTCCTACTCTCAGAAGAAGCATCCAACTTAAGAGTGGCGTTAGCCCTAGACTTTCTACGCGTGAAAGTCTCACTAACACCCTTTGGACACGTCCTTTCTCTTTAAGTTGTTGTTTTATTCACCTTTCATCATATGACAGGCGTTCTCCTGGATCCCTCTCTTATCAGTCTAATGCATAGTAAACTTCTTTACTAGTAGTTTGCAAACAAACATTGCTTTGGATATCTCATATCTTTTAGCCTTTGTCTGTCTCTGAAAATGATTTTTAGATTCCATGAATATCACATAACTATCCAAACTTTCGAAGTTCGGGTCTCATGGAAGCAAACATATTGCACTTTGACTGAAAAGGATTTCTAGCTTTTGGATCGAAGGACGAGAGTCACATGATCCATAGAATTAGCGGGAGAATACCAAAAGCATGTGATAGGACAAAGTCCTTCTCAGCACTCTTGAGGACAATCCTCACATTAGGTTACCAACCGTAAAGTTTTAACCAGATATTTAATAGCTATTCAATATTAAAAGGGAAGGTGGAAATGCGAGCCATTATCCTACAACTATTATGCAAATCACACTTAGACATTGTTCAAAATTAATTGCACTGAGAATTAAAATAATTCAATTCTACAATGCGCTCCCACTCAAATCAATATCTCTCATAATTGATTGTGAGTGATTCAAGATCCATATTACAATTCAACGCCAAGGATGTATCCATCTCAAGTGACGAGAATTGTAATCGGTAGGCCAACTTGCCAATCACATCTCTATGTGACTCTTGTTCATCTTTCGATGCGTGTGTTCCGAGCTCATGACTTTCATGCCTGAACATCAAGACAACCAAGTGATCACGCTGCGAGGTCTCAACTCACCTGCCTCACACCCGTACAATCGTTCGTACCCATGTATCCATGTGATACCCCGAAAGAAAAGATGCCATGACGGTGATACGCTTGGGAGAATACTAACTACTTGATATTTTGTGAGAGATCACCCTAATAAAAGCGACTACCGCGCAATCAAAAGGGTGCATCATAAGGGATAAACATCTCAGGCAATTCATAATAGCATGATATGGTATAGCCCTTTCTGACGAAGAAGTATTTTATTCCTTCGTCTTCGGCATTCACGTTGGTGTTCACCTTCGTGAAGATTGCAGCACCTTGTCGATGCACCAGATAATATTGCTATCTCGATAGCTAATAAAATAAGTGCATTACATAAGGTTGACACGCAGGTCATTAAAGTGCAATCATATGGCTCCAGCCATCATGTCGAATCATCACACGCAGGTCATGTTAATTACATCATATAGTCATCTCATACATAGTCAAATTAATATGAGCATTGCTATACCACATCATATGCACATGCAAACCATCCTGCAAAACCAAGTTAGACGCCTCTAATCGGTTCATGCAAGAACTTGTTTTACGTGGCTTCTAAGGTTTTGAAACAAACCAAATCTACCAATGTCCATCATCAAGTATGATAATTAAAATTGCTAGATTAACTTTCCACGGTGTATGAAACACGAGATTATAAAATCTCGAGCCCCATACTAAACTTCATCATACGCGTGACCCCCATGCAGATCGCATCTGCATTGCCCTTTTGTCTGCGAAATATCCATCTTTCTCAACTATGGTGGAACCCAAAGAACTGTTAGCACCTCGTTGATCTGTCGATCAGCATACTCACGAGCAGCATGAAAGGAACGCGGATTGCCAGAACTTTGTGAGATTCCACCATGCCGTTAAGATCAGGATTACGCAAATTCTAGGGAAGCAACAAGAACATCGGGTTACGTATTTCATATGATACCCGCACAAATAATTTTCAGTAATAGATCTCATCTACTACCTAATTATATTGTGCAACACCCATACATCTCTATGTATTCTAGATCGCAACTTGCATCTACGCATAGGATGGCTCTTGATGCCACTGAATGGTAACGCAGCAGAAAACAAAAATTTCCTGACCTACGCACCAGCCCAAGACCACTATGGAGACTGCATACAAGGTTTGATCTTTTCGTTACCGACTCATAGCGCAGCGGAAGTAGAGTCGATGACGATCGGCGGTGCAGATCCCCGCATCTAGGATCTTACAACCTCCCAACCACGAGGATGTAAACCCTCATCTGCCCCGCGGACAGCCCTCTGGGAGGCGGTCGGACAGTCCCCTAGACGGTGTCGCGGACAGCCCTTCCGGAACCTAGACAGCCTTTTGGCTCTACAAAACTATTTCGTGGGAGGGAGAGAAGAAAGGTAGATCATGCATACCATGTGTGAGAGAGTTGGAGTGAGTTTTTGGGCTGCCTCCTCACCCCTATTTATAGGGTGAGAGACTATGGTAAAAATACCAAAATGCCCTCAAATATTTTCACTATTCATAATAGTGATTCCACTATTCATAAATAGTGTTTCCCACTATTCACAATAGTGTTTTCCACTATTTCTTAATAGTGTTTTCGCTAGTCATGAGATATTTTCTCCCAATAGTGCTTCCCACTATTCATAATAGTGTTTCCACTATTCATGAGATATTTTCTCCCAAAAAGCACTTTCACTATTCACGACGACATTTTTCAGCGTCCGGTCGAACTGAAAATATTTATGTGGGCTTAGAACATTTCCAGTACCCCACTAAAATAATTTTCAACGCGATCCGGAACAATTCCGGATTAGTGATTTTCATCTGCGAAAAGCATCTCAAGCAGTTCCGGCAGCTCCAGAACATTTCCAGTTTTTCTTCTGGAAAATTCCCAGAAGTTTCCAGAATGATTCTAGCACCCTCCAAGAATTATCAGGCATCTGCCGAAACCAATCTGACTTAATGGTATCCCCTGAAACAACTTTTCAGTTTTACCGAAACTGTTCCGGTGTTCTCTCTGCGGAACTTTTCCGCTGTCCGAAACTTTTCCGGTGTCCGAAACTTTTTTGGTGATTTTCTCTCAGACTCTTAGTCTAGTATTCAGCAGATAGATGACCCTTAAGCGTGTGAGCCTATAGGTTCGGTGAAGCATAGACATGACCCGGAACCCCTTCTGATCAATGATCAAGATCGGAACCGTGGACACCCATATTGACCCCTATACCCACACGAATGAATATTCGAGTGAACCTCTAGTTGTCGTGTGATATTCCTGTTGCTTCACGATATGTTACAAATACCCAAGGTGAGACATGTTGTCATCCCCGTGGATCAACAACTTGTCCACTATGCCAGTTACCTTGTTACCGGTATTGTTCTCTTTTATAGTTCCCGTGTTCCGGCATCCTCGTGATTAAATCACAAAATGTCTGGCCAGACGATGATGGATATCGTAACACCGAGAGGGCCTAGAGATATCTCTCCATTTGTTGGGGAACGATGCATGGGAAACAAAAAAATTCCTACACACATGTAGATCTATCCATGGTAATGAGCATCTACGAGAGGGAGAGTGGATCTACATACCCTTGTAGATCGCTAAGCGGGAAGCGTTAAGAAATGCCGTTGGTGTAGTCGAACGTCTTCGCGATCCAAATCGCCGAGCGTCCCGCGATCTCATCACGATCCGTCTCACGATCTCATCACGATCCGTCTCACGATCTTTTCATGATCCATCTCACGATCTTGATCACGATCTATCCCGTGAACTCATCACGATCTGTCCCGTGATCTTATCACGATCCGTCTCACGATCTTGCTCACGGTTCCTCCAATATAGCGCCGAACAGACGGCACCTCCGCGTTCAGCACACGTACAGCTTGATGACGATCTCCGCCTTCTTGATCCAGCAAGAGGGATCGGAGAGGTAGAAGAGTTCTCCGGTAGCGTGACGGTGCTCTAGCGGTGGTGGTGGAGCTATTCCGGCAAGGCTTCGCCTAAGCACTGCAGAAATCCGATCTAGAGGAGAAACTATGCACTGGAGAACGGGTAGCACGTGGCTAAAATCTGGTGCCAAAAAACCCTAAAACCTCTAGTATATATAAGGGGAAGAGAGGAGGAGGCTTGGACCTCAAAGGACCAGCAATTGGGTCGGCCAAATCAAGTGGGAGAGGTGGAATCCACCTCCAATCCTACTAGGACTAGGATTCACCCTATTTTTTGCCTTTTTCCACCTTTTTCTCTTTGGGCTTTTCTTCCCAGACTCATGGGCCTTGTGTGGGATTTCCACCAGCCCACTAAGGGCTGGTATTTACTCTCCCACGGCCCATGTAGCCTCTTGGGTCGAAATACCCCTCCCGATGGTCTCCCGGTACACTACCGATGAGCCCGAAACTTTTCCGGCGACCAAAATAGGACTTCCTATATATGAATCTTTACCTCCGGACCATTCCGGAGCTCCTCGTGATGTCTAGCATATCATCTGGGACTCCGAACAACCTTTGTTCACCACCATACATAACTCTATACTACCGAAACGTCACCAAACCTTAAGTGTGCAGACCCTGCGGGTTCGAGAACTATGTAGACATGACCGAGACATCTCTACGGTTAATAACCAATAGCGGGACCTAGATGCCTATATTGGTTCCTACATATTCTACAAAGATCTTTATCGGTCGAACCTCTATGTCAAGGATTCAGTTAATCCTGTATGATGTTCCCTTTGTTCTTTGGTATGTTACTTGCCCGAGATTCGATCATTGGTATCTCCATACCTAGTTCAACCTCGTTAATGGCAAGTCTCTTTACTCGTTCCGTAATACAAGATCCCGTGACTAACACTTAGTCACATTGCTTGCAAGGCTTATTGTGATGTTGTATTACCGAGTGGGCCCTGAGATACCTCTCTATCACACGGAGTAACAAATCCCAGTCTTGATCCATGCCAACTCAACAGACACACTCGGAGATAGCTGTAGAGCACCTTTATAGCCACCCAGTTATGTTGCGATGTTTGATACACACAAGGCACTCCTCCGATGTCTGTGAGTTGCATGATCTCATGGTCGTAGGAACATATACTTGACATGCAGAAAACAGTAGCAATAAACTGACATGATCATATGCTACGTTTGTAGTTTGGGTCTTGTCCATCACATCATTCTCCTAATGATGTGATCCCGTTATCAAATGACATCTCATGTCCATGGCTAGGAAACCTTAACCATCTTTTGATCAATGAGCTAGTCTACTAGAGGCATACTAGGGACATGGTGTTGTCTATGTATCCACACATGTATCTGAGTTTCCGATCAACACAATTATAGCATGGATAACAAACGATTATCATGAACAAGGAAATATGATAATAACTAATTTAGTATTGCCTCTAGGGCATATTTCCAACAGTCTCCCACTTGCACTAGAGTCAATAATCTAGTTCACATCACTATGTGATTCGCATTGTTATGAATCTAACACTCAGTGAGTTTTGGAGCTCGATCATGCTTTGCATGTGAGAGAGGTCTTATAGTCAACGGGTCTGTGACATTCAGATCCATGTGTACTTTGCAAATCTCTATGTCAAACCGTAAACACTGTTACCACACTCCACTTGGTACTATTCCAAATGGCTGCTCCACTATACATATCCAGATTGCTACTACGAGTCATCCGGATTGGTGTTAAATCTTGCATCGACGTAACTCTTTACGACGAACTCTTTATCACCTCCATAATCGAGAAACATCTCCTTAGTCTTTGAGTTACTAAGGATAATCTTGACCACTGTCCAGTGATCCACTCCTGGGTCACTCTTGTACCCCTTGACGGACTCATGGTAAGGCACACACAGGTGCAGTACACAGCATGGCCTACTATACAGAGCCTATGGCTAAGGCATAGGGGACGACGTTCGTCCTTTCTCTTTATTCTGTCGTGGTCGAGCTTTGAGTCTCACTCAACTTCACACCTTACAAATCAGGTGAGAACTCTTTCTCTGACTGATCCATTTTGAACTCTTTCAAAATCTTGTCAAGGTATGTACTCATTGAAAGTCTCATCAAGCATCTTGATCTATCTCTATAGATCTTGATGTTTAACAATTAGGTAGCTTTATCCAGGTCTTCCTTTGAAAAACACTTTTCAAACAACCGTTTATGTTTTCCAGAAATTCTACATTATTTCCGATTAACAATATGTCATCCACATATACTTATCAGAAATTCTATAGTGCTCCCACTCACTTTATTGTAAATATAAGTTTCTCGTAAACTTTGTATAAATTTCAAAAACTTTGATCACCTCATCAAAGTGTATATTCCAACTCCGAGATGCTTGCTTCAGTCCATAGAAAGATCACTGAAGCTTGCTCATCTTTTAGCATCCTTAGGACTGACAAAACTTTCTGGTTGTATCACATACAACCTTTCCTCAATTAAACCGTTAAAGAAACGATGTTTTGACATCCATCTGCCAGATTTCATAATTGAAAAATCCAGCAACTGCTAACATAATTCCAACAGACTTTAGCATCGCTACGAGTGAGAAAGTCTCATCGCAGTCAACTCCTTGAACTTGTTACAAACTTCTTTGCAACAAGTCGAGATTTACAAATGGTGACATTTACCATCTGCATCTTTCTTCATTTTAAAGATCCATTTGTACTCAACGACTTGCCGTCCAACGAGCAAGTCTACCAAAGTCTATACTTTGGTTTCATACATGGATCCTTTTCTCGGATTTCCTGGCCTCTAACCATTTGTCGGAATCCGGGCCCATCATCGCTTCTCCATAGCTCGTAGGTTCATCGTTGTCCAACAATATGACCTCCAAGACAGGGTTGTCATACCGCTCAGGAGCAGTACACATCCTTGTGACCTACGAAGTTCAATAGTAACTTGATCCTGAAGCTTCATGATCATCATCATTAACTTCCTCTTCAACTAACGTAGGCTTCACAGGAACATCTTCCTGTGCTGCACTACTCTCTGGTTAAATAAAGGTTTAACAACCTCATCAAGTTCTATCTTTCTCCCACTCAATTCTTTCGAGAGAAACTCTCTCTCGAGAAAGGACCCATTTTTAGCAACAAACACTTTGCACTTGGATCTGAGATAGAAGGTATACCCAACTGTTCTTAGGGTATTCTATGAAGATGCATTTGTCCGCTTTGGGTTTGAGCTTATTAGGTGAAAACATTTTTTCCACACAAGCGTCACATCCCCAAACATCAAGAAATGACAGCTTAGGTTTCTATCAAACCATAATTCACACGATGTCATGTCAATGGATTTAGATGGTGCCCTATTTAAAGTGAATGTAGTTGTCTCTAATGCATAACCCCAAAACTATAGTAGCAAATCGATAAGAGATATCATAGCAAGCACCATATCCAATAGAGCACGACTATGACGTTCGGACATACCATCACACTATGGTGTTCCAGGTGGCGTGACTTGTGAAACGACTTTCACATTGTCCAAATTTGTATGCCAAACTCGTAACTCAGATATTTACCTCCACGATCATATTGTAGACATCTTTATCTTCTTGTCACGATGATCTTAAACTTCACTCTGAATCTGCTTGAACCTTTCAAACGATTCAGACTTGTGTTTCATTAAGTAAATATCCATTATATCTACTCAAATCATCAGCGAAGGTAAGAAAATAACGACATCCACCGCACGTTACAAGACTCATTGGATTGCATACATCAACATGTATCATTTCCAATAAACCACTTGCCCGCTCCATCAATCCGGAAAACGGGGTCCTTAGTCATCTTGCCCAAAAGGCATGGTTCGCATGTCTCAACCGATTCAAAATCGAATGAGTCCAAAGATCCATCAGCATGGAGTTTCTTCATGCACTTTATGCCAATATGACATTTAGCGGTAGTGCCACAAGTATGTGGTACTATCATTATTAAATTTGTATCTTTTGGCATCAAAAACATGTGTATTACTATGATCAAGATTCAACAAACCATTCTCACTGGATGCATGACCATTGAAGGTATTATTCATGTAAACAGAATAACCATTATTCTCTAACTTAAATGAATAATCATGTTGCAATAAACCCGATCTAATCACGTTCATGCTCAACGCAAAACACCAAATAACATTTATTTAGGTTCATCACTAATCCCGAAGGTAGAGAGAGCGTGCGATGTTGATCACATCAACCATGGAAACATTTCCAACACACATCATCACCTCACCCTTAGTTAGTTCTCCGTTTATTCCGTAGCTTTTACTTCGAGTTACTAACATTTAGCAATTGAACCGGTATTCAATACCCAGGTGCTACTAGGAGTACTAGCAAGGTACACATCAATCACACGTACATCAAATATACTTCTGTCGACGTTGCCAGCCTTCTTATCTACCAAGTATCTAGGGTTGTTCCGCTTCAGCGACCGCTCTCCTCATAATCGAAGCACTTAGTCTCGGGTTTGGGTTCAACTCTAGGTTGCTTCACTAGAGCAGCAACTGACTCGCCATCCATGAAGGTTTCCTCCTTGCCCTTGCCCTTCTCAAAACTAGTGGTTTTACTAACCATCAACACTTGATGCTCCTTCTTGATTTCTACCTTCGCGGTGTCAAACATCGTGAACAGCTCAGGGATCATTATTTCTGTCCCTGGCATTTTATAGTTCATCACCAAGTTCTAGTAGCTTAGTGACAGTGACTTGGAGAACTATATCAATCACTGTCTTATCTGGAAGATCAACTCCCACTTGATTCAAGCGATTGTAGCACCCAGACAATCTGAGCACATGCTCAACGATTGAGCTATTCTCTTTAATCTTGCAGGCAAAGAATCTTGTTGGAGATCTCATATCTTGCAACACGGGCACGAGCCTGAGATCCTAATTTCAGCTCTTAGAAACATCTCGTATGTTCCGCGACATTCAAAACGTTTTGGAGCCTCAATTCTAAGCCGTAATGCATGACGCACTAAACTATCAAGTAGTCATCAGAACGTGCCTGTCAGATGTTCACAACATCCATAGACGACGCTAGAGGGGTAGGCGCACCGAGCGGTGCATTAAGGACATAAGCCTTCTGTGCAGCAATGAGGACAATCCTCAGATCATGGACCCAGTCCGCAATATTGCTACCATTATCTTTCAACTCTATTTCTCTAGGAACATATAAAAATACATGGGAGCTACAGCGTGAGCTAGTAATCTACAACATAATTTGCAAAGACACTTTGACTATGTTCATGATAATGAGTTCAATTAATCATATTACCTAAGAACTCCCACTCAAATTGACATCCCTCAGGTCATCTGAGTGACACATGATCCAAATTCACCAACTCAAGTCCAATCATCACGAGAGTTGAGGTGGCTTCAATGGTGAACATCATTATGTTGATCATATCTACTATATGACTCATGTTCGACCTTTCGGTCTCTTGTGTTCTGAGGCCATGTCTGTACATGCTAGGCTCGTCAAGTTTAACCCGAGTGTTCTGCATGTGCAACACTGCTTGCACCCGTTGTATGTGAACGTAGAGTCAATCACACCCGATCATCACGTGGTGTCTCAACACGACGAACTTTCGCAACGGTGCACACTCGGGGTGAACACAATTTATCTTGAAATTAAGTGCGGGATCACCTTATAATGCTACTGTCGTCCTAAGCAAAACAAGGTGCATAAAAGGATTAACATCACATGCAAATCATAAGTGACATGATATGGCCATGAACTTGTGCTTTTGATCTCCTTCATGAAAGCACCGGAATGATCTCCATCGTCACCGGCACGACACCATGATCTCCATCATCCTGATCTCCATCAACGTGTCGCCATCTGGGTTTGTCGCGCCCAACATGCTTCTACTACTATTGCTACCATAGTGATAAAGTAAAGCATTACATAGCACTTAATGATTGACACGCAGGTCATACAATAATTAAAGACAACCCTATGGCTCATGCCGGTTGTCGTACTCAATGACATGCAAGTCGTGATAATCTATACATCACATGATCATCTCATACATCACATATACCACATCATGTAATTGGCCATATCATATCACAACATACCCTGCAAAAACAAGTTAGACGTCCTCTAATTGTTGTTGCATGTTTTACGTGGCTGCTACGGGTATCTAGCAAGAACAATTCTCATCTACGCAAAAACCACAACGGTGATACACTAGTTGCTTTTCAACCTTCTCAAGGACCGCCTTTGTTGAATCCGATCCAACTAAAGTGAGAGAAACTGTCACCCGCAAGCCATCTATGCAACAAGTTGCGGTTGAGGGAACCGGTCTCTCGTAAGCGTAGGAGTAATGTTGGTCTGGGCCGCTTCATCTCACAATACCGCTGAACCAAAATCCGACCAAGAGAGGAAGCAATCTAAGAATCAACGCCCACAAACCTTTTGTGTTCTACTCGAGATCTCATCTACACATAGACCTAGCTCATGATGCCACTGTTGGGGAACAGTGCATGGGAAACAAAAAAATTCCTACGCACACGCAGATCTATCCATGGTGATGAGCATATACGAGAGGGAGAGTAGATCTACATACCCTTGTAGATCGCTAAGAGGGAAGCGTTAAGAAATGCGGTTGGTGTAGTCGAACGTCTTCGCGATCCAAATCGGCGAGCGTCCCGCGATCTCATCACAATCCGTCCCGCGATCTCATCACGATCCATCTCACGTTCTTGTCACGATCCATCTCACGATCTTGATCACGATTTGTCCCATGAACTCATCACGATCCGTCCCGCGATCTCATCACGATCCATCTCACGATCTTGATCACGGTTCTTCCGATCTAGTGCCGAACGGACGGCACCTCCGCATTCAGCACACGTATAGCTTCATAATGATCTCTGCCTTCTTGATCCAGCAAGAGGGAGCGGAGAGGTAGAAGAGTTCTCCGGCAGCGTGATGGCGCTCTGGCGATGGTGGTGGAGCTATTCCGGTAGGGCTTCGCCTAAGCACTGCAGAAATCCGATCTAGAGGAGAAACTATGCACTGGAGGAACGAGTAGCACGTGGCTAAAATTTGGTGCCAAAAAACCCTAAAACCTCTAATATATATAAGAGGAAGAGAGGAGGAGGCTTGTCCCTCAAAGGACCAGCAATTGGGTCGGCCAAATCAAGTGGGAGAGGTGGAATCCACCTCCAATCCTAGTAGGACTAGGATTCACCCTATTTTTTGCCTTTTTTCACCTTTTTCTCTTTGGGCTTTTCTTCCCAGACTCATGGGCCTTGTGTGGGATTTCCACAAGCCCACTAAGGGCTGGTATTTACTATCCCACAGCCCATGTAGCCCCTTGGGTCGAAATACCCCTCCCGATGGTCTCCCGATACACTACCGGCACTCCCGGTACACTACCGATGAGCCCGAAACTTTTCCGGTGACCAAAATAGGACTTACTATATATGAATCTTTACCTTCGGAGCTCCTCGTGACGTACGGGGTCTCATCCGGGACTCCGAACAACCTTCGGTCACCACCATACATAACTGTATACTACCGAAACGTCACCAAACCTTAAGTGTGTAGACCCTGCGGGTTCGAGAACTATGTAGACATGACCGAGACATCTCTATGGTCAATAACCAATAGCGGGACCTAGATGCCCATATTGGTTCCTACATATTCTACGAAGATCTTTATCGGTCGAACCTCTATGTCAAGGATTCAGTTACTCCCGTATGATGTTCCCTTTGTTCTTTGGTATGTTACTTGCCCGAGCTTCAATCATTGGTATCTCCATACCTAGTTCAACCTCGTTACCGGCAAGTCTCTTTACTCGTTCCGTAATACAAGATACCGTGACTAACACTTAGTCACATTGCTTGCAAGGCTTATTGTGATGTTGTATTACCAAGTGGGCCCTGAGATACCTCTCCGTCACACGGAGTAACAAATCCTAGTCTTGATCCATGCCAACTCAACAGACACACTCGAAGATACCTGTAGAGCACCTTTATAGCCACCCAGTTACGTTGCGACGTTTGATACACACAAGGCACTCCTCCAATGTCTGTGAGTTGCATGATCTCATGGTCATAGGAACATATACTTGACAT
The DNA here is from genome assembly GCA_022496015.1 of Hordeum marinum. Lineage (NCBI taxonomy): Eukaryota > Viridiplantae > Streptophyta > Magnoliopsida > Poales > Poaceae > Hordeum > Hordeum marinum. The sequence continues at coordinate 503,204,957 of CM039676.1, forward strand.
GCAGAAAACAGTAGCAATAAACTAACACGATCATATGCTACGTTTGTAGTTTGGGTCTTGTTCATCACATCATTCTCCTAATGATGTGATCCCATTATCAAATGACATCTCATGTCCATGGCTAGGAAACCTTAACCATCTTTTGATCAATGAGCTAGTCTATTAGAGGCATACTAGGGACATGGTGTTGTCTATGTATCCACACATGTATCTGAGTTTCCGATCAACACAATTATAGCATGGATAATAAACGATTATCTTGAACAAGGAAATATGACAATAACTAATTTATTATTGCCTCTAGGGCATATTTCCAACACCATCGTCGGAGGAGCAAATCCCAATCTTGAGCTATCAAGTTACTTGACATACTTTTCCATGAACCCGTAAGCCGCCGTAGTAGCCACCCATTTACGGATCACGTTTAACAAACTCCAAAGTTCATGAAGCAGGCATGAAGAAACTCGATACTCTCATGGTCTAAGGAATTATGCAAACATTAACTTCTCTGTGTTATTAACCATTAACTTATGACGAATGTATCTCATAGCATAACATCAATTTGGGTCGATTCAACACAAATGTTCTTCTAACATTGTGCCCTCAAAATTGCCGGCATAGCCATGCCCATGATCAGGAGAATAGGATCATCATGCAATACTTGAGCCAGTCTTAGAGGCCAGACTAGGAATACATTTTACCGTTTATTATTCCACACGTGCATATGAGTCTTCCTTCAAGCCTCGTGGTTATTGTAGACTCGAGAACCATAGCAGTTATAGCATGGAACATAAACCTAATTATGAACAGGAAGATAATCAATAACATTTATTATTGCCTCTAGGGCATATCTCCTAGAGCATTCGAATGGCCGGGAAAGCCATATCACGTCTTCTTTGAATGGAGACTCCGCTGAGTTCTAATCTGGGGCCAGCCGCCACTTCCGTCTGGCGGTTTATGTAGAAATACTCTCGGAAAAGTTCAACTGGCGGCTCTTCCTGTAAGTAAGCTTCACAAAGGATTTGGAAGTTGCACATATTTGAGACGGAGTTGGGTGCAATATCCTGACGATGCAACTTGAAGAAATGAAGGATATCTCGGAAGAATTTAGAGCCGGGCGGGCTAAAACCACGCACAAGGTGGTCAGCAAATATGACTATCTCGCCCTCTTTAGGGATGGGTTTCTTTTCATTGCCCGGAACCCGCCAGTGGATAACATTTTTAGCCGTCAAAGTTCCCGCGTCTACGAAATCCTGCGGGAACTCTTCGGATACAGCAGAGCCAACCCAATTGCAGGTTGAAGATGCCCGAGACATAACGGCGGGTTAAGGCTACGAAAGGTAGCGGTACGCGGTGGATCAGAAAGTGACTCAACAATTAAGACGAGTGAGGAAATTGGATATCAAAATATTAAGCCGTCGGCACAGTGTGTTGAGATAGACGCCAAGGCAATGGCGGGTTAAGATGATAGAGCAATGAGGGAAATACAACTAAGTGTGGATAAACAGGTTTCACATGTTGTCTTTATAGCTACGGATCTATAGGCAGAGAAAAACCAAGTTAATTTTAGCCCTACGAACGAACTAAGGAAGAACTAACAAGTTTCAAGCGCAGTAAGGGGAAACAACCACAGATCCGCAATAGGCTGTTAATGATTCTACATGGCCTACCGCAACGGGAAAAGGAACACTGCAAGATCCATAGAGCTACTTGTTGTTTGGCATTGCGGGAAGAACTTGCGTTCTAATGGAGCCGATGAACTCGATGGATTTTAAGCACTAAAGCTATGGATCTAGGGGAGGAAGAAAGACTTACCAGAAGTGACGCGGTGGACGCGGGCGAGATTCTGGTTCGTTCAGGTTGATGCAGCGGCCTAGGCAGATGACGGCGATGGAGCTTCACCGGTGCGACGGCGCTCAAGGGCGATGATGTCGAGAGGAAGAAGAAGAAGCGCAGGCGGCGGAGGAAATGAGAAGGACCCTTCGCGGTCCTATTTAAGAGGATGGAAGGCTGAACAGGCACGGAAATCAAGGCGGCAGAAACTGACCGACCAAGACGGACGCCTCGATTGGGCCGACATTTTTAGTGAAAAGATCCGTTGTGGACGTCACGGAATCTTTTTGGCATATTCGGTGTGACATCATGGCGGGTTACATATTTTCTTTCAGGTGATGGAGTGCGAGACTCGCCGCCAAGTGAGTTTGAAGATTGACGTGAGTTGGTTCAAATCAACCTGGAGCCTAATGTTGGGGGTATAACCCCATGGTAAGACCCGCCCAGATGGGGTCGGGTCATACCTGGCGGCTCATAATCAGGACTGGTGAGGCGGGCCGAAAGATGTAGGCCTGGCTATATGGCGGTTTACAGAGATGGGCCAAGACGAAGGCCCAGACAGAAGATAGTATGAAGACCCGGGCGGTTAAGCCGCCCGGAGATGGTTTGCCCAAGATGGCAAGGCGACTTAGAGACAGGATTGTCTATGTTGTAAGAGTCGGTGTAGGACTCGTGTAACCCAGGGCCTCGACCTCCTATATAAATGCGAAACCCCGGGGCGGCTTGGACATAAACAAATCAATCGAGGACTAGGTCAAGTGAATCCGCTCCCTTGTAATCGATACTCCAATCAATACAACACAATCAGGACATAGGCTTTTACCTCTTCTTGAGGGGCCGAACCTGGGTAAACTCGTGTCCCTCGTCTCAACCAACCCCTTTGAGTCCATCACCTTAGCGATGTCCTCAAACCCAAGTCTTCGGACATCTGCCGTGACAAAACCATGACAATATCACTCCACACAGGTGAGGCTTCCGAGCTAAATACGGTGTCTAGAAGGTTTCCTCATATTATCCCACGATATCCAGTGAACTTTGTGATGATCTTTCTCATCTCCCCACCAAACATCTCTTATTTTTCTGTCATATTGTTCACATAAGCTAGCATTCATTTTGAATAATATCATAGTGTAGGTAGGAATGGCCTGCTCCACCATCTTGACAAGGTTGTCCTTTACTCCATGTGACATGAATCTTTACTCTCACTTAGTGACCCTCCACATAAGTCTCTCATTTATGGGCTGAAAATGTGAATCCTTCATCCGGCCCTCTGGAGTGGGGAGGCCTAAATATTTTTTCTTGAAACCGACAGAAGTTATGCCCAAAATGTTCTTCATTTCTCCTGACTCAAAACCGTACAAACCTTGCTAAATAGCATAGAATATTTACTTGGGCTAAATAGTAGGCATGTTCCTTTCTGGAAAATTGAAGGGTGTGCTTCATAGTATGGACTTGATACACATCCCCTTTAAAGAAAAGCAATTTGTCGTCAGCGAATAAAAGATGTGAGATATCGGCCTGCCTCTCGCCATCTTGATAGGGGTAATATTTCCATTTGCACTTTCATCATTCAACACAAGTTCTAAGTGGGTCTCCATGTCTCAAGCCTCTCGACGAGTAAAAGTACTCTAGTAGCTCGCTAGTGGACCTAACTACATATCTTACTGATTTGACACAATTCATCACCCATGAGATCCATTTCCTGTGAAAACCAAGTTTGGAGAGGCACCTTCCAAGAATTTCCACTTAATCCAGTCACATACTCCCTCCGGTCCTTTTTAGTCTGCATATAAGTTTTGATCAAAGTCAAAGTGTCTCTATTTTGACCAAACATATAGAAAAAAATATTAACATTCACAATGTCAAATCAATGTTGTTAGATTCTTCATGAAATGTAGTTTCATACTATATATATTTGACATTATAGATATTGATATTTTTTAATATAAATTTGGTCAAACTTTACAAAGTTTGACTTGACCAAAACCTAATACGCGGAGTAAAAGGGACCGGAGGGAGTACTTTCGTCAGATCCAACTTACACGCAATAAGAATCCCGAGGGTTTCTGCTTTGTTGAATCTTATAGAAACATTTGAAAGTGACACTCGCATTGTGAGTGATCATTCTACTGGGTATTAAAGCACTCTGGTTTTCAGTTACAAGCTCATCAAGGATCACTCTTAGTCTTTTAACTAAGCACTTTGATATAACTCTGTAAATTACTAAGCACTTTGATATCCTTCAGGCACTCTGGTGAGTTACCTTTAGGTATGATGACGATCACCGTATCACTAATACCTTCTAGCATGACATCTTCTGCAAATAATTGTTTGACGGCCCTAATGATATCGTCCTTCACAACAGACAAACTTCTTTGCAAAAAGCTTGCAGGGAAAGTGTCCGCTAGGAGTGGCGTTTAGTGGGCCGGTCCGGAAAAGGGCACCGTTGACCTCTTCATCAGTTAAGTCTTTTACAAAGGTTATCATTGATCTCATGGCTAACTCTTGAGTCAAACATATTTAAAAGATACTTCGGCTCGAGGTCCACATCAGCTTCAAACAATTTCTTGAAATTAGTGGTCATAGCAGCAAGGTCAGCCAGGTTCTCCACCCAATTACCTGAATCGTCCTTTTTATGTCAATCCTTACACCCAAGGAAATAAACCATTTTTCCCGCAAAAAAGGACGTACATTATTTGCAACAAGAACAGGTGGTTGGATGGTCTAATGTCCCAGAAAATTATTAGTAATAGCGACAGTCCAAAGCCTAGAACCAAAAAATAAATCACAAACCAACATGTGGTTGTATGGTTAGCGAGGACAAGTTTTCAAAGAAATGATTTTGGTTCGGTACTACTGGCGGATCCCATTGGTAACCTCAGGATTTGGCTATGGTGATAATAGCTTCAACCAAATTCAATGTTGACCCGATAAATGAAATGGCATCTTCAAGCAACATGGATTACATTCGCTGAGGTCTTGAAATCTTCCAATCAAATTGCTGCATTTGATCAGTCACCGTTCGTCGCTGCTTCCTCCTTTCCATCAGCATTGAGAACCTTGGTACAGCCATCCAACACCGGAGGGATGGCCAGGGTGATGTCCTTGTCGTTGGTCGGTTGTGTGCTCTTTGATCCATGCATATATATCCCCTCTCGCCAACATGTAAGTGGTCCAGAGCCAAAATCTTAATAGTGCCTAGCCACGGCGATGTCCAGGTGTCGCCTCGAAACTCAAGACAGGGCCAGTATTGCCAAAGATGAACCGATAACTCAAGCCTGTCGTTGTCATTGGAAGGAATTTCATCGCTATCCGCCTTGAGAGCTGCATGCAAGAAGTGAACCATCTCCTGGAATCAAGATTCTCATTTAGTCCGGATGAAAATACAGGAACTACAGGAATACCCTTTTCACTTTGCTCAGCTGCCAAGTCCGCTAATTAAGTTCAGAATATGTATCTTTAGCGTGAATTGTGATGACTAGTAGCAGTGAATTAAACTGGAGTATTTGGACAACATATATACCAAACTTCCATACTTACAAGCTTGCATATCTTGGCAAGAATGTAAAGAAAGTTCCGCCTTTCTTTTTTTCTTCTGGCGGGGACAGGGACACGATCTGCTAACTATACATCATGCATGCATGAAGCAAAACCATCACATATGAAGCTTTCCTATTATTTTGAAATGCTGGAGTAACCTTTGACCTTTGTGGATTATAAACTAGCCTCTGAATTCTTGATAAACATTTGTTTTATTTGGTAACTCCAGGAAAGCCTAATAGTGGATCTAAAAATTTGTAATGATCCTCACTTGTTAAGATACTACTATCTTAGTAATAACCTTCGATTGCTCAGTGAACTCTACACCCGCTATAAAGTATATGCAGGGAAGATTAGGCGGTTAACTGCAGAATTCTGTATACTGAATCTTCCATGTGCAATCAAAAGCATAGGAAAGCTACTATGTGAAAATAGATGAATACCAGCATCTGGAGTCCCAGCCACACAACAGATTACCAATGTTAAGCTTCAGAATGTATCCCGTCGGGTCGAGTCCAGCACATAACAGTTAGGACCATATTCCACACCCCTAATGAACCATTACAATTGCCTAAAATCACGTATCGTATCGAGTCCCACAATTTGATATGGAGAACAAAAAACTGCAGAAGAACAATGCTCTTCAACGTACTCAATCAACATAATAATATGTGTCACCATGTGGGGTGGGATCAATCATGACCATCTTTCCTGTTGACTAGAGTGGCATATTGCTCTTCAACATACTCAACCAACATAACAAGCAATTCTCTAGCAATGTAAAAACTATAAGATCCAAACATATTATCCCGCTGTAAAGAAAACAGATTCCCAACCACAAAGCCTTGCCTCTTCATAAATATAGGTCAATAATGCACATAGAAATTTGTGCTGATGCTTTTGAGTGAAAGATCTTGTCTAAGAAATGAAGAAAATCTATAAACCCAGTATGGAATATAATAAACCAAAACTATGGCAATGAACACTGTAGCCTAGCAGAATGTGACATAACATATACATCTTCATGTCACTACATGGGCACTGCAGTCTACTGTTATATCCACCGTAGGCTATAAATATACTATATCACTAAACCTTCTATGATTGGAGTCCTCACAATCAATTGAGGTCTCCAATAGAGATTTGGTCGTCCAATTTTGACCGGGTCACCAATCTCTTTTATTTATTTTCTTATACAATGCAGTATGTCTCCTAATTTTTAAATCTTTATAATTAATTGAGGCTTCAATTTAAAATTGGGTCACCCGATATTGACTGGGACAACAATTTCTCAAGGGGCTCTCCTATTAATTTATTTTAAGTCTCTATGTTTTCTAATTTTAAAGCTCTTTCATTCAATTGAGGTATTCAATTTTGGATTTCGTTTACAATTTTGATCGGGCCAATGATTTTTCAAATCAATCAGCAGCAATTGGCCTATAAAAATATATTAACCCCTTGCAGACTCCTATCACCGCGAAAAAGCGCTACCATGTGACATTATAGCCAAATAAAGTACACACAACCAACGATGAAAAAACATCCCCACATAAGTATGAGTTGATTAGCAGAAAATCACACCGCGAAAGGCCCCCAAATATACTATATCACTAAACCTCCTAGGATTGGAGGCCTCACAATCAGTTGAGGTGTCCAATCGAGATTTGGTCATTCAATTTTGATCGGGTCAACAATCTCTTTCGTTTATTTTTTTTATACAATGCACTATGACTCCTAATATACTATATCACTAAACCTCCTAGGATTGGAGTCCTCACAATCAATTGAGGTCTCCAATAGAGATTTGGTCGTCCAATTTTGACCGGGTCACCAATATCTTTTATTTATTTTCTTATACAATGCGGTATGTCTCCTAATTTTTAAATCTTCATAATTAATTGAGGCATCAATTTAAAATTGGGTCACCCGATATTGACTGGGACAACAATTTCTAAAGGGGCTCTCCTATTAATTTATTTTAAGTCTCTATGTCTTCTAATTTTAAAGCTCTTTCATTCAATTGAGGTATTCAATTTTGGATTTCGTTTACAATTTTGATCGGGCCAATGATTTTTCAAATCAATCAGCAGCAATTGGCCTGTAAAAATATATTAACCCATCGCAGACTCCTATCACCACGAAAAAAGCGCTACCATGTGATATTATAACCGAATAAAGTACACACAACCAACGATGAAAAAATATCCCCACATAAGTATGAGTTGATTAGCAGAAAATCACACCGCGAAAGGCCCACCAAATAACCACATTATAAATAAACACAAAAACACACTCCATTGTTTCCCCCACGGGCCAAACTAAATACTCCATCAATTTCAAAATATTAGGATTATTAGTTTTTTGTAAAGCCAAATTTCTATAGTTTTGACCAATTTGAGAGCCAAAAATATTGACTTCCACAATATTAAACCAAAAATATGAAAATTCATTTCCTGATGAATCTAATAACACCGATTTGATATTATGAATTTTGATATATTTCTGAACAAAATTGATAAGACTTAAAGAGATTTGACTTTTCAAGAAAGTAATGCAACATATAATTTGAAATAGAATGAGTAAAGAAATTTGAGAATCTCAACAAATTCAATGGCGCGGCAAAGCGCGCCCAACCCTTCTAGTATGCAACAAATAGCAACCTAATACCTAACAGATTTCTGGAGCAACTGTAGCAGTAAAACCTCTTAGATCTTCAGGCAAATCAGATCCTGCCATACTGTCAGTTCCCTCAATTTACAGCTCAATATTTCAGTTTACATGCTATACTCTTCACTCTTCAGTAACATCTCTTGCTGTGGATATAAAAAAGGAACTGAATGCTATACTCTTTACTCTTCAGTAACGTCAGCATTTGACCTCTAGCACTAATCAAATTCACAAGATTAATTAAGGCATACCAGTGAGCCAACATGCAATATCATCGTCATCTCTTGGCAACAGAAATCACTAGCTCTAAACATGCCATCATCAATGTACTCTGTTTTGGCTCAAAGCTACGAGAGCAAACTGTAGAGTTTTTACAATGGCAAGACAAAGCTAGTGTCTGCGGTACATTTTCAAGCTAATTAAAAAACTAAGCACATAACTGATGCTGCAAGAAATTGGAAGTTCATTACGAGATAATTCCTTAGCCTGCTTACACACACCATTAATGTGGGAAAAATCTCGAGCTTGCTGACACAATCCAACAACACTATGAGAAAACAAGCACCACTGCATTAAAACAGTTACCAGATACTGACACCGATCACAAGAGCCATGCCGCCTTCAAATAGTCATTTCTCATGTTGATGAGAATGGACTCCTGCCCTTAAGCATGTTCAACCATATGTTGTCAATGTCTTGCAGGGCCTCACCTTTTCTGCAAACATGGATTTATCAGTGTGATTCCAAAAAGTAGAAGACATGGTACTATATTAAGTTGCACTCATAGGTAGGCATAATTAGGTGTAACATTCGAGTGTACATAGCACTGAAAGTTTGCTCGAGCATATAAATGATACATAAAAATAACTACCCATCTGACTAAACATTGAAACTAGATTGTTCCGCCAACTGGTATACTCATTACTGAAGAACTGTTCCAAATCACAGAAGAAAAGGGCATACAGATATACCTTGTCGATTGTAGAAGCTCATGTATGGAATCAAAGAATGGAATTTTTCTCTCTTCCATAGCTTCTTCCACCATAGTGTCTTCAAACTAATCTCATAGATGCCAAGATCTATGGTCACGAAAACGATATCATGGCCCTCCACAGATCCAATAACGCGAATTCTTTTCTTGGGATTTTCAATGGGGAGAAGTTCCTTGAGATCGATGACTTTACGCTGAGTCCATGACGCAACTCCGTTGGAACCCATCTGTCTTGACCATAGGTAGAGGATTAACCCATCCAAGTGTGCCAACCCCAAGCTGCCATCCTCCATTGCCATGACGATAGCAGGACCAACAATGGCCGACTCCGTAAGCGGCGCATCAATCAGTGATAAGCAATTAGAGCTCAAGTCATACTTGAGAATTCCTACACGCTCATGCTCATACCTAAGCGTGAAGTGAAGTGCGTTGTCGACGAGGACAGGAGGCGGTGAATCGATGAATGGATTGGCCATAGTAAGATGAAGACCAGAGCACGGGTTGCTCCATCCATCGAAATGAGAACCAGAGCACGGCTCGTTCCACTCGGCCGTCACCGGCGAGGACACACACGCTTGTGCAACAAAATCGCCATCATCATCATCATCATTCCTGTCCAGGTCGATGACGACCACCCGGAAGGGGCCCTCGTGGCACGCACGGTGGTCACAGCCCCTCACAGCGCAGAGCACCGCAGCGCCCACATGGATGAAGGGCGCTTCGAGATTCATCCGGCGGCATGTCATGGGGTCCCAGACGACGAGCTCCATGTAGTTCCCGAGGAGGACACGGCCATGGCGGCAATCCCACGGAGTGTACTCACGGTCCCAGCCATCGCCGTCGGGGACGAGCGCGCCGAATTTCGCGGTGGGGACGAAGTTTGCCACGGGGTCATCCTCCTTCGGGCCGCCGTAAAAAGGCCAGTTGTAAAGGAATCCCAGCATCGGGGGAGCTCCATGGAGGTCGCGGTAGAGGCCGCGGAAGCGAGCGCCGGAGAGGCGTCCGAGCCAGAGCTTGCAGGAGAGGGAGGTGCGCACGAGGTGCTTGGGCTCCTCGAGAATCTCGTCCGGCAGCGGCAGGGGCGGCGGCGGCATGGCCGGTGGTGGCGGCGAGGGTTTCGGGTGGGGAAATGTTTGGGGGCTGGTGCAGTCGGTGGAAGGGCCGGCCAGTGTGTGTTGTGTGCTGTTCAGTTTTCTCCGATCGGCCTCTATTTTGGGCTTTGGGGTTTCAGATTTCAACATGCGTCGTACAGGCCGAGTAGCAGCATTTCAGGAAAAATCTAGAAGGACAAGCAATTTTATGTTATTACATGTGTTTTTTTATCCTATAAATGATAACGCCCGGGCACTTATCAACATGAGCCAAACGTAGTCGATGTCGTTAGATTCATTTGTATGAATATTGTAGCAGTTGCCACGAGAGCCACATAAGCATCTAACATCGTATGGTTAAAATGGCTCTTCGCCCACACGACGCTCGTCCGAACGTGTGGGTCAAAACTGCTCTTTGTCCACACGACACTCGTCCGAACGTGTGGGTCAAAACTGCTCTTTGCCCACACGACCCTCGTCCGAACGTGTGGATGAAACTGCTCTTCACTCACACGACACTCGTACGGTGATAGATGATAACTACAGCTGTGCATACGTGACAACTAGTTAATCACACATGATAACTATTGTTGACCATGCATGGCAACTATGGTTTGACCGCATGTAGCAACTCCAATTAGTTACACATGACAACTACTCCCTCCGTCCAGAATTACTTGTCATCCAAATGAATAAAAATAAATATATTTAAACTAAAATACATATAGATACATTCATTCCTATGACAATTATTTTTTAACGGAGGGAGTATATTTAATGACACATCTCAACTAAAGTTAATCAAACAGAGGTTAATAGCGACATATGTCATTATTTCCCCACCAAAAAGACTTTGAGACAGGGAGATCCAATGTCTCCAATCCTATTAATATTATCGCTGACATGTTGACGATCCTAATTGGTAAAGCCAAAGAGAATGGTTAAGTTGGTGGGCTCATCCCCCACCTAGTGGACGATGGGGTGTCCATACTCCAATATGGAGATGGCACTATTATTTTCATGAAACATGACCTAGTTAAGGCTAGGAATATGAAACTGTTTCTATTTCTCTTCAAATAATTGTTTGGTTCAAAAATCAACTTTAACAAAAACGAACTATTTTGTTGTGGAAACACAGGACGCGGGACAGTTTGTTTGAGTGTGAGTTGGGGGCACTCCCTTTTAGATATTTGGGAATTCCAATTCATCATCGAAAGCTCACCAACAAAGAAATGGAAGTGCATTAAAGATAAATTTGAGAAAAAGCTGAGTTGTTGGAAAGACAAGCATATATCTTATAGGGTCGTACTAATAAATTCCATACAAGCATACCGATGTTCCTACTATCTTTCGTTGAAGTGTGGGGTACGGAAAAGGTTAGACTTCTATCGATCACAATTCTTTTAGCGGAGTGATAGCAACTATGACTATGAGTAACAACTATGCATGTCCCAGGAGTTAATATAACTGATTGTCTTGCATAGAAATTATCTTGCATAGAAATTTATTGAATGGAAGAAAAAACTTCATCCATAAAAAACTCAAAAAGAATTCGTGAGATAGGTTAGTACACATAAGGGTAATCAACACTTCATGTACCGTCAAGACAAGTTACATAATAATTTTCAAACATTAGGTATTATATACTATCATTTCCACAATTTATATCTATCAGTATAGGCCATGAAAAATATAGAAGAAGTAGATAACAAAATTATGACAGCAATCTGTCTAAACAGTACAGCTTGTAGCAATTAATTTACAAAGTGCACTTATGTAACTCCAAAACAATATGAATTTTAAGACATGATAAAAAAAACTATATGAAAATATTGTGTAAAACATTCAGATGTGAAGTGTCTGTGAATGCACTATATATGCTTAAATGAACAAGAATCTACAATTACTGTGTTCTTTTGAAGACAGCAAGGAGTATTATTAGTCAATTTGTACGTTCACCAAAGTTCACAATAGTGCATTATAGATGTGTAGTTTAATTCCCATGTTTGAACAGGTGATGGTATTGTAAAACACTGTATTATCATTCCAGGTTTTAGTCTAACACCACTTCCTTTCAATTTAAAGGAAACAAAATTACCAAATTGTGGAATGGCGACATTAAAACAAGGGTTTCCTCTACCCTTGATGGTCAACTATATTGTGTGTTCATCTTTACATTGTCTGATATATCTTTGTTCCTCACTTTAGTTTGAAATTGTGCGCACATAAAAAAGAATGGTGGAATTATATAGAATAAAGGTTCGCGTAGATAGCATGCAGAAAATAATTTATGTATTTAAAATTCCGAGGACTGAGTAGCACAAAATGTAGATCTACAGCAAGTATGATGGGTCTGGATTAAATATTCTAACGATGTATATATATTTTTAGTACATGTGGAGTTTAACCCGCTCAAGCCACGAAGAGTGTGCAAGTGAGGGCCACCAAGAAGGAAAACAAGGGGATATTCGGAGTGATCCTCTCACGTTGTGGACCCATGCTGGATCATCGATCTACTTCCATGGTTGGGAGCTATTAAGAAGACAAGAACACCGAATGGGGAACGACCTTCACTTCCAGCCTACCCAAAAATGTTCTTAAGATTTTCTCTGAAATAGTCAAAGAATATGTGCACATATTTTATTAAGAGCCGAAAAACTTTACTTCAACAATATAAGTAGACATAGGTAGCATCCGTGACCGGAAATAATACAGGTTGAATAACAATGTAGATAAAGCATAAATGCCTAGTGTGTAAAACAGATTTTCGATGTGCGGAGTCAGCCAAAAGAAACAATGTCAAAGTTAAGGCACTTGAAAAAAAGAAGGTGTACAACAAAGTAGGATCCAAGATCAAGCAATAGAAAAATTAATGTTCAGGAAATATAAACTTTGGACAATGTAGGGCAACGAGGAGCAATCTTAACTTATATAAAAGAAAAGTTAAGCATATGAATTGACCAAGATGAAATTTTCAAGCCATAAACATTGCTGAAATCTCTAGTCATTACAAACTTCACACATTTTCTTGATGGCACAAACTACAGTACCATTTATTTTGGATAATTTATTGGCACCAGAGCATGGTGCAAAAACATAAGGCACCAAAACAAAAGAATAGTGGAGCACTTTTTAGAAGAAATTATTCGGCGCTAAGGTAATATTAATCCATGGAATAATCACAACAACAACCTCCAAGTTCTATCAGTCCATGGAGTAACCACAACAATAAAATCCACTTGAGATTGGTTTAATAGGGAGTAAGAGACAGACCGCAAAGTGTGTTACTGAGCCACGCCAATGGACTTCGAGGTTGTTGCTAGCATCCTTCTATTCACACATTTCCTATTAACTGGTGTTCTTCAGTTGACATTAGGAGAAACATACCCAAACACCATCTGAGTTGATGGTTCTTCATCTTCACAGTGACACGGAATGTTCATTAAATCCTTATTAGGATTCTTTGTGCCAAGACTACAACCTAGTACACAAAATCATATAACTGTGTTAGAAACTTGACATCCTATAGTGTGAAAGAAGGAATAAAATGGAAAAACAAATATACGCACCATACTCCCGAAAGTTTGTTAGGTAGAATCAGAAAATCAGAAACATCAAGTAAAACTGAATACCAAGAAATATAGTGGACTTATGTTTTACTCCTTCGGAGATGGCATAAAAAACGACCAATCAAAATAAAATGCAGATTTAATTTTCACCAAATAAAGTTTTCAGCTATGTACGTGGGTAAAAAATCATTCGTTCACAGACAAAAAAGTTTCTTTTTAATCCGAGGTGATACTAAATTTTTGTGCGTCCGTCTGCTAGAAAAGGATAATGGTTTGTCCAGAGATTCATATCTGGGCCATGCGCGCTGTGGCCCAGCGAAGCCAGCGCACTTAATTTTCTACCCACGTTACTACAAAAACCCTATTTACCGCATAGCCGGGGCTTCGCACTGGGCGCCCAAGACCAGTCGCCTCGGTTTTTTCTGTTGTTTCTATTATATTTCTCTTCCTTTCTCTTATTATTTTCTGTTTATTTTTTATTTTTCCCTATCGAAGTTTATTTTTATTTTCCTTTTTATAAATTCAAAATAGAGTTTTTCAAACAATATCGTCCCAAACTTGATCAAAATTCCAGAACATTTATGTTTCCCCAAAATATTCAAGATATAAAAAACATTTTAGAAAGTTTTCAAGTTTAAAATGTTCAAGATTCGAAATATATTCTTTGTTAAGTGAATTGTTCAAAACTTCAAAATAATGTTTGCATTTAAAAAAAACATTTTCTAATTTTTTTTGAATGTTCAAAACATGTTTCCACTTAAAAAAACAAATTTTAAAAATGTTCTCGATTTTATAGAAGGTTGATGTTTTCAAAAAATACTTGTAAATTTGAAAAAATGTTCCTATTTGAAATTATCTCTCCCATTGCATCTCATAAAAATATCTCTCCCGTTGCAACGCATAGGCATATGTGCTAGTTCTCTATAACAAGTATAATGTACTGAACTGAGTTACAATGACATTGTTAAGGATCTTCAACGACATGACTCTGGTTCCCTTCAATTGCTAGATGATCCTGAGGTTTGTTTGATCAATCAATAAACTATCCTTGCGAAATTGCCTACCATAATATAATGGTCTTGTAAAACAAGTTGATTTGACAAAAAGGATAGAGAACATCTGAGGCTCCTAATCAACATTTGTGAAGGTTAATACTATATGTAGAGTGTACCTTTCAAGAAGGAAGAAATGTGTAATGCTAATTAGTTGATATTTCTTATTGGTGCAAAAAAAATAACCACAAACCAGACAATTTGGGGAGGCGGCACTAAATGACGTTGGTTCATGCTCCTCCCCAATCATTTAGCTGGTTATAGCTTTATAGGAGTTGGAGATTCAACAACAAGCTGCATGGTGACTTCCGCAGCAAGCTAGGGTAAATAATCGAATTTAATGAGAAGACAAACAAATGAATCTACAAACCACGAAGTAGTTAATAGTGAATGGGTGCATAGATTAGGCGGCGCCAATGGTTCCCTCAAATGGAGTTAATTGCAGGACACTCTACCACACTTCGACACGTCGTAACCAATTGGTACCAATAGTCAAAAAATTGCATGTCAGTACCACTTCAGGGCCTAAGTGTTGCGAAACGGGCTGACAGTCATATAACTGTGTATTGACCATGTATCTGACCGGTCCGGCCCACTTGTCAGGCGACACGGTGGCCTATCCGCCCGCGCGTGACGCTGACTAGGACCGAACCGGTCTAAAGCGGTCGGGTCTGGTCAATCGAGCCGTTAACCAAGCCATTCCCCCTCCTTTCTCCTCACACTCCGTCGCCCTCCTCTCTGTCCCTCTCACCGCCGGTGGCCGCCAGTACATCCGTCGCGCCATAGTCTTCGAGGATGAAGGCAGCAACGACATGTCCAGCCTGGACATCAGCTCCTCCGACGACGACATGTTGTACCAGGTTAGAGTTAGAGCTAGGGTTTGGGTTAGGGTTCTTATTCTTGATTTGGGGAATTTGTCTCTGATTCTTGGTTGGTTCTTTAGATTCCTGCTAGCATAGAAGACGAGGACTACATGGGCATCGAGACTTCTACCTTGGATGTTTGCGTGGAGCATTGACTGTCGGCTGAGCGTCATGTACCATTTGAAGGATTTCAAACCGGCAGGAGGTTTTTAGTGTGTGCTAAGCCGGTAAGAATATTTGTCATATGCTTAAATTTGCAATGTAGGATCTGTTTTGGTCCTGCTTTGTGTGTGATGGTCATATAGTTTAGGCTACTGATGGTTCTACTTTGGATATTGTTAACTATGACTTTAGGCTACTAATGGTCATATAGTTTAGGCTATTGATGGTAGTTGTTTATTACTAATTGGTATCACTCATTGTTTAGTAGTACTTAAGATGGACTTTGTAGTTAACTATGACTTTGGTAGTGCTGATTATTAGCATTACTATATGTTGTGTATTACTAATTGGCGTCACTCATTGTTTTGCAGCAACCTTAGAATTGTGATTTTGTGGGGTGGGTAGACCCAGAGTGGCCTCCCACAATGCAAAATGCATTGCTGAAACTATGAGGAATGTTACAAGATAGTAAGAGTGCTCGTACCAACGATAACTTGGAAAGTTCACTGAAAATTCACCATCTGACAGAAGAGAAAAAAATCTTGATGCAAACTATGACAAACTAGTGGAAGATGTGAATCAATTGCTAAATGCCCAGGAGGAGAGGGTCATGGATTTCACCTATTTGCAGCTTAAGGTGAAGGGTGCTAAGAGCTCTAGTGCATCTATGGCTGGCATGAAAACTGAGATTGAGAACAAAGAGGCAGAGAAAAAGGAGCTACAAGAGAAGTATTCAGTGCTTATGAACCTCGTAGAAGCTCAAGGCAGGGGTCATTAGGAACCTGAAGTCTAATCATTTGAAGGAGAAGGAGAAGCTAAGTGAAGAGAACACCAATTTGAAGGTTCAGGTTGATGAAATGAAAAATTCTGAGGAAAGACTCAAAGATGACATTGTGGTGCTCAACCTTCACATTGATGGTCTGAAGAGAGGAATGGACAATCTCATTAAATGTAGGGATCAACTGAAGCTCCGGATTGCTGATCAGTTGAAGGCAGATGAGAAGAAACAAGAGAAGTTGAAGATGATCAGCGACATTATTGATGGATGAGCTAGATGAATATGAAGATGATGAAGAAGAAGTGAGTGGATGAAGGAGTATGATGTGCTGCCTTTTGTGAATTATGGTTGATTAATGCAGTGTAATGTATGCATGTACTGTTTGTAATCTAAGAACTCAGTAGGTTGATCTATGTACTGGTTGAACTAATGTAAGGATCTATTAATTATCACTAGTAGAAAACAGGGCTTTGGTCCAGGCCGGACCAGCCCATTAGTCCCAGTTCAGTGACAAACCGGAACCAATGGGGGCAACGGTCCCAGTTCGTGAGGCTAGGGGGCCGGCCGGGCCACGTGGGGGCATTGGTCCCGGTTCTTCAAACACCTTTGGTCCCGGTTCCTGACATGAACCGGGACCACTATGCCTCGCTCCTGGCCCACAACCATTGGTCCCGATTCGTGGATGGAACCGGTACCAAAGGGCGTCCTTTAGTCCCGGTTCCAGCCACGAACCGGGACCAATGAGATGTCTATATATACCCCCTCGCCGGCGAGCAGAGCACTCCACACTTTTGGCCACCGAGGGAAGAGATTTGTGGTGCTCTAGCTCACCTCCTATGCACATGAGGTGTTTGATGAAATGCCCAAGCCACATTTAAGATTTCTCCTCTCGAAATTCCTTGTCCAAGCTCTATTTTACTCAAGATTTGTCTAGGTTTGGTGGTCCGTCCTGTCCCGTCCCCGTCCTCACCGTCGTCGATCACCCGCGCCCATCTCGGTGCCGGCACCACCATGGTTAGCCTCTTCTTCTTATCTTATTTCTAAAAGAAAAAAGTGTTTACTGGTATGATTTAGATAAATACTTGTGTAATTTTCTTACTTTTATTATTGTATTTATTTTGGTCACTATTGTACTTTGGATTTAATGTGATGATGAATTTCTATTAATTTGGTCACTTATGTATTCATGATATGTTGTAATGGTTTTTAATACACTTTATTATATAACGCACATAGATGAACTGTCAATGGATGTACGGTGACCGACGCACCTCCGAGTATATTAAGGGTCTGCATAATTTTCTCAAAGCGGTTGAGGCAAACAAGCAGAATGGTTTTATTCATTGTCCATGTACTATTTGTGAGAATATGAAGGCTTTCTCCAACTCTAAAACCCTTCACTTCCACCTGCTTGAGAAGGGTTTTACGCCACACTATAATGTTTGGACCAAGCACGGAGAAAGAGGGGTTATGATGGAAGACAACGAAGAAGAAGAGGATGATGGCAACTATGTGCCTCCTGAAGACGGTGATGCTGCAACGGGGGAAGATGAAGATCAAGAGGAACCAGACGATGTGCCTGATGATGATCTTTGCCGGGTCATTGTTGATGCAAAGAGACAATGCGAAAGTGAAAAGGAGAAGTTGAAGTTTGATCGCATGCTAGAGGATCACAAAAAAGGGTTGTACCCCAATTGCAAAGATGGCAACACAAAGCTCGGTACCACACTGGAATTGTTGTAGTGGAAGGCAGAGAATGGTGTACCTGACAAAGGATTTGAGAAGCTACTGAAAATATTGAAGAACAAGCTTCCAAAGGATAACAAATTGCCCAACAGTACTTACGCAACAAAGAAGGTTGTATGCCCTCTAGAGGTGCAGAAGATACATGCATGCCCTAATGACTGCATCCTCTACCGCGGTGCATACGAGGATTTGAACGCATGCTCGATATGTGGTGCATTGCGGTATAAGATCAGACGAGATGATCCTGGTGATGTTGACGGCGAGTGCCCAAGGAAGAGGGTTCCTGCCAAAGTGATGTGGTATGCTCCTATAATACCACGGTTGAAACGTCTATTCAGAAATAAAGAGCATGCCAAGTCGATGCGATGGCACAAAGAGGACCGTAAGAAAGATGGGAAGTTGAGAGCACCCGCTGACGGGTCGCAATGGAGAAAGATCGAGAGAAAGTGGAGCGACTTTACAGGTGACCCAAGGAACGTATGGTTTGGTTTAAGTGCAGATGGTGTTAATCCTTTTGGGGATCAGAGCAGCAAGCATAGCACATGGCCTGTGACTCTATGTATGTATAACCTTCCTCCTTGGTTGTGCATGAAGTGGAAGTTCATTATGATGCCAGTGCTCATCCAAGTCCCTAAGCAACCCAGCAATGACATTGATGTGTACCTAAGGCCATTAGTAGATGAACTTTTATATCTATTGAATGGAAGAGGTGTACATGTGTGGGATGAGAACGAAGGGGAGGAATTTGACCTACATGCATTGTTATTTGTAACCATCAACAATTGGCCTGCTCTCAGTAACCTTTCAGGACAGACAACCAAGGGATACCACACATGCACACACTGTTTAGATGACACCGGCGGTATATATTTGGACAAATGCAGGAAGAATGTGTACCTGGGGCATCGTCGATTTCTTCTGACCAACCATTAATGTCGAAAGAAAGGAAAGCATTTCAAAGGTGAGGCAGATCATAGGAAGAAGCCCGCCCTCCATACTGGTGATCACATACTTGTTGTGGTCAATGATTTACATGTAATCTTTGGAAAGGGTCCCAGCGGCCTATCTGCTCCGAATGACACTGAGAGACGCACACCCATGTAGAAGAAGAAATCTATATTTTGGGACCTACCTTATTGGAAATACCTAGAGGTCCACTCTGCGATCGACATGATGCACGTGATGAAGAATCTTTGCGTGAACCTGCTAGGCTTCTTGGGAGTGTATGGGAAGACAAAAGATACACCGAAGGCATGTGAGGAACATCAACATGTGCATGAAAAAGACGGCATGCATCCAGAGCAGTATGAAGGTCCTGCCAGCTACGCTTACCAAAGAAGAGAGGGAAATCTTCTTTGAATGCCTTCTCAGTATGAAGGTCCCGTCTGGTTTCTCGTCGAATATAAAGGGAATAATAAATATGGCAGAGAAAAAGTTCCAGAACCTAAAGTCTCATGACTGCCACGTGATTATGACGCAACTGCTTCCGGTTGCATTGAGGGCGCTTCTATCAAAAAACGTTCGATTAGCCATTGTGAAGCTATGTGCATTCCTCAATGCAATCTGTGAGAAGGTGATTGATCCAGAAATCCTGTCAAGGTTATGGAGTGATTTGGTGCAATGTCTTGTTAGTTTCGAGCTGGTGTTCCGACCGTCCTTCTTCAATATCATGACGCACGTCCTAGTTCATCTAGTCGACGAGATTGTCATTCTGGGCCCTATATTTCTACACAATATGTTCCCCTTTGAGAGGTTCATGGGAGTCTTAAAGAAATATGTTCGTAACCTCGCTAGGCCAGAAGGAATCATCTCCATGGGCCATCAAACAGAGGATGTCATTGGGTTTTGTGTTGACTTCATTCCTGACCTTAAGAAGATTGGTCTCTCTTAGTCGCGGTATGAGGGGAGACTGAGTGGAAAAGGCATGCTAGGAGCGGACTCAATAATATGTAGGGACGGACATTCTTGGTCTCAAGCACACTACACAGTTCTACAAAATTCCACCTTGGTGACCCCATATGTCGATGAACACAAGAATATTCTGCGCTCCAAACACCCGGAGTTGTGTGATGACTGGATTACATATGAACACATCAGAACTTTCGGCAGTTGGTTGCAAACACATCTCATGGGTGACAACACTGTTTCTGCTGAGCTATACTCGTTGGCCAGGAGGCCATCTTCGACTATATTGACTTACAAAGGGTACGAGATAAATGGGAAGACATATTACACGATCGCCTAGGATCAAAAGAGCACCAACCAGAACAGCGGTGTCCGCTTTGATGCAGCAACCAAGAGGGGAAAGGACACATATTATGGTTACATAGTGGACATATGGGAACTTGACTATGGACATGATTTCAAGGTCTCTTTGTTTCAGTGCAAATGGGTCAATCTGTCAAGAGGTGAGGTACATGAAGATCCACAGTACGGAATGACAATAGTGGATCCGAACAATCTTGGGTACAGAGACTAACCATTCATCCTAGCCAATGATGTGGCGCAGGTTTTCTATGTGAAGGACATGTCTACCAAACCAAGAAAAAGAAAAGATAAGGAAGCAAATACATCATACGATGAGCCAAAGCGCCACATAGTTCTTTCAGGAAAAGAGACATCGTGGGATTGGAGGGCAAGACAGACATGTCTGAAGATTATGAAAAATTCATGAAATTCCTCCCTTCAAAGTCAAGGCTGACCCAAACACCCTGTTAAATGATGAAGATTATCCATGGTTACGGTGCAATAAGCAAAGGACACTAGCGAAGAAGAAGTGAAGACTTTCTCTCCACAACTATATCATTGCAATTACATGTGAAGAAATGAAATGCCTTTTGTAACACAGGAGTTTTCGTCCGAAACCCTTATACTTCGAAAGAGATTGTCCGTTTTGTACACGAAGTGCATCCAGTTTTTGCTGTAACCCTCTCAACTTTTTATAACATGCTATGTGGGTGAAATGATGATACCATGCCAACTTTCAACCTTTTCAGAGTTCATTTGAAGTGCTTTTCAATTTCAGGGTTATTTAGCTCAAAAAATCAGTAAGTGCATGAAAAATACCAAATGAAGTCGGAAAGTGTTGAAAATTGATGATGTGGCTTTGAATGGTGCATTTTGAACACAGAAAAAGTATGGAGTTCAAATAAGTTCAAAAAAATGAAATCCCCTTGTAACAGATGAGTTTTCGTCCGAAACCGTGATACTTTGAAAGAGATTGTCCATTTGGTACACGAAATGCATCCAGTTTTTGCCGTAACCCTCTCAACTTTTTAACACAAGCTATGTGGGTGAAATGATGATACCATGCCAAATTTCAACCTTTTCAGAGTTCATTTGAAGTGCTTTTCAATTTGGGGTCATTTTAGCTCAAAATAAATGATGAAATGCATGAAAAATAGCAAATGAAGTCATAAAAGGGTTGAAAAGGGACGATGTGGCTTTGAATGGTGAATATTGAACTTAGAAAAAGTCTTGAGTTCAAATATGTTTAAAAAATTGAAATCCTTTTGTAACACACGTGTTTTCGTGCGAAACCATGATACTTCGAAAGAGAATCCCCATTTTGTACACGAAGTGCATCCAGTTTTTGTCGTAACTCTCTCAACTTTTTAGCAAATGCTATGTGGGTAAAATGATGGTACCATGCCAAGTTTCAACCATTTCAGAGTTCATTTGCAGTGCTTTTCAACAGGGTCATTTTAGCTCAAAATAAATGATGAAATGCATGAAAAATAGCAAATGAAGTCAGAAAAGGGTTGAAAAGGGATGATGTGGCTTTGAATGGTGCATATTGAATGCTGAAAAATTCTTGAGTTCAAATATGTATATAAAATTTGAAATCCTTTTGTAACAGACATGTTTTCGTTCGATAAAAGTTATATAACTAACTTGATATTAGATACAATTCATGCAACTAAAATTATCAAAGTTATTTTTGTTAAAAACTTTAATAGAAAAAATAATATTCACAAATTATTTTTTGTTAAGAACTTCTAATATGCAAAAAAGTAAAAAAGTGAAAATAGATACGGTTATAGGGAAAATTCAACCTAAATTCAAAGTGCTAGTAAATACATACTAGCACATACTAGCATTTTTAACTTAGATAGAATTTTTCTTATAAGGGCATCTATTTTCACTTTGAGAGGATCTCAACGTAGCAGCTGCGGCGGGGCTTATAAACAGGTTCAGGCAACCTTCGCTTGGCGAGGTGGGACTAAAATCCTACCACACCGCTGTGCAAGGCCATTGGTCCCGGTTGGTGGCACCAACCGGGACCAATGCATACCTTTGGTCCCTGTCGTGGATTTATCATGGCAGATGTCCGGGTGAACGGACTTGGATTCGAGGCCATCGCTAATGGGGTGGACTCAAAGGGGTTGATCAGGACGAAGGACACGGGTTTACCCAGGTTCGGCCCCTCAACTCGAGGTAATAGACTACGTCCTACTTGTGCTTATATTGCTTGTTGTATCAATTACAAAGGGAGCTAAAAGCTTGACCTAGTTCTCGATAACCTGTCCTCTAAATCGCCCCGGGTCTGCCTTTATATAGGAGGTCAGGACCTGCGGGTCTTTACAATTGTCTAACCGAGTCTCATTGAACATCCGAGTCTCTCTCTATCTTCTGATCCAAGCCGTCCCCGAGCGGCTTACACGCCCGGGTCTTCTCCGTCCGGACCACCTTATGGCCCACATTATGAGTCGTCTATCTTCTTGGGCCGCAGCCTCGGCTCATCCCTGGGCCGGCTCACGAGCCATCAACATGACACGGAACCTTAAGGGCGGGTCATATTGCAGGGTTATATCCCCAACATTAGGCCCCAGGTTGAATTTGAGCTTGCTCTGTTCATCCTTCTTCTCTGCTCCTTGGCGAGTCGCCCCATGATGACCTGGCGTGACGTCATGAGATCCGCTGATGTACCACCGGATCCTTTATTAAATGGTCATCCCGAAAATCGAGGCGTCCGCCTTGGTCAAATCATTTCCGTCGCCTAGATTTTCGCGCCTGCCTCGTCTCCTCTTTAAATAAGACCTGTGTGGGCCGAAACCCTCCTTACCCGCTCATTCTTCTTCTTCCTCCTATCGTCATCTCTCTAGCGTCCTCGTCGTCTGGCACCGCCTTCGCAGCTTCACCGACCAGGCTGCTGCATCAACCTGAGCCGTACCAGAGTTGCTTCCGCGTCCGTCGCTCCATCGCCGGTGCATCCTTGCTCTCTTTTTAGATCCGTCGCCGCCATTAGCAGGGTTTCGCGGGAATGTCCGCCACCGCCGCTCGGGCTCCTCCATCGCCATGTTTAGGGTATCCGACGTCGTCGGTGTCTTCAGCACGCGCTCTCGCCGCGCCGCCACGCACGGGCCGGCCGTGCATAATGCGCGGACCGATGCGGCTCCGTTTTGCGCTTCTCAGTTTCCACTGTTCTTCGCTAGGTTGAAATAAGATTTCTTTTCCTCGCTTTTGTAGATCCGTAATTGTAGTGGTAGTTTGCGAAAACCTGTTTTCAGGACTTAGCCGATTTTCGCTCCTCTTTTCCTTATTGAACTGCCAGGCCTCTCTGGCTCTCATCAGCTGGACCATGGCATAGTATTGTAGAACCCTTAGAATTGTGAGCCGCCACAGATACCTGCTTGCTCTTAACTTGCCATTTATCCCCTTTGCACAACCTCCAATATGTCTCGTGCATCCAACTCATGCAACTGGGTTGGATCTTGTGTCATGGAGAAGTACCTAGCAGACTTTATCGAAGCGGGTACTCTCCCTTCCAAGGAGGTCCTTCACTAGCGGGTTCCGGGTAATGAGACCCGCCCTCT
Organism: Hordeum marinum; assembly: GCA_022496015.1. NCBI lineage: Eukaryota > Viridiplantae > Streptophyta > Magnoliopsida > Poales > Poaceae > Hordeum > Hordeum marinum. The sequence goes on from CM039676.1 coordinate 503,229,065, forward strand.
CCCCAAAAAGGAGAGGTGGTAGTCTTCACTGACCACATCGAGCAGGGGTTCGTGCCACCCGGCTCTAAATTCTTCTGTGACATTCTCCATTTGTACAAGCTTCATCCTCAAGACTTGGCCCCCAATTCCGTTTCCAACATCTGCAACTTCCAAGTGCTCTGCGAAGCTTACCTGCAAGTCAAGCCGTCTGTGGGTTTTTTCCGAGAGTTCTTCTATGCCAACCACCAAACCGAGATGAAGGGTGGTCCTAGTCTGGAGCTTGGCGGCATTTCTATTCAGCGTCGCCGAGACATTATCTTTCCGGCTGCTCAGATGCCGAGTCATCCGGAGGACTGGAACAAGACCTGGTTCTACTGCCAGGATACCTCTCCTGGGAATGAGTGCCCCTTGCCGAGTTATCGTCCCTCCTGGCTCAGGACAGATGCAGAGCTTCCAGGTCGGCTCTCAGCTTCGGAGCGTGCCAGGTACGAGCCGGCTCATGCCAAGATCAAGGCGCTCATGACCAATGGATTAATAGGATTAGACTTGATCCGCTGCTGGATTTCTTGGCAGATCATGCCTTTAAGCCGTAGAGGCCGGCTTATGTGTGAATATGAAGGCAAGTACGACAGCTCCTTGTGCTTCAGCAAATCAACTCTGACAGAGGATGACATTACTACTGTCATCCGGAGCCTTGTCCATGAAGCCTCCCGCTCATGTAGCGCCATCGTCCTGGCGCCTTTCTACGTTAACAACCCGGCTCCAGATGTAAGCCATTTTCTTCTTATCCGTCTCTTTGAATTTTTTTTATATCTTTGCTAATCTATTACTCTTCTCCGGGTTATTTTCACAGGCCGACTCTGAATTCTGGAAAAAGGAGTATGTCCCTCCTCCGAAGAAACTTAGGAAGAAAGCCCCAGCCAAGAAGGCAAAGAAAGATGTCCCGTAGGAGGACTGTTTCGACCCTCCACAGTCGTCCGGCTTAGAGGTAAGATTTGATTGTTTGCTTGATCCTTTGCCTTCTTGTTTTACTAATGCTTGTTTTACTCGCAGGATGAAGTGGAGACCAGCCGCGCCAATGCTCCTGAGGTAAACTATATTTCTTCCGGCTCAGAATGTTTTGTCCCCCGAAAGCCGCGGCAGGTTGTCAGAAAAGTTCCTCTTTCTCATCCTCTCGCTTACCTGGCTCCTGACTTTCTTTTGAAAAAGCAACAACAGGCTGAACGTCGCCAGACCCGGAGCGTAGGCTCCACTGAGCTTATGTCCGGCTTACCGAATTCGCCGGCTCCGAAGAAACGCCCTGCTGAGGTATGTGTTCCTGTTTGATTCTTTTCTCTTTATGACCTTTGGCGCCGTCTCATCCTTTATGAATTTTGTCTCAGAAGTCCCCTTCTTCCGGCGACTCTTCGGCGACCGCTCTGTCGCCTCTGAAGATCAACCCGCTGTAAGTGTTTTTCCACTATAACATCCGGCTCTTTGTAGGGTAATAACCTCCTTTTGATTCTGCCTTTTCTATCTTGCAGTGCTCAATCCAAGCGTCAAAAAACCAACAAGCCCTCCCCCGGCCCTGCTGTTCAAGAGCCCGAACTCGAACAACCAGAGGAGGCTCAACCGGAAGTAAATCCACCCATTGCCTCCACTGAGCCGACCACTGAAGATATCATCTTGGAAAGCCCTCCAAGGGCTCCTTCAAAGCCGCCAACTCCTGCCAAGACCCCTGCAACTCCGGAGGTTGTTATCACTGGCTCTGCTAATCAATCTCCTCCGGCTCATGTGCTGACCATGCATAAGGAGCCGGCCGAAGCCTCCAAGAAACTGGATTTCGATTCTTCCTTTGAGAAGATGACGGCCGAAGAGCTCCATGCCGGGTATATGAACCGGCTTACCACCAGCCGTGATCTGGAGCTTCGGCTGGTCTCTTTGATGAAGACAAAATACGAGGTATTCCTCTTGCCGCCATAACCTTACTTAGCCCCCAAGGGCCGGTTCAATCTAGTCAAGAGTTGAACCGGGTCTTTGCTGATCTTCTGTAGAAAATCCATAACCATTGTCCCCTAGGGCCGGCTCAATTTGCCAAAACTGATTCGGATCTTTAGATGTAGATAGCGTAAACAGCCAATCGTAGCCCCCAAGGGCCGGCTCAAACTTGCCAGAATTGAGTTGGATCTTAAATGTAGATAGCGTGAACAGCCAATCGTAGCCCCCAAGGGCCGACTCAAACTTGTCAGAGTTGAGTCGGAGCTTTAATGTAGATATGTTGAAGAACTACTTGTAGCCCCCAAGGGCCGACTCAAACTTGATAAACTTGAGTCGGAGCTTCCATTATAAGTAATTTGAAGAGCCATAGTGTAGCCCCCAAGTTCCGGATTAACTTTGAAGAAGATGAACCGGAACTGCATTGTATTCTTAGAGATCAAACATACATTAGCCCCCAAGTGTCAAACATATTGCGTGCAATCTGCTTGAGACTTGCATAACTTTGTCTTTAATACTCATCATCTATTTTGGCGACTTATCATGTATTTTGATGTGTCACAAGAAGCTTTAAACGACGCCGGGTCGAAATTGATGGACCTGAAGACCAATCTAGCAGCTCAACAAGAAGCCTGCAGCATTGCTGATGAAAAGTGTCGGCTTCTCTCTGAGGAGCTGGCCACAATCAAGGTTGATTTCGCTGCCCTTAAGGAGTCGGCCGAGTCTGAGAAGGCCGCTTTGACCCAGCAAGCGGATGACGCCGACCAGCGGCTGATAGTCGTGGCGGATGAACTTCAAGGCCTGAAGCGCCACATAGCGAAGATGTCAGCCGCCCTCTTCGGTAAGCTATTAACCATTTTGCGTTTCCAATGTCTCTCTCTTTACTTAGGCTGGCGGCTCATCTGAATTGTTTGATTTACACAGGACCCAAGAGCCATCTGCACCATGAAGGTTGTGCAATACAAGGACAAGATTCCGGTGACTCTCAAGGGCGTCTTAGAGCTCTTCTCCACAATGCCGAAGCAGATCGCCAAGCTCAAGAAATCAGCCACCCGCCAAGGGGCCATTGCGAGCATCAGCCGGGCTCTGGCTTTTGCTCCGGGTCTAACAGCCGCCGAGATGATGGAGGGCTTTCCATCAAGAAAAGACGACGGCTAGGAGTTCACTGACGCGGACTACAACCGGTGTATCAAGGAATCTCGGGTCTTGGCCTCTGTCTTGGCGGAGGAGGTCGACCTGTCAACCTATCAGGCGGCCTATGACTCGGAGCAGAAGAGAATCCGCGGCCCTTTATACGAGTGTAAAGACTTGATGCCGGCTCAGAGTAAGGACCTCTTTGCTCCAGAACTTGACCCGTCACCCATTTTTGAGGGCTCTTTTGCAGCTCTAACAAACTACAATTGGGATTTGGAAAACCTCCAGATCGCGACCCCAGAAGAGCCGGTGCAGGATGACCCGTCAGCTAACTAGCTCTTTGCTTTAGAGTCTTGTATCAGCTTAACCCGCCGTGTGACGGCTGAGAAAACCTTGTCTGAAATTTTGATATCCTCTCGGAGTGTAATAGTTTAGATGAAAACTTGTCCTGATGTTTCTTATAAGAAGGTCTGACTTTTGATCCGTCATTTGTCTTTGTATGCCTTGATTTTATTTGCACCCGCCTTGTCGTCATAGAAGATACTTGTAGCCATGATTTAGGCCAATTACACCCGGAGGTGGTGACTCCTTTCTTTGATAATGATGGCATGAATCCCGGCCGATAAGGCATTTAGAAGATATACCCGGAGGTAAGCGTCTGTAGCTAATTTTCCTTAGTTGTTTTTAAGTGGCCTAGGGCCGGCTAATAGGCATGAAAAGCTATACCCGAAGGTAAGAAGTTGTCGTTCGCCGCAGCTTAGCTGCTTTTGAGTGGCCTAGGGCCGGCTAATAGGCATGAAAGGTTGTACCCGGAGGTAAGAAGCTGTCGTTCGCCGTAGCTAAGCTGCTTTTGAGTGGCCTAGGGCCGGCTAATAGGCATGAAAGGCTGTACCCGGAGGTAAGAAGCTGTCGTTCGCCGCAGCTTAGCTGCTCTTGAGTGGCCTAGGGCCGGCTAATAGGCATGAAAGGCTGTACCCAAAGGTAAGAAGCTGTCGTTCACGGGTCATGATATGTAACTACCCGTCGGTAAGAAACTTCTCATAACCATGGCTAAGTAAGTTTTTAGCTGGAGATTTGGCATAAAGCCGGCTAATAGGGTGTTAGCAGCGATACCCGCCGGTAAGAAGCCCCCCTCAGCAGTTACGGCGTGACCCGCCGGCGGATAGGCGTTAGAAGCTACACCCGAAGGCGAGAAGCCGCCGTCGCCACGACTAATTGCCTTAGTTGGTTTTTGTTTTTTGGTGGCAAGATGCCGGCTTAATAGGTGTCTTCCACCGTTCAGCAATACGACGCAAAGCACCGGTGGATAGGCGTTAGAAGCTCCACCCAAAGGCGAGATGCCGCCCTCGCCGCGACTCATTTTTCTGAGCCAGATTTTGTGGCATAACGCCTGGCTAATAGGCATCTACTGCCGTTTGCTAACTTCAGTTGGTGCATCAACCAGAATATTGTTTTAATCTTCTCTCATATGAGGATGTGCGAAACATCAGAGGCTTCTATGTTTATTCATATAATTGTGATATGTACAATGATATGTACAATGGAGAGGCTTATTTTATACCCTTAGGTGAAATAAGGCCCGAGATGCGCGATGTTCCATGGCCAACGGGTCTCCTGACCCGTCGTATCTGAGTCGTCCTGGATATCAATGAGGTAGTACGACCCGTTGTTGAGGTTTCGGCTGACGACAAAGGGTCCTTCCCATGGGGGTGATAGCTTATGCATATTTGTCTGGTCTTGAATCAGCCGGAGCACCAAGTCGCCTTCCTGGAACGTCCGGGTCTTGACCCTGCGGCTGTGATAGCGGCGCAGGTCTTGTTGATAAATTGCTGACCGGGCTGCTGCTAACTCTCGCGCCTCTTCCAGAGCATCCAATGCATCTTGGCGCGCCGTCTCGTTCTCCGTCTCAATGTAAGCTGCCACCCTTGGCGAGTCATGTCGTATGTCACTGGGGAGCACGGCCTCAGTGTCGTACACCATAAAGAAGGGCGTGAAACCTGTGGACCTGTTAGGGGTAGTTTTGATGCTCCATAAGACGGAGGGTAACTCTTCAACCCAACACCCGGGCGTTCGTTGCAAAGGAACCATAACCCGTGGTTTGATCCCTCTTAAGATTTCCTGATTGGCGCGCTCTGCTTGACCGTTGGACTGCGTATGTGCCACGGCTGAAATATCAAGCCGGATGTGCTCTTCATCACAGAATTTCTTCATAGCCCCCTTCGATAAGTTTGTACCATTGTCAGTAATGATGCTGTGCGGGTAACCAAAGCGGGTAGATCAGCTTCTTAATGAATAGAACCGCTGTAGCCGCATCACATTTGCTGACCGGCTCTGCCTCTACCCACTTGGTAAATTTGTCAACCGCCACCAGGAGGTGCATTTTCTTATCCTTGAATCTTTTGAAAGGCCCTACCATGTCCAGCCCCCATACCACAAACGACCAAGTGATTGGTATCATCCTCAATTCTTGAGCCAGAACATGAGCACGCCGGCCAAATTTCTGACAGCCGTCACACTTCTGGACTAAGTCCTCTGCATCTTTGTGAGTCGTCAACTAGAAGAACCCGTACCGGAAAGCCTTGTCCACCAAAGATTTTGAGCCGGCATGGTGCCCACAATCACCACCGTGTATTTCACTCAAGATCTGTCGGCCCTCTTCTGGCGAAACACATCGTTGAAAAAAAAACATCACACTGCATTTATGTAACTCACCGTTAATTATCGTCATGGACTTAGATTAGCCAAGGAGATGAATTTGAGCTGGGTCAGGTGTTTGGGCAACTCAGATCTTGTGGCTCAGAAAGTTTCTGGCACTTGGGACTCCAAGGACTCGTGGATGGCGGCTTACAGGCAGGCGGTGGATATCATTGCAGGTCACTTCAAAGGGTATCAAGTAGATCACATTGATCGTCGCAAGAATGAGGCGGCTGATGCTGTATCACGACTAGGTTCCCAACGAAAGCCGGTGCCACCTAATGTCTTTCTGGACGTCTTATACCATCTGACTGTCAAGATACCTTCAGAGGAAGAATTGGCTGTTCCTGACCCGGAGGCAGAATTGGTGGCGGCTCTACATGCTATCCCAGATTGGACTATTCCTTATTTGACCTATTTAACCCGGGGAGAGTTACCAGAAGATGAAGACCTAGCTAGAAAGGTCACCCGTTGTTCTAAATCCACGACAGTTGGCGCCCACCGTATTGGTGGAAACAACCGAGACCAAAGGTCTCTGCTTTCCGCCCTTTGGGCGGACGAAAAGGGACCTTTGGTCCTGGTTGGTGGCTCCAACCGGGACCAATACCCCTTTCGTCCCGGTTGGTGCCACCAACCGGGACCAAAGGTCCCTGTTTCCCGCCCTTTGGGCTGATGAAAAGAGACCTTTGGTCCCGGTTGGTGGCACCCACCAGGACTAAAGGTGGGCATTGGTCCCGGTTGGTGCCACGAACCAAGACCAATGTTTCTTATATATAAGGAGCACTTAGCAAGTTTCGCAGGTTTCATCGCCCTCCCCGTCCCCGTCGCCTGCCCCATCACCCCCGTCGCCCCCCGCCCTCGTTGTCGCCCCTCCCCCGTCGCCATGTCGCCGCCCCCTTCGCTGCCCCTCCCCTGTCGCCTCCCCCGCTGCCCGCGTCGCCGCCCCATCCCCGTCGCCTCTCCGTCGCCGCCCTACCCCCGTCGCCGCCCCGTTGACTCCCGTCGCTGCCCCCGCTGTGAGCCGCCACCGCCCCTGCTCTATGGATTTTGTTTTTTTAATATGTTGATTTTTTTTATATGATGAATGTTTATGTTTAAGTTGTTTTATGTTTTATTTAATTATTAGGAGTCTTAGAAAAAATTAGTATGTGTATGTTAGATTACAGAAAAATTCTTGGTTTTTATGAAAAATTAGTGATTAAACGATAAGAAAACGTTCTCATAATAATTTGTCTCGACATCGACGATGCCCGGCCCGCATCCTCGTCGTCGAGTGGTCCACGAGAGCCTGCTTGATAGGCGCCATGTTCGGGACTAGGCTCCACCGGGCTGGCACTGGGAGGTGCTACCTTCCCAGGATCGGAGGTTGGTGAGGAATCCAGGTCTCGTCGTCGACCCAAAGCTTTTGTGGTGGCGGTCACGTGGGACACTTTCGATGTGGAGGGAGCGGGCCCCTTGAAGGTGGTACGTCGCCTTGTCAGGGAGGAGGACGAGCACGTCCGTCGCTACATGGCGGCATTGGACGCCAGGTTCAACAATACCTGGCAAATTCTTCAGGAACTCACCCGAGTTATGATCTCGTGATGGTTCCTTATCTTTGGGTGTCCATCACCGGCGACTCAGAGACCGCTAGTGAACCTAATTCACCGTCCTCCACTTTGGATTCTAGGATATTCGATCTGTATTAGTGATCTTATATGATAATATTAAAGATGTATTAGTTAATATTTGATGATGCATTGACTGGATTGTTCGGGATGATGTATTAGTTAATATCGAGTGCTTGTGATTTGCCAGTCATTCCTACAAAACATAGAGATTTTTTTCTATGTCATTGCTTGATATATGGAACGGGATGACTTTAGGTCTGTTTCGGCTCCTTGTGTGTCTTTCAGTGAGGGAGAGTGTCCATATATATATATATATATATGAGAGAAAGAATCCCGACTGTTATCATGGGGTTCGCTTCTCCTTCGTTCTCGTGTGCTAGACATTCTGGTGTAATGCACTCGGGGACGAATGGAGGAGCCACCATCACCAACGGTCGCAATATCAGAGGGAGTTCCCACCATATATGCAAGATGAGAGTTTAGGAAGGAAAGACTCGACAGACCTAAAGTCAACGCGTTGCATATTGAGTAATAGTGATCTGTGTATTAGTCAGTTTCCTGGTAGTTTCCTTCGATCAATTTTAAATATTTAAAATCGATCGACGGAAATATTAGTGATCTTATATGATAATATTCGAGATGTATTAGTTAATATTTTATGATGCATTAATAACTGGATTATTCGAGATGATGTATTAGTGATATTATATTCGAGTTCATTATAAATGTCTTAGTGATATTTTATCGGTATAATGCGTGTGTGACTTTCGGTCTGTCGTTGCTCCTTGTGTGACTTTCATGTGTGTTCTTGATGGAGGAATCCCGACTGTTGCCGTGGGGGCCGTCTCCTATTTTTTATCTTCTTTGCGTATACTCGTCGGTATAATGTGCAAGAAGAGAAGAGGGGGGAGCGTCCATCACCGTCGGTCGAACAATTATTATGAGAGAGTGCCCACCAACATATATACACCACCATATCAGTATGAGAGAGAGCGCACCAACACACCATGAGATATGAGAGTTATTTAAGGAAAGCCTCGACGGACTGAAAGTCACAACGCATTAGGATCCAAAGCGTGCCGTAATTCTTGAATTATGAACATAGGAAATGTCATCGTCATCAGACGACTATAGGATCCAAGCGTGTGAATTTTTCGGTGAAGATAAGGGTCTTTGTGACCAGCTTGGGCTGCGAGACGACAGGTTCTTCACCATGAAGCTTTACGAGGACTTTGATATTTCTACGGTACGCAATGATGATAACTGTTTTTTCGTAATTAAACATGACTTCTGTTTCTTTCCTTCAATGCGTAATTTTTGTTTTATACAATTCGACTAGTTCGTCCCCTGTCATGAAAGACGGTATTTCTTGGAAAGGCTCGGTTTCGAAGAGCACGAGAGTTTCGAGACGAGGACAGCCAACCTAAGAACTAAACATGGTCACACATTTCTTCTGAAAGTAATGAATGCACTTAATAACATTGAATTAGGGTGCTCAAATTGGGAAGCTCTTTGCAAGGCATATGGATTTCAAGAGGATATGAAAATAACCTTCGATCTTCGTCCTGAAGATCATATTGAAGGAAACATCGACATTTAGGTGGATGTCGATATGCTTCCTGTTTTACCTCCATGTGAGTTTGTCAACCATGCATATTTGTCAAGTAATTTGCATTCTATATACATAAATATTTGGTGTTCATTTGTACTAAATTTGTTAATTTTTAATTTACAGCTTATTTCGTTTCTTCGAGTGAAATACATAACATAATCGACATGACACACTACATTTATGGATCACATCTAACTTGGGAGGAAAAGGATGATCTTATCTACTTTGTTATTGGTGTCATAGCTGGTAGGAACATCTTCCCGTATAATTTGGGAACTGGCCCAAATTATACATTGTACAGGACACTAGTGCATAGGTTGAGGGCGGATGACATTCACCAAAATATCTTGGTAAGAGTTGCTAATTAAGTATACTAGTACTGTTGCGTAAATGGTATTGATTACATTGCTAACTAGGCTACTATTATGTTCTTCAACAGAAATTGCCAAATGAAGTTGTGCCACCGTTGATGTAACTAAGGTAATATGACAATAAAAGACTCTTCCATCCCGAGTTATCTTTTGCATACTCGACTGAGCGCAAACCACCAAGAAGGCTCCAAATTGAAGCATGGTGACAAATAAAGAAGGATCGCAAGCCATAGGTGTTATTCTTTTTTATGCCATATTACCTAGGAGGGAGGAGTAGGTCCTATGAGGGAGGACTATGCCATTTTATCTTTTTTGGTTTTATGAGACTTTAACTTTGTATGATTAAGATGATGATGATGATGAGTTGTTACATCTTGTGTAATAATGGTTTCCTTCATATGCTTATTAGCTAGCGCCGAATTCTCTCTATATGTATAGTAGCTAGCAGCGTCGACCAAACACGGAGAAAGAGAGGACACTTCTCTCTATTAATTAGCTGGCTAACACAATATGAAACCCCTAAATTAACCCTCCAAAACCCCCTAAACACCCCCCTTTCAAAAAAAACAGCAACTTTTGGTTCCGGTTGGTGATACCAACCGGGACTAAAGGTCCTCCTGCCTGGGCTCCCCGAAGAGGCCATGTGGATCCCCTTCTGTCCCGGTTCGTAAGCGAACCAGGACTAAAGATTTAGGGCTTTAGTACCAACCCTTTAGTCCCGGTTCCAGAACTGGGACTAATGGGCCTCTGGAACCGGGACAAATGGGCTGTTTTCTACTAGTATGCATGTTTTAAGTGACTTGATCTATGTTGTGGTCTGTACCAACCTTGTTGTGGTCTGTAACACCTTGCTATGGTATGTACCCATTATGATATGATCTATGTTGAACTCCACTTGATCTATATGATCTATGTTGAACTCCACTTGATCTATGTTGAATTATATCATAGATCACATCATATCATACTATATCATAGATCATATATCAGATCACATATATCATACTATATCACACATCATGTCATATCATAGATCACATATCATAGATCCATAAACATCACTTAGTACTCATCATTTACTACATATCATAGATCCAGGACACAATAAGTCACTTAGTAAACATCATGCAACATAGTGCTCATACAACAATGATGGTTACCACTGGCAGTAAAAAAAGCCATCCAGCCAGAATGGTCTCTTGGGACACCAGTGGCTGGAGGAGCTGCTGATCTTGGGGCAGGAGCAGAAGATGAAGCTCCAGGTGCATATGTTGCTGCAGATGATGATGAAGCTCCACCAGCAAATCTTGGGGCAGTGAAAGGCTGCTGTGATCTTGCATATGTTGTACTACCTGACCTTCTTGCAGATCTAGCAGTAGCAAATCTTGCTTGTGGCTGATGTGATCTTGCTTGTGGAGGATCCGATCTTGCAGGTGGAGGATCTGATCTTGATTGTGGAGGCTCTGATCTTGCAGTTAGAGTAGCTTCAACTGCATTCCTTGATCTTGCAGGTGCCTTGCAAACATAAAAGGAAACAAGGATTTAGCACATAAAAAAATGTAAGATGTAAACATAAAAGGAAACAAGGAAACAAGGATTTACCACATGCTTGTTTTTTCTCATAGCCAACTCTAGTCTCAACTGTTACTTGCAGTTGGTGTACCTATGTCCTTGGAGCCCACAGTTGCTGCATATTATAGTGGCCATTCTTGATATGTCCTTTGGTTTTGGAACCTCAAATTTGCCCTTTATTCTCTTCTCTTTATTTCTCCCCTTCTTCACATGAAATATGGGTGGCTCTATGTCTGGTCCACTTGTCCTTGTCGAATCATGCTCACCAGGAATAGGATATATCATTGGTTCATATGCAGCCAGGTAATTTTTTTTGAAGAATTTGCACACATAGTCCTCTAGAAATCTTTTTGCCTTGTTAATTGCTGATATTGCATGGTTGCATGGTATGCCAGACAGGTCCCACTTTCTGCAGCCACATGTACAAGCTTCCAAGTTTACAGCATGTGTTTGCTACCCACTGGTTACTTGCCAAAGATTTACACCAGCTTGGATAGGTTTGCAAAATCTGGCCCTTTCCTTTTCCACCTCTACCTTCTCAGCATAATGTGGTGTTATCTCCCACATAGCTGCCCTTCCTCTCTCTCTGTTCCTATGCCACCTCACCATTTGCTTGTCCTTAATACCATCAATCATAATCCTAATAGGTTTTCCCCTAAAATCTAGGATATACTTGTTGAAAACCTCAGACAGGTTGTTAACAACCAAGTCTGTCTTGCAGTTAGTGTCAAAAGCATGCCTAGCCCATGTGTGCTTAGGTGTTCCACTTAGTCACTTCCAAGCTTCTTCACTCTCATTTTTTAGATCATTCATAGCAATGTTAAACTTATATTGGTTATAAGCATAGTTGGCATTATCCATGCATTTCTTAAGATCTTCACCCCTAAACCTAGCATTCTAAAAATTTGCATAGAGGTATCTAAGGCAAAATCTTTGATGGTAGTTTGGGAAAACTTGATTTACTGCATTTAGCAGCCCCTGTTTAGAAAGCATGCCAAACTTAGTTGTTGTACTAGTAAATATGTTCCATAACATGCTAATGCAGAATTAAATAACAATAAGATGTGCATGCATACCTTCTGTCTATCAGACATGATAGTATAATGGCCAAATTTCCCAACTTCACCTCCTAGACATATCTTTAGTTGGTGCAGAAACCAACACCAGTTAGTTGTGTCCTCTTGTCCAACAATAGCAAATGCAAGTGGGAAAATGTTGTTATTGCCATCTCTTCCAGTTGCAGCAAGGATTTGAGCACTAGTGGTCAACTTAATGAAGCATCCATCAACACCTGTTGTTGCAAGCAAGCAACAATGTAAGTCATTATAAAAAACTAATAAACATTGAAAAATTGTGATTTACAAGGAAGCCATAACTCACCAATGAATGGTCTGCATCCATTCAAAAATCCCTCCCTTACTCCATTTATGCAGAAGAACATTGCATGAAACCTTGGTCCTGGATGTGGTATTCTTGTAGTAGGTTTTGGAGTAACTGTTGTCACTACAACTCTGCTGCCAGGATTTGTATCCATGATGGTCTGAGCATAATCCCTAAGTCTGGGATATTGCTTCTTGTGGTCTCCTAACACAACATCTACAGCAAGGTTTTTTGCCCTATAGGCCATGTGCTTAGGCACATCAACACCATACTTATCCTAGCAGTTGTCAATCATAGTGTGTATGCTAGTGGTGGGATCTGACTTGAACAATGACTCATAGGTCTTTGCAAGCCATTTTGCACTAATCCTGGATGTCTCTGTGCTGGTAGGGAAAGTGTGCTCCAACCTGATTTTATTAATAGCAAAAGTCTTCTCTCCTTTGATAACTGCAGCAACTATGCAAAACTGGCAGTGCTTTTGCTTACAACAAGCAATGATTCTTTGGTCTGAGTTTCTGTGGTACTTGAAGTCTCTGGCCTGTGTGACGTGCAAGCTCAACAAAGCCTCTCTGAATTGATGTTGATCCTTAAAGCACATGTACATGCATAACTGCTGATGTGGTTGCTCTAGTTTGTCATTGTACCAGATCCTTGGTTTCCTTTTCTTGACCCTACTCTTCCTCCCTTTGGTTAGAACAAATGAGATTGGCTCATGTCGATCATGTTCATCCTCAAATAGCAGACCATTATCTTCTTCATCCGCTGAAGGACATAAATCAGGTTGCAACTCCTCTAACACATTTGAATGTGACCTAGTAGTGGGGCCTCTCCTAACTGCCAGCTTCTTCCTCTTTTTGGCAGGTTTTTTGCATTGGTGGTTCTTCTCTTGCATCCTCCTCCTGCTCTTCCTCCTCCATCTCAAACAAATCCTCAACCTTAGTGTCACCCTCATAATGTAGTTGTTCCTCTCCCGAGTCTTCATCTGAAGCTTCATCTTGATCTTTATCTTCTTGTTCCGCTAATCTCTCCCCCTCTATTATCTCTGCATCTTCAGAAATCCTGTACTTATGCATGAAGAAAGGATTGATATCACTGTCATATGCAAACTCAGACTCATCACTTCTATTATGTGCTTGCTCAAACACTGGCTCTTCCTCCATTACAGCTTTGAGCTTGACCTTTCTGTAGTTTCTGCTCTCTTGTGTGCACAAAAATTTAGGTTGAGTAGGACTGCTGCTGCACTGACTATGAAAAACAACACCTTCTACATCAACAGCAAGGACTACAGGCATACTGAGATCATACGCAACAGTTGGTTCATACAATATTGTTGCTAACTGTTCTTCTCTATGACAGACATTACTGACATCTGATCTCACTAGATGTTCTTCTCTTTGGCATAAATCAGGTGCTGCCCTCACTAGAAAATTTAGAACTAAACTATGCTCATATTCCTTCTTTAGTTGTTGAAGTTTGATGTTTGTGTCAATCAATTCTAAGCCATTCTCTCTCTTCTGTCCTTTGTCCAAATTGTTCATGTGGTACAGCTCATCGGTCAAATAAAAACCTTGTGTTTGCATCACTACATATAGGTTCAGAAATGTAACATCTGAGCTACATAGCTTCATATCCAGATTTGGTTGTGCATCAAAGTGAATCCGAACATCCCAAACAACATCATTCAAACTACAAGTGACACATGACAAATTTAACATATCATGAGCAACTAACCCTAGCCGCGCTGATTTGAATTAGGAAGGAAGAAGGATAGAGGAGAGGCACTTACAGAACGCCGCCAGCTCCACTGGTCCAGTGATGGCTACTGGCAGGGTTGGCCACCCAAACCTCTACCAGCCTCACCCTCTCCTCCATGGACAGCGGTGCCTCCTCCTCATCGTCACTGGAGTAGTACGAATTGGAGCCGCCGTCGTCCAGATCCAGCCCTAGGTGGTCGTCTGGCCCGAGGCCTGGAAGGTCTGGGTACCCGCCTGCACAGCCGTCGCCACCTCTGTCGGGAGTCGTCGCCGCCATCGCCATACACCTGTGAGAGGGAGAGAGGAGAGGAAAGTTAGGGTTCGTCGGGAACAAGATGGTTCGAATGAGTCGACGCGAGGGAGACCAACCGAGCCGGTTCGGTCCTAGTCAGCGTCACGCACGGGCGGATACGTCACCATGTCGCCTGACAAGTGGGCCGGACCGGTCAGATACACGATCAATACACAGTTATACGACTGTCAGCCCGTTTCGCAACACTTAGGCCCTGAAGTGATACTGACATGCAATTTTTTTGACTATTGATACCAATTCGTTACAACGTGCCGAAGTGTGATAGTGTCCTGCAATTATCTCCCTCAAATGGCTGCACCGCGGCCGGTTAGGGAAACTACTCAAGAAATTAGACAAAAAATCTAACATGACCATCACAATCTAGTCCAATACAGTTCATTTTTATAAGACGTTGTAGACATTTTAAATAGTGTCCAAGACAGTTCAATCTCATCCGTCTGAAACGTCTTATAAAAAAACAAAGGAAATAGCTAAATCAAAATCACCTGATGGCAAGTCAACACTAGAGAGCAACATCCAAATCCAAATTAAATAGAAAGGAAAACAAATCAGAAGGAAAACGATATACCACGTTGCCCCAAAAAGGAGACCACAAATAACAGGGATACTGATGAAGGCCGCCGACAGCAGGACGACAAATCCCTCGAACATCAATGTCGCACAGCTGGAATGGGCGCACAAATGGAGCGACGACACCCTGCAGCAGGAATGTTTCCACCGCGGCACCGCCCGACCTCCTCCAGCAACAATGGCGACAGCACACCGCACCCGCCGCAACAACTAAGCCGCCACGGCCTTCCACTCCAGAGCCTTCCTCAACCCACCTCTCGTAACCGGCCAAACGGACGATGTCTAGCATTTTCTATATTGTAGCCCACGCCTAGCCGCAATGCCACCATTGCTCACGTTTAGCTTAGGCTCATGCCCACCAACTTGCCAACCCCACACCAACGTGAGACCCAGTCAAAATCAATCGCCCCAATCGGAATTGATGACCTTAATTGAACGTAGGGTTTTTAAAATTATGAAGCATAGTATATGGTGAATGTTTGTGCCCGGCCAATCGACCGAAACTTCAGCCGGTTGCGCACAAGCCACGTGATCGAGACCCATCTTACGTCTCGCACACCCACTTCCCACCTTATATTTTTCTTCCTTCGTCTTCTTCCTCCCGATTTCCTTCTCTCTTAGTCATGCACAGGCACATTGGTGGCCACGCTCTGTGTCTTACTCCTTCAGATCTCGTCGCTGGCTAGCCCCAATTTCACGCAGGTCCCCACCTCCAACCTCAACGCCCACGACCACTTCTTCTGTTGTCCTTGGCTAGAGGTTCCTTCTGGCCCGGGAAGCCGGAGTTGTAATGCAGGCATGGATATGTCGTTCGCGAGCTGCTGCTCATAGTTCTATGTGTTGGAACCGTACACTGAATATGCTACTACCACGGCGGAGCAACCTACTCGCCCACTGCTGCAACCATCTCCTACCCAGACGAACCTGAAAGCATGTACTCCTCCACCGATGCTGCAATCGATGACCCAAAAAGCTATAACCGTTTGATTCGAAAACTTTAACCCACGGTATATAAAGCTTCAACCGGACATCATGCACTGAAAAAAAAAAACTACAATCATTTATACGAAAGCTTCAACAGTAGTTTGAAAAACCTTTAAAGGATCACCCGTTCAACTCAAAAAAACTACAACCGTGCGTGTGAATGTTTCAAACCGTATTTGAAAAAGCTTCAAGCAGCAAAATACTGAAGTTTCATCTGACCACTAAGAAAGAAAAAAAAACTACACCATCGAGTTAGAAAGTTTCAAGCATTGAATTGAAAAGCTTTAACCCGCTTTATAGAAAGCTTCAACCAGCGAGTAGACAAACGAAAAACTTACAATCGTTGACATGAAAACCTTCAACCCTAGTTTTGAAAAGCTTCAACTAGAGGCCAGCGACAAAAAGCGGGAACCAACACCTCACCATTATTGATAGGGGTTTTCCTAGCCGTCCGCTAGACCCCGCGTCGTCCCCACTAGGGTGGCTCGGGCGGCGCACAATCCCTAGCATCCGGGGGCGCACACTCCCTCGTCCCCTCCCTCCATCGTCGCCAGGGGACACTGTCGGGCTACGCCCGGGGGCCGACGGCGGTGGCGGGGGACCCCCTCTCTCTCGCTTTCTTAGGGGTGGTGAGGGCCCCCTACATGTGTGGAGGCACGGTCGATCTAGCGGAGGGGTGGCGTTGGTTGCGACAACGGCAGCTACGGGCGCGTTTGGTAGCCCGACCACGGGCGGCGGCATGCAGCGGCTGGACCGGTTTGGGCGGCGGCTGGCTATGCTGCGGCGGAGCACCATCTGGCTTCACATCAGTGATGGTGTGGAGGACCTGGTGGACTGATCGGCGGTACCTCTGGTCAGATTTGTTCTGACCGGTGCAGCCGACGTTGGTGGTCATCTCCTTTATCGGACGTGGTCGGCCTAAGGCTGGGTGGTCGGATCTCGAGATCTGTCATCTAGTCTGTGTTCTGATTTGAGAGACATATTTTCTGGTGAAAATCAAACTAACACCAGGCGATGGCGGCATTCGGCGTCGTTACCTTGATGAAGGCATCGTCATGCAACTATTGTCGACCCGGTCATGTTGCTCTAGGGGAAACCCTAGGATTTGGTCTTCCAGATCAGACGATGACGACACTACGGTGGGGTTTCTCTTTTGGGAGTATCGTTTGTGAAGCAACGCTGGAAGACAGAGACAGGAGGTGAAGCGGCTTCGTGTTGAACGAAGCTTCGATGGACATGTCAAGTCATGCCTGACCGACAGGTGCTACGTTGTGTCATGCATGTTCGGTAGATGCTACACATGACAGATCTTCTAGAGTCTCCGCATCGGGATGGACGAGCGCATGGCGGTAACGCTGTTGGGCGTCATGATGACATCGACGAATGGTCGGACTGGCAAGGATGATGTGGATCTCTCTTCTGAGAATGGGATAGCGGTTCGATCATGATGACGGCTTCTAAAACGTGTGCATGTAACATACGCTATAGGTCTACTGCACTGGTTGTTGGTCCTGATACATTATATGGATGGACGGCGACATCGATTTTAGATATGGGGAGTGAGAGCACTTCATATTATCAAGTTTGTAGGTGTGAGTGATGGCTTTGGATGAATTGATGCATGTTTTCACCATACCTCCATGAAATATTTAATAAAGATAGATCTATATATCGATTCATGTAGAGGCCAGGGGTTTACCTCATTTTATAAAAGAATAATTGACTGTTGATGCAACTGACTACTGTGATGGCTTCACGGTGAAGCTACAGCAAAGACGAACTCCAAGGACCGGTGGGACGATTTTTTGCTGGGTCCAGAAGCCCAATTTACCGCGTAAGAGATGCGGGCCAATGGGGCACCACTGCTCTAACTAGAGTGAGATCAACGAGATCGCGTCTGTCGCAATGATGTGCTCGAGGACTAGAGGCGAGGTGTAGACCTAGATTGAGATAAGGGGAGAGAGGTGTTTTTTGTGGGTCGATTTAGTCAGAGTCATACGTCCGGACTTCGTCAAATCTCCGTAGTTTGGTGTCAATTTGCGGTATTTCGAGTGTCTCAACCAGCCGGACAATTATGGTGACATTCTTTGGATGCTAAAAATTTCCGAAACATTTGGTCGAAGCATTTGCGGGTGATTTGGCGATCCGAATGGTAGTTGCCCTATGGCTCAAACACAGGGAGGAATACGTCGAAACTATGTCTCTTTTGCATAAAACGCCTCAAACAAATGGCTCGAGGGTCCATTTAGCAAAAAATTGCATAAAACGCTTCAAAGAAATGGCTCGAGGGTCCATTTAGCAAAAACACAACTCCATGTAATGTACCCTCGGCCTCGGGTGAAAAATCGAAATTAACCCTCGGCACCCAATTCCCCAATTCCCAAACCCGTGGAGATGGAGGAGCTCGCCGGCGACCGCCCCGCCCCGCCGCCGCCTCTTCCCCCGGACGACCTGCTCTTGGAGATCCTCCTGCGCCTCCCGCCAGAGCCCATCCACCTCTTCCGCGCCTCCTTCGTCTCCAAGCACTGGCGCGGCCTAGTCCACGACGCTCGCTTCCTCCGCCGCTTCCGCGAGTTCCACGGTGGGACGCCTCCCGTCCTCGGCTTCTTCAACAACCAGCAGGGGCCTCCGCTCTTCGTCCCCACCTCCGGCGGCTTCGCTCTCTCCACCGCTGCCAACATGTCCACCGACGACTGGTGGGCCCTCGACTGCCGCCACGGCCGCGCCCTCCTTGAAAAGATAGGATCCGGATCCCTCCTCGTCTGGGACCTCGTCACCGGAGACCAGCGCTACCTGCCCCTTCCCCCGGCCTGTGAGGGGACGTACAACGGTACGGTTCTCTGCGCGGCCGGCCACACTGACCACGGCGACTGCCATTCCTGCCCGTTCCTGGTGGTGTTCGTGTTCAGTCCAAGCAAATCGGCTGTCTGTGCGTGCGTCTGGTTGTCTGAGACGGGCGTCTGGAGTGAGATCACCTCCATGGATGTACAATCTGTATCAGTTGATCCGACACCGGCAGCTCTAGTTGGGAACACACTCTACTGGCTGCTGGAATTCTGTAGTATCTTTGAGTATGATTTGGATAACCATAGGTTGGGTCTAACTGAGGAGTTTCCAGATGACACTCTGTGTAGCTACAACGGGCTGATTGTCATCATGCCGACAGAGGATGGACGTCTTGGTTTGGCCGTAGTGGAAGGACGAGATCTCCGTCTGTGGTCACTGATGACAGGCATTGACGGGCTCGTAACATGGACACATCAAAGGGTCATACATCTCGAGAAGTTTCTTGCGCCAGAAGTGGTGGCGACATGCATCTATGGATATGAGGCAGTTGGTTTTGCTGAAGATGCTGGGGTTATCTTCATTTATGTGCACCCTAGCGTCTATATGATCCATCTCAAGTCCATGCAGATGGAGGAGGTATCAGAGAAAGGGACCTATGGCACCATAATTCCTTACTCAAGCTTCTATGCTCCAGGTATGGCCTGATATTGCACACTTCATTTTAGCCCATAGTTCATTGCAGATGACAATTAGATGATGAACTATTTATGCTCTGTACCTACAAATTATTGATCCCACGTCCTCCTGCCTTTTGCTGGTTCTCGCAGAGTTTGCTTATTCATGAACTATTATTATCGTCTGCAGGGATTGGTTGTTGGGTCTTGGGTACACTAGCCCTGTATTTTTATTTTGCCTCCAGGCTGAGCTTTCAGCTGCTTCGTACAGTTGCAATGGCAAAACGCGTGCCTTTACCAGTCAAAATTATCGCCTGCACCGTTTTACCAACAAGTCATTCGTGTCTGAGTGGAGATAACCCTTTCGCAGCTAACAAAGTTATATGCAATTACGAAGCCCTTGCATTTTACTTGCATAATATGTTTCTTTTCATCTTGACCCAACATCTACCATTTGTTTGCATCATAATGCATAATGATTAGCCTGCATTGGGTAGAAATCAACTTACTGATGTTCTAATTTCTATTGGTGATACTTCTAGATCTCTTGTAGATTTAGTCAATACTGCCCCGGTTAAAGGTGATATATTACTGATATATTACTATACGGTTAAAAGGAAGAGTATAGTTGTTCCTGAGTGCCGATTTATAATTGTGCTGTCCTTGTTGCCCTTTTGTGGTATTGGATAATGTGATCTGACTGAGACTTGAGAGTTATGTCGCATAATATAATGACAACTAATTAGCGAGTCATTGCAAGATTCATTTCTCTTTCGTTTTAAGATACTGGATTCAGTTAAGGTAGATGGTCTACAGTGTCTTGAGCTATGACTTTAATCTTGTATCACAAGTCATTCCTGAATGTTCCTTATGTTGTAGCACAATCGAGTGTTTTGTGCAAGGTGAGATTTGTAACAGTGGTTCATTGAAGTGTCGCCATCTCTTATCAGTTGTTTTATTGCCCAAGTGCCATTGGTTTACTGACTCATTCTTATCATCATAGGAATTACCACTGGTGGTGGAGATGATCAAGCTAAAATGTTGAGCAACAATTGAGATGATTGTTCTGTCACGTCTGCAGAAATGTTTTGTTAATTAAAGAGGTGAGTGGTGTTTCTCTCACTGTATTGATGTTGTTTTGCTTGCATGGCTTGACAGTTTTGCCGTACATATGCAATTGGTTGATATTCTCTCCATCGGTTCTGTTTCTCTAGCCCTTAGATGGCAACAGCTCCCAGATCAACCTTATTTGGCTTTTCTCTTGGAGCTGTGAAACACTTCCCTCTGGGTCTGCGCAGTTCATAGCTCATTGTGCTAATGTGCTACCGTGATGCAATTTATCATGCCAAACATTTTATATCTTTTGAATGTATAGTTGCAGCAGTTATCAGCTGGAGGCTGCATTTCGGAAAATACAGTGACCACAAAGTTTTGATCCTTCGAATCATGTACAAATTTGCCACCGCATGACTAGTAAGCTTGGTAGTACACTGTTCACCTCTCGCAGCCTAACATTCGTTTGGTCGCTACAGGTCATCGTTTACTGACATGTGCAAGGAAACGTGAGAACATGCTTAACGTGTAGAAACTATTTTCGAAACTATTTTCCTAGTCTGGTTTGGAGTTGCAGATACTGCTTTCTTTGAATTTTGCTCCTCCCGAGTAGCCAAAATAGGCTCTGCTGATCAAGTTGCTCGCTGATGCAGGTACCTAGCTCATGTTCTTTGTCGCCGTGGCACACACAACTTACTCATGCAAGGCACTCAATCTTCTGACTGGTGATGCCGTAAATGTTAGACCCTCAGCGTGGCTGAAACCAACTTGTCCTGCCAAATGTCGCATCATCTTGCTAAACGCAACAAATTAATCATGCGATGTTGCCTTTAGTGATTCCTATAGACGTTATGCAACTGGAATGGTGCTCAGTAAAATGTCCGGCATTCTGTGAACTATTGCTGATGAGAAGAGCCCGCTCAGCTTTGATTGTCCTTTGTTTGTGCATTGTGCTTTCTAGGTATGTGTTGCTCTGTACTCTGCTAGTGTGTTGGCACACAATTATCTTCTGCTGATTAAAATCTTATGAGGATATCACAGTGTTCTGTGATTCGAGTGTTTGAAAAAATGGTGATGGTTCTTTCCAAAGATTCAAAACGATGTTTCAGGCTTTCAGCTGGATTTGGAGTTTTGGACCGTCCTGAAGTGTAGTTGCATTTGAGCTTCAGGAACATATCCGCATCTGCATCATCAATCAACAGCTAGCGCACGCGTGTCACGTGTAAATGTGATCCATCCGACCGACAGTGTTCGCTTACTTGTCTCCTCCCTATATTTCACAGTGAACAAATTCACAAATTTTCTCGACGGCGTAAAACATATCCAGGCGCCCGTGTGCTAAAACTTTGTGATCATATTCATTCAACACAAATACTCCCTCTGCCCCCAAATAAGTGACTTGATTTTATACTAAATTTAGTACAAAGTTAGTATAAAGTTGAGTCACTTATTTTAGGACGGAAGAATTAGATGTTGAGAGGTAGGAACTCGAATTGCACTAGGAGGAGGGGATCGCCAAAGCAGCACCATTGTTGGCACACAATCTACTAATAATTTCAGCACGAATTGTCGTCATGTTCTCACTAAATTTCTGTTGCCAATCCTACACCCAAGGCAATAATTATTTGCAGCCAGAACATGCCGTCTGTAACTTGCCTAAGTGGGTACCGCCATTCCTTGCTGAAAATTATTAGCAATAGCGACATCCAAAACATAGCATCAAAATAGTTTTTCTATACAAACCTACAACTTACGCATCAAACAATATTTAGCTGAGATATATTCCTTGCTGCAATTTATTCATCAAAACGCATGCTAACTTCGAGGGTGTTACTCCAAAACTCCACCGAGATTGGATTGGACTATTGATGCAGCCGACCGTGTTTACTTGTCAACGTCGGTATAAAGAAGGGCTACTTCATTTCACAGGCAACATGACGTGCCACGACGGTTATTGGGCGTTTATGGTTGCATCACATTCTTTTTCTGTTCCATTATCTCTCTTGACAATGGAACCAATGTTTTTTTATGGGATCGTATGGAGGCGATAAAATAAAATGAGATAAGCATCACACCTGTATATAGAGACTATAAGGATATACAACAACAGCATTGAAACACATCACAAGACGTATTAAAAGTTGCATCTTGTTGGTTCTCAACTTGTGTTGTCCGCAGAGTATACATAATATGTTATCTCAAGGAGCGCAAACAATCTCATATTTCTTATATGTAAGTTGAGCTCGTCAGCAAGAGTACTCAGGGCTTTGAAGCTTGCCAGGGCATACAACAAAATGATGAACAATATCTTACGACCTTTTTCACAAGAGAATAATCCTACGACTGGATAGTGAATAGAGTACATTGACAATTCTCTTACCAAGGTAATACTACTAGAGTGGGTCAATCATTTCATCTGAAAAAAATGTTAGTCACTTATTTGAGGGAGACAGTCTGGGCCTGGACAGTTGGAGACCCATCTGGCCCAAAAGGGGTAGGACGGATGGCAGTATAAAGTGCTTCAATTTTTCTTTGATTGTTATACCTCATTACATATGTTTGGTTATTGATATTTCTTCACTGAAACAGAGTGCAATCCTACCCCCAAAATGAACTGTTCTAGATCATGCGGCAGCACAAACATTCCTTTCCCTTTTGGGTTTGAACCAGGGTGTTATGCTACAAGGAGATTTCAACTGAATTGTGCATCCAATCGCACTCTTATTGGCAGACCACCTGTGAAATATCACGTGACAAATATTTCATTATATGATGGACTCCTATATGTTAATAAGCTTTCAGAGTTTGAAGATGCCAGCATGAATTATCTATCAATATACTATCGTGGCTCTGGATATTTTGGTCAGCAGCTAGTATATGGATTGGATAAGTCTGATTTATCTGAGGAATTTGGTGTCTGGAGGTGGTCTGCGGCCAACCTTACGTGCGGAAATGGAAAAAACGAGCATGCCGTAGTGTGAATAGCGAGTGTATTGGTGTCACACATGGAAAACTCTACATTGGTTATCGATGCAAGTGCTCTCCTGGCTTTGAAGGAAATCCTTATGTCCAAAATGGATGCACAGGTATGTGTTCTTGTATTTTAGTGTATTATGTTTTACGGTTTGGAGAAATATGGAGCTTTAACATGGAATTTTCATGAGAGTGACATGTTATCTGTACCCTTTTATGTATGTTGTTTGCCGATATATATTAACAAGTGTTTAGTAGGTAGAAAGCAAACAGGACTACAAAATGAGATGCCATCCACTCCGGTTTACATTTTAGCATTCTGCTTGCAGATATTGACGAGTGCCTGATACCCAAACTGTAATGGAGCATGCTATAACCTGAAAGGAAGCTTCCATTGTTGCCCTCATGACACATCTTTTGATCCAGTTGAAAAACAGTGCACTCCCGATAAGCGGCAGAATCTTCTTTTGGGTATGTCAGTGGTCTTCCTTACCGTTCTCTGTCTTGTGCATTGCATTCGTCGCAAAACTAAAATGCAACTTCATTTGTCGCATTGCTCTCGTAGGAGTTTCTGCTGGGATTGGCAGTGGTTTCGGAGTTCTAGCTCTTGTACTGAGTGCAATTGTACCAGTGAGAAGATGGAAGAGAGGCGCTCAAAAGAAAAATCCGAATTAGGGCATTCTTCAGAAAAAACAAGGGCCTACTCCTGGAGCAGCTGATCTCATCCACCAGTGAAAGCGTCAAGGATATTTTCCTTGGAAGAGCTAGAATGTTGAGCAACAATTGAGATGATTCTTCTGTCACGTCTGCAGAAATGTTTTGTTGATTAAAGAGGTGAGTAGCGTTTCTCTCACTGTTCTGTTTCTCTAGCCCTTAGATGGCAACAGCTCCCAGATCGACCTTATTTGGCTTTTCTCTTCGAGCTGTGAAACACTTCCTCTGGGTCTGCGCAGTTCATATTTCATTGTGCTAATGTGCTACTGTGATGCAATTTTTATCATGCCAAACATTTTATATCTTTTGAATGTTTAGTTGCATCAGTTATCAGCTGGAGGCTGCATTTCAGAAAATACAGTGACCAGAAGGTTTCGATCCTTCAAATATGAGGAAATCATGCTCCAGTTTGTGTGGGTTCAATAAATCTCAAGTTTTGTAATCATCTTGACACAAAAGTATAATGTACAGTGTTCACCTCTGGCAGCCTAACATTCCTTGGGTCGCTACAGGTCATCCTTTACTGACATGTGCAAGGAAATGTGAAAACATGCTTTACGGGTAGAAACTATTTTCCTAGTGTGGTTTGAAGTTGCAGATACTGCTTTCTTTGAATTTTGCTCCTCCTGAGTAGCCAAAATAGGCTTTGCTGATCAAGTTGCTCGCTCATGCAGGTACCTAGGTCATGTTCTTTGTTGCCGTGGCACACACAACTTACTCATCCAATACACTCAATCTTCTGCCTGGTGATGCCGTAAATGTTAGACGCTCAGCGTGGCTGAAACCAACTTGTCCTGACAAATGTCTCATCATCTTGCTAAACTTGACAAATTAATCATGCGGCGTTGCCTTTAGTGATTCCTATAGACGTTATCCAACTGGAATGGTGCTCCGTAAAATGTGCATCATTCTGTGAAATGTTGCTGATGAGAAGAGCCTGCGCAGTTTTGATCGACCTTTGTTTGTGCATTGTGCTTTCTAGGTATGTGTTGTTCTGTACTCTCTTAGTGGGATGGCACACAATTATCTTCTGCTGATTAAAATCCCATGAGGATATCACACTATGTTCTGTGATTCGAGTGTTTGAGAATGGTGACGTTTTTTTTTTCCAAAGATTCAAAACGATCTTTCAGTCTTTCAGCTGGATTTAGAGTTTTGGATTATCCTGAAGAGTACTTGCATTTCAGCTTCAGGAACATATCCGCATCCGCATCATCGATTAACAGCTAGCGCACGCGTGTCACGTGTAAATGTGATCCATCCGACCGACAGTGTTCGTTTACTTGTCTCCTCCCTATATTTCACAGTGAAGAAATGCACAAATTTTCTTTACAGCGAAAAACATATCCAGGCGCCCATGGGCTGAAACTTTGTGATCATATTCATTTAACACAAATAGATGTTAGAGAGGTCAAGAAAATAGTTTTTCTATATATACAAGCCTACAACTTACGCATCAAACAATATTTAGCCGAGATATATGCCTTACTACAATTTATTCATCAAAACACATGCTAACTCCAGTCTAAAAAATACACATGCTAACTTGGAGGGTGTTACTGTAAAACTCCACAAGATTGGATTGGAGGACAGTATTGATGCAGCCCACGGTGTTTACTTGTCACTTGTCAACGCCATTATGAAGAAGGGCCACTTCATTTCACAGGCAACATGATATGCGTCATTTCAATACTACATTGACAATTCGTCTACCAAGGTAATACTCCTATAGTCAGTCAATTATTTCGTCTGGAAAAAAAGTTAGTCAATTATTATTATATACTGGCATAATCTGTATCCTATGACTAGCATTGATTCTTTTTTTCAGCAGGATATTTTTTTTAGGTTGATTTTTTAGAACTAATTTTGTTAGAACAATTGATTCGCTGTTTTTTTTGAGAGAGAGAATCTGGGCCTCGACTGTTGGAAACACATCTGGCCCAAAAGGGTAACGACGGGCGGCGAATGCATTCGCGGGCCCAGATTGTCGCGACCAACGGGAGGAATCGAGGGAGAGGAGCGCGTGCCTCTGCGCGCGTGGGCATTCCGTCGAGCAGCTCGCGGGCGGGCAGGACCGCCGTGCCGCTCGGCGCCCAGCGGCGGCGAGCCGCGGATCCCCCTCCCCACCTCATCCTCCGGTGGTGGCCCCGCATCCGGGTTAGCGGTTCGCACCCTCTCCCGCTCCGACTCCTCTGAGCTGCCCGACTCGCTTCCCCTCGGGCGGGTACGGCTTGGTGCATCTCCTCCGTCCGCAATGGCAGCTTCCCGAGCAACGCGGCCGCCCGGGGCGCGTCTTGCCTCGCCCGCTCGCGGCGACCTATGCCTTCTTCGATGGCGACCCGCATCTTCTCCGCCACAGGTAATTTCTCCAAGCCCATCAGGACCAGCGCTCCGCCGTGTCTTCTTCCCAATTTCCCCCCATGTGAATCGTGAAGCCGTATGTATGCAAGGAACAGCCCTCTTGTGGCCCTTGGGTGTCTTGGATCTTTCCTAGCTAGGATGATGTTGGCGCGTCTCCATCGATCCATCATCGATGCCCCACCTGAATTACAGGTTCACAAGTCACACACGCTAAATGGTATGAACACATCTTTGCTGCTTCTGATTCTGAATTGACCACATTTAGCCGCGCTCGCAATCGTATCCATCTTGCATTCTTGTGCACAAGTCACATGAGTCTTGCCCAAACTTGTGCACCTTCATGTACGTGTCACCCAAGCAGATAAAAGGTCAGCAAGTCTTGCCATAGACCACGCTCCACGCAAGTCAAGTCAGCAAACCTGTTGTACTCCGGATGTTGATGTCTCCATCCGTCGATGCTCCACCTTACAAGTTCAGAAATCGCGCATGGTATGTACACTTCTTTGATGCTGCGTCGACAATTTAGTCACATTCATAACCGGGCGTCGTATCCATCTTGCCTTCTTGTCCACCAGTGGCTGTCACCTACTAACACAAGTCAAAAAAGTCGTGCACAAGCTTGTTTCCTGCGCCGCACAACCACAGGTGGTGTTCTGTCCTCCATTGATGAATTTGCATTAACGAAAATTTTATGAAAATTGTTACTAGTTCACATATGATGGGGTTCCAAGAAAAAACAGAGGTCAGCAAGTCTTGCACAAGGCCACACAAGTCAGCAAACCTGTATTCAAGATGTTGATGTATGTCACGCACGCAGACCGCCAATTCATGACCAGGTGGAATTACGTATTCTCTTTTTTGACAAAATATATCGTCACGTGCTTTGCTTGGCTGACGACAACACATTCTAGAACTTGTTATATGCACCAAAGTCTTCCGGAGTTCCCACTGGAGAGACAGGTAAAGTCTTCTCTTCCGGTTGCTCTGCAAATCGCATCTCTGATAGGCTTCTGATATACAATATAGGGAGGGTGCTCTGTTCTCTCCCACCTTTTGGGTTCTACAAACAAAGTTCTGTTAGCCAGCATGTGGCTGGTGCTGTTGTTGGTGTGGTTGTGGAGCTTGGAACCCACTGCCATGAACATCAAGGTGGCATCTGCAGCCCCTGATCCCCCATCTGCCCCTAGCCTCGTGCACTGCCCCAAAACCTGTGGGGATGTGAGCATCTCGTACCCCTTCGGCGTCGGGCCAGGTTGCTTCCGGCGAGGCTTCGAGCTCATCTGCGACACCACCACTAAGTCTCCCAAGCTCTTCCTAGGCAACACCACCACCCAGGTGATTAGCCTCTTACCTTCAGGAACCGTCCTTGCCTCTATCATGTACACCATCCCCATGATGCCGAGTGTTGGCACCTACAACCTGTCCTGGGAGTCTCCAGGGAGGAACCTCAACATCATGACCTACAACTATCTGGCGTTCCTCGGCTGCGGCGTCGGGGTCTACCTGTACCACCCTGACACGGGCGACCTCGTCGGCCACTGCACGGTTAAGTGCGCCTCCATGGCGAGCATGCTCCTCGTGACGAAAGGAGGAGGGATCTGCAACGGCATGGGCTGCTGCACTGTCACGTTCCCCGTGCCGTTCTGAGGCTTTAGGGTAACCATCGTGAAGAACAACGAGACAGTACCGCAGCCTTTTACTAATATCACCATCAAGGCTTTCTTGTCATTCCGCCCATATATCTTCAGTATCGCGGACCTGTTGTCTGATAAGGTAAATGCTAGCACTGTTGGTGCTTCCTCTGCGTACCTCTCAACTGTGATCACGGATAAACCCACTTGTGCAAAAGCTCAGTCAGATGATAAGACGCGCTATGCCTGTGGCAGTAGCAAATGTGCGGATGTGGCAAATGGAGGCTACTCCTGTACCTGCTCTGGCAGTTCTGATGATGGTAATCCCTACATTCTTGATGATTGCAAACAAGGTACTCACCATCCTTCCACACCTAGTTTTTTCCATTTGTTTCCTCATCCAATTATATGTATAATATTTTTTAATGAATTGTGAATGTTTTAAGAACATTCTGGAAATAATAATCAGGGTCTTGAACAACAAATGGTGTATAAAGTGCTTCAATTTTTCTTTGATTGTTATCTCATTACATATGCTTGGTTATTGATATTTCCTCACTGAAACAGAGTATAATCCTACCCCCAAAATGAACTGTTCTAGATCATGCGGCAGCACAAACATTCCTTTCCCTTTTGGGTTTGAACCAGGGTGTTATGCTACAAGGAGATTTCAACTGAATTGTGCATCCAATCGCACTCTTATTGGCAGACCACCTGTGAAATATGAAGTGACAAATATTTCATTAGATGATGGACTCCTATATGTTAATAAGCTTTCAGAGTTTGAAGATGCCAACATGAATTATCTATCAATATACTATCGTGGCTCTGGATATTTTGGTCAGCAACTAGTATATGGATTGGATAAGTCTGATTTATCTGAGGAATTTGGTGTCTGGAGGTGGTCTGCAGCCAACCTTACATGCGGAAATGCAAAAAAAGACAGTGCATATGCATGCCGTAGCGCGAATAGCGAGTGTACTGGTGTCACACATGGAAAGCTCTACATTGGTTATCGATGCAAGTGCTCTCCTGGCTTTGAAGGAAATCCTTATGTTGAAAATGGATGCACAGGTATGTGTTCTTGCATTTTAGTCTATTCTGTTTTATGGTATGCAGAAATATGGAGCTTTAACATGGAATTTTCAAGAGAGCGACATGCTATCTGTACAATTTTATGCATGTTCTTTGCCGATATTAACAAGTGTTTAGTAGGTACAAAGCAAATAGAAGTACAAAATGACATATCATCCACTCCAGCTTACATTTTAGTATTCTGCTTGCAGATATTGATGAGTGCCTAATACCCAATAACTGTAATGGGACATGCTATAACCTGAAAGGAAGCTTCCGTGGTTGCCCTCATGGCATGTTCTTTGATCCAGTAGGAAAACAGTGCTCTCTCAATAAGCGACAAAATCTTATTTTGGGTATGCCAAGTCTTCCTTACCTGTTTTGCTGTCTTGTGCATTCCCATTGTCAGAAAAATGAAACAAAATTTTCATCTGTTGCAATTACTCTTGCAGGAGTTTGTGCTGGGATTGGCAGTGGTTTTGGAGTGCTAGCCCTTGCACTGGGTGCGATTGTACTAGTGAGGAGATGGAAGAGAGGCGCTCAAAGGAAAATCCGAAGGGCATTCTTCAGAAAAAACAAAGGCCTGCTCCTGGAGCAGCTGATCTCATCCACCAGTGAAAGCGTCACTCACAGCACAAGGATATTTTCCTTGGAAGAGCTAGAGAAAGCAACCAACAACTTTGACCCGACGCGTGTGCTCGGGCACGGAGGCCATGGCACCGTCTACAAGGGGATTTTATCCGACCAGCGGGTGGTGGCCATCAAGAAGTCCAAGATGGTGGAGCAGAGCGAGATCGACCAGTTCGTCAACGAGGTGTCCATCCTGTCCCAGATCATCCACCGCAACGTGGTGAAGCTCTTCGGGTGCTGCCTCGAGTCTGAGGTGCCGCTTCTCGTCTATGAGTTCATCTCCAACGGCACGCTCCATGACCTCCTCCACGGTGATCCGAGTGCTAAATGCATTTTGGCGTGGGACGATCGTATCAGGATTGCTCTAGAGGCTGCAGGGGCGCTTGCTTACCTCCATTCCTCTGCTGCAATGCCGATCTTTCACAGAGATGTCAAATCTGCCAA
This sequence comes from Hordeum marinum, assembly GCA_022496015.1. NCBI lineage: Eukaryota > Viridiplantae > Streptophyta > Magnoliopsida > Poales > Poaceae > Hordeum > Hordeum marinum. Next base: position 503,259,353 of record CM039676.1, read on the forward strand.
CATACTCTTGGATAACACTTTCACCACGAAGGTCTCGGACTTCGGCGCCTCCAGGTCCATCTCCATCGACCAGACTCACGTGGTCACCATCGTGCAGGGGACATTCGGGTACCTAGACCCGGAGTACTACTAACTACACTGGGCAGCTCACCGAGAAGAGCGACGTCTACAGTTTCGGCGTGATACTCGTTGAGCTCTTGACAAGGAAGAAGCCAATTTTTCTGGACAGTCTTGGTGAGAAACAGAACTTGTGTCATTACTTCCTTGGACGACTAAGAGATGAAACTGTCATGGATATTATTGATGCGCAAGTTGTGGAGGAGGCCAGCCAGAGCGAGATCGTTGAGATCGCGTCGGTGGCGGCGATGTGTTTGAGGACTAGAGGTGGGCAGAGACCTAAGATGAAAGAAGTGGAGCTGAGGCTGCAGCTTCTGCGAGCTAGGAGGCTGCCTGCTAGAACAGATAAACAAGAGCTGCGAAGGCACGGCGACACCAAGCCATTGTTAACTCCATTGAAGTGTAGATCTACTTCTGTGGCCATGGCCAAGAACGTTGAGCTTGGCGTCGTTGCTGCTAATCCGTCATCGCAGGCTGTCACGAGGTGCTACTCCATGGAGCAAGAGATGGCAGCTTCATCAGAGTTTCCCCGTTAGTTGGGGGATTTTGTTACGAAGAGGACTTCCCCATGCGCCCTGTTTTGTTTATCTAGATTATCGCGGTACCTTGATTTTATCATTCAATCCCTTCAACTAGTAAGTAGTGGATGGTAGAAGAGTATGTTCATAAATTCAGTGTAAGAATGCCTACAGAAGATTCAGAGCAAGAGATTGTATCTTCATCAGAGTTTCCTCCTTAGATACAGAAGATTCAGAGCAAGAGATGGTATCTTCATCAGAGTTTCCTCCTTAGATACAGAAGATTCAGAGCAAGAGATGGTATCTTCATCAGACTTCCCCGTGCGCCGTTTTGTTTATCTAGACTGCTGCAGCACATTGCTTTTAGTTTGAGTGTATACCAAATTCAATCCCTGTAACTAGTAGCAGTAGTGGATAGAAGAATGTGTGCACAAATTCAGTGTAGGAATGTGTACACGGATATTCAGTGTAAGAATGTCCACACCAGATTCAGTGTAAGAGTCTCATTGCCTTTCCTTTTACCCCTCAAATTTCAGGTAGCCATGAATGTGTGTACAGAAAAATAAATTTACTGTTAGTTTGCTCTATTATTTAGGTGATGATGATGAACTGGAGGTCTGTCTGGATAAGGCATCTTGGCTTGTGCCCAGTGTGGATGTAAGGCTACAGATAAATAGGCTTAGTTTCTTTCATAGACATCAAAGGTCAATATGTCCGAGTGGTTAAGGAGACAGACTCGAAATCTGTTGGGCTTTGCCTGCGCAGGTTCGAATCCTGCTGTTGACGCTTTTTTTTCCTTTTCCTTTTCCTTCTCCGTGGAGCATATTCTTTTTTCCAGTCCACTTCACTACAAACATGCAGCTTCTAATCTTCTTTCATTTCTTCGTAAATTATGATCCTTTCATAATTTGCTATATCGCACTTTTATTTTTTTTGTCCCACCTAAAAATAAATTTTCATATTCATTGCTCTTGTGGATAAAAGTTTTGGCCCTGTAAATGCAATAAGCAGAATGGTGACGTCTATTTTGAAAGAGTTATGAAATACTCCCCCCGTTCCTAAATATTTGTCTTTTTAGAGATTCAAACATGGACTACATACAAAGCAAAATGAATGAATCTACGCTCTAAATCATGTTTATATACAGCCGTATGTAGTCCATAGTGAAATCTTGAAAAAGACAAATATTTAGGAACGGAGGACGTATTTGTTAAGGCATGGTCTACACCATGCAAGCTTGAGCTTCCCGTGCTTGCTCTAGATGAAAAGACATTGCACGAAACCATATACCACAACATAACGATCTTAGATTCCGCATGGACACGGTGGCAAACCGATGTATCTAATTCCACCGAGATGAGATCATCATGACGACAAGGAAAACATGGGCCGATATTCTCTTGTTCCTTATTCCTCGACTCACATAGAGTGGTCAAGCGAAGCCACCGACATGCTTCTTTCTATTTCATCCATATATACGTCTTTGTAAATTACAATAGTGATTTTCGGACCATCGCCGGAGGATTTTTTTTCAAAACTAGCGTTAAAATATTTTAAAATTTGAAAACAGGAGGGCCAGTTGAAAAAAAATCAGAACTGGACCCCTGTCGGCCGACACTGGGCCGACCAGGGGCCCGTCGGCCTGCACTTGGCCGACCACGGGACACGTCAGCCTCCACCGCGCCGATATCCACCCGTCGATCGCCACGTGGCCGACTGGCCACCCGTCGGTCGCCACTAGGCCGACAGGCCCGTGGATAAGGCCGACGCGGCCGGGCTTCTTCTTCCTCCTCCAGCTCCTATTTTCCTCCTATTTCGTCCGAATTTGTCCCCCTCTTGTTCTCTCATTCCCTCCGGCCATTTCACATTTCAATCCGATGAAAGGGTAGATCGGGTTGTTCTCCCCCGACCGACGGTTTTCTTTTTTGAAATGGGGTATTGGTTTGTTCGTTTGGAGGATAAAAGGTTGTGATGGTGGAGTCGTCAATGGTGAGAGGGTGAAGCGGTATATAGGAAGAAGAACAAGGTGGAGAGGAAGAAGAAGTGCATTCGCGCGTCGAAGGTATATTTTTTGCTGTTAGTTTTTGTTTTTTTCCGGTATTATTTTTAATTAGTGGAGGTATATTATTAGTTTTGTTTAAATTAATCGGTTTAGTTAGTCGGAGTGTAGGTTTAGTTAGTCGTAGTGTACGTTTAGCTAGTCGGAGTGGAGGTACATTTAGTGTATTATTTTTAGAATCTGCATATGCATTGTAGTGTATATTTTTATTTCACTGTCTATTTATTCGTTGGGGATACTGAGAAGCTGGCAATGTGGTGACAGGTTAAAATGTCTGAATCCGTAAATTTGACTGTGTATTACGGCCCTAGCAATGTTCGATATAATGAGTTTGGCGTTGATCTTAGCGAGTTCAAAACAGGAGAGATGACACTTTCAGACCCGGACAGAGTAGACATTAGGCAGTTGAAACATTGGTTGACCACTAGTTTTGGCCTTGATCCCGATGTTTGTTTCATCAGTATTAATGCCTTGTGGACCAATTCCTATAAAAATGTCAACTGGTATTTGTTACCGATAGACAGGAGCCATCATTGGTTGTCTCTGTTAAGTCGTTGCAGAGACCGAAGAATCCATCCTTATGCCCTAGTGCAACCAGTGGCGGAGGAGGAGAACATCATATCGCCAACCGTGGGGTATGATCCAGGCCAGAGTAGTCAAGTGGCTAACGAGATTTATGTATCCGGGTCACAGCCACCGGATGTGAATGATACTCAAGCGGAGAATGAGTCAAATTTTGTTAATGCTGGTCAGAGTATTCAATCGGTAGTATTAGCTGCCTATGGTGTTGCTGATGGGGACGATGAAGGCCAGGAAATGCAGAGGGTGATGGAGGAAGAGGACGAGGATGGTAATGCAGAGCAACTTGATTCTGAAAATTCCGAGGAGGAGGAGGAGGTACCAATTCCTGCTGCATGGGAGCAGGACATATCCGCCGGATTTACTGTCAACGATGGCCATGAGACTCCATGGCAATATAATCTGAACCAAGTCCAAATCGGGGCTATGTTTGACACAAAGAAGAAATTGAAGTATGCGGTGATAAAGTGGGCTATGTCTACCCAGAGGGTTTTCCGGACACACATATCTAGTCCAACGAAATATACCGTGAAGTGTGCTGAATCAGGTTGTCCTGCGAAGGTGCACGCCCACGTGCCAAAGTATCACATCCACTGGGTTGTGACAAATGTTGTACCACATAATTGTGTTAGGAAAAACATGTTGGCTCGTCATCCAAACCTTACTTCAACTCTCATAGCGCAACTCATGTGTACTGAGATAGTGGAGAAGAAAGATATGGAAGCAAAGCACATCCAGACCGCAGTGAAGGTCAGATGGAAGTATGACATTCCATATGGGAAGGCTTGGAGAGCTAAGCAAAAGGCGATGGAGGAGAGGTTTGGGACATTCTTTGACTCCTATGATAATGTTGTCCGTCTCCTTGACATACTAAAGGAGAGGAATCCCGGCACTTATGTTAACATTCAACACATGAGGTTGGAAAGCATACCGGATTACAAGGTGTTGAAACAGGTATTCTTCTCTTTCGGTATGTGCATAGAACCTTTCAGGCATTGTCCTCCAGTGATGTTTGTGGATGGTACGTTCCTGACTGGGCAATACAAAGGGCAAATCCTGACTGCTATTGGTGTGGACGGGAACAACCAAATCATCCCACTAGCCATGGCATTTGTGAAGGGTGAGAATTTTCCGAGATGGGTATGGTTCTTCCGTCAAATTAAAAGTGCGATCGTGAAGGACAGACCAAATGTGTGTCTCATTCATGACAGACATCCCGGTATATTGAAGGCCGTGAAGACACTGAGTAATCCAACTGCTGACGAGCCAACACCTTGGAAGGACTTGCAAAGCCGGTGGTGCATGCGCCATCTTGGTGCTAATTTTTTCTCACAGTTCAAGAACAAACGCTTGATGAACTTGTTCAAGAAGTTATGCAAGCAGAACCAGCGGCGAAAATACGATTTCATTTGGTCCAAACTAGATGAGTTCACTAAGAAACAGGTCGTTGCTAGGAAGAAAATGGAAAAAGACCAGGTTAAATTAACATCACTCATTGCGGAGATGGAGGGGCCAGTTGGTCTTTGTGACTTGCCAGCAATTGACCCTCCTAATACGAAGCGAAAGAAGGGCAGGGCTATAAAGAATTTTTCTGAGTGGATAGAGAAAGAGCCTCCAGTGAATTGGTCTTTGCTGCATGACACCCATGGAGCTAGGTATGGCCACATGACAACCAATCTTGCAGAGATCTATAACTTTGTTCTCCGAGGGAATAGAGCATTGCCACTGACAGCTATTGTGGAGGGTGTATTTCATGGCACTGTGAGGTATTTCAGAGAAAGGCATGAGTTGGCAAGGAAGCATATTGAAGATAATCAGAACACTCCTTACTGCAGCCGTGTCATGGAGTATATGGCTGATAAGATAAAGAAGGCCAAGAAGCACACCGTCACACTCATAGGTAATCAGGAAAGGAGGTACAAGGTTCAGCTTCCTACTGATGGTTTTGACAGAATTTTATCCAACTTGTGAGTGTACATGCAACAAGCCGCAGTTGTTGCACCTGCCTTGCTCACATGTGTTGGCTGCCTGTGGCCAGATTCAGTTGGACGCTATCTCCTTCGTGTCTCCTTACTATTCAAAGGAGGCAGTACTCAATGTGTGGACAGGTGAGATGACAGGGTTTAGAGTCGTCGGCAATTTTAACAAGGTAAACGATGCTGATAGAGTATACATCCCGGATCCTGCACTACGGCGAACTAGCAGGGGAAGGCGCAACGTAAAGCACATTCGAAACGATATGGACCAATCTGAAGCAGGTGGAGCAACCAGGCAATGTTTGCTCTGTTCGGCGTATGGTCATAGGATGAAATATTGCCCCACACTGAAGAAAGACGGTGCAACAACAGTTGAAACAGAATAACTCTGAAGCTACATAATCTGTGGGACTATGTTTTTATTTGTAATATGTGTGCACTATGTTTTTATTTGTAATATGTGAGACTATGTTTTTAATTTGTAATATGTCGGACTATGTTTTTATTTGTAATATGTGTGCACTATGTTTTTATTTGTAATATGTGAGACTATGTTTTTATGCCTTTCGGGTACCAAGATTTTATTTTTAGTGCGCCCCCTTCTATGTTATATTTTGTAATATGTTTGTACTATGTTCTCATTGCAGATATGGCTTCATATGAGATGCTTGATGGTAATATCAATAGAGGACACCGAGCCGCGATTACGAAATCGGGCACGAAGTTAGACATGTTGATCACTCGCACCCCGAAGTCTAACTGGATGATACACCCTGCATGGGTTGATAGGTATGTGTTCGTACAATCATGTAGCACGGTCGTCATCATTATGATAGAAGCTAATTGTAAGCCTCATTTTGTTTATTTTGTAGGCTGAATTAGGCTGGACTTCTACCCCTGGCACGACTGGTTGAGGGTACGCTGGATGAGTGGGTTGATCACCCAGACTTGGATGACGCGGGCGAACCAATGCAGCTGCACAAGAGGCCAGTATCACGCATCTCTTACGACAGGTCACTCCTTAGCTGCTTAGTAGATAGATGGAGACCAGAGACACATACGTTCCACTTTCCATGGGGAGAGATGGCTCCTACTGTACAGGACGTGTCTTACTTGTTGGGATTACCTCTCGCCGGTCCTGCCATAGGACCTTTAGAGGTAGAAGATGGTTGGGTAGCATCTTTGCATGCCCGCTTTCTGGATGCGGTGCCAACAACCACCGCACTAGAAAGCGATCGACACGGGCCTCTTTTCAGGTGGTTCAGCCAGTTTCAGATTGTTGCGTTAGGTTATCCCACTTATCAATTGTCAGAGCCACAGGTTGACCGGTCCCTAGAGGCATATATTATGTGGTTGTTTGGCAAGACTATGTTCACAGAGAACCACGTGACCACTGTAGATGCACGATTGATCGGCATTGCACGAGAGATAGCTGACGCACGTTCCCCTGAGGACATTGCGCCAAGGAGTTTTGGTTCTGCCGTGTTAGCAGCTATGTACAGAGGCCTCTGCAAAGCTTGCCAGTTGAGGTCTAGGAAATCTGGTCTTCTCGGATGTCCACTTCTGTTGCAGCTTTGGTCTTATGAGAGATTCCCCATTGGTCGTCCCTATGTGAGTGTTGACAAACCTTTTGGCAAGGATGACATTGCTGGACATTACGTGCCTTCTATCGGTGACTTGCCTACTGTGGGATCTGTTTGGGCATGGAGAGAGGTATTTTCATTATTACGAATATGAATTACTAATGTTTATTTCTCGCTATTCAATTTTACGTACTAATGTCTGTTGTGATGTGCAGAGGCAGTTTATGCCTAGCCAGGTGAGGAGCTGCTACCCCTCCTTCACGGCGTAGTTTGATAGTCTGCACGAGGATCAAGTTATATGGGAACCGTACACCCGTAAGGCTATTTCAGATAGATACCCAGGCGGGATTTCTGGAAACTGCACTAGAGATCAGCATTACTGGATGACCAAGGCCAAGCTGGTCTTCGATGTGACAGTTGAGGAGATGGCTATCGATAGGGTGATGAGACAATTCGGTCTGTTCCAAGAGCCTGACATTCCGGTTATTTCACGATTACCAGATCACGTGCACAAGTAAGTAATACTATTTTGGGACATTTCTCCGCATTAATAGGTTATTGGGACTATTCGGAGTACTTATGTTCGTCATGTAACGTGCATCTCAGGTATAGTCGCAGCGGAGGAAACAAGTCCCATAGTTCGGTTCGCGATATCAGAACTTATCTCGAGGAATGGAATACTGCCCCGACAAATATATGGGATGAAGTTCGTGTCTTCGACTGGGACACGTACGGGTTGTATCTAAGGCGTTACAGACAGACCACGAGGATCTACTTGGTTCCATCATCTGCTCCGGAACATATCCCAGTTCCTCTCGCTAGCGATCTCTTCCCAACTTCCTCACTTGTGGGAACCAGACACCACACGGTATGTCCTCAGTTGTTCTCACATGCTACGTTTTCCGTATACATGAACATGTACAATTGGTTAACTTTGTGCGTACAGGGTGAATTGTCAACTCAGGCGCTAGATGAGGTTACCGCTTTGGTGGACCACTTTGAGAGAGGAGAAAATATCCCATAGCGAGATGCAATATCAAGGTTGAAGAGTCTTCAGGCGAAGATACGCGAGATCGTCGCAACTGTTACATGTAGGCGATCTTCCGATGTTGTTGACACTCGAGTAGCACATCGTCCGCCACGCCCCTCTCTGTAGCGTTCAGAACCTCGGCATTCACAGCCAGGGAGATCCTCCTGGCAGCAGGCAGCTCCTTCACAGCCAGGGGGCTCCTCCTGGCAGCAGGCACCTCCTTCACAGCCTGGGGGCTCCTCCTGGCAGCAGCCACCTACTTCACAGCCAGGGGGCTCCTCCTGGCAGCAGCCACCTCCTTCACAGCCTGGGGGCTACTCCTGGCAGCAGCCGCCTACTTCACAGCCCGGGGGCTATTTCTACCAGCAGCCACCTCCTTCGCAGGCTGCTGACTCTGCCTGGCATCACTAGATGGACCTAGGTAACTAAACTTCGTACATTCTTTTGCAAAACGTAGTCTCGTAAGTCATTTCTCACATGTCTTAATTCACCAGCAGGCGGCAGCCACTCGTAGTCGTTTATGGCTTCGGTTCAGTCACTTATATGTACTGGTGCTGGTTCGTATGTACCTGGCGACGGTGAGGACGATGATCGTGCTGCATGGACCTATGGTACCTCGGAGACAGTTCTTGCCACTCCACCACCACCTTCGACGCAGGAGACACAGACACCGACGGACGAGGTGTTCTACGGTCGTGGTCATCGTGACACTCGTCCACCGCCTTAGTGCTTATCGCCTTCCGGTCCACGTCCCAGGAAGCCGAGGTATCGTCGCAAGCCCCAGGAGTGATATGGTCATCTGCGTACGAGATGAATATCTATTTATGTATGAGACTTTATGTACCTTTATGTATCGGACATATTCATGTATTTGACATGCTTAGCCACTAGGTATCGGACATATTTATCCTCTATGTATTTATGTTCGAGACTTATTTGCTTTCGAGAGAGAACAATAGTAACGCAAACCAAATCCATCGGCATCAGTTGCACGTTACAACTGGATTAAACGTTACAACTTAATTAAACCGCAGTACATAGAACAACACTACAGAACATACTACTACATCAAAAACGTATTACATGAATGCATCATCGTCATCCTCCGTTGATGCAGATCTCTTCCCCTTTGTCGTCGCAGAACTATTGCCCATCGACGATGCGCTGGTCTTCACCTTGGTACTCGGCATGAAGACGTCGTCTTCATCCTCCGTCGTTGCAGAACTCTTCCCCTTTGTCGATGTAGAATTCTTGCTCTTTGTTGTTGCAGAACTCTTCCCCTTTGTCGATGTAGAATTCTTGCCCTTCGATGCAGAACTCTTCGCCTTGTTGCTGGGCATGAAGAGGTCGTCCTCGTCCTCACTTTCTGCTGACCATAAACCTGAATTATTAACAGCAATCCTGAGATAAGCATCACCCTTGTGCAGTTGTTTCTGCCATCTGGCGTGCAACCTCAGAAGTTCTTTTCGCATCTCCTCAAAAGTCCTGGGAGGCCACCCAGCCCTAGCTAATTTGTGAGACAACTCATTCATTATGAAGTCACTGCTAATGAGTTCCTCCCATGGTACTGCTCTGTCATTCATCTTGAAATTGGCAGCTAGACGAAGAAGACAGTCGGACATACCCTTGTGAAAACTACGATCTAAAGGATAGTGAGGATGAGGAGGATGAGACATCTCCACGAAAGAATGGTGAGAGCGGAAGGAAGGATGCGGGAGCGACAGGGAAAGGAAGGGCCTGCTCACCCTCCTTATTGCGAATGTGCTTATATAGGCGGGAGACAAAGTGGCGGGAGAGAAACCGGCGGGAAAGACAATGGCGGGAACGAAGTGGCAGGAGAGGAACTGGCGGGAGAGAAAATGGCGGGAGAGGAAGTGGCGGGAGAGGAACCGGCGGGAAAGAAACTGGTGGGAGATGAACTGGCGGGAGAGGAAGTGGCGGGAGAGGAACCGGCTGAAATTAAGATACATCTTGCTGAAATTAAGATACAACTTGCTGAAATTAAGATACAACTTGCTGAAATTGAGTTACTGCAATCTAAATCTACTGGGTGCAATGTGGATATTTTCCTTTTCCATCTCCAGCTTCTTCTGCTGCCTGGGCTGCATGAGCCCTTTCTTTCTTTCTCTGCCTCTCAGCTTCACGGGCCTCCTCTCGTTGCCGGTAGACCTCCGCCAGTCGAAGTTGGTCTTCTTGGTTTTTCTTCTTCATCTCAGCAAGAAAAGCCCTCTGCTCCACACAGTGCTCTTGCAAGCTCTCTCCTGCTCTGCTTTCTCCTCTGCTGCCGCCTTCTCGCGGTGCTCCTCCACGTCCAAACTTGCCCATGCTCGACGACTTCTTTCACGAATCTCAGTCACCGTCCAGTACGACATTTTCGTGTCTATCCAACGATAGTACTGGCATAGGGGCGGAGGAGACTACAAAAGAAACACAAATATAACAAATCAAATCAACACAGTATGAACAACGTGTTTATTCTGTATGACTGAAACTTACTGGAGGCGTGATGTACGGCGAAAGACCAACGGGTGGATCTTCCTCATAATTAGCGCACATGAAAAACTTCATTCCCAACCAATCTGAAAAATCCGTCACCTCCTTCACTTTGCAGAGATCACCGCACCAACAATGAACTTCTTCAACCCCCTGAGGCAGCTTCGCAGTCTTCCATTTGCTAGGCCTAATGCTTTGATCCGAAGAAGGCAAACTCATAATGACTACCGCGCTGTGTTTTTCGAGTATTCGTGGCTGATGGAGGAAGGCACATACAATGCCTCCTTTTATAGGCAGATGACAACCGCAATGGCGGGAAATCGGGCGGGACAGAATGGCGGGACAGAGAATGGCGGGAGAGAATGGCGGGTAGAATGGCGGGAGAAATTGGCGGGAAGGAAAGTACTGCCAAAGATTGGTGGGACTAATGTGGCGCCACTGTATGACGGCAAATAAAAACGGCAATAGTACGGCTTGCTAAAATTAAGATACATCTTGCTGAAATTAAGATACATCCTACTGAAATTAAGATACCACCTACTGAAATTAAGATACAACTTGCTTGAGTTACAAGAATATAAATCTACTGAGTCCAACGTGGATATTTTCCTTCTCCATCTCCAGCTTCTTCTGCTGCTTGGGCTGCACGAGACCTTTCTTTCTTTCTCACTGTGGCAGATAGCTGAAAACAATAGCTAACTCCCGTTCACGCTGTTTGAATGTTATGAACACCAAATTGTTGACTTCCATAGACGATGCCAACAGAAAATTCCCGAAACCTTCCTTCTTAAAAACCATTCTATCACCCAAGCCAATGAAGTAGGAACAAGGAATGCTCACAAATATATCATCATCTTCAGAATTCAAAGTAATTTCGAGAAGTAAAGAACCGGTCCTAGGAATAGCCACAAATTCCAGCAAACTCCTCACAACCATGGTAGGAATAACCTGACAGAAACAAGCAAGTTATATGATCCATCTTATGAACCAGCAAATAAGAAACAAATAATAAAAAACAGAAACCAAAGCTTACCATATGTTGGGAAATAACGTTCATGCGATCCATCCTATGAATGAAAGGAGTACATAGTATGTAGTTGTCATCAAAGAGCTGCTGTGACATGACATACATTTGATGATAATTCACAGTGACACCACGACTATAAAAACATATGTCAACAAGTTCCCTCTGAGTTTCACTCAGATCCTCAAGAGCTACAAAAAATGATTTCAATGACTGAGATGAACCGCAAAAAGTATAAGTTGAATCAAATCTAAAAATCAGTCAAACATAAATCTCACCAACATGGGGTAAAGGAAACAACATAACACCATCCCGGTGGAATTCGACACTAATATAAGTTCCATAGTGCTCAAGCATAACAGTCATCATGTCACTGTGGCGGAGACCATAATCATTTACGAGTTCCTCCCACGAAGGACCATGGAATTTACTGCTCATCCTACCATGTGTAAATATAACATGGTATAAGTTACCCTCACTGTTGTGCAGAGCAAGATCAATATCTGTGTCACCTCTCTGAATAGCTAAAGCTCTGCACTCTTCAATGTACCGAGCAAGATGTGATCTAACACTGCATGGAACATACTACAACAAGAATGGAAGCAAGGATCATAAACTTATAAACAAAGGCATTCGAATATGCCACAATCAGATCATGAAGACATAGAATCTTACAACACGTCTTGCACATCGACGATCCAGCACAACAGTAAATACAGAAGAATCGGAATCAACGGCAGCACAAGGACCACCTGGAGCTCGGCAAAATGGGCAAGTCATTACCTACAGACGAACACTGAAAAAATATGAACTAAATCCACTACCGACTTGAAAGTTCTCCTTCGATTGAGTTGTAAGCAAAAAAATTACCGTACGCCGGTGGAGACCGCCCTGATCTATTGATTAAGAGGGTATGATAAAAGAAAGGGTGTTCCAGCAAGGAGATCGGCGAGTCGGTGGAACCACCGGAGAGCAACGGGAGTGATAATGGAAGAGGGGAAGGGTGAGGGTGAAATGCGGAGGAAGAAAAGGAGGCTGGGGGTTAGCCAGGGGCCAATCGGCCTACCCCTGGCTGACAGGTACCTTTCGGCCTACCCCAGGCCGACAGGCTTCTCTCCTTGCCACTGATTGGCCGACAGGAGCCTTTCGGCCTACCCCAGGCCAAAAGGTCCCCGGTCGGCCTGCTGCTGACCAACAGGGTACTACTACTGATATTTATCCAAATCATGCATCTGTTTTCAAAATTGCTTCAAAATCCGTACTACTTTTGAAAAAAATTCATCGCCGGAGCCTGTGGGTGGTGGATTTGGCGCATATATCTAGCCCGGATGGCGATGGGGTTGCTTCGTGCAACCAACGTCAAGTCAGGGTTTTGTTCATTTATCTGGACTTACGTGGATGGTCAACAACTAACAGCTTTTTTCCTCCACAACTAAAACCTTTTGAAATATGAACGTAATAGTGCGACGTTTAAACATTCACGCCGAGCAGCTTTAAAAAACGCATTTATTGCAGGGATGAAGATAGTACCTGTTGCAAACATGAAATGAAAAAAAAAGTTATGCTATTTTGCAGTCGATTGTTTTCCAGTTCGTAGTCATTCGATTTTCTGTCCGTCCGATCTTGCGCTAAGATTCGCGCTGGGAACTTTGGTTTTTGGGCACGGTTTCTTTGTCGAGTGTGGTTTTATTTTGGGTCAGTCCGTTAGCGCCCCAATGTCTCTTAGTTTTCCTTTTCATTTCCCCCTTTTGAGTTTTTCCCCATTTCATTTTAGGCGACACTCTTTAGATAAGGCAGAGGGGCACAGAGGAGCCATAGGAGGAGGCGCTCGAGCGATGGAGGAGAGGAGGCGATTCCGTCGGGTTCATGTCATTTTCGAGCCCCCTCTCTGCTCGAGTTTGATTTTCCCTTCGATTCTTGTCTCCCCCAGTTGGTTGTTCTCATCTCCCCCAGTTGGTTGTCTTTGTTTATGTAGCTTCCAGATGTAGGGTTGTGGATTGTTGTTAGTCATTATTTATGCGTTGTTGTAGGTTTTGTGTGCTATTTAAAGATTTTAGCGGTTGCTTCTAGTTATCCTTGTGGATATTCGGCTGTTGGCGTTGGTTGATTTGAATTTGTTTGTTAGTTTTGCCTTGAGTCGTGGATTTGTCACGGCAGATGTCCGGGTGAACGGACTTAGGTTTGGGGCAGAAACGCAACTATGTGGAGGCTTGAAGGGGTTGATCGGAATCGAGAGACGCGGAGTTTACCCAGGTTCGGCCCCTCCGATGGAGGTAAAGCCTACATCCTGCTTGTCTGGTATTGATGATGAAGGAGATCTCTCGGTTACAAGGGTGCTGATTTGCTACCTCTAATCACGAGAGTCTCTAATCTCTTGTCTATCTAAGACCTGACTATTGAGACGTCTAAAAAACTTGACCCTCTCGGGGTGACCCGCCCCTCCTTATATAAGTTGAAGGGGTGGCTTACATGTAGAGTCTAAGTCGGATTGAGACTTAACTTATTATGACTTCCTATCGTGGGCTTCTTCTTCATGGGCTCCTGAGTCTCGGGCTTCTTATCTGAGACCGGCGGCTTACACCGGTCGGCTTACGCCGGACGGCTTACAACCGGGCGGCTTAGAACCAGGGACTCATCTTTAGGGACTCACCTTCAGGGACTTACAACCGGGGACTCATCTTAGGGGACTTACAACCGGGGAATCATCTTCAAGACTCATCTTCAGGGACTTACAACCGAGGACTCATCTTCAGGGACTCAGCGTCAGGGACTCACACCCGGGGACTCATCTTCAGACGGGTCATAATTGTCACCGGGTTATAACTGTCTCCCGGGTCATATTGAGGGGTATATCCCCGACATTAGCCCCTAGGTTAGCTTGAATTTATTCATGGTAACCTCATGAAATAGGAATAGTAAATATGTTAACTAGCCGACTTGATCCTTTGGTCGGCTTATGAAGTGGCTTCTCAGAATTTCGGGTGTTTCTGCATATGAATGAGTCGTCTTGAGGATCGTCTTGCTTGTCAATGTCCTTTGAAAATTATTAGGAATAGAATACCCGTATGCAATGGAGTCAGCTTCCAACACTTTGGCTTAATGAAAATCTTGAAAATAAGAAATCCTCCTAACGTAGATCCGGTCTTCCATTGTTGTGAAGCAGGGCGGCTTATATAAACTCTGGCGGGTTATGACCTTCTGATCACGCCGGGTTATGAATGTTGGTGATGTTGGGTCTAACAACTGAACTCCATAATTAACATCTTAAAAATGTTCCTCAAAGTTTTTGATATGTCCATATTACCTGTAGCCCCCAAGCTCCGAGATTATCCATGATAACTTGGTGCTTTGCAATAATATTTTGGACCATGTAGCCCCAAGTGCCGGGTTGCCTTGCCTGCAGCAGCCTGGGACTTATAACTGTCTTATACCTTATGAAACTTCAGCAGGTGTAGCCCCCAAGGGCCAGCTCATCAGAATGTGATGTACCGGGTCTTCAATTTGAACCTCTTAATTCGCCAAACAACTGAATACTATAGCCCCCAAGTGCCGAGTCGCATGCCTGCAGCGACTTGGGACTTTGGAAAATTTGATCTAAGCGGTGTAGCCCCCAAGTGTCGGGTCAGTAAGAATTACTGGGCTGGGACTTAGAAAAATATAGAAAGGCCGGCTCATGTTCTTGAGATAATAGGGTCTTGTCGACAATGTAATGATTTGAAAACCGTCTTGCATTAGCCCCCAAGTGTCATGGTGCGTGCTTGCAGTGACATGGGACTTGCATACTTGTTATAAACTGAACTTGAATAGTGTAGCCTCCAAAGGCCAGGTCGTCTGCCTGCGGCAACTTGCGACTATGCAAAAATAATATGACTCGCCACAATTTGTTGAATGAATCCTTGACCGTGGTTGTAATATAACCCGAAATAAATATCCTGGAATAATTACTTTGTCTTTGACATGAAATCCCTGTTCATGGTTCCGATGCAACTTGGCAAATATATATTGGAGAAATCCATGAGTATTGTAGATTACTACAGAACACAATTGAAGAAATCCGAGAACCGGTCAATTAGATGACACGACATTATATCTGATAGGCGGCTCTTGAAAAATAATGAATTCTTCGAGCTGATTTGAAAACCCCAATCATTTGGTACTGGTTATGATAAACCATGAAGATCCAGCCGAGTTGGCTATTAAAGATCCATTTGCTCTTTGCAGAAATTTTTCATCGTACTTAACGGCGGCCCATCTTAAGAGATAAGACCTGCAAAAATAAACAAGACAGAATATATTCTGCATTGTTGTAAGGGCGGCTTTAAAAAGCACAAGCCAGAGATGTTATATCTTTCCTGATTTGTTTTTTGAATTTTTTTTGAACAACTCATGTGTCGGTTCTTCTGGGTGGAATCGCTAACTAAAACTCCTAATCGGTACAGGGTCTCTATTGAGATTGGCCGTCAATTTCTTAGAACGGCCCAGGGTCTCTAAGCGAGATTAACTGATAGGAAGTGTAACGTCCCAGAGAGAGACATGCAGGACATGAGTACCCTGGTAGCTCATAAACTGCCTCTCACGTGACATAAATCCGTTGTTTTAACCTTAACAGTGCAGGGTCTTTAAAAGATTAACTGTCTAAGAGTACGAACGGGCCACATAGTGCAGAGTCGGCAGTAGTGAGAGAGTTTATCCTTGCTTTTCGTAAGCCGGCCCTCACGTGACAAGAACCTCCGTTTTAACCTTAACCAGTATAGGGTCTCTGTTGAGATTGGCCGTCAATTTTCTTTGAGCTGGCTCAGGGTCTCTAGGCGAGATTAACTGGTAAGAGTTCGGCGGGTCACTTAGCAGAGCAGCATCAACTTACAGGCAGGTTTAACCCTGTTTGGCTTAAGAGCCGATCAAGAGGGTATGTAAGCTAAACCCGGTGGGTTGGAAGCCCCCAAATGACCTTTGTTGACGGAGTCAACTGTTTGGCTTAAGAGCCGATCGATAGGGTCTGATAAGCTAAACCCGGTGGGTTGGAAGCCCCCTGGACGATCATGTTTGATGGAGTCAACTATTTAGCTTAAGAGCCGATCAAGAGGGTGTGATAAGCTAAACCCGAAGGGTTGGAAGCCCCCTAGTGACCTTGTCGATGATATCAACTTGTGCACCATCTTGTAAATCACCCTCTTGTATGAAGAAACGGCAGAAGCCTCCA
This sequence comes from Hordeum marinum, assembly GCA_022496015.1. Lineage (NCBI taxonomy): Eukaryota > Viridiplantae > Streptophyta > Magnoliopsida > Poales > Poaceae > Hordeum > Hordeum marinum. The sequence goes on from CM039676.1 coordinate 503,275,932, forward strand.
AGTGACTTTATGATGATCCAATATATATCCAGGCACCCGTGTCTGAACGGTGTATCTTAGCGGTTCGTCCTCTTGGGTAAATTTTTAATTCTTCCTCCAATAATATAATAGCCCCCAGGATTGGGTTTTCTCTTGCAAAGATCTAGGGTTCTTGTTGAAAATGACCAAATGAGTCTCGCCATGTCTGTAGTCCCCGAGTCTTAAGTTGACTTGAAAAGGCGGCTTGAGAATCTCCTGAAGGTTGAGGTTGACCGTGACGGGTTATAGATGATCTCGTATGATTTGTTTCAATAATCCGGTCGACGGTCCGTCTCGGCTGGTTGTTGAAGTGAACCAAACTTTAATGGTGGCGACTTGTGCGCCTGTCCGTTGGGCGGCTCGTATCGACGAGCACTGCACCGATATGTTGATGTAGATCAAACTGTGGGTGGCGTCTTGCGCGCGTCTGTTGGGCGGCTCATATAGGCGAGTACTGCACCGATATGTCGATGTAGACTGGACCGCAGGGGCAACAACTTGAGCATGTCCATTGGGTGGCTCTTCCAACTGTATGTGGCCCCGGCGTGTTGATATAGACAGAAAAACCAGCCATGGCATTGTAAGCCGGTGTTGTTGTAAAAAACGCCACGGCGTTGTAAGCCGACGTGGATGCGCAAGTCGCCGGTGGCGTTGTAAGCCGGCGCGGATGGCGGGATACGGACACGACGTCGTAAGCCGGTGCGGATGGCGAGAGTCGGCCACGGCGTTGTTTGGTGAAGACCATATCGCGAATGCGGCGGCTTGCCACGTCCATTGGGTGGCTCATACTGGCGGGTGAGCACGTGTTGTACGGGCGAGTTGATGTAGACCGTCCGCGGGGGCGGCGACTCACGTGTGTCCATCAAGCAACGCGACACGCTGGTGTGTTCTCCAACTCCGCAGTATAATGCCCCACGAACAGTTGTCATGCATAAAAATATTATACACCAAAGACAGAGTACTTGTTCTCATATGAATTAATATGTACCGAAAAACAAAAAGGATAGATAGCACCTGATTTTTTTATCGAATGAACTCGGTCAAAATAGACAAAATCGGAGTCTAATATGTCTTCCGTGTCAATTTTGAACAACCTTCCTCTTATCCTCGTGACTTCATGTAGCTGATCCCGCTAGTCCTCGCTTCTTTTATACAGAGCCGCCGAACCTCAGACTCGCATTCGAGGCCTCATTTTCAACCCGGCTGGAGGTAGGGTGGAGGTAGGCGACGATGGCCATGCGCGAGGTGAATCACAGCAGGGCGACTCATCGAGGTGAGGCGAAAACGGCGGCCAGCGCGGCGCAGCGAGAGCCGGCGGCCAGCGTGCAGAGGGTCAGCGGCTCAACAACGCTTCTCACTGAGGGCGACGTGGAGGCGGCTTGGGAGCTTCGGCGATTTGGAGTCGGCCGCCGGCTCAACACGGAGGTGAGATCGTCCGCGAGGCAATGACCCGGCCGAGACGGGCGTTTCAAAGGCGTCGTGAGCCCGATGTGACGACAGCTTGAGGAGGCGAGACCGCAACCGTGGTGACCGCAGAGTCCAGGACGGCTCGACGCGAGGCTCAGGGCTGACCCGGCGGTGGAGTTTGGGCACGGCTGGAGCGCAGGGAGGACCCCGAATTGAGGTCAGAGACGACTCGGAAATTTGCCGGTGGAGGATGTAGGACAAGAGGGGCGATGTTGACTCGAACTTCAGTCGATCTATTTTTTTGGTCAACCGGCCCCCTGTTTTTCTTTCTTTTAGCCGGCATGGGAACCACGAGGTGGACGGGTGAGCACGAGCCGGTGGCCGATACACGGGGGCAGGAGGCCCGGGCGTGCAGGGGAAGCGGGGCCAAGGCGGCGGCGCATGAGAGCCGGTCGATTGGAGGAGGACGGTAGAGGCGGGGCCGGCTCAAGGGCGAGCAGCTACAGGCTCAAGGCATGGCAAGAGGATGGCCAGAGGTGAGACGGATCCCGCGGGAGGCCGGCAGAGACCACAGTGGCTCACAGGTGAGGCGGATGTGGCGAGGTCATCCATGGTAGCAGCAGCAGACGGGGCGCCGCAGCTGCGGTGGGGGAGTGGGGGCGACCCGGAGCAGGGCAAGGTGGGGCCAAGGTGGCTCAAAGCAGTACACAACCATGGCGGCTCGGGCGCAATGCCAGCAGGCAAGGCTTACCACGGCGGGTCGGAGGCAGTCGGGTCCGCCCACTACGGCTCAGGCCAAAAGTGAAGATGGGCCAGAAAGGTGGTGTGAGGCGGCACAGGGCAGCGTGAAGCTGGCCACGCCGGCAGCTCGGAAGCGGCAGTCGCGACAGGGGTGGATGCTACTTCTTGAGCTTGCGTTGGTTTTTCCCTTGAAGAGGAAAGGGTGATACAGCAAAGTAGAGATAAGTATGTCCCTCAGTTTGAGAACCAAGGTATCAATTCAGTAGGAGTATCAAGATGAGGCACCAAGGTACCTGCACAAAAACAAACAAACTTGCACCCAACGCGATAAAGGGGTTGTCAATCCCTTTACGATTACTTGCAAGGTGAGATCTGATAGTGATCATAGGTAAATATAAATAAATAAATAAAAGTGCAGCAAGGTATTTTTGGTATTTTTGTATGTAGATCTGAATATATAATGTGTAAAATAGACCCGGGGGCCATAGTGTTCACTAGAGGCTTCTCTCATGATAGCAAGTATTACGGTGGGTGAACAAATTACTGTCGAGCAATTGATAGAATCACGCAAAGTCATGACGATATCTAAGGCAATGATAATACATATAGGCATCACATCCGAGACAAGTAGACCGATACTTTCTGCATCTACTACTATTACTCCACACATCGACCGCTATCTAGCATGCATCTAGTGTATTAAGTTCATAACAAACAGAGTAACGCCTTAAGCAATATGACATGATGTAGAGGGATAAATTCATGCAATATGATATAAACCCCATCTTTTTATCCTTGATGGCAACAACACGATGCGTGCCTCGCTACCCCTTCTATCACTAGCTGAGGACACCGCACGGTATGAATCCAAAACCAAGCACTTCTCCCATTGCAAGAATTATAGATCAAGTTGGCCAAACGAAACCCATAACTCGAAGAGACTTACAAGGATACGAAATCATGCATATAAGAAATCAGAGGAGACTCAAATAATATTCATAGATAATCTGATCATAAATCCACAATTCATCGGATCTCGACAAACACACCGCAAAAGAAAGTTACATCGGATAGATCACCATGAAGATCATGGAGAACTTTGTATTGAAGATCCAAGAGAGAGAAGAAGCCATCTAGCTACTAGCTTTGGATCCGAAGATCTGTGGTAAACTACTCACGCATCATCGGAGAGGCAATGGTGTTGATGAAGAAGCCCTTCGTGTCTGAATCCCCCTCCGGCAGGGTGCCGGAACGGGCTCCTGATTGGTTTTTGGTGGCTACAAAGGCTTGCGGCGGCAGAACTCCCGATCTAGGTTTATTTCTGGAGGTTTCTGTATTTATAAGACCAGATGGTGTCGAGAATAAGTCAGGGGGACCCACGAGGGAGTCACGAGCCCCCCAGGCGCGCCCAGGGAGGGTGGGCACGCCTCCCAGGCTCGTGGCTTCCTTGGGACTCCTCTCCGGTATTTTTTTTATTCTGGTATTTTTGATATTTTCCATAAAAAATCACGGCGAAAGTTTTATTCCGTTTGGACTCCGTTTGATATTCGTAGCTGAAAAAGACCAAAAACACGGAAAAAACAGAAACTGGCACTGGCCACTGAGTTAATAAGTTAGTCCCAAAAATGATATAAAGTAGCATATAAATGCATATAAAACATCCCAAGTTGATGATATAATAACATGGAACAATCAAAAATTATAGATACGTTGGAGACGTATCAGTGAACCACAACGCCGGCTTGGCGCGCCGACGAGGACGGCTTACGGCAGCGACGGAGGTGGCCCATACAGGTCAACTTGGAGGCAAAGCGGAGACATCCCAATGACAGGTTGAGACAGTCTTAGTGCACCAGCGGCTTGGAGACGGCTCGGGGAGTCGCAGCGGACCCTGAGGCCGTTGGGGCATGGTGACTCGGAGGCCAGGGGTAGCTTGTAGCAGTGGAAAACGAATCCCGGGCGATTCGCTGACCGTAGCGGCTGCGGTGACCTGAGGGACGCAACAAAACGAAAAGGACCACGGAGGCAACTCCGACGAGGCGGCCGATAGTGATGGTGACTTGAGGCAGCGGCAACTCGGCGATGCGAAGGCCCCGACAACTTATCGGCAGTGCGCGGCTCGAAGCGAGGCAGTCAAGACAGCTGGGCGGTTCGGGCAGAAGCTCGGTAGGTCGACGTGGGGGCGGCTCAAAGCGATGAAGCCGGCTTGGCACGGCCGATGGCTTTGGCGCAGAGACGGCTTGGAGGTGAACCACGTAAGCAAGCATGGTGGAATCTGGGCCATGGCCGTATCTGAATCCGGGTCCTGGCGGCGGCCTCGGGTGCGGTCACAACTTGGATCGTATTCTTTCCCTTCTCCCATACGTGACCTTGCCTTGATTGACTGGTGTATGTCCCCAACTTGTATTTTGACTCAGTCCCTGGATCACGTCCCCGACTAGGCTGGGAACCTTTCCAATTGAAATTACTTTCGACGACTCGTGATGAACAGGATGCAGCCCCCAAGAGGCAATGAAGATGTCATGCCCTTGGGCGTCGATCCATTATGACGATGAAGTCTCTTCTGTTGATCTTGGGCGTTCCATTGCTTGATGTCTGCAGGTCGTGTTTGTGCCACTGACGCCCTTCTCTTTTTCTTGTTTTCTCGGGGTGATAAATTCGTTGTCCAATTTGATCCTTCGCGAGCTTCTCGATCATAGGAGAAATCCCTCCAAGAACTCAACACCACCGTGCATTCTGCCCCATGGTGGGCGCCAACTGTCGTGGATTTGTCACGGCAGATGTCCGGATGAACGGACTTAGGTTTGGGGCAGAAACGCAACTATGTGGCGGCTTGAAGGGGTTGGTCGGAATCGAGAGACGCGGAGTTTACCCAGGTTCGGCCCCTCCGATGGAGGTAAAGCCTACGTCCTGCTTGTCTGGTATTGATGATGAAGGAGATCTCTCAGTTACAAGGGTGCTATTTTGCTACCTCTAATCACGAGATTCTCTAATCTCTTGTCTATCTAAGACCTGTCTATTGAGACGTCTAAAAAACTTGACCCTCTCGGGGTGACCCGCCCCTCCTTATATAAGTTGAAGGGGCGGCTTACATGTAGAATCTAAGTCGGATTGAAACTTAACCTATTATGACTTCCTATTGTGGGATTCTTCTTCATGGGCTTCTGAGTCCCGGGCTTCTTATCTGAGACGGGCGGATTACCCCGGGCGGCTTAGAATCAGGGACTCATCTTCAGGGACTCACCTTCAGGGACTCACCTTCAGGGACTTACAACCGGGGACTCATCTTCAAGACTCATCTTTAGGGACTTACAACCGGGGACTCATCTTCAAGACTCATCTTCAGGGACTTACAACCGAGGACTCATCTTTAGGGACTCATCATCAGGGACTCACACCCGGGGACTCATCTTCAGCCGGGGCATAACTGTCACCGGGTTATAACTGTCTCACGGGTCATACCGCGGGGTATATCATCGACACCTTGTGATTCTCTTGTTAGGTTTTAGGTGTTCTCATTTTTATATGCTCGTTGGAGCCGTAGGTAGGTTGCTCGTTTTTGTATCTCTGATGAAGATGTTGGTCTTCTGGTGGGGGGTTAGGGTTTGTGATTTCTGTTGTTAGGTTTTTGTATTGATTCCTTTGGCTCGTGTTGTTCATGTGTTGTTCTGCCATCCCTAGCTAGCAGCATGTTGTTGTCGTGTTTGTTATAGTCAGTGGCGGATGATGACCCACAAGTATAGGGGATCTATCGTAGTCCTTTCAATAAGTAAGAGTATCGAACCAACCGAGGAGCAGAAGGAAATGCCAAGCGGTTTTCAGCAAAGTATTCTCTGCAAGCACTGAAATTGTTGGTAACAGATAGTTGTGTGATAAGATAATTTGTAACGGGTAGCAAGTAACAATAGTAACAAAGGTGCAACAATATGGCCCAATCCCTTTTGTAGCAAGAGACAAGCCTAAACGAACTCTTATATAAAGTAAAGTGCTCCCGAGGACACATGTGAATTATTGTCAAGCTAGTTTTCATCATGTTCATATGATTCGCGTTTGCTACTTTGATAGTTTGATATGTGGGTGGACCGGTGCTTGGGTGCTGTCCTTACTTGGACAAACTTCCCACTTATGATTAACCACTCTCGCAAGCATTCGCAACTACGAAAGAAGAATTAAGACTAAGTCTAACCATAGCATTAAACTAGTGGATCCAAATCAGTCCCTTACGAAGCAACGCATAAACTAGGGTTTAAGCTTCTGTCACTCTAGCAACCCATCATCTACTTATTACTTCCCAATGCCTTTCTCTAGGCCCAAATAATGGTGAAGTGTCATGTAGTCGACATTCACATAACACCACTAGAGAAGAGACACCATATAACACATCGAAATATCGAACGAATATCAAATTCACATGACTACTAGTAGCAAGACTTATCCCATATCCTTAGGAGCAAACGTAACTACTCACAAAGCATAATTATGTTCATGATCAGAGAGGTATTGAATAGCATTAAGGATCTTAACATACGATCTTCCACCAAGTAAACCAACTAGCATCAACTACAATAAGTAATTAACACTACTAGCAACCTTACAAGTACCAATCGGAGTCGCGAGACGGAGATTGGTTACAAGAGATGAACTAGGGTTTGGAGATGAGATGGTGCTGATGGAGATGTTGATGGAGATGAGTCCCCTCCGATGAGAGGAGTGTTGGTGATGACGATGGCGACGATTTCCCTCTCCGGGAGAGAAGTTTCCCCGGCAGGACGGCCCTGTCGGAGCTCTAGATTGGTTCTCCTCCCGAAAGCTCTATATTGATTTTTTTCTGGGACGAAACCCTTCATATAGGAGAAGATGAGGGCCAGAGGGGCCATAGGGGGCCACGAGCCCCCCAGGCGCGCCCAGGGGGGTAGGGCGCGCCCGGCAGGCTCGTGGCCTCCTAGTGGCTCCCCTCTGGTATTTCTTCCACCCGGTATTTTTTTTATATTCCAAAGTAATTCCCCGTTGATTTTCACGGCTTTTGGAGTTGTGCAGAATAGACATCTCAAACTTGCTCCTTTTCCAGCCCAGAATTCCAGCTACCGGCATTCTCCCTCTTCATGTAAACCTTGTAAAATAAGAGACAAAAGGCATAAGTATTGTACCATAATGTGTAATAACAGCTCATAATGCGATAAATATCAATATAAAAGTATGATGAAAAATGGACGTATCAGCGGATCTAGCGGAATATCAAAGGGGGGCCAAAGAGAAAATATGCACCTTTGGAGGGGAGGGGGCAAATGACAACAATAATATTTTAAATTTAAGGCTCTTATTGTTTTTCCTTAACAAAGTATGCTACAACTGAGCGCGCGCGCGGGGGGGGGGGGGGGGGTTGCCCCCCTCAACATTGCATGTAGCTTCTCCAGTGGTTGTAGTCTACCATTTTGCTCCCCTTCTACTCGTCTAAGACGTGTGATTTGTGTTGTAAGTCATCGGGTGTAGCCGCTGGTAGGTGGGTGTTCTAGGTCATCTGGTTGTTGTGGTTCCTTGCTAATATACCCCAAAATTTCTTTGAAGTAGATGATACCTCGCGGGATGTTGCGGGAATTTGTAGCATTGCATATGAAACTTTTATGGAATTATATGAGAAGCTAGTTTCCTAAAAAATCCAAAGATTGTGTATTATTACCTAATTAGAATGCATCGTTAACACAGAATAGAAGGAAGGTATAGTTGAGATGCAACCTAATACTCATTTGAGAGGAAAAAAACAAAGGTGTTCAAAATAGCATGATTCATGAGTAAAAAAATATATACACTTCATTTAGTCACACCTTTTTAACAGGCTTTCAAGCCAACATAGAAGAATTAAACCAAATGACGGTTAGAACAAACCCTACTTGATCTTCTCAGCAACTATGTACCTTTTAGGTTATGAGTGTCATGAAACTAAAACAATCATATAATGATATTGTAACCACATAAAATAATTATTCTTACATTTGTCAAGTGATTAGCGTTACAGAGTATAATTAATTGTAATTATACATGCATATGCTTGAAACTGAACATCAGTTACTATTCCAGCATCTATCTCCTAACAAAAACACATCATCATACAAAATAAAATTAGAGCTCCTTGCCTCCTTTTGGATGAAATGCATGTGCCTCCAGATGCGTAGCAACGATCACACAAAACCTTCTGTTTTCAACACCTACAGTCGAAGAATGACAACGGTACCTCTCATGTATTATATCGATCTCATATTAGTATGGAATATAACTGCCATGAAAGAACATATTGGACATGAACTGCACTATGCCATACACACTGAATCTACAAATCATATAGGAAAGCAACAAAAATACCAATATGATTCATTACTAATGCGTGTGTGAGAGAGATGTAGTACTGTAGTTGTAGGTAATACATGGTAAGTTTCATCCGTTTATTCCTTCAAGAAGAATACAAAAACTAAATTTTGTGTGTGTTTCTAATCAAACCAACCGGATCGGAGAGATGAACATGATCCATCATATCTCGATAGTGTAGGTGTGAGAGACAGATCAGACTTACTGACATGGAGGAGGTCGCTGGTGACTGAACAAAGCTTCATTGTTCAAAAATTAGGGTCGCGGTAACGCCCATATGTGTGGTAGGAGCAACAACAACCCACACGCTCAATGACCACAAGTTGTATACTATGTATGCACAAGTGACGAAACTGATGATGTCAACATGAATCTTTTGTCTTTTTAATTTAAAACATATTTTATCTCTTAAATAAAAAATCCGATTGAAAAACCGTTTTCATCAATAAATCCATCGCGACGAGATCTTTGAAACTAGATCTCATAAAGTTGCCATGATATATTTCAACTACTTTTTCTCCTACGTCTAAAATAAACTTTGACATGTTATAAAAAAGGAAAGTAACAAAGTGAACTTGCCATGATGAATTACTATAATTTTTTCATGATCCATGAAATAATATTGACATGGTTCATAAGTAAAAAAGAAATATGTTGTCAGTTATTTTTAAAATGCATGGTCATTGGCTCAAATTTGCCATGAACCATAAACTAAAGTTGTCATGGTGAATTACTTAAATTTGCCATGGTTCATGCAAAAAATGTTTTTCATGTTCAAAAAACTAGAATTTTCATGATCAGAATACTAAATTGCCATGATCTATAAACTCAATTTGCCATGATAAATTACCAAAAGTCGCATGATCCACGCACGCAGAAATAGCCGACCCAAACGTGCGCATCTGGACTTGGACTTGGGTCTGATATGTCGTGCTCTCCAAGCACGGAAGCGACCGGCTGGGCGCACCCGAGCACCTGACCCGACCCGACCCAACCAGACCCTTCCGCCGCACCGCATCGAGGTCGAATCCAGGCCAGAGCCAGACCGCAGCGGCAAGACGGCAAACCATTCGCGTGGCCTCTCCACCCCCAACCCTCCTCCGCCTTTCTCTCCCCCATTCGCGTCTCCACCCCACCTCCCCTCCCCTTCTCTCCTCCGTGTCGCGAGAAACCCTCGTCCCCTTCCTCTCCTCCCATGTCGGAGTCGCCCGAGAACGCCGCCGCGGCGCCCGCGCCACCCGCAGTCCCCGCCCCCGCCCCCGCCCCGGCGCCGGCGACGAAGCCGTCCCCGCCCGCCAGTTCTGGGATCCCGCCGCGGTACGACCTGGACGCCAAGTGGGACGCCTGCCTCGACCTCTCCATCCGCCGCGTCGCCTACTCCTCCCTCGCCGGCGCCTTCGGGGGCCTCATCCTCTTCCGTAAGCCCCCCCAATCCCCCGCCTCACCCTTCCGCCCGCTGCATCGCGAGATCTGTTCGCCGCGTGCCACGCTTGTCCGTGCGCGTCTGTTGATCTAGGGTTGCGCCGGATACGATTCTCGTGCTCCATCTCGTCCGGCCTGATCTGATGCGGGATTAGCGATGGGTAGGGCGCGCTCCTCCGGGGAAAACACTTAGGGCCGGTACTAATGCGCATGCCCTGTTTTAGGGCGCTGTAGATTGATTTCTTTATGTGCGATTGGAGCCCCTAATTTTACGGGAGTTGAGTTTCTCTCGTCGATTTGCGCTGGGAGACGCCGAAAATCGCTTATATTTCATTTTCTGTATGTTTGTATTCTGTAGAGGCCAGAGCCTCATTTCAATCGATTCGTCAACCAGCGTAGCAACAGCGAGACATGCTTGAATTGATTGGCTAGGCTATGCGATTGTTTTGATTGGTAGGTAGGAAAACCTTTTGTGATTACTTCATGCGATTTTAATTGGTGTGAGGGATGTGTTCCTGGTTGTAGTCATGCTCTTGGAACGGTTATGGTGAATTGTGGTTCTGAAAACAATTTTGTCTTTTCATCACTTCCCTGTGGGCTGTGGCTGGTAATTTAGACTTGAATACTAATCTCTTCTTCAAAATTACAGCGTGTTTCCTATTAGTGCTCAAGCATATTCTGTCCTACATCCTTATACCACTCAGGACATATATCTGCATATTGTTCATTCCTAGTGTAACATGTAAGATGCGTATGATGTGTTTCCAATATGATTGATGGTGAATCGATGGACCTACTGATTCCTGAGCTCGGTCTTGATCAATGTTCAGGATAACGCTAACTGGTACCATATTGGTCGGGTACTGAGTAGGGATAAATAGGTGAATTTTCCAGTTAATCCGCAGATAAATCAGTTAATCAGGTATTCGGTGACCCAGCGAGTAGTGACTGTCATATGACCGGGATGTTGAATAAGTGGCGCCGATATTTGGAACAATTGTCTTGATGCTGTTCGTTCCAAGCGTTAAAGCAGGAATTGATAGGGCTGTCATATGACTTATGTTTGATCTTTGTTAATGTGAATTGTAAAATGCTGATTCTGCTTAATCTTACGACCATCATCAAAGTCGCTACCTCAGTTGTGTTGTAGCAGCGACGCAAACTGCTTATTGATAGGGTGCAGTACCGTGCCCTAAGTCGGTTTCATTCTCGAACTTTAGGGGCTTGGAAGTTGATGTCCATGTGATGCTTATTATCAGCTAGTTTCTTTAACTGTTTCCCTGTATCTTATTCTGTTGAATAACTTGGTGTCCTTTTATTTGTATGCAGAAGTTCTTTAAAGTGTAAACAGTGCAACCTGTTACTTTGTACCGCCTTTCCATTTGAAATTGTTTACCCAATGATCAAAAAAGTTGTTTAGATATGTGAATTGTCTATTTTCCACATGACCATTCATAATAAATGCGAGTTTGCCTAGCAAGTATTTATACATTTTCCTTGACTATTTTAACATTGATAATCTTATTTACTTCTAAATTATTCAGAACTGGTATATGCCAAAAGAAATACTTTGAAAAGAAGTCAAATTTACACTTCATGAAATGTCACAAATCTATGGTTGAATGCATGTTTGACTTTTGTTGTTTTATACAGGTAGCCCAACAACCCGCTGGGCATCAGTTGCACTTGGAGCTGGTGTGGGCATAGGGGCTGCGTTCACTGAGTGCTCATACATATTCAATGGCTCTCCTCCAAAGTGGTCGGCCAAAGCTTCGACTGTTCCTGCTCATTCTGAAGTAATTGCTTTCTCACTTTGCCCTTAATCCTACTGTTGTAGATTTGCTGGTTGGTTAAAATTTATCATCAGTGTGTTCATAACAGTCTCCAAATTGCCAACTATGGTGTTCATTTTAATTCTCTTCAATTCTGTCATCCTGGCATTATGCTATCAGTATGTTCATAACAGTCTCCCTTTTGCCAAGTATCATGTTCATTTTAGTTCTCTTCAATGGTGTCATCCTGGTATTATGGTACAGTGGGCAGCTCTTTATGTTTATGAAATAGTCTTAAGTCAGGATACTATGCCAACTACACCCATCTTCTCATTTATAGTTTAAATTATATAACCTCCGTCCCAAAATTCTTGTCTTAGATTTGTTCAAATACAGATGTATTTAACACTAAAACGTGACTAGATACATCCGTATCTAGACAAATCTAAGGCAAGAATTTTGGGACGGAGGGAGTATGTGACTAAACTGTAAAGTAATTAGCAGGTTTTATTTGTTGAAAACCTTGCAAGAAGGAATGAAGGATATGTTTTCTAGTATCAGAAAGTAACTTCTTTAGTGTATATTAAGCATTATGGACATGTTCTTCATAGACATCCTCCATTGGCTATTGCAAAAATATTAAAATGTCAGCATTGATTTAGAGCTATAACTGTAGCTTGTGTACATGTTTGCATTTTGATAGTGATAAATTTATTTAAATGCCCCTGTGCTAGTCATGTTTTCTCTAGTGTGGGATCAGTTTGTTTTGATATGTACGGATGCTTTTGAAGGTCCTCATGTTAATAACTATGATAATATAATAATGTATTACTAGTGATCCTAGGGTGTGTTAAGAGTTGCGATGAAGTGAGACAGGGACTTGTATACTGACATGCTGTTCGTTTGTTTCATCAGGGAGGAGACAAGTAAACACGGACGGCTGGATGGGTAGTCCAAGTCCAAACTTGGTGGAGTTTTGGTGTGTCGTTGATTGAACCTAGCCGTTGTTTCATGTCTGATATCGCCGTTTGTGGTGATAGTATCACCCTCGAAGTTAGCATGTGATTTTGCTTGACACATTACATGGAAACCATTCCTGACTGTGTGGTCTGATGACCAACCGTACCTATGGCTGCGCCCTTCCAAGAGCTTCGTAAGCTTGGTCCCTATATGATGGTTTCGTGACTGGCAATAAAATTTTTTCCGTCATGTTTATCTTGGTTGTAGAATGCACGCAAGTTATGGATGCATGGATGAGTTTATGTTTTGCTTGCACGGTGACCTTCGGAGGTCGATTGGTGTTACTGTTGCTCTCTCATTCTAAGGGCCGCATTCGTAAGCGAACCGAACCCATCGTGGGTAGTTCAGGCGTGGCAGACGGCCGCACATGATATCATACGAACTTGTTGCAGTAAATTCTCACAGGTTAAGATAGTTTCCACGTACAAGGCGAAAGTGGGGAGGGAGGATTGCTGCCAACAAAAGCACGCGACAAGGTACATGTGCTCCGTGTTTTATTTACTAGTCTGCTGAAAGCAAATTGCTGCCTAGTACGGCCCAGGCGCACACGCACAGATCGACATGGCAGGCAGGCGATGTCGACCCATGGAATGGGAATGGATCAGCCACCTTCGTCGCTGTCGTACCCGCACCCCACCCACCAAATTGGTCCACCAACCTCCCACACCCAACACCTGCCAACAATGGATGATTAACGCGACGCAACGCACCTCACCAACGCTCCTCCTTGATCGTGCTCGATGGGGGAAGGCTCTGCCGATGCGCCGGTGCACCTGCACGGCGACCTGGAGGTGTGGATCGCGGAGGCCAGGCGCCTCCCCAACATGGACATCACGTCCGAGCGCATGCGGAGCTGCTTCACCGCCTGCGTCGGCGCCGCCGGGGAGGCCGGGTCCAGTAGGAGCAGCAGCCGGAGCAAGAAGAAGAGGCGGCTCATCACCAGCGCCAGCTACGCCTACGTGTCCCTCTGCCTGTCCGGCGCCACGGTGGCGCAGACCCGGGTGATCCCCAACTCCGGCGGGCCCCGCTGGGACGAGCGCTTCCGCGTCGAGGTCGCGCACGCCGCCGCCACCCTCGACCTCCACGTCAAGGACAACCACGTCTTCGGCGCCCGCCTCATCGGCGTCGCCTCCGTGCCCGCCCGCCGCCTCGCCGCCGGCGGGCTCGTCCACGGCTGGTTCCCCATCATCCACGCCCACGGTCACCACCACCACAGCAGCCGCCCCGCCGAGCTGCGCTTCTCCCTGCGCTACACCCCGGTCCCGGTGGTCGAGCAGCAGCGCGGCGGCAGCCCGCTGTGCGCCGGCGTGCCCAACGCCTACTTCCCGCTGCGGCGGGGCGGCCGCGTGACCCTCTACCAGGACGCCCACGTCGCCGACGGGCAGCTCCCCGACATCGAGCTCGACGGCGGCCGGACGTATAACCACGGGCGCTGCTGGGAGGACATCTCCCGCGCCGTCGTCGACGCGCACCACCTCGTCTACGTCGTCGGCTGGTCCATCCACCACCCCGTCCGGCTCATCAGAGAGCCCGCCACCTCCGGCGCCGGCACCGGCACCAACAAGACCCTCGGGGAGCTCCTCAAGGGCAAGGTCCACGAGGGCGTCCGCGTGGTCATGCTCATCTGGGACGACAAGACCTCCCACGACAGGCTCCTCCTCAAAACGGTATATACGATCTGCTCTTCATCATCATTCGGTCCAGCTCCAGCAAGCCATTACTGTCTCCATTTCTTCGAGCAAGCACAGCAGCCGCATCCATGGCGAAATCTGCTTCCATGGGCGAGTTGATGAAAGCGAGTGAGGAACGGTCTGACGGAAACCTTAAAACCTAGGTTGGGTGCAGGACGGCGTGATGCACACCCACGACGAGCAGACGAGGAAGTTCTTCAGGCACTCGGGCGTCCACTGCGTGCTGGTGCCCCGGTACGGCAGCAACAAGCTCAGCATCTTCAAGCAGCACGTGAGGACAGGGTCTTCAGCTAAAATCAAATTGATTTGCATTCCACAATGATTCATATCACATATGATTAACTTGCCTGTGATTTACTCTCCAGGTTGTGGGGACTCTGTTTACGCACCATCAGAAATGCGTAATCGTCGATTCGCAGGCCGCGGGAAACAACCGCAAGATCACCGCGTTTCTCGGCGGTCTGGACTTGTGTGATGGCAGATATGATACGCCTGAGCATAGGATGTTCAAAGACCTTGACACTGTTTTTCATAAGGATTTTCATAATCCTACCTTCCCTGTAAGTTCCTTCTCCTCTTCTTCTTACTTCTTACTTGTAGTCTTTATCGCCCCCAAAAAATTGGTGAATTTGTTTCAGTAGAATGTATCAGCAGCAGCCACATTCGACAATGTGAACTGATATTCTCTCTTAAAATGAATTTGAATATCAGCAGCAGTTCCTTTTCTTTTCTTTTCTGATTTGCAGGTTAATTCTTATGGACCTAGACAGCCGTGGCATGATTTGCACTGCAAAATCGAGGGCCCTGCCGCCTATGACATTCTGACGAACTTCGAACAACGATGGAGAAAAGCTACAAAATGGAGAGTCAACCTTAAGAAGGTTGTTATTTGGCATTACGACACGTTGATTAAGATTAAACGGATGCCCTGGATTGTTTCACCTTCTACGGATGAGGCGAATGCGCGTGTTTGTGACGAACAGGACACAGAAAACTGGCATGTACAGGTATATATAAACTCCTTGAACATCAAATTAAGATTGTATCTTTTCTTACTTACTCTGGTGTTCTAGATTTTCAGGTCAATTGATTCAGGATCTGTGAGGGGATTTCCTAAACTTGTCCAGGAGGCACAGTCACAGGTTAGGTTGAGAAACGAATCATTTCTATGCACAATGATACCATAAAAAACTGTGTTCATTTACACAGCCTTTTCAATAACCGTTGGATGTTTTCTCGTTTCTCTTCAGAATCTAGTTTGTGCCAAAAATCTGAAAATTGACAGGAGCATACACAGCGCATACGTGAAAGCCATCAGGTCCGCGCAACACTTCATATACATCGAGAACCAGTATTTCATTGGATCTTCATTCTGCTGGCATTCACACAAACATACAGGTACGCGATTAAATTGAAATCACAACCCGTTCTTGCTTTGATTGCAACCGAAGCTAAATTACTCATTTTCCCCTTCAGTTTTGAACTTAATGCTTCACTATCTGCGTTATTAATCTTCTTACGATCGCAATGCTTAGGTGCAGATAATTTGATACCCGTCGAGCTGGCCCTGAAGATTGCGAGCAAGATCAAGGCGAAGCAGCGGTTCGTGGTCTACATTGTCATACCAATGTGGCCTGAAGGCATCCCAGCCACAGCAGCAGTGCAGCAAATCCTCTTTTGGCAGGTTTGCTCCCAACCATACTCCATAGGTATTCTTATGACGATTGACTCACAAAACCGATGAAACCATGGACCGGAAGCAAGAGAACACAAAGATTTAATCAAAGTTCCATCAATTTTTTTCGGATGAGAAATTTACACATTTCATAAATGAGAATTATGTATCAATCTACCAACAATAATTAAAAGCATTTATATTGAAGTCAATTCACTAACATAGGGCACTGACATACTATCAAATATTTTAATATGGCAGGCATTTTTCTTTCTTTTGTACCAATACATTGGAGTATCTAGTAATTATTGATGAATTAGATAAAGAATAATATATAAAGAGGTATATTCAAACTGGTATACAATATAAGGTGTGAGAGTACTACTACCAGAGTACCAGTGGTATAAAATCATTTCCTTATATAAGATGATGAATTGATGATGATGATGATTTTTTGCAAAGGGGCAAACCATGTCTATGATGTACAAGATCATAGCGGACGCTCTCCAGAGCGAGGGTCTCCTCGACTCCCATCCTCAAGACTATCTGAACTTCTACTGCCTCGGGAGGCGCGAGCTCGCCACCTCTCCAGAGGCGAGCTTATGCAACGACAACTCTGCTCTGGTACTCCACATCATCCACCCTCCTCCCTGCTTCCATTAATCACATGCATTGTGAATGTTGTATTGGAATTGGGTGACATTTGAGGACATGGTTTTTGTTGCAAATCCCCAGGGCATGGCGCAGAAGCACCGAAGGTTCATGATCTACGTGCACTCGAAAGGAATGGTGGTCGACGACGAGTACGTGGTGATCGGGTCGGCCAACATCAACCAGAGGTCCATGGAAGGGTCCAGGGACACGGAGATCGCCATGGGCGCGTACCAGCCGCACCACAGCTCGGCCGGAAACCACGGCGGCCGTCCTCGTGGACAGATATACGGGTACAGGATGTCACTATGGGCGGAGCACCTGGGCGGCAGGGCGGAGGAGTGGTTCCGGCGGCCGGAGTCGGAGGAGTGCGTGCGGCGGGTGAACGCGGCGGCGGAGGAGAACTGGCGGGCGTACGTGTCGCCGGAGGAGACGTCGAGGGGGCACCTGATGCGGTACCCCGTGAAGGTGGACAGGGACGGCGGCGTCGGGCCCTTGCCGGGGCACGAGTGCTTCCCGGACGTCGGCGGCAAGGTCCTCGGCGGGCAGTCGTCGCTGCCCGATGCTCTCACCACGTAATTAAGTCAATTATAAGTGTTATTAGGATCCGAACAACACTAACGAGACAGTAATCACTCACTAGAAAAAGGAGAAAAAATTCACAAGGTCACAACATAGATGGCTATATTTATAGGGAATTTTGCGGTCTAATTGTTTTTTGGTAATACACGATGCCCCTCGAGTTGCTAGGGAATTGATTGCAATATGTTTTGATGCGATTTGATTTTTTGAAATATGTATATTTGAATGAATATTATGAGTACAAATATAAATATGTATATGATTTGTTGGATTTAATTATTGAGGTGGTCCATGCATGTTGCATGTTCATGGTAGATATTCTTTTTATGCATTTTTGCATGTTGAGATGTCATGCATGGTCATGTCTCATGTGTGCATATTAAGGAAAATAGGTTAGTGTGGATCATCTATTTTAGGTATAAGATTTAGTGTTCATCCTTAGCATGACTCTGGGTAAATAAGATCCAGGATCGAGAATCATCAAGTTTGAGCTCTTACAAGGTCTTTATATAGCCGGGAGCGGATGAGGTAAAACGGAATACAAATTTTTTAATCGATCCCTAATAACCGGTTAGAGAAGTAAAAATCAAATTTTACTCCTTCAACCGGCATCTAGCCGATACTCAATCGGCGCTAGTGAAGGATAAATTATCCTTAGGCACGCAAAAACCTCCCTATATTTACTTCACTACGCCGCATTCAAGTGCAAAAATCTCGCTTCCTCTCATCTTCCTCTACTCCTCCCCATCCCCGTCGCCGGTAACTACCACCGCCGTTCCCTGTTGACCCCTCTCCTTCCAATGGACGGACGCGGTGCTCAAAGGTCACCGTCCCCGATCTAGCTATAGCACGGATCCGTGCTGCCACACCCACAGTTCGTCATCAAGCGGCACATGCTCGAGCCTCCGCCGCCCGACCCCTGCCCGCTTCGCTAACTTCTCCAACATCCCCCATCGGGGCAGCCGCAGAGGACATACCTCGGCGTCCGCCAACGAACATGGGGGACATGGGTGGCGGAGATCACCGATCGAAAATATGTTCTTGACATTTAATAATAATTTATACACAGTAATAAAATGTTAAAATACTTTAGGAAAAAAATTGTATCATTCAAAAAAAGTGTATGTAAGAAATATTAACACACATATAAGAAAATTAGATGTATGTAAGAAATGTACAATGTGTGTGAAATGGACATCAAACGATACATTTGAAAATATTAATTAATTATCTAAAAATATATTTTAACATGTATGAAAAATATTCCCGCTCTATAAAAATATTATTATTTCTATGAAAAAATTATACATGTGTTAAAAAGTGAGAAAAATAAAAAGAACTAAAGTAAACCAGAGAAAGAAACAAAAACCCCAAAGAAAGCTGATGTTAAAAGAGTAAAAAAACAATAAAAATCCACAAAGAAAAATACTCATGCTCGGCTGCACTATTAGGCCATTCCAATAGCTGCCGCTGTAGGCGAAACATAGCCCTCACGAGATTAGCATACGGGAACCCCTAGTGAAGCTGGCAGGTCATAGAAAATTTTAAAATAGTTCATGGATTTTTCGAAAAAATCTACAAATTTGAAAAAATATCATCAATTTGTTAAAAATTTCATAAAATTAGAAAAAATTTCATTGAATTTGGGAAAAAAAGTTCATTGAATTTTTAAAAAAGTTCATTCAATTTGAAAAAGGTTCAACAAATTTGAACAAAAGGTTCATTGATTTGAAGAAAAAGTTCACGAATTATTTATAAATCATCGAGCCAGTGAAAATAAAATAAAAATAAAAAACAGAAACAAAAAACTAAAAAAAAGCAAAAAGGAAATAAGAAAAGATGCAAAATAATGTTAGTCATCAGGTTGGGCAACGTAGCACGGTGGTTAACTAGATGTGGATATCGAGAGTTCGATACCTCGCGATACTCCTTCTTCGTTTTCCATCTTCAAAACAGAAAGAAAAAATGATGAGATGAGCCGGCCCAACGCAGGGCGTTGCAGGTGCTCGTTTACAGAATACACATTAACGGGCGCCTGCAACGTCAAATAAGATTTGCCTGAGCATATGCTTCGCAATGAGCGAGACACTCACGCGGTTTTCCACCCTATGCAGCCTAATTGGAATTAGGCTGGACCAACTGGGCTTTTAACACCTGGGCCCGGGCCGTAATTTAGTTTGCTTGGGCTTTTTATCCGTTGCGTGCCCAACACCTCCAGCAAGCATAAAAATTTGCTATAAAAATCAAATTCTCAATTTTTTTTTCCAGCAAGCATCATAGGAGGACAAGGAGGAGTTCGCTCTAGAAAAAGGAGGAGACGGAGAAGAGGGCGTCGATCGTTCGAGTTTTGCTTGCTGCTACCGGTGTTGGGTTTAACTAATTTCGTCAAGGAGAGGAATCAGTCACCACTGCAAACAGTCGAGTCGTACTGCAAGACTCGCCTTAACTAGAAGGGTTAGGCGCGCTTTGCTGTGTTGTTGATGTTTTTAAATTTTTATTTGTACTCAATCTATCTTAAAATATATGGTGTATCAGTTTTTTGAAAATCAAACTCTTTAAATTTGACCATATTCTTGAAAAAACATATCAGTATCCATAATATCAAATCGGATTCTTAGATCCATCATGAAATGAATTTTCATATTTTATTATTTAGTATTGTGGATGTTGATAATTTAGCATCTGAACTTGATCAAAGTTAAAAAGAGTTGACTTTTCAATAAACTAATACACCTTAGATTTTAGAACGGAGTGAGTATTAAGTTTGGTTGGTGACGAAGATGATGTAGTGTCTTTTTTTTATTCATATAATGCGGTGTTTTGGTGAGCTTTCGCGGTGTGATTTTGTGATCTACTAATCAACTCATACTTATGTGTGATTTTTTTTTTGCGTTGGTGTCTGCATGTACTATATTATTGTATGAAGTTTGCCCAATGGTAGCTGACGTTATCGACAGTGGTTTGTTGAAAGATTTGGACCTCATCATTCTCCACGAGAAAGGTATTTTGGACTGTAGTGAGGAGGATATGTTGCGACGCCCTCAAGAAATAGATTTTTTTTTCGGTGCTTGCCCGAGTGTGCCCTGGTGCCTCACAAAGCTCTATCTACAAAATGTAGGCTTCGAAAAATTGGACATGCACTATGTCATATTCGACTGTTGCAAGCAACTGAAGCATTTAACCCTATGTCAGAGTGATACTGGTGATAAGTCTCTCTTTAAGATAGATGCACTAAACTCAAATCTTCATGTTCTAGAACTCACCCAGTGTCGCTTTGAGACACTTGAGGTGGTCTGCCTTCCGAAATTGGAGAAGTTCCGTTTGGATACTTGGTTTTATGACTATACTCCATCGACTGGTTTCGTCCCGTCTCTTGGAGAATTAGAACTCACATGTGGTGCAATATGATCTGACAGTGAACTTACATTAAGTAAGCTTCTACATGGAACCACATGCATACATACTCTCACATTAGATTTCAAAGGAGAAAACGTTAGTTGTAGCTTTTTTTTTTGCAAAGTGGTCATATTTTTGTTTGCATTCCTTGGTTATCATATGTAGCTACCCGAGTTATATCATAGATGTGTTTATCCATGATTGATTAGGCATAGCTGTAAAACCTTTGATACTTAACCTCATTTCCGTGCTTGCAATTATCCACTCTTATTTGTTTATCTTCTGATCAGATTTGGATGCAACCTGAAATGAAGCAACTCTGCAGAGCTTTCAACAAGCTAAGGAAGTTGTTTCTGCGTGGCATCTTTGTTCAATTTGACATTTTATGGACGTTGTCCTTTCTTGCAGCGGCACGATCTATCGAGATGTTACATATCGAGGTGACTCAATTGTAAATTATGTTGCCTTTCTTTGGTTCTCCAAATTTAGAGGCCTTAGTTTTTTGTACAAATTTAGCTACAAGTTGTTTAACAGTGAAATCCAACTGCATGTGTATCAATTTTTTTGCACCAAAAATAGGTATGTGAACATGTATCCAATGAGGGTGAAGTGGAAGACGAGTACAATCGGCAGATCAACTCCGAAAGAAGGACTCCTCAGTGGGAGATGGACTTCGACGACACAAACAATTTGATTTTAAAAGAACTAGAATTCGTCGGCTTTAGGTCACTACAACAACAATTTACATTCATAAGATCTGTGCTGCAACGATGTCCCAATGTGCAAAAGATAGTTTTGAAAGGGGACGAGGAATGCGACTCATGTGCTGCTCGTGGTACATTGCCTTCAAAATTCCCCAAGAAGGATGGGCAAGAAATGGTCATGAGGCAAATTCAAGATGGCATATTCTCGCCCCAAATAATTTTTGATGAATATTCTGAAAGGTGGTGGAGAATGTGACTCATGCTGCACTACCTTTGAATTTCCCTCAAAACAGGCTTTCGCCCGCTTTATAGATAAAGCAAACGTCCATACAATCACGTTCCAACTATAGTCATAAAAGGAAACTGCTGGGGCCACAGCACAAACACGCCCAAACGAAAGAAGAAGAAACATAAAAGGCCACCAGGGCAAGCTACGAAGCAGGCGAAAGGTCGGAGAGCCAACGCGCGGAAGACAACAGATCATCCAGATAGAGTTGAAGCCGGTCACGATCTCTCGGCCTAGCGAGCGGATGCTGGTGTTGCAAGAAGGCAAGAAATTTGAAGAACGAGTCAGAAGCACGCCACGGGAACACCCGCTCAATCACCATCTTATTGCGAGTAGTCCAAAGAGTCCACATCATAGTCGTGAAGATGAGCCAGAACAGTCGGCGCTTACGACCAACCTGAGTGGCCCGTACCTGCAGAAACTCTGCAAGGTCATGGGACTCCCACTCCGGTCCCAGAGCCTCCCGAACAAAATGTGCGTTCCCGTTTCTGGGACGAGGCAAAGGGGGCAAAGGCCATTGCCCGGACCATGGCGTTTTAGCACCTCGGCCCCCAAAGGTAAACGATCTCTAAGAAGCTGCCACACGAAAATCTTGATCTTCAGGGGCATCGACGCCTTCCACATTGGGGATAACCACTGGAGAACCAGCAACCGGCATAGCGCCTGATAAGCCAAATTAACGGAGAATTCTCTCGAAGGACAAAGACTCCAAGAAACAGTGTCAGGGTCCTGGGACAGAGGAAGAGGGACTACTTCCCGCAAGTCTGCCCATTCCTGCACCTCGGCTGGTCCGAATGAGCGGCGGAACACAATGTTCCATCCCTCATCCAAAGCAGCCACAAATACAAGAACAGCCGGGTCGTCACAAATTGCAAAGAGCCTCAGAAACCACATGCGGAGAGGCTCCCCATCCAGCCAGGGGTCCAACCAAAATTGGGTCCCAGACCCATTGCCAATCGAGAACCGCAAACCCAACCGAATCTCATCCTTGATAGCCTGGATAGATTTCCAAACTGGGACCCAACCGAGTGCGAGCAAGCCAAGAAGGGATGGCCCTGCAAGTAACTGGACTCAATCAGTTGCAGCCACAAACCTCCATCTCCCCGCAAGATCCGCCAAACCCAACGAAGCATGAGCACAACGTTCATACGGCGAGACGCATGGATGTCCTGTTAGGAAATATGCAACTTGTATTTCCAGGAGGCCAAAGGCCAGTATATATACATGTACAGGTGTGAAATATATACAGGAAACCCCTTATACAATAGGGTAAATACAAAAGGTCACATGACTATATATAATACTCTAACACCCCCCTCAAACTCATGGTGGGTGAACAACACTGAGTTTGGAGAGATAGAAGCCATGATGCGCTCTAGTATGGGCCTTCGTTAGAAAATCCGCCAACTGTAACTCGAAAGGCACATATTGAAGAGCAATAACCTGATCCTGCACACCAGCGCGCACATAGAAAGCATCAACACCAATATGCTTGGTGAGCTCATGCTTCACTGGATCGCGCGTAATGCTAATAGCACCTGTACTATCGGATAAAAGCAGGGTAGGTGTAGTGACTGAAACATCAAAATCCTGAAGTAACCACCGTAACCAAGTCACCTCTGCCGACAAAAGAGCCATAGCTTGTAACTCAGCCTCTGCACTCGAATGGGAAACTGCAGTCTGTTTCTTCGTCTTCCAGGCAATGAGAGAACCACCGAGAAAAACACAGTAAGCAGAAAGTGAACGGCAATCAGAAGGATCGCTAGCCCACGTAGCATCCGAATAGGCCTGAAGCTGTAAAGAACTGGAGCTAGGAAAGAATAGACGATGAGAGATCATGCCCCGAAGATACCAAAGAACACGAAGGAGGTGACTATAGTGAACTGAAGTGGGAACAGAGACAAACTGACTCAGAATATGAACCGGATAAGAGATATCTGGACGAGTGACAGCTAGATAGACAAGACTTCCAACAAGATGAAGATAACGCGTCGGGTCAGGAAAGGGGTCACCATCAGTATCACGAAGGTGAACATTGAGATCCATGGGAGGCTCAATAGTGTGCTCATCAGTAAGAGCAGCACGAGCAAGAAGATCCTGTATATACTTTTCCCGAGATATAAAAAATCCATCAGAGGAGAAGAGACTTCAATCCCAAGAAAGTAGCGAAGAGGTCCAAGATCAGACATAAGAAACTGCTCACTAAGATGGGCCTTTACAAAAGCAATATACTCGGGGTCGTCACCAGTGATGATCATGTCATCAACATAGAGAAGAAGAAGAGTACGTCCACGAGGTGAAAGGTGGACAAACAACGCTAGATCATGAGCACTCGTTGAAAAACCAGCGGCAGTCACCACAGAGGCACAACGCTCAAACCAGGCATGGGGGGCTTGCTTAATGCCATAGAGAGAACGACAAAGACGACATACCATGCCATCAGGAATAGAATACCCAGGTCGTGGTTGCATGTAGACCTCCTCACGCAGCTCACCATTAAGGAAGGCATTCTTAACATCAAGCTGAGATATAGACCAGTGGCGTGTAGAGGCCACTACAAGGAGGGTATAAATAGTGGTCATATGGGCCACGGGAGCAAAAGTCTCGTCGTAATCACGACCATGCTCCTGCTGAAAGCCACGAGCCACAAGACGAGCTTTGTAACGCTCAAGAGAACCATCGGAGCGAGTCTTAACCTTGAAGACCCATTTACAAGTGATGGGACGAATACCCGGAGGAAGAGAAACAAGATCTCATGTACCGGTGCGTTCAAGAGCAGCAATCTCCTCTGCCATCGCAAACTGCCATTCAGGATGAACAACAGCCTGGCGATAAGAAGTCGGCTCAAGAACAGCAGCACCAGTGGTGGAAAAACCATAGCGATCAACAGGCGGAAGCGGACGAGAACATAATCCATAGGTAGGCTGAGACGAGGAGGAGGGCACATCAGTAGATGCATCCATATTACGTGATCGACGAGTATAATACTGAGGAAAAGATGGAAGAATACGAGGAGGAATCATCGAGGTAGAATCAGGGGGTGGAGACGAAGAAGGCACCGGGGATGAAGGTATGGAATCCGGTGACATGCGAGATGTGGAAACCATGGGAGATGGTGGCAGCAAATCATCGACAATAGGTGGAGAAGTAGGGTTAGTAGGACTGATAGATAAAGGCTCGGTGGGGGTGATAGGTGTGTCAAGAAAGATGAGGAAAGAGATATCCTCCACTGAAAAAGTAGAGGAAGATGGACGCGGATAGAAGGGACGATACTCATAGAAAGTCACATCCCGAGAAATGCGCATCCGACGACTAATAGGATCCCAACAATGATTTCCCTTATGTTCATCACTGTAGCCTTAGAAGACACACTCAATAGACTGAGTAGTCAGTTTGGTGCGTTCGAGAGGGGCAAGAAGAACATAGCAAACACAACCAAACAACCGAAGAGTCGAATAATCAGGAGAATGATCAAAAAGACGCTCGAATGGAACACCACCCTCTAGAGTAGCGGATGGCTAGATATTGATGAGATAGTGGGAGGTGGAGACGGCCTTAGCCCAAAAGTGAGGGGGAGAGAGGCGGCGATCATCAATGCACGAGCCGTCTCAAGAAGGTGACGATGCTTGCGTTCAGCCACGCCATTCTAAGCATGAGCACCAGGGCAAGAGAACTGAGAAAGAGTTCCTTGCTCAGCAAGAACACCACACAACATCTTGGAAATATACTCGCCAGCGGAGTCAACACGAAACACACGAATAGGCGAAGAGAACTAAGTGTGAACCATGACAAAAAAACGCTTATATATAGAGAGAACTTCACTGCAAGAAGTCATAAAGTATAGCCAAGTGTAATGAGTCATCTATAAAAATAATATAGTATCGATGACCCCCTTTCGAAGCGAAGTGAGCCGGACCCCATACATCAGAGTGGACTAAATCAAAAGGACGTTGGGACACTGACTCACTAGTAGGATACGGTAACTGAATCTGTTTACCAAGTCGACAACCCTGACACTCTAAAGAGACATCTCTTGAGACAAACCCCAGAAGGCCTGGATGAACTAGAGGCGACAAACGAGAACCACAAAGATGACCAAGTCGATGATGCCACTGCTGGAAGGAGCCGGTAGCTGAAGCGACAGAAGCGGATGGACTGACGATGGTGGTGGTAGCGGAAGGAACATGAGGCCAGTCAAGCTCCCAATGGCCCTGAGAGTCACGACAGCGAGGGCCAGACCCGACCAAAGTGTGTGTTCGACAATCCTTGATAGAGCAAGAGTCAACGTCAAGGATGACGCGACAACCAGAATCAGTAAGTTGACCAGTAGAAAACAAATTCATGGTAAGTCAAGGAACATGAGCAACATCAGGAACAATATAAGAAGTTGTGGTAAGATTGCCCTGACTAGCAACAGAAAGAGGAGTACCGTCAGTAGTGAGTACATGAACAGGAAAACCAAGCGATTTAAGAGAGGACAAAGTGGAAGAATGAGAAGACATATGAAAAGAAGCTCCGGAGTCCAGAACCCACGAGGATGTACCTGACTGTGTAGAGGGTGGTTGCTCAGTGCGGGAAGCATCAGTCACAGAACCTGCAGTACCCGTCAAAGGAGAACCTGAAACGGCAAGCAGACGCTTGAGTCACAAAATATCCTGCTCAGTCAAAGCGGTGGCTGAAGATGTCGAAGTAGAAGAAGAAGTCCCTGAAGCTGATGATCGTGCCTTACATAGGTGTTTCTTCTTCTGGAAGCACCGAGACTCAACATGACCATCCGTATTGCAGTAGCCGCAGTGAGGACGAGAGCGACCCTGACCGCCCGTAGGAGTAGGCAAGAGTGGCGGAGCACTGGGGCGGGAAGGAGTCGGTGGAGCATGCGGCTAAGCAGGAAACCAGGCAGCGAGCACAAAAGGAACCTTAAGTAAACCATCGCAACGTAGATGAGTCTCCTTTGCATGAATCTCAGAAAGCGCCTCCATGAGGGAGATACGACCACGAGCAAATAACTGAGCACGCCGGGGCTCAAACTCCTTACGGAGCCGAGACAAGAACTCGTAGACACGATGAAACTCCAAATCAGCCCGAACAGCCTGGCAGCACTGGCAAGTACGACAAGCAGCAGTGTAGAGAGAATCAAGCTGACGCCAGATAGCAGAACTCTGTGCATAGAAATCATCAACAGTAAAGTCACCCTGCTGAAGAGCATGCTCCTGACGAACCACAGACAAATATAAGGCATCACCAGTGGTTTGATAGCGCTGACGAAGATAGGTCCACATCTCAAAGACAGTAGAAAGGCCTAGAAACTCAGAGGCAAACCGAGGGAGAACACTGGCAGTGAGAATGACGGCAGCACGAGCATCATCATCGAGCCACTGGGTCTAAGCAGACAGAGCCTGATGATAAGTAGATAGAGCCTCCTCATAAGTCAAAACTCGCTCATCATAAGCACTAACAACAGCCTCGTCAGCAAGCTTAGCTGCATCCTTCGCAACCTGAGTAGCATCCGCTGGAAGAACCAGTGGCGTCGGCGGAGTAGGAGCCACAGGAGGAATTGGACACGGCAGACTGGGGACCTCGCCAGAAAGAATGCCCCAAAGACAAAGACCACGCATATGAATGCGCATAAAGCCAACAAACTCAGTGTAGTTGGTACCATAAAAGATTAGCGGACATTGAGGAACATCAACATAGCCTGACGACGAAGACATCTTTTTTAGCAGACATCAGTACCAGGCAGAACCGCACCCAGCGATCATGCAGGCGACAAACGGGAGAGCAGCCTCGATCTGAACAGGCGCTGGCGGGGTGATGCAACCACGCACGCGAGAGTCAGGGCAGGGTTGGTTACGGGAGTGATCTGCAGGGGAGCGGGAGAGCAGCTCGATCTGTTAGGCGAGCGCAATTCACGGCGCGATCTCAGGCACCAAGCGGGAGAGCAACTCGATCTGGAGGCGAGCGTGATCCGCGGTGTCCGCGGCTTGAGCAGAAGACAACAGGCGGGCTCGATCTCGAGCGGAAGATAGGGCGAAGACGGGGCGGGGAAGATCCGATCTCGAGCGGAAAACGGAGCAAGGTGAGGGAACCGATCGGGACTCGGTAGCGATGGGACTAGCGGCAGCCTTCAGCGAGGAAACAAAGGCAGCGACAACCATCGGCCGGGAGACAACATCGGCAGCGACACGAAAATTGGATCGGGAGAGCACGAGTTGCACGTGCGAAAAAACCTAGGGCTCTGATACCATGTTAGGAAATATGCAACTTGTATTTCCAGGAGGCCAAAGGCCAGTATATATACATGTACAGGTGTGGAATATATGCAGGAAACCCCTTATACAATAGGGTAAATACAAAAGGTCACATGACTATATATAATACTGTAACATGCCCAACCCACCTCGGTCCTTCGGCAAGCAAATGTCAGCCCATTTAACCATATGGTACTTGGGCCGACCATCCCCGGCCTACCAGAAGAACCTAGCCAGATCCTTGTCAAAGGAACTATGCACACCTTCGGGCAAGATGTACATCCCCATCATATACATGGGGAGGCTGGCAAGGTTAGAATTAATGAGGACAGTTTTATTGCCTTTAGATGTGAGCCTACCGCACCAGGGCTCCGCACGGGATGCTACTTGTCCCACAAGCAGATCATACCCACTCACTAAAATCCCGGACTCAGCCAGGGGCATCCCCAAGTAAGATATGGGGAATGAAGCCAACCTATAATTGAGGTTATCTGTGGTCCTGTGCTGCTCAGCCTTCGAGTAGCCAAGGACCACAACCTCGCTCTTATCAAAGTTAATCTTAAGTCCAGACATTTCCTCAAAGAAGAGAAAAAGGAGCTTCAGATTAACAATGTCCGAATCCAAGGCTTCCACCATAATCATGGTGTCATCCACGTACTACAAGTGGGTAACCCCCCCATCCGGAATGAGATGACTAACCACTCCCTTAAGTTGGCCGGCCAGCTTGGCCTTATCAAGGATGCCCACATGGTTGAAAAGCAAGGGGGAGATAGGATCCCCTTGCTTTACCCCCTGGAGGTCTGGAAGAAGGGTCCCACCTCGTCATTGATGTTGATCGCCGTGTTTCCAGATCTAACCAACTGCATGATCCAGGAGCACCACCGCTCGTCAAATCCTCATCGCCGCATCACCAACCTCAAAAGGACCACTCCAGACAGTCATATGCCTTCTAGAAGTCCAATTTGAGGAAGACCCCCTTAAGCCCCTTCGACACCACCTCGTGGACAATCTCGTGAAAGGCAAGAATCCCGTCATGGATCCGCCAGCCCTTCAAGAACATGGACTGAAGGGGGTGGGCAATCCTTTCCATCATGGGGGATAAATGGGTTGCGCAAACCTTCACAAAGATTTGCTCCAACACATTGATCACCGTGATGGGGCGGAATTGCCAAATATCCGTCGCCCCAACTACTTGTTGGGGAGTGTTGCATGGGAAAGAATAATTTTCCTAAGCACATACAAGATCTATCCATGGTGATGAGCATCTACGAGAGGGAGAGTGGATCTACATACCCTTGTAGATCGCTAAGCGGGAAGCGTTAAGAAATGCGGTTGATGTAGTCGAACGTCTTCGCGATCCAAATCGCCAAGCGTCCCGCGATCCCATCACGATCCATCTCGCGATACAATCATGATCCGTCCCACGATCTCATCACGATCCATCCCGCAATCCAATCATGAATCATCTCGCGATCTTGATCACGGTCCTTCCGATCTAGCACTGAACGGACGACACCTCCGCGTTCAGCACACGTACAGCTCGATGACGATCTCAACCTTCTTGATCCAGCAAGAGGGGGTGGAGAGGTAGAAGAGTTCTCTAGCAGCGCGACAACATTGCAGCGATGGTGGTGGAGCTGTTCCAGCAGGGCTTCGCCTAAGCACCGCTGAAACTGATCTAGAGGAGAAACTATGATCTAGAGGAGAGGTAGCACATGGCTGTTTTTCTGTGTCTCAAAACCGTCAAAACCTCTAGTATATATAGGAGGAGGGAGGGAGGAGGCTTGGCACATAAGGGTACATCCCTTGGCCTTGGGCAAGGAGGAGAGGAGGAGTCCTCCTCCAATCCTAGTAGGACTAGGACTCCTCCTTCCCACTTGGATACTCTTTCCACCTTGGCGTTTTTCCTTCTCCTTCCACTCCAGCTGCATGGGCCTCTTGTGGGACTTAGTCCAGCCCACTAAGGGCTGGTATACCTCTTCCCACAGCCCATGTAGCCACTTGGGTCGAAATACCCCTCCTGATGGTCCCCCGGCACCCTCCCATCACTCCCGATACACTACTGATGAGCCCAAAACTTTTCTGGTGACCAAAACAGGACTGCCTATATATCAATCTTTACCTACAGACTATTCCGGAGCTCCTCGTGATGTCCGGGATCTTATCCGGGACTCCGAACAACCTTCGGTCACCACCATACCTAACTCTATACTACCGAAACGTCACCGAACCTTAATTGTGCAGACCCTGCGGTTTGAGAGCTATGTAGACATGATCGAGACACCTCTACGGTCAATAACCAACAACGGGACTTGGATGCCCATATTGGTTCCTACTTATTCTACGAAGATCTTTATCGGTCGAACCTCTACGTCAAGGATTAAGTTAATCCCGTATGTTGTACCCTTTGTTCTTCGGTATGTTAGTTGCTCGAGATTCGATCGTAGGCATCACCATACCTAGTTCAACCTCATTACCAGAAAGTCTCTTTACTCGTTCCGTAATATAAGATCCCGTGGCTAACACTTAGTCACATTGCTTGCAGGGCTTATTGTGATGTTGTATTACCGACTGGGCCCTGAGATACCTCTCCGTCACACGGAGTAACAAATCCCAGTCTTGATCCATGCCAACCCAACAGACACCCTCGGAGATACCTGTAGACCACCTTTATAGTCATCCAGCTACATTGCCAAGTTTGATACACACAAGGTACTCCTCCGGTGTCAGTGATTTGCATGATCTCATGGTCATAGGAACAGATACTTGACATGCAGAAAACAGTAGCAATAAACTGACATGATCATATGCTACATTTGTAGTTTGAGTCTTGTCCATCACATAATTCTCCTAATGATGTGATCCCGTTATCAAATGACATCTCATGTCCATGACTAGGAAACCATAGCCATCTTTGATCAACGAGCTAGTCTATTAGAGGCATACTAGGGACATGGTGTTGTCTATGTATCCACACATGTATCTGAGTTTCTGATCAATACAATTATAGGATGGATAATAAACGATTATCATGAACAAGGAAATATGATAATAACCAATTTATTATTGCCTCTAGGGCATATTTCCAACAGCCCCCACTTGCACTAGAGTCAATAATCTAGTTCACATCACCATGTGATTCACATTGTTATGAATCTAACACCTAGTGAGTTCTGGGGCTCGATCATGCTTTGCATGTGAGAGAGGTCTTTTTGTCAACGGGTCTGCGACATTCAGATCAGTGTGTACTTTGAAAATCTCTATGTCATACTATAGACACTGCTATGACACTCCACTTGGAGCTATTCCAAATGGCTGCTCCACTATACGTATCCGGATTGCTACTAAGAGTCATTCGGATTGGTGTTAAAGCTTGCATCGACGTAACTCTTTAAGATTAACTCTTTATCACCTCCATAATCTTGACCGCTGTCCAGTGATGTACTCCTGGATCACTCTTGTACCCCTTGACGAACTCATGGCAAGGCACACACAGGTGCGGTACACAGCATGGCATACTATATAGAGCCTATGGCTAAAGCATAGGGGACGACCTTCGTCCTTTCTCTTTCTTCTGCCGTGGTCGAGCTTTGAGTCTTACTCAACTTCACACCTTACAAATCAGGCAAGAACTCTTTCTCTGACTGATCCATTTTGAACTCTTTCAAAATCTTGTCAAGGTATGTACTCATTGAAAGTCTCATCAAGCCTCTTGATCTATCTCTATAGATCTTGATGCTCAACAATTAGGTAGCTTTATCCAGGTCTTCCTTTGAAAAACTCTTTTCAAAGAACCGTTTACGCTTTCCAGAAATTCTACATCATTTTCGATCAATAATATGTCAACCACATATGCTTATCAAAAATTCTATAGTGCTCCCACTCAATTTATTGTAAATACAAGTTTCTCATAAAATTTGTATACTCAAAAACTTTGATCACCTCATCAAAGCGTATATTCCAACTCCGAGATGCTTGCTCCAGTCCATAGAAGGATCATTGGAGCTTGCACACATTTTAGCATCCTTAGGACTGACAAAACCTTCTGGTTGTATCTCATACAACCTTTCCTCAAGGAAGGAAACGATGTTTTGGCATCCATCTACCAGATTTCATAATTGAAAAATGCAGTAACTGCTAACATAATTCCAACAGACTTTTGGCATCACTACGGGTGAGAAGGTCTCATCGTAGTCAACTCCTTGAACTTGGCAGAAACTTCTTTGCGACAAGTCGATCTTTACAAATAGTGACATTCACCATCAGCGTGTGTCTTCATCTTAAAGTTCCATTTGTACTCAACGACCTGCCGTTCAACGGGCAAGTCTACCAAAGTCCATACTTGGTTTTCATACATGGATCCTTTCTTGGATTTCATGGCTCCTAGCCATTTGTCAGAATCCAGGCCCATCATTGCTTTTCCATAGCTCGTAGGCTCATCGTTTGTCCAACAACATGACCTCTAAGACAGGGTTGTCGTACCACCCAGGAGCAGTATGCGTCCTTGTAGACCTACAAGGTTCGATAGTAACTTGATCCGAAGCTTCACGATCATCATCATTAACTTCCTCTTCAACTAACGTAGGTTCCACAGAAACAACTTTCTGCGCTGCGCCACTCTCTGGTTGAAACAAAGGTTCAACAACCTCTTCAAGTTATATCTTCCTCCCACTCAATACTTTCGAGAGAGACTCTTTATCGAGAAAGGACCCATTTTTAGTAACAAACATTTTGCACTCAGATCTAAGATAGAAGGTATACCCAACTGTTCTTAGGGTATTCTATGAAGATGCACCTTTCCGCTTTGGGTTCGAGCTTATCACACATAGGCGTCGTATTCCCAAACTCTGAGAAATGACAAGTTAGGTTTCTGCCGAACCATACGGTGTCATCTCAATGGAATTAGATGGTGCCCTATTTAAAGTGAATGTAGTTGTTTCTAATGCATAACCCAAAACAATAGTGGCAAAATGATAAGAGACATCATAATTCGCACCATATCCAATAGAACATGACTACGACGTTCGGACATACCATCACACTATGGTGTTCCAGGTGGCGTGAGTGGTGAAACAACTTCCACATTGTCTAAAGTTGTATGCCAAACTCGTAACTTAGATATTCACCTCCACGATCATATCGTAGAGATTTTTATCTTCTTTTCACGATGATCTTAAACTTCACTCTGAATTTGTTTGAACTCTTTCAAATGATTCAGAGTTATGTTTCATTAAGTAAATATACACTATATCTACTCAAATCATCAGTGAAGGTAAGAAAACAACGATATCCACTGCATGCTACAACACTCATTGAACCGTATACATCAACATGTATCATTTCCAATAAGTTACTTGCCCTCCTCTATCATATTGAAACCGGGGTTTTAGTCATCTTGCCCACGAGGCATGGTCCACATGTCTGAACCGATTCAAAATTGAATGGGTCCAAAGATCCATCAGCATGGAGTTTTCTTCATGTGCTTTACACCAATATGACATTTAGCGGCAGTGCCACAAATATGTGGTACTATCAATATTAACTTTGTATCTTTTGGCATCTATGTTATGAACATGTGTATTACTACGATCAAGATTCAACAAACCATTCTCATTGGGTGCATGACCATTGAAGGTATTATTCATGTAAACAGAATAACCATTATTCCCTAACTTAAATGAATAACTGTATTGCAATAAACACGATCTAATCATGTTCATGGTCAACGCAAACACCAAATGACATTTATTTAGGTTCGTCACTAATCCCGAAGGTAGAGAGAGCGTGCGATGTTGATCACATCAACCTTGGGAAACATTTCCAACAAACATCGTCACCTCACCCTTAGCTAGTCTCCGTTTATTCTGTAGCTTTTATTTTGAGTTACTAACAATTAGCAACCGAACTGGTATGCAATACCTAGGTGCTACTAGGAGTACTAGCAAGGTACACATCAATAACACGTATATCGAATATACTTCTGTTGACGTTGCCAGCCTTCTTATCTACCAAGTATCTAGGGTTGTTTCGCTTCAACGACCTTTCTCCTCATAATAGAAGCCCTTAGTCTCGGGTTTGGGTTCAACTTTGGGTTGCTTCACTAGAGCGGCAACTGTCTTGCCATCCATGAAGTTTCCCTCCTTGCCCTTGCCCTTCTCGAAACTAGTGGTTTTACTAGCCATCAACACTTGATGCTCCTTCTTGATTTCTACCTTTGCGGTGTCAAACATCGCTAATAGCTTAGGGATCATCATTTTTATCCCTGGAATTTTATAGTTCATCATGAAGCTCTAGTAGCTTGGTGGCAGTGACTTGGAGAAACATATTAATCGCTGTCTTATCTGGAAGATCAACTCCCACTCGATTCAAGCGATTGTAGCACCCAGACAATCTGAGCACATGCTCAATGATTGAGCTATTCTCCTTCATCTTGCAGGCAATGAATCTTGTTGGAGGTGTCATACCTCTAACACGGGCACGAGCCTGAAATCGAATTTCAGCTCTTAGAACATCTCATATGTTCCATGACGTTCAAAACGTTTTTGGAGCCTCAATTCTAAGCCGTAAAGCATGACGCACTAAACTATCAAGTAGTCATCAGAATGTGCCTGTCAGATGTTCACAACATCTACAGATGATGCTAGAGGGGGCGACACACCGAGCGGTGCATTAAGGACATAAGCCTTCTATGCAGCAATGAGGACAATCCTCAGATCACGGACCCAGTCCGCAATATTGCCACCATCATATTTCAACTCTATTTCTCTAGGAACATATAAAAATTCAAGGGAGCTACAGTGTGAGCTAGTAATCTACAACATAATTTGCAAAGACACTACTGACTATGTTCATGATAATGAGTTCAGTTAATCATATTACTTAAGAACTCCCACTCAAATTGACATCCTTCCGGTCATTCGAGTGATACATGATCCAAATTCACCAACTCAAGTCCGATCATCACGTGAGTTGAGGTGGTTTCAATGGTGAACATCATCAGGTTGATCATATCTACTATATGACTCATGTTTGACCTTTCGGTCTCCTGTGTTCCGAGTCCATGTCTGTACATGCTAGGCTTGTCAAGTTTAACCCGAGTGTTCTGCATGTGCAACACTGGCTTGCACCCATTGTATGTGAACGTAGAGTCTATCACACCCGATCATCATGTGGTGTCTCGATACGACGAACTTTCGCAATGGTGCACACTCAGGTAGAACACAATTTATCTTGAAATTAAGTGAGGGATCACCTTATAATGCTACCATCGTCCGAAGCAAAACAAGGTGAATAAAAGGATTAACATCACATGCAATTCATAAGTGACATGATATGGCCATGAACTTGTGCTTTTGATCTCCATCTTGAAAGCACCGGCATGATCTCCATCGTCACCAGCATGACACCATGATCTCCATCATCTTGATCTCCATCAACGTGTTGCCATCGGGGTTGTCGCGCCCACCATGCTTTTACTACTATTGCTACTGCTTAGCGATAAAGTAAAGCATTACATAGCGCTTAATGATTGACACGCAGGTCATACAATAATTAAAGACAACCCTATGGCTCCTGCCGCTTGCCATACACATTGTGGATCGTTGGGTGACCAGTTTGTGAGGGTTTTGGAAGTCTACCCTGAAGACTTACCACGAGTGTTGGGTAAGGACTGTGTGACCTTAGCTCAAGGAGAATACGGTAAGGACTGTGTGTCCTGGGACCATGTGTCCTCTAGTTTAAATACCAGGCTGCTCCAAACCAGACGTACGACTATCACAACAATTGGAACTGGGTCATCAAACCATTGTCTTCATAGACTTCTTCCATGTCGAGGTGGTTCACCTGGGCACGAGGAAAAGGGTTTGGCTTCTTGGCTGCGGAGTTGCCGTTTCCATTTCCCTGCTTGTTCTAGGGACACTCAGTAGCATAGTGCCCTGTCTTCTGGCACTTGAAACAGGTGATGTGGCTCAGATCCTTATGAGTAGGAACGTGACGGTGCTGATTGTTGTTCCCATTCCCATTGTCAGTCTTGAAGTTGCCATGGTTGGGACGGGCATTCCCATTTCCTCCATGGTTGTGGCTTCCATGGTTGTGCACAGCATGAGTGTGTCTTCCAAACTTACCGGTCCCTGATCCGGTATTCCCTGAGTACGGGGAGTAGCGGGGCTTATGATGAGCTCCAGAGTTAAACTTCCCCTGAGTGTACTTCCTCTTGCGGTTCTCAATCTGCTGCTGTTTACCTTCCAGAATGAGTGCCTTATCCACCAGCTCTTGGTAGTTGTTGAAATTAGCCACTACCAGCTGCATGCTCAACTCATCGTTGAGTCCTTCCAGAAATTTCTCTTGCTTGGCCGCATCATCGGCCACGTCTCCTGGTGCATAACGTGCCAATGTGTTGAACTCTTCCACATATTGGGCCACAGAGCGATTACCCTGGCGCAAGTTGCGAAACTCGCGCTTCTTCAGACTCATGGCTCCAGCTGAGACATGAGCGGTGCGAAAAGCTTGCTGGAACTGCTCCCAAGTTACATCAGCAATAGGATATGTGGTGATGTAATTCTCCCACCATGAAGCTGCTGGTCCTTCAAGTTGATGTGCGGTAAATCGCACCTTCTCAGCATCAGTACATCCAGCGGTGACAAGTTCTCTCTCCATCTTACGGAGCCAGTCATCTGCCACAATGGGCTCAGTGCTGCTGGAGAAAGTTGGAGGATTCAACCTCAGAAAACGGGTGAGATTGTCAGTCTGGGGTGGATGGTGGTTGTTGTTGTTCTGGTTGTTGGTCTGATTCTGGATCAATAACTGCATCAGTGCATTCTGCTGCTGAAGGAGTTGCGTGAGTTCCGGCGGGAAAGTGAAGTCGGTCTCACGTCGTGGGGGCATCTTGCTGTTTTCAGAGGGGTGAGAATTAGAATAGAACAAGGGCCTAAAAGGAGAAATTCACTACCCATATGCAATGCAACAAACATATCACACCAAACACTCATTCATTTATTCAATCAATGTCAAACATCGGGAATACAAGTCTCAATCAAACTACACATCGACCTACGCTCTTAACGTTGAAACTAAAAGATACATGGAGGGCATAACTAAAGTTTTTCCTCAGAAGTACATGGTGACTGAGTCTCCTCCAGTGGTGCTCTCCTCATAGTCATCATCGTCGCTGATGAAAGGAGCCAAGTCTCCCTCAGGATGAAGATTTTCACCCATGTCCATCTGTTCCTCCAGAGTGGCGATGCGAGTGTTCAGCTTGTCGATCCTCTCTAAGAAATCCTTCACCTCATCCTCATGCTCGTACTCGGCTTCCCGTAAGTCATCTTCAAGGTCAATCTCGCGGTTCATTAGATTCTTGATTGTCTTCATATCAGCACGAACTCGAAGCTCCAGAGTCCTGATGTGAGTCTCCAGGGTCTGGATATAGGAAATAGTGGTGTCTGTAGTGGGAGGAGTTATGATGTTTCCATGGACATCCCTGCGACAAACCACGCTGGGTCCTGGTGAAATGGTTCCACCTCTGTATTCCTCCTGAATACGTCCAAGGGCACGATGAATGGCCATGTCTCTTCCAAGTATCCAGCTGGGTGCCACGAACTTGAAGTCGATGGGTTTCTTCCGATTCCCAAAGGTCTTCCCTGGGATGTGCACCTCGATCCTATAGCGTCCATCTTGGGGAAATGACATGATAGGAGTCCCGGTGATGCTCGGCAAAGCAATCCTCACGTCTTTGACGATCCTCATCAGCTCCTTACCAAAGGGCATCGTTGCGTCAGGCTGGCAAAACTCCGTGATCAACACTGGGATGAAGGTGGCCATCTATAAATTTTGAAATAATCGGAGAGAAATCAGAAATGAGTAGATGAGAGTATAAGAATTTTAAAGACAAAGAGATACAATCCTAAAGCTTTCCAGTCCTAGAGGTTACGTCCTACGGTCAGCGTGTGCTCTGATACCATTTCTGTAACGACCCGACCTGAAAGGTCAAGTCTCCGGTGTTTCCGTACCATCCCAAGATCATGCTGGTACATACACGGTACATCAATGTATATATCAAAGGGAAATCACACAGCAAATATATTAATCGAAATCTCATTTCGAGTCCTTTATTAGAATTAAAATTACAATAAAGTGGCTAAAAGCCAACTCATGAGAATATCTA
Organism: Hordeum marinum; assembly: GCA_022496015.1. Taxonomy (NCBI): domain Eukaryota; kingdom Viridiplantae; phylum Streptophyta; class Magnoliopsida; order Poales; family Poaceae; genus Hordeum; species Hordeum marinum. The sequence continues at coordinate 503,314,064 of CM039676.1, forward strand.
AATCTTGCGGAAGTGTCGAAGGTAGATGAGTCCATCTGACTCCAAGGGCATCTCACTGAGCATAGAATGTGTCCTCACTCCTGGTCGGAAAAGTACTCTGCAACACGATACGTTGCAGCCATGTAGGTCAGCATAAGGAATATGCCGGCAAAGTCACAAGAGAGGGGTGAAAAGATAATCATCTAATCTATATGCAAATATGGCAGGTGGGGTGGTAAGTTTTTGCGTAAAGCCAAGTTTTTCCTACATCAAGGGAGGGGTTAAGAAAAATATTACTAAGTTTGTTGATTAATGAGATGGTTCCACCAACCAATTCTCATTCCCAAATTTAATATACCCACATCCTCATTATTAATTGTGTTGAGAGTTCCGGAAGTTTCAGTACCTTTGGCTCAAGTCGTCCATGACCGTGGACACGGCTAATCGATTAGGTTTTGAATACTCTGCAGAGTTTTGCACACGTTCCCCACAAGATTTGATCGCCTCCGTTTGATTTCTCGCACTTCAGGGTGTTTGAGAAACGGATGACCAAAACATGGTCTTCCAAAGGGTTTCCCTGCGACTCTGTCGGTGCCCATCCTTTCCTACCGTTCTTCTACCTCTCGTAGCACCGCTTGTCCAGGGTCACCACGATATCCAACCAAGCCAGAGCCCATAATGACTTGTGGCTGTGCAGGTAAGCCTTGGGTTTTAAAGCATCCATCCATCTCTTTGTGCCTGGGTGGACCTTTCCGCGTGAATACTGGCCATCTCCAGCATCACCTAGGCAAATCCACTGGTTTCTCCAGGGTGCCGTTCAACCATCATCCACCCAGAGGTATGTTGAAAACTCGGAGTCTTAAATCTTGATCATTATGTAGGTCTTGAAATTATTAACTCTCTCAACTCTCATGAATCACACAACCAACCCCGTCTACTAATAGCATAGCAAAAGGTAAAACAACGTTTCCGGGGGCCAATGTGTCAAAGAGGTTGAGGGGGGGGGGTACCTACCACATGATACTACTACAATGTAACCAAGTTTCCAACTAACCTATCTTGCATGCAATTGGGGAGATGGTAGAACTAATGCATATAAAACATGGGTAAACATGGTCAAAGTGACTTGCCTGATTGATGATCTTCGTACGTGAGTGACTCTAAGTAACAAGCTTCGCACTCCGGATAATCTAACGAAACAAACAAGCACTCAAATAAGTATACAACAAAATAACAACTCATAACATCAACCAAGAACTAGTAAACAATCAAGACAAAACAATGCACAAATCTCAAGTAAGAAAACACACAAAGTTTTGTTTACTAGGAGGTGATTGATAAAACACTACTAACATAATGAAACTATTGGTATTAACCAAAACAATAGTTGACAGCAAGAAAACAATAAAATATTTTTATTAATAAACAGAATAAAATCAATTTAAGTTTGTTGGGAAAAGTTTAGTAAAGTTTATAAAAGTTTTGATAAGCACTAAATGGAACAATTATAGTTTTACTAACAAGAGAACAAAACAAAACTTATTAATTATTATCAAAACATGTTCTTAATAGAAAAGAATTTACAAATAAACTTGTTTTAGAAAACAAAATTAAATTATATAAAACTTTGTTAAAACAAAACTATTACTAACTAGTTGTTTTAATCAAAATAAACCTATTTGAAAAGAAGTTGTGATTCCTATGTTAAATAAAATTAAACTAAGCAAATTTATATTTTTATTAACAGTGAGTGAAAACACTAAATGTTTATTAACAGAACCTAATAAACAAATGAAACCAAAACTAAATTTAAACTAATTAAAACTAAGTAAATGATACTATACTATAATACTAGGCAGATTCTGTTTTTGGTTAAAACACTAATCAAATATATCCTGAAAATCCTCAAACTAAACATGAAGATAGTCCTAAATAATACCAAACAGTAGCAAAAAGATTCATATCAAAATCTATTTTCAAACTCTAGTTATTCAGATTTGAAGATTTTGAGCAAATTTGATTAAATTCAAATTTTATAGTTCAAATTTGAAATTTAAAAGTACAGGGTGAAACTACATGAAAAATGTGAGCTATTGCAAAAAGAATCAACTCAAAATATTAAACAGGTTAAAAGTTATAAGCAAAAGAAAATTTGAAATCATTCTGTTAATTAAAACAAAAACAGAAAAGAAAATAATTTGCAACGGTCAGGGGGCTACGTGGCGCCGTCCTATTGGCTAGCGAGCGCGTGCGGTAGGTGGTTTCGAGCAGACGACCGGTCGGTAGGTGATACCGATTCGGAATTATTTCCGATCTAATCTCAGGCGTTGATTCTGGATCCGAGGGTTGGGAGTGCTCACGGGTAAAGTCGCCGGCGTCGGGGGTTCTCCGGTGGATCCGAAGGCGGCGAAGTCGACGGCGTGGTGCTCCGGTGGTCGGGGAAGACAGTGGAGTGGTCCGGGCAATGGCGACGGGTCTCCGGAGTCGAAAGGTGAGGTCGGTTGGGCGAGAGGTGGTCGGAATTGGTGGCTACGGTCGACGGGAGATCCGGTGGTGGCGCTACTCCAGCGAGCAATTGCGGCAGCGCCTCGGCGAGGGAGAGAGGGGGCTCGGGGGAAATGGATGCGGGGAGTGGCCGGCTACTTATAGGGTGCTCGGGGGTGCGGGGAGTTAAGAGAGGAGAGAGATCCGGGAGGGGGAGGAAACGGCCGGCGTCGTCTCCGGCGCGTGCGGGGTGGGGGGGGGGTGGGGGGGGGGGGGGGAAGAAGATGACCGTTCGGTAGTAACGGTCGGTCAGGGGTGGGGTCCAGTGTCAGCGAGAGGAGAGCGTGTCCGTTACGCGCGGTCGGCCGATCGGTAATAAATGCGCGAATAACTGCCCGTGGGCCGGCCCGTTTAATACAGTAACCGTTACCGTTTCCTTTAATAATTTTCCAGAGACATTCAAAAACATTTAAAGCATTCAAATCATCTCTAAATATAGGGGTATTATATATCAAAATTTACAGAATAATAAATGCTATTTAATGAACATTTTTATTCTGTCATTTGAACACTTTTAAAAAAAAATATTATTTTCAGAAATTGCCTAATTGTTTTTAAACCCTTTTTGCAAATATTTTCAAAATAACTCCTGGTTATTTTTGTTCAAATAAATCACCAATTTGACCCTGGTGTGGAGTGTCATGTTACTCCCCTCTTATTTTGAACATTTAACCAAAATTTCCAATAGGTGAAAGCAACATAGGGAAAAGTAGAAAGAGCTTTCTGGAATTCAGAAGAGGCATTTCAACTAACACATACAATCAAGCAATGATGATGATAGATGCATAGCTATATCATAACATTCCAAAATGGAATTTTGGGATGTTACAGCTTAATGATTGACACGCAGGTCATACAATAATTAAAGACAACCCTATGGCTCCTGCCGCTTGCCATACACATTGTGGATCGTTGGGTGACCAGTTTGTGAGGGTTTTGGAAGTCTACCCTGAAGACTTACCACGAGTGTTGGGTAAGGACTGTGTGACCTTAGCTCAAGGAGAATACGGTAAGGACTGTGTGTCCTGGGACCGTGTGTCCTCTAGTTTAAATACCAGGCTGCTCCAAACCAGACGTACGACTATCACAACAATTGGAACTGGGTCATCAAACCATTGTCTTCATCGAGCTACCTGGTTCTATTTCCTCAACCTTCTTATTCCTCATAAACTTGTTGATGAAATTGATTGTTACTGTTTGAAGAATTTGACTGAAGACTTTCACAAATTCCTCATCTCAAATTCTTCAAGTTACCTTGTTCATGACTGCTTATCCTGTATCATGCTACTCACTGTTTGTGCATGTTTCATTTCATCATGAAGACTATGATGTTACTATGTCCCTCATGCACTTGAGTACTTAATCCGCTGCTAGTTATTCATCACATTTCAAATTCCTTAAAGTTGAAATTCCTCAAGTGATGAATTTGTAAAAATCGCCTATTCACCCCCTCTAGTCGATATAACGCACTTTCAATTAGTATTAGAGCAGGTACTCCCTCGCTCTGTGTGATTTTGGTTTAACCACCTGGAGTTCTAGTTATGTCGACTGCAGGTATGATCAAGGTTTCCGCGGGCTGTCCTACCTTCGATGGGATGGACTACCCCTACTGGAAGAACAAGATGCGTATGCACCTTGAAGCTATTGACAACGATCTCTAGTATGTTGTGGAAAATGGTGTGCCCTCTGTCACTCCCACTATTACAGCTACTGATGTGAAGAGATTCAAGCAACTCGACTCTCAGGCAAAGAATATCATCTGTGGCCATCGGAGCAAAGGTTAGTATGGCAGAGTGAGAGCTTTGGAGTCAGCTAAGCTTATCTGGGATAGGTTGTCCAAAGTCAATGAAGGTGTCTCCACTCAATGTGACTCTCGTGTTGATGTTCTTCGCAATCTCTTCAACCGCTTCAAGAGGCTTGACAATGAAAATGTTCAGCAAAACTTTGATCGCCTCACTGATATCTCCAATGAACTTGAAGCACTGGGTGCCACTGATATCACTGACCATGAAGTGGTGAAGAAACTGCTGAGATCACTCGATTCCTCATTTGATACTCTGGCTTTGATGATTCAAGAACGTGGAGACTACTAATCTCTTGATCCTGCTGATATTCTGGAAAGACTCAATACTCATGAATTCCAACAAGCTGAGAAGAGAGACCTCTACGGGCCAAGCTTTGGAAGATCTCGTGCTTTGAAGGCAAAAGCAATTTCCTCATCTGAAGAAGATTCTGATAGCAGCCTTGGTGATCCTGAAGAACTAAGTCAGGAACTAGCTATGCTTGTGAGGAAATTCCAAAAGTTCTGAAGGAGAGGCGGATTTGGAAAGTCATCAAAAAGTGGATTGAGGAAATCAGATTCCTTAGAAGATTACAAGAAAAGAACCTGTCATCGTTGCAAGAAGCCTGGTCACTTTATCTCCGACTGTCCTTTCTGGGAAAAAGACTCAAAGAAGAAGAAGAAATACAAGGATGATAGTTCTGATGACTCGAAGAAAAAGAAGAAATGTTCAAAGTCCTCATCTGCAAAGTCCTCATTTTCAATGTCCTCAAAGCACAAGAAGAATGGTTCCAGAAAAGTTCGAGCATTCATCGGCAAGGAAATGGATTCTGAGGAAGAGTCTAAAGAATATGAAGAAGATGAAGAATCTGAGGAGGAATCAGAATCTAGTGTCGCTAGCCTTGCTCTCGCTACCGCTTTCGTCAGCAAGTCTATTTTCAACGATGAAGAATATGACTACTCCAACGACTCTGACGTCAGCAATGATGATTATGCTCCCACCCATTTCTTCATGGCAAAAGGCTCAGAGGATGACACTCCAAAAGCTACTGAGTGGGTCCTCGATAGTGGTTGCACAAACCACATGACTGGTGACAAGAGTCTTCTGATGAATTTTCCACTTGCTCCATCTCATCTAAAGCATATCACCTATGCTGAAAAAGGAAAAAGCAAGGTATTGGGACTTGGTAAGGTTGCTATCTCAAAGGACAGAACCATGGATAAGGTGATGCTTGTCGAATCCCTTGGGTTCAACCTTATGTCTGTCTCAATGCTTTGTGATCTTGATATGGTTGTCGTATTTGGAAAACATCGTTGTGTTGTCATTATGGAATCTGACAATTCCAAAGTCTTCGAAGGTTTTAGGAGAGGAGACTTGTATATTGTTGATTTCTCTATAAGACCTCAGCCTGCTACATGCCTACTTGCAAAGTCCTCAGAAGGTTGGCTGTGGCATCGACGTCTTGGACATGCGGGTATGAGGAACTTGCACACGCTCGTGAAGAAGAAGCATGTCCTTGGCATCGAGGGCATAAAATTCCTCAAAGACCACCTTTGTGGTGCATGTGAATCTGGGAAGATGACCAGATCCAAGCATCCCTCAAAGACATTCATGACCAATACATAACCCTTTGAATTACTTCACATGGATCTCTTTGGTCCCACTCACTACTCCGTACTAACAAATTCTTCAAGTTTGTATGGATTTGTCATTGTTGATGATTACTCTCGTTACACATGGGTGCATATCATTCTGTACAAAAATGAAGTGCAGGATGTCTTCAGACGATTTGCTTCAAGGGCCTCCACCAACTTTGGCATCAAGATCAAGTATATCAGGAGTGATAATGGGACTGAATTCAAGAACACTAACCTTGATGAATATCTTGATGAACTTGGTATTACTCATGAGTTATCTTCTCCTTATGCTCCTCAGCAGAATGGCATCGTGGAACGCAAGAACAAGACTCTTGTTGAGATGGCTCGAACCATGCTTGATGAATACAAGACTCCTCGATATTTTTGGCCTGAAGCAATTGATACTGCTTGCCACATCATCAATAGGGTATATATTCACAAATTCTTCAAGAAGACTTCATATGAGCCTATGATAGGCAAGAAACCTAATGTAAGTTATCTCAAAGTCTTCGGTGCAAAATGCTGGATGAGAGATCCTCACCATAGTTCTAAGTTTGCACTGAAAGCACATGAAGGTTTTATGCTTGGTTATGGAAAGGACTCGCACACCTACAAAGTCTTCAACACCTATCATCATAAAGTTGCTGAAACTGTAGATGTGCGGTTTGATGAAACTAATGGCTCGCAAAGAGAGCACCCGCCTTCTGGGTTAGATGAACAATCTCCTAAGGAATCCATCAAGCTGAAGGCAACTGAAGATGTCATACCCACCGAGGAAATCATTCCATCAAATGAGGACTCTCATGCTGATATACCTGAAGAAAATGGTGCTGATGAAAATCCTCAACCTCGTCAGCCTGCTCATCCAAGAGTAGCAAATGAAGTACAGATTGACAAAATCATCGATGACATCAATGCACTAGGTCCTCTCACACGCTCAAGAGCTTCACATTTAACTTACTTTTGTGGGCACTTTGCTTTTGTATCAATCATAGAGCCCACCAAAGTTGATGAACCATTCAAGGAGCCTGAGTGGATTCAAGCTATGCAAGAGGAATTGCATCAATTCAAGCTCAACAATGTGTGGGAACTTGTCAAGTGGCCAGATCCTCGCAAGCATAACATTATAGGTACCAAGTGGATCTACCGCAACAAGCAAGATGAAAATGGCCTTGTGGTGAGGAATAAGGGTCGACTCGTAGCACAAGGCTACACACAGGTTGAAGGAATTGACTTTGATGAAACTTTTGCACATGTCTATAGACTTGAAGCTATTCGAATATTGCTTGCTTATGCTAACCATCACAATATCATCTTATATCAAATGGATGTGAAAAGTGCATTCCTCAATGGTAAGCTTGAGGAAGAAGTATATGTTGCTCAACCCCCAGGTTTTGAAGATCCTAAGCATCCTGACGAAGTCTTCAGACTCAACAAGGCCCTCTATGGCCTCAAGCAGGCCCCTCGGGCGTGGTATGACACTCTGAAGGAATTCCTCATGAAGAAAGGCTTCAAACCCGGTTCACTCGACCCAACTCTTTTCACAAAATCCTATGACAATGAACTGTTCATATGCCAAATATATGTTGATGATATTATCTTTGGATGTACTGACAAACGTTATAGTGATGAATTTGCCTATATGATGAGTGAAGAATATCAAATGTCTATGATGGGAGAATTGAAATTCTTCTTAGGTCTTCAAATTTGTCAGCAAGACAACGGCATGTTCATCTCACAAGAGAAATATCTCAAAGATGTTCTGAGGAAATTCAACATGCAAGATTGCAAAGGCTTCAAAACTCCAATGCCTTCAAAAGGACACCTCTGCACTGATGAAAATGGTAAAGATTTCGATCAGAAGCAACACCGAAGGAATCACACCACAAGGCAGTGAAACATATTGTTCGATACTTAGCTCGCACACCAACACTTGGATTATGGTATCCCAAGGGCTCAAATATTCACCTCGTCGGATATTCTGATGCTGACTATGCTGGAGATCGCGTGGATCACAAGTCAACCTCAGGCACATGTCATTTCCTCGGATGATCCTTAGTCTGCCGGTCCTTGAGGAAGCAGAACTGCGTTTCTCTCTCTACTGCTGAAGCTGAGTACATCCCTGCTGGCTTGTGTTGTGCTTAGTTACTATGGATGAAGCAAACCCTCAAGGACTATGTCATCAAGTTGAAGAATGTGCCTCTCTACTGTGTCATCAAGATTGCATACAACCCAGTTCAACACTCCAAGACCAAGAACATCCAGGTTTGTCATCACTTTCTTCGAGATCATGTACTCAAGGGCGACATCTTCATCGACCACATTCCCACTGAAGAACAACGGGCCGATATCTTCACAAACCCCTTGGATGAAAAGAGATTTTGCAAGTTGCGGTGTGAGCTAAATATCTTAGAATCTTCGAATGTTCTTTGAAGAAGAACACACATCCTAAAACTTATGCAAAATTGATGACTTAGATGTGCAACACACGAAGTAATGTTTTTCTTCAATCAATGAAGAATAACTCTCTAAGTGTGAAGAAATTAACGAACAATTTGATTCTCAGAACCCTACGACAATTGTATGCGGTGTCTGAAATCATCATTCTTATACGGTGGGTCACGCCACCAACCAAAAGTTGAAATTCTTCAAAATTGAGCATTTCGTTATCTTTGCAAATTCTTCAAACTGCCAAATTCCTCAAGCTTTGAAATTCCTAAACTTTTCAAATTCTTCAAAACTTTGAGACCCATATTCTTCATTAACTATACATACATACACATATATATAGTGTGTGTATATATATATATGTATGAGTTTTTCAATGTCCTCAACAACATTCACTTATTGATAATTCTTCAAGTTGATTTTCATCTAAGTGAATGTGATCGGACCCTTTCCCCATCTTTGCTAAACTCAACCCAGTCTGTTCACAAATTCTTCATATGCGTTCTACTTTGAAACTTGTTCAAAGTCTTCACTGTGTCCTTGACAGCTGAAGAATTTGCGAACGAAAACTTTAAATCTTCACTACCAAAATTTTCGGCGGTTCCCGCTCAAACTGTTCCTATTCCCGTGCCTGGATAACCCACGACCCCCACTATCGCCATTGTTGAGTTCGTGGGTGACACCTGTCGCGAGGAGAGCAAGGGTCAGGGGTAAACCTGTCCAAAGTCTTCAGGTGGATCGGTTTTCACTCCCTCTATAAATACCCCCTCCCCTGCAACTGTGCTCGGTTACTCCTCATCCCATACCTCTCCCGAGCTCCTGCAAATCGCCGCCGCTAAAGTCATCGTCGCTGGTGAGGAAGAGCTTCGCTGCCTCAACCTCGTCGTCACCGTACTCGCATCGGCCGTGGAAATCTTCATCCCACCGCCACTGTAGCTGTGTCCTTCTACCAAGCTAGGGCGTGGGAGATCTGAACAGACGAACTTCCTCATTTCATCTCTGTGTTCGTCGTGTTCTTCACCAGGGTAATTAAAATTTATTTTTACTGCCCTTGTTTGATCTTCAACTATGTCTACTATCCCTCAAAAGGTGTTTATACGTTATAACTCCAATACTCAAGCACCTTACATCTCCTCATACTTGATGATTTTCCCTAAGTAATGCTTTTCATAAAGATTTCTCAATTGTGCAAATTCTCAAATTTGCACAACTTTGGAACCTGAGACAAAGAACACTTAGTGAAATTCCTCAAGATATCCATGGTCAAATTCCTCACACGTAATTTTCTTCAAATTTCTGAGAACGCATATGACCTCTTCAAATTCCTCGCACCTATATTCTGTTCATAGGTACAACATGTCCGCTGATGAATCACTAGGTTCTCATCAACTTAACTCATTTGCAGCGCTACTTGAAGAAACATTGTGTACCTCTTCAGAGTATTCAAGAGTTCATATTCCTCAAGAGAAGAAAATGTCTGATGGGAAGAAACCTCAGAAAAGAGGGAAGAAGCCAGATGTGCACACTGCTTTTGAGATCCCTAAGGATGTGTATGATGAATACTACACACCTGATGAAGAAACACATGGAAAGGAGACGACAAAGAAGAGGAAGATCCGTCTGCAAAAGATTGAGAGGAGATGGGCAAAAGAATGGAGAGAATATCGCTATGTAACCCCAAAATACATGATGAAATTTGTAGTGAAACCACCTTGCAGCAGGCCTCCTCTAGCTCCTAATCAAGTTGATGATCCCACAAGCCTCAAAATTGGTGAGTACTTTCCTCATCTATGGGAGAAGCAGCAAGCCAAGCTGGCGAGGAAAGCCAAAGAGGCTGTGAAGACATTCAACGAGGATTTTGCTGTTGCTGCTGCCTTTGCCGGAGCTTTTGCTAGTGCTCCAAAGAAAACGATGAAGAAATCTGCTCTGAAGATAGGTTCTTCAACATCAAGATCCTCACTGCAGATTCCTCAAGGTCAAAGGCCTCAGCCTAGAAAGCCTTCAGCACCTGGAACTGCTGCTACTTAGTCATCTGCAGCAGTGCTACTTCTTGAGCTTGCGTTGGTTTTTTACTTGAAGAGGAAAGGGTGATGCCGCAAAGTAGAGATAAGTATTTCCCTCAGTTTGAGAACCAAGGTATCAATCTAGTAGGAGTATCAAGATGAGGCACCAAGGCACCTGCACAAAAACAACAAACTTGCACCCAACGCGATAAAGGGGTTGTCAATCCCTGTACGATTACTTGCAAGGTGAGATCTAATAGTGATAATAGGTAAATATAAATAAATAAATAAAAGTGCAGCAAGGTATTTTTGGTATTTTTGTATGTAGATCTGAATATATAATGTGTAAAATAGACCTGGGGGCCATAGTGTTCACTAGAGGCTTCTCTCATGATAGCAAGTATTACGGTGGGTGAACAAATTACTGTCGAGCAATTGATAGAATCGCGCAAAGTCATGATGATATGTAAGGCAATGATCATACATATAGGCATCACGTCCGAGACAAGTAGACCGATACTTTCTGCATCTACTACTATTACTCCACACATCGACCGCTATCCAGCATGCATCTAGTGTATTAAGTTCATAACAAACAGAGTAACGCTTTAAGCAAGATGACATGATGTAGAGGGATATATTCATGCAATATGATATAAACCATATATTTTTAGCCTTGATGGAAACAACACGATGCGTGCCTCGCTACCCCTTCTGTCACTAGGTGAGGACACCGCACGGTATGAACCCAAAACCAAGCACTTCTCCCATTGCAAGAATTATAGATCAAGTTGGCCAAACGAAACCCATAACTCGAAGAGACTTACAAGGATATGAAATCATGCATATAAGAAATCAGAGAGACTCAAATAATATTCATAGATAATCTGATCATAAATCCACAATTCATCGAATCTCGACAAACACACCACAAAAGAAAGTTACATCGGATAGATCTCCATGAAGATCATGGAGAACTTTGTATTGAAGATCAAAGAGAGATAAGAAGCCATCTAGCTAGTAGCTATGGACCCGAAGGTCTATGGTGAACTACTCACACATCATCGGAGGGGCAATGATGTTGATGAAGATGGCCACCAGAGATGGATTCCCCTCCGGCAGGGTGCCGGAACGGTATCCTGATTGGTTTTTGGTGGCTATAGAGGCTTGTGGCAGCGTAACTTTCGATCTAGGTTTAGTTCCAGAGGTTTGTGTATTTATAAAACCAGATGGCGTCGAGAACAAGTTAGGAGGAACCACGAGGGAGTCACGAGCCCCCTAGGCGCGCCCAGGAGGGAAGGCCATGCCTCCCTGGCTCGTGGCTTCCACGGGACTCCTCTCCGATATCTTTTTCTTCTGGTATTTTTGATATTTTCCATAAAAAAACACGGCGAAAGTTTTATTCCGTTTGGCCTCCGTTTGATATTCCTATCTGAAAAAGGTCAAAAACACAGAAAAAACAGGAACTGGCACTGGGCACTGAGTTAATAAGTTAGTCCCAAAAATAATATAAAATAGTATATTCATGCATATAAAACATCCAAAGTTGATAATATAATAGAATGGAACAATCAAAAATTATAGATACGTTGGAGACGTATCAAGCATCCCCAAGCTTAACTCCTGCTCGTCCTCGAGTAGGGAAGTGATAAAGACCGGATTTTTGATGTGGAATGCTACCTAACAGATTTTTTCTTTGTAACTTCTTTATTGTGGTATGAATGTTCAGATCCATAAGATTCAAGACAATAATTTAATATTGACATGAAAACAATAATACTTCAAGTATAATAGCAAAGTAATCATGAACTTTTGAAATAACAAGGCCAAAGAAAGTTATCCCTACAAAATCATATAGTCTGGCTATGCTCCATCATTCCCACACAACGAATTTAAATCATGCACAACCCCGGTATTGGCCAAGTAATTGTTTTCGCAATCTTACTTTCTCAAACTTTTTCAACTCTCACGCAATACATGAGCGTGAGCCATGGATATATCACTATAGGTGGAATAGAGTGTGGTGGAGGTTGTGAGTCAAAAAGGAGGAGATGGCCACATCGACTCGGCGTATCAATGGGCTATGGAGATGTCCATCAACAGATGTCAATGTGAATGAGTAGGGATTGCCACGGAACGGATGCACTAGAGCTATAAGTGTATGAAAGCTCAAAAAATAAAAACTAGTGGGTGTGCACCCAACATGCTTGCTCACGAAGACCTAGGGCGATTTGAGGAAGCCCATCATTGGAATATACAAGCCAAGTTATATAATGAAAATTCCCACTAGCATATGAAAGTTACAAACAAGAGACTCTCTATCATGAAGAACATGGTGCTATTTTGAAGCACAAGTGTGGAAAAAGATAGTAGCATTGTCCCTTCTCTCTTATTCTCTCATTTTTTTGTTTAGGCTCTTTGGCCTCTCTTTTTTTTATTTTATTTTTTGGTGGGCATCTTTGGCCTCTTTTTTTTATTTCCTCACATGGGACAATGCTCTAATAATTATGACCATCACACTTTTATTTACTTACAACTCGATACTTAGAACAGTAATGACTCTATATGAATGAAAGTAATGGCACATGTCATGAGACGGAACGGTGGAAGTTTCATGGCAATATATCTCGGAATGGATATGAAAATGCCATAATAGGTAGGTATGGTGGCTGTTTTGAGGAAGGTATATGGTGGGTTTGTGCACCGGCGAAAGTTGTGCGGCACTAGAGAGGCTAGCAATGGTGGAAGGTGAGAGTGCATCTATACCATGGACTCACATTAGTCATGAAGAACTCATATACTTATTGCAAAAGTTTTATTAGTAATAGAAACAAAGTGCTAAACGCATACTCCTAGGGGAAGGGTTGGTAGGAGTTAACCATCGCGCGATCCCGACCGCCACACAAAGGATGACAATCAATAAATCAATTATGCTCCGACTTCCTAACATAGCGGTTCACCATACCTGCATGCTACGGGAATCACTAACCTCAACACAAGTATCTATAGATTCACAACACCCTACTATCATAACTCTAATATTATCACCTCCATATCTCAAAACTAATCGTGAGGAATCAAACTTCTCTTACTAATCAATGCACTTGAATATGAAAGTTTTTATTATATCCTCTTTGGATGCCTATCATATTTAGGACTAATTTCATAACACACGCCAATTACCAAGTTACTTAGAGAGAGCACTCTCAAAATGATATAAGTGAAGATCGAGAGTTTTTATTTCTACAAAATATGACACTGCCGTTCTCTAGAAAGATTTAAGTGAAGCACTAGAGCAAAATTATCTAGCTCAAAAGATATAAGTGAAGCTCATGGGAGCAAAATTACCAAGCTAAAAAAGATATAAGTGAAGCACATGGGAGCAAAATTACCAAGCTCAAAAGATATAAGTGAAGCACATGGGAGAAAAATTACCAAGCTCAAAAGATATAAGTGAAGCACATGGGAGCAAAATTACTAAGCTCAAAAGATATAAGTGAAGCACATGTGAGCTAAATCACCGAGCTCAAAAGATATAAGTGAAGCACATGTGAGCTAAATTGCCTAACTCAAAAGATATAAGTGAAGCTCATTGAGTATTCTAACAAATTCATGATGAGTGCATGTCCCTCTCAAAAGGTGTGCAGCAAGGATGATTGTGATAAAACAAAAAGCAAAGACTCCTATAATACACGACGCTCCAAGCAAAACACATATCATGTGGTGAATAAAAATATAGCTCCAAGTAACGTTACCGATGGATTGAAGACGAAAGAGGGGATGGCTTCCCGGGGCATCCCCAAGCTTATGCTTTTTGGTGTCCTTGAATTTGGCTTGGAATGAATTGGGCATACCAAACCTTAGGCTCTTTCCACTCTTTATTCCATTGTCCATAAGAACATCACCCGAAACTTGAAAACTTCACAACACAAAACTTAAACAGAAACTCGTGATAGCATTAGCATAATAAAACAAACCACTAACTTTTTAGGTACTGTAGTAAACTTAATTTCCATTTAGATTGATGTTATATTACTGTATTCTCACTTTTCCATGGCTCGTACCCCCCGATACTAACCATAGTTTCATGAAAATAAGCAATCAACACAACAAAAACAGAATCTGTCAAAAACAGAACAGTCTGTAGCAATCTGTATATTTCGTATACCTCTGCTAACCCAAAAATTCTGACACAATTATTAAAATTAGGTAAATTTGCGTATAACTCAGCAGCAAAAAGAATCAACTCAAAAGCTCTTCATTTATAGGAATTAAAAATTATTTCGTGAGCACAAAGTTTCTGTCTTTTTTCAGCGTGATTAAACAACAATCACCAAAACTAATCATAAAGGTTCTACTTGGCACAAAAAATAATTAAAACATAAAAAACACAATCATAAAAGAATCATGATGGGTTAGACTCAACAAAACATAAATTAAAAAAGAAAAAATAAATGTATTCATTGGGTTGCCTCCCAACAAGCGCTATCGTTTAACGCCCCTAGGTAGGCTTTTTCGATTTCAATGATGCTCTCATAAAAAGTAGTAGTTGAGATATGAAAAAGAGCATAATGAATGGAAAAAAACATGTTTAAGTCTAACCCACTTCCTATGCATAGGGAATTTGTGAGCAAACAATTTATGGGAACAAGAATTAACTAGCATAGGAAGGCAAAACAAGCATAACTTCAAAACATTGAACACATAGAGAGGAAACTTGATATTATTGCAATATGTAAAAGCATATGTTCCTCTCTCATAGGAATTTTCAGTAACATCATGAAGTAATCTTACAATATAACTATCACACAAAGCATTCTTTTCATGATCAACTATAGCATAAGGGTCATCACCAAAACTTGGGGAACAAAAAATATCATCTTCATCAAGCATAGCATCCCCAAGCTTGTGGTTTTGCATATCATTAGTATCATATATATTCAGAGAATTCATACTAACAACATGGCAATCATGTTTTTCATTCAAGCAGATATCATGAACCACTTTATAATTTTCTTCTTTCAACACTTCATCAAAATTTTCAGATTCATGATTTTCAAACAAAACTCCATTGAGATAGTCAAGTGCACTCAACTCACTAGCAAATTGTTCATCATAATTTGGTATTTTGAAAAGATTAGCAAGTGGATGAGGATTAATATGAATAGTTTTTTAGCAAGCGAAGATGCAAGCAAATAGAAGGCACATGGCAACACAAGCAAACATAGCAACAAAAAGGCGAACGGAAGAAGAGCGAATAAAAAGGAAAATCTTTTTGGTATTTTCGGAAAATCGTTTTAGAAGTGGGGGAGAGAAAAATGAGAGGCAAATGGAAAATAATGTAAATGCAAGAGATGAGTTTGTGATGGGTACTTGGTAGATATGCTTCACTTGAATACTCCCCGACAACGGCGCCAGAAATTCTTCCTGCTACTTCTTGAGCTTGCGTTGGTTTTTTCCTTTAAGAGGAAAGGGTGATGCAGCAAAGTAGAGATAAATATTTCCCTCAGTTTGGGAACCAAGGTATCAATCCAATAGGAGTATCAAGATGAGGCACCAAGGCACCTGCACAAAAACAACAAACTTGCACCCAACGCGATAAAGGGGTTGTCAATCCCTTTACGATTACTTGCAAGGTGAGATCTGATAGTGATAATAGGTAAATATAAATAAATAAAAGTGCAGCAAGGTATTATTGGTATTTTTGTATGGAGATCTGAATATATAATGTGTAAAATAGACCCGGGGGCCATAGTGTTCACTAGAGGCTTCTCTCATGATAGCAAGTATTACGGTGGGTGAACAAATTACTGTCGAGCAATTGATAGAATCGCGCAAAGTCATGATGATATCTAAGGAAATGATCATACATATAGGCATCACATCCGAGACAATTAGACCGATACTTTCTGCATCTACTACTATTACTCCACACATCGACCGCTATCCAGCATGCATCTAGTGTATTAAGTTCATAACAAACAGAGTAACGCTTTAAGCAAGATGACATGATGTAGAGGGATAGATTCATGCAATATGATATAACCCCCATCTTTTTACCCTTGATGGCAACAACATGATGCATGCCTCGCTACCCCTTCTGTCACTAGGTGAGGACACTGCACGGTATGAACCCAAAACAAGCACTTCTCCCATTGCAATAATTATAGATCAAGTTGGCCAAACGAAACCCATAACCCGAAGAGACTTACAAGGATATGAAATCATGCATATAAGAAATCAGAGGAGTCTCAAATAATATTCATAGATAATCTGATCATAAATCCACAATTCATCGGATCTCGACAAACACACCGCAAAAGAAAGCTACATCGGATAGATCTCCATGAAGATCATGGAGAACTTTGTATTGAAGATCAAAGAGAGAGAAGAAGGCATCTAGCTACTAGCTATGGACCCGAAGGTCTGTGGTGAACTACTCACGCATCATCGGAGAGGCAATGGTGTTGATGAAGATGGCCACTGGAGATGGATTCCCCTCCGATAGGGTGCCGAAACGGTCTCCCGATTGGTTTTTGGTGGATACAGAGGCTTGCGGCGGCGAAACTTTTGATCTAGGTTTAGTTTTGGAGGTTTATATATTTATAAGACCAGATGGCGTCGAGAACAAGTCAGGATGACCCACGAGGGAGTCACGAGCCCCCTAGGTGCGCCCAGGGGGAGGCCGCGCCTCCCTGGCTCGTGGCTTCCTCAGGACTCCTCTCCGGTATCTTTTTCTTCTGGTATTTTTGATATTTTCCATAAAAAATCACGGCGAAAGTTTTATTCCGTTTGGACTCCGTTTGATATTCCTATCTGAAAAAGGTCAAAAACACGGAAAAACAGGAACTGGCACTGGGCACTGAGTTAATAAGTTAGTACCAAAAATAATATAAAATAGCATATTCATGCATATAAAACATCCAAAGTTGATAATATAATAGAATGGAACAATCAAAAATTATAGATACGTTGGAGACGTATCAAGCAGCTACAAAGTCCTCAACCCCAGTGCATCTGGCAACATGCAAGAGGACTGAGTGTTTCACCAAGGTTCCAAAGCTCACTGCAAGCCCCTCCACAACTGCAAAGTCTTCAACCAGCCCCTCTGTGCTGAAATTGAAGAAAGCTGCCGGACGAGGTCAAAGACCAAATCCTCACACCAGCAAGGTTGTGGTAACAATCCCCTCAGGTTCTTCAGAGGGTAATGATAAAGATGATGATGAAGCTAATGATGAGGAATTGGAGGAAATCATCAGACAAAGTCAGCTAAGAGCTGCCATTGCAAAGGGAAGCTCCATTCCTCTTCTGTTGGATCCCAAGACAATCCTGAATTTCATCAATATTTGGCATGAAGATCCAAACACCCCACTCTCCTCACTGAATCTACCTCTAGGCGTAGATCATGTCCTGACCCACTTCATTTTTGAAGAAAAGTGGAAGAGAGAGCAAGCTCCGAGAGCAAGAAGAAATAGAGCTCGCAAAGAGAAGTTCCTGCGTGACAATGTGATGAACTTGACTCCCAAACAGTTAGTCACAGTTCAGCCAGAGATTTGTACTCTCTCTGAGGATCAAGAGAGATATGATGTAGAATGGAAAGGAACAAGATCAGATTCGACAGGGTTGCTTAAGCTGCCGTGAAGGGCCACAACTCCAGGGTTGCAGCTCGATCGCAACCACAAGAGCCTCAGTCTGAAGAAATTGCTCAGACTGCAGATGAAACTCATCAGGCAGCCGATGAAAATGCTCAGCCTGATGAAACTGCTCAAGGAAATGCTTCTACACCAGAAGCCACTGCCAGTGCTGCTGAGGAACTCAGACCACTCATGAACATGCCAGGACAACCTCCAATGTTGTGCCTAAAGAAAATGCTATGCCAACAGACACTGCTGTTGTGCGTGAAGAGTCTCATAGGCCAGCTGAAGAATCTGCTATGCCTGAAGAAACTGAACCACCCAGGGCGGCTGCATCAGTCGTTCCTGAAGAAACTGCTACTGCTGAGGAAAATCCCCTCAAAAGAGAAGCATCAACTTCTAAAGCCCCTGCGTTGAAGAAGTTGAAAACTTTTCCAAGTTCCTCAGCAACACCAATAGATGTAACTCCAATTTCCTCAGCACCTGCCTATGCTATTGTGCCTTATGGGGTGGAGTATGTCATCCCCAAAGAAGAAGAAAATCAGTCTACTGCTACCACAGAGCTGATTGATGAGGAAGACACTGCTTCAACTCCAAAGGTATCATCACCCCAGCTTCAATTAACTGTTGAGGAAGCTGGCATTGAAGAAATTGATGAAGAAGTTGACATTGGTGACACTACTCCAGCCGTCAATGGTGAATATTGGGAACCTGCACATCCCAATTCACCAATGGCAACTCCTATGATGTTGATTTCTCAGTCGCCTGCACAGACTGCAGAAATACCTGAAGACTCTGCACATCTATACCTTCCAGACAGGGAAGAAATTCCAGTTGCAACAGCTGAGGAAATTGATGCTCCGGCCACTGCCGAGGAACCAGTTCTTCAAAACATTCAGTCTGCTGTTCCTCTAATGCAAACGGAGATCAAGGGGTGCACACGAACAAATGTTCAACCCAAGCCAAGACTGCCATTCAAAGGCACTGTTCGTCCAAAATTCCTCAAGCACAATTTCTTCGATGAACACTCATTCTTCTCTGGACCAAACCCCTATGACTCTACAAGGGCTGGTCGCAACAGATTCTGGACTGCCTCTCAACTCAACTACTATGCTTCAGTACTATATGAGAAGAAGAAAGTCTTCGAGCACTATCAGATTCCTCATGCTGATATGGAAAGTCTTCCATCATTCACTCCCGTGCTCCAAGTTCTCTATGATGCAGGCCTTCTCCCATTCCACGTCGACATTTGTGACTGAAATGAAGAAATCATCATTCAATTCTATGCCATGCTGCATATCAGTGGAGATTCCTCAGATATCAACTCATGGATATTGGACTGGATGACTGGCACGACACACTTCACTGCTCAAGCCTCTGAATTGTTTCAGTGTGTCCCAGTCCCAATACCCTCAGATGGAGCCCGCAAGCTGTTTGATGAACCTCCTCTACCCAATCAGCTGATGCAAGTGTTGATGAAGGCATTGCCACATGGAAAGCCTCAACACACAATCTTAGTGAAGGATCTGCTATATGTGCCTCGAACCGTCTATCGCATTCTGACAAACACGCTATGTCCTTAGAAAGGCCACAACTCCGAGGAAGAAGAAGTTGAAGGAGTCATGAAGAATATGCTCTTCAACATCATACATGGTATTCCCATTAACTTGCATGATTTCTTCATGAGGACTTTGGCCTGTGCAGCTGTCGCTCCATTTGAGCAGAAGCCATATGTGCCATGGATTATGAAATTCATCAGGGAAAAGTCCTTAGTGCACTACAAAGCTGATTTCCAGAAACACTTCAGTTTCCTGCCACCAACTGAATTCATCAAGAGTACAATTTCTTCAGTTGAAGGGAAAGGCAAGTCGGTTATTGATGAAGGAATTCGCCCTCTGGATGGACAATTTCGCAAAGCCGCTTCCTTTTCAACCAATGATGACACAGTCACACAAGACTCAGATGGAAAGGCCTCATCTCAAAAACATCAAGAGTGTGCCCCTTGTTTGATGACTGATCATGAACTTCTCATAAGTCTTCATCAGAAGGTCGATCATAATCATAAGTGGGTAAAGCGTCAACTTGGGTATATTGTGCAGAATATGACTGTGACGCAGAACACTGTCAAGAGGAACCACTATTATGCACATGAAAACCTCAAACGCTCTTGGGCTATGCTAACTCACATCATGTCTTCCGATGAATTGGATGAGCTGGATTTTGAAGAATATCTTGACTTCGCTCGTTGTCCTCAGAAGAAATTCAAGAAAGTTCAAGTTCCTTTGATGGTCACCAGTTCATATTCTTCATCTCGCGAGCGCGATGACGATGAAGACATTGAAGATACTGCTGCTGGCCCTGAATCAACAAACGACCCCGACAACGCTGGCGCTCCTTCTTCACCAACAAGATCAAATTCCTCAAGGGGCCGTTAGTCATCCCTTTTTCTTCCCTTTTGGTGTTCGATGACAAAGGGGGAGAAAATTTGAGTTAGTCTTCAAGCGGGTCTCTATATATGGGCTATTTTTGTTTAAGTTACAACTCTCGCTCTTCCGATACTTTTGTTGATTGAGTTGTAAACTTAAGTCCGATGGTGGTCTGACACTTTTGAACTCTTTCCTTGCATGTTTATTTCCTCAAGTACCTTAGTGCATACATGTTGAATTTCGTCAGATAACATTTTCCTAACGCATTTCAAATTCTTAATTTCATATGTTCAAATGCGTGTATGGATTACAAGATATAGGGGGAGCTCTCCATGTTTTAACCTGCCATGTGCATTTGCAGTCCAAAGAAAATTCCTCAAATATGTATATCTTCAGGGGGAGTTCTTCTATATCTTGCAATCAAATTCCTCAAACTCTGTACTTTCACTTTATATGTTTATCCCCGTTGAAAACTTAACCTGTTTGTCAGCAATCACCAAAAAGGGGGAGATTGTTAGTGCATCTAGTGCCCCTTAGTGATTTTGGTGTATTGAAGACTTATAGGTTAAGGTACTAATGTGTTTGTGAGTGTACACAGGCTCTATAAGTCGATGAGGAGTTTGATATATTCAGAGATTATCGACCCCTAAAAATGTATGTCTTCAAGTGAATACTTTGCTAAAGACTTTCTGAAGACTTTGGTGAAGACTTTGTGAAGACTTTGGAAATGAAGAAGTTGGTGTGACCTTGAAGATATGAACGAGGATTATGAAGCGTGAAGACTTGTTTTCGTAGTTTCATTTCCTTTACTTGAGTCATAGGAAACACCGTACTGTTAAAGGGGGCCGAGATAATACTAAGGAAGTTTCCAACTGATGCTCAACACCAAAATCCTCAACCAACACAATCCTTCAAGTGAAGCCTTTGGAAATCTCTTACGGCTCAGTCAAGTTCTTCAGTGACAGAGACGATGTTCTTCTGGTCTCTGAGGAAATTGATCTGACTCAGGAGTTAGGATTTGGCTAGTGCGAATTGCCTACAAGTGAGGAACGTGATATGTCTAAGGACTTTCATAGTTCGAAAATCCGACCGTTGCTGTGCTTAGCGCCAGCTGTCCCCATTGACAACTATCCACATAACGATCATATGATTGGGGGCATTTATGTCATATCATGTTGGGTTGCACCCTGGCTATAAATAGCTGACCCCCCACAACCACTAGCTGGTTAGCTGCTCCAAGAGAACTAACACTTGTCATTTGAGAGCAACCCATCCTCCGAGGACTTTGAGAGAAAATCATCAGTGGGGAAAAACCCACAACCAAACCACAAAACCCAAAGTGATTGAGCATCACTGAAGAAATTCCTGTGTGGAGTCGATGCTTGTTATCTTTGAGGACTGTGCATCCTCCAGACGGTTAGGCGTCATGGTCTAGTGCTCCTGCAGTCAATTGGGGATCACGAAGTGACCTTGGTCTAGAGCATCCAGCAGTAAATTGTGGATTGCCGGGTGACCAGTTTGTGAGGGTTTTGGAAGTCTACCCTGAAGACTTACCATGAGTGTTGGGCGAGGATTGTGTGACCTTAGCTCAAGGAGAATACAGTAAGGACTGTGTGTCCTCTGGTTTAAATACCAGGCCGCTCCAAACCAGACGTACGACTATCACAGTAGTTGGAACTGGGTCATCAAACCATTGTCTTCATCGAGCTACCTGGTTCTATTTCCTCAACCTTCTTATTCCTCATAAACTTGTTGATGCAATTGATTGTTACTGTTTGAAGAATTTGACTAAAGACTTTCACAAATTCCTCATCTCAAATTTTTCAAGTTACCTTGTTCATCACTGCTTATCTTGTATCACGCTACTCATTGTTTGTTCATGTTTCATTTCATCATGAAGACTATGCTGTTACTATGTCCCTCATGCACTTGAGTACTTAATCCGCTGCTAGTTATTCATCACATTTCAAATTCCTTAAAGTTGAAATTCCTCAAGTGATGAATTTGTAAAAATCGCCTATTAACCCCGCCTCTAGTCGATATAAATCACTTTGAAGCTCTGATACCATTGTTGGGGAACGTTGCATGGGAAACAAAAAATTTCCTACGCACATGCAAGATCTATCCATGGTGATGAGCATCTACGAGAGGGAGAGTGGATCTACATACCCTTGTAGATTGCTAAGCGGGAAGTGTTAAGAAACGTGGTTGATGTAGTCGAACGTCTTCGCGATCCAAATCGTCGAGCGTCACGCGATCCCATCAACGATCCATCTCACGATCCAATCACGATCCCTCACGCGATCTCATCACGATCCGTCCCGCAATCCAATCAAGCATCGTCTCGCGATCTTGATCATGGTCCTTCCGATCTAGCACCGAACGGACAACACCTCCGTGTTCATCACACGTACAGCTCGATGACGATCTCTGCCTTCTTAATCCAGCAAGAGGGAGCGGAGAGGTAGAAGAGTACTCCGGCATTGCGACGGCATTGCGGCGATGGTGGCGGAGCTGTTCCAGCAGGGCTTCGCCTAAGCACCGTTGAAACCTATCTAGAGGGGAAACTACGATCTAGAGGAGAGGTAGCACGTGGCTGTATTTCTGTGTCTCAAAACCCTCAAAACCTCTAGTATATATAGGAGGAGGGAGGGAGGAGGCTTGGCGCACAAGGGGCCAGCCCTTGGCCTTGCGCAAGGAGGAGAGGAGGAGTCTTCCTCCAATCCTAGTAGGATTATGACTCCTCCTTCCCACTTGGAAACTCTTTCCACCTTGGCTTTTTTTCCTTCTCCTTCCACTCCAGCCGCATGGGCCTATTGTGGGACTTAGGCAAGCCCACTAAGGGATGGTATACCTCTTCCCACAGCCCATCTAGCCTCTTGGGTCGAAATACCCCTCCCGATGGTCCCTCGGCACCCTCCCGGCACTCCCGGTACACTACCGATGAGCCCAAAACTTTTTCAGTGACCAAAACAGGACTTCCTATATATCAATATTTACCTCCGGACCATTTCGGAGCTCCTCGTGATGTCCGGGATGTCATACGGGACTCCTAACAACCTTCGGTCACCACCATACATAACTCTATACTACCGAAATGTCACCGAACCTTAAGTGTGCAGACCCTGCGGGTTCGAGAACTATGTAGACATGACCAAGACACCTCTACGGTCAATAACCAATAGCGGGACCTGGATGCCCATATTGGTTCCTACATATTCTACGAAGATCTTTATCGGTCGAACCTCTATGTTAAGGATTCAGTTAATCCCGTATGTTGTTCCCTTTGTTCTTCGATATGTTACTTGCTCGAGGTTCGATCGTAGGCATCTCCATACCTAGTTCAACCTCATTACCGGCAAGTCTCTTTACTCATTCCGTAATACAAGATCCAGTGGGTAACACTTAGTCACATTGCTTTCAAGGCTTATTGTGGTGTTGTATTACCGAGTGGGCCCTGAGATACATCTCCGTCACATGGATTAACAAATCCCAGTCTTGATCGATGCCAACCCAACAGACACCCTCGGAGATACCTGTAGAGAACCTTTATAGTCATCCAGTTACGTTGATACACACAATGTACTCCTCCGGTGTCAGTGAGTTGCACGATATCATGGTCATAGGAACAGATACTTGACATGCAGAAAATAGTAGCAATAAACTGACACGATCATATTCTACGTTTGTAGTTTGGGTCTTGTCCATCACATCATTCTCCTAATGATGTGATCCTGTTATCAGATGATATCTCATGTCCATGACTAGGAAACCATAGCCATCTTTGATCAACGAGCTAGTCTATTAGAGGCATACTAGGGACATGGTGTTTTCTATGTATCCACACATGTATCTGAGTTTCCGATCAATACAATTATAGCATGGATAATAAACGATTATCATGAACATGGAAATATGATAATAACCAATTTATTATTGCCTCTAGGGCATATTTCCAACACTACTTTGGGGATCAGAGATATGACACCATAGTTAATCCTAGCCATGTCCAGAGTTCCAATATAGAACTCAAGGAACATGGGCATAATGACCAGACGCAGGATATCCCAGAATTTCTGGAAGAAAACTACCGGAAGGCCATCCGGCCCCGGGGCCGAGCAAGCTTTCATAGAAACAATCACCCGTGCCACCTCCTCAGGAGAGAAGGGGAGAGTAAGCTCCGCATTGTCTGCATCGAAGACCCGGTCTGCATGCGACCAAAAGTCGACACAGAGGGAGACGCCTCCATGCGGCTTAGCCAGAAACAACTCCTTATAGAAGGAGTAAATATGAGTGGAGATGCCATCTGGGCTCTCTAGAAGAACATCCCCATCCTAGAGGAAAGGGATGATGGCACATTTCTGCCTGCGGCCATTAGCTATCGCCTGGAAGTAGGCAGTGTTTGCATCCCCCTTAAGGAGCCAGTTCTGGCCCCCTCGACGCTGCTAAAACAGATCCTCACTCTTGTAAATGTCCATGAGCCAGGCCTCGAGGTAGTATCTCCTAATCCAGTCATCAGGAGACAGGCCCGGCCCATCCGCAATGCCATCAAGCACCTTAATCTGATCTAGCAGGGCCCCTTTACGAGCCCGAAGATTAGCACCAAGGTTCGCCCCCCAGCCCTTCATGACATGACGGGCCATTTTAGCACAGTGATGCCAGACATCCACAACACAAAACTCATGAGGCGGGGACGTGACAGCCTCTAACCAGCGATCGCGAACCAACTCAAAGAAAGCCGATTGCTCCAACCAAAACGCCTCAATGCGGAAGTGACGGGTTCTAGGGGGCATCATCCCCCAGAGAGAAAAGCAGGGGGGTATGATCGGAGCAAATCCGAGTGACCGCCTTGAGGGAGCACAAAGGGAACATCACTTCCCACTGAGCCGACACAAAAACCCGATCCAGAACACTCGGGGTGGGGATCCTCCTGCTTATTCGTCCACGTGAACCTAGACCCTACGCGGGCTATCTCACGAAGAGCAAGGTCCGCAATGCAGTCGTTAAATAGACGCATGCGGACCCGATCAACATTAGGGGAGCTTTTATCTGAAGCCCACCTCATGAGGTTGAAGTCCCCGGCCACCACCACCAGAGTGGTGCACCTCTCCACCTTTTTTTCCAGCTCGGTAAGAAAGTCGGCAGAACGCCCATGATCCGTAGGACCATAGACAAAAATCACCTCCCAACTGAGGTGAACTCGTCGATCGGAGATGGACATGCTCAGGAAGAACTCCCCTCGGTCCATATCCTCAACCGAGAAAGCATCCTCTCTGACACCGAGCAGGATGCCTCTAGATTGACTCGTCGCAGGCAACCACTGCTAGGCAAACTGGTGGTGGGAGAGCCCCTGGAGCTCATGCATTCTAAAGTCCTGGTGAATCGTCTTCTGAAGTCCCACAATGTCAATATCTTCTTGCCGCAAATACCCGATGAGCTGTAGACGCCGGCCAGTGAGGCCGAAGCCCCTAATGTTCCAACATAGGAGCTTCATCTAATAACCTCAGTGGAGTCCCTAGGCCCCTCAAGCGGGGCCGATCTAACCCGCCCGTCAATCGTGGGTCGGGGGATGCCTTCACCGGACGGCAACGCCGGCCAGCGACGCCGAAGCCCCTAATGTTCCAACATAGGAGCTTCATCTAATAACCTCAGTGCAGTCCCTTGGCCCCTCAAGTGGGGCCGATCTAGCCCGCCCGTCAATCGCGGGTCGTGGGATGCCTTCACCGGACGGCCATGCCGCTCCCGTGTAGGGGGGGGGGGAGGCCTCTGGTCCGAGGGAAGCGGACCTGGAACTAGACCCACACACCTCTATCCGGTTTTTAGTGGGGTTGAGATGTGTGGCGGACGCCCTCGCAGAGCCCTCACCAAGGAACGAACTGCAAGGGGCGTGTCTGCCACAATCTCCATAGGGGCGTCGCACCAGCCCTGGTCTCTCTATGACCTGGGTCAGTGTGTGTCGGGGTGCTGGGTTTGTTTGTTAACGCAGCAGAGAACAAAAAATTTCAACCTACACACCAGCCCAGGACCACTATGGAGACCGCATACAAGGTTTGATCATTTCGTTACCAACTCGTAGCGCAGTGGAAATAGAGTCGATGACGATCGATGGTGCAGATCCCCGAAGCTAGTATTTTACAACCTCCCAACCGCAAGGATGTATACCCTCATCTGCCCCACGGACAGCCCTCTGGGAGGCGGTCGAACAGTCCTCTGGATGGTGTCGTGGACAGGCCTTCGGGAGGACCTCCGAAACGTGGACTGTCACTCGGACAGCCCTTCGGGAGGACCTCCAAAACTCGGACGGTCACACGGACAACCCTTCGGGAGGACCTCCAAAACTCGGACGGTCATACGGACAGCCCTTCGGGAGGCACTCCCGAACTAAGACCAAAACTACGATCTCTCTACAGAGTTGCACACATACGGTGTCATCTATTCGGCAGGGCTTCGCCGTCCAGAACTAGTTCCCACCGGAACCCAGACAACCTTTCGGCTCTATGAAACTCTTTTCGTGGGTGGGAGAGAAGAAGCCAGATAATGCATGGCATGTGTATGAGATCAAGGGGTGAGGACAATGGCAGCCATATCTCCTCCTTTTATAGGCCAAGTCAAGGGGTGGGGTGGTGGAGGAAAATACCCAAACACCCATGCAACATGTCCCACACGTAAGGTGAAAAGGTAACACAAGTGGGCCACCAAGGGGACACCACTTGGGCCAGCCACAACCTTGCCCCCCCATGGGGGGGCCCCAACAAGCCTCCAACATGTCTCCATGAAACATGCATGCCCCCTAGACAAAAAGCCACCAAACATGCAACCCCCGATTCGTGGGATTTTGACCCCTCGCGCTGGGACAAGATGTTTTCCCGCGATCGTTTCTTCTGAAAAATCCCGGACGGTCCCAGAACATTTCCGGTACCCTCCAAAATTATTCTGGGCTCATGCCGAAACATTTCCGGTATGGTGGTTTTCATCAGCGAAAAGCAACAACAGTAGTTCCGGCGGCTCCGAAACATTTCCTGGTTTTTTCTCCAGAAAAATCCCAGAAGTTCCCAGACCAATTCTGAGACCCTCTAAGAATTTCCAGGCGAGTGCCGAAACCATTTTGACCTAATAATATATTCTGAAACAACTTTTCGATTTTACCGAAACTCTTTCGGTGTTCTCTCTCCGGAACTCTTCCGTCGTCACCGAAACTATTTCAGTGACTTTCTCTCGCACTCCTTGTCTAGTATTCAGCAGATAGATGACCCTTAAGCGTGTGACCCTATAGGTTCGGTGAAGCATAGAAATGACCCAGAACCCCTTCCGATCAATGATCAACATCGGAGCCGTGGACACCCATATCGATCCCTATACCCACACGAATAAATATTCGAGTGAACCTCCAGTTGCCGTGTGCTATTCCTGTTGCTTCGTGATATGTTACAAATACCCGAGGTGAGACATGTTGGCATCCCCGTGGATCAACAACTTGTCCACTATGCCAGTTACCTCGTTACCGATATTGTTCTCTTTTCTCGTTCCCATGTTCTGGCATCCCCGTGATCAAATCACAAAGGGTTTGGCCAGACGATGATGGATGCCAGAACACCGAGAAAGCCTAGAGATATCTCTCCATCGTCGGAGGAGCAAATCCCAATCTTGAGCTATCAAGTTACTTGACATACTTTTCCATGAACCCGTAAGCCGCCGTAATAGCCACCCATTTACGGATGACGTTTAACAAACCCCAAAGTTCATGAATCAAGCATGAAGAAACTCGATACTCTCATGGTCTAAGGAATTATGCAAATATTAACTTCTCTGTGTTATTAACCATTAACTTATGATGAATGTATCTCACATCATAACATCAATTCGGTTTGATTCAACACAAATGTTCTTCTAACATTGTGCCCTCAAAATTGCCGGCATAGCCATGCCCATGATCAGGAAAACATGATCATCATGCAATACTTCAGCCAGTCTTAGAGGCCAGACTAGGAATACAATTTACCGTTTATTATTCCACACGTGCATATGAGTCTTCCTTCAAGCCTCGTGGTTATTGTAGACTCGAGAACCATAGTAGTTATAGCATGGAACATAAACCTAATTATGAACAGGGAGATAATCAACAACATTTATTATTGCCTCTAGGGCGTATCTCCTACAGGGTTTACCACGCGTAGCACAGGCACGAGCTTCAGCCAACGCCCCATCGAGCCTCTCCTTGGCGCAAATAGCAGAAATCTGCTCAAGGATGGGCCCCTTATCGCCCCGAAACACAATGCCACTATCGGTGGCCACCATTGCCAGATGAGACAAGGAAGTGGAACCAAGCACAGAAAACCGAGAACCAAAACTAGAAGGGTCAGAGGGGATGGTTGGGGTACGTGAGGACAAGTCACGAGCAGCCGCCCGCAAGGTGGCCTTCTCCGGGATCATCGGGACACGGCTATCTAGGAGGACCCGGGCCTGGCTGAGCCTCGCACTCTGATGCGCGGCCACCAGCGGAGAAGGCCCGCCCCAAAACTTGGAGCCGGCCGCGGTAGGAGTCACCGCTGCGAGGTCCAAGGGCTTAGGCAGATCCAAGTCCGGGGACCCCAAGGATGGACAAGGGGGGACCCCGGCGAATGCGTGTAGCAGACCACCCTAGGCGAGTGCGGCAAAGACGTGGGGCGCACCTCCATCCCCACACTCACAACGTCCTCCTCCACGACCTCCAAGCTAGCCTCCGGGATCACCATAGGGGGAAGGGAGGCCACGACCACGGTCCCACCCCCTGACACCACCAGAGAAGCAGTCCCAGATGGACAAGAAGACCCACTACCAGTAGAAACCGGGCTACGTCGCCCATCAGACGGAGTTGGGGGAACCTCATCATCATCATCATCCTCACTAGAAGAGCTCCCCTCGGATGAGCCCCCATATCCACCCTGACCATCATTCGAGCGTGGCAGTGTGGCTGCGGGGGTCAACCTAGGCAGATCCTTAGGAATCCGTGACTCGAGCTCGAAGGTCAGGCACTTCCCCTTAGTGCCAAAGTAGAAGATTAGGGACAGACCGTCAATCTCTGCCGGAGCGGGGCAAAGAATCTCAATGCGGGCGGGGCCATCATCCTCGAAGGACGCTAGGTCGATAGTCACCAGCTTGCCCACCAGCTCAGAGATCGCCTTGAGGATGTGCGCAAGCTTGCCACCCCGTGGCACCAACCTGCCACCTCGAGGCAAGCCATAGACAAGGACCCACACCTTAGCCAAAGGGGGCGCAGGGTCAGGCTCCATGGCAGCAGCACACATGGAGATCAGGAATTTGTTGATGGGGCATCAGATGACATCGTGGGAACACACATGGAGAAGCTCGACGGAGGGGAAGGGGACCGAGAAGACGAGGGGAGCCGTCTCAGCCGCCTCCCAAGTGAAGTCAGAGTCACGGAAGTCGCTGATGTAGGCAGCGAGCTCGGCCTGGATGAGGTCGGCCGAGATCACCACCCCAGACGGCAAGTCCTGCTCGGGGGCAAGAGTGATCGTCGCCAAGTGCGGCCTAACCGCCTCCTCCTCAATCTCAGCATCCACATAATAGAAACCACCCCCTCAGTCCCGTACCCGATATAGGAAAGGGTTGTGGGGTGATACGTCTCGAACATATCTATAATTTTTGATTGTTCCATGCTATTATATTGTAAAATTTGGATGTTTTATATGCATGAATGTGCTATTTTATATGATTTTTGGGACTAACTTATTAACCTAGTGCCTAGCGCCAGTTCCTGTTTTTTCCGTGTTTTTGATCTTTTTCAGGTAGGAATATCAAATGGAGTCCAAATGGAATAAAACTTTCGCCGTGATTTTTTATGAAAAATATCAAAAATACCTGAAGGAAGAAATACCAGAGAAGTGGGCCGAGGGAGCCACGAGCCTGGGAGGCGCGGCCCCCCTAGGCCGTGGCTAGGGGGCTCGTGGCATCCTCGTGGCCCACCTCCACTCGTTTCCACTGCCATACGGTCTTATAAATACCCAAACTCGCAGAAATAGACCTAGATCGCAAGTTCCGCTGCCGCAAGCCTCCAGAACCACATGTGCTTCACTTATATATTTTGAGATTGGTAATATTAGCTCACATGTGCTTCACTTATATCTTTTGAGCTTGATAATTTTGCTCCCATGTGCTTCACTTATATCTTTTGAGCTAGATAAATTTTGCTCTAGTGCTTCACTTAAATCTTTGTAGAGCACGGCGATGTCATATTTTGTAGAAATTAAAACCCTCTAATCTTCACTTATATCATTTTGAGAGTGCTCTCTCTCTAAGAAACTTGGTAATTGGCGTGTGTTATGAAATTAGTCCTAAATATGATAGGCATCCAAAGAGGATATAATAAAAACTTTCATATTCAAGTGCATTGATTAGTAAGAGAAGTTTGATTCCTCATGATTAGTTTTGAGATATGGATATGGTAATATGAGAGTTATGTTAGTAGGTAATATGATATATAGAAATACTTGTGTTGAGGTTAGTGATTCCCGTAGCATGCACGTATGGTGAACCGCTATGTTAGGAAGTCGGAGCATAATGCATTTATTGATTGTCATCCTTTGTGTAGAGGTCGGGATCGCGTGATGGTTAACTCCTACCAACCCTTCCCCTAGGAGTATGCATTTAGCACTTTGTTTCGATTACTAATAAAACTTTCGCAATAAGTATGTGAGTTCTTCAGGACTAATGTGAGTCCATGGTATAGATGCACTTTCACCTTCCACCATTGCTAGCCTCTCTAGTGCCGCGCAACTTTCGCCGGTGCACAAACCCACCATATATCTTCCTCAAAACAGCCACCATACCTACCTATTATGGCATTTTCATAGCCATTCCGAGATATATTGCCATGCAACTTTCACCGTTCTGTCTCATGACATGTGCCATCACTTTCATTCATATAAAGTCATTATTGTTCTAAGTATCGAGTTGTAACTAAATAAAAGTGTGATGATCATCATTATTAGACCATTGTCCCATGTGAGGAAATAAAAGAGGCCAAAGATGCCCACCAAAAAAAAGAGGTCAAAGATCCCAAACAAAAAAATGACAGAAAAAGAGAGAAGGGACAATGCTACTATCTTTTTCCACACTTGTGCTTCAAAATAGTACCATGTTCTTCAAGATGGAGAGTCTCTTGTTTTGTCACTTTCATATGCTAGTGGAAATTTTCATTATGTAACTTGACTTGTATATTCCAATGATGGGCTTCCTCAAAATTGCCCTAGGTCTTCATGAGCAAGCAAGTTGGGTGCACACCCACTAGTTTTCATTATTGAGCTTTCATACACTTATAGCTCTAGTGCATCCATTTCATGGCAATCCCTACTCAGTCACATTGATATCTATTGATGGGCATCTTCATAGCCTATTGATACGCCGAGTCGATGTGACCATCTCCTTGTTTTTGACTCACAACCTTCACCACACTCTATTCCACCTATAGTGCTATATCCATGCCTCACGCTCATATATTGCTTGAGAGTTGAAAAAGGTTTTAGAAAGTAAGAGTGTGAAAACAATTACTTGGCCAATACCAAGGTTATTCATGATTTAAATTATTTGTGTGGGGATGATGGAGCATAGCCAGACTATATGATTTTTGTAGGGATAACTTTCTTTGGCCTTGTTATTTCAAAAGTTTATGATCACTTTGCTATTATGCTTGAAGTATTATTGTTTTCATGTCAATATTGAACTATTGTTTTGAATCTTATGGATCTGAACATCCATGCCATAATAAAGAGATTACATAAAACAAATATGTTGGGTAGCATTCCACATCAAAAATTCGGTCTTTATCACTTCCCTACTCGAGGACGAGCAGGAGTTAAGCTTGGGGATGCTTGATACGTCTCCAACATATCTATAATTTTTGACTGTTCCATGCTATTATATTATCAACTTTGGATGTTTTTATATGCATGAATGTGCTATTTTATATGATTTTTGGGACTAACTTATTAACTAAGTGCCCAGTGCCAGTTCCTGATTTTGTGTGTTTTTGATCTTTTTCAGGTAGGAATATCAAACGGAGTCCAAATGGAATAAACCTTTCGCTGTGATTTTTTATGAAAAATGTCAAAAATACCTGAAGGAAGAAATACCAGAGAAGTGGGCTGAGGGAGCCACGAGCCTGGGAGGCGCCCCCCTAGGTCGCGGCTAGGGGGCTCGTGGCCTCCTCGTGGCCCACCTCCACTCGTTTCCACTGCCATACGGTCTTATAAATACCCAAACTCGCAGAAATAGACCTAGATTGCAAGTTCCGCCGCCGCAAGCCTCCAGAACCACCAAAAACCAATTGGGAGACCGTTCCGGCATCCTGCCGGAGGGGAATCCATCTCCGGTGGCCATCTTCATCAACATCCTTGCCTCTCCGATGATGCGTGAGTAGTTCACATCAGACCTTTGGGTCCATAGCTAGTAGCTAGATGGCTTCTTCTCTCTCTTTGATCTTCAATACAAAGTTCTCCATGATCTTCATGGTGAGCTATCCGATGTAATTCTCTTTTGCGGCGTGTTTGTTGAGATCCGATGAATTGTGGATTTATGATCAGCTTATCTATGAATATTATTTGAGTCTCCTCTGATTTCTTATATGCATGCTTTCATATCCTTGTAAGTCTCTTCGAGTTTTGGGTTTTGTTTGGCCAACTTGATCTATGATTCTTGCAATGGGAGAAGTGCTTGGTTTTGGGTTCATACCGTGCGGTGTCCTCACCTAGTAACAGAAGGGGTAGAGAGGCATGTGTCGTGTTGTTGCCATCAAGGGTAAAAAGATGGGGTTTATATCATATTGCATGAATTTATCCTTCTACATCATGTCATCTTGCTTAAAGCATTACTCCGTTTGTTATGAACTTAATACACTAGATGCATGCTGGATAGCGGTCGATGTGTGGAGTAGTAGTAGTAGATGCAGACAGTATCGCTCTACTTGTCTCGGACATGATGGCTATATGTATGATCATTGCCTTAGATATTGTCATGACTTTGCGCTATTCTGTCAATTGCTCAACAGTAATTTGTTCACCCATCGTAGGGGGCACCGAAGCCATCGGAATCTCCTGTTCCGGGCCTCCCAACAGGGCGAGACTAGCGGCCACCCTCGAAGGCTTCTTCTTCTTAAGCTTCTTCTTCCTTTTCTTGTTCTGAGTTGGAGCACCTTGGTGTTCAAGGGACCGGCATGGAGGAGAGGACTGCTCCGGCCGGATCTCGCCCCGCCTCCGGTCGGGGACGACATCCCGAGGCGGACGATGGTCATCTTGCTGAGCGGAATCGGAGGAGCAGGAGACACGGGCCTCATCCCCATGCCGCTCAGGCGGAGCATCCTGCAGAGCACCAGACACGCCCAACCCCAACCCCCGGCGACGCCAGTCGCCGTCTGAGGGCCTAGGAGAAGCAGCATGGCCAGCCGGGTAGCGGGGCGCCAGAGCCTCCCTGTCCCGAGCCACCGACATGGGCCTGGACACGAGATCCTCCCGTAGCTCCAGTTCACGGCGCAGGTCCTCCGTCCGCCGGCGTTTAGCGTGACGACATTGAGCATCACCTGGGGACCCAGGAAGCGGGAACCCTGGGTCCCTGGCAGGATCTCGCGAGGGCGGCGGTCGGCGCAGGGACGTGCCGGAATACATCGTGGGCGGCCGCTCTTACCAGCTGGACTCCCCACGGTCGGAGTAGGCGGACGATGAGGTCTCAGGACGCCCACTGTACTCAGCAGGCAAAGGGCGCTTCGGCCAGGGCTAGCCATCTCCAGCATCACGTCCCATGAGGACCTCCAAGAATGAACGGGGGCGTGGGGAGCAAGGTCTCCGGGCAGCGAGGACGCCGAGGAAAGCAAGGATGAGGGTGAGAAGGGGAGCGGCGACACGAGAGGGAGACGAAGAATGCGTGCAACCTTACCCCAGCGCGAGACCTCTCTCCTGGTCGCAGGCTAGGCCCTCCGCGGATCCAATGAGCCCTGTTGGAATCAGATCCAATGGGCTGGATCGTCGTGGGCAAGGAGCCA
This sequence comes from Hordeum marinum, assembly GCA_022496015.1. Taxonomy (NCBI): domain Eukaryota; kingdom Viridiplantae; phylum Streptophyta; class Magnoliopsida; order Poales; family Poaceae; genus Hordeum; species Hordeum marinum. Next base: position 503,348,545 of record CM039676.1, read on the forward strand.
GACTCTGTTGAACTTATCCACAACCTCTCGGGCCCGCCGCATGGCCTCCTTTAGCTCCTGGGCCGAAAGCCCACCAAGCCCACCGGACCGTGGCCCATGGGCCGTCGCACCCAGCATCTTTGCCCGGTCGGGACCCGACCACCTGGGCATGCCCGCAATAGGACGCACCGCCGGCAAGGGGCCAGCCCCAAGCTCGGCGCCGGAGAGCCTTCTACTTCTCAAGCATGCGTTGGTTTCCCGTGAAGAGGAACAATTTGATGCAACAAAGTAGATAAGTATTTCCCTCAGTTTTTGAGAACCAAGGTATCAATCCAGTAGGAGAAACAAGCGAGCCACCAAAAGATATACCTACACAAGGAATCAAATTCTTGCACCCAACGCTATAAAGGGGTTGTCAATCCCTTCACGGTTATTTGCAAGGATGAGATCTAGTAGAGATAGATATAATAGGATGCTTGAATGGAAAGTAAACTAGAAGTAAAAATAAGGCAACAAGTATTTTTGGTTTTAGATCTGAAAATATAATATGGAAAATAGACCCAGGGGCCATAGGTTTCACTAGATGGCTTCTCTCATGATGCCAAGTATTACGGTGGGTGAACAAATTACTGTCGAGCAATTGATACAAAATCGAATAATTATGAAGATATCCAAGGCAATGATTATGCATATAGGCATCATGTCTGTGACAAGTAGACCGAAACGATTCTGCATCTACTACTATTACTCCACACATCGACTAACTCCTGCCTGCATCTAGAGTATTAAGTTCATGAAGAACAAAGTAACACATTAGGTAAGATGACATGATGTAGAGGAATAAACTCAAGCAATATGATGAAAACCCCATCTTTTCACCCTTGATGGCAACAACACAATACGTGCCTCGCTACCCCTACTTTGTCAGTAGGTGAGGACACTGCAAGATTGAACCCAAAACTAAGCACTTCTCCCATTGCAAGAATTACCAATCTAGTTGGCCAAACCAAACCAATAACTCGAAGAGCTTTGCAAAGATATGAAATAATGCATATAAGAAATCTGAAAAGACTCAAATAATATTCATGGATAATCTGAACATAGACCCACAATTCATCGGATCTCGACAAACACACCGCAAAAGAGTATTACATGGGATAGATCTCCATGAAGATCATGAAGAACATGGTATTGAGAAGCAAAGAGAAAGAAGAAAGCCATCTAGCTACTATCCATGGACCCGTAGGTCTATGGTGAACTACTCACGCACCATCGGAGGGGCAATGGAGTTGATGTAGATGCCCTCCGTGATCGAATCCCCCTCCGGCAGATTACCGGAAAAGGCTCCAAGATTGGATCTCTCGGGAACAAAGGCTTCTGGCGATGGAAAAGTGTTTTCATGGCTCGTTCTGATAATGATGGAATATTTGGGTATTTATAGGCCGAAGATTAGGGTTAGGGGAGTTGTCAGGGGCCCACAAGCCTGCCCGACGCCGTGGCAGCTCCTCTGCCTTGGTTCTCAAGTCTCGTGGCTTCCATATTTTCCAGAAAAAATCATTCCGGAGGTTTTATTCCGTTTGGAGACCGTTTAATTACAGCGACCCGACCTGAACGGTCGAATCTCAGGTGTTTCCGTACCAACCCAAGATTATGCTGGTAGACACACAATACATCAATGTATATAACAAAGGGAAATCACACCGCATTAATTAATCGAAATCTCATATCGAGTCCTTTATTACAATAAGATTACAATAAAGTGGCCGAAGGCCAACTCATGAGATAAACTAAACCAAAGTCTTGCGGAAGCATCAAAGGTAGTTGAGTCCATCTGACTCCAAGGGCATCGCCGAGCGTAGAGCGTATCCTCACTCCTGGTTGGAAAAGTACTCTGCAACATGATACGTTGCAGCCGTGTAGGTCAGCATATTGAATATGCCGGCAATGTCATGAAAGAGAGGAGTAAGAAGTAATCATCTATTTTATATGCAAATATGGCAGGTGGGGTAGTAAGTTTTGCATGAAGCCAATTTTCCTACAACAAGAGAGGGGCTAAGCAAAAGTTATTACTACTATGTTGGTTGATTAATGAGATGGTTCCACCAACCAATTCTCATTCCCAAGTTGTCATTAATACCCTCATCAATATAATTCTTGTGTTGAGAATTCCAGATAGTTTCAGTTCCTTTGGCTCAAGTTGTCCATGGCCGTGGACACGGCTAATCAATTAGGTTTGGGTACTCTGCAGAGTTTTGCACCCGTTCCCCACAAGATTTGATCGCCTCCATTTGATTTCTCGCACTTCAGGGTGTTTGAGAACAGGATGACCAAAACATGGTCTTCTAAAGGGTTTCCCTGAGACTCTGTCGGTGCCCATCCTTTCCTACCGTTCTTCTACATCTCGTAGCACCTCCTGTCCAGGGTCACCACAGTATTCAACCAAGCCAGAGCCCATAATGGCTTGTGGCTGTGCAAGTAAGCCTTGGGTCTTGAAGCATCCATCCATCTTTTTGTTCCTGGGTGGACCTTTCCGCGTGAATACTCGCACTTCTCTAGCAACACCTAGGCTAACCACTGGTTTCTCCAGGGTGCCGTTCAACCATCATCCACCCAGAGGTATGTTGAAAACTCAGAGTCTTGAAGTCTTGATCATTATGTAGGTCTTGAAATTATTATCTCACAACTCTCATGAATCACACAACCAACCCCGTCTACTAATAACATAGCAAAATTTAAATCAACGTTTCCCTGGGCCAAGGTGTCAAAGGGTTGAGGGAATCCTACCACATGATACTACAACAAGTAACCAAGTTTCCAATTACCTACTTTGCATGCAATTGGGGAGATGGTAGAACTAGTGCAATAAAAACATGGGTAAATATGATCAAAGTGACTTTCCTTGCTGACGATCCTCGTACTCAAGTGACTCTAGATAACAAGCCTCGCACTCCGGATGTTCTAACGAATCAAACAAGAGCACACCATAAGCATACAACTAATAATACAACTCACACAATCAGCAAGGTTAAACTAACAATACTAAAACAATTCAATAGTAACAATCAAGAGAAAGAGATCAAAACCAATATTTGACTCACAAATTTTTACTGTCAAAACAACTAATAATATAAAATAAGACAAAAACTATTTTTAATAACAAAACATTAGTTAACAGAAAATAAGTAAAAACAGAATTAAATCCACTAAAAATTTTGTGAAAAGAAAAGCTACTAAAATTATAATTTTTACAAAACACCACTTAATGAAGATAACTAGAGTTTCCTATATCATTAGAGTATGAAACAAAACAATTTTTTTTGTTATAAACAGAACATTACTTAACAGAAAATAATTACTAAGATTCTTTATTAGAAAACATAATTAAATCTCCTAAATTTTTTGTGAAAAGTAAAACTAAATTATTTTATAAAACTGTACCTAATGAAAAGGATTAAAGATTTCCTATAACAATAAGGTATAAAACTAAACAATTATTTTTATTAATAGCAAGTAATTTCACCTAATGTTGAAACAACAGAAGCTAATGAAAACTAACAACAAAAGTTAAACTAATTCAGATTTCAAACTAAACTAAAAATTAAACTAACTAAACTCTATTAAGAACAAAACAGATTCTGTTTTTGTTAAAAACCCTAACCACATTTATCCTAAAACATTTCAAACTATGTAGGATGATAGGTCTAACTAATACCAACCAGTGGCAAAAAGATTCATACAAAAATATATTTTTAAACTCTAGTTATACAGATTTTAGTAATTTAAGAAAATTTGGTTAGATTCAAATTTTAAAGTTCAAATTTGAAATCTAATACTACAGGATGAAACTACATGGAATTTGTGACCTAATGCAAAAAGAATCAATTAAAAACACTAATTAGTTTAAAAGATATAATAAAACAAAAACAGAACACATTCTGTTTTCTAAAACAAAACACATTCTGTTTTCTAAAACAAAACAGAAAAAGAAAAAAAACTAACTAACGGACAGACGTGGCATGCTGTGATTGGCTGAGAGAGCGTGCGCGTGAGTGCTAACGAGCGGGCGGCCGAAAACTAACGCGTACCGGTTCGGGGTTTTGAGTGATCTAATCTAACGCGTCAGATCTGGATCGAACGGTTACGGAGGGGTGCGGTGGCTTATAGAGAGGGGGTCGAGGTTTCCGGCGAGGTCGACGGCGGCCGGAGGTCGGAGGAGATCGGAGGTGGTCGTGCGGTGGTCGACGGCGGCATCCGAAGTGCTCAGGCGATGGCGGCGAAGCTCCGACGTCGATTGGTGGCGTCGGACAGGGCTGGGGACGACGGAGGCAACGGCCTCATGCTCGGGGAGGTTCGGTCGACGGTCGAAGTCCGGCGAGGTGGTGCGGTGGCGTTTGAGGGCGAGGGCAGGGGCGCTCGGGGGTGGAACGGAGAGCGGAGAGGGCATGGGCTTTTATAGGTGCGGTGCGGTGGTCGGGGAGGGAAAGAGGAGCGAGATCCGCGGAGGAGGGATCTCCGGCGAGGTCATCACGCGCGGGGAAGGAGACGAGCACGCTGATGGCGTGGTCGGACGGTGGGTCCCGCGTGATAGAGAGGGAGAGAGGGCGAGGTTAGCGCGTCGGTGGCCGATTCAGAGTGAAATCGGGACTTAAAGGCTGTGGGCCGGCCCGTTTTTCTAATTAAAGCGTTTATTTGTTTCCTTTTCTATTTCCAGAGTATTTAAAACATCTTTGATGCATTCAAATCTTTTCCAAACATAGGGAATATATATATCAAAATGATCAGGGAAATAAATGCTATTTAATGAACGTTTTTCCTCTGTCAAAATGAATAATATTAAAAAAAATATTTTCAAAAAATGCCTAATTGATTTTAAAGCCTTTTGCAATAATTTTTCAAATAACCCTTGGTTTTATTGTTCAAATATTTCACCAAGATGTCCCTGGTGTGGAGTGTCATGTTACTCCTCTCTTTCTTTGAACATTTTCAGGGGTTTTCAAATAGGTGAAACAAATACATGGAAAAATTGAAATGGCCTTTCAGAATTTCAAAGGGAGCACTTCAACCATTCATTTCATTCAAACAATGTGATGATGATGCATAGCTATATTTCATAACATTCCAAAATGAAATTTTGGGATGTTACAAACCTACCCACCTTAATATGAATCTCGCCCTCGAGATTCGGGTTGGCTAGAAAATAGGTGTGGGTGGTCTCTACGAAGATCTTCTTTGCGTTCCCAGGCGGCTTCTTCCTTGGTGTGGTGACTCCACAGAACCTTACAGAACTTGATGATCCTGCTACGGGTAACTCTGTTGGCAGTCTCGAGGATCCTAACAGGCTTCTCCTCTTAAGTTGTATGGCCTCTAGGGGCACTGTGTCTCTCAAAGGAATATCAGCCATCTCAGCATGGCCTTTCTTCAGCTGGGAAACATGGAAAACATCATGAACTCCGGACAATCCTTCCGGTAATTCCATCTTGTATGCAACTTCGCCTCTACGTTCAAGAATTTTGTAGGGTCCTATGAATCTGGGTGCTAACTTTCCTTTAACACCAAACCTCTTGATTCCTCGAAGTGGGGACACACGAAGGTATGCTCGGTCTCCTACTTCATACATCACTTCCTTGCATTTGTTGTCAGCATAGCTCTTCTGTCGGGATTGAGCTATCTTGAGTCTGTCACAAATCATTTTGACCTTCTCTTCAGAATCTCAGATAAGATCAGGACCAAAAAGTTTTCGGTCGCCAACACCATCCCACATCAATGGTGTTCTGCATCTCCTTCCGTATAAAGCTTCGAAAGGGGCCATCTTCAGACTGGTCTGATAACTGTTGTTGTACGAGAACTCTGCGTAGGGTAAGTTGTCATCCCAACTAGACCCATAGTCTAGCGCACAAGCTCTCAACATGTCCTCCAGAATCTGGTTGACTCTCTCAGTCTGTCCATCGGTCTGCGGATGAAAAGCTGTGCTGAAGTCCAGCCTCATACCCAAAGTTTCATGTAGCTGATGCCAAAACTTTGAGGTAAATTGTGTTCCTCTATATGACACGATACTCCTCAGAACTCCATGCAGACACACGATCCTGGTCATATATATCTTGGCTAATTTAGCACTGGTATAGGTGGTCTTTACTGGGATGAAATGAGCCACCTTGGTCAAGCGATCGACCACTACCCAGATGGAATCATAACCGGAACGGATCCTGGGTAATCCGTCCATACCAAGCTTGTCCCATTTCCATTCGGGTATCGGCAACGGTTGGAATAACCCTGCTAGTTTCTGATGTTCCTCCTTTACTCGCTGGCAAACATCGCATACAGCAACATGTTCGGCAATATCCTTCTTCATACCTGTCCACTAGTAACTTTCCTTCAAATCCAAATACATCTTGGTGTTGCCTAGGTGTATTGAGTAGGGTGAATCATGGGCTTCCTGAAGTATCAACTTCCTGAGCTCTGGGTCATTAGGCACATAGATTCGGTTCTCGAACCACACAGTTCCTTGTTCATCCTCACGAAAACCTTTAGCTTTTCCACCCTTCATTCTCTGCTTTATATTAGCTATCTCCTTGTCCGACTTCTAGGCTTCACGAATTCTTTCGGTCAAGGTGGACTGGATCTCTAGTGTGGCAACATATCCTCTTGGAACTATCTCTAGCCGGAGCTCTCTGAGATCATCGACTAACTCCTTGGGTAATCCTCCCGCTATGAGTGTGTTCACATAACTCTTCCGGCTCAAGGCATCTGCTACAACAGTTGCCTTTCTGGGATGGTAGTGTAATCTCATGTCATAGTCCTTGATTAACTCTAGCCATCACCTCTGTCTGAGGTTCAACTCCTTTTGCGTGAAGATATACTTCAGGCTTTTATGATCAGTGTAAACGTCACAACTGTTCCCGGTGAGGAAATGTCTCCAAGTCTTGAGTGCGTGTACTATGGCTGCTAACTCCAAATCATGGGTGGCATAGTTCAACTCATGAGGTCGTAGTTGTCTAGATGCATATGCTACAAATTTTCCCTCCTGCATGAGTACTCCTCCGAGTCCTTGACGTGATGCATCACAATACACCTGGAAATCCTTCCGAATATTTGGCAGGATCAATACTGGGGCTGTGACCAAACGTTTCTTCAACTCCTGGAACTGGCCTCACATTCCTCAGTCCAAATATACTTAGACTCTTCCTTGAACAGCTCCGTCATGGGCTTGGCAATCTTTGAGAAATTCTCAATGAATCTCCGGTAATATCCAGCGAGTCCGAGGAAACTGCGGATCTCCTTAACTGAGGTGGGTGCCTTCCACTCGGTGACTGCTTCAACCTTAGCGGGGTCTACTGCTATTCCTTCTCCGAAAATAATGTGTCCAAGGAATCCGACTTCCGTCAGCCAAAATTCACATTTGCTGAACTTGGCATATAACTGATGCTCTCTAAGCTTTTCCAGAACTAAACGCAAGTGTTCCTTGTGTTCTTCCTCACTCTTGGAGAATATCAAAATATCATCGATGAACACCATGACAAACTTGTCCAGGTATTCCATGAATACTTTGTTCATCATACTCATGAAGTAAGCAGGAGCATTAGTCAAGCCAAAAGACATGACGGTATACTCATACAAGCCATACCTTGTGGTGAAAGCTGTTTTGGGTATATCCTGTTCACGAATTTTCAATTGGTGATACCTTGATCGAAGATCGATCTTGGAGAACACTTTGGCTCCTACTAGCTGATCAAACAAGTCATTAATCATCGGCAGATGGTACTTGTTCTTGATAGTCACCTCGTTCAATGCACGATAATCGACTACCATCCTCAAGGTTTTATCTTTCTTCTCCACCCAAAGAATTGGGGCTCCCCAAGGTGATGAACTTGGGCGAATATACCCCTTGTCCAATAACTCCTTAATCTGCTTCTTGAATTTCTACTAAATCATTTGCGGGCATCCGATAGGGTCTCTTGAAAATTGGGGCTGTTCCTGGTAGTAACTCTGTCAGGAACTCAATCTCTCTATCTGGTGGCATGCCTGGTAATTCTTCTGGGAATACATCTGGAAAGTCTTGTACCACCGGTACTTCCTCCTGCATAACTCCTGTGAGAGGATTTAATCGAGCACTCATCCTTGTGCGTCGGGATACATACTTAATCCTCTTGTTCTCTGGGGTGGTGAGCAAAATATATTTGTTGGGGCAATCCAGGTTTCCTTCATACTTGGTCATCCAATCCATGCCTAGGATTACATCCAATCCCTGGGACTCTAAGACGATGAGGTCGGTGGGAAAACGTGTTTTCCTATATTGAGTTTCAATGCGTGGCATCCTATTCCTTCCATCATCATGCCTCCTGGAGAACTAACCTTAATGGGCTGACTAAGGGTTCTGGAGGGTAAACCATACTTTTCCACAACTACCCTTGATATGAATGAATGAGTTGCACCGGAATCAAAAAGTACCATAACTGAACATGAATTCAATAGAAACTTACCAACCACAGTCTCGGGCTGATCATAGACCTCCTCCACATCAATGTGGTTCACCTGCGCACGGGGAAAAGGGTTGGGCTTCTTAGTTGCTGAGTTGCCGTTGTTGTTGCCGTTTTCATTTCCTGGCTTGTTCTGAGGACAATCAGTGGCATAGTGCCTGGTCTTCTAGCACTTGAAGCAGGTGATATGGTTCAGATCCTTCTGAGCTCGGGCGGGATGGTGCTGCTTGCCATTCCCACTTCCATTTCCATTCTTGGAGTTGCCATTGTTGGGACGATTATTCCCATTGCCTCCATGGTTGTGGCTTCCATGGTTGTGCTCGACATGAGTGTGTCCTCCATACTTACCGGTCCCTGATCCGGTATTTCCTGAGTATGGGGAGTAACAGGGCTTCTGATGAGCTCCAGAGTTAGACTTCCCCTGTGCATACTTCCTCTTCCGGTTCTCGATTTGCTGCTGCTTCCCCTCCAAGATGAGGGCCTTGTCTACCAGCTCCTAGTAGTTGTTGAAAGTTGCTACCATCAATTGCACGCTCAACTCATCGTTGAGTCCTTCTAGGAACTTCTCCTGCTTGGCTGCATCATTGGCCATGTCTCCTGGTGCATAACGTGCCAACGTGCTGAATACATCCACATACTAGGCCACGAAGCGACTTCCTGGCGTAAGTTGCGAAACTCACGCTTCTTCAGACTCATGGCTCCAACTGAGACATGAGCGGTGCGGAAAGCTAACTTGAACTACTCCCAAGTTAGATCAGCAATGGGGTATGTGGTGGTGTAGTTCTCCCACCATGCAACTGCGGGTCCCTCAAGTTGATGTGCGGCAAAGCGCACCTTTTCAGCCTCGGTGCATCCAGCGGTGATGAGTTCTCTCTCCATCTTGCGAAGCCAATCATCTGCCACAATGGGCTTAGTGCTGCTAGAGAAAGTTGGTGGCCTCAGCCTTAGAAAACGGGCGAGGTTGTCGCCCTGAGGTGGAGGGTTGTTGTTGTGGTTGTTGTTCTGATTCTGGATCAACAGTTGCATCAGGGCATTCTGCTGCTGGAGGAGTTGCGTGAATTCCGGCGGAAAGGTGAGTTTGGGTTCATGCTGTGGAGGCATCTTGCTGTTTTCAGAGGGATGAGAATTAGAATAGAACAAGGGCCTAAAATAAAATTTCACTACCCATATGCAATGCAACAAACATATCACATCAAACACTCATCCATTTATTCAACTCAAGGTTCAAACATCGAGGTACAAGTCTCAAATAAAACTAAGCATCGACCTACACTTTAACGTTGAAAAAGAAAGATACATGGGGGCATGACTAAAGTTCTCCTTAGAAGTACATGGTAGTGGGTCCTACGGTGGTGCTCTCCTCATAGTCATCATCATTGCTGATCAAAGGAGCCACGTCTCCTTCTGGGTGAAGATTTTCTCCCATGTCCAGCTGTTCCTCTAGAGTTGCAATGCGAGTGTTCATCTTCTCGATCCTCTCCAAGAAGTCCTTTGCTTCATGCTCATGCTCGTACTTGGCTTCCCGTAGGTCAGCCTCAAGGTCAAGCTCGCGGTTCATCAGCCTCTTGATCGTCTTCGTGTCAGCACGTACCCGAAGCTCCAGAGTCCTGATGTGAGTCTCCAAAGTCTGGATATAGGAAATGTTGGAGTCTTCAGTGGGGGTGTTTATGATATTTCCATTGACATCCCTGCGACAAACCATGCTAACTCCTTGTGAATTGGGACCACCCCTGTATTCCTCCTGAATACGTCCGAGGGCACGGTGAATCGCGATGTCCCTACCAAGAATCCAGCTGGGTGACACAAACTTGAAGTCGAGAGGCTCTGTGCGATAACCAAAAGTCCTTCCGGCAATGTGCACTTCGATCCTGTAGCGATCGTCTTGTGGGTAAGACATGATCACAGTCCCGGTGATGGTTGGCAGAGCAATCCTTACGTCCTTGATGATCTGTGTCAGCTCTTTACCAAAAGGCATGGTAGCGTCAGGCTGGCAAAAATCCGTGAAGCGAACTAGGGCGAAGGTGGCCATCTATAAAATTTGAAATAAATCGGAGAGAAGTCAGAAAATGAACAGATGAGAATATAAGACTTTGAAAAGAAAATAATATGATCCTAAGCTTTTTCCAATCCTAGAGGTTATGTCCTAAGGTCAGCGTGTGCTCTGATACCATTTCTGTAGCGACCCGACCTGAAAGGTCGAATCTCCGGTGTTTCCGTACCATCCCAAGATCATGCTGGTACACACACGGTACATCAATGTATATATCAAAGGGAAATCACACAACATTAATTAATCGAAATCTCATATCGAGTCCTTTATTACAATAAGAATTACAATAAAGTGGCTGAAGGCCAACTCATGAGATAAACTAAACCAAAGTCTTGCGGAAGCATCAAAGGTAGTTGAGTCCATCTTACTCCAAGGGCATCACCGAGCGTAGAGCGTATCCGCACAACTGGTCGCAAAAGTACTCTGCAACATGATACGTTGTAGCCGTGTAGGTCAGCATATTGAATATGCCGGCAATGTCACGAAAGAGAGGGGTAAGAAGTAATCATCTATTTTATATGCAAATATGGCAGGTGGGGTATTAAGTTTTGCATGAAGCCAATTTTCCTACAACAAGAGAGGGGCTAAGAAAAAGTTATACTACTATGTTGGTTGATTAATGATGGTTCCACCAACCAATTCTCATACCCAAGTTGTCATTAATACCCTCATCAATATAATTCTTGTGTTGAGAATTCCACATAGTTTCAGTTCCTTTGGCTCAAGTTGTCCATGACCGTGGACATGGCTAATCGATTCGGTTTGGGTACTCTGCAGAGTTTTGCACACGTTCCCCACAAGATTTGATCGCCTCCGTTTGATTTCTCGCACTTCAGGGTGTTTGAGAAACGGATGACCAAAACATGGTCTTCTAAAGGGTTTCCCTGAGACTCTGTCGGTGCCCATCCTTTCCTACCGTTCTTCTACATCTCGTAGCACCGCCTGTCGAGGGTCACCACAGTATCCAACCAAGCCAGAGCCCATAATGGCTTGTGGCTGTGCAGGTAAGCCTTGGGTCTTGAAGCATCCATCCATCTCTTTGTGCCTGGGTGGACCTTTCCGCGTGAATACTGGCACTTCTCCAGCAACACCTAGGCTAACCACTGGTTTCTCCAGGGCATCGTTCAACCATTATCCACCCAGAGGAATGTTGAATACTCAGAGTCTTGAAGTCTTGATCATTATGTAGGTCTTGAAATTATTATCTCACAACTCTCATGAATCACACAACCAACCCCGTCTACTAATAGCATAGCAAAATTTAAATCAACGTTTCCAGGGGCCAAGGTGTCAAAGGGTTGAGGGAATCCTACCACATGATACTACAACAAGTAACCAAGTTTCCAATTACCTACTTTGCATGCAATTGGGGAGATGGTAGAACTAATGCAATAAAAACATGGGTAAATATGATCAAAGTGACTTGCCTTGTTGACGATCCTCGTACTCAAGTGACTCTAGATAACAAGCCTCGCACTCCGGATGTTCTAACGAATCAAACAAGAGCACACCATAACCATACAACTAATAATACAACTCACACAATCAGCAAGGTTAAACTAACAATACTAAAACAATTCAATATTAACAATCAAGAGAAAGAGATCAAAACCAATATTTGACTCACAAATTTTTACTGTCAAAACAACTACTAATATTAAATAAGACAAAAACTATTTTTAATAACAAAAGATTAGTTAACAAAAAAGAAATAAAAACAGAATTAAATCCACTAAAACTTTTGTGAAAAGAAAAGCTACTAAAATTATAATTTTTAGAAAACACCACTTAATGAAGATAACTAGAGTTGCCTATATCATTAGAGTATGAAACAAAACAAAATTATTATTTTTTGTTATAAACAGAACATTACTTAACAGAAAATAATTACTAAGATTCTTTATTAGAAAACATAATTAAATCTCCTAAAATGTTTGTGAAAAGTAAAACTAAATTGTTTTATAAAACTATACCTAATGAAAAGGAATAAAGATTTCCTATAACAATAAGGTATAAAACTAAACAATTATTTTTATTAATAGCAAGTAATTTCACCTAACGTTGAAACAACATAACCTAATGAAAACTAACATCAAAAGTTAAACTAACTCAGATTTGGATCGAACGGCTACGGAGGGGTGCGGTGGCTTACAAAGAGGGGGTCGAGGTTTCCGGCGAGGTTGACGGCAGCCAGAGGTCGGAGGTGATTGGTGGTGGTCGTGCGGTGGTCGATGGCGGCGTTCGAAGTGCTCAGGCGGCGGCGGCGAAGCTCCGACGTCGATTGGTGGCATCGGATGGGGCTAGGGACGACGGAGGCGACGACCTCGTGCTCGGGGAGGTTCGGTCGACGGCCGAAGTCCGGCGAGGTGGTGCGGTGGCGTTTGAGGGCGAGGGCAGGGGCGCTCGGGGGTGGAACGGAGAGCGAAGATGGTGGTGGGGTGGAATGGCCTTTCAGAATTTCAAAGGGAGCACTTCAACCATTCATTTTATTCAAACAATGTGATGATGATGGATAGCTATATTTCATAACGTTCCAAAATGAAATTTTGGGATGTTACATTAGTATTCCTTATCTGCGAAACTCAAAAAAAAAACTGGCACTAGGCTCTAGATTAAGAGGTTAGTCCCAAAAATAATATTCAATAGCATATTAATGCATAGAAAACATCCAAAACAGATAATATAATAGCATGGAACAATAACAAATTATAGATACGTTGGAGACGTATCAGCATCCCCAAGCTTAATTCCTGCTCGTCCTGGAGTAGGTAAATGATAAAAACAGAATTTTTGATGTGGAACGCTACCCAACATATTTATCCATATAATATTCTTTATTGTGGCATGAATATTCAGATCCGTTAGATTCAAAACAATAGTCTAATATACTTCGAGCACACCAACAAGGTAGTCGTGTCCTTTCGAAATAACTTGGCCTTACAAAGTTATCCCTACAAAATCATATGGTCTGGCTATGCTCCATCTTCCCCACACAAAGTATCTAAATCATGCACAACCCTGATAAACAAGTCAAGCAATTGTTTCACACTTTTGGTGTTCTCAAACCTTTTCAACTCTCGTGCAATACATGAGCGTGAGCCATGGATATAGCATTATAGGTGGAATAGAATATGGAGGGGTGCAAAGGAAAAAGGAGAAGATAGTCTCACATCAACTAGGCGTATCAACGGGCTATGGAGATGCCCATCAATAGATATTAATGTGAGTGAGTAGGGATTGCCATGCAACAAATGCACTTAGAGCTATAAGTGTATGAAAGCTCAAAAACAAAACTAAGTGGTCGTGCAAAATGAATATCCACTAGTTATATGAAAGTGACAAAATAGGAGACTCTCTATCATGAATATCATGGTGCTACTTTGAAGCACAAGTGTGGAAAAAGATACTAGCAATTGTCCCTTCTCTCTTTCTCTCATTTTTTGGTGGGCTTCTTTGGCCTCTTTTATTTTTTTGTTTGGGCTTCGCTGGCCTCTTTTATTTTTTGTAAAGTACGGATACTCGTCCCAACTTCTGAGGGGGTCATAGCCTCCATCATCATTTTCTCTCATGGGACAATGCTCTATTGATGAAAAATCATCACACTTTTATTTACTTATAACTCAAAGAAAAAGAAATTACAACTCGATTCCTATGACAAGATATAACTCTATATGCAGTATGAAGTGATGATGCAAGTCATAGAAAAAGTACATGGTGGAAGTTGAATGGCAATATATCTCGGAATGGCTATGGAAATGCCATAATAGGTAGGTATGGTGGCTGTTTTGAGGAATATATGGTGGCTCTTTTGAGGAAGGAGGGTTTGATGTACCGGCGAAAGTTGTGCGGTACTAGAGAGGCTAGCAAAGATGGAAGGGTGAGTGTGCGTATAATCCATGGACTCACATAGTCATAAAGAACTCACATACTTATTGCAAAAGTCTATTAGTTATCAAAGAAAGCATTAGACGCATGCTCCTAGGGGAGAGGTTGGTAGGAGTTAACCATCGCGTGCTCCCGACCCTCACACAAAGGTCGACAATCATCAGACAAATCATGCTCCGACTTCGTTACATAACGGTTCACCATACGTGCATGCTACGAGAATCACAAGCTTTAACACACGTATCTCTTTAATTCACTACTACTCACTAGCATGACTCTCATATTACCATCCCTATTATCTCAAAACTATATGCAAGGAATCCAACTTCTCATAGTTGTTAAAGCACTTAATATGAAAGTTTAAATTATATCCCTCTTGGATGCCACTATATTAGGACTAAATTCATAACCTAAACAAATTTTCATGTTGTTTTAAGAAACTCTCAAAACAATATAAGTGAGGAATGAGAGTTTAATCATTTCTATAAAATATAACACCACCATGCTGTATAAATATATAAGTGAAGCACTAGAGCAACATTGCCTAGCTAAAAATATATAAGTGAAGCACATAGAGTATTCTAACAAATTCACGGTTCAGCGTGTCTCTCCCAAAAGATGTGTGCAGCAAGGATGATTGTGGCAAACTAACAAGCAAATATTCATATCAAACAAGACGCTCCAAGAAAAACACATATCATGTGGTGAATAAAAATATAGCCTCAAGTAAATTTACCGATGGATTGAAGACGAAAGAGGGATGCCTTCCGGGGCATCCCAAAGATTAGGATTTTTGGTACCCTTGAATATGACTTGGGGTGCCTTGGGCGTCCCCAAGCTTAGACTCTTGCCACTCTTTAGTCCATAGTCCATCAAATCTTCACCCAAAACTTGAAAACGTCACAACACAAAACTCAACAGAAAACTCATGAGATCCGTTAGTATAAGAAAAATAAATCACCACTTTTGGTACTGTTGTGTGATAACCCACAAGTATAGGGGATCGCAACAGTTTTCGAGGGTAGAGTATTCAACCCAGATTTATTGATTTGACACAAGGGGAGCCAAAGAATATCCTCAAGTATTAGCAATTGAGTTGTCAATTCAACCACACCTGAAAGATTTAATATCTGCAGCAAAGTGTTTAGTAGCAAAGTGATATGATAGTAACAGTAATAGTAGCAGTAGTAGCAATAATGATTTGTGTAGCAAGTGTAACAGCAGTAGCGGTAAAGTAACATAGCAAAGACCAGTATAGGAAAAGCTCGTAGGGATTGGATCGGTGATGGATAAATATGTTGGATAGCATTTATCATGTAAGAGTTATAACATAAGGTGATATGTAACTAACTCCAGTTCGTCAATGTAATGTAGGCATGTATTCCGTATATAGTCATACGTGCTTATGGAAAAGAACTTGCATGACATCTTTTGTCCATCTCTCCCGTGGCAGCGGGGTCCTAATGGAAGCTAAGGGATATTAAGGTCTCCTTTTAATAGAGAACCGGAACAAAGCATTAACACATGGTGAATACATGGACTCCTCATACTATGGTCATCTCCGGGAGTGGTTCCGGCTATTGTCACTCCGGAGTTGCCGAGTCATAACACATAGTAGGTGACTACAATTTGCAAAATAGGATCAAGAACACACATATATTGATGAAAACATAATATGTTCAGATATGAAATCATGTCACTCGGGCCCTAGTGACAAGCATTAAGCATAGCAAAGTAGTAGAAACATCAATCTTAGAACATAGTGGATACTAGGGATCAAACCCTATCAAAACTAACTCGATTACATGATAGATCTCATCCAAACGCTCACCGTCCAGCAAGCCTACGATGAGATTACTCACGAATGATGGAAAGCATCATGAAATTGGCGATGGAGGATGGTTGATGATGACGATGGCTTCGATTTCCCTTCTCCGGAGCCCAGAACGGACTCCAGATCTGCCCTCCCAAAGAAGAACAGGTGGTGGCGGCGACTCCGTATCGTAAAACGCGATTATTCCTTCTCTCTGATTTTTTCTGGGACGAATAGGGTTATATGGAACTGGAGAGGAGGTCGGAGGGGCCACGTGGGCCTCACGAGCCTGCCAGACGCGGCCTAGGGGCGGGCACGACTCCTGGGCTCGTGGCCCACTTGCTCCTCCCCTTCGGTTGATTCTTTCGCCAGTATTATTTATATATTCCACAAAAATTCCTCGTCCATTTTCAGGTCATTCCGAGAACTTTTATTTCTGCACAAAAACAACAGCATGGCAATTCTGCTGAAAACAGCGTCAGTCCGGGTTAGTTTCATTCAAATCATGCAAAATAGAGTCCAAAACAAGGGCAAAAGAGTTCGAAAAAGTAGATACGTTGGAGACATATCATTGTGAACTCATTACTTATTTATATTTTTGTAATACCAACTGTATTCTAACTTTTCCATGACTCATACCCCCCGATACGACCAATAGATACATCAAAGTAAGAAAACAACACAAAGAAAACAGAATCTGTCAAAAATAGAACAGTCTGTAGAAATCTATAAACTTCGAATACTTCTGGAACTTTCAAAATTCTGAACAATTATTACAACCAGGGAAATTTGTATATAAATCATGTGTAAAAATTTCATATCAGTTTGACTCTCTGAAAAATTCAGAAAAATCATGGACTGAGCGCAAATGTTTTTGTTTTCCAGCAAGATCAAATCAACAACTCCCATAGATCACCGCAAAGTTTTTACTTGGCTCAAACACTAATTTAAACACAAAAACACAATTACTACAGAAGTAATAATGTCCCAAACACACCAAAATAGAAGCAAAAAGCAGAAAGCAAAATAAAATTGGGTTGCCTCCCAACAAGCGCTATTGTTTAACGCCCCTAGCTAGGCAAAACGCAATAGATCTAGGTATTGTCATCTTTGGTATGCAATCCATAAGTAGCTCTCATGATAGATTCATAAGGTAATTTCATTTTCTTCCTAGGAAAGTGTTCCATGCCTTCCCTTAATGGAAATTAGAATCTAATATTCCCTTCCTTCATATCAATAATTACACCAATTGTTCTAAGGAAAGGTCTACCAAGAATAATAGGACATGTAGAATTGCAATCTATATCAAGAACAATGAAATCTACACGCACATAATTCCTATTTGCAACAATAAGAACATCATTAATTCTTCCCATAGGTTTATTTATAGTGGAATCCGCAAGATGCAAATTTAACGAACAATCATCAAATTCACGGAAACCTAACACATCACATAAAGTTTTTGGAATCATGGAAACGCTAGCGCCCAAATCACATAAAGCATGGCACCCATAATATTTAATCTTAATCTTAATAGTAGGTTCCCACTCACCATAAATCTTTCTAGGTATAGAAACTTCCAACTCAAGTTTTTCTTCAAAAGCCTTCATCATAGCATCAACAATATGTTTAGTAAAAGCCTTGTTTTGATTATAAGCATGAGGAGAATTCAAAATGGATTGCAACAAGGAAATACAATCAATCAAAGAACAGCTACCATGATTAAAGTCTTTGTAATCCAAAATAGTGGGTTCATTGCTATTTAAAGTTTTGACCTCTTCAATCCCACTTTTATCAATCTTAGCATCAAGATCTAAAAACTCCGAATCATTGGGATGCCTTTTAACTAAAGTTAACTCATCTCCAGTCCCATCCTTATCAAGATTAATATTGGAATACAAATATTCAATAGGAGTCACATCAATCACTTTCAGATCTTCATCAATATTATCACGATATTCTGGCTTCGCGGCCATTTTATTGAGTAAAGTAGCTTGTTTATCGGAAATTTGGCCCACTAAGTTTTCAAGGTGAGTAAATTGAGATTTCAAACCATATAACTCTTTAGACATATGATACGTCTCCAACGTATCTACTTTTCCAAAATCTTTTGCCCTTGTTTTGGACTCTAATTTGCATGATTTGAATGGAACTAACCCGGACTGACGTTGTTTTTAGTAGAATTGCCTTGGTGTTATTTTTGTGCAGAAAAAAAATTCTCGGATCATCCTGAAAATTTACAGAGAATTTTTTTGGAATTAATAAAAAATACTAGAGCAAGAATTAACCAGAGGGGGGCCACTAGCAGGCCACAAACCTGCTAGCTGCGACCACCCCCCTGGCTGCGTGGGACAGGCTTGTGGGCCCCTCGTGGCTCCTCCGACCTCCTCTCCAGCTCCATATAACCCTATTTGTCGAGCAAAAAATCAGAGAGAAGAGTTCATCGCGTTTCACGATATGGAGCCGCCGCCATCGCTAGTTCTTCCTCGGGAGACTAGATCTGGAGTCTGTTTTGGGCTCTGGAGAGGGGAAATCGTCGCCTTCGTCATCATCAACCATCCTTCATCACCAATTCCATGATGCACCCCATCGTTCGTGAGTAATCTCATCGTAGGCTTGCTGGAGGGTGATGGGTTGGATGAGATTTATCATGTACTCAAGTTAGTTTGGTTAGGGTTTGATCCCTAGTATCCACTATGTTCTGAGATTGATGTTGCTATGACTTTGTTATGCTTAATGCTTGTCACTAGGGCCCGAGTGCCATGTTTTCAGATCTGAACCTATAATGTTTTCATGAATATATGTGTGTTCTTGATCCTATTTTGCAAGTTGTGGACACCTATTACGAGTTATGATCCGCATCCCCAGGGTGATAATAACTAGGATTCTTTCCGGTGATTACCGTAGTTTGAGGAGTTCATGTATTCACTAAGTGCTAATGCTTTGGTCCGGTTCTCTATTAAATGGAGGCCTTAATATCCTTAGTTTCCAATAGGACCCCGCTGCCACGGGAGGGTAGGACAAAAGATGTCATGCAAGTTCTTTTCCATAAGCATGTATGGCTATATATGGAATACATGCCTACATTACATTGATGAATTGGAGCTAGTTCTGTGTCACCCTATGTTATAACTGTTGCATGATGAATGCCATCCGACATAATTATCCATCACTGATCCATTTCCTACAATCTTTTCATATATTGATCTTCACTCAGTTACTTTTCCATTGCTAGTGTTACAATCACTACAAATCTGCTACTATCACTTTGCCACCGTTACCGTTACTACCATATTACTTTGCTACTGAATACTTTCCTGCGGATATTAAGTCTTTCAGGTGTGGTTGAATTGACAACTCAGCTGCTAGTACTCGAGAATGTTCTTTGGCTCCTCTTGTGTCAAATCAATAAATCTGGGTTGAATACTCTACCCTCGAAAACTGTTGCGATCCCCTATACTTGTGGGTTATCAAGACCTTTCTCTGGCACCGTTGACGGGGAGCATAGCTTTATTGTCTAAGTCACTTGGGATATATATCTGTTGATCACTATGAAGAATCTGAAAGATCCAAAAACCAAGATCTACCCCTCTACTACGAGGGGATGTAAGGAACTGCCATCTAGATCTGCACTTGATTCACCATCTGTTATGAGTAAGTTTGTGACACCACCACCAGCTAGTAATTTTGATATGTCGCAAGTAATTGATGATTCTACTTCTGCTATGCATGATGCTTATGATAATACATTGTTTGATGATATTGTGCCACTAACTGAATTTCTTGATGAACAAATTGCTAGAGCTAATGTTGAAACTGATAATATTTCTGAATCTGATGAAATTATTGAAACTAAACACTATGATTCACCTGCTAGACCTAGCTCTCCTAGATATGAATTGCCTGATATACTTGAGGGTTATGTTATGGAAGGAGAGGTAGCTAGGGACTTTCTTGCTTATCAGGATAGAGATGATTATAAGAAATTGCTTCGCAAGTGGAAGGAAAAATCTCTGAATGCTAGAATGCAATATGATCCTAAGTTTGATACTTCACACATCTTTGTTACTGATAAGGATTATGAATTCTCTGTAGATCCTGAGTTAATTACTTTGGTTGAATCTAATCCTTTCCATGGTTATGAATCTAAAACTGGTGTGGCACATCTTACTAAATTGAATGATATAGCCACCCTATTTACTCATGAGGAAAAAATCGCTATTACTATATTCTTAAGTTGTTTCCTTTCTCATTAAAGGGTGATGCTAAGAAATGGTTTAATTCTCTTGCTCCTGGTTGTGTGCATAGTCCCCAGGACATGGTTTATTACTTCTCTGAAAAATATTTTCCTGCCCATAAGAAACAAGTTGTCTTGTAGGAAATATTTAACTTTGTGCAAATTGAAGAAGAGAGTATCCCACAAGCTTGGGGGAGGATTCTCCAATTACTTAATGCTTTGCCTGATCATCCTCTCAAGAAAAATGAAATACTTGATATATTTTATAATGGACTAACTGATGCTTCTAGGGACTACCTAGATAGTTGTGCTGGTTGTGTTTTTAGGGAACGAACTGTTGAACAAGATGAATTACTATTGAATAATATATTGAGAAATGATAATGATTGGACTATTCCCAAACCACCTCCAAAGCCAACTCCAAAGGAAAGAGGTATTCTATTCCTCGGTCCTGAAGATATGCAACAGGAAAAGAAATCTATGAAAGAAAAAGGTATAAAAGCTGAAGATGTGAAGAATCTACCAACTATTGAAGAAATACATGGTCTTGATAACCCGACACAGGTAGTAGAGGTAAATTCTCTCAGAAGATTTGATGAAAGAGATATCCCTTATAATAAGCCTGCTAGCCAATGCTTGGATGAATTTGATAATTTTATTATGAAGCAAGAAAATTTCAATGCCTATGTTAGTAGACAATTGAAACATAATGCTTATATGCTTGATCACTTGGGTGATTATTTGAGTAGAACTGTCAATGATCTTAAGCTTATTAGTAAACATGCTTCCATGGTAACCACTCAAGTAGAACAAGTACTTAAGGATCAAAATGATTTGCTTAATGAGATGAATAGTAAAGACAATGATCATTCTGTTAAAGTTGTGACTAGAGGTGGTAGAATGACTCGGGAACCTTTGTATCCTGAGGGTCATCCTAGGAGAATTGAACAAGATTCTTAGAGAGTTAATACTGATGCACCTATTCCTTCCAATAAGAGTAGGAAAAAGAATGATGATAGTACTTTGCATGCTGCTTGAACCTGTTATAGATACATCTGAGAATCCAAATGATATTTCTATTTCTGATGTCGAGACACAATATGGTGATGAACATGAGCCTAGTGATAACATTAATAATGATGTTCATGTTGAAGTTCAACCTAGTAATGATAATGATGTGGAGATTGAACCTGCTGATGATCTTGATAACCCACAACCTAAGAATAAAAGATATGATAAAAGAGACTTCATTGCTAGGTAACATGGTAGAGAAAGAGAACCATAGGTTCAAAAACCCATGCCCTTTCCTCCTAGACCATCCAAGAAAAAGGATGATGAGGACTTTGAGCGCTTTGCTGAAATGCTTAGACCTGTCTTTTTACGCATGCGCTTGACTAATATTTTGAAATTGTCTCCTTATGCTAAGTATATGAAAGATATTGTGACAAATAAAATAAAGATACCGGAAGGTGAGATTTCCACCATGCTTGCTAATTATACCTTTAAAGGTGGAATATCTAAGAAACTAGGAGATCCATGAGTACCTACTATACCATGCTCTATTAAAGGAAATTATGTTAAAACTCCTTTATGTGATCTTGGAGCTGGTGTTAGTGTTATGCCTTTCTCTTTATATCGTAGACTTGATTTGAATAAGTTAACACCTACTGAAATCTCTTTGAAAATGGCTAATAAATCAACAGCTCTACCTATCGGTATTTGTGAGGATGTACCTGTCATAGTTGCAAATGCTACTATCTTGACGGACTTTGTTATTCTTGATATTCCCGAGGACGACACTATGTCGATCATCCTTGGTAGACCCTTTTTGAATACTGCATGGGTTATTATTGATTGCAACAAGGGCAATGTCACTTTTCATATTAATGGTAATGAGCACACGGTACACTTTCCGAAGAAACAACCTCAAGTTCATAGTATCAACTCTATTGAAAAAATTCCAACAATTATTATTGGAGACTTTGAGTTCCCTCTTCCTACTGTCAAGAAGAAATATGATATACTTATTATTGGGGAAATGCATATCCCCATTAAGGTAACTTAGTGTTATTCGAAAATTCTTTGGTTACATGTCATTCGAAAGAAGTTCGTTAATAAGACTTATTCAACCTTATTGATGGATTCCTATTGATAAGCATGAGATGGACGAATCTAGAAAGCACAACTTCCTGCACCTAACTTTACTTTCTGTTACCTAGATGAAATTAAGTAAAAATGCTATTATTTTCTGTTTTCTGAGTTTTCCGTGCAATAGAAAAATGACTTAGAAATAAAAGTTCCCAGAATCCCCTGAAAATTTAGTATGATTTTTTCTGAAATATTTAAGAATTTTTGGCAGTAAGAATGCATCAGGGGGCTACACCAGTGGGCCACAAGCCTGCAGGGTGCAGCCACCCCCTGGCCGCGCCTAACAAGCTTGTGGGTCCCACATGTCCCCCCTCCACTTATTCCAGCACCCACTCACTTCATCTTCCTCCAGAAAAAATCCCACCATTGCTCAAACCCATGTTCTAGCTCATCTTGCTGCCATTTTCGATCTCCTTTCTCAAAGCTCCATTTGCAAAACGGTTTTAGGGGATTGCTCACCGGTATGTGACTCCTCCAATGGTCCAATTAGTTTTTGTTCTAGAGCCTTATATATTGCAATTTTTTGCTGTTGTGGTGACCTTGTTCTTGAGCTTGCATGTCAAATTTTTATGGACCCAAGTAGTTTAGATGCATGATATGGTCTCTAGGCACTCGAGGGAGTAGTTGCTATGAGTTTTGTTGAGTTTTGTTCACCTTTATTTTCACTCAATAAAAATTTCAGAATTTTTCAGAAATGCTGAGAAGGTTGCTAAGAGGATCTTCAAACCGGGGTTCTAAGGGAGATGAGAATTAAATGAAGGAGAAACCTAAATACAATCTTCCTCACGTCGCAGAAATCCGACCATGTGAATGGCCGTGTGACACATTCTTGAGGGCGGCTGGAATATATGAAGATTTCTATTATTTGGTTGAGAATGCAGGCATCACCGACTTCCTCAATGATAAGTGTGACCGATACCTCTTGCTCACTAATACCTTTGTGCAAAAATTTCACTTTCATCCTAGGGAAGACCCTCCTACAGTAGAATTTCATTTATATGATGTGCCTAAGAAAATGAATCTTTATGGTTTTTGCAAAGTTTGCAAGATACCCTATGAGGGCAGCATCAGGGAACCACGTCCTCGAGACATGGAAGATTTTATTGCCTCAGTCACTGTAGGAGAAGAGAGAGGCGTGTCAAAGGCAAGAGCAGCTACTTTACATTTTCCTGTGCTACGTTATTATTCATTATTTGCGAGAAGATGTTTAGTTGGTCGCTGGGAGAGTGGTAGCCTTAGTGCTCCTGACCTTGCTATTTTGCGCCATGCTTTACTTGATGATAGAACTTTTAGTCTAGGCGCTGTGGCCCAACGGCTGAACACCAACCATTCGAAGGGGCCCATATTCGGAGGTATCAATACATCTCATTTAGCTAAACATTTTGAGATACTCATTAGGCTTCACAAGAAACATGAAAAGCTAATACGCGCTAAGTTTTTAGATTATGACCATATGGTAGCCCATGATTTTATTAAGAAGAATGATGATAGGAGGATGCTTTACAACTTAGTATTTAGTCAGGGTACTTGTGAAAGTATTACTCTGCCTGCTTCTCCTCTGTTCGATATTCATTCAGGTAGGTACACTGTTATGCACGATGACATCTACCAATATTGGGGTTTGGAGCAACCCCCAGCACCTGAGCCAGCACCGACTCTGGATCCATATTAGACCCTGGTTTTTCAGTGGGAGCCACAAGAGATCGCTAACCAGTGGAACCCTCAGTGTCCTCTGGAGTACCCCGGAGAAGGTTATTTCCAGCCATGGCCCTAGACCAACTTAGGCCAAAAGCCTAAGCTTGGGGGAGTACGTATTTCTCACCGACATTACATTCATGTTCACACACTTATTTCAGT
Organism: Hordeum marinum; assembly: GCA_022496015.1. NCBI lineage: Eukaryota > Viridiplantae > Streptophyta > Magnoliopsida > Poales > Poaceae > Hordeum > Hordeum marinum. The sequence goes on from CM039676.1 coordinate 503,372,988, forward strand.
TGTCGGTGTTCATACTTTTTCATTGTACTATCCATGGTAATTTAATTATTTTTTGCTTTCTTCTGGTGTGTTTAATAAAATTTGAGAAAAATACAAAAAAATATTATTTTTAGGTTTATTTCCTAGTTGCTTAGTTGTACCATTAAAGAGAAAACCCAAAAATATTTCTCGTTCTTCTTTTTGCTTGTTGGGAGCTTTCCCATGTAAATATTTTTTCTTTCTTTTCTTTGGGTCGTAAGGAGAAGAGAACGATGACGTGTTGAGTGGCTCTCATATGCACTATTGTTTATCTTACAAAGAGCCCATATTGCCTTGTCTTCTCCTTTGGTTTATTATTTGCAGATTCTAGCTTAGTCCAATGCATGTGCACCCTTATTATTATTCACATCGTTCGGTCATGCAAGTGAAAGGCAATAATGACGATATTTGATGAAAAGATTGAGATGGAGAAAAGCTGGTATGAACTCGACCTATCTTGGTTTTGTAAATATGATTAGCTCATCGTTCTGAATTCAGTACATTATGGGTTGACCATGTTTGCAATAACAATTAGAGATTATAGTTATTCATGCCATGCTTAATTAGCTAAGAGTGGATAATGGTTTGTCTTGAGTGCCAACATGCGCATTAAAATGGTTGTGATGTAGTATGATACAATGGTATCCTCCTCTGGATGATTCAAGTGGCTTGACTTGGCACATGTTCACGCATGTAGTTGAAACAAATCAACATAGCCTCCACGATATTTATGTTCACAGTGAATTATATCCTACTCATGCTTGCATTCAATGTTGGTTAATCTCAAGGCATATTGATGACTGTGTTGCTCTCTAGTTGGTCGCTCCCCAGTCTTTTGCTAGCCTTCACTTGTACTAAGCGGGAATACTGCTTGTGCATCCATCTCAATAAACCCAAAGTTGTTTCATATGAGTCCACCATATCTACCTATACGCGGTATTTACCTACCATTCCAAGTAAATTTGCATGTGCTAAACTTTAAACCTTCAAATAAACCTTCTGTTTTGTATGCCCAAATCGCTCATGTGGCGACTGGGGGCTGTCAGTATCTTCATGCTAGGTGGGTTATTCTCACAATATTTGTTGATTCACTATCATTCACGAGAAAGTGGCTGGTAATCGGAATGCCCAGTTCCATGCTCGAAATAAAAAGCAAAATATAATTAAACAAACTCCCCCAGAATGTGTTTGTATGGACGGTACCCGTGAATTCGGCCCGCCATGGAGTGTGATTGATTGGTGGAGGGGGAGTAAAAACTTTACCATTCTGTTTGGGAACCGCCTATAATGTATCTAGCATGGAAGATATTGAAAACCTCTTGGTCGTTATGTGAGCAACGAACGCATACCGCTCCAAAATCATTACCTATCTCTGTTTTAAAAGTTTGAGCTCTGGCACCTCTGCAAATCAATGCTTCCCTCTGCGAAGGTCTTATCTATTTACTTTATTGTTGAGTCATCACCCTCTTATAAAAGGCACCTGTTAGAGAGCACCATTGCCATTTGTATTCCTTGCTCTTAATTGATGTTGAGTATGAGCATGACTGGATCTCTCTCACCGTGAATTACAATGTTTAGTCAGTCCTTGTTCTCTAGAGGTGCTCTGCATTTATGTTTTGCGGTCTCAGAAAGGGCTAGCGAGATACCATTATGTCATATTGTATCATGATTGTTTTGATAAATAGTTGTCATCCGAGACTTTTTATTATTGCTCGCTAGTTGGTTATGCCATTGACATGATTAAATGTGGGACCTAAATGTTATTGTGAATGTGGTTAGTTTATAATCTTTGCTGAAAATCTGAACATAAGTTAGACATATTTACAACAGCAAGATCAAACAGAGTTTGTAAAAGTTTTTCTTTATCACATTCAGTTTATCAACTGAATTGCTTGAGGACAAGCAAAGGTTTAAGCTTGGGGGAGTTGATATGTCTCCAACATATCTACTTTTCCAAACTCTTTTGCCCTCGTTTTGGACTCTAATTTCCATGATTTGAATGGAACTAACTCGGACTGACGCTATTTTCAGCAGAATTGCCTTGGTGTTATTTTTGTGAAAAAATAAAAGTTCTTGGATCGTCCTGAAAATTTACGGAGAATATTTCTAGAATTAAGAAAAAATACTGGCGCAAGAATTAACCAGAGGGGGCCCACCAGCAGGCCACAAGCCTGCTAGCTGTAGGCACCCCCCTGGCCGCGTGGGGCAGGCTTGTGGGCCCCTCGTGGCTCCTCCGACCTCCTCTCCAGCTCCATATAACCCTATTTGTCAAGGAAAAAACCAGTGAGAAGAGTTCATCGCGTTTCACGACGCGGAGCCGCCGCCATCGCCAGTTCGTCCTCGGGAGACCAGCTCTAGAGTCCGTTTTGGGCTCCGGAGAGGGGAAATCGACGCCTTCGTCATCATCAACCATCCTTCATCACCAATTCTCTCCCCACCGTTCGTGAATAATCTCATCATAGGCTTGTTGGACGGTGATGGGTTGGATGAGATTTATCATGTAATCGAGTTAGTTTGGTTAGGGTTTGATCCCTAGTATCCACTATGTTCTGAGATTGATGTTGCTATGACTTTGCTATGCTTAATGCTTGTCACTGGGGCCCGAGTTCCATGATTTCAGATCTGAACCTATTATGTTTTCATGGATATATGTGTGTTCTTGATCCTATCTTGCAAGTTGTAGACACCTATTACGAGTTATGATCCGCATCCCCTAGGGTGACAATAACTGGGATTCTTTCCGGTGATTACCATAGTTTGAGGAGTTCATGTATTCACTAAGTGCTAATGCTTTGGTCTGGTTCTCTATTAAAAGGAGGCCTTAATATCCCTTAGTTTCCAATAGGACCCTGCTGCCACGGGAGGGTAGGACAAAAGATGTCATGCAAGTTCTTTTCCATAAGCACGTATGACTATATATGGAATACATGCCTACATTACATTGATGAATTGGAGCTAGTTTTGTGTCACCCTATGTTATAACTGTTGCATGATGAATGCCATCTGACATAATTATCCATCACTGATCCATTGCCTACGAGTTTTTCATATATTGATCTTCGCTCAGTTACTTTTCCGTTGCTACTGTTACAGTCACTATAAATCTGCTACTATCACTTTGCCACCGTTACTGTTACTACCATATTACTTTGCTACTGAATACTTTGTTACGGATATTAAGTCTTTCAGGTGTGGTTGAATTGACATCTCAGATGCTAATACTCGAGAATATTCTTTGGCTCCCCTTGTGTCGAATCAATAAATTTGGGTTGAATACTCTACCCTCAAAAACTGTTGCGATCCCCTATACTTGTGGGTTATCAACATATCATCAAGTTCCTTATTCATGTATTCCCACATAGTTTTTTGTTCTTTAACTTCATTCTTGCAGAAACTATTGTGATCATATTGAAGCGACACGAAACTTTTAACGCTATCCTCAATATCTTCCAACTTTCTAAGATAAGGATCAAGGCCGTTGGGTTGAGCCATAAGACGTCCTACCAACTTATCAAGCAAGCAAAAAACAGACGAGAAGACGAATGAAGAAGGGCGAAAGGCAAATCTTTTTGAAAATAGTTTTAGAAGTGGGGGAGAGGAAACCAAGAAGCAAATGGCAAAAAATGTAAATTCAAGAGATGAGTTTGTGATGGGTACTTGATATTCTTGACTTGCTATGTATCTCCCCGGCAACGGCACCAGAAATCCTTCTTGCTACTTCTCGAGCATGTGTGGTTTCCCGTGAAGAGGTATAGTTTGATGCAGCAAAGTAGATAAGTATTTTCCTCAGTTTTTGAGAACCAAGGTATCAATCCAGTAGGAGATATAAGCGAGCCATCAATAGATATACCTGCACAAGGAATCAAACTCTTGCACCCAACGTTATAAAGGGGTCGTCAATCCCTTCACGGTTATTTGCAAGGATGAGATCTAGTAGAGATAGATATAATAGGATGCTTGAACGGAAAGTAAAACTAAAACTAAAAATAATGCAGCAAGTATTTTTGGTGTTTTTGGTTTTAGATCTGAAAATATAATATGGAAAATAGACCCAGGTGTTGGGGAACGTCGCATGGGAAACAAAACTTTTCCTACGCACACGCAAACCTATCCATGGTGATGAGCATCTACGAGAGGGAGAGTGGATCTACATACCCTTGTAGATCGCTAAGCGGGAAGCATTAAGAAACACGGTTGGTGTAGTCGAACATCTTCGCGATCCAAATCGCCGAGCATCCCGCGATCTCATCACGATCCGTCCCGCGATCCAATCACGATCCGTTTCGTGAACTCCTCACGATCCGTCCCGCGATCTCATCACGATCCGTCTCACGATCTTGATCACGATCTGTCCCGCGAACTCATCACGATCCGTTCCGCGATCTCATCACGAACTGTCTCGCGATCTCGATCACGGTCCTTCCGATCTAGCGCCGAACGGACGGCACCTCCGCGTTCAGCACACGTGCAGCTTGATGACGATCTCCACCGTCTCGATCCAGCAAGAGGAGGTGGAGAGGAGAGAGAGTTCACCGGCAGCGTGACAGCGCACCGGTGATGGTGGTGGAGTGATTCCGGCAGGGCTTCGCCTAAGCGCTGCGAAAACCGATCTAGAGGAGAAACTGTGTACCGGTGAAACGGGTAGCACGTGGCCGGAAATTCTGTCCAAAAACCACCCAATCCACTAGTATATATAGGAGGAGAGGAGAGGAGAGGCAGCCAAGGCCTTTGGGTCGGCCGAAATAGGAGGTGGGAGCAATCCTACTTCACCTCCAATCCTAGTTGGAGTAGGATTGCCTCCTATTGGCTGATTTTCCACTTTTTGCTTTAGGACTTTCTCTCCTGTGCCATGGGCCTTTGTGGCTGTTTTCCCAGCCCACTAAGGGCTGGTTATTATTCTCCCACAGCCCATGGACCTCTTGGGGTCGGAATACCCCTCCCGGAGGTCCTCCGGTACACTACCGGCACTTCCGGTACAATACCGATACTCCCGATACACTACCGATGAGCCCGAAACTTTTCCGGAAACCAAACTGGGACTTCCTATATATGAATCTTTACCTCCGGACCATTCCGGAGCTCCTCGTGACATCCGGGATCTCATCCGGGACTCCGAACAACCTTAGATAACCACCATACATAACTCTACACTACCGAAACGTCACCGAACCTTAAGTGTGCAGACCCTGCGGGTTCGAGAACTATGTAGACATGACCGAGACACCTCTACGGTCAATAACCAATGGCGGGACCTGGACGTCCACATTGGTTCCTACATATTCTACGAAGATCTTTATCGGTCGAACCTCTATGTCAAGGATTCAGTTAATCCCGTATATCGTTCCCTTTGTTCTTCGGTATGTTACTTGCCCGAGATTCGATCGTCGGTATCTCCATACCTAGTTCAACCTCGTTACCGGCAAGTCTCTTTACTCGTTCCGTAATACAAGATCCCACAACTAACAATTAGTCACATTGCTTGCAAGGCTTATTGTGATGTTGCATTACCGAGTGGGCCCCGAGATACCTCTCCGTTACACGGAGTAACAAATCCCAGTCTCGATCCATGCCAACTCAACAGACACCATCGGAGATACCTGTAGAGCACCTTTATAGTCACCCAGTTACGTTGCGACGTTTGATACACACAAGGCACTCCTCTGATATCCGTGAGTTGCATGATCTCATGGTCATAGGAACATATACTTGACATGCAGAAAACAGTAGCAATAAACTGACACGATCATATGCTATGTTTGTAGTTTGGGTCTTATCCATCACATCATTCTCCTAATGATGTGATCCCGTTATCAAATGACATCTCATGTCCATGGCTAGGAAACCTTAACCATCCTTTGATCAACGAGCTAGTCCATTAGAGGCATACTAGAGACATAGTTTTGTCTATGTATCCACACATGCATTTAAGTCTCCGATCAATACAATTATAGCATGGATAATAAACGATTATCATGAACAAGGAAATATGATAATAACTAATTTATTATTGCCTCTAGGGCATATTTCCAACAGTCTCCCACTTGCACTAGAGTCAATAATCTAGTTCACATCACCATGTGATTCGCATTGTTATGAATCTAACACCCAATGAGTTCTGGGGCTCAATCATGCTTTGCATGTGAGAGAGGTCTTATAGTCAACGGGCCTGCGATATTCAGATCCGTGTGTACTTTGCATATCTCTATGTCAAACCGTAAACACTGCTACAACACTCCACTTGGTACTATTTCCAAATGGCTGCTCCATACGTATCCAGATTGCTACTACTAGTCATCCGGATAGGTGTTAAAGCTTGCATCGACGTAACTCTTTACGACGAACTCTTTATCACCTCCATAATCAAGAAACATTTCCTTAGTCCTCTGGTTACTAAGGATAATTCCGACCGCTGTCCACTGATCCACTCCTGGACCACTCTTGTACCCCTTGACAGACTCATGGCAAGGCACACATAGGTGCGGTACACAGCATGGCATAATATAGAGCCTATGGCTAAGGCATAGGGGACGACGTGCGTCCTTTCTCTTTCTTCTGCCGTTGTCGAGCTTTGAGTCTCACTCAACTTCACACCTTACAAATCATACGAGAACTATTTCTCTGGCTGATCCATTTTGAACTCTTTGAAAATCTTGTGAAGGTATGCACTCATTGAAAGTCTCATCAAGCATCTTGATCTATCTCTATAGATTTTGATGCTCAACAATTAGGTAGCTTTATCCAGGTCTTCCTTTGAAAATCACTTTCCAAATAACCGTTTTATGCTTTCCAGCAACTCTACATTATTTCTGAACAACAACATGTCATCCACATATACTTATCAGAAATTCTATAGTGCTCCCACTCACTTTATTGCAAATACAAGTTTCTCATAAACTTTGTATAAACATCAAAACTTTGATCACCTCATCAAAGCGTATATTCCAACTCCGAGATGCTTGCTTCAGTCCATGGAAGGATCACCGAAGCTTGCACACCTTTTAGCATCCTTAGGCCTGACAAAACCTTCTGGTTGTATCACATACAACCTTTCCTCAAGTAAACCATTAAGGAAACGATGTTTTGACATCCATCTGCCAGATTTCATAATTGAAAACACAGCAACTGCTAACATAATTCCAACAGACTTTTAGCATCTCTACGAGTGAGAAAGTCTCATCGTAGTCAACTCCTTGAACTTGTCACAAACATCTTTGCAACAAGTCGAGCTTTACAAATAGTGACATTCACCATCAGTGTCTGTCTTCATTTTAAAGATCCATTTGTACTCAACGACCTACCATCCAACGAGCAAGTCTACCAAAGTCTACACTTGGTTTTAATACATGGATCCTATCTCGGATTTCATGGCCTCCAACCATTTGTCGGAATCCGGGCCCATCATCGCTTCTCCATAGCTCGTAGGTTCATCATTGTCCAACAACATGACCTCCAAGACAGAGTTGTCGTACCGCTCAGGAGCAGTACACATCCTTGTCGACCTACGAAGTTCGATAGTAACTTGATCCTGAAGCTTCATGATCATCATCATTAACTTCCTCTTCAACTAACGTAGGCTTCACAGAAACATCTTTCTGTGATGCGCTACTCTCTGGTTGAACAAAGGTTTAACAACCTCATCAAGTTCTATCTTCCTCCCACTCAATTCTTTCGAGAGAAACTTTTTCTCGAGAAAGGACCCAGTTCTAGCAACAAACACTTTGCAGTCGGATCTGAGATAGAAGGCATACCCATCTATTCTTAGGGTATTCTATGAAGATACATTTGTCCGCTTTGGGTTCTAGCTTATTATGTGAAAATATTTTCCACACAAGCATCGCAGCCCCAAACATTAAGAAATGACAGCTTAGGTTTCTATCAAACCATAATTCACACGGTGTCATCTCAACAGATTTAGATGATGCCCTATTTAAAGTGAATGTAGTTGTCTCTAATGCATAACCCCAAAAATTATAGTAGTAAAATGATAAGAGACATCACAGTATGCACTATATCAATAGAGCATGACTATGATGTTCGGACACACCATCACACCATGGTGTTCCAGGTGGCGTTAGTTGTGAAACAAATTTCACGTTGTCTTAAGTTGTATGCCAAACTCGTAACTCACATATTCACCTCCACGATCATATCGCGGTCATTTTTATCTTCTTGTCACGATGATCTTTAAACTTCACTCTGAATTTGCTTGAACCTTTCAAACGATTCAGACTTGTGTTTCATTAAGTAAATATACACTATATCTACTCAAATCATCAGTGAAGGTAAGAAAATAATGATATCCACTGCACGCTACAAGACTCACTAGATTGCATACATCAACATGTATCATTTCCAATGAATCACTTGCCCGCTCCATCCAACGGGGTCCTTTAGTCATCTTGCCCAAGAGGCATGGTTCGCATGTCTCAACCGATTCGAAATCGATGAGTCCAAATATCCATCAGCATGGAGTTTCTACATGCGCTTTATACCAATATGACATTTAGCGGCAGTGCCACAAGTATGTGGTACTATCATTATTAACTTTGTATCTTTTGACATCAATGTTATGAACATGTGTACTACTACGATCAAGATTTCAACAAACCATTCTCACTGGGTGCATGACCATTGAAGGTATTATTCATGTAACCAGAATAACTATTATTCTCTAACTTAAATGAATAACCGTATTGCAACGAACATGATCTAATCATGTTCATGCTCAACGCAAAACACCAAATAACATTTATTTAGGTTCGTCACTAATCCTGAAGGTAGAGAGAACGTGCGATGTTGATCACATCAACCTTGGAAACATTTCCAACACACATCGTCACCTCACCCTTAGCTAGTTCTCCGTTTATTCCGTAGCTTTTATTTTGAGTTACTAACATTTAGCAACCGAACCGATATCCAATACCCAGGTGCTACTAGGAGTACTAGCAAGGTACACATCAATAACTCGTATATCAAATATACTTCTGTCGATGTTGCCAGCCTTCTTATCTACCAAGTATCTAGGGTTGTTCCGCTTCAGCGACCTCTCACCTCATAATAGAAGCACTTAGTCTCGGGTTTGAGTTCAACTTTGGGTTGCTTCACTGGAGCAGCAACTGACTTGCTATCCATGAAGTTTCCCTCCTTGCTCTTGCCCTTTTCGAAACTAGTGGTTTGATTAACCATCAACACTTGACGCTCCTTCTTGATTTCTACCTTCGCGGTGTCAAACATCGCGAACAGCTCAGGGATCAATACTTCTATCCCTGGTGTATTATAGTTCATCACTAAGTTCTAGTAGCTTTAGTGACAGTGACTTGGAGAACTATATCAATCACTATCTTATTTGGAAGATCAACTCCCACTTGATTCAAGCGATTGTAGTACCCAGACAATCTGAGTACATGCTCAACGATTGAGCTATTCTCCTTCATCTTACAAGCAAAGAATCTTGTTGGAGATCTCATATCTCGCAACAAAGGCACGAGCCTGAGATCACAATCTCTGCTCCTAGAACATCTCATATGTTCTGTGACGTTCAAAACGTTTTGGAGCCTCAATTCTAAGCCGTAATGCATGACGCACTAAACTATCAAGTACTCATCGAAACATGCCTGTTAGATGTTCACAACATCTATAGACGACGCTAGAGGGGGTGGCGCACCGAGCGGTGCATTAAGGACATAAGCCTTCTGTGCAGCAATGAGGACAATCCTCAGATCACGGACCCAGTCCGCCATTTTGCTACCAACATCTTTCAATTCTATTTCTCTAGGAACATATAAAAATACAAGGGAGCTACAGCGCGAGCTAGTAATCTACAACATAATTTGCAAAGACACTTTGACTATGTTCATGATAATGAGTTCAATTAATCATATTACTTAAGAACTCCCACTCAAATTGACATCCCTCCGGTCATTCGAGTGATACATGATCCAAATTCACCAACTCAAGTCCGATCATCACGTGAGTTGAGGTGGCTGCAATGGTGAACATCATTATATTGATCATATCTACTATATGACTCATGTTCGACCTTTCGGTCTCTCGTGTTCCGAGGCCATGTCTGTACATGCTAGGCTCGTCAAGTTTAACCCGAGTGTTCTGCGCGTGCAAATCTAGCTTGCACCCGTTGTATGTGAACGTAGAGTCTATCACACCCGATCATCACGTGGTGTCTCAACACGACGAACTTTCGCAACGGTGCACACTCGGGGAGAACACAGTTCATCTTGAAATTCAAGTGAGGGATCATCTTATAATGCTACTGCCGTACTAAGCAAAACAAGGTGCATAAAAGGATTAACATCTCATGCAATTCATAAGTGACATGATATGGCCATGAACCTGTGTTTAAGATCTCCATCTTCGAAACACCGGCATGATCTCCATCGTCACCGGCACAACACCATGATCTCCATCATCTTGATCTCCATCAATGTGTTGCCATTGGGGTTGTCACGCCCTGCATGCTTCTACTACTATTGCTACCGTAGCGATAAAGTAAAGCATTACATAGCGCTTAATGATTGACACGCAGGTCATACAATAATTAAAGACAACCCTATGGCTCCTGCCGGTTGCCGTACTCATCGACATGCAAGTCGTGATAATCTATACATCACATGATAATCTCATACATCACATATATCTCATCATGTAATTGGCCATATCACATCACAACATACCCTGCAAAAACAAGTTAGATGTCCTCTAATTGTCGTTGCATATTTTACGTGGCTGCTATGGGTATCTAGCAAGAACGATTCTCACCTACGCATAAACCACAATGGTGATACACTAGTTTGCTTTTCAACCTTCTCAAGGATCGCCTTTGTTGAATCCGATCCAACTAAAGTGAGAGAAACTGTCACCCGCAAACCATCTAGGCAACAAGTTGCGTCGAGGGAACCGGTCTCTCGTAAGCGTACGAGTAATGTTGGTCCGGGCCGCTTCATCTCACAATCCCGCTGAACCAAAATACGACCAAGGGAGGAAGCAATCTAAGCATCAACACCCACAAACCTTTTGTGTTCTACTCGAGATCTCATCGAACCATCAACCTAGCTCATGATGCCACATTTGGGGAACGTCGCATGGGAAACAAAAAATTTCCTACGCACACGCAAACCTATCCATGGTGATGAGCATCTACGAGAGGGAGAGTGGATCTACATACCCTTGTAGATCGCTAAAGCGGGAAGGGTTAAGAAACGCGGTTGGTGTAGTCGAACATCTTCGCGATCCAAATCGCCGAGCGTCCCGCGATCTCATCACGATCCGTCCCGCGATCCAATCACGATCCGTTTCGTGAACTCATCATGATCCGTCCAGCGATCTCATCACGATCCGTCTCACGATCTTGATCACGATCTGTCCCGCGAACTCATCACGATCCGTTCCGCGATCTCATCACGAACTGTCTCGCGATCTCGATCACGGTCCTTCCGATCTAGCGCCGAACGGACGGCACCTCCGCGTTCAGCACACGTGCAGCTTGATGATGATCTCCACCGTCTCGATCCAGCGAGAGGAGGTGGAGAGGAGAGAGAGTTCACTGGCAGCGTGATGGCGCACCGGTGATGGTGGTGGAGTGATTCCGGCAGGGCTTCGCCTAAGCGCTGCGAAAACCGAACTAGAGGAGAAACTGTGTACCGGTGAAACGGGTAGCACGTGGCCGGAAATTCTGTCCAAAAACCACCCAATCCACTAGTATATATAGGAGGAGAGGAGAGGAGAGGCAGCCAAGGCCTTTGGGTCGGCCGAAATAGGAGGTGGGAGCAATCCTACTTCACCTCCAATCCTAGTTGGAGTAGGATTGCCTCCTATTGGCTGATTTTCCACTTTTCGCTTTAGGACTTTCTCTCCTGCGCCATGGGCCTTTGTGGCTGTTTTCCCAGCCCACTAAGGGCTGGTTATTATTCTACCACAGCCCATGGACCTCTTGGGGTCGAAATACCCCTCCCGGAGGTCCTCCGGTACACTACCGGCACTCCCGGTACAATACCGATACTCCCGGTACACTACCGATGAGCCCGAAACTTTTCCGGAAACCAAACTGGGACTTCCTATATATGAATCTTTACCTCCGGACCATTCTGGAGCTCCTCGTGACGTCCGGGATCTCATCCGGGACTCCGAACAACCTTCGGTCACAACCATACATAACTCTACACTACCGAAACGTCACCGAACCTTAAGTGTGCAGACCCTGCGGGTTCGAGAACTATGTAGACATGACCGAGACACCTCTACGGTCAATAACCAATGGCGGGACCTGGACGTCCACATTGGTTCCTACATATTCTACGAAGATCTTTATCGGTCGAACCTCTATGTCAAGGATTCAGTTAATCCCGTATATCGTTCTTTTTGTTCTTCGGCATGTTACTTGCCCGAGATTCGATCGTCGGTATCTCCATACCTAGTTCAACCTCGTTACCGACAAGTCTCTTTACTCGTTCCGTAATACAAGATCCCGCAACTAACAATTAGTCACATTGCTTGCAAGGCTTATTGTGATGTTGCATTACCGAGTGGGACCCGAGATACCTCTCCGTTACACGGAGTAACAATTCCCAGTCTCGATCCATGCCAACTCAACAGACACCATCGGAGATACCTGTAGAGCACCTTTATAGTCACCCAGTTACGTTGCGACGTTTGATACACACAAGGCACTCCTCCGATATCCGTGAGTTGCATGATCTCATGGTCATAGGAACATATACTTGACATGCAGAAAACAGTAGCAATAAACTGACACGATCATATGCTATGTTTGTAGTTTGGGTCTTATCCATCACATCATTCTCCTAATGATGTGATCCCGTTATCAAATGACATCTCATGTCCATGGCTAGGAAACCTTAACCATCCTTTGATCAACGAGCTAGTCCATTAGAGGCATACTAGGGACATGGTTTTGTCTATGTATCCACACATGCATTTAAGTCTCCGATCAATACAATTATAGCATGGATAATAAACGATTATCATGAACAAGGAAATATGATAATAACTAATTTATTATTGCCTCTAGGGCATATTTCCAACACCAGGGGCCATAGGTTTCACTAGATGGCTTCTCTCATGATGGCAAGTATTACGGTGGGTGAACAAATTACTGTCGAGAAATTTATAGAAAAGAAAATAATTATGAAGATATCCAAGGCAATGATTATGCATATAGGCATCACGTCTGTGAAAAGTAGACCGAAACGATTCTGCATCTACTACTATTACTCCACACATCGACCAACTCCTGCCTGCATCTAGAGTATTAAGTTCATGAAGAACAGAGTAACGCATTAGGTAAGGGATAAACTCAAGCAATATGATGAAAACCCCATCTTTTTACCCTTTATGGTAACAATACAATACGTGCCTCGCTACCCCTACTTTTTCAGTGGGTGAGGACACCGCAAGATTGAACCCAAAACTAAGCACTTCTCCCATTGCAAGAATTACCAATCTAGTTGGCCAAACCAAACCAATAACTTGAAGAGACTTGCAAAGATATGAAATCATGCATATAAGAATTCAGGAAAGACTCAAATAATATTCATGGATAATTTGAACATAAACCCATAATTCATCGGATCTCGACAAACACACCGCAAAAGAGTATTACATCAGATAGATCTCCATGAAGATCATGAAGAACATGGTATTGAGAAGAAAAGAGAGAGAAGAAGCCATCTAGCTACTAGCTATGGACCCGTAGGTCTGTGGTGAACTACTCACGCATCATCGGAGGGGCAATGGAGTTGATATAAATGCCCTCCGTGATCGAATCCCCCTCCGGCAAATTACCGGAAAAGGCTCCAAGATTGGATCTCTCGGGAACAGAGGCTTCTGGCGGCGGAAAAGAGTTTTCGTGGCTCATTTTGATAATGATGGAATATTTGGGTATTTATAGGTCGAAGATTAGGGTTAGAGGAGTTGACAGGGACCCACAAGCCTGCCCAGCGCGGGTGGCCCCCCTGGCCGCGGCAAGCGGGCTTGTGGCCACGTGCCAGCTCCTCTGCCTTGGTTCTCAAGTCTCGTGGCTTTCATATTTTCCAGAAAAATCATTCTGAAGGTTTTATTCCGTTCGGACTCCATTTAATATTCCTTATCTGCGAAACTCAAAAACAAGGAAAAAATAGAAACCCGCACTAGGCTCTAGATTAATAGGTTAGTCCCCAAAATAATATGAAATAGCATATTAATGCATATAAAACATCCAAAACAGATAATATAATAGCATGGAACAATCAAAAATTATAGATACGTTGGAGACGTATCAGAGCCCCGAGCACACCGGCCTGCCCACCGCCACAGCACGGCCGGAGGCACCGTCCGCCACCACGGGGGATAACCCAGGCAGCGAATCGGGCCGCACACCGATGGGGGCGGGGCGAATCTCGGCGACCGGGGGACGCGGCTCCAGCAGGGCCCTCGGGCGGCGCCGATGCAACGCAAGCAGTCCACGCCGCCGTGTAGGGCGAGCCGCAGCCCAAAAATCCCCCGGCTGGGACGGTGCAAGCGACATAGGATGCTCCATCGGACCGACCCCCTCCTCCTCTTCAGCCAAGTCGGCCCAAGATGACATCGAGCGACCAGAGCAGAGGGTCGACCCGCTACCCCCGGCGGCGACTAGGTCCGGCATGACCCCGACGACCTCCCCAACGCTCATGGCGACGGCGGAAAGGGGCCAGCACGCGGGAGCCGGCGACGAAAGCAGCGAACCTCAACGGTCGCCAGAGCCCATCGATATGGTAGGACGTCAAAAGGAAAGTTCCAAAATCTGCCCTTTTGAAGTTCCCTGAGAAGGATGCAGAAGAAATGGTCATAGAGCAAGTGAGGGATAACATATTCTTGCCTTGGGTGTTTTTTGATGCATAAATTTAGTAAATATTTACGTCTCGGGCCAAATACTACGAGGGCTAGTACGCGTTGGTTGGCGAATCTTTTCCAAAGATCTGCCGCCTGGCAAGCCGTCGAATTTGAAACAATCTAGTGGCTAAAGTCATCCTCTACTCTGCAACAAAGATCTTGTCGTAGAGTCGTTTGTAACGAAGGTTGTGTTATGGAGTATTTTTTTTTTTTGCAACATAGGTTGTGTTGCATGATTTTTTTTCCTGTCTTCACCTTTATGTTGCAACAACAATGATGTTGTGAAAAAACTTTTACAACATAGGTAATGCTACAAAAAAAGGGATGAAAGACGTGATGTTTTTGAATTCTGAATGAAAAAATATTTCTCATGTTTCCTTAAGTGGGGCCTTGAGGGCATGCGACCCTTAAAGGAGCCGGCGGACGTGTCAATTGTTTCCAGACGGCTGAGGTGAAAGTTTTCCTAAATACTCCCTCTGTAAACTAATATAAGAGCGTTTAGATTACTAAAATAGTGATCTAAACACTTTTATATTAGTTTACGCAGGAAGTACTATTTTGGCATTTGGTAGGTAAGGTGTGAAAACAATTTGTATGGAAAAACATAGTTTGATTCTATGTTTTGACCATCACTTTTGCTAATAACTTTCAGCAAAAAGGTCCGTTAGACGAGTAATAGATATCGTATGTTCTCGTTGCATTTTCCTCTTGGGAGTAGGATTGACAAAAAAAAAAGGAAACATGATAACCATGCGTGCATTAGTGTACAGAATAACCCCTCAACAGATTTCGAGTCTGTCTCCTTAACCACTCGGACATATTGACTTTCGATATTTATTTACAGCTGAAACTAGTTTTATTTCTACACTGGTTTGCCAAATCCAAACGCTCCAACTAATAGGAGTATCATATATTCGTAGGAGAAAGGCCAAGACGCCCATCCACAGTTTTACAAAGCCCATCGGCCTCCACCATTTGTAAATCACACAAGAAATGAATATTGCAACACAATTGATCGCTGTAATTAAAGTATCATCGAATTCCGACCAACCCCTTCAAGCCGCCACATAGTTGCGTTTCTGCCTCGAACCTAAGTCCGTTCACCCGGACATCTACCGTGACAAATCCACGACACAAGGCAAAACTAACAAACAAATTCAAATCAACCGACGCGAGCAGCCGAATATTCACGAGGATAACTAGAAGCAACCGCTAAAATCTTTAAATAGCACACAAAACCTACAACAACGCATAAATAATGACTAACAACAATCCACAACCCTACATCTGGAAGCTACATAAACAAAGACAACCAACTGGGGGAGATGAGAACAACCAACTGGGGGAGACAAGAATCGAAGGGAAAATCAAACTCGAGCAGAGAGGGGGCTCGAAAATGACATGAACCCGACGGAATCGCCTCCTCTCCTCCGCCGCTCGAGCGCCTCCTCCTATCGCTCCTCTCTGCCCCTCTGCCTTATCTAAAGAGTGTCGCCTAAAATGAAATGGGGAAAAACTCAAAAGGGGGAAATGAAAAGGAAAACTAAGAGACATTGGGGCGCTAACGGACTGACCCAAAATAAAACCACACTCGACAAAGAAACCGTGCCCAAAAACCAAAGTTCCCAGCACGAATCTTAGCGCAAGATCGGACGGACAGAAAATTGAATGACTACGAACTGGAAAACAGTCGACTGCAAAATAGCAGAACTTTTTTTTTTCATTTCATGTTTGCAACAGGTACTATCTTCATCCCTACAATAAATGCGTTTTTTAAAGCTGCTCGGCGTGAATGTTTAAACATCGCGCTATTACGTTCATATTTCAAAAGGTTTTAGTTGTGGAGGAAAAAAACTGTCAGTAGTTGACCATCCACATAAGTCCAGATAAATGAACAAAGCCCTGACTTGACGCTGGTTGCATGAAGCAACCCCGTCCCCATCCGGGCTAGATATATGCGCCAAATCCACCACCCACAGGCTCCGGCGATGGTCCGAAAATCACTATTGTAATTTACAAAGACGTATATATGGATGAAATAGAAAGAAGCATGTCGGTGGCTTCGCTTGACCACTCTATGTGAGTCGAGGAATAAGGAACAAGAGAATATCGGCCCATGTTTTCCTTGTCGTCATGATGATCTCATCTCGGTGGAATTAGATACATCGGTTTGCCACCGTGTCCATGCGGAATCTAAGATCGTTATGTTGTGGTATATGGTTTCGTGCAATGTCTTTTCATCTAGAGCAAGCACGGGAAGCTCAAGCTTGCATGGTGTAGACCATGCCTTAACAAATACGTCCTCCGTTCCTAAATATTTGTCTTTTTCAAGATTTCACTATGGACTACATACGGCTGTATATAAACATGATTTAGAGCGTAGATTCATTCATTTTGCTTTGTATGTAGTCCATGTTTGAATCTCTAAAAAGACAAATATTTAGGAACGGGGGGAGTATTTCATAACTCTTTCAAAATAGACGTCACCATTCTGCTTATTGCATTTACAGGGCCAAAACTTTTATCCACAAGAGCAATGAATATGAAAATTTATTTTTAGGTGGGACAAAAAAAATAAAAGTGCGATATAGCAAATTATGAAAGGATCATAATTTACGAAGAAATGAAAGAAGATTAGAAGCTGCATGTTTGTAGTGAAGTGGACTGGAAAAAAGAATATGCTCCACGGAGAAGGAAAAGGAAAAGGAAAAAAAAGCGTCAACAGCAGGATTCGAACCTGCGCAGGCAAAGCCCAACAGATTTCGAGTCTGTCTCCTTAACCACTCGGACATATTGACCTTTGATGTCTATGAAAGAAACTAAACCTATTTATCTGTAGCCTTACATCCACACTGGGCACAAGCCAAGATGCCTTATCCAGACAGACCTCCAGTTCATCATCATCACCTAAATAATAGAGCAAACTAACAGTAAATTTATTTTTCTGTACACACATTCATGGCTACCTGAAATTTGAGGGGTAAAAGGAAAGGCAATGAGACTCTTACACTGAATCTGGTGTGGACATTCTTACACTGAATATCCGTGTACACATTCCTACACTGAATTTGTGCACACATTCTTCTATCCACTACTGCTACTAGTTACAGGGATTGAATTTGGTATACACTCAAACTAAAAGCAATGTGCTGCAGCAGTCTAGATAAACAAAACGGCGCACGGGGAAGTCTGATGAAGATACCATCTCTTGCTCTGAATCTTCTGTATCTAAGGAGGAAACTCTGATGAAGATACCATCTCTTGCTCTGAATCTTCTGTATCTAAGGAGGAAACTCTGATGAAGATACCATCTCTTGCTCTGAATCTTCTGTAGGCATTCTTACACTGAATTTATGAACATACTCTTCTACCATCCACTACTTACTAGTTGAAGGGATTGAATGATAAAATCAAGGTACCGCGATAATCTAGATAAACAAAACAGGGCGCATGGGGAAGTCCTCTTCGTAACAAAATCCCCCAACTAACGGGGAAACTCTGATGAAGCTGCCATCTCTTGCTCCATGGAGTAGCACCTCGTGACAGCCTGCGATGACGGATTAGCAGCAACGACGCCAAGCTCAACGTTCTTGGCCATGGCCACAGAAGTAGATCTACACTTCAATGGAGTTAACAATGGCTTGGTGTCGCCGTGCCTTCGCAGCTCTTGTTTATCTGTTCTAGCAGGCAGCCTCCTAGCTCGCAGAAGCTGCAGCCTCAGCTCCACTTCTTTCATCTTAGGTCTCTGCCCACCTCTAGTCCTCAAACACATCGCCGCCACCGACACGATCTCAACGATCTCGCTCTGGCTGGCCTCCTCCACAACTTGCGCATCAATAATATCCATGACAGTTTCATCTCTTAGTCGTCCAAGGAAGTAATGACACAAGTTCTGTTTCTCACCAAGACTGTCCAGAAAAATTGGCTTCTTCCTTGTCAAGAGCTCAACGAGTATCACGCCGAAACTGTAGACGTCGCTCTTCTCGGTGAGCTGCCCGGTGTAGTTAGTAGTACTCCGGGTCTAGGTACCCGAATGTCCCCTGCACGATGGTGACCACGTGAGTCTGGTCGATGGAGATGGACCTGGAGGCGCCGAAGTCCGAGACCTTCGTGGTGAAAGTGTTATCCAAGAGTATGTTGGCAGATTTGACATCTCTGTGAAAGATCGGCATTGCAGCAGAGGAATGGAGGTAAGCAAGCGCCCCTGCAGCCTCTAGAGCAATCCTGATACGATCGTCCCACGCCAAAATGCATTTAGCACTCGGATCACCGTGGAGGAGGTCATGGAGCGTGCCGTTGGAGATGAACTCGTAGACGAGAAGCGGCACCTCAGACTCGAGGCAGCACCCGAAGAGCTTCACCACGTTGCGGTGGATGATCTGGGACAGGATGTACACCTCGTTGACGAACTGGTCGATCTCGCTCTGCTCCACCATCTTGGACTTCTTGATGGCCACCACCCGCTGGTCGGATAAAATCCCCTTGTAGACGGTGCCATGGCCTCCGTGCCCGAGCACACGCGTCGGGTCAAAGTTGTTGGTTGCTTTCTCTAGCTCTTCCAAGGAAAATATCCTTGTGCTGTGAGTGACGCTTTCACTGGTGGATGAGATCAGCTGCTCCAGGAGCAGGCCTTTGTTTTTTCTGAAGAATGCCCTTCGGATTTTCCTTTGAGCGCCTCTCTTCCATCTCCTCACTAGTACAATCGCACCCAGTGCAAGGGCTAGCACTCCAAAACCACTGCCAATCCCAGCACAAACTCCTGCAAGAGTAATTGCAACAGATGAAAAATTTGTTTCATTTTTCTGACAATGGGAATGCACAAGACAGCAAAACAGGTAAGGAAGACTTGGCATACCCAAAATAAGATTTTGTCGCTTATTGAGAGAGCACTGTTTTCCTACTGGATCAAAGAACATGCCATGAGGGCAACCACGGAAGCTTCCTTTCAGGTTATAGCATGTCCCATTACAGTTATTGGGTATTAGGCACTCATCAATATCTGCAAGCAGAATACTAAAATGTAAGCTGGAGTGGATGATATGTCATTTTGTACTTCTATTTGCTTTCTACCTACTAAACACTTGTTAATATCGGCAAAGAACATGCATAAAATTGTACAGATAGCATGTCGCTCTCTTGAAAATTCCATGTTAAAGCTCCATATTTCTGCATACCATAAAACAGAATAGACTAAAATGCAAGAACACATACCTGTGCATCCATTTTCGACATAAGGATTTCCTTCAAAGCCAGGAGAGCACTTGCATCGATAACCAATGTAGAGCTTTCCATGTGTGACACCAGTACACTCGCTATTCGCGCTACGGCATGCATATGCACTGTCTTTTTTTTGCATTTCCGCATGTAAGGTTGGCTGCAGACCACCTCCAGACACCAAATTCCTCAGATAAATCAGACTTATCCAATCCATATACTAGTTGCTGACCAAAATATCCAGAGCCACGATAGTATATTGATAGATAATTCATGTTGGCATCTTCAAACTCTGAAAGCTTATTAACATATAGGAGTCCATCATCTAATGAAATATTTGTCACTTCATATTTCACAGGTGGTCTGCCAATAAGAGTGCGATTGGATGCACAATTCAGTTGAAATCTCCTTGTAGCATAACACCCTGGTTCAAACCCAAAAGGGAAAGGAATGTTTGTGCTGCCGCATGATCTAGAACAGTTCATTTTGGGGGTAGGATTATACTCTGTTTCAGTGAGGAAATATCAATAACCAAGCATATGTAATGAGATAACAATCAAAGAAAAATTGAAGCACTTTATACACCATTTGTTGTTCAAGACCCTGATTATTATTTCCAGAATGTTCTTAAAACATTCACAATTCATTAAAAAATATTATACATATAATTGGATGAGGAAACAAATGGAAAAAACTAGGTGTGGAAGGATGGTGAGTACCTTGTTTGCAATCATCAAGAATGTAGGGATTACCATCATCAGAACTGCCAGAGCAGGTACAGGAGTAGCCTCCATTTGCCACATCCGCACATTTGCTACTGCCACAGGCATAGCGCGTCTTATCATCTGACTGAGCTTTTGCACAAGTGGGTTTATCCGTGATCACAGTTGAGAGGTACGCAGAGGAAGCACCAACAGTGCTAGCATTTACCTTATCAGACAACAGGTCCGCGATACTGAAGATATATGGGCGGAATGACAAGAAAGCCTTGATGGTGATATTAGTAAAAGGCTGCGGTACTGTCTCGTTGTTCTTCATGACGGTTACCCTAAAGCCTCGGAACGGCACGGGGAACGTGACAGTGCAGCAGCCCATGCCGTTGCAGATCCCTCCTCCTTTCGTCACGAGGAGCATGCTCGCCATGGAGGCGCACTTAACCGTGCAGTGGCCGACGAGGTCGCCCGTGTCAGGGTGGTACAGGTAGACCCCGACGCCGCAGCCGAGGAACGCCAGATAGTTGTAGGTCATGATGTTGAGGTTCCTCCCTGGAGACTCCCAGGACAGGTTGTAGGTGCCAACACTCGGCATCATGGGGATGGTGTACATGATAGAGGCAAGGACGGTTCCTGAAGGTAAGAGGCTAATCACCTGGGTGGTGGTGTTGCCTAGGAAGAGCTTGGGAGACTTAGTGGTGGTGTCGCAGATGAGCTCGAAGCCTCGCCGGAAGCAACCTGGCCCGACGCCGAAGGGGTACGAGATGCTCACATCCCCACAGGTTTTGGGGCAGTGCACGAGGCTAGGGGCAGATGGGGGATCAGGGGCTGCAGATGCCACCTTGATGTTCATGGCAGTGGGTTCCAAGCTCCACAACCACACCAACAACAGCACCAGCCACATGCTGGCTAACAGAACTTTGTTTGTAGAACCCAAAAGGTGGGAGAGAACAGAGCACCCTCCCTATATTGTATATCAGAAGCCTATCAGAGATGCGATTTGCAGAGCAACCGGAAGAGAAGACTTTACCTGTCTCTCCAGTGGGAACTCCGGAAGACTTTGGTGCATATAACAAGTTCTAGAATGTGTTGTCGTCAGCCAAGCAAAGCACGTGACGATATATTTTGTCAAAAAAGAGAATACGTAATTCCACCTGGTCATGAATTGGCGGTCTGCGTGCGTGACATACATCAACATCTTGAATACAGGTTTGCTGACTTGTGTGGCCTTGTGCAAGACTTGCTGACCTCTGTTTTTTCTTGGAACCCCATCATATGTGAACTAGTAACAATTTTCATAAAATTTTCGTTAATGCAAATTCATCAATGGAGGACAGAACACCACCTGTGGTTGTGCGGCGCAGGAAACAAGCTTGTGCACGACTTTTTTGACTTGTGTTAGTAGGTGACAGCCACTGGTGGACAAGAAGGCAAGATGGATACGACGCCCGGTTATGAATGTGACTAAATTGTCGACGCAGCATCAAAGAAGTGTACATACCATGCGCGATTTCTGAACTTGTAAGGTGGAGCATCGACGGATGGAGACATCAACATCCGGAGTACAACAGGTTTGCTGACTTGACTTGCGTGGAGCGTGGTCTATGGCAAGACTTGCTGACCTTTTATCTGCTTGGGTGACACGTACATGAAGGTGCACAAGTTTGGGCAAGACTCATGTGACTTGTGCACAAGAATGCAAGATGGATACGATTGCGAGCGCGGCTAAATGTGGTCAATTCAGAATCAGAAGCAGCAAAGATGTGTTCATACCATTTAGCGTGTGTGACTTGTGAACCTGTAATTCAGGTGGGGCATCGATGATGGATCGATGGAGACGCGCCAACATCATCCTAGCTAGGAAAGATCCAAGACACCCAAGGGCCACAAGAGGGCTGTTCCTTGCATACATACGGCTTCACGATTCACATGGGGGGAAATTGGGAAGAAGACACGGCGGAGCGCTGGTCCTGATGGGCTTGGAGAAATTACCTGTGGCGGAGAAGATGCGGGTCGCCATCGAAGAAGGCATAGGTCGCCGCGAGCGGGCGAGGCAAGACGCGCCCCGGGCGGCCGCGTTGCTCGGGAAGCTGCCATTGCGGACGGAGGAGATGCACCAAGCCGTACCCGCCCGAGGGGAAGCGAGTCGGGCAGCTCAGAGGAGTCGGAGCGGGAGAGGGTGCGAACCGCTAACCCGGATGCGGGGCCACCACCGGAGGATGAGGTGGGGAGGGGGATCCGCGGCTCGCCGCCGCTGGGCGCCGAGCGGCACGGCGGTCCTGCCCGCCCGCGAGCTGCTCGACGGAATGCCCACGCGCGCAGAGGCACGCGCTCCTCTCCCTCGATTCCTCCCGTTGGTCGCGACAATCTGGGCCCGCGAATGCATTCGCCGCCCGTCGTTACCCTTTTGGGCCAGATGTGTTTCCAACAGTCGAGGCCCAGATTCTCTCTCTCAAAAAAAACAGCGAATCAATTGTTCTAACAAAATTAGTTCTAAAAAATCAACCTAAAAAAAATATCCTGCTGAAAAAAAGAATCAATGCTAGTCATAGGATACAGATTATGCCAGTATATAATAATAATTGACTAACTTTTTTTCCAGACGAAATAATTGACTGACTATAGGAGTATTACCTTGGTAGACGAATTGTCAATGTAGTATTGAAATGACGCATATCATGTTGCCTGTGAAATGAAGTGGCCCTTCTTCATAATGGCGTTGACAAGTGACAAGTAAACACCGTGGGCTGCATCAATACTGTCCTCCAATCCAATCTTGTGGAGTTTTACAGTAACACCCTCCAAGTTAGCATGTGTATTTTTTAGACTGGAGTTAGCATGTGTTTTGATGAATAAATTGTAGTAAGGCATATATCTCGGCTAAATATTGTTTGATGCGTAAGTTGTAGGCTTGTATATATAGAAAAACTATTTTCTTGACCTCTCTAACATCTATTTGTGTTAAATGAATATGATCACAAAGTTTCAGCCCATGGGCGCCTGGATATGTTTTTCGCTGTAAAGAAAATTTGTGCATTTCTTCACTGTGAAATATAGGGAGGAGACAAGTAAACGAACACTGTCGGTCGGATGGATCACATTTACACGTGACACGCGTGCGCTAGCTGTTAATCGATGATGCGGATGCGGATATGTTCCTGAAGCTGAAATGCAAGTACTCTTCAGGATAATCCAAAACTCTAAATCCAGCTGAAAGACTGAAAGATCGTTTTGAATCTTTGGAAAAAAAAAACGTCACCATTCTCAAACACTCGAATCACAGAACATAGTGTGATATCCTCATGGGATTTTAATCAGCAGAAGATAATTGTGTGCCATCCCACTAAGAGAGTACAGAACAACACATACCTAGAAAGCACAATGCACAAACAAAGGTCGATCAAAACTGCGCAGGCTCTTCTCATCAGCAACATTTCACAGAATGATGCACATTTTACGGAGCACCATTCCAGTTGGATAACGTCTATAGGAATCACTAAAGGCAACGCCGCATGATTAATTTGTCAAGTTTAGCAAGATGATGAGACATTTGTCAGGACAAGTTGGTTTCAGCCACGCTGAGCGTCTAACATTTACGGCATCACCAGGCAGAAGATTGAGTGTATTGGATGAGTAAGTTGTGTGTGCCACGGCAACAAAGAACATGACCTAGGTACCTGCATGAGCGAGCAACTTGATCAGCAAAGCCTATTTTGGCTACTCAGGAGGAGCAAAATTCAAAGAAAGCAGTATCTGCAACTTCAAACCACACTAGGAAAATAGTTTCTACCCGTAAAGCATGTTTTCACATTTCCTTGCACATGTCAGTAAAGGATGACCTGTAGCGACCCAAGGAATGTTAGGCTGCCAGAGGTGAACACTGTACATTATACTTTTGTGTCAAGATGATTACAAAACTTGAGATTTATTGAACCCACACAAACTGGAGCATGATTTCCTCATATTTGAAGGATCGAAACCTTCTGGTCACTGTATTTTCTGAAATGCAGCCTCCAGCTGATAACTGATGCAACTAAACATTCAAAAGATATAAAATGTTTGGCATGATAAAAATTGCATCACAGTAGCACATTAGCACAATGAAATATGAACTGTGCAGACCCAGAGGAAGTGTTTCACAGCTCGAAGAGAAAAGCCAAATAAGGTCGATCTGGGAGCTGTTGCCATCTAAGGGCTAGAGAAACAGAACAGTGAGAGAAACGCTACTCACCTCTTTAATCAACAAAACATTTCTGCAGACGTGACAGAAGAATCATCTCAATTGTTGCTCAACATTTTAGCTTGATCATCTCCACCACCAGTGGTAATTCCTATGAGGAGAATGAGTCAATAAACCAATGGCACTTGGGCAAGAAAACATCTGATAAGAGATGGCAACACTTCAATGAGCCACTGTTATATATCTCACCTTGCACAAAACACTCGATTTTGCTACAAGATAAGGAACATTTAGTAATGACTTGTGATACAAGATTAAAGTCATAGCTCAAGACACTGTAGACCATCTACCTTAACTGAATCCAGTATCTTAAAACGAAAGAGAAATGAACCTTGCAATGACTCGCTAATAAGTTGTCATTATATTATGCGACATAACTCTCATTTGTCAGTCAGATCATATTATCCAACACCACAAAAGGGCAACTATAGATCGGCACTCAGGAACAACTATACTCTTCCTTTTAACCGTATAGTAATATATCACCTTTAACCGGGGTAGTATTGACTAAATCTACAAGAGATCTAGAAGTATCACCAATAGAACATCAATAAGTTGATTTCTACCCAATGCAGGCTAATCATTATGCATTATGATGCACACAAATGGTAGATGTTGGGTCTGGATGAAAAGAAACATATTATGCAAGTAAAATGCAAGGGCTTCGTAATTGCATATAATTTTGCTAGCTGTGAAAGGGTTATCTCCACTCAGACATGAATGACTTGTTGGTAAAATGGTGCAGACAATAATTTTGACTGGTAAAGGCAAGCGTTTTGCCGTTGCAACTGGACAGAGCAGCTGAAAAGCCCAGCCTGGAGGCAAAATAAAAATACAGGGCACACACCTAGCTGAAAAAAAAACCGGCTAGTGTACCCAAGACCCAACAACTAATCCCTGCAGACGATAATAATAGTACATGAATAAGCAAACTCTGCGAGAACCAGCAAAAGCCAGGAGGATGTGGGATCAATAATTTGTAGGTACAGAGCATAAATAGTTCATCATCTAATTGCCATCTGCAATGAACTATGGGTTAAAGTGAAGTGTGCAACATTGGGCACAATGGCAGTACCTGGAGCATAGAAACTTGAGTAAGGAATTATGGTGCCAAGGGTCCCATTCTCTGACACCTTCTCGATCTGCATGGACTTGAGATGGATCATATAGACGCTAGGGTGCACATAAATGAAGATAACCCCAGCATCTTCAGCAAAACCAACTGCCTCAAATCCATAGATACATGTCGCCACCACTTCTGGCGCAAGAAACTTCTCGAGATCTATGACCCTTTGATGTGTCCATGTTACGAGCCCGTCAATGCCCGTCATCAGTGACCACAGATGGAGATCTCGTCCTTCGACTCCAGCACAACCAATCCGTCCATCCTCTGTCGGCATGATGACAAACTGCCCAACATAGCAAGCGTCATCTGGGAGGTCCTGAATTAGACACAGCTCATGATGATCCAAATCATACTCCAAGATACTACAGTTTTCCAGCAGCCAGTAGAGTGTGTTCCCAATTAGAGATGAGGGTGTCGTATCAACTGACAAATATTGTATATCCATGGAGGTGATCTCACTCCAGACGCCCTTCTCAGACGACCAGACGCACGCACAGATAGCAGAATCACTTGGACTGAACACGTACACCACGAGGAACGGGCACGACCGGCAGTCGCCGTGATCGGTGTGGCCGGGCGCGCAGAGAACCGTACCGTTGTGCCTCCCCTCACAGGCCGGGGGAGCAGACAGGTAGCGCAGGTCTCCGGCCACGAGGTCCCAGACGAGGAGGGATCCGGATCCGAGCCTTTCCAGCAGGGCGCGGCCGTGGCGGCAGTCGAGGGCCCACCAGTCGTCGGTGGACATGTTGGCAGCGGTGGAGAGAGCGAAGCCGCCGGAGGTGGGGACGAAGAGCGGAGGCCCCTGCTGGTTGTTGAAGAAGCCGAGGACGGGAGGCGTCCCACCGTGGAACTCGCGGAAGCGGCGGAGGAAGCGAGCGTCGTGGACTAGGCCGCGCCAGTGCTTGGAGACGAAGGAGGCGCGGAAGAGGTGGATGGGCTCTGGCGGGAGGCGCAGGAGGATCTCCAAGAGCAGGTCGTCCGGGGGAAGAGGCGGCGGCGGGGCGGGGCGGTCGCCGGCGAGCTCCTCCATCTCCACGGGTTTGGGAATTGGGGAATTGGGTGCCGAGGGTTAATTTCGATTTGTCACCCGAGGCCGAGGATACATTACATGGAGTTGTGTTTTTGCTAAATGGACCCTCGAGCCATTTCTTTGAGGCGTTTTATGCAAAAGAAACACAGTTTCTATGTATCCCTTCCTATGTTTGAGCCATAAGGCAATTCCCGGTTCCGACCAGACGGTTCGGACATTTTTAGCCATCTAACAAATGTCATCATAATTGTCTGGACCGGTCTTGGCACCCGAAATACCGCAAACCGGCACCAAACTACAAGGATTTGAGGAAGTCCGGACGTATGACTCTGACTTAGTGGACTCACACAAAACACCTCTCTTCCTCCTCTCTGTTCATGTCGTGTCGAGAGCCCTCCGTGCATTCAGATTAGACGTGACCGGTCGACTGACCACCTTCATGCCCGCTGGCCAGACGTCCGCCTACTCGACAATCACACCGGAGTGGAGCCCGGGAAGCCTATTCTGATGCTTCGTGTTCAACCCGTCACTCCAGTTGCAGGTGATGATGGTAGCACCATCCGGGACCACTTGAGCACCGGTGGCTCCGATCATACCAAGCATAAGCGAAACTGCAACGGAAAATAGGGGGGCCCCAACATCACAACCTCCAACCTCGAAACTAGTGGTCGTCACATCATTGGCGCCTCCCCAGCCATGCAGTACCTAACCAACCCCATCCTCGACTTTTCCCCTCCCCCGGATTCTTCACTCATAGGCACCTCCTCCCTTCTCCATTCCTTGTCTTGGCCCTTCTTTATGTCGAAGTTTGCTGCAATGGAGGTGTGGCGGCAAGACATGAAACTTGTCGAGGATGAGATGGCTTGATGCAACGGCTAGGGTTGGAGGCCTTCTATAGGAATCCTCCCCGATGTACTCCATTGAGCTAGCCACCCCTCTTTCATTCAAGGGCTCTAGGGGATCCAAATCCACGTCTAATCAAAGACTTGGTCGTTAAAAATCTCGTAGGGGAAGCGAGTGCTACTTCTCGAGCATGCGTTGGTTTCCCGTGAAGAGGAATGATTTGATGCAGCAAAGTAGATAAGTATTTACCTTAGTTTTTGAGAACCAAGGTACCAAACCAGTAGGAGATACAAGCGAGTCACCAATAGATGTACCTGCACAAAGAATCAAACTCTTGCACCCAACGCTATAAAGGGGTTGTCAATCCCTTCACGGTTACTTGCAAGGATGAGATCTAGTAGAGATAGATATAATAGGATGCTTGAACGGAAAGTAAAACTAAAAGTAAAAATAAGGTAGCAAGTATGTTTGGTATTTTTGGTTTTAGATCTGAAAGTATAATATGAAAAATAGACCCGGGGGCCATAGGTTTCACTAGATGGCTTCTCTCATGATGGCAAGTATTACGGTGGGTGAACAAATTACTGTCGAGCAATTGATAGAAAAGCGAATAATTATGAAGATATCCAAAGCAATGATTATGCATATAGGCATCACGTCTGTGACAAGTAGACCGAAACAATTCTGCATCTACTACTATTACTCCACACATCGACCGACTCCTGCCTGCATCTAGAGTATTAAGTTCATGAAGAATAGAGTAACGCATTAAGTAAGATGACATGATGTAGAGGGATAAACTCAAGCAATATGATGAAAACCCCATCTTTTTACCCTTGATGGCAACAATACAATATGTGCCTCTCTACCCCTACTTTGTTACTGGGTGAGGACACCGCAAGATTGAACCCAAAACTAAGCACTTCTCCTATTGCAAGAATTACCAATCTAGTTGGCCAAACCAAACCAATAACTCGAAGAGACCTGCAAAGATATGAAATCATGCATATAAGAATTCAGGAAAGACTCAAATAATATTCATGGATAATCTGAACATAAACCCACAATTCATCGGATCTCGACAAACACACCGCAAAAGAGTATTACATCGGATAGATCTCCATGAAGATCATGAAGAACATGGTATTGAGAAGCAAAGATAGAGAAGAAGCCATCTAGCTACTAGCTATGGACCCGTAGGTCTGTGGTGAACTACTCACGCATCATCGGAGGGGCAATGGAGTTGATGTAGATGTCCTCCATGATCGAATCCCCCTCCGGCAGATTACCGGAAAAGGCTCCAAGATTGGATCTCTCGGGAACGGAGGCTTCTGGCAGCGGAAAAGTGTTTTCGTGGCTCGTTCTGATAATGATGCAATATTTGGGAATGTATAGGTCAAAGATTAGGGTTAGGAGAGCTGTCGTGGACCCACAAGCCTTCCCGGCACGGGCTACCCCCTGGTCGCGCCCCTAGGGCTTGTGGCCCCATGATGGCTCCTCTGCCTTGGTTCTCAAGTCTCGTAGTTTCCTTTTGTTCCAGAAAAAATCATTCCGAATGTTTTATTCCGTTTGGACTCCGTTTAATATTCCTTATCTATGAAACTCAAAAACAATGAAAAACAAAAACTGGCACCAGGCTCTAGATTAATAGGTTAGTCCCAAAAATAATATAAAATAGCATATTAATGCATATAAACATCCAAAACAGATAATATAATAGCATGGAACAATAAAAAATTATAGATACGTTGGAGACGTATCAACGAGGATGAGACCAAAGAAAATCTAGAAGGTTCTAGCCAATCTTCATGGACATCAGGAGGTCATACAATCATCCATACGAACGGATATGCTCTTCTGTAAGATCGTCAAACCATGTGGTCCTTCGGGTGTTGTTTCGTATTTTGCTCGCCATTTCTTCACACGAACTCTGATTTTGATGTTCTTGGGCTCGTTGGATTTCTAAGGAAAGAACGATGCATGAGATGCCTTGGATCTTCATTTTGTACACTCTGATAAATGTCAAATCATCAAAATTTCCAAAGGGCCTTTATCTGGTGTCTGGAACTTCTCCGGTTTGACCCGCAGTTTGGTTTTTTTATGTCCAAGTCCATGAATATATAAACACTCCTACAAAGGCTACAAAACAAAGGAAAACTAATAAAAAATATAAAGTATAAAAAGTGTGCAATGAACTTGGTAAAATTAGGCATTCTTGTGTTCACAGACTTCATTGGCTATTTAATTAGGTATTGTGGCTATCTTACTCTCATCCACTTTATTAAGGAGCTAGATTTTGTTGTTCATCCAACCTTCATCACATCCTTATCAAATATTCCCAACTATATTTCCCCTCCATATAAACACCATGTGGCACTAACTATCCAATTCAAGCATGGCATCCAGTCTAATCTGTTAGGCAGCATGAGCAATTCAATTCAAGCACGGAGAAACTAAGCACAACTCTCACAATCTAGAAGCAACAATGGTTGAAATAAAATTTGAATAAGAATTAACAAGAGTAACTCATGATGTTGTTCTTGAAATCACCCTTAGCTACAACATAGAATTTCTTATTCTCATCACCCATGTGTTCTTGAAATCCCTCCAAAAAGCACAACTCTCACAACCGGCGCTCATCACGTCACCCTAATTAATGCTGGACACAAAAACTGCTCAGAGATGAAGAAGAGGAGACCCGTACAAGGATCCAAGAAGAACACATACCAAGATCCAAGACTCGTACCTTAGCCCCTTTTGTTGGCGCCAATGGATCCAATGTTGTTGGTGTTGACAGTCCCTCCTTGGCTAGCAACGCAGCGGGGATGGGGGAGTCGTCTAGCCTCTTTTCCACTGGATCTAGCCTCGCTGACGTCGGATCCAGAAAAATGAATCCTCAATGGGAGCTAGACTATGTTGACACCAAGAGTTCGCTTTTGAAAGAGCTATAATTCGTTGGCTTTAGGTCACTAGAAGACACGAGTAATGTTACTCATGTGCTTCTTATGGCGAGCGGCCTTTAAAATTCCCCAAGAAGGATGAACAACAAATGGTCATAAGGCGAATTAGAGATGCCAATCTCGCCCCAAATATTTTTTTGATGAATATTCTGAAAGCACAAGCAGAATGTGGCATTGTGTTGTGTCTTGTTACTACTTTTAAATGTAAATGTAAATCATTCAGGCTTACTTTTGACCACTGTAGTTGCTTCAAAAATAGTTACACAGGGAACAAATTCCCTGTGAAACAGAGGTAGGAGACAAGAACTTTCGGCTGGATCACACGCTTGTGCTGTCAATTAGTGAGGTAGGTATGGGTATTATCTCTGAAGCTGAGACTTGGGCACCTTCAAAATGGATCCGTAACTCTAAATCCAGCCAAAAGCCTCAGGCAAGGTTTTTTAATTTATGAAAAATAAACATCATGTGGTTCACAATTTTCAAATAGCAGAACATAGTGTAACATCTTCATAGGATTTTAACCAGCACCAATTTTGGCATCACATCAGAAAAGGCACAAATGCACAAATAAAGATCAAATCAAAATTGAACGTGCTCTTCTCATCAACAGAATTTTTATACCTAGCAAGTCGCAGTCGGATAGCATCTAGCAGAATCACTAAAGATAACAATGCATGATTAACTCATCATGTTTCGCAAGCTAGTGCCATGCAGGTTTGTTTCAACCATGCTAAGCACCTAACTTCTATGATATCACCAGGAAAAAGATTGAGCACCTTGCATGAGTGCCAGAGAGACAAAAAACATGACCTAGGTACTTGCACAGAGAGCAACTTCGTCAAATGGAGCCAATTTTGGCTACTTTTGAGGAGCAAATTTCAGAGAAAACAATATCTGCAAGTTTAAACATTGCTAGGAAAACAATTACTACCACTTAAACATGTTCCCACGTCTCTTTGCACATCGCACTAGTAGAAAACAGGGCTTTGAAACGGGCTAGAATATTGCATTAGTCCCGGTCGTGTTAATCGGGACTAATGGGTGCATTAGTCCCGGTTCGAGCTGCCAGGGCGCCGGCTGGGCCTCGGCTGGAACCAGTCCCGGTTCATCTGACCCCATTAGTCGCGGTTCCAGACACGAACCGGGACTAAAGGGCCTCGCTCCTGGCCCAACCCCTTTAGTCTCGGTGCTAGCCACCAACCGGGACTAAAGAGGCCCCTTTAGTCCCGGTTCTAGTCATCAACCGGGACCTTTACAATGCCTATATATATGATTGCCCCTGCTCGGTCACTCCTTTGTTTTTTGGCCCGCCGGCGTGTGGGAGGTGTGCTGCTCTTTGTTCTCACCTCCTATGCACATGAGGTGTTCGTTGAAATGCCGCAGCCTCACTTAAGCTTTCTCCTCTCCAAGCTCGACCTCCAAGCTACATTTTCTCCAAGATTTGTTTAGGTTTGGCAGTGCACCAACTACACAAGTTTTCTAAAAGGTTAACGACTTCATTGTTTTATCTCTCACTGCTAGTTTAGCTCATTTCAAATGCCCTAGAAGTAGAGTGTGGTTTGTGGGTTTTAATGTGATGATGAACTTGTATTAATTTGATCACTTCTCTATTCATGATGTTCTGTAATGGTTTTTGATACATTTAATTATATAATGCACGCAGATGAACCGGCAATGGATGTACGGTGACCGACGCACCTCTGAGTACATTGAGGGCCTGCATAAATTTCTCGAAGTAGCTAAGGCAAACAAGCAGAAATGGTTTTATGTATTGTCCAAGTACTGTGTGTGAGAATACGAAGGATTACTCCAACTCTAAAACCCTTCACTTCCACTTGCTTTAGAAGGGTTTCATGCCAAACTATAATGTTTTAACCAAGCACGGAGAAATAGGAGTTATGATGGAAGAAAACAAAGAAGAAGAGGATGATGACAACTATCGTCCTATGTACCCTGAATATGGTGATACTGCAACGGGGGAGGCTGAAGATCAAGAGGCACCAGATGTGCCTGATGATGATCTTCGCTAGGTGATTGTTGATGCATAGAGAGAATGCGAAAGTGAAAGGGAGAAGTTGAAGTTCGATCACATGTTAGAGGATCACAAAAAAGGTTGTATCCAAAGTGCGAAGATGGCAACACAAAGCTAGGTACCACACTGGAATTGCTCCAATGGAAGGCAGAGAATGCTTTATCTGACAAGGGATTTGAAAACTTACCGAATATAATGAAGAATAAGCTTCCAAAGGATAACGAATTGCCTGACACTAGGTACGGAGAAAATAAGGTTCTCTACCCTCTAGGATTAGAGGTGCGTAAGATACATGCATGCCCTAATGATTGCGTCCTCTACCACGGTGAGTACGAGGAATTGAATGCATGGCCAGTATGCAATGCATTGCAGTATAAAATCAGACGAGATGACCCTGGTGATGTTGAGGACGAGCACCCTAGGAAGAGGGTTCCTGCCAAGGTGATGTGGTATGCTCCTATACTACCACGGTTGAAAAGTCTGTTCAGAAACAAAGAGCATGCAAAGTTGTTGCAATGGCACAGAAAAGACCGTAAGAAATATGGGAAGTTGAGAGCACCCGCTGACGGGTCGCAGTGGAGAAAAATCGAGAGAAAGTGGGAGGACTTTGCAGGTGACGCAAGAAACATATGGTTTGGTTTAAGTGCAAATGGCATTAATCCTTTTGGGGAGAAGAGAAGCAATCATAGCACCTGGCCCGTGACTATATGTATCTATAACCTTCCTCCTTGGTTGTTCATTATGATTCTAGTGCTCATCCAAGGCTCATTATGATTCCAGTGCTCATCCAAGGCCCTAAGCAATCCGGAAACAACATTGATGTGTACATAAGGCCATTAGTTGAAGAACTTTTACAGCCATGCAATGTAAAAGGTGTACATGTGTGGGATGAGCATGAACAAGGGGAATTTGACCTACGAGCGTTGCTCTTTATAACCATCAATGATTGGCCTGCTCTTAGTAATCTTTCAGGCAGTCAAACAAGGGATACAACGCACGCACTGTTTAGATGATACCCAAAGTATATATTTGGACAAATCCAAGAACAATGTGTACATGGGACATCGTCGATTTCTTCCGACCAGGCATGCTTTAAGAAAGAAAGGCAACCATTTCAAAGGTGAGGCAGATCACCAGAAGAAGCCCATCCTCCGTACTAGTGATAACATACTTTATATGGTCAAGGATTTAAAAGAAATCTTTGGAAAGGGTCCTGGCGGACAATCTGTCGCGACTGACGCTGAGGGACGCACACCCATGTGGAAGAAGAAATCTATATTTTGGGACCTACCCTATTGGAAAGACCTAGTGGTGCGCTCTGCAATCGACGTGATGCACGTGACGAAGAATCTTTGCGTGAACCTACTAGGATTCTTGGGCGTGTATGGGAAGACAAAAGATACACTGGAGGCACGGGAGGACCAGCAACGTGTGCACGAAAGCGACGACATGCATCCAAAGCAGTATCAAGGTTCTGCCAGCTACACTCTTACCAAAAAAGAGGAGGAAATCTTCTTTGAATGCCTGCTCAGTATGAAGATGTCATCTGGCTTCTGGTCGAATATAAAGGGAATAATAAACATGGTAGAGAAAAAATTCCAGAACCTAAAGTCTCATGACTGCCACGTGATTATGATGCAACTGCTTCCGGTTGCATTGAGGGGGCTTCTACTGGGAAACATTCGATTAGCCATTGTGAAGCTATGTGCATTCCTCAATGCAATCTCTCAGAAGGTAATCGATTCAAACATCCTACCAATGTTACGAAATGATTTGGTGCAATGTCTTGTCAGCTTCGAGTTGGTGTTCCCACCATCCTTCTTCAATATCATGACTCACGTCCTAGTTCATCTAGTCAACGAGATTGCCATTTTGGGTCCTGTATTTGTACACAATATGTTCCCCTTTAAGAGGTTCATGGGAGTCTTGAAAAAATATGTTCGTAATCGTGCTAGGCCAGAAGGAAGCATCTCCACTAACCATTAAACATAGGAGGTCATTGGGTTTTGTGTTGACTTTTTTCCTGACCTTTAGTCGATTGGTATCCCTAAATCGCGGTATGAGGGGAGACTGAGTGGAGAAGGCACACTAGGAGCAAAATAAATAATATGTAGGGACGGGCATTCTTGGGCGTAAGCACACTACACAGTTCTACAGAATTATACCTTGGTGGCCCCGTATATGAATGAACACAAGAATATTCTACGCTGGACACACCCGGAGGAGTCTGATGACTGGATTACACGTGAACACATCGGGACTTTCGGCGGTTGGTTGCAAATGCATCTCATGCGTCACAACACTATTGTAGATGACCTGTACTTGTTGTCCAGGACACCATCTTCGACTCTATTGACTTACCAAGGGTACGAGATAAATGGTAATACATTTGACAAGATTGCCCAAGATAAAAAGAGCACCAACCAAAACAGTGGTGTACGCTTTGATGCAACAATCACCAATAGGGCAAATGACACATATTATGGTTATATAGAGGAGATATGGGAACTTGACTATGGACATGAATTTAAGGTCCCTTTGTTTCGGTGCAAATGGGTCAATCTATCTGGAGGCGGCATACAGTTAGAACCGCAGTACGGAATGACAATAGTAGATCTCAACAATCTTGGGTACACAAAGGAACCATTCGTCCTAGCCAATTATGTGGCGCATGTTTTCTATGTGAAGGACATGTCTACCAAACCGAGAAAAAAAAGATAAGGAAGCGGATACATCAAACGATGAGCCAAAGCGAAACATAGTTCTTTCAGGAAAAAGAAACATCATGGGAGTGGAGGGATAGACACACATGTCTAAAGATTATGAAAAGTTTCATGAAATTCCTCCCGTCAAAGTGAAGTCTAACCCAAGCATCTTGTTAAACGATCAAGATTATCCATGGCTACGGCGCAATAAGCAAGGTACGTACGCGAAGAAAAAGTGAAGACTTTCTCTCCACAACTATTCTGATGATGGATTTCATCTAGAATATCACTGTAGTTACATGTGAAGAAATGCAATCCTTTTGTAATAGATGAGTTTTCGTCCGAAACCCTCATACTTTGAAAGAGATTGCCTACTTTGTACTCGAAGTGCATCCAATTTTTCCTGTAACCCTCTCAACTTTTTAGAACATGATATGTGGGTGAAATTATGATACCATGCCAAATTTTAACCATTTCAGAGCTCATTTGGAGTGCTTTTCAAATCAGGGTCATTTTAGCTCAAAATAAATCATGAAATGCATGAAAAATAGCAAATGAAGTCACAAAATTGTTGAAAAGTGATGATGTGGCTTTGAATGGTGCATATCGAATGCAGGAAAAATCTTGAGTTAAAATATATTTAAAAAATTGAAATCCCATTGTAATAGACGTTTTTTCGTCCGAAACCCTGATATTTCGAAAGAGATTGTCCAGTTTGTACACAAAGTGCATCCAATTTTTCCTGTAACCCTCTCAAGTTTTTAGCACATGCTATGTGGGTGAAATTATGATAGCATGCCAACTTTCAACCATTTCAAAGTTCATTTGTAGTGCTTTTCAAATCAGGGTCATTTTAGCTCAAAATAAATAATGAATTGCATGAAAATTAACAAATGAAGTCAGAAAAGGGTTGAAAAGTGATGGTGTGGCTTTTAATGGTGCATATCGAATGCAAGAAAAGTATTGAGTTAAAATATGTTTAAAAAATTCAAATCCCTTTGTATTAGACGTGTTTTCGTGTGAAACCCTGATACCTCGAAAGAGATTGTCTAGTTTGTACACGAAATGCACCCAGTTTTTCCTGGAACCCTCTCAAGTTTTTAGCACATGCTATGTGAGTGAAATTATAATACCATGCGAACTTTCAATCTTTCCAGAGTTTGTTTGCAATGCTTTTCAAATTCAGGGTCATTTTAGCTCTAAACAAATCATGAAATGTATGAAAAATAGCAAACAAAGTCACAAAAGGGTTGAAAAGTGATGATGTGGCTTTGAATGGTGCATATCGAATGCAGGAAAAGTCTTGAGTTAAAATATTTTAAAAAAATTAAAATCCCTTTGTAATAGACGTGTTTTTGTCTCATCAAAGTTGCTTAACTTAATATTATATAAAATTTATGCAACTAAAATTATCAAAGTTATTTTTGTTAAAAAAAATTAATAGGAAAAAGAATATTCATAATGTATTTTTTGTTAAAAAAATTAATAGCAAGAAGAATATTCATAAAGTATTTTTTGTTACAAAAATTAATAGCAAAAATTTTCATAAAGTATTTTTTGCTAAGAACTTTTAATATGCAAAACAATAACATAAATAAATGCCTACCTACTAGGCCACCATGGCCTGCATACGACTAGTAACCCAATATACATGGGCCAGGACGCAGGCCCACGGGGCAAGTAGGCCAACAGGGCGGACACAGTTAGGCATGCAATGCCTACGATAGAGAGGAGCTCGAGACGGTAGGTGCAGCCACGCTTATAAAGCAGTACAAGTGTTCCTCGCTCGGCGAGGTGGGACTAAACTCCCACCGTGCCAGGAACAGGGCTTTAGTCCCGGTTGGTGGATCGAACCGGGACTAAAGGGCCTTTAGTCCCGGTTGGATCCACCAACCAGGACTAAAGCCCTGGGCTTCCCGCCCTTTCGCCTGGTGAAAATTCACCTTTCGTCCTGGTTGGTGGCTCGAACCGGGACTGATGGGGGGTCTTTAATCCCGGTTGGAGCCATCAACCGGGACTAAATGTTTGGGTATATAAGTGGACCATCTACAGTTTTCAATCTCCATCTCCCCCGATGGGGCCGGAGAAAACCTCGATGCCATCCCCGTCGCCATCCCCGTTGCCGCCACCCGACGCCCTCGCCAGCCCCAGCCCGCTCCCCTCCTCCTAGGCGAGCCGCCCGCCACACCGCCGTTCCCCTCCTCCTACTCCCCCGGCGGAAGCAGTATCCAAAATCCATGGAGTCTCATATATAATTTGGTTCATAGGATATACTAGCTAGCGTGTAGTACTCCTACCTAATCAATGAATAGCTAGGATTATCATAGGATATAATTATCATAGGAGATTATATAGATAAATTGGACAGAAACAAAAAAAACATACCTTAATTAGTCCTCCTTTTGGTTCATATATAGGATAGGATTATCATAGGAATATATAGAAAATTTGTAGGAAACGAGATGACATGCATCTCAAACCGTATGAGTAGGATTAGAAAAAGATATGTCATTTTGGTTCACATGATAGAAATTTTTCCATTGAGTCTAGGCTCTTTTTTTGTTTTCCTTTGAAATGTGGAGGATATGAATCAATCCTATGTAGGGATAGGAATGCATATTAAATATGGTATTGTTATTGTTGTTAAATAAAATGATATTTGCTATATAGCCACAATTTGTTCTCGTCGACGATGCCAATCCCACATCCTCGTCATCGACTCGGCACCGACAACCAGTTTGAGAGGCGCCATGTCTGGGACTGGGCTCCGTCGGGCTAGCACTGGGAGGTGCTACCTTCCGGGGTGCGTAGCTTGGTGAGAAATCCGGGTCTCGTCGTTGACCCGGAGCTTCTTTGATGGCGGTCGCATGGGCCACTATCGGTGCAGAGGGAGCCGACCCCCGTGGAGGTGGTACGTCGTCGTGTTAGGGAGGAGGACGGGAACGTCCGTCGCTACATGGCCGCGTTGGATGCCAGGTTCACCAATTACCTGGCAGGTTATTCAGGGATCTCACCCGAGCTATGATCCGGCGTTGGTTCCTTCTCTTGGGTTGTCCATCGCCTATGCCTCGAGACGTTAACTCGATCTGTATTAATTAATGATATTATATGATAATAAGCTATATTAGCGATAACATTCGATGCTTCATTAACTGGATTATTCAAGATGTATTAGTGATATTATATGAAGAGTTCCCGACGATCGCCGGTGATATCATGTGTATTAGTGATATTATATGATGATCTTGGTTAAAAAATTTGCCGTCGATTTTTAATCTTAGAATCATGAACACAGGAAATGTCGACGTCGTCTGACGACGATAGGATCCCTCAATGCCCTTTGTGCTGGGATGACAGGGGTATATGCGACATTTATTCTCACCTGGATAACGATAGGTCGTTCACCGTCAAGCTAACAAAAGAATTTAGTATTATTACGGTATGTATAGATGACATGTATTTTTTGTTAATGATGTATGACGTGTTTTTTTGCTTTAATTAACCTTAATTTTCTTTTGTACAATTCGACTAGTGTGTTCCTGTCATGCAAAATTCGTTGTCTTTAACAAGTTCCATTTCAAAAAGAAGGATAGTATAGAGCCTAAGATAGCTCACCTAAGAACAGAGCATTACACTTTTGTTGTTAAGGTGAGAAATAACGAAGATCACACATAGTTTGCTTGTTCTAATTGGAGAGCATTTTTGAACACGTATGTGTTGGATGAGGACATGAACATTATGTTCGATCTTGGTAATGACGATGTTCGTAATAATAATGTAGATATTTGGGTGCATGCGTACGATGACTTGATTCTGGTGCTACCTCCAGGTGCGTTTGTCAGCAGATTTTGTTGGAAATATGCCCTAGAGGCAATGATAAATTAATTATTATCACATTTCCTTGTTCATGATAATCGTTTATTATACATGCTAGAATTGTATTGATCGGAAACTCAGATACATGTGTGGATACATAGACAACACCTTGTTCCTAGTATGCCTCTAATAGACTAGCTCGTTGATCAAAGATGGCTATGGTTTCCTAATCATGGACATGAGATGTCATTTGATAATGGGATCACATCATTAGGAGAATGATGTGATGGACAAGACCCAAACTACAAACGTAGCATATGATCGTGTCAGTTTATTGCTACTGTTTTCTGCATGTTAAGTATCTGTTCCTATGACCATGAGATCATGCAACTCACTGACACCGGAGGAGTGCCTTGTGTGTATCAAACGTCGCAAAGTAACTGGGTGACTATAAATGTACTCTACAGGTATCTCCGAGGGTGTCCTTTGAGATGGCATGAATCAAGACTGGGATTAGTTACTCCGTGTGACGGAGAGGTATCTCGGGGCCCACTCGGTAATACAACATCACAATAAGCCTTGCAAGCAATGTGACTAAGTGTTAGTCACGGGATCTTGTATTACGGGACGAGTGAAGAGACTTGCCGGTAACGAGGTTGAACTAGATATGGAGATACCAATGACCAAATCTTGGGCAAGTAACATACCGAAGAACAAAGGGAACATCATACGAGATTAACTGAATCCTTGACATAGAGGTTCGACCGATAAAGATCTTCGTAGAATATGTAGGGACCAATATGGGCATCCAGGTCCCGCTATTGGTTATTGACCGTAGAGGTGTCTCGGTCATGTCTACATAGTTATCGAACCCGCAGGGTCCGCACACTTAAGGTTCGGTGACGTTTCGGTAGTATAGAGTTATGTATGGTGGTGATCGAAGGTTGTTCGGAGTCCCGGATGAGATCCCGGACGTCACGAGGTGCTCCGGAATGGTCTGTAGGTAAATATTGATATATAGGAAGTTGTTGGGGGATATAACCCCGTGGTGAGACCCGCCCAGAAGGTTCCGGGTCACACTTG
The DNA here is from genome assembly GCA_022496015.1 of Hordeum marinum. NCBI lineage: Eukaryota > Viridiplantae > Streptophyta > Magnoliopsida > Poales > Poaceae > Hordeum > Hordeum marinum. Next base: position 503,413,651 of record CM039676.1, read on the forward strand.
GTGGCTCATGGACCGGCCCGGGGATGGGCCTTGACAACTCAAGCCCAAGATGTTTTGGTGGCTTGCCATGATGGGCTAAGGTGAGGCCCAGATGGAGAAGGTATGAAGACCCGGGCGGATAAGCCACCCGGAGACAGCTCGCTCAAGAAGGCAAGACAATGTAGAGATAGACTCGGACATGTTGTGAGAGTCGGTTACGACTTGTATGACCCGTGGTCTTGACCTCCTATATAAAGGTGAGACCCAGGGCAACTTAGACAGAGACTAGCTAATCGAGAATTAGGTCAAGCAATCTGCTCCCTTGTAATTGATACTCAAGCAATACAAACACAAGCAGGACGTAGGCTTTTACCTCTACTTGAGGGGCCAAACCTGGGTAAATCCGTGTCCTTCGTCCCGATCAACCCCTTTGAGTCCATCACCTTAGCGATGGCCTCGGATCTAAGTCCTCGGACATCTGCCGTGACAAAACCATGACAGTTGGCGCCCACCATGGGGCTAGCACTCGGTGGTGTTGAGTTCTCGAAGGTCTCTCTCCCAGGGTTCGAGGGATACGTGGTCGGAAGGATGAGCAAGAGTCGCCACGGCCGACTCTACATGATGGCGCCGACTAGGGCCCTGAAGCCGACTCTATCAAATACGGATTCCGAGTTCCCTTTGGCGGAATCCACGTCTTAATTGGCAAGGTGGACGGATCTACACCCGGGCCGGACGTTTGCACCAACATCGTCGAGCCGACTCAGGGCGCACAACCTGCCCAACATGCGCGGCCCGCCTGTGCTAACTCAGGCCGGAAGCGTGTCTTCGTGGGCTTCACTCAAGGTATGGATCTTGAGGCTTCTATGTCACATGAGACTCTTGTTTATTCGGAGGACGGGTCTTCGGGCGGAGAGGCAGAATCGATCTACCAGCTTCATGATACGTCTCCAACATATCTATAATTTTTTATCGTTCCATGCTATTATATTATCAACTTTGGATGTTTTCTATGCATGAATATGCTATTTTATATTATTTTTGGGACTAACTTATTAATCCAGTGCCCAATGCCAGTTCCTGTTTTTTTCCGTGTTTTTGACCTTTTTTAGATAGGAATATCAAACGGAGTCCAAATGGAATAAAACTTTCGCCATGATTTTTTATGGAAAATATGAAAAATACCGGAAGAAAAAGATACCGGAGAGGCGGCCCGAGGGAGTCACGAGCCTGGGAGCGCGGGGCCCCCTGGCCGCGTCTAGGGGGCTCGTGACCTCGTCGTGCCACCTCTCGACTTGTTCCCGACTCCAGACGGCCTTATAAATACGGAAACCCTCAGAAATAAACCTAGATCGCAAGTTCCGCCGCCCCAGACCTCCAGAGCCACCAAAAACCAATCGGGAGACTGTTCCGGCATCCCGCCGGAGGGGAATTCATCGCCGGTGGCCATCTTCATCAACACCATTGCCTCTCCGATGATGAGTGAGTAGTTCACCTCAGACCTACGGGTCCATAGCTAGTAGCTAGATGGCTTCCTCTCTCTCTCTCTTTGATCTTCAATACAAAGTTCTCCATGATCTTCATGGTGATCTATCCGATGTAATCTTCTTGTGCGGTGTGTTTGTTGAGATCTGATGAATTGTGGATTTATGATCAGATTATCTATGAATATTATTTGAATCTATTCTGAATTCTCATATGCATGATTTCATATCCTTGTAATTCTCTTCGAGTTATGGTTTTCATTTGGCCAACTTGATCTATAGTTATTGCAATAGGAGAAGTGCTTGGTTTTGGGTTCATACCGTGCGGTGTCCTCACCTAGTGACATAAGGGGTAGCGAGGCACGCATCATGTTGTTGCCATCAAGGGTAAAAAGATGGGGTTTATATCATATGCATGAATCTATCCCTCTACATCATGTCATCTTGCTTAAAGAGTTACTCCGTTTATCATGAACTTAATACACTAGATGCATGCTGGATAGCAGTCAATGTGTGGAGTAATAGTAGTAGATGCAGAAAGTATCGGTCTACTTGTCTTGGATGAGATGCCTATATGTATGATCATTGCCTTAGATATCATCATGACTTTGCGCTATTCTATCAATTGCTCAACAGTAATTTGTTCACCCACAGTAATACTTGCTTTCATGAGAAAAGCCTCTAGTGAACACTATGGCCCCCGGGTCTATTTTACACATTATATATTCAGATCTAAACATCAAAAACACTAAAAATATGTTGCTGCAATTTTATTTACTAATTTATATTCATCTACTATCACTATCAGATCTCACTTTGCAAACAATCGTGAAGAGATTGACAACCTCTTTATCGCGTTGGGTGCAAGTTTGTTGGTGTTTGTGCAGGTTCCTTGTTGCTCCATCTTGATACTCCTACTGGATTGATACCTTGGTTCTCAAAATGAGGGAAATACTTACCGCTACCTTGCTGCATCACCCTTTCCTCTTCAAGGGAAAAACCAACGCAAGTCAAGAAATCTCACATCAACTAGCCAATTTCTGGTGACATTGTGGAGAAGTAGCAGGAAGTATTTCTGGCACCGTTGCCGGGGAGTATTCAAGTGAAGCATATCTACAAGTACCTATCACAAACTCATCTCTTGCATTTACATTATTTTCCATTTGCCTCTCGTTTTCCTCTCCCCCACCTCTAAAACAAAATTTACAAAAACATTTGCCTTTCTTTATTCGCCCTTTTTCGTTTGGCTTTTCGTTGCTATGTTTTCTTGTGTTGCCTTTTGCCCTCTATTTTCTTGCATCTTCGCTTGCTAAAAATCTATTGATATGGATCCTCATCTACTTGCTAATCTTTTCAAAAAACCAAATTGTGATGAACAATTTGCTAGTGAGTTGAGTGCACTTGACTATCTCTATGGAGTTTTGTTTGAAAATCATGAATCTGAAAATTTTGATGAAGTGTTGAAAGAAGAAAATTATAAAGTGATTCCTGATATCTCCTTGAATGAAAAGCATGATTTCCATGTTGTTAGTATGAATTCTCTGAATATCCATGATGCTAATGATATGCAAAACTACAAGCTTGGGGATGCTCTGCTTAATGAAGATGATATTCTTTGTTCCCCATGTTTTGGTGATGACCCTTATGCTATAATTGATCATGAGAAGAATGCTTTGTGTGATAGTTATATTGTAAGATTTCTTCATGATGTTACTGAAAATTACTATGAGAGAGGAACATATGCTTTTACATATTGCAATAATATCAAGTTTCCTCTCTATGTGTTCAACGTTTCGAAGTTATGCTTGTTTTGACTTCCTATGCTAGTTAATTCTTGTTTCCATAAATTGTTTGCTCACAAAATCCCTATGCATAGGAAGTGGGTTAGACTTAAAAGTGTTTTTTCCATTCATGATGCTCTTTTGCATATCTCAACTACTACTTTTTATGTGAGCATCATTGAAATCGGTAAGCCTAGCTAGGGGCGTTAAACGACAGCGCTTGTTGGGAGGCAACCCAATGAATAGGTTTATTTTTCCTCTTTTACTTTCTGTTTTGTTGAGTTAACACCATAATGATTCTGTTATGATTGTGTTTTTTATGTTTCAATTAGTGTTTGTGCCAAGTAGAACCTTTATGATTAGTTTTGGTGATAGTTGTTTAATCACGCTAGAAAAAGACAGAAACTTTGTGCTCACGAAATTATTTTTAATTTCTGTCCAGAAAGAGCTTTTGAGTTGATTATTTTTGCCACTGATTGATATGCAAATTGACCTAATTTTCGTAATTGTTTCAGAATTTTTGAGTTAACGGAGGTATACGAAATATACAGATTGCTACAGACTATTTTGTTTTTGACAGATTCTTTTTTGTTGTGTTGATTGCTTATTTTGATGAAACTATGGGTAGTATCGGGGGGTAAGAGCCATGGAGAAGTGAGAATAGAGTAATATAACATCAATCGAAATGGAAATTAAAGTTCACTACAGTACCTCAAAGTTGGTGGTTTGTTTTCTTATGCTAATGCTATCACGAGTTTCTGTTTAAGTTTTGTGTTGTGAAGTTTTCAAGTTTTGGGTGATGTTCTTATGGACAATGGAATAAATAGTGGAAAGAGCCTAATCTTGGGGATGCCCAAGGCATCCCAAGCCAAATTCAAGGACACCAAAAAGCCTAATCTTGGGGATGCCCCGGGAAGGCATCCCCTCTTTCGTCTTCAATCCATCGGTAACGTTACTTGGAGCTATATTTTTATTCACCACATGATATGTGTTTTGCTTGGAGCGTCGTGTATTATAAGTCTTTGTTTTTTTGTCACAATCATCCTTGCTGCACACCTTTTGAGAGAGACATGCACTCATCGTGAATTTGTTAGAATACTCAATGATCTTCACTTATATCTTTTGAGCTTGGCAATTTAGCTCACATGAGCTTCACTTATATCTTTTGAGCATGGTAAATTTGCTCACATGTGCTTCACTTATATATTTTGAGCTAGATAATTTGCTCTAGTGCTTCACTTAAATCTTTGTAGAGCACGGCGGTGTCATATTTTGTAGAAATACAAACTCTCAAATCTTCACTTATATCATTTTGAGAGTGATCTATCTAGATAACTTGGTAATTGGCGTGTGTTATGAAATTAGTCCTAAATATGATAGGAATCCAAAGAGGATATAATAAAAACTTTCATATTCAAGTGCATTGATTAGTAAGATAAGTTTGATTCCTTGCATCTACTTTTGAGATATGGATATGGTAATATTAGAGTTATGTTAGTAGGGTATTGTGAATCTAGAAATACTTGTGTTGAAGTTAGTGATTCCCGTAACATGCACGTATGGTGAACCGCTATGTTAGGAAGTCGGAGAATAATTGATTTATTGATTGTCATCCTTTGTGTAGAGGTCGGGATGGCGTGATGGTTAACGCCTACCAACCCTTCCCCTAGGAGTATGCGTTTAGCACTTTGTTTCAATTACTAATAAAACTTTTGCAATAAGTATATGAGTTCTTCATGACTAATGTGAGTCCATGGTATAGATGCACTTTCACCTTCCACCATTGCTACCCTCTCTAGTGTCGCGCAACTTTCGCCGGTGCACAAACCCACCATTGCCTTCCTCAAAACAGCCACCATACCTACCTATTATGGCATTTTCATAGGCATTACAAGATATATTGCCATGCAACTTTCACCGTTCCATTTATTATGACATGCACCATCATTTTCATATTGCTTTGCATGATCGTAGGATATCTAGCATGATGTTTTCATGGCTTGTCCGTTTCTTGATGTCATTGCTACGCTAGATCATAGCACATCTCGGTACACCTCCGGAGGCATTCATATAAAGTCATACATTGTTCTAAGTATTGAGTTGTAAGTAAATAAAAGTGTGATGATCATCATTATTAGAGCATTGTCCCATGTGAGGAAATAAAAGAGGCCAAAGATCCCGACCAAATAAAAGAGGCCAAAGAGCCCAAACAAAAAAAGAGAGAAAAATAGAGAAGGGACAATGCTACTATCTTTTACCACACTTGTGTTGCAAATAGCACCATGTTCTTCATGACAGAGAGTCTCTTGTTTTGTCACTTTCGTATGCTAGTGCAAATTTTCATTATATAACTTGGCTTGTATATTCCAATGACGGGCTTCCTCAAATTGCCCTAGGTCTTCATGAGCAAGCAAGTTGGGTGCACACCCACTAGTTTTCATTTGTGAGCTTTCATACACTTATAGCTCTAGTGCATCCGTTACATGGCAATCACTACTCATTCACATTGATATCTATTGATGGGCATCTCCATAACCTGTTGATACGCTGAGTTAATGTGACCATCTCCTCCTTTTTGCCTCACAACCTCCACCACACTCTATTCCACTTATAGTGCTATACCCATGGCTCACGCTCATGTATTGCGTGAGAGTTGAAAAAGTTTGAGAAAGTAAGAGTGCGAAAACAATTACTTGGCCAATACCGGGGTTGTGCATGATTTAAATTCGTTGTGTGGGGATGATGGAGCATAGCCAGACTATATGATTTTGTAGGGATAACTTTCTTTGGCCTTGTTATTTCGAAAGTTCATGATTACTTTGCTATTATGCTTGAAGTATTATTGTTTTCATGTCAATATTAAACTATTGTTTTGAATCTTACGGATCTGAACATTTATGCCACAATAAAGAGATTACATAAACAAATATGTTGGGTAGCATTCCACCTCAAAAATTCGTTCTTTATCACTTCCCTAGTCGAGGACGAGCAGGAGTTAAGCTTGGGGATGCTTGATACGTCTCCAACATATCTATAATTTTTGATCGTTCCATGCTATTATATTATCAACTTTGGATGTTTTCTATTTATGAATATGCTATTTTATATTATTTTGGGGACTAACTTATTAATCTAGTGCCCAGTACCAGTTCCTGTTTTTTCCATGTTTTTGACCTTTTTCAAATAGGAATATCAAACAGAGTCCAAATGGAATAAAACTTTCGCCGTGATTATTTATGGAAAATATGAAAAATACCGGAATAAAAAGATACCGAAGAGGCGGCCCGAGGGAGTCACGAGCCTGGGAGGCGCGGCCCCCTGGTCGCGGCTAGGGGGCTCGTGACCTCCTCGTGCGACCTCTCGACTTGTTCCCGACTCCACACAGCCTTATAAATACGGAAACCCTCAGAAATAAACCTAGATCGCAAGTTCCGCTGCCACAGACCTCGAGAGCCACCAAAAACCAATCGGGAGACCGTTCTGGCATCCTTCCGGAGGGGAATTCATCGCCGGTGTCCATCTTCATCAACACCATTGCCTCTCCGATGATGCGTGAGTAGTTCACCTCAGACCTACGGGTCCATAGCTAGTAGCTATATGGCTTCCTCTCTCTCTTTGATCTTCAATACAAAGTTCTCCATGATCTTCATGGTGATCTATCCGATGTAATCTTCTTGTGCGGTGTGTTTGTTGAGATCCGATGAATTGTGGATTGATGATCGGATTATCTATGAATATTATTTGAGTCTATTCTTAATTCTTATATGCATGATTTCATATCCTTGTAATTCTCTTCGAGTTATGGGTTTCGTTTGGCCAACTTGATCTATAGTTCTTGCAATCGGAGAAGTGGTTGGTTTTGGGTTCGTACCGTGCGGTGTCCTCACCTAGTGATAGAAGGGGTAGCGAGGCACACATCGTGTTGTTGCCATGAAGGGTAAAAAGATGGGGTTTATATCATATGCATGAATCTATCCCTCTACATCATGTCATCTTGCTTAAAGCGTTACTCCGTTTATCATGAACTTAATACACTAGATGCATGCTGGATAGCGGTCGATGTGTGGAGCAATAGTAGTAGATGCAGAAAGTATCGGTCTACTTGTCTCGGACGTGATGCCTATATGTATGATCATTGCCTTAGATATCGTCATGACGTTGCCCTATTCTATCAATTGCTCAACAGTAATTTGTTCACCCACCGTAATACTTGCTTTCATGAGAGAAGCCTCTAGTGAACACTATGGCCCCCGGGTCTATTTTACACATTATATATTCAGATCTAAACACCAAAAACACTAAAAATACGTTGCTGCAATTTTATTTACTAATTTATATTCATCTACTATCACTATCAGATCTCACTTTGCAAACAATCGTGAAGAGATTGACAACCTCTTTATCGCGTTGGGTGCAAGTTTGTTGGTGTTTGTGCAGGTTCCTTGTTGCTCCATCTTGAACTCCTACTGGATTGATACCTTGGTTCTCAAACTGAGGGAAATACTTACCGCTACCTTGCTGCATCACCCTTTCCTCTTCAAGGGAAAAACCAACGCAAGTCAAGAAATCTCACATCAACTATCCAATTTCTGGTGAGGTTGTGAAGAATTAGCACTTCACAACGGTGGGCTCGGGGGCTATGACAAGCGTTACCCAGAGCCGGAGAGTTCTGAGACAGACGGTCACGGGCTGCCGATTCATGCAGCCGTATTCATGACGAAGTCAGCGCCGGGCATGAGCAACACAGCCGCCGGAGCAGCAGACACAGGCGCTGACCCGCCGTCGCCGGCTCAGGTTCTTCTGGATCTAATGAATGAGCTTGCAACCCTGATGGCCACTAAAGTCACACCAGATAATCAAGCCGCCCGGAACATGGAGATCACAAGGCTTAAGGACCGGATGGCGGAGGTCCAACAGGGGATTGCCGAGTTAAAGGCTCAGATGGATGCGGAGGCAGAGCGCCTTAAGACAGATGCTTTCCGCCTTGAGCTAGAGCAGCAATTAGCATCTGCGATGCACCGGATGAGACATCAGTCTTGCTTACTAGAACAGTATGAGGCCAGGAATCTCTTTAACAGGCCAGGAACGGGACGGACAATGGATGCGCCTGGAAGTCGTCCGGCGGCTCGACAACAGCTTAACCCGCCCCGACGAAACCAGGCCTCACCAGTGGCTTTTCCAACGCCGGCACGTCATTATTCCAACCCGACAGAGAACATGGTGGCGGCAGCAACCCAGCTTGAAACGATCCCAATTCCTGATAAGGCGCCCTTTGCAGAAGAGGTGCGGAACGCCATTGGATACCTTCAAACGGCGATGGCCCAGCAAGAGAAATATGCCTATAGCCGGAGCCGCGTGCATTCAACCCCCTCCCCTATCGCAGCTTTAGCCAGCGCTATGAGTCGCCGGCGGCTTCCAGCAGCGATCGACATCGGGGCCCTCCAGGGGATGATCAGGCGGCTCTAGATGAAATAGGCGCTCGTAGACCGGGCGAGGAGGCAGCGAGAGGCGGCAGCAGCGGCTCACCAAGAGCCTGCACCTTCCGTCTCAGTTGGAGCAGGAGTGACCACCAGGGCCGTAGGCGTGCCATGATTGGTGCCGGCTCTATGAAACGAGCGGCTGCCAAAGGATTTCAAAGGTCCTCGCAAGGTCCCGAATTACACTGCCGACTTACCTCAAGAGGCCTGGATCGAAAGCTATGAGCTCGCTATGGAGATGTTGGATGTCAATGACGCAGTATGTGCCAAATATTTTATTATGATGTTGGAAGGGCCGATTCGCACATGGTTGAAGGGTTTGCCACCCAACACCATTAACTCCTGGGCCGATTTAAAGGCGAAGTTCATCAAAAAAAATTGAAGGAACGTGCAAGCAGCCCATGACGATCGTGGATTTGGATCACTGTGTGCAACAGGAAAATGAGTCAGCTCATCATTGGGTCCAATGAGTTTCAAATATCATCCACTCATCTGAGCAGATCACGACGGCTCAAGTGGTTCTGATCCTGGAAAAGAATTGACACTTTATACCTCTGAAGCAGAAGCTTGGCCGACTCAAGCGTACGTGTCAAGACATGGGGGAGCTCATGGTGGCTCTCACCAAATACGCCGACTCGGATAATACGGAGGATCTAGGCTTTGATGAGGAGAAAATTGATCAGGGTAAAAAGAATAACCATGGCAAGGGCACGGTAGGCAATGGTAACCAAAGCAAGAGGAAGAAACCGGATGGCAGGTCAGAATTGGTGACCAACGCCAGCACCGACAACAATCGTCCCAAGGGCAATGGGAAATTTAGACCACCTTTTAATAAGAGTAAGACTCCCTTCAACTTGGAGGAAATGCTTAACAAGCCTTCTCCGGAGCACAGCTAGCCTGACAGACTGACGGGTCACACGTGGGGCAACTGTCACATCATGCAGAAGTTCAAAGACTATAGCATGCGACAGCATAAGAAAGATGGTAGTGACTCGCCCGGCGGTTCTGGACCAGGCGGGTCAGGAGCCGGGTTTGGATCCAACGGCTCAGGATCTGGTCATCACGGCCAGGGCAACCAGGGAGGACATCATCAGCACCCTGGTCAAAACAACCAATAGCATCATAATCAATCTGGGTATCAGAGTAACCCAAAGCAGCTCAGTTCAGTCCAGTATCATGTTTTTATGACTAGCCTTAACAAGCAGGATCAGAAGTTGCGCAAGCTAACTGTTAATGAGATCGCACCAGCTCTACCGCAATACTTGAGGTGGTCTGAGTATGACGTAACATGGAGCCGGAGGGATCACCCTCCGCGTGTTGATGACCTGGGGCGGATAGCCTTGGTAGTTGCCCCCCAAGTGGGAGGATACATGTTAAATAAGGTACTTATGGATGGTGGCAGTAGCATCAATATCCTGTACTATGACACCTTTCGGCGGATGAAACTAGTTGACACGGACCTTAGGCCCTCCTCGATGGTATTCCATGCTGTGGTGCCTGGCAAGTCGGCTTACCCGTGGGTAGGATCTCTTTGGAAGTTGCCTTTGGTGATGAGCACAACTACAGGGTGCAATCCTTGTGGTTTGAAGTGGTCAAAATCAACAGCCCCTATCATGCTTTGTTTGGGCGGCCGGCTTACGCCAAGTTCATGGCTAGGCCCTGCTATGTTTATTTGCAGCTCAAGATGCTCGGGTTAAAAGGAACGATTACTGTTCCTGGTGATCGGAACACGGCTATTGAGTGTGACGAAGGAGACTCGTCTTACGCAGAATCAAGTTGTGCTGAGGTAGAGCTCAAGTTTTACAAGGAAAATGTTAACCCAGAGGACATGACTCCACTGAAAAAGCCTACCACAGAGGTTGAACCGCCCCTCAAATTTTCGGCGGATGATACCAAGTTGGTGGATTTCAATCCAGGCGACTCATCTCAGCAGTTTACTATTGGGGCCAATATGGATCCCTGATACGTCCATTTTGCATCATACTTTTGTATTGATATTTATCGGATTATGAGTTGTTATTACACATTATGGTACAATACCTCTCTTATTTTACAAGGTTTACATGAAGAGGGAGAATACCGGCAGCTGGAATTCTGGGCTGGAAAAGGAGCAAGTTTGATGTCTATTCTGCACAACTCCAAAAGCCGTGAAAATCAATGAGGAATTATTTTGGAATATATAAAAAATAATGGGCGGAAGAAATACCAGAGGGGAGCCACCAGGAGGCCACGAGCCTGCGAGGCGCGCCCTACCCCCTAGGCGCGCCTAGGGGGCTCGTGGCCCCCTGTAGCCCCTCTGCCCCCATCTTCTCCTATATGAAGGGTTTCATCCCAAAAAAATCAAGACAGAGCTTTCGGGGAGAAACGCCGCCGCCACGAGGCGGAACTTGAGCAGAACCAATCTAGAGCTCGGGCAGGGCCGTCCTGCCGAGGAAACTTCTCTCCCGGAGAGGGAAATCGTCGCCATCGTCATCACCAACACTCATCTCATCGGAGGGGACCCATCTCCATCAACATCTTCATCAGCACCATCTCATCTCCAAACCCTAGTTCATATCTTGTATCCAATCTCCGTCTCGCAACTCCTATTGGTACTTGTAACGTTGCTAGTAGTGTTAATTACTCCTTGTAGTTGATGCTAGTTGGTTTACTTGGTGAAAGATCATATGTTCAGATCCTTAATGCTGTTCAATACCTCTCTGATCATGAACATAATCATGCTTTGTGAGTAGTTATGTTTGTTCCTGAGGACATGGGATAAGTCTTGCTAATAGTAGTCATGTGAATTTGGTATTCGTTCGATATTTTGATGTGTTGTATGTTGTCTCTCCTCTAGTGGTGTTATGTGAACGTCGACTACATGACACTTCACCATTATTTGGGCCTAGAGGAAGGCATTGGGAAGTAATAAGTAGATGATGGGTTGCTAGAGTGACAGAAGCTTAAACCCTAGTTTATGCGTTGCGTCGCAAGGGGCTCATTTGGATCCACTAGTTTAATGCTATGGTTAGATTTAGTCTTAATTCTTCTTTCGTAGTTGCGGATGGTTGCGAGAGGGTTTAATCATAAGTGGGATGTTTGTCCAAGTAAGGACAACACCCAAGCACCGGTCCACCCACATACCAAACTATCAAAGTAGCGATCGCGAATCATATGAACATGATGAAAACTAGCTTGACAATAATTCCCATGTGTCCTTGGGAGCGCTTTACTTTAGATAAGTGTTCGTTCAGGCTTGTCCCTTGCTACATAAGGGATTGGGCCATATTGCTGCACCTTTGTTACTATTGTTATTTGCTACCCGTTACAAATTATCTTATCACACAACTATCTGTTACCGACAATTTCAGTGCTTGCAGAGAATACCTTACTGAAAACCGCTTGTCATTTCCTTCTGCTCCTCGTTGGATTCGACACTCTTACTTATCGAAAGGACTACGATAGATCCCCTATAATTGTGGGTCATCAAGACTCTTTTCTAGTGCCGTTGCTGTGGAGTGAAGCGCCTTTGGTAAGTGGAATTTGGTAAGGAAACATTTATATAGTGTGCTGAAATTTATTGTCACTTGTCACTATGGAAACTAATCCTTTGAGGGGCTTGTTCAGGGTATCTTCAGCTCAACCGGAAGCACAAAGAGTTGCTCCTCAACCTACTGCACCTACTGAAAATATTTATTATGAGATTCCTTTGGGTATGCTAGAGAAACTGTTGGCTAATCCTTTTACAGGAGATGGAACATCACATCCCGACTTGCATCTAATCTATGTAGATGAAGTTTGTGGTTTATTTAAGCTTGCAGGTTTGACCAAGGATGAGGTTAAGAAGAAGGTCTATCCCTTATCCTTGAGGGATAAAGCATTGACATGGTATAGGCCATGTGATGACACTGGATCATGGAACTACAAACGATTGAAATTGGAATTTCATCAAAAGTTTTATCCTATGCATTTGGTACATCGTGATCGGAATTATATCTATAATTTTTGGCCTCGTGATAGAGAAAGTATCACTCAAGCTTGGGGGAGGATTAAGTCAATGTTATATTCATGCCCCAACCATGAGCTCCCTAGAGAAATTATTATTTTGAACTTTTATGCTCGGCTTTCTCATGACAATCACACCATGCTCAACACTTCTTGTACCGGTTCTTTTCTGAAGAGAGATATTGACTTCAGATGGGATTTATTGGAAAGAATTAAACGCAATTCGGAAGATTGGCATGCCTGTTGTTTCTGTTAGAATTGATAAACCTCATACTAGAGACAAACATAAACCTATAGTTGGCATGCCTGTTGTTTCTGTTAAGATAGGAGATCATTGTTATCATGGTTTATGTGACATGGGTGCTAGTGTTAGTGCAATACCTCAATCTTTATATAATGAAATTAAAGATGAGATTGCACCTGTCGAGATGGAATTTATTGATGTTACTATTAAACTTGCTAATAGAGATACTATCTGCCCTGTGGGAATTGTTAGAGATGTTGAAGTCTTGTGTGGTAAAACTAAGTATCCTACTGATTTTCTCGTTCTTGCTACCACACAAGATAGCTTTTGTCCCATCATATTTGGTAGACCTTTTCTCAATATTGTTAATGCTCAAATTGATTGTGAGAAACAAACTATTACTGTTGGCTTTGGAGGTGTGTCACATGAATTTAATTCTTCTAAGTTTCGTAGACAACCTCATGAAAAAGAATTGTCTAGTAAGGATGAAATTATTGCTCTTACTTCTATTGTTGTGCCTCCTACTGATCCTTTAGAGCAATACTTGCTTGAACATGAGAATGATATGCATATGGATGAAAGGAATGAGATAGATAGAGTTATTTTTGAACAACGTCCTATCCTTCAGAATAATTTGCCTGTTGAATTACTTGGAGATCCACCTCCACCAAAGGGTGATCCTATGTTTGAGCTTAAACAATTACTTGATACTCTTAAGTATGCTTATCTTGATGAAAAAGAGATATATCCTGTTATTATTAGTGCTAACCTTTCAGAGCATGAAGAAAATAAATTATTGAAAACTCTAAGGAAGCACCGTGCTGCTATTGGATATACTCTTGATGATCTTAAAGGCATTAGTCCCACTCTATGCCATCATAAAATTAAAACTGATCCTGATTCCAAACCAGTTGCCGATCCCAAACGAAGACTAAATCCTAAGATGAAAGAGGTGGTAAGAAAAGAAATACTAAAGCTCCTAGAAGCAGGTATTATTTACCGTGTGCCTCATAGTGATTGGGTAAGTCCGGTGCATTGTGTCCCTAAGAAGGGAGGTATTACCTTTGTGCCCAATGATAAAGACGAATTGATCCCACAAAGAATTGTTACCGGCTATAGGATGGTAATTGATTTTAGGAAATTAAATAAAGCTACTAAGAAATATCATTACCCTCTACCTTTCATTGATCAAATGCTAGAAAGATTTTCTAAACATACACACTTTTGCTTTCTAGATGGTTATTCTGGTTTCTCCCAAATACGTGTTTCACAATCTGATCAGGAGAAAACCACTTTTACTTACCCTTTCGGTACCTTTGCTTATAGACGTATGCCTTTTGGTTTATGTAATGCACCTGCTACCTTTCAAAGATGTATGATGGCTATATTCTCTTACTTTTGTGAAAAGATTGTCGAGGTTTTCATGGATGATTTCTCCATTTACGGATCTTCTTTTGATGATTGCTTGAGCGACCTTGATCAAGTTTTGCAGAGATGTGAAGATAGTAACCTTGTCTTGAATTGGGATAAGTGCACTTTATGGTTAATGAAGGCATTGTCTTGGGACATAAAATTTCTAAAAGAGGTATTGAAGTTGATAAGGCTAAAGTTGATGCCATTGAGAAGATGCCATGCCCTACAAACATTAAAGGTATAAGAAGTTTCCTTGGTCATGCTGGTTTCTATAGAAGGTTCATTAAAGACTTCTCTAAGATTTCTAGGCCTCTCACTAATCTCTTGCAAAAAGATATTCCATTTGTTTTTGATGATGATTGTGAAGAAGCATTTGAAATACTCAAGAAGGCCTTGATAACTGCACCTATTGTTCAACCACCTGATTGGAACCTACCTTTTGAAATTATGTGTGATGGTAGTGATTATGCTGTTGGTGCTGTCCTAGGACAAAGAGTTGACAAGAAATTAAATGTTATTCATTATGCTAGTAAAACTCTAGACAGTGCCCAAAGAAATTATGCTACTACTGAAAAAGAATTTTTAGCAGTTGTGTTTGCATGTGATAAGTTCAGACCTTATATTGTGGATTCTAAAGTTACTATTCACACTGATCATGCTGCTATTAAATATCTCATGGAAAAGAAAGATGCTAAACCTAGACTTATTAGATGGGTTCTCCTGGTACAAGAATTTGATTTTCATATCGTTGATAGGAAGGGTGTTGAGAACCCCGTAGCAGATGACTTGTCTAGGTTAGAGAATGTTCTTGATGACCCACAACCTATTGATGATAGCTTTCCTGATGAACAATTGAATGTCATCAATGCTTCACGCAGTACACCATGGTATGCTAATTATGCTAATTATATTGTTGCTAAATATATGCCACCTAGTTTCACATACCAACAAAACAAAAAGTTCTTTTATGATTTGAGACATTACTTTTGGGATGATCCTCACCTATATAAAGAAGGAGTAGATGGTGTTATTAGACATTGTGTACCTGAGCATGAACAGGGACAGATCCTATAGAAGTGCCACTCCGAAGCTTACGGAGGACACCATGCTGGAGATAGAACTGCACACAAGGTATTGCAATCCGGTTTTTATTGGCCTACTCTCTTTAAGGATGCTCGTAAGTTTGTCTTGTCTTGTAATGAATGTCAAAGAATAGGTAATATTAGTAAACGTCAGGAAATGCCTATGAATTACTCACTTGTTATTGAACCATTTGATGTTTGGGGTTTTGATTATATGGGACCTTTTCCAAAGTCCAATGGGTATACTCATATCTTAGTTGCTGTTGATTATGTTACTAAGTGGGTAGAAGCTATTCCAACTAGTAGTGCTGATCATAACACCTCTATTAAGATGCTTAAAGAAGTTATTTTCCCTAGATTTGGAGTCCCTAGATATTTAATGACTGATGGTGGTTCACATTTTATTCATGGTGCTTTCCGTAAAATGCTTGCTAAGTATGATGTCAACCATAGAATTGCATCTCCTTATCATCCTCAGTCTAGTGGTCAAGTAGAGTTAAGTAATAGAGAAATTAAATTAATTCTGCAAAAGACTGTTAATAGGTCTAGAAAGAATTGGTCTAAGAAACTTGATGATGCACTATGGGCTTATAGAACTTCTTATGAGAATCACATGGGCATGTCTCCGTATAAAATGGTTTATGGTAAAGCATGTCATTTACCTCTGGAGTTAGAGCATAAGGCTTATTGGGCAATCAAAGAGCTCAACTTTGATTTCAAACTTGCTGGTGAGAAGAGGTTATTTGATATTAGCTCACTTGATGAATGGAGAACTCAGGCATATGAAAATGCCAAGTTGTTTAAAGAGAAAGTTAAGAGGTGGCATGATAAAAGGATACAAAAATGTGAGTTCAATATAGGTGATTATGTCTTACTATACAATTCTCATTTAAGTTTTTTTGCAGGCAAGTTGCTCTCTAAATGGGAAGGTCCTTACATTGTCGAGGAAGTATATCGTTCCGGTGCCATCAAAATCAACAACGCGGAAGGCACTTTTCCGAGGGTTGTGAATGGGCAAAGAATCAAGCATTATATCTCAGGTACTCCCATAAATGTTGAAAGCAATATAATTAATACCATAACCCCGGAGGAGTACATAAGAGATGTTTATCAACCTGTTCGAGACTCCGAAAACGAAGAGGTATGTGATACGGTAAGGAAACCGACTCCAAAACTTTTCCAATAGCAATTTTTCTCCGTTTTAGAATATTTTGAAAATTACAAAAATTTAAATTAGTCCGGAAAGCACACGAGGAGGCGATGGGCCTGCCAGGCGCGCCCCTACCCCTTGGGCGTGCCTGGGGGGCTCGTGAGCACCTCGTGTGCCTCCCAGACTCTGTTTTCTTGTGGAATACTCCTTATGGTCGGTAAAAATTCATTATATAATATCCCGAAAGGTCTAACCCTCGTATCACGCAAATATCCTCTGTTTTTGTTTCGAGCCTATTTCTGTAGCAGATTTAGAGCAAAGATGTCCTCTCAAGATTCAGAGGGGGAGAGCTATGTGGATGATTACCTTGCTAACCCCAAGGTTTACGGAGACTTAGATCCTCATGGTTGGACCACAAATGAGGAAGAAGATTATGATCCTAAGGGGAAGGAAGGAACAAGTTCCGACGAAGAGGAAGTTCCTCTACCCCCACCTAGGGACAGGCATGCATGTGGAGTTCAAGAAGTCGAGTCTCCCTAACTCAAGGGAGAAGCCTAAGATTTTGTTTACCCCTCCTCGTCTTTTGTAGGAGAGTAAGCAAGAATTATGTTAAAGGGTGTTGAGGATTGAACAGGAAGTTAACGATCTAAAAGAGCAGAACTTTTTGCTAAAAAGGAAACTAAACAAGCTTAAGCATTCTGTCTCAACTTCACCACCATCACCTCCGAAGGAAGACAATTAAACACACGGGTATGGGCACTCCCCTTGGCTTGCACCAGGCTTGGGGGAGTTGCCCCGGTATCGTATCATCATCACATCTTTTGCCATTACCTTTATATTACTTTGATCCTTTTGGTAATATCTTTATCTAGTAGAATAAAGTTCTTAGTATGATTTAGGCTTGAGTTTTGCTTTGTGTTACCCCCAATGTAATCGAGTTCGTGAGTTATATAATAAAGAGTGTTTTAGTTAAGGGCTTTGCTTCTTGCCACGATCTAAAGAAAATAATAATAAGAGAACAAAAGCAGGAAAGATCATGTGATGATCTTATGGGAAGTGATGGCTTCACATATAAAAAGAATGTTGACTGAAACTTGTTGTGGGTGGACAAATGTAGACTTTGGTCATTGTTGCAGTTAATAGGAAATAATAAAGAAAGAGAGGTTCACATATAAATATATCATGTTTGACACCATCTATGATTATGAACACTCATTAAACTATTACATGCTAAGAAGTAGATGTTGGACAAGGAAGACAACATAATGAATTATGTTTGCCTGGTTCCGAACAATGTTATATGATTATGGAACCTTTAGCATGTGACGCTTGCTTCCACCTCATATTAGCCAAAACTTCCGCACTAAGTAGAGATACTACTTGTGCATCCATAAAACCCTCAACCCAGTTTTGCCATGAGAGTCCACCATACCTACCTATGGATTGAATAAAATCCTTCAAGTAAGTTGTCATCGGTGCAAGCAATACAAATTGCTCCCTAAATATGTATGATCTATTAGTGTGTGGAAAATAAGCTTTGTACGAACCTGTGATGAGGAAGACATAAAAGCAACAGACTGCATAATAAAGTTCTTTATCACAGGAGGCAATATAAAGTGACGTTCCTTCACACTAAGAGATCACACATCCAAACCTCAAAAGCGCATGACAACCTCTGCTTCCCTCTGCGAAGGGCCTATCTTGTACCTTTACTTTTTATCTTTAAAAGAGTCATGGTGATTGTCACCAATTCGTTATTTTGCTATCATCTTGGCAAGCGTCATGTGGTAGGGAAAGATCTATATTCATATATCAACTTGGAAGAAAGTAATCATGAATTATTATTGTTGACATTACCCTTGAGGTAAATAGTTGGGAGGCGAAACTATAAGCCCCTATATTTCTCTGTGTCCAACTGAAACTTTGATCTCATGAGTACCACGTGAGTTTTAGCAATTGTAAAAGACTAAAAGATGATTGAGTATGTGGATTTGCTTTACAAGCTCTTATTTGACTCTTTCCAATGTTACGATAAATTGCAATTGCTTCAATGACTAAAGACTATTGGTTGTTAATTCTCAATAAGGTTCTTGATGCATGCTTTACATTGTGAATGAATTGTCACTTTAGCATAAGGGATTATATGACGATATTGCTGTTCTAAATATGATCATGATGCCCGCATGTCCGTATTTTATTTTATCGACACCTCTATCTCTAAACATGTAGGCATATTTATCGATCTCGGCTTCCGCTTGAGGACAAGCGAGTTTTAAGCTTGGGGGAGTTGGTACGTCCATTTTGCATCATACTTTGGTATTGATATTTATCGCACTATGAGTTGTTATTACACATTATGTACAATACTTATGCATTTTCTCTCTTATTTTACAAGGTTTACATGAAGAGGGAGAATGCCGGCAGATGGAATTCTGGGCTGGAAAAGGAGCAAGTTTGAAATGTCTATTATGCACAACTCCAAAAGCCGTGGAAATTTACGAGGAATTATTTTGGAATATATAAAAAATACTGGGCGGAAGAAATACCAGAGGGGAGCCACCAGGAGGCCATGAGCCTGCTAGGCGCGCCCTACCCCCCTAGGCGCGCCTGGGGGCTCGTGGGCCCCCTGTAGCCCCTCTGACCCCCATATTCTCTTATATGAAGGGTTTCATCCCAGAAAAAAAATCAAGACAGAGCTTTCAGGAAGAAACACCGCCGCCATGAGGCAGAACTTGAGCAGAACCAATCTAGAGCTCCGACAGGGCCGTCCTGCCGGGGAAACTTCTCTCCCGGAGAGGGAAATCGTCGCCATCGTCATCACCAACACTCCTCTCATCGGAGGGGACCCATATCCATCAACATCTTCATCAGCACCATCTCATCTCCAATCCCTAGTTCATCTCTTGTATCCAATCTCCGTCTCGCAACTCCGATTGGTACTTGTAAGGTTGCTAGTAGTGTTAATTACTCCTTGTAGTTGATGCTAGTTGGTTTACTTGGTGAAAGATCATAGGTTCAGATCCTTAATGCTATTCAATACCTCTCTGATCATGAACATAATCATGCTTTGTGAGTAGTTACATTTGTTCCTGAGGACATGGGATAAGTCTTGCTAATAGTAGTCATGCGAATTTGGTATTCGTTCCATATTTTGATGCGTTTATGTTGTCTCTCCTCTAGTGGTGTTATGTGAATGTCGACTACGTGACACTTCACCATTATTTGGGCCTAGAGGAAGGCATTGGGAAGTAATAAGTAGATGATGGGTTGCTAGAGTGATAGAGGCTTAAACCCTAGTTTATGCGTTGCGTCGCGAGGGGCTGATTTGGATCCACTAGTTTAATGCTATGGTTAGATTTAGTCTTAATTCTTCTTTCATAGTTGCGGATGCTTGCGAGAGGGGTTAATCATAAGTGGGATGTTTGTCCAAGTAAGGACAACACCCAAGCACCGGTCCACCCACATATCAAACTATCAAAGTAGCGAACGTGAATCATATGAACATGATGAAAACTAGCTTGACAACAATTCCCATGTGTCCTCGAGAGCGTTTTACTTTATATAAGAGTTCGTTCAGGCTTGTCCCTTGCTACAAAAGGGATTGTGCCATATTGCTGCACCTTTGTTACTATTGTTATTTGCTACCCGTTACAAATTATCTTATCACACAACTATCTGTTACCGACAATTACAGTGGCTGCAGAGAATACCTTACTGAAAACCGCTTGTCATTTCCTTCTGCTCCTCATTGGGTTCAACACTCTTACTTATCGAAAGTACTATGATAGATCCCCTATACTTGTGGGTCATCAATCCCAAATAGGAAAGCGCACTCATAGAATTCATCTGTGAGAATCGGGACATCTTCGCAAGGAAACCTTCTGACATGCCGGGTGTACCGAGAGAGTTCGCTGAGCATCACCTTAATGTGGATCCTAAGTTTAAACCTATCAAGCAGTTTCTGCGGCGGTTCAATGAGGAGAGACGCAAGGCCATCAGTGAAGAGGTCGCCCGGCTCTTGGCGGCGGGATTCATCGTCGAGGTCTTTCACCCGGAGTGGCTTGCTAAGCCGGTGCTTGTGCTCAAGAAGAACAACACGTGGCGTATGTGTGTGGATTACACGGATCTTAACAAGGCCTGTCCAGTTGATACCTTTGCTCTCCCTTGTCTTGATCAGATCATCGATGCTATGGTGGGTTGTGAGAGTTTATGCTTCCTGGATGCTTATTTAGGGTATCATCAGATCAAGATGGCAGTCAAGGACCAAGAGAAGACGACTTTCATCACGCCTTTTGGTGCCTTCTCTTACGTGTCTATGCCTTTTGGGCTCAAGAGTGCCCAGGCGACTTATCAACGCTGTGTGCAGCATTGTCTTCACAGTCAAATTGGGCGCAACGCTCATGCCTATGTAGATGACATTGTGATCAAGTAAAGGAAGAAGGAGACTCTACTTGACGACCTGAAGGAGACCTTTGACAATCTGCGGGTCTATAAAATGATGCTTAACCCGACAAAGTGTGTCTTTGGTGTTCCGGCAGGCAAGCTCTTGGGTTTTCTGGTCTCTGAGCGTGGCATTGAAGCTAAACTGGGCAAGATTGACACATCTCCAACGTATCTACTTTTCCAAACTCTTTTGCCCTTGTTTTGGACTCTAATTTGCATGATTTGAATGAAACTAACCCAGACTGGCGCTGTTTTCAGCAGAACTACCATGGTGTTGTTTTTGTGCAGAAATAAAAGTTCTCGAAATGACCTGAAAACTTACGAGGATTATTTATGGAATATATAAAAAATACCGGAGGAAGAATCAACCGAAGAGGAGCTGCCAGTGGGCCATGAGCCCAGGAGGCGCCCCCCTGGCCGCGCCTGGCAGGCTCGTGGGGCCCACGTGGCTCCTCCGACCTCATCTCCAGCTCCATATAACCCTATTTGCCTAGAAAAAATAGAGAGAAGAAATCATCCCGTTTTACGATACGGAGCCGCCGCCACCACCTGTTCTTCCTTGGGAGGGCAGATCTGGAGTCCGTTGTGGGCTCTGGAGAGTGGAAATCGACGCCATCGTCATCATCAACCATCCTCCATCGCCAATTTCATGATGCTCTCCATCGTTCGTGAGTAATATCGTCGTAGTCTTGCTGGACGGTGATGGGTTGGATGAGATCTATCATGTAATCGAGTTAGTTTTGATGGGGTTTGATCCCTCGTATCCACTATGTTCTAAGATTGATGTTGCTACTACTTTGCTATGCTTAATGCTTGTCACTAGGGCCCGAGTGCCATGATTTCAGATCTGAACCTATTATGTTTTCATCAATATATGTGTGTTCTTGATCCTATATTGCAAGTTGTAGTCACCTACTATGTGTTATGACCAGGCAACCCCGGAGTGAGAATAGCCGGAACCACTCCCGGAGATGACCATAGTATGAGGATTCCATGTATTCACCATGTGCTAATGCTTTGTTCTAGTACTCTATTAAAAGGATACCTTAATATCCCTTAGTTTCCATTAGGACCCCGCTGCCACAGGAGGGATGGACAAAAGATGTCATGCAAGTTCTTTTCCATAAGCACGTATGACTATATATGGAATACATGCCTACATTACATTGATGAACTGGAGCTAGTTACATATCACCCTATGTTATAACTGTTACATGATGAATGCCATCCGACATAATCATCCATCACCGATCCAGTGCCGACGAGCTTTTCCTATACTGGTCTTTTCTTAGTTACTTTACCGCTACTGCTGTCACACTTGCTACACAAATCACTACTGCTATTGTCACCACTATTACTGTTACTATCATACTACTTTGCTACTAAAACTTTACTGTAGATACTAAATCTTTCAGGTGTGGTTGAATTGACAACTCAACTGCTAATACTCGAGGATATTGTTTGGCTCTCCTTGTGTCGAATCAATAAATTTGGGTTGAATACTTTACCCTAAAAAATGTTGCGATCCCCTATACTTGTGGGTTATCAAGACCTTTTCTGGCGCCGTTGCCGGGGAGCATAGCTCTATTCTCTGAGTCACTTGGGATTTACATCTGTTGATCACTATGAAGAATTTGTGAGATCCAAAAACTAAAATTCTACCCTCAACTACGAGGACAGGTAAGGAACTGCCATCTAGCTCTGCACTTGATTCACGTTCTGTTATGAGTAAATTTGCAACACCGCCACCTGCTATTAATTCTGATATGTCGCCTGTGCTTGATGATGCTACTTCTGCTATACATGATAATTATGACGATGCTTTGCTTGGTAATGATATGCCACTTGGTGAATTTCTTGATGCACAAATTGCTAGAGTTACTACTGAATCAAATGATACTTCTGAAACTGATGAAATTATTGAAATGGAACCTGCTGTTACACCTGTTAGACCTAGCCCTCCTAAATATGAATTGCCTAATATACCTAAGGGTTATGTTATGGAAGGAGAGGTAGCTGAAGACTTTCTTGCTTGTAAGGATAGCTATGATCTTGAGAATTTATTACGCAAGTGGAAAGAAAAATCTCTGAATGCTAGAATGAAATATGATCCCAAGTTTGCTACTTCACCTATCTTTGTTACTGATAAGGATTATGAGTTCTCTGTCGATCCTGAATTAATCACTTTGGTTGAATCTAATCCTTTTCATGGTTATGAATCTGAAACTATTGTAGCACATCTTACTAAACTGAATGATATTGCCACCCTATTCAATAATGAGGAAAAAAATTCGCTATTACTATATCCTTAAGTTGTTTCCTTTCTCACTAAAGGGTGATGCTAAAACTTGGTTTACTTCTCTTGCTCCTGGTTGTGTGCGTAGTCCCCAGGATATGATATACTACTTCTCTGAGATATATTTTCCTGCCCATAAGAAACAAGTTGCCGTGCAGGATATATATAACTTTGTGCAAATTGAAGAAGAGAGTCTCCCACAAGCTTGGGGGAGGCTTGTCCAGTTACTAAATGCTTTGCCTGATCACGCTCTTAAGAAAAACAAAATACTTGATATCTTTTATAATGGACTAACCAATGCTTCTAGGGACCACCCAGATAGTTGTGTTGGCTGTGTTTTGAGGGAACGAACTATGGAACAAGCTGAAATTCTATTGAATAATATGTTGAGCAATGATAATGCTTGGACTATTCCCGAACCACCTCCGAAGCCAACTCTGAAAGAAAAGAGGTATTCTATTCCTCAGTCCTGAAGATATGCAAGAAGCAAAGAAATCTATGCGAGAGAAAGGTATTAAATCTGAAGATGTTAAGAATCTACCACCTATTGAAGAGATACATGGTCTTGATAACCCGATGATACGTCACCAACATATCTATAATTTTTGATTGTTCCATGCTGTTATATTATCAACTTTGGATGTTTTCTATGCATGAATATGCTATTTTATATTATTTTTGGGACTACCTTATTGATCCAGTGCCTAGTGCCAGTTCCTGTTTTTTCCGTGTTTTTGACCTTTTTCAAATAGGAATATCAAACGGAGTCCAAACAGAATAAAACTTTCGCCATGATTTTTTATGGGAAATATCAAAAATATCTGATGAAAAAGATATCGGAGAGGCGGCTCGAGGGAGTCACGAGCTTGGGAGGCGAGGGCCCCCTGGCCACGGCTAGGGGGCTCGTGACCTCCTCGTGGCGCCTCTTGACGTGTTCCCGACTCCAGACGGCCTTATAAATACCAAAACTCCCAGAACTAAACTTAGATCACAAGTTCCGCCACCGCAGACCTCCAGAGCCACCAAAAACCAATCGGGAGACCGTTCCGGCATCCTGCCGGAGGGGAATTCATCGCCGGTGGCCATCTTCATCAACACCATTACCTCTTCGATGATGCGTGAGTAGTTTACCTAGACCTTCGGGTCCATAGCCAGTAACTAGATGGCTTCTCCTCTCTCTTTGATCTTCAATACAAACTTCTCCATGATCTTCATGGTGATCTATCCGATGTAATCTTCTTTTGCAGTGTGTTTGTTGAGATCTGATGAATTGTGGATTTATGATCAGATTATCTATGAATATTATTTGAGTCTCCTCTGATTTCTTATATTCATGATTTCGTATCCTTGTAATTCCCTTCGAGTTATGGGTTTCGTTTGGCCAACTTGATCTATAGTCCTTGCAATGGGAGAAGTGCTTGGTTTTGGGTTCATATCGTGCGGTGTCCTCACCCAGTGACAGAAGGGGTAGCGAGGCACGCATCGTGTTGTTGCCATCAAGGGTAAAAAGATGGCGTTTATATCATAATGCATGAATCTATCCCTCTACATCATGTAATCTTGATTAAAGCATTACTCCGTTTATCATGAACTTAATACACTAGATGCATGCTGGATAGCGGTCGATGTGTGGACTAATAGTAGTAGATGCAGAAATTATCGGTCTACTTGTCTCGGACGTGATGCCTATATGTATGATCATTGCCTTAGATATCGTCATGACTTTGCGCTATTCTATCAATTGCTCAACAGTAATTTGTTCACCCACCGTAATACTTGCTATCATCAGAGAAGCCTCTAGTGAACACTATGGCCCCCGAGTCTATTTTACACATAATATATTCAGATCTAAACACCAAAATACTAAAAATACTTTGATGCAATTTTATTTACTAATTTATATTCATCTACTATCACTATCAGATCTCACTTTGCAAACAATCGTGAAGAGATTGACAACCTCTTTATCGCCTTGGGTGCAAGTTTGCTTGTGTTTGTGCAGGTTCCTTGTTGCCTCATCTTGTTACTCCTACTGGATTGATACCTTGGTTCTCAAACTGAGGGAAATATTTGCCTTCCCTTATTTGCCATTTTCTGTTTGCTTGCGTTAGTCTACATATCCTTATGGCTAGTCCTATCGCTATGATCGTTACTCCCGAGAGCGAGGTCCTTAACTTTAAACAAAATGAGGGAGAAAACTTAAAAGATGCTTGGTATAGAATTTGCAATTCTCAGAATAGATCTACTCGTAAGCAATCTACTACCGTTCTACTTTGCAATTTTTATGTGGGTGTCTCCCCTTGGAATAGGCATGTTCTTGACACCATCGTAGGAGGAAGTTTCTTGGGTAGCCATACCGTTGATTCTTATGGTGCTTTATTAAATTTGGTAGGATCACCCCCACTCATGGTTAATGGAACTACTTTAACTTTGGAACATGTGATGCATAGGCTTGATATTATTGAAAATAAAGTTGCTACGATAGAACTCATTGAAAATTTGGATAAAAAGATCCACAATCAAATCACTCAATATGGATCCAAGGTAGGAATGACTTTAAAAAATTTAAAGGAGAAGGAACCCATAGTTAATGAAAAGCTAGATCATGATTCCGCTAGAATTGGCAAACTAGAGGATGTTATAACCAACTTGGGTTCCGCTTTTGCTGTCGTTCAGAATACTCCAAATTTTGCCTACAATAAGGCCACTAAGCTTGTTTATGTTCCTAAAAATAATGGTGAACCACCTAGTAAGAAAGATGAAGATCTTCAAATGTTGAGTGTTCACCCTACTTATCTTCATATCTTAAGAGCACATATCATCACTAAATATGATAATACTTGATTCTATTGCCTTATGCCTAGCTAAGGGCGTTAAACAATAGCGCTTGTTGGGAGGCAACCCAATGAATAGGTTTATTTTTGCCCTTTTACTTTCTGTTTTGTTGAGTTAACACCATCATGATTATGTTATGATTGTATTTTTATGTTTTAATTAGTGTTTGTGCCAAGTAGAACCTTTATGATTAGTTTTGGTGATAGTTGTTCAATCACGCTGGAAAAAGACAGAAACTTTATGCTCACGAAACTATTTTTCATTTCTATCCACAAAGAGATTTTGAGTTGATTCTTCTTGATTCTGATTGATATGCAAATTGCCCTAATTTTAATAACCTTTTCAGAATTTTTGAATTAACAGAGGTATACGAAATATACAGATTGCTACAGACTGTTCTATTTTTGACATATTCTGTTTTTATTGTGTTGATTGCTTATTTTGATGAAACTATGGGTAGTATCGGGGGGTAAGAGCCATGGGTAAGTGAGAGTAAAGTAATATAAAATCAATCTAAATGGAAATTAAAGATGAATACAGTACCTAAAAAGTTGGTGGTTAGTTTTCTTATGCTAATGTTATCACGAGTTTCTATTTAAGTTTTGTGTTGTGAAGTTTTCAAGTTTTGGGTGATGTTCTTATGGACAATGGAATAAAGAGTGGAAAGAGCCTAAGCTTGGGGATTCCCAAGGCATCCCAAGCCAAATTCAAGTAAACCAAAAAGCCTAAGCTTGGTGATGCCCCGGGAAGGCATCCCCTCTTTCGTCTTCAATCCATCGGTAACGTTACTTGGAGCTATATTTTTATTCACCACATGATATGTGTTTTGCTTGGAGCGTCGTGTATTATAAGAGTCTTTGCTTTTTGTTTTGTAACAATCATCCTTGCTGCACACCTTTTGAGAGAGACATGCACTCATCACTTGTATCTTTTGAGTTAGGCAATTTTGCTCACATGTGCTTCATTTATATCTTTTGAGCTTGGAAATTTTGCTCACATGTGCTTCACTTATATCTTTTGAGCTTAGTAATTTTGCTCACGTGTGCTTCACTTATATATTTTGAGCTTGGTAATTTTTCTCCCATGTGCTTCACTTATATCTTTTGAGATTGGTAATTTTGCTCTAGTGCTTCACTTAAATCTTTGTAGAGCACGACGGTGTCATATTTTGTAGAAATACAAACTCTCGAATCTTCACTTATATCATTTTGAGAGTGATCTATCTAAGTAACTTGGTAATGGGCGTGTGTTATGAAATTAGTCCTAAATATGATAGGCATCCAAAGAGGATATAATAAAAACTTTCATATTCAAGTGCATTGATTAGTAAGATAAGTTTGATTCCTCGCATCTAGTTTTGAGATATGGATATGGTAATATTAGAGTTATGTTAGTAGGGTGTTGTGAATCTGGAAATACTTGTGTTGAAGTTATTGATTCCCGTAGCATGCACGTATGGTGAACCACTATGTTAGGAAGTCAGAGCATAATTGATTTATTGATTGTCATCCTTTGTGTAGAGGTCGGATAACGCGATGGTTAACTCCTACCAACCCTTCCCCTAGGAGTATGCATTTAGCACTATGTTTCGATTACTAATTAAACTTTTGCAATAAGTATATGAGTTCTTCATGACTAATGTGAGTCCATGGTATAGATGCACTTTCACCTTCCACCATTGCTACCCTCTCTAGTGCTGTCCAACTTTCGCCGGTGCACAAACCCACCATACGCCTTCCTCAAAACAGCCACCATACATACCTATCATGGCCTTCTCATAGCCATTCCGGGATATATTGCCATGCAACTTCCACCATTCCATCTCATGACATGTGCCATCACTTTCATTTATATATAGAAGTCATTATTGTTCTAAGTATCGAGTCGTAAGTAAATAAATGTGTGATGATCATCATTATTAGAGCATTGTCCCATGTGAGGAAATAAAAGAGGCCAAAGATGCCCACCAAATAAAAAGAGGCCAAAGAGCCCAAACAAAAAAAATGATGAGAGAAAAAGAGAGAAGGGATAATGCTACTATCTTTTTCCACACTTATGCTTCAAATTAGCACCATGATCTTCATGATAAAGAGTCTCTTGTTTTGTCACTTTCATATGCTAGTGGAAATTTTCATTATATAACTTGGCTTGTATATTCCAATGATGGGCTTCCTCCAATTGCCCTAGGTCTTCGTGAGCAAGCAAGTTGGGTGCACACCCACTAGTTTTTATTTGTGAGCTTTCACACACTTATAGCTCTAGTGCATCCGTTACATGGCAATCCCTACTCATTCACTTTGATATCTATTGATGGGCATCTCCATAGCCTATTGATACGCCGAGTCACTATGACCATCTCCTCCTTTTTGCCTCACAACCTCCACCACACTCTATTCCACTTATAGTGCTATATCCATGGCTCACGCTCATGCATTGCGTGAGAGTTGAAAAAGTTTGAAAAAATAAGAGTGCGAAAACAATTACTGAGCCAATACCAGGGTTGTTCCTAATTTAAATTTGTTGTGTGGGGATGATGGAGCATAGCCAGACTATATGATTTTGTAGGGATAACTTTCTTTGGCCTTGTTATTTCGAAAGTTCATGATTACTTTTCTATTATGCTTGAAGTATTATTGTTTTCATGTCAATATTAAAATAGAATCTTACGGATCTGAACATTCATGCCACAATAAAGAGATTACAAAGAACAAATATGTTAGGTAGCATTCCACATCAAAAATTCGTTCTTTATCACTTCCCTACTCGAGGACGAGCAGGAGTTAAGATTGGGGATGCTTGATACGTCTCCAACATATATATAATTTTTGATTGTTCCATGCTGTTATATTATCAACTTTGGATGTTTTCTATGCATGAATATGCTATTTTATATTATTTTTGGGACTAACTTATTAATCCAGTGCCCATTGCCAGTTCCTATTTTTTCCGTGTTTTTGACCTTTTTCAGATAGGAATATCAAACGGAGTCCAAACGGAATAAAACTTTCGCCGTTATTTTTTATGGGAAATATCAAAAATATCTGAAGAAAACGATACCGGAGAAGCGGCCCAAGGGAGTCACGGGCCTGGGAGGCGCGGGCCCCCCTGGCCGCGGCTAGGGGGCTCGTGACCTCCTCGTGGCGCCTCTTGACGTGTTCCCGACTCCAGACGGCCTTATAAATACCAAAACTCCCAGAACTAAACCTAGATCGCCAGTTCCGCCGCCGCAGACCTCCAGAGCCACCAAAAACCAATCGGGAGACCGTTCCGGCATCGTGCCGGAGGGGAATTCATCGCCGGTGGCCATCTTCATCAACACCATTGCCTCTCCGATGATGCATGAGTAGTTCACCTCAAACCTTCGGTTCCATAGCTAGTAACTAGATGGCTTCTTCTCTCTCTTTGATCTTCAATACAAAGTTCTCCATGATCGTCATGGTGATCTATCCGATGTAATCTTCTTTTGCGGTGCGTTTGTTGAGATCCGATGAATTGTGGATTTATGATCAGATTATCTATGAATATTATTTGAGTCTCCTCTGATTTATTATATGCATGATTTTGTATCCTTGTAATTCTCTTCGAGTTATGGGTTTCGTTTGGCCAACTTGATCTATAGTTCTTGCAATGGGAGAAGTGCTTGGTTTTGGGTTCATACTGTGCGGTGTCCTCACCCAGTGACAGAAGGGGTAGCGAGGCATGCATCGTGTTGTTGCCATCAAGGGTAAAAAGATGGGGTTTATATCATAATGCATGAATCTATCCCGCTACATCATGTCATCTTGCTTAACGCGTTACTCCGTTTATCATGAACTTAATACGCTAGATGCATGCTGAATAGCGGTTGATGTGTGGAGTAATAGTAGTAGATACAGAAGGTATCGGTCTACTTGTCTCGGACGTGATGCCTATATGTATGATCATTGCCTTAGATATCGTCATGACTTTGCGCTATTCTATCAATTGCTCAACAGTAATTTGTTCACCCACCGTAATACTTGCTATCATTAGAGAAGCCTCTAGTGAACACTATGGCCCCCGGGTCTATTTTACACATAATATATTCAGATGTAAACACAAAAATACTAAAAATACTTTGCTGCAATTTTATTTACTAATTTATATTCATCTACTATCAGTATCAGATCTCACTTTGCAAACAATCGTGAAGAGATTGACAACCTCTTTATCGCGTTGGGTGAAAGTTTGCTTGTGTTTGTGCAGGTTCCTTGTTGCCTCATCTTGTTACTCCTACTGGATTGATATCTTGGTTCTCAAACTGAGGGAAATACTTACTGCTACCTTCCTGCATCACCCTTTCCTCTTCGAGGGAAAAACCAATGCAAGACAAGAATTCTCCTATCAACTTGACAATTTCTGGTGACGTTGTAGAGAAGTAGCACCCGACACAGGTAGTAGAGGTAAATTCTCTTCGTAGATTAAATGAGAGTGATATCCCTTATGATAAACCTGCTAGCTTATGCTTAGATGAATTTGACAACTTTGTTGCCAAACAACAAAGTTTTAATGATTATGTTAGCAGGCAACTGGAACAAAATGCTCGTATGATTAATCATATAAGTGCTTGGGTGGATAGAAATGTTAATGATCTTAAGCTTATTGGTGGACATGCTTCTATGGTCACTACTCAAGTAAAGCAAGTACTTAAGGCTCAAAATGACTTGCTTAATGAATTGAATGATAATTCTGTTAAAGTTGTTACTAGAGGTGGTAGAATGACTCAGGAACCTTTGTATCCTGAGGGCCATCGTAAGAGAATTGAGCAAGATTCTCAAGGAATTAATACTGATGCACCTAGTCATCCTGGTAATAGGAAGAAAAAGAAAGATGATAGGAACTTGCATGCTAGTAAACCTATTGCTGTTACACTTGAGAATCCAAATGATATATCTATTTCTGATGCTGAGACACAATCTGGTGATGAACATGAGCCTAGTGATAATGTTGATAATGATGTTCATATTGATGCTCAACCTAGTAATGATAATGATGTGGATATTGAGCCTGCTATTGAACCTGATAACCCACAACCTAGGAACAAAAGATATGATAAGAGTGATTTTATTGCTAGGAAGCACGGTAAAGAAAGAGAACCTTGGGTTCAGAAACCCATGCC
This sequence comes from Hordeum marinum, assembly GCA_022496015.1. NCBI lineage: Eukaryota > Viridiplantae > Streptophyta > Magnoliopsida > Poales > Poaceae > Hordeum > Hordeum marinum. Next base: position 503,444,953 of record CM039676.1, read on the forward strand.
CTTTCCTCCTAAGCCATCCAAGAAAAACGATGATGAGGATTTTGAGCGCTTTGTTGAAATGGTTAGACCTATCTTTTTGCAGATGCGTTTGACTGATATGCTTAAAATGTCTCCTTATGCTAAATACATGAAAGATATTGTGACTAATAAAAGGAAGATACCTGATATTGAGATTTCCACCATGCTTGCTAATTACACTTTTAAGGGTGGGACTCCTAAGAAACTAGGTGATCCTGGAGTACCCACTATACCTTGCTCCATTAAAGGAAATTATGTTAGAACTGCTTTATGTGATCTTGGAGCCGGTGTTAGTGTTATGCCTCTCTCTTTATATCATAGACTTGAATTGGATAAGTTGACACCTACTGAAATTTCTTTGCAAATGGCCGATAAATCAACTGCTTTACCTATTAGCATTTGCGAGGATGTGCCTCTTGTGGTTGCGAACGTTACTATCTTAACGGACTTTGTTATTCTTGATATTCCCGAGGATGATGCCATGACAATCATCCTTGGAAGACCCTTTTTAAACACTGCAGGAGCTATTATTGATTGCAACAAAGGCAATGCCACTTTCCATGTTAATGGTAATGAGCACAGGATGCATTTTCCGAAGAAACAATATCGGGTTCATTGCATAAATTCTATTGAAAAATCTTCATCCATTATTATTAGAAGCTTTGAATTTCCTGTACCCACTGTCAAGATGAGATATGATATACTTATTGTTGGGGATATGCATATCCCCATTGAGGTACCCTAGTGATTTTTCGAAAATTCTCCGGTTTCATGTGATTCGGAAAAAGTTTGTCAAGGAGACTTGATCAACCTCATTGATGGATTTCTTTTGATGACCATGAGATGGATGAATCTAGAAGTCACAATCTTTTGTTACCAACTTTTACTTTCTGTTATTTGGTAGAAAAATAATAAAAATAGCATTATTTTCCTGTTTTATACATTATCCGTCCAATAAAAAATGACCTAAAAATAAAAGTGCTTCAAATGCCCTGAAATTCAAGTATGATTTTTTCTGGAATATTTAAGAATATCCGAGATAGATAACTAGTCAGGGGGATGCACCAGTGGGCCATGAGCCCCGGAGGCATGGCCACCCCCCTGGCCGCGCCTAGTAGGCTCGTGGGTCCCACGTGGCCCCCTCCACTTATTCCAGCACCCATCTCCTTCTTCTACCTCCAGAAAAAATCATCGCGCAGCTCAAACCCGTGTTCTTGCTCATTTTGCTGCATTTTTCGATCTCCTTGTGCAAAGCCCCATTCACCAAACTGTTTTGGGGAATTGTCCCTTGGTATGTGACTCCTCCATTGGTCCAATTAGTTTTTGTTCTAGTGCTTTATTCATTGCATATTATTGCTGCCTTGTTGACCCTGTTCTTGAGCTTTGCATGTTAATTTTATTTAGTCCCAAGTAGTTTTGATGCAAGATATGGCCTCTAGGCACTTGTAGGAGTAGTTGCTATGAGTTTTGTTAAGTTTTGTTCACTTTTATTTTAAGTCACTAAAAATTTCAGAATTTTTCAGAGGAAGAAAGGAAACCATGAGGAGGTTTCTAAGGGGCTCTTCGAGCCGTAACCCCAAGGAAGATGAAAATGAGAAGAAGAAACCCAAGTATTCGGTCCCCCGAGTTGCAGAAGTTCGAGCATGCGAGTGGCCAAGCGATATGTTCTTGCACGCTGCCGGTATTCATAAGGATTATTATTATTTGGTGGAGAATGCAGGTCTTACCACATTTTTTGAAGATAAGTGTCCACACTATCTGCTCCTCACTAATACTTTCGTGCAAAGCTTTAATTTCTATCCGAGGAAGAGTCCTCCTATGGTTGAGTTCAAGTTATATGATATCCCCCAGCGCATGTCACTTCAAGATTTTTGCAATGTTTGCAAGTTACCTTATGTTGGAGATATTCATGAACCTCGCCCATGGGACTTGGATGCTTTCATTGATACTATTGTCGTAGGTGAGGAAAGAGGGGCGTCTGGTACCAGAATTGCCGTCGTGCATTTTCCTATGCTTCGTTATTTCCCTTTATTCGTAGGAAAATGTTTGATTGGCCGTGGAAAGGCCGGGGGTCTTAGTTCCCCAGATCTTGCAGTCCTACACTCAACTTTACATAATGATAGAACTTATAGTTTGGGCGCTATTGTTGCCCAACGGTTGAACACAAACCGTTCCAAGGGCATGGTGTATGGAGGTATCTATGCTACTCGTCTAGCTAATCATTTTGGTATACCTGCTAGGCTGCATGAGGAGGGAGAGATGCTTCTTCCAGAGAGATATTTAGATTATGATAGCATGGTTCGCCATGACTTTCTTGATAAAAATGATAATGGGAGACTAATTTATAACTTGGTATTTAGACAGGGTACTCGTGAGGTCATTACCCTGCCTGCTCCTTCTTTGTTCAACCTTCATCTAGGCAGGTACATTATTATACCCTCGGACATCTACGCACACTAGGGCATGGCGCCACCTCACGCGCCCGTGCCCGAGCCACCAGTCGAGTACCACACGCCAGTTTATCAGTGGGAGCTGGAGGAGCTCTCCCAGCAGTGGCACCCTTAGTACACTCCGGAGTTCCCCAAAGCTGGTTACTTTCCTCCTTGGGAGTAGACCAACTCAGGCCAAAAGACTAAGCTTGGGGGAGTACGTGTTTCTCACCGACTTTATATTCATGTTCACACATTCACTTTGATACTCGGTGTTCACACTTTTTCATTATATCATCCATGCTAGATTATTTTCTTTTCTTGCATTCTTCTTGTGTGTTTGGTTAACTTGAGAAAATACAAAAAATTTAAAAATGAGAAACAAAAAAATTAGTTGTAACTTTATATTCTTGCATGCTTACTAGTAACTGAAAAGAAAACCCAAAAAGATTTCCCCGTTTTTCTTTTGCTTGTTGGGAGCTTTCCTGTGTAAATACTTTTCTTTTTCTTTGGGTCGAGGTAGAAGACCGTGATTAAAATGATTAGTGGCTCTCGTATGCATTATTGTTTATCCGTCAAAGAGCCATATTACTTTGTCTTCTCCTCTGAGTTTGCTTGCATATTCCAGCTTAGTCCAATGCACGAACACTCTTATTATTATTCACATCATTCGGTCGTGCAAGTGAACGGCAATAATGACGATATTTGATGAAGTGACTGAGCCTGGAAAAGCTGGTATGAACTCGACCTATTTTGCTTTTGTAAATAGGACTAGCTCATCGTTCCTAATTCAGCATTGTTATGAGAGAAACATGTTTGCAATGACAACTTAGAGATCATAGTTTCTTATGCCATGCTTAATTAGCTAGGAGCTTATAATGGTTTGTCTTGGATGCCAACATGAATTTTAAAATGATTGTGATGTGGTATGATAGGATGGTATCCTCCTTTGAATGATTCAAGTGGCTTGACTTGGCACATGTTCACGCATGTAGTTGAAACAAAATCAACATAGCCTCCACGATATTCATGTTCATGGTGATTTATATCCTACTCATGCTTGCACTCAATGTTGGCTAATCTCAATGCATGTTAACGACTGTTGTCGCTCTCTAGTTGGTCGCTTCCCAGTCTTTTGCTAGTCTTCACTTGTACTAAGCGGGAATACTACTTGTGCATCCACTTCCTAAACCCAAAGTTGTTCCATATGAGTCCACCATACCTACCTATATGCGGTATTTACCTGCCGTCCCAAGTAAATTTGCATGTGCCATTCTCTAAACCTTCAAATAATAATCTGTTTTATGCCTGAACCGCTCATGTTGTGACAAGGGGCGGTCAGTATCTTCCATGCTAGGCGTGTTATCCTCGATATGTGTTTATTCACTATCACTCACGAGAAAGGGGCCGATAATCGGAATGCCCAGTTCCATGCTCAAATCAAATAAAAATCTAATTGCAAACAAAACTCCCCCTGGATTGTTGTTGGTATGGACGACACCCGAGGATTTGGCTAGTCGTGGAGTGTGATTGATCGGTGGTGGGGGAGTCAAAACTTTACTATTCTGTTTGGGAACCGCCTATGATACGTTGTAGCAATGAAGGCATGCCACCCCAAAAATTATTTATCTCCGTTTTAAAAAGCTTGAGCTCTGGCACCTCTGCGAATCAATGCTTCCCTCTACTAAGGGCCTATCCATTTACATTTCTGTTGAGTCATCCTCTTCTTATTAAAAGCACTAGCTAGAGAGCACCTCCGTCATTTGTATGCTTTGCTATTAATTGGTATTAAGTATGACTATGACTGGATATTCTTTGCCATGAATTACAATTTCTAGTCGGCCCTTGGTCTTTGAAGGTGCTCTGCATTTATGTTTTGCGGTCTCAGAAAGGGCTAGCGAGATATCATCTATTCATATTGTATCATGATTGTTTTGATTGAAGTGTTGACAATTGAAACTTATTATTATTACTCGCTAGTTAATCATGCCATTGATATGAGTAAACCATGAGACCTGAATGTCATTGCTTATATGGTTAGTTTATGGTCTTGCTGAAAATCTGAATATGAGTTAGACATAATTACAACAACAAGATCAAACAGAGTTCGTAAAAGTTTTTCTTTTGTCTCTTTCAGTGTATCAACTAAATTGCTTGAGGACAAGCAAGGCTTTAAGCTTGGGGGAGTTGATACGTCTCCAACGTATCTACTTTTCCAAACTCTTTTGCCCTTGTTTTGGACTCTAATTTGCATGATTTTTATGAAACTAACCCGGACTGACGCTGTTTTCAGCAGAACTACCATGGTGCTGTTTTTGTGCAGAAATAGAAGTTCTCGAAATGACCTAAAAACTTATGAGGATTTTTTATGGAATATATAAAAAATACCGGAGGAAGAATCAACCGAAGAGGAGCTGCTAGTGGGCCACGAGCCTAGGAGGCGCGCCCCCCTGGTCGCGCCTGGCAGGCTCGTGGGGCCCACATGGCTCCTCCGACCTCATCTCCAGCTCCATATAACCCTATTTGCCCAGAAAAAAATCAGAGAGAAGAAATCATCGCGTTTTACGATACGGAGCCGCCGCCACCACCTGTTCTTCCTCGGGAGGGCAGATCTAGAGTCCGTTCTGGGCTCCGGAGAGTGGAAATCGAAGCCATCGTCATCATCAAACATCCTCCAACGCCAATTTTATGATGCTCTCCGTCGTTCATGAGTAATCTCATCGTAGGCTTGCTGGACGGTGATGGATTGGATGAGATCTATCATGTAGTCGAGTTAGTTTTGATGGGGTTTGATACCTAGTATGCATTATGTTCTAAGATTGATGTTGCTACTACTTTGCTATGCTTAATGCTTGTCACTAGGGCCCGAGTGCCATGATTTCAGATCTGAACCTATTATGTTTTCATCAATATATGTGTGTTCTTGATCCTATCTTGCAAGTTGTAGTCACCTACTATGTGTTATGACCCGGCAACCCCGGAGTGAGAATAGCCGGAACCACTCCCAGAGATGACCATAGTATGAGGATTCCATGTATTCACCATGTGCTAATGCTTTGTTCCGGTACTCTATTAAAAGGAGACCTTAATATCCCTTAGTTTCCATTAGGACCCCGCTGCCACGGGAGGGATGGACAAAAGATGTCATGCATGTTATTTTCCATAAGCACGTATGACTATATACGGAATACATGCCTACATTACATTGACGAACTAGAGCTAGTTACATATCACCCTATGTTATAACTGTTACATGATGAATGCCATCCGACATAATCATCCATCACCGATCCAATGCCTACGAGCTTTTCCTATAATGGTCTTTGCTTAGTTACTTTGCCTCTACTGTTGTCACACTTGCTACCCAAATCACTACTGCTACTGTCACCACTATTACTGTTACTATCATACTACTTTGCTACTAAAACTTTGCTGTAGATACTAAATCTTTCAGGTTGGTTGAATTGACAACTCAACTGCTAATACCCGAGGATATTCTTTGGCTCTCCTTGTGTCGAATCAATAAATTCGGGTTGAATACTTTAGCCTCGAAAACTGTTGCGATCCCCTATACTTGTGGCTTATCAAAGATCAAGGCTATCACCTCCCTGGCGGAGCCGGCGTGCGTCAATGATGTTCTGCGCTTGGCAGGACGGATTGCCGCGTTGAGACGGTTTATAAGCCACCTTGGTGAGAGGCCATCCCTTTATATCAAATGATGAAAAAGACATGCAACTTTGTCTAGAGTACGGCGGTGGGTGAAGCGTTTGAGGCACTCAAGAAGCAGCTTACTGAGCCGCCGATCTTAGCTGCTCCGGTTGAGAAAGTACCCTTGCTCTTGTACCTGGCGGCCAACAACAGAGTTGTCTGTGCTGCAATCGTAGTCGAGCGCAAGGAGGCAGGGAAGGAGTATCCGGTTCAGAGGCCGATTTATTATATCAGTGAGGTCTTGACAGAGTCCAAACAGAGATATCCACGTTGGCAGAAGCTAGTATATGTGGTGTTCATGGCCAACCGCAAGCTCAAGCACTACTTCTTAGGACACCAGGTCACCGCGGTTAGCTCTGCCCCATTGGGAGACATAGTTCAAAACAGAGAAGCCACTGGTAGGATTGCTAAGTGGTCATTGGAGCTTGGATCTCTCAATCTGAAATACGTACCCCGTACGACTGTCAAGTCTCAAGCACTAGTGGATTTCATAAATGACTGGACAGAGTGTCAGACGCCCGAAGAAAATCCGGATAACACATACTGGACAATACACTTTGATGGATCTAGGCAGCTGGAAGGATCAGGGGCAGGAGTTGTCTTAACCTCCCTCAAGGGTGACAAGTTCTGTTATGTGCTGTGGCTGACGTTCCCTTGTACTAACAATGCAGCTGAGTATGAGGCCCTGCTCCATGGCCTCAGGGTGTCAAAGGAGATGAACTTAAGCCGGGTTAGGTGCTTCGGCGACTCAGATCTTGTGGGTCAACAAGTTTCAGGCACTTGGGACTCCAAGGATCCGCGGATGGCAACTTATCGCCAGGCGGTGGATGTCATTGCTGGTCACTTCAAGGGCTATCACATGGATCATGTTGATCGTCACAAGAACGAGGTAGCTGATGCCCTGTCAAGGTTAGGCTCTCAGCAAAAGTCGGTGCCGCCTAACGTGTTTTGGGATGTCTTACATCACCGGTCAGTTAAGTTATCTTCAGAGGAAGACTTAGCTATTCCTGACTCGGAGGGACAGCTGGTGGCGGCTCTACGTGCTATTCCGGACTGGATTGTGCCTTACTTGGCGTACTTGACTCGTGGCGAGTTACCTGATGATGAAAATCTGGCCAGACAGATCGTCAGATGGTCCAAGTCTATGACAATAATCAATGGCGAGTTGCATAAATGCAGTGTCACCAGCGTGTTTCAGCGTTGTGTCTCACCTGAGGAGGGCAAGGAAATCTTGAATGAAATTCATGCTAGTGACTGTGGACATCACGCCGGCTCAAAGCCTCTGGTGGCTAAGGCCTTTAGGCATGGTTTCTTCTGGTTGATGGCTCACAAGGATGCAGAGGATTTGGTGCACAAGTGTGACGGTTGTGAAAAGTTCGGTCGGTGGGCTCATGTTCCGGCTCAAGAGTTGCGCATGATTCCAATTACTTGGCCGTTTGCAGTCTGGGGGCTTGATATGGTTGGGCCCTTCAAGCGGTCTAAGGACAAGAAGACCCACCTCCTGGTGGCGGTTGAGAAGTTTACCAAGTGGGTAGAAGCTGAGCCGGTGAGCAAGTGTGATGCGGCTACGGCGGTTCAGTTCATCAAGAAGCTGATCTACCTTTTTGGTTACCCTCACATTATCATCACAGACAATGGTACGAATTTATCTAAGGGGGCTATGCGAGCATTTTGTGACAGTGAACACATCTGGCTTGATGTTTCTGCGGTTGCTCACCCACAGTCAAACGGACAGGCGGAGCGTGCTAATCAAGAAATCTTGAGAGGTATCAAGCCTCGGCTCATGGTTCCTTTACAGCGATGATGGAGCATCAGAACCACCCCCAACAGATCAGCAGGTTATACACCTTTCTTCATGGTTTACGGTGCAGAAGCCGTATTACCAAGTGACATCCGTCATGACTCGCCACGAGTGGCGGCTTACGTTGAGGCGGACAATGAAATGGCGCGTCAAGGCACGTTGGATGCCCTGGAAGAGGAACGTGATCTGGTGGCGGCTTGTTCGGCAATTTACCAGCAAGACCTACGCCGCTACCATAGCCGCAGAATCAAGACCCAGACGTTTCAAGAAGGTGACTTAGTGTTGTGATTGATTCAAGATCAGACAGATGCACACAAGTTATCCCCTCCATGGGAAGGACCTTTTGTGGTCAGTAGAAATCTCAACAATGGGTCATATTACCTCATTGACATCCGAGACGACTCAAACACCTCAGGGCAGGAGACCCGCCGGCCGTGGAACATAGCGCATCCATGGCCTTATTATACCTAAGTTGTTGAGACTTGACATTGTACACTATCATTGTACATATCATATTTATATATGAATAAAATTGGCATCCCTGTAAGCCCGGGCCTCTGCCGTTTCGCATATCTCAATTTGTGCAAAAAAGACTCAACCTGGTCGTCCAGGGGGCTTCCCACCCACCGGGTGTAGCTTATCAAACCCTATCAACCGGCTCTCAAGCCAAAAAAGTTGATTCCATCAACAAAGGTCACTTGGGGGCTTCCCACCAACCGGGTGTAGCTTACACACCCTCTTGATCGGTTCTTAAGCCAAGCAGGGTTAAACCTGCCTATAAGCTAATACTACTCTGCTAGGTGACTCGTCAAACTCTTATCAGTTAATCTCGCCTAGAGACCCTGAGCCGGCTCAAAGAAATTGACGACCAATCTCCATAGAGACCCTGTACTGGTTAAGGTTTAAACGGCGGTCCTTAGCACGCGAGGGCCGGCTTACGGAAAGCAAGGACAAACTCTCCCATCTGTTGCCGACTCTCCACTATGTGGCATGTTCGTACTCTTAGACAGTTAATCCTTGAGGACCTTGTACTGTTTAAGGTTAAAACGACAAATTTATGTCACATGAGAGGCAGTTTGTGGGCTATAAGGGTGCTCATGCCCTGTCGTGTCTCTCCTGGGACATCACACTTCCTTTCAGTTAATCTTGCTTAGAGACCCTGAGTCGGCTCAAAGAAATTGACGACCAATCTCCATAGAGACCCTGTACTGCTAAAGAGTTTAAGTGGCGAGTCAACTCAGTAGAACCGACACATGAGCTATTATGAAAAACAAGTTAGGAAAGATACATCATCTTTGGGTTACGCTATTCTAAAGCCGCCCTCCTAACAATGTGGAGATACATCTATTCTTGCAGGTTGATTAGGCCGCCAAGAGTTGGCAAAGCATCCAATATGAAAGTGCAATAAAGATGTCATATATTACAGCCGGACTATTTAACATGTGCACGATGGCACAGTTTAGGAAAATACAAAAGTTTTACGATAAGACTATTACGGTCGCTCTCTCTAGAGCCCAAAAGTGATTCAATGTTTTTACACCGCTCATGGCGGGTCACAGAAGCCGGCTTTTCCACGGCGTTTAAACAAATCCATCAGTTGGCTGGCGGATCACCCTGCTCCGGTTCTTCGACCGCCTTGATCTGAACATTGTCCAAGTCCAAGTTGCAGTGGGTTAAAGCTGCAAAGTTTCCTTCTTCAAAGAAGGGGGACGGGTCAAGTTCAAAAGTAAAGAGGAGCTTACTGCGGGAGGGTCTCAAGTCCTTGGCTTCAAAGAGGGGGTCGCTGATTCTTTTCTGATCGGCATCATAAGCCACCTGATAAGTTGATATCTTCACCTCTTCTGCTAACACAGAGGCGAGAACCTTGGAATCGTTCACGCACTCAGCACAATCAGTGTCAGTGAAGTCTGAGCCGTCATCCCTTTTGGATGGAAACCCATCCATCATATCTTCACGAGTCAGTTCTGGAGCAAACGCCAATGCCCGGCTTATGGCTACAATGGCTCCCTGTCGGGCGGCTGATCTCTTAAGTTCTACGATCTTTTTGGCAATGTTGACAATAGTTCTAAGACCCCTTTCATTGTTGATGGGGTGTTATCTTTGTAGAGCACAACCTTGATCGTGCAAACGGCTCCATAGTATAGTTGTTCCGTCATAGTATAAATAGCCTTTAGGGGCAGCAAGCAATCGGAAGCAAGTTGACGGCTCCTTGGACCTCTGTAAGACGGACATCCGTCATAAGTCGCTAGTACATATATTTATGCAAATCTTTGAGCTAACTATTTTAAGGCTTACCGAATATGGGGGCTGACATCTTCCTAATATGTCGCTTCAAAGATTGCAGTTCCTCTAAAAGGGTCACGAGCTGCTGGTCAGCGTCATCTGCACATTGAGCCAGGGTGGCTTGTTCCGTATTAGCCGATTTCTTGAAGGCATCAAATTCAGCTTTTGTTTTCGTCGGCTCTTCAGAGAGGAGCCGACATGTCTCATCGGCTTCACTGCGAGCAGTTTGTTGAGGGGCTGATACGTCTCCAACATATCTATAATTTTTGATTGTTCCATGCTATTATATTATCAACTTTGGATGTTTTATATGCATGAATATGCTATTTTCTACTATTTTTGGGACTAACTTATTAATTCAGTGCCTAGTGCCACTTTCTGTTTTTTCCGTGTTTTTGACCTTATTTAGATAGGAATATCAAACGGAGTCCAAACGGAATAAAACTTTCGCCGTGATTTTTTATGGAAAATATAAAAAATACCAGAAGGAAAAGATACCGGAGAGGAGGCCCGAGGGAGTCACGAGCCTGGGAGGCGCCCCCCTAGGGCGCGGCTAGGGGGCTCGTGACCTCCTCATGGGCTGTCTTGACTTGTTCTCGACGCCATACGGTCTTGTAAATACTGAAACCGGCAGAACTAAACCTAGATCGAAAGTTCCGCCGCCGCAAGCCTCTGTAGCCACCAAAAACCAATTGGGAGACCGTTCCGGCACCCCACCGGAGGGAAATCCATCTCCGGTGGCCATCTTCATCCACACCATTGCCTCTCCGATGATGCGTGAGTAGTTCACCACAGACCTTCGGGTCCGTAGCTAGTAGCTAGATGGCTTCTTCTCTCTCTTTGATCGTCAATACAAAGTTCTCCATGATCTTCATGGTAATCTATCCGATGTAATTCTCTTTTGCGGTGTGTTTGTTGAGATCCGATGAATTGTGGATTTATGATCAGATTATCTATGAATATTATTCTAGTCTCCTCTGATTTCTTATATGCATGATTTCGTATCCTTGTAATTCTCTTCGAGTTATGGGTTTCGTTTGGCCAACTTGATCTATAGTTCTTGCAATGGGAGAAGTGCTTGGTTTTGGGTTCATACCGTGCGGTGTCCTCACCTAGTGATAGAAGGGGTAGCGAGGCACGCATCATGTTGTTGCCATCAAGGGTAAAAAGATGGGGTTTATATCATATTGCATGAATCTATCCCTCTACATCATGTCCTCTTGCTTAAAGCGTTACTCCGTTTGTTATGAACTTAATACACTAGATGCATGCTGGGTAGCGGTCGATGTGTGGAGTAATAGTAGTAGATGCAGAAAGTATCAGTCTACTTGTCTCAGACATCATGCCTATACGTATGATCATTGCCTTAGATATCGTCATGACTTTGTGCGATTCTATCAATTGCTCAACAGTAATTTGTTCACACACCGTAATACTTGCTATCATGAGAGAAGCCTCTTGTGAACACTATGGCCCCTGGGTCTATTTTACATATTATATATTCATATCTAAATAAAAAAACACCAAAAATACCTTGCTGCAATTTTATTTACTTATTTATATTTATCTACTATCACTATCAGATCTCACCTTGCAAGTAATCGTAAAGGGATTGACAACCTCTTTATCGCGTTGGGTGCAAGTTTGTTTGTGTTTGTGTAGGTGTCTTGGTGCCTCATCTTGATACTCCTACTGGATTGATACCTTGGTTCTCAAACTGAGGGAAATAGTTATCTCTACTTTGCTACATCACCCTTTCCTCTTCAAGGGAAAAACCAACACAAGCTCGAGAAGTAGCAGGAGGAATTTCTAGCGCCGTTGCCGGGGAGTATTCAAGTGAAGCATATCTACCAAGTACCTATCGCAAACTCATCTCTTGCATTTACATTATTTGCCGTTTCCTCTCGTTTTCCTCTCCCCCACTTCTAAAACAAAAATTTACAAAAATATTTGCCTTTGTTTATTTGCCTTTTTCATTCGCCCTTTCTTTCGCTTGCCTTCTGTTTGCTCGTGTGTGCTATCTTATTCATCCTCATGGCCCAACCAAATGTTTATGATGTTTACTATAAAAAGTTGGAAGAGATTGAAACTAATGTCAAAAGCTTCATGTCTACACAGTTTGATCATAATAGTTACTTTCGTAGAGAACTAAGGGAGAAAAATTCTTTTATGGCATATATGAATAAAGAGGTTAATGATATGGCCAAAGAATTCCTTGCGTTGAATTCTCAATTTTCTCATCTTGAGAAATTGGTAGGCCAGATTTCTGATAAACAAGCTACTTTAGTCAATAAAATGGCTGCTAAACCTTAAATATGTGATGAGAATCACGAAGATCTTAAAGTGCTTGGTGTGACTCCTATTGAATCCTTGCTTTCTAATATCAATCTTAATAATGATGGGGCTGGATGTGAATCCACTTTGGTTGAGAAACGCCCCAATGATTCGGAGTCTATTTATCTTGATGCTAAAACTACTAAAAGTGGAGTAGAGGATACCAAAAGTTTGAATAGTGATGAAATTATTACTTTGGATCTCAAGGAATTTAATTACGATAGTTGATCTTTGATTGAATGTATTTCCTTGATGCAATCCATGGTAAACTCTCCACATGCTTATAGCAGAAATAAGGCTTCTACCAAACATATCATTGATGCTATGATGAAATCTCTTGAAGAGAAACTTGAGTTGGAAATATCTATTCCTAGAAAACTTCATGATGAGTGGGAACCTACTATAAAAATCAAGATCAAAAATTATGAATGCCATGCTTTGTGTGATTTTGGTGCTAGTGTTTCCACAATTCCAAAATCTTTATGTGATGTTCTAGGTTTCAATGAGATTGATGAGTGCTCTCTTAATTTGCATCCTGTGGATTTTACTATTAAGAAACCTATGGGAAGGATTAATGATTTTCTTATTATTGCAAATAGGAACTATGTGCCCGTAGATTTCGTTGTGCTTGATATTGATCGCAATCCGACATGTCCCATTATTCTTGGTAGACCTTTCCTTAGGACTATTGGTCCTGTTATTGATATGAAGGAAGGGAATATTAAATTTCAATTTCCATTAAAGAAGGGCATGGAACATTTTCCTAGAAAGAGAATAAAATTGCCTTATGAATCCATTATGAGAGCTACCTATGGTTTGATCACTAAAGATGACAATACTTGATTCTATTGCCTTACGCCTAGCTAAGGGCGTTAAACGTAGCGCCTGTTGGGAGGCAACCCAATGAATAGGTTTATTTTTGCTTTTTAATTTCTGTTTTGTTGAGTATACACCATCATGATTCTTTTATGGTTGTGTTTTTTATGTTTTAATTAGTGTTTGTGCCAAGTAGAACCTTTATGATTAGTTTTGGTGATAGTTGTTTAATCACGCTGAAAAAAGACAGAAACTTTGTTCTCACGAAATTATTTTTCATTCCTATCCAGAAAGAGATTTTGAGTTTATTCTTTATGATTCTGATTTATATGCAAATTGCCCTAATTTTCATAATTGCTTCAGAATTTTTGAGTTATCATAGGTTTACGAAATATACAGATTGCAACAGACTGTTCTATTTTTGACAGATTCTGTTTTTGTTGTGTTGATTGCTTATTTTGATGAAACTATGATTAGTATCGGGGGGTACGAGTCATGGAAAAGTGAGAATACAGTAATATAACATCAATCTAAATGGAAATTAAAGTTTACTACAGTACCTAAAAAGTTGATGGTTTGTTTTCTTATGCTAATGCTATCACGAGTTTCTGTTTAAGTTTTGTGTTGTGAAGTTTTCAAGTTTTGGGTGATGTTCTTATGGACAATGGAATAAAGAGTGGAAATAGCCTAAGCTTGGGGATTCCCAGGTCATCCCAAGACAAATTCAAGGACACCAAAAAGCCTAAGCTTGGGGATGCCCCGGGAAGGCATCCCCTCTTTCGTCTTCAATCCATCGATAACGTTACTTGGAGCTATATTTTTATTCACCAGATGATATGTGTTTTGCTTGGAGTGTCGTATATTATAGGAGTCTTTGCTTTTTGTTTTGTCACAATCATCCTTGCTGCACACCTTTTGAGAGGGACATGCACTCATCGTGAATTTGTTAGAATACTCAATAAGCTTCACTTATATCTTTTGAGTTAGGTAATTTAGCTCACATGTGCTTCACTTATATCTTTTGAGCTCGGTAATTTTTCTCACATATTCTTCATTTATATCATTTGAGCTTGGAAATTTTGCTCACATGTGCTTCACTTATATCTTTTGAGCTTGGTAATTTTGCTCCCATGTGCTTCACTTATATCTTTTGAGCTAGATAATTTTGCTCTAGTGCTTCACTTAAATATTTGTAGAGCACGACGGTGTCATATTTTGTAGGAATACAAAATCTCGAATCTTCACTTATATCATTTTGAGAGTGCTCTCTCTAAGTAACTTGGTAATTGGCGTGTGTTATGAAATTAGTCCTAAACATGGTAGGCATCCAAAGAGGATATAATAAAAACTTCCATATTCAAGTGCATTGATTAGTTAGAGAAGTTTGATTCCTCGCAATTAGTTTTGAGATATGGATATGATAATATTAGAGTTATGATAGTAGGGTGTTGTGAATCTAGAAATACTTGTGTTAAGGTTAGTGATTCCCGTAGCATGCACGTATGGTGAACCGCTATGTTAGGAAGTCGAAGCATGATTGATTTATTGATTGTCATCCTTTGTGTGGCGGTCGGGATCGCGCGATGGTTAACTCCTACCAACCCTTCCCCTAGGAGTATGCGTTTAGCACTTTGTTTCGACTACTAATAAACTTTCGCAATAAGTATATGAGTTCTTCATGACTAATGTGTGTCCATGGTATAGATGCACTTTCACCTTCCACCACTGCTACCCTCTCTAATGCCGCGCAACTTTCGCCGGTGCACAAACCCACCATATACCTTCCTCAAAACAGCCACAATACCTACCTATTATGGCATTTTCATAGCCATTCCGAGATATATTTCCATGCAACGTTCACCGTTCCGTCTCATGACATGTGCCATCACTTTCATTCATATAGAGTCATTATTGTTCTAAGTATCAAGTTGTAAGTAAATAAAAGTGTGATGATCATCATTATTAGAGCATTGTCCCATGTGAGGAAATAAAAAAAAGAGGCCAAAGATTCCCACCAAATAAAAAAATACAAAAAGAGAGGCCAAAGAGCCCAAACAAAAAAAAAGAGAGAAAAAGAGAGCAGGGACAATGCTACTATCTTTTTCCACACTTGTGCTTCAAAATAGCACCATGTTCTTCATGATAGAGAGTCTCTTGTTTTGTCACTTTCATATGCTAGTGGAAATTTTCATTATATAACTTGGCTTGTATATTCCAATGATGGGCTTCCTCAAATTGCCCTAGGTCTTCGTGAGCAAGCAAGTTGGGTGCACACCCACTAGTTTTTATTCTTGAGCTTTCATACACTTATAGCTCTAGTGCATCCGTTCCATGGCAATCCCTACTCGTTCACATTGATATCTATTGATGGGCATCTCCATAGCCTAGTGATACGCCGAGTCGATGTGACCATCCCCTCCTTTTTGCCTCACAACCTCCAACACACTCTATTCCACCTACAGTGCTATATCCATCGCTCACGCTCATGTATTGCGTGAGAGTTGAAAAAGTTTGAGAAAGTAAGAGTGTGAAAACAATTACTTGGCTAATACCAAGGTTGTGCATGATTTAAATTTGTTGTGTGGGGATGATGGAGCATAGCCAGACTATATGATTTTGTAGGGATAACTTTCTTTGGCCTTGTTATTTCGAAAGTTCATGATTACTTTGCTATCATACTTGAAGTATTATTGTTTTCATGTCAATATTAAACTATTGTTTTGAATCTTATGGATCTGAACATTCATGCCACAATAGAGAAGTTACAAAGAACAAATATGTTTGGTAGCATTCCACATCAAAAATTCGTTCTTTATCACTTCCCTACTCGAGGACGAGCAGGAGTTAAGCTTGGGGATGCTTGATATGTCTCCAACATATCTATAATTTTTGATTGTTCCATGCTATTATATTATCAACTTTGGATGTTTTATATGCATGAATATGCTATTTTATATTATTTTGGGGACTAACTTATTAATTCAGTGCCCAGTGCCAGTTTCTGTTTTTTCCGTGTTTTTGACCATTTTCAGATAGGAATATCAAACGGAGTCCAAACGGAATAAAACTTTCGCCATGATTTTTTATGGAAAATATCAAAAATACAAGAAGGAAAAGATACCGGAGAGGAGGTCCGAGGCAGTCACGATCCTGGGAGGCGCGCCACCCCCCTAGGGCGTGGCTAGGGGCTTGTGACCTCCTCGTGAGCCGTCCTAAGTTGTTCTCGATGCCATACGGTCTTATAAATACTGAAACCCGCAGAACTAAACCTAGATCGAAAGTTCCGCTGCCTCAAGCCTCTGTAGCCACCAAAAACCAATCGGGACACCATTTCGGCACCCTGCCGAAGGGGAATCCATCTCCGGTGGCCATCTCCATCAACACCATTGCCTCTCCGATGATGCGTGAGTAGTTCACCACAGACCTTTGGGTCCTTAGCTAGTAGCTAGATGGCTTCTTCTCTCTCTTTGATCTTCAATACAAAGTTCTCCATGATCTTCACTGTGATCTATCCGATGTAATTCTCTTTTGCGGTGTGTTTGTTGAGATTTGATGAATTGTGGATTTATGATCAGATTATCTATGAATATTATTTGAGTCTCCTCTGATTTCATATATGCATGATTTCGTATCCTTGTAATTCTCTTCAAGTCATGGGTTTCGTTTGGCCAACTTGATCTATAGTTCTTGTAATGGGAGAAGTGCTTGGTTTTGGGTTCATACAGTGAGGTGTCCTCACCTAGTGACAGAAGGGATAGCGAGGCATGCATCGTGTTGTTGCCATCGTGAGGAAAAATTTAGTTATTTCTAGACCTAAACGATGAACCGTCGAACAAGTAATGTTGGAAGACAGTACGAGGAGTGACGACAGATCTATTATTATGCCCTTATAAACTACCTATAATCTGCGGCAATGGAAAGGAGGGCGTTCTCGAGTCTGATGACCTATATATCACCTAGCATTACAGGCAGTTCGTCTTCTAGCGGCGGAAGAGCTCCGTGAAACCCTATCGAAAGCTACCGATCTAAAGGGGGGAAACGAACTCACCGGAGAGTACGCGGTGGACGCGGGCGGATCTCTGGAACGGTCAGGTTGATGCAGCGGCCTGGCGTGACGACGGTGAGGAAACTTCACCGGAGCAAGAGGCGCTGGAGCGGCAGCCTCAAGAGGAAGAAGAGGAGCGAGTGGGGAAGGAAACAAATGACCCCCTTCGCGGTCCTATTTAACAGGTCAAAAGTGGAAACCCGTGCAAGAATCCCGGCGACGGACATTAATTGGCCAAGATGGACGCCTCGATTGTCGGGCTATCAGTTTAATAGAGAAAGATCCGTTGTGGTTATTAAGGAAGCTTTTGACACGCCTGATATGACGTCGCGGCGGGTCATTTTTTATTTTTCAGGTGGTGATAAGCGAGACTCGCCGCCAAGTGAGAAGGAGGTTGAAATGAGCAAGCTCAAATCAACCTGGGGCCTAATGTTGGGGATATAACCCCGTGGTTAGACCCCCCCAAAAGGTTCCGAGTCACACCTGGCGGCTCATGGACCGGCCCAGGGATGGGCCTTGACGACTCAAGCCCAAGACGTTTTGGTGGCTTGCCAAGATGGGCTAAGGTGAGGCCCAGACAAAGAAGGTATGAAGACCTGGGCGGATAAGCCGCCCAAAGACAGCTTGCTCAAGAAGGCAAGACAATGTAGAGATAGACTCGGACATGTTGTGAGAGTCGGTCACGACTTGTATGACCCGTGGTCTTGACCTCCTATATAAAGGCGAGACCCGAGGCGACTTAGATAGAGACTAGCTAGTCGAGAATTAGGTCAAGCAATCTGCTCCATTGTAATCGATACTCAAGCGATACAAACACAAGCAGGACGTAGGCTTTTACCTCTACTTGAGGGGCCGAACCTGGGTAAATCCGTGTCCTTCGTCCCGATCAACCCCTTTGAGTCCATCACCTTAGCAATGGCCTCGAATCTAAGTCCTCGGACATCTGTCGTGACAAAACCATGACAGAAGTCTTGTTTTGATCACCGGAAAAGTTTCGAGCTCACTGGTAGTGTACTGGGAGTGTCGTAGTGTACCGAGGGACCATCGGGAGGGGTATTTCGGTCCAAGAGGCTACATGGGCTGTGGGAGGATGAATACCAGCCCTTAGTGGGCTGGTGGAAGTCCCACAAGAGGCCCATGCGGCTGGAGTTGAAGGAGATGGAGAAAAACCCAAGGTGGAAAGAGTTTCCACGTAGGAAAGGAGGAATCCTAGTCCTACTAGGATTGGAGGAGGATTCCTCCTCTCCTCCTTGCGCAAGAGGCAAAAGGGCTGGCCCTTGTTCGCCAGCCTCCTCCCTCTTTCCTCCTATATATGCTAGA
Source organism: Hordeum marinum (assembly GCA_022496015.1). Classification (NCBI taxonomy): domain Eukaryota; kingdom Viridiplantae; phylum Streptophyta; class Magnoliopsida; order Poales; family Poaceae; genus Hordeum; species Hordeum marinum. The sequence goes on from CM039676.1 coordinate 503,463,707, forward strand.
GGTTTTGAGGGTTTTTCACGCATAGAAAACAATCACGTGCTGCCTGTCCTCTAGAGCGCAGTTTCTCCTCTAGATCGGCTTTCAGCGGTGCTTAGGCGAAGCCCTACTGGAATAGCTCCACCACCATCGCCGCAACACCATCGCGCTGCCGGAGAACTCTTCTACCTCTCTGCCCCCTCTTGCTGGATCAAGAAGGCGGAGATCGTCATCAAGCTATACGTGTGTTGAACGCAGAGGTGTCGTCCGTTCGGTACTAGATCGGAAGGACCGTGATCAAGATCGCAAGACGATTTGTGATTCGATCGCGGGACGGATCATGATGTGATCGCAGGACGGATCGTGATTGGGTCGTGGGACGGATCGTGATGGGATCGTGGGATGCTCGGCGATTTGGATCGCGAAGACGTCCGACTACATCAACTGCGTTTCTTAATGCTTCCCGCTTAGCGATCTACAAGGGTATGTAGATCCACTCTCCCTCTCGTAGATGCTCATCACCATGGATAGATTTTGCGTGCACGTAAGATTTTTTTTGTTTCCCATGCAACGTTCCCCAACAGATTTGTTAGGTAATTTATATTGATTATTGAAAATTATTTGGTATTCATTCCGACTAAATTTCTTTATTTTTATTATGTGCTTATTTCCGTGCTATAAGAACTATCTGACAGATAATAGATCAGACATACTGTAGTCATGACTCCGAACTTAATTGTTCGGAGATAAATCATCTCATGTCATTTATTCATGATGTTGAGGATCATGCTAAACATTACCAGACTGGCAACATTTATAATGGATATGTGCCACTAGTGCACAAGTTGAACCATCATAACATCACTTCAAACAACTTTGTAGGATTTTTTTACCATTGCATCACTAGTCCATCTTTTTCATATATACATTGTTCTTACGCAAAACTAGTTTGCTAACTATGTTATTATTACTAATGTTTTTCAATGGGTACTCCCCATCGAGACTGTGCCTAGATGGATGTTTAAAAATGGTGATTTGCAAATGATTAGCTTACTACCACTCCAGATTAATTACAGTGGTAGGTACATGATATCTCAATATGAAGAAACCCTGAAAATCACAGGATGGAGAAATAAAATATAAGCATTTACGCTGCCACTTGGAGAGGAAGCATCCCACAAGTTGGAGATAGGTTGATCTGTGTTCTTCAATCGGGAGATGGCGAAGTTCGCCTTTATTATGCTTTTTACCTAGCAGTAGTTAGTGTTTCAACCTTTTAATAACTACAATAATGAGGATCGTTGATTAAGATGATGATGAGTTGTTGGATGTTGAATGATCAACAGTTTATTAAGATGATGATGATGAGTTGTTATATGACATATACGCAACATCGTATTTTTCTCTAATTCAACTTGGTCTATTGCATCCATCTAATTTGTACTGATGTTGGATGTTTTTTCCATAATTTGTACTGGTGATGTTGTATACTAATATGTTTAACCGCATGAAAATACAATATAAATATAAAATAAAATTAAAACCAAAAATGAAACACGGCCCTTTCCAAAAGAAAGCCCTAGCGGCTTATTATCTAGGTCCGTGTTACGAACCGGGACTAAAGGTCCTCCTGCCTTGGCGCCGCATAGCGGCCACGTGGAGCGTCTTTGGTTCCGGTTCGTAAGCCAACCGAGACTAAAAGTGTTCAGCATTAGTCCCGATCGTGTTGTCCCGGTTGCAGAATCGGGACTAAAGGTCCTCTAAAACCGGGACTGATGTCCTGTTTTCTACTAGTGTCGTAGTATAAAAATGACATGAAACGAACCAAGAAACACTGTGCTATCAACACTATAGAAAAAATATTGTAAGCCGTGCAGAAATGTGATTCGGCTCCCAGGAGGATATGCTCCGGGGCCCAAAAAAAGACCAAATGTTACCTTAAATGTCACCCTAAATATATTTTTTTGTCGACGAAACACTGCCGCTTCGTTTCGCATGAAATTTCTCATGCATGTTTGCAATACTAACATAAACATCTACAAAAAAATTTCATTTTTTTCAGAAATATTTATTTTACTTTTTTATGTTACTGTTCATCCGAAAGCATATGCTCCCGGGAGCCAAAACATCGTTCTCTAAGCCGTGTATGTTTCATACACGACAAAATGCATTTTAAACTCAATAAACAGTATGTGGAGTGTTACACTCCGCGTATAACACACAACTTGCATATGGTTGGCTTAGCGCCGATAAGCCTAATGTCACTTATCGGTTACACGCGTAAGCCGAGTATTATTTGCCGGCACACGGCAAATAAAGTGAGATCACGGCCTGCCGCACTAACGTGAGGGAGGTGCCACATCAATATTGTGCACTGGATATTTAAACGTCTGGCCACCCTTATGTTGATATATCCGGTCTCCACACAAACCGGTGCAGTCTCTTTGGGTCCTCCTTGGGGCGGTTTTTGAAGTCTCTTTACTCGTTACATAATACAAGATCCATGACTAACACTTAGTCACATTGCTTGCAAGGCTTATTGTGATGTTGTATTACCAAGAGGGCCCTGAGATACCTCTCCATCACACGGAGTAACAAATCCCAGTCTTGATCCATGCCAACTCAACAGACATCCTCGGAGATACCTGTAGAGCACCTTTATAGCCACCCAGTTACGTTGCGACGTTTGATACACAAAAGGCACTCCTCCGATGTATGTGAGTTGCATGATCTCATGGTCATAGGAACATATACTTGACATGCAGAAAACAGTAGCAATAAATGTTGGAAATATGCCCTAGAGGCAATAATAAAATGGTTATTATTGTATCTCCTAGTTCATTATAATTGTCTATTGTTCATGCTATAATTGTGTTAACCGGAAACTGTAATACATGTGTGAATACATAGACCACAACATGTCCCTAGTGAGCCTCTAGTTGACTAGCCCGTTGATCAATAGATGGTCACGGTTTCATGACCATGGACATTGGATGTTGTTGATAATGGGATCACATCATTAGGAGAATGATGTGATGGACAAGACCCAATCCTAAGCATAGCACTAGATCGTGTAGTTTGTTTGCTAAAGCTTTTCAATGTCAAGTATCGTTTCCTTAGACCATGAGATTGTGCAACTCCCGGATACCGTAGGAATACTTTGGGTGTCCCAAAAGTCACAACGTAACTGGGTGGCTATAAAGGTGCACTACGGGTATCTTCGAAAGTGTCTGTTCGGTTGGCACGAATCGAGACTGGGATTTGTCACTTCGTGTGACGGAGAGGTATCTCTGGGCCCACTCGGTAAGACATCATCATAATGAGCTCAATGTGACTAAGGAGTTTGCCACGGGATGATGTATTATGGAACGAGTAAAAGAGACTTGCCGGTAACAAGATTGAACAAGGTATAGAGATGCCAACGATCGAATCTCGGGCAAGTATCACACCGATAGACAAAGGGAATTGTATACGGGATTGATTGAATCCCCGACATCGTGGTTCATCCGATGAGATCATCGTGGAGCATGTGGGAGCCAACATGGGTATCCAGATCCCGCTGTTGGTTATTGGCCGGAGAAGTGTCTCGATCATGTCCACTTGTCTCCCGAACCCGTAGGGTCTACACACTTAAGGTTCGATGACGCTAGGGTTATAGGGAAATGGTATACGTGATTACCGAAAGTTGTTCGGAGTCCCGGATGAGATGCCGGATGTCACGAGGAGCTCCGGAATGGTCTGAAGGTAAAGATTGATATATAGAATGTCTCCCGAACCCGTAGGGTCTACACACTTAAGGTTTATTTTTGATGAATCTCGAACGTGATGTTACACATGTCCATAGTGTGAGTACCAAAAGGTGTAAGGTTGATAATGACAGTTCCACTTACATGTGGCACTGCCGCCTTGGTCATATTGGTGTCAAACGTATGAAGAAGCTCCATACTGATGGACTTTTGGAGTCTCTTGATTTTGAATCATTTGACACGTGCGAACCATGCCTCATGGGCAAGATGACCAAGACTCCGTTCTCCGGAACAATGGAGCGAGCAACTAACTTGTTGGAAATAATACATACTGATGTATGCAGTCCAATGAGTGTCGAGGCTCGTGGTGGCTACCGTTATGTTCTCACCCTCACTGATGACTTGAGTAGATATGGGTATGTCTACTTAATGAAACATAAGTCTGAAACTTTTGAAAGGTTCAAGGAATTTCAGAGTGAGGTAGGGAATCAACGTGACAGGAAAATAAAGTGCCTACGATCTTATCGTGGCGGAGAATATTTAAGTCATGAGTTTGCCGCGCACCTAAGGAAATGTGGAATTGTTTCACAACACACGCCGCCTGGCACACCTCAGCGAAATGGTGTGTGTGAACGTCGTAATCGCACTCTATTAGATATGGTACGATCTATGATGTCTCTTACCGACTTACCGCTATAATTTTGGTGATATGCATTAGAGACTGCCGCATTCACTTTAAATAGGGCACCGTCAAAATCCGTTGAGACAACACCGTATGAATTATGGTTTGGAAAGAAACCTAAGCTGTCGTTTCTAAAAGTTTGGGGATGCGATGCTTATGTGAAGCAACTTCAACCTCAGAAGCTCGAACCCAAAGCGGAAAAATGCGTCTTCATAGGATATGCCAAAGAGACTATTGGGTATACCTTCTACCTACGATCCGAGGGCAAAGTCTTTGTTGCCAAGAATGGATCCTTTCTCGAGAAAGAGTTTCTCTCGAAAGAAGTAAATGGGAGGAAAATAGAACTTGATGAGGTAATTGTACCTCCACTCGAACCGCAGAGTAGCGCAACATAGGAAGTTGTTTCTGTGGAGCCTACACCGGCTAGAGAGGAAGTTAATGATGATGATCATGAAACTTCAGATCAAGTTACTATTGAACGTTGAAGGTCCACTAGGACACGTTCCACACCAGAGTGGTACGGTAACCCTATCCTAGAGATCATGTTGTTAGACAACAGTGAACCTTCGAACTATGAAGAAGCGATGGCGGGCCCGGATTCCAACAAATGGCTTGAATCCATGAAATCCGAGATAGGATCCATGTATGAGAACAAAGTATGGACTTTGGTGAACTTGCCTAATGATAAGCGATCCATTGAAAATAAATGGATCTTTACGAAGAAGACTGACGCGGATGGTAATGTGACCATCTATAAGGCTTGGCTTGTCGCTAAGGGTTATCGACAAGTTCAAGGAGTTGACTACCATGAGACTTTCTCACCCGTAGCGATGCTGAAGTCTGTCCGAATCATGTTAGCAATTGCCGCATTTTATGATTATGAGATCTGGCAAATGGACGTCAAAACGACATTCCTCAATGGATTCCTCAAGGAAGAACTGTACATGATGCAGCCGAAAGGTTTTGTCGATGCTAAAGATGCTAACAAGGTATGCAAGCTCCAGCTCTCCATCTATGGGCTGGTGCAAGCATCTCGGAGTTGGAACATTCGCTTTAATGAAGTGATTAAAGCGTTTGGGTTTGTACAGGTTTATGGAGAACCCTGTATTTACAAGAAAGTGAGTGGGAGCTCTGTAGCATTTCTCGTATTATATGTGGATGACATACTGATAATGGGAAATGGTATAGAACTCTTGGAAAGTGTAAAGGCCTACTTGAATAAGTGTTTTTCAATGAAGGACCTTGGAGAAGCTGCTTACATATTAGGTATTAAGATCTATAGAGATAGATCGAGACGCCTGATAGGTCTTTCACAAAGCACATACCTTGACAAGATATTGAAGAAGTTCAATATGGATCAGTCCAAGAAGGGGTTCTTGCCTGTGTTACAAGGTGTGAGATTGAGTACGACTCAATGCCCGACCACAGCAAAAGATAGAGAAGAGATGAGTGTCATCCCCTATGCTTCAGCCATAGGCTCTACTATGTATGCCATGCTGTGTACCAGACCTGATGTGAACCTTGCCATAAGTTTGGTAGGGAGGTACCAAAGTGATCCCGGAGCGGAACACTGGACAGCGGTCAAGAATGTCCTGAAGTACCTAAAAAGGACAAAGGACATGTTTTTCGTATATGGAGGTGCCGAAGAGCTCGTCGTAAAGGGATACGTCGATGCTATCTTCGACACAGATCCGGACGACTCCAAGTCGCAAACCGGATACGTGTATATTTTGAATGGAGGGGCGGTCAGCTGGTGCAGCAGCAAGCAAAGCGTCATGGCGGCATCTACATGTGAAGTGGAGTACATAGCTGTTTCAGAAGCAGCAAAGGAAGGAGTCTGGATGAAGGAGTTCATCACCGACCTAGGAGTAATTCCAAGTGCGTCGGGCCCGATGACACTATTTTGTGACAACACTGGAGCTATTGCCCTTGCGAAGGAGCCCGGGTTTCATCAGAAGACAAGACACATGAACCGTCGCTTCAACTCCATCCGTGATTACATTCAGGAGGGACATATAGATATTTGTAAAGTGCATACGGATCTAAATGTCGTAGATCCGTTGACTAAACCTCTCTCACAAGTAAAACATGATCAACACCAGAATGCTATGGGTGTTCGATTCATCACAATGTAACTAGATTATTGACTCTAGTGCAAGTGGGAGACTCTTGGAAATATGACCTAGAGGTAATAATAAAATGGTTATTATTGTATTTCCTAGTTCATGATAATTGTCTATTGTTCATGCTATAATTGTGTTAACCGGAAACCGTAATACATGTATGAATACATAGACCACAACATATCCCTAGTGAGCCTCTAGTTGACTAGCTCATTGATCAATAGATGGTCACGGTTTCATGACCATGGACATTGGATGTCGTTGATAACGGGATCACATCATTAGGAGAATGATGTGATGGACAAGACCCAATCCTAAGCATAGCACTAGATCGTGTAGTTTGTTTGCTAAAGCTTTTCAATGTCAAGTATCGTTTCCTTAGACCATGAGATTGTGCAACTCCCGGATACCGTAGGAATGCTTTGGGTGTGCCAAACTTCACAACGTAACTGGGTGGCTATAATGGTGCACTACGGGTATCTCCGAAAGTGTGTGTTGGGTTGGCAAGAATCAAGACTGGGATTTGTCACTTCGTGTGACGGAGAGGTATCTCTGGGCCCACACAGTAAGACATCCTCATAATGAGCTCAATGTGACTAAGGAGTTTTCCACGGGATGATGTATTACAGAACGAGTAAAGAGACTTGCCGGTAACGAGATTGAACAAGGTATAGAGATGCCGACAATCGAATCTCGGGCAAGTATCACACCGATAGACAAGGGGAATTGTATACGGGATTGATTGAATCCCTGACATCGTGCTTCATCCGATGAGATCATCGTGGAGCATGTGGGAGCCAACATGGGTATCCAGATCCCGCTGTTGGTTATTGGCCGGAGAAGTGTCTCGATCATGTCCACGTGTCTCCCGAACCCGTAGGGTCTACACACTTAAGGTTCAATGACGCTAGGGTTATAGGGAAATGGTATACGTGATTACCGAAAGTTGTTCGGAGTCCCGGATGAGATGCCGGATGTCACGAGGAGCTCCGGAATGGTCTGGAGGTAAATATTGATATATAGGAAGTCCAGTTTTGGTCACCGGAAAGTTTTCGGGCTCATCGGTATTGTACCGGGAGTGCCGGGAGGGTGCCGGAGAACCCCCGGGAGGGGCCGGGAGGGGTGTGACGACCATAGGACTTTGTGGGCCCTTAGAAAAGGTGTGCCAGCCCTTATTGGGCTGGCCAATACCTTCTAGAAAGGCCCATGCGGCTGGAGGAGTTGAGATAAGGGCAAAGGAGTTTGAAAAGGGGGAGATCCACCTCCCTTGTGGGAGGTGGACTCTCCCTTTGATTCGGTCGAAGCTCTCCTCCTTGGAGGAGAGTCCAAGCCAGCCCTCCCTCTCCCTCCTCCTATATATACTTGAGGTTTTGGCCTTTTGAGGAAAGCTCTGAACTCTCTCTCTCTCTCACGGCAAAGCCCTACCTCTCTTCTTCCTCCTTCGCAGCACTTAGGCGAAGCCCTGCCGGAATACCTTGCTACTCCACCACCACCACATCGTCGTGCTTCTGTTGGAGACCTTCCCCAACCTCTCCTTCCTCCTTTCTGGATCAAGGCGTAGGAGACATCACCGGGCTGCACGTGTGTTGAACGCGGAGGCGCCGTTGTTCGGCGCTTAGATCGGAATCCACCGCGATCTGAATCGCTGCGAGTACGACTCCATCAACCGCGTTCTTGTAACGCTTTCGCTTAGCGATCTTCAAAGGTATGAAGAGGCAATCTCTCCCCACTCGTTGCTGGTTTCTCCATGGATAGATCTTGGTGATCGTAGGAATTTTTTTGATTTACTACTACGTCTCCCAACAGTGGCATCATGAGCTAGGTCTATGCATAGAATCTATGCACGAGTAGAACACAAGTTGTTGTGGGCGTCGATTTTGTTAATATGCTTACCACTACTAGTATTATCTTGATTCGGCGGTATTGTGGGATGAAGCGGCCCAGACCGACTTTACACGTACGCCTACGTGAGACTGGTTCCACCGCCTGACATGCACTTGTTGCATAAGGTGGCTAGCAGGTGTCTCTCTCTCCCACCTTAGTCGGATTGGATTCGATGAAAAGGGTCCTTATGAAGGGTAAATAGCAATTGGCATATCACGTTGTGGTTTTGGCGTAGGTAAGAAACGTTCTTGCTAGTAACCTATAGCAGCCACGTAAAAACTTGCAACTACAAATTAGAGGACGTCTAACTTGTTTTTGCAGCATATGCCTTGTGATGTGATATGGCCAAAGGATGTGATGTGATGCATTGTGATGTATGAGATTGATCATGTTCTTGAAATAGGATTCAGGACTTGCATGTCGATGAGTATGACAACCGGCAGGAGCCATAGGAGTTGTCTTATTTTATTGTATGACCTACGTGTCAATCATAAACGCCGTGTAATTACTTTACTTTATTGCTAAACGTTAGCCATAGTAGTAGAAGTAATAGTTGGCGAGACAACTTCATGAAGACACAATGATGGAGATCATGATGATGGAGATCATGGTGTCGTGCCAGTGACAGTGATGATCATGGTGCCCCGAAGATGGAGATCAAAGGAGCAAGATGATATTGGCCATATCATGTCACTCTATTGATTGCATGTGATGTTTATCATGTTTACATCTTATTTGCTTAGAACGACGGTAGTAAATAAGATGATCTCTCACTAAAATTTCAAGAAAAGTGTTCACCCTAACTATGCACCGTTGCTAAGGATCGTTGTTCCGAAGCACCACGTGATGATCGGGTGTGATAGGTTCTAACGTTCGCATACAACAAGTGTAAGCCAGATTTACACACGCGAAACACTTAGGTTGACTTGACGAGCCTAGCATGTACAGACATGGCCTCAGAACACGGAAGACCGAAAGGTCGAACATGAGTCGTATGGAAGATACGATCAACATGGAGATGTTCACCATGGATGACTAGTCCGTCTCACGTGATGATCGGACACGGGCTAGTTGACATGGATCATGTGTCACTTGGATGACTAGAGAGATGTCTATCTAAGTGGGAGCTCATTAAATATTTGATTATGTGAACTTAGTTATCATGAACTTAGTCTAAAATTGTCTTTACAATCTATATTGTATATCCAATGGCTAACGCGAATGTCACCCTAAACTTCAATGCGTTCCTAGAGAAAACCAAGCTGAAAGATGATGGTAGCAACTATGCGGACTGGGTCCGTGGATTGAGGATCATCCTCATATCTTCCAAGAAATTGTATGTCCTTGATGCACCAGTAGGTGACCCACCCCTTCTCCCAGTAGAGCAAGACGTTGCGAACGCTTGGCATTCTCGCTGCGATTATTACTCCCTTGTTCAGTGTGGCATGCTTTACAGTTTAGAACCGGGGCTACAAAAGCGTTTTGAGCAACACAGAGCATATGAGATGTTCCAAGAGCTGAAACTAGTTTTCCAAGCACATGCCCGGGTCAAGAGATATGAGGTCTCTAACAAGTTCTTCAGCTATAAGATGGAGGAGAATAGTTCTGTCAGTGAGCACATCCTCAAGATGTCTGGGCTACACAACTGCTTGACTCAGCTAGGAGTTAATCTCCCGGATGACTCGGTCATTGACAGAATCCTCCAGTCGCTTCCACCTAGCTACAAGAGCTTTGTGATGAACTACAACATGCAAGGGATGGAGAAGTCCATTCCTGAGTTGTACTCGATGCTAAAATCAGCGGAGGTCGAGATCAAAAAGGAGCATCAAGTGTTGATGGTGAATAAGACCACTAGTTTCAAGAAAGGCAAGGGTAAGAAGAACTTCAAGAAGGACGGCAAAGCTGTTGCCGCGCCCGGTAAGCAAGTTGCCGGGAAGAAGAAGAACAAGAATGGACCCAAGCCTGAGACTGAGTGTTTTTATTGCAAGGGTACCGGTCACTGGAAGCGGAACTGCCCCAAGTACTTAGCGGATAAGAAGGACGGCAACATTAAAGGTATATGTGATATACTTGTTATTGATGTGTACCTAACCAGCGCTCGTAGTAGCTCCTCGGTATTTCATACCGGTGCAGTTGCTCACATTTGTAACTCCAAGCAGGAGCTGCGGAATAAGCGGAGGCTGGCAAACGACGAGGTGACGATGCGCGTCGGGAATGGTTCCAAGGTCGATGTGATCGCCGTCGGCGTGCTACCTCTACATCTACCTTCGGGATTAGTGTTAAAACTTAATAATTGTTATTTCGTACCAGCTTTGAGCATGAACATTGTATCTGGATCTCGCTTGATGCGAGATGGCTACTCATTTAAATCTGAGAATAATGGTTGTTCTATTTATATGAGAGAAATGTTTTATGGTCATGCCCTGCTGGTCAATGGTTTAGTTTTGATGAATCTCGAACGTGATGTTACACATGTCCATAGTGTGAGTACCAAAAGGTGTAAGGTTGATAACGATAGTCCCACTTACATGTGGCACTGCCGCCTTGATCATATTGGTGTCAAACGTATGAAGAAGCTCCATACTGATTGAACTTTGGAGTCTCTGGATTTTGAATCATTTGACACGTGCGAACCATGCCTCATGGGCAAGATGACCAAGACTCCGTTCTCCGGAACAATGGAGCGAGCAACTAACTTGTTGGAAATAATACATACTGATGTATGCGGTCCAATGAGTGTCGAGGCTCGTGGTGGCTACCGTTATGTTCTCACCCTCACTGATGACTTGAGTAGATATGGGTATGTCTACTTAAGGAAACATAAGTCTGAAACTTTTGAAAGGTTCAAGGAATTTTAGAGTGAGGTAGAGAATCAACGTGACAGGAAAATAAAGTGCCTACGATCTGATCGTGGCGGAGAATATTTAAGTCACGAGTTTGGCACGCACCTAAGGAAATGTGGAATTGTTTCACAACACACGCCGCCTGGCACACCTCAGCGAAATGGTGTGTCTGAATGTCGTAATCCAACTCTATTAGATATGGTACGATCTATGATGTCTCTTACCGACTTACCGCTATCATTTTGGGGATATGCATTAGAGACTGCCGCATTCACTTTAAAATAGGGTACCGTCAAAATCCGTTGAGACGACACCATGTGAATTATGGTTTGGAAAGAAACCTAAGCTGTCGTTTCTAAAAGTTTGGGGATGCGATGCTTATGTGAAGCAACTTCAACCTGAGAAGCTCGAACCAAAAGCGGAAAAATGCGTCTTCATAGGATATCCCAAAGAGACTATTGGGTATACCTTCTACCTACGATCCGAGGGCAAAGTCTTTGTTGCCAAGAATGGATCCTTTCTCGAGAAAGAGTTTCTCTCGAAAGAAGTAAGTGGGAGGAAAATAGAACTTGATGAGGTAATTGTACCTCCACTCGAACCGGAGAGTAGCGCAGCACAGGAAGTTGTTTCTGTGGAGCCTACACCGGTTGGAGAGGAAGTTAATGATGATGATCATGAAACTTCAGATCATGTTACTATTGAACGTCGAAGGTCCACTAGGACACGTTCCACACCAGAGTGGTATGGCAACCCTGTCCTGGAGATCATGTTGTTAGACAACGGTGAACCTTCGAACTATGAAGAAGCGATGGCGGGCCCGGATTCCAACAAATGGCTTGAAGCCATGAAATCCGAGATAGGATCCATGTATGAGAACAAAGTATGGACTTTGGTGGACTTTCCTAATGATAAGGGAGCCATTGAAAATAAATGGATCTTTACGAAGAAGACTGACGCGGATGGTAATGTGGCCATCTATAAGGCTCGGCTTGTCGCTAAGGGTTATCGACAAAAGTTCAAGGAGTTGACTACGATGAGACTTTCTCACCCGTAGCGATACTGAAGCCTGTCCGAATCATGTTAACAATTGCCGCATTTTATGATTATGAGATCTGGCAAATGGACGTCAAAATGGCATTCCTTAATGGCTTCCTCAAGGAAGAACTGTATATGATGTAGCCGAAAGGTTTTATCGATCCTAAAGATGCTAACAAGGTATGCAAGCTCCAGCGCTCCATGTATGGGCTGGTGCAAGCATCTCGGAGTTGGAACGTTCGCTTTAATGAAGTGATTAAAGCGTTTGGGTTTGTACAGGTTTATGGAGAACCCTGTATTTACAAGAAAGTGAGTGGGAGCTTTATAGCATTTCTCATATTATATGTGGATGAAATACTGATAATGGGAAATGATATAGAACTCTTGGAAAGTGTAAATGCCTACTTGAATAAGTGTTTTTCAATGAAGGACCTTGGAGAAGCTGCTTACATATTAGGTATTAAGATCTATAGAGATAGATCGAGACGCCTCATAGGTCTTTCACAAAGCACATACCTTGAAAAGATATTGAAGAAGTTCAATATGGATCAGTCCAAGAAGGGGTTCTTGCCTGTGTTACAAGGTGTGAGATTGAGTACGACTCAATGCCCGACCACGGCAAAGGATAGAGAAGAGATGAGTGTCATCCCCTATGCTTCAGCCATAGGCTCTATTATGTATGCCATGCTGTGTACCAGACCTGATGTGAACCTTGCCATAAGTTTGGTAGGGAGGTACCAAAGTGATCCCGGAGCGGAACACTGGACAGCGATCAAGAATGTCCTGAAGTACCTAAAAAGGACAAAGGACATGTTTCTCGTATATGGAGGTGCCGAAGAGCTCGTCGTAAAGGGATACGTCGATGCTATCTTCGACACAGATCCGGACGACTCCAAGTCGCAAACCGGATACGTGTATTTTTGAATGGAGGGGCAGTCAGCTGGTGCAGCAGCAAGCAAAGCGTCGTGGCGGCATCTACATGTGAAGTGGAGTACATAGCTGCTTCAGAAGAAGCAAAGGAAGGAGTCTGGATGAAGGAGTTCATCACCGACCTAGGAGTAATTCCAAGTGCATCGGGCCCGATGACTCTATTCTGTGACAACACTGGAGCTATTGCCCTTGCGAAGGAGCCCAGGTTTCACAAGAAGACAAGACACATCAAGCGTCGCTTCAACTCCATCCGTGATTACATTCAGGAGGGAGATATAGATATTTGTAAAGTGCATACGGATCTGAATGTCGCAGATCTGTTGACTAAACTTCTCTCACAAGTAAAACATGATCAACACCAGAATGCTATGGGTGTTCGATTCATCACATTGTAACTAGATTATTGACTCTAGTGCAAGTGGGAGACTGTTGGAAATATGCCCTAGAGGCAATAATAAAATGGTTATTATTGTATTTCCTAGTTCATGATAATTGTCTATTGTTCATGCTATAATTGTGTTAACCGGAAACCGTAATAGATGTGTGAATACATAGACCACAACATGTCCCTAGTGAGCCTCTAGTTGACTATCTTGTTGATCAATAGATGGTCACGATTTCATGACCATGGACCTTGGATGTCGTTGATAATGGGATCACATCATTAGGAGAATGATGTGATGGACAAGACCCAATCCTAAGCATAGCACTAGATCGTGTAGTTGGTTTGCTAAAGCTTTTCAATGTCAAGTATCGTTTCCTTAGACCATGAGATTTTGCAACTCCCGGATACCGTAGGAATCATTTGGGCGTGCCAAACGTCACAACGTAACTGGGTGGCTATAAAGGTGCACTACGGGTATCTCCGAAAGTGTCTATTGGGTTGGCACGAATCGAGACTGGGATTTGTCACTCCGTGTGACGGAGAGGTATCTCTAGGCCCACTCGGTAAGACATCATCATAATGAGCTCAATGTGACTAAGGAGTTAGCCACGGGATGATGTATTACGGAACGAGTAAAGATACTTGCCGGTAACGAGATTGAACAAGGTATAGAGCTGCCGACGATCAAATCTCGGGCAAGTATCATACCGATAGACAAAGGGAATTGCATACGAGATTGATTGAATCCCCGACATCGTGGTTCATCCGATGAGATCATCGTGGAGCATGTGGGAGCCAACATGGGTATCTAGATCCCGCTGTTGGTTATTGGCCGGAGAAGTGTCTCGGTCATGTCCACGTGTCTCCCGAACCCGTAGGGTCTACACACTTAAGGTTCGATGACGCTAGGGTTATAGGGAAATGGTATACGTGATTACCGAAAGTTATTCGAAGTCCCGGATGAGATCCCGGACATCATGAGGAGCTTCGGAATGGTCCAGAGGTAAAGATTGATATATAGGAAGTCCATATTTGGTCACCGGAAAGTTTTCGGGCTCATCGGTATTGTACCGGGAGTGACGGGAGGGTGCCGGAGGACCCCCGGGAGGGGTGTGACGACCATAGGACTTTGTGGGCCCTTAGAGGAGGTGTGCCAGCCCTTATTGGGCTGGCCAAGACCTTCTAGAAAGGCCCATGCGGCTGGAGGAGTAGAGATAAGGGCAAAGGAGTTTGAAAAGGGGGAGATCCACCTCCCTTGTGGGAGGTGGACTCTCCCTTTGATTCGGCCGAAGCTCTCCTCCTTTGAGGAGAGTCCAAGACAGCCCTCCCTCTGCCTCCACCTATATATACTTGAGGTTTTGGCCTTTTCAGGACAGCTCTGAACTCTCTCTCTCTCTCTCTCTCACGGCAAAGCCCTACCTCTCTTCTTCCTCCTCCGCAGCGCTTAGGCGATGCCCTACCGGAATACCTTGCTACTCCACCACCACCACGTCGTCGTGCTGTTGTTGGAGCCCTTCCCCAACCTCTCCTTCCTCCTTTCTGGATCAAGGCGTAGGAGACGTTACTTGGCTGCACGTGTGTTGAACGCGGAGGTGCCATTGTTCGGCGCTTAGATCGGAGTCCACCGCGATCTGAATCGCTGCGAGTACGACTCCATCAACCGCGTTCTTGTAACGCTTCCGCTTAGCGATCTTCAAAGGTACGAAGATGCAATCTCTCCCCACTCTTTGCTGGTTTCTCCATGGATAGATCTTGGTGATCGTAGGAAATTTTTTGATTTACTACTACGTCTCCCAAAAAAAACTAACACGATCATATGCTACATTTGTAGTTTGGGTCTTGTCCATCACATCATTCTCCTAATGATGTGATCCCGTTATCAAATGACATCTCATGTCAATGGCTAGGAAACCTTGACCATCTTTGATCAACGAGCTAGTTCACTAGAGGCATACTAGGACAGTGTGTTGTCTATTTACCCACACATGTAATGTGTTTCCAATCAATGCAATTATAGCATGGATAATAAACGATTATCATGAACAAGGAAATATAATAATAAACACTTTATTTATTGCCTCTAGGGCATATTTCCAACAGTCTCCCACTTGCACTAGAGTCAATAATCTAGTTCACATCACTATGTGATTTACATGGTAATGAATCGAACACCCATGCAGCTCTGGTGTTGATCATGTTTAGCCCTTGGAAGAGGTTTAGTCAATGGGTCTGCAACATTCAGATCCGTGTGCACTTTGCAGATATTGATGTCCTTCTCCTCGATGTAATACCGGATGGAGTTGAAGCGTCGCTTTATGTGTCTGGTCCTCTTGTGAAACCTTGGTTCCTTGCCTAGAGCAATGGCACTAGTGTTGTCACAGAACAGGTTCATTGGATTCGGTGCACTAGGCACTACTCCAAGATGTGTCATGAACTGCTTCATCCAGACACCATCCTTTGCCGCCTCCGAGGCTGCGATGTACTCTGCTTCGCACGTAGAATCAGCTACCACGCTTTGCTTGGAACTGCACCAGCTTACCGCTCCCCTGTTAAGAATAAATACGTATCCGGTTTGCGACTTAGAGTCGTCCGGATTAGTGTCAAAGATTGCATCGACGTAACCCTTTACGACGAGCTCTTCATTACCTCCATAAACGAGAAACATATCCTTTGTCCTTTTCAGGTACTTTAGGATATTCTTGACCGCTTGCCAGTGCTCCATTCCAGGATCACTTTGAAACCTTCCGGCCATACTTATGGCAAGGCTGACATCGGGTATTGTGCACAACATTGCATACATGATAGAGCCTATGGCTGAAGCATAGGGGATGACACTCATCTTTTCTTTATCTTCTGCAGTCACTGGTCATTGAGTCTTACTCAACTTCACACCTTGTCACACAGGCAAGAACCCCTTCTTGGACTGATCCATTTTGAACTTCTTCAAAACTTTACCAAGGTATGTACTTTATCAACGTATGTGCTCTGTGAAAGTGCTATTAAGCGTTTCGATCTATCTCTATAGATCTTAATGCCTAATATGTAAGCAGCTTCTCCTACGTCCTTCATTGAAAAACTCTTGTTCAAATATTCCTTCACGCTTTCCAGCATTTCTATATTATTTCCAATCAACAATATGTCATCCACATATAATATTAGAAATGCTATAGATCTCCCACTCACTTTCTTGTAAACACAAGCTTCTCCATCAACTTGTATAAACTCAAACGCTTTGATCACCTCATCAAAGCACTTATTCCAACTCTGAGATGCTTGCACCAGTCCATAAATGGATCACTGGAGTTTGCAAACTTTGTCGGCATTCTCTGGATCGACCAAACCTTAGGGTTGCATCATATACAACTCTTCCTCAAGGAAACCGTTGAGGAATGCCGTTTTGACATCCATCTGCCAAATTTCATAGTCGAAATAAGCAGCTATTGCCAACATGATTCTGACAGACTTAAGCATCGCTACGGGTGAGAAAGTCTCATCGTAGTCAACTCCTTGAACTTGTGAAAAACGCTTTGCCACAAGTCGAGCTTTATAGACAGTGATTTTACCGTCCGCGTCTGTCTTCTTCTTAAAGATCCATTTGTTCTGAATGGCCTTTCGCCCTTCAAGTAATACTTCCAAAGTTCATACTTTGTTTTCATCCATGGATCCCATCTCAGATTTCATGGCCTCTAACCATTTCTCGGAATCCGGGCCCATCACTGCTCCTCCATAGCTTGTAGGTTCATTGTTGTCCAACAACATGACCTCTAAGACAGGGTTACCGTACCACTTCGGAGTAGTACGCGCCCTTGTCGACCTACGTGGTTCAATAGTAGATTGATCTGAAGCTTCATGATCATCATCATTAACTTCCTCTTCTACCATCGTAGGTTCCACAGAAACAACTTTCTACACTGCACTACTTTCTCGTTGAAGTAAAGGTTCAATAACCTCATCAAGCTCTATCTTCCTCCCACTCAATTCTTTCGAGAGAAACTCTTTCTCAAGAAATGTTCCGTTCTTAGCGACAAACACTTTGCCTTTGGATCTGAGATAGAAGGTATACCCGACTGTCTCTTTCGGGTATCCTATGAAGACGCATTTTGCCGCTTTGGGTTCCAGCTTTTCAGGCTGAAGCTTTTTGACATAAGCATCACATCCCCAAACTTTAAGAAACGACAACTTTGTCCTTTTGCCAAACCATAGTTCATATGGCGTCGTCTCAACGAATTTTGATGGTGCCCTATTTAAAGTGAATGCAGCTGTCTCTAATGCATAACCCCAAAACGGTAGTGGCAAATCAGCAAGAGACATCATAGAACGCACCATATCTAATAAGGTTCGATTACAATGTTCGGACACACCATTACGCTCTGGTGTTCCGGGCGGTGTCAACTGTGAAACAATTCCACATTGTCTTAAGTGACTGCCAAACTCATAACTTAGATATTCACTTCCTTGATTAGATCGCAGGAACTTAATCTTCTTGTTACGATGATTCTCAACTTCACTCTGAAATTGCTTGAACTTTTCAAACGTTTCAGACTTGTGTTTCATTAAGTAAATATACCCATATCTACTTAAGTCATCAGTGAAGGTGAGAAAATAACGATATCCACCGCGCGCTGCAACATTCACTGGACCGCACACATCAATATGTATGATTTCCAATAAGTCACTTGCCCGTTCCATTGTTCCAGAGAACGGCGTTTTAGTCATCTTGCCCATGAGGCATGGTTCACATGTGTCAAGTGATTCAAAATCAAGTGACTCCAAAAGTCCATCAGCATGGAGCTTCCTCGTGCGTTTTACACCAATATGACCTAAACGGCAGTGCCACAAGAAAGTGGTACTATCATTATCAACTCTACATCTTTTGGCATCAATGTTACGAAGATGTGTGTCATCACTATCAAGATTCAATATGAATAAACCCATAACATTGGGTGCATGATCATAAAAGATATTACTCATATAAATAGAACAACCTTTATTATCTGATATAAATGAGTAACCGTCTCGTAATAAACAAGATCCAGATATAATGTTCATGCTTAACGCAGGCACTAAATAACAATTATTCAGGTTCATCACTAATCCCGATGGTAATCAAAGAGAGAGCGTGCCGACGGCGATCACATCAACCTTGGAACCATTTCCCACGCGCATCGTCACTTCATCCTTCGCCAGCCTTCGTTTATTCCATAGTTCCTGCTTTGAGTTGCAAATGTGAGCAACCGAACCTGTATCAAATACCCAGGCACTACTACGAGAGCTAGTAAGGTACACATCAATAACATGTATATCATATATACCTTGTTTGTCGTTGGCCGCCTTCTTGTCAGCCAGGTACTTGGGGCAGTTCCGCTTCCAGTGACTAGTTCCTTTGCAATGAAAGCACTCAGTTTCCGGCTTAGGTCCGTGCTTAGCCTTCTCTGTAGGAGTAGCAACTGCTTTACCATCCTTCTTGGTTTTACCCTTCTTGCCTTTGCCCTTGCCATTTTTCTTGAAACTAGTGGTTTTATTGACCATCAACACTTGATGCTCTTTGTGGATTTCAGACTCAGCGACTTTCAGCATCGCAAACAGCTCGGTGACTGACTTGTTCATCCCGTGCATGTTATAGTTCATTACAAAGCTCTTGTAACTAGGTGGCAGTGATTGAAGAACTCTGTCAGTGATTGCCTCTGGCGGGAGGGTAATTCCCAACTCCGTTAGACGATTTGAATACCCAGACATTCTGAGTATGTGCTCACTGATAGACCCGTTCTCCTCCATCTTGCAAGCATAGAATTTATCGGAGGTCTCATACCTCTCGATCCGGGCATTCTTCTGAAAGATAAACTTCAACTCCTGAAACATCTCATATGCTCCATGACGTTCAAAACGTCTTTGAAGTCCCGGTTCTAAGACATACAATATTGCACACTAAACTATTGAGTAGTCTCCAGCACGAGCCTCCCAAGCGTTCTTAACGTCTTCGGAGGTCATGTCTTCTGGTTGGTTACCAAGCGGTGCATCAAGGACATATTGTTTCTAGGGAGCTGCGAGGATAATCCTCACTTTATGGGCCCAGTCCACAAAGTTACTTCCATCATCTTTCAACTCATCTTTCTCTAGGAACGCATTAAAATTCAGGGGTGCTACTGCGCGAGCCATTGATCTACAACATAAATATGCAAAGGTTACTTAGAATATTGTTCAATATAATGAGTTTAGTTAATCAAATTACTAAAGCTCCCACTCAAATTGACATCCCTCGGGTCATCTGAGTGTCACATGATCCAAATTCACCAAATCAAGTCCGATCATCACGTGAGTTAAGGTGGCTTCAATGGTGAACATCATTATGTTGATCATATCTACTATATGACTCATGTTCGACCTTTCGGTCTCTTGTGTTCCGAGGCCATGTCTGTACATGCTAGGCTTGTCAAGTTTAACCTGAGTGTTCTGCACATGCAAAACTAGCTTGCACCCATTGTATGTGAACGTAGAGTCTATCACACCCGATCATCACGTGGTGTCTCAACACGATGAACTTTTGCAACGGTGCACACTCCGGGAGAACACAATTTATCTTGAAATTAAGTGAGGGATCACCTTATAATCCTACCGTTGTTCTAAGAAAAACAAGGTGCATAAAAGTATTAACATCACATGCAAATCATAAGTGACATGATATGGCCATGATCTTGTGCTTTTGATCTCCATCATGAAAGCACCGGCATGATCTCCATCGTCACTGGCACGACACCATGATCTCCATCATCTTGATCTCCATCAACGTGTCGCCATCGGGGTTGTTGCGCCCAACATGCTTCTACTACTATTGCTACCGTAGCGGTAAAGTAAAGCATTACATAGCGCTTAATGATTGACATGCAGGTCATACAATAATTGAAGACAACCCTATGGCTCCTGCCGGTTGCCGTACTCATCGACGTGCAAGTCGTGATAATCTATACATCACATGATCATCTCATACATCACATATATCACATCATGTAATTGGCCATATCATATCACAACATACCCTGCAAAAACAAGTTAGACGTCCTCTAATTGTTGTTGCATGTTTTGCGTGGCTGCTACGGGTATCTAGCAAGAACAATTCTCATCTACGCAAAAACCACAACGGTGATACAGTAGTTGCTTTTAAACCTTCTCAAGGACCGCCTTTGTCGAATCCGATCCGACTAAAGTGAAAGAAAATGGCACCCGCAAGCCATCTAAGCAACAAGTTGCGGTCGAGGGAACCGGTCTCTCGTAAGCGTACGAGTAATGTTGGTCCAGGCCGCTTCATCTCAGAATACCACTGAACCAAAATCCGACCAAGGGAGGAAGCAATCTAAGCATCAACGCCCACAAACCTTTTGAGTTCTACTCGAGATCACATCTACACATAGACCTAGCTCATGATGCCATTGTTGGGGAATGTTGCATGGGAAACAAAAATTTCCCTATGCACACGCAGATCTATCCATGGTGATGACCATCTACGAGAGGGAGAGTGGATCTACGTACCCTTGTAGATCGTTAAGCGGGAAGCGTTAAGTAACGCGGTTGGTGTAGTCGAACGTCTTCGCGATCCAAATCGCCGTGCGTCCAGCGATCCAATCACGATCCACCCCGAGATCTAATCATGATCCGTCCCGCGAACTTGATCACGATCCGTCCCACGAACTTGATCACGATCCTTCCGATCTAGCGCCGAACGGACGGCACCTCCGCGTTCAGCACACGTACAACTTGATGACGATCTCCGCCGTCTTGATCTAGAAAGAGAGAGCGGAGAGGTAGAAGAATTCTCCGGCAGCATGATGGCGCTCCGGCGATGGTGGTGGAGCAATTCCGGCAGGGGTTCGCCTAAGCACTGCAGAAATCCGATCTAGAGGAGAAACTACGCACTAGAGATTAGGGTTGCACGTGGCTAAAATCTTGTGCAAAAAAACCCTAAAACCTCTAGTATATATAAGAGGAAGAGAGGAGGAGTCTTGGCGCTCAAAGGACCAGCAATTGGGTCGACCAAATCAAGTGGGAGAGGTGGAATCCACCTCCAATCCTAGTAGGACTAGGATTCACCCTATTTTTTGCCTTTTTCCACCTTTTTCTGTTTGGGCTTTTCTTCCCAGCCTCATGGGCCTTGTGTGGGATTTCCACCATCCCACTAAGGGCTGGTATTTACTCTCCCACAGCCCATGTAGCCTCTTGGGTCGAAATACCCCTCCCGATGGTCTCCCGGTACACTATCGGCACTCCCGGTACACTACCGATGAGCCCGAAACTTTTCCGGCGACCAAAATAGGACTTCCTATATATGAATCTTTACCTACGGACCATTCCGGAGCTCCTCGTGATGTCCGGGATCTCATCCGGGGCTCCGAACAACCATCAGTCACCACCATACATAACTCTATACTACCGAAACGTCACCAAACCTTAAGTGTGCAGACCCTGCGGGTTTGAGAACTATGTAGACATGACCGAGACACCTCTACGGTCAATAACCAATAGAGGGACCTGGATGCCCATATTGGTTCCTACATATTCTATGAAGATCTTTATCGGTCGAACCTCTATGTCAAGGATTCAGTTAATCCTATATGATGTTCCCTTTGTTCTTCGGTATGTTACTTGCCCGAGATTCGATCGTCGGTATCTCCATACCTAGTTCAACCTCATTACCGGCAAGTCTATTTACTCGTTCCGTAATACAAGATCCCATGACTAACACTTAGTCACATTGCTTGCAAGGCTTATTGCGATGTTGTATTACCGAGTGGGCCCTGAGATACCTCTCCGTCACACGGAGTAACAAATCCTAGTCTTGATCCATGCCAACTCAACAGACACCCTCGGAGATACCTGTAGAGCACCTTTATAGCCACTCAGTTACGTTGTGACGTTTGATACACACAAGGCACTCCTCTGATGTCTGTGAGTTGCATGATCTCATGGTCATAGGAACATATACTTGACATGCAGAAAATAGTAGCAATAAACTCACACGATCATATGCTATGTTTGTAGTTTGGGTCTTGTCCATCACATCATTCTCCTAATGATGTGATCCCGTTATCAAATCACATCTCATGTCAATGGCTAGGAAACCTTGACCATCTTTGATCAACGAGCTAGTTCACTAGAGGCATACTAGGGACAGTGTGTTGTCTATTTACCCACACATGTAATGTGTTTCCAATCAATGCAATTATAGCATGGATAATAAACGATTATCATGAACAAGGAAATATAATGATAAACACTTTATTTATTGCCTCTAGGGCATATTTCCAACAGCGCCATGATGAGCTACCGGACGGACGCATACAACCCGCCGTTCATACGGTCAGGTCTACATCAACGCGCCGGCTCTCGCCTCGCCTTCAGCCACCGTGGCCAAGTCTCCCCGTCTCGCCTCGCCCTCGGCCTCCATCGCGTCAAGCCGCCGGAGAGTTCACTGACACAGGGGCCATCGGTCATCCTAAATCAGGTGTTATTTGTCCTTTGCTGTTTTCAATACATATTAAATTTTTAAAGGAACAATTACTTCGTTTTCTTGCAATATTTTTACGCAGGAAATATATTTGCGTGGCATTATACCGCGGAGGTAGAGCGCACTCGGGTTTATTCGTGTCGCGTTGATGAATGGACGCTCGTGAGTCACCGCACCCGTGGCCCGGTCTACATCCACATGCTGGTACCGCGCGCGCTCACCCGCCAGTATGAGCCGCCTAATAAGTGCGGCAAGATGCCGTACTCGCAGTATGGTCTTCACCAACAAAGCCACGGTCGTCTCTTGTGACTTCACCGGCTTCCAATGCCGTGGCCGTCTCTCGCCATCCGTGCCGGCTTACAATGTCGTGGCCGTCTCTCGCCATCTGCACCGGCTTACAACGCCATGGCGTCTTTGACAACAGCACCGGCTTACAATGCCGTGGGTGTTTGCTACGTCTACATCAACCCAACAAGCGGCTGCATACAACAGTACAAGCCTCCCACCATTCTACGGTCCAATCTACATCGACATCAGGTGCAGTGCTCGACATAAAGCCGCCCAACGGACGCGCGCAAGACACCACCCACACTGTGATCTACATCAACATATCAGTGCGGTGCTCGTCGATACGAGCTGCCCAACGGACAAGCGCATAAGTCGCTGCCACTACAGTTTGGTTCACTTCAAACAAACATCCGGAACGAACCATCGACCGGATCAATGAAACAATTCATACGGGATCATCTATAACCGGCCACGGTCAACCTCAATTTTCAGTGGAGATTCTCAAACCGCCTCTTCAAGTCAACTTAAGACTCGGGGGCTACAGACATGGCGAGACACATTTGGTTGTTTTCAGCGAGAACCCCGGGCCTTTGAACCCAATCTTGGGGGCTATTACATTATTGGCGAAAAATAAAAGTTGCCCAAGAGGACGAACCGCCGTAATGCACCATTCAAACATGGGTGCCAGGATATATTGGATCGTCATAAAGTCACTTGAAGCTTCTGCCGTTTCTTTTTACAAGATGGCGACTTACGAGATGAGGCACAAAAAGTGCGGTTGTAGGGGGCTTCTTACCTTCGGGTATAGCTTATCTCACCCAAAACAACCGGCGTTTGCGCCACGCTGTTACAAGGAGGCTTCTTGCCTTAGGGTATAGCTTACATTACCCTTGCACGGCCGGCTTTATGCCAAGTTTGGTTACATTAAATGCGGTTGTCGATGGAGGCTTCTTACCTTTGGTATAGCTTACATTACCCTAAGACAAACCAGCGCGTACACCAAATTCCAGTTGTTTATCAACAACGGCCGTAGAAGGGGGCTTCTTACCGACGGGTATCGCTTATCTCACCCTAACGGTCGACTTTATGCCACTTTCGGTTACTTATTAACCGCGGTTGTTGAAGGGGGCTTCTTACCGACGGGTTCTCTTATCTCATCCTAACAACCAGCGTTTACGCCAAATTCTAGTTGCTTATCAACTGCGGCTGTCAAAGGAGGCTTCTTACCTTCGTGTATAGCTTACATTACCCTAAAACAGTCGACTTTATGCCACTTCCGGTTACTTATTAACCGCGGTTGTCGATGGAGGCTTCTTACCTTTAGGTATAGCTTACATTACCCTAAGATAACCAGCATTCTCGCCTAAAATATTGGCTGATGAAGGGGGCTTCTTACCTCTAGGTATAGCTATCTCACCCTTACAGTCGGCTTTATGCCATTCCGGTTGACATGTCAGCCATGGATTATTCAAGGGGGCTTCCCACCTCCAGATAACATGCTGGCTTATCAAGCCGGGTCAGAGCAAGATTATGAGAAAAGGAGCAATGTTATGAAAGGTATAATATCTCTGGGTTGAGCTTCTTCAAGCCGCCCTCACAACAATGCAGAATATATTCTGTCTTGTTTATTTTTTGCAGGTATTATCTCTTAAGATGAGCCGCCGTTAAATATTTTGCAAGAGCAAGTGGATCTTTTAATAGCCAACATGGCTGGATCTTCATGGTTTATACTAACTAGTAATAAATGAATGGGGTTTTTCAAACCAGCTCGGAGAAATTATTATTTTTCAAATAGACACCCTGTCAGATGTAATGTCATGTCATCTAATTGGCCGGTTCTCGGATTTCTTTAATTGTGCTCTGTAGTAATCTACAACACTCATGGATTTCTCAAACTTATATTTGCCGGGTTGCACCGCAACCACGAGCAGGAATTTCATGTCAAAGACAAAGGAATTATTCCAGGATATTCATTCCGGGTTATATTACAACCATGGTAAAAGATTCATTCAACAAATTGTGGTGAGTCATATTATTCTCACATAGTCCCGAGTCGCCGCACGCAGACGCTACAAGCAGGCACCACGGCACTTGGGGGCTAATGCAAGCCGGTTTTCAAAATCATTACATTGTCAGCAAGACCATATTGTCTCAAGGAGATGAGCCAGCCTTTCTATATTGTTCTAAGTCCTAGCCCAGTAATTATTACTGACCCGGTAGTTGGGGGCTACACCGCTCAGATCAAAAATTTCTAAAAGTCCCAAGTCGCCGCAGGTGTGCGACCCAGCACTTGGGGGCTACAGTATTGAGTTGTTCCAACAGATTAAGAGATTCAATTTGAACACCCGGCGCATCACGTTCTGATGAGCCGGCCCTTGGGGGCTACACCCGCCAAAAGCTTTATAAGGTATAAGACAGTTATAAGTCCCAGGTTGCTGCAGGACAACCCGACACTTGGGGGCTACAAAGTCCAATATATCGTTGCAAAGCACCAAGTTATCATGGATAATCTCGGAGCTTGGGAGCTATAGGTAATTGGAGATACCAAAAACTTTGAGGAGAATTTTTCAAGATATTAATTATGGAGTTCAGTTGTTAGACCCGGCATCACCAACATTTATGACCTGGCGTCATCAAAAGATCATAACCCGCCAGAGTTTATATAAGTCGCCCTGCTTCACAAATAATGGAAGTATGGTTTTACATCAGATGGATTTTCATCCCAATATTTTTATCAAGTCAGCTGGATTCTAATTATTTTACCCGGAGTCACCAATGATAATGACCCGGCGTCATCAATGATTATAACCTGGCGGAGATGACCCGCCAAGAGTATTGGAAGCCGATTCAATGGCATATGGGTGTTCTATTCTCAATATTTTTCAAAGGACATTGACAAGCAAGATGATTATCAAGACGACTCATTCATATGCAGAAAAGACCCGGATTTCTGAGGAGCCATTTTTTTTAAACCGGCCAAAGGAGCAAGCCGGCCACTTAACATATTTGTTACTCTTATTTCAGGAGCTTACCATGAATAAATTGAAGCTAACCTGGGGGCTAATGATGGGGATATACCCCACGGTATGACCCGGCCTGGCGACTCACAGGAGACCCAGTCAAAGACATGACATTCTTATTAAAGACACGGCAGGCGAGTCACTGGATGACCAAGCCCAAGACCCGGCGGGTGAGCCGGCGCCAGGCGGCTCACAAGAGAAAGCCCACAAGAGAAGGCCCGAAGAGAGAAGGATTCCCTTAAAGAAAATAAGACCTGGAGTAGGATTCATGAGAGATTAGTCCTAATCCTACTCCTAGTAGGACTCTATTTGTAAACCTACCCTCTCCACTTATATAAGGAGGGGTAGAGCACCCCTAGAGGGGGGAGTTCAGAAGAGACACAAGTCCGCAAGTTTAGACAACACAAGAGATTAGAGATAGACGGATTAGAGGCTCTTGTGACTAGAGGTAGCAATTAGCACCCTTGTAACCGAGAGATCTTCATCATCATCAATACCAGACAAGCAGGACGTAGGCTTTTACCTCCATTGGAGGGGCCGAACCTGGGTAAAACCCCGTGTCTTCTCGATTCCGATCAACCCCTTCAAGCCGCCACGTAGTTGCGTCTCGCCCCGAACCTAAGTCCATTGACCCGGACATCTTCCGTGACAAATCCACGACAATTAGTTTTGGTGATAGTTGTTTAATCATGCTGGAAAAAGACAGAAACTTTGTGCTCACGAAATTATTTTTCATTTCTGTCCAGAAAGAGATTTTGAGTTGATTCTTTTTGCTTCTGATTGATATGAAAATTTCCCTAATTTTCATAAATGTTTCAGAATTTTTGAGTTAACAGAGTTATACTAAATATACATATTGCTACAGACTGTTCTGTTTTTGTTGTGTTAATTGCTTATTTTGATGAAAGTATGGGTAGTATCGGGGGTATGAGCCATGGAGAAGTGAGAATACAGTAATATAACATCAATCTAAATGGAAATTAAAGTTTACTACAGTACCTAAAAAGTTGCTGGTTTTTTTTCTTATGCTAATGCTATCGCGAGTTTCTGTTTAAGTTTTGTGTTGTGAAGTTTTGAAGTTTTGGGTCATGTTCTTATGGACAATGGAATAAAGAGTGGCAACAGCCTAAGCTTGGGGATGCCCCAGGCATCCCAAGCCAAATTCAAGGACACCAAAAATCCTAAGCTTGGGGATGCCCCGGGAAGGCATCCCCTCTTTCGTCTTCAATCCATCGGTAACGTTACTTGGAGCTATATTTTTATTTACCACATGATATGTGTTTTGCTTGGAGCGTCGTGTATTATAAGAGTCTTTGATTTCTGTTTTTTCACAATCATCCTTGCTGCACACCTTTTGATAGAGACATGCACTCATCGTGAATTTGATAGAATACTCAATGAGCTTCACTCATATCTTTTGAGTTAGGAAATTTTGCTCACATGTGCTTCACTTATATCTTTTGAGCATGGAAATTTTGCTCACATGAGCTTCACTTATATCTTTTGAGTTAGGCAATTTTTCTCACATGTGCTTCACTTATATATTTTGAGCTTAGTAATTTTGCTCCCATGTGCTTCACTTATATCTTTTGAGATTGGTAATTTTGCTCTAGTGCTTCACTTAAATCTTTGTAGAGCACGACGGTGTCATATTTTGTAGAAATACAAACTCTCGAATCTTCACTTATATCATTTTGAGAGTGATCTCACTAAGTAACTTGGTAATTGGCGTGTGTTATGAAATTAGTCCTAAATATGATGGGCATAGAAAGAGGATATAATAAAAACTTTCATATTCAAGTGCATTGATTAGTAAGCTAAGTTTGATTCCTCGCATCTAGTTTTGAGATATGGATATGATAATATTAGAGTTATGTTAGTAGGGTGTTGTGAATCTGGAAATACTTGTGTTGAAGTTAGTGATTCCCGTAGCATGCACGTATGGTGAACCGCTATGTTTGGAAGTCAGAGCATAATTGATTTATTGATTGTCATCCTTTGCGTAGAGGTCGGGATCGCGAGATGGTTAACTCCTACCAACCCTTCCCCTAGGAGTATGCGTTTAGCACTTTGTTTCGACTACTAATAAAACTTTTGCAATAAGTATATGAGTTCTTCATGACTAATGTGAGTCCATGGTATAGATGCACTTTCACCTTCCACCATTGCTACCCTCTCTAGTGCCACGCAACTTT
Source organism: Hordeum marinum (assembly GCA_022496015.1). Taxonomy (NCBI): domain Eukaryota; kingdom Viridiplantae; phylum Streptophyta; class Magnoliopsida; order Poales; family Poaceae; genus Hordeum; species Hordeum marinum. Next base: position 503,492,310 of record CM039676.1, read on the forward strand.
CGCATGTGCACAAACCCGCCATATGCCTTCCTCAAAACAGCCACCATACCTACCTATTATGGCATTTTCATAGCCATTCCGAGATATATTTCCATGCAACTCCCACCGTTCCGTCTCATGACATGTGCCATCACTTCCATTTATATAGAAGTCATTATTCTTCTAAGTATCGAGTTGTAAGTAAATAAAAGTGTGATGATCATCATTATTAGAGCATTGTCCCATGTGAGTAAATAAAAGAGGCCAAAGATGCCCACCAAAAAAATATATATGTATAAAAAAAGAGGCCAAAGATCCCAAACAAAAAAATGAGAGAAAAAGAGAGAAGGGACAATGCTACTATCTTTTTCCACACTTGTGCTTCAAAGTAGCACCATGATCTTCATGATAGAGAGTCTCTTGTTTTGTCACTTTCATATGCTAGTGGAAATTTTCATTATATAACTTGGCTTGTATATTCCAATGATGGGCTTACTCAAATTGCCCTAGGTCTTCGTGAGCAAGCAAGTTGGGTGCACACCCACTAGTTTTCATTTGAGAGATTTCATACACTTATAGCTCTAGTGCATCTGTTACATGGCAATCCCTACTGATTCACATTAATATCTATTGATGGGCATCTCCATAGCCTATTGATACGCCGAGTCAATGTGACCATCTCCTCCTTTTTGCCTCACAACCTCCACCACACTCTATTCCACCTATAGTGTTATATCCATGGCTCACACTCATGTATTGCGTGAGAGTTGAAAAAGTTTGAAAAAAATAAGAGTGCAAAAACAATTACTTGGCCAATACCGGGGTTGTTCATGATTTAAATTTGTTGTGTGGGGATGATGGAGCATAGCCAGACTATATGATTTTGTAGGGATAACTTTCTTTTGCCTTGTTATTTCGAAAGTTCATGATTACTTTGCTATTATGCTTGAAGTATTATTGTTTTCATGTCAATATTAAACTAGTGTTTTGAATCTTATGGATCTGAACATTCATGCCACAATAAAGAGATTACATGAAACATATATGTTAGGTAGCATTCCACATCAAAAATCCGTTCTTTATCACTTCCCTACTCGAGGACAAGCAGGAGTTAAGCTTGGGGATGCTTGATACGTCTCCAACATATCTATAATTTTTGATTGTTCCATGGTGTTATATTATCAACTTTGGATGTTTTCTATGCATCAATATGCTATTTTATATTCTTTTTGGGACTAACTTATTAATCCAGCGCCTAGTGCCAGTTCCTGTTTTTTCCGTGTTTTTGACCTTTTTCAGATAGGAATATCAAACGGAGTCCAAACAGAATAAAACTTTCGCCGTGATTTTTTATGGAAAATATCAAAAATATCTGAAGAAAAAGATACCAGAGAGGTGGCCCGAGGAAGTCACGAGCCTGGGAGGCGCGAGCCCCCCTGGCCGCGGCTAGGGGGCTCATGATCTCCTCGTGGCGCCTCTTGACGTGTTCCTGATGCCAGATGGTCTTATAAATACCAAAAACACCAGAACTAAACCTAGATCGCAAGTTTCGCCGCCGCAGACCTCCAGAGCCACCAAAAACCAATCGGGAGACCGTTCCGGCATCTTGCCGGAGGGGAATTCGTCGCCGATGGCCATTTTCATCAACACCATTGCCTCTCCGATGATGCGTGAGTAGTCCACCTTAGACCTTCGGGTCCATAGCTAGTAACTAGATGGCTTCTTCTCTCTCTTTGATCTTCAATACAAAGTTCTCCATGATCTTCATGGTGATCTATCCGATGTAATCTTCTTGTGCGGTGTGTTTGTTGAGATCCGATGAATTGTGGATTTATGATCAGATTATCTATGAATATTATTTGAGTCTCCTCTGATTTTTTATATGCATGATGTCTTATCCTTGTAATTCTCTTCGAGGTATGGGTTTCGTTTGGCCAACTTGATCTATAGTTCTTGCAATGGGAGAAGTGCTTGGTTTTGGGTTCATACCGTGCGGTGTCCTCACCTAGTGACAGAAGGGGCAGCGAGGCACGCATCGTGTTGTTGCCATCAAGGGTAAAAGATGGGGTTTGTATCATATTGCATGTATCCATCCCTCTACATCATGTCATCTTGCTTAAAGCGTTACTCCGTTTATCATGAACTTAATACACTAGATGCATGCTGGATAGCGGTCGATGTGTGGAGTAATAGTAGTTGATGCAGAAAGTATTGGTCTACTTGTCTCGGACGTGATGCCTATATGTATGATCATTGCCTTAGATATCGTCATGACTTTGCGCTATTCTATCAATTGCTCAACAGTAATTTGTTCACCCACCGTAATACTTGCTTTCATGAGAGAAGCCTCTAGTGAACACTATGGCCCCCGGGTCTATTTTACACATAATATATTCAGATCTAAACACAAAAATACTAAAAATACTTTTCTGCAATCTTATTTACTTATTTACATTCATCTATTACCATTATCAGATCTCACCTTGCAAGCAATCGTAAAGGGATTGACAACCTCTTTATCGCGTTGGGTGCAAGTTCGTTTGTGTTTGTGCAGGTTCCTTGTGGCCTCATCTTGTTACTCCTACTAGATTGATACCTTGGTCCTCAAACTGAGGGAAATACTTACCGCTACCTTGCTGCATCACCCTTTCCTCTTCAAGGGAAAAACCAACGCAAGACAAGAATTCTCCTATCAACTAGCCAACTTTTGGTGACGTTGTAGAGAAGTAGCAGTGATATAGTTCTGAAGGTTGTTCACGGGCATTGCAAGTTGCTCATCCGTCCAACGGCACTTCCCTGTTTTAGGGTCCAATGTTCCCCCAACCCTGAAGAACCAAGTGCTTGAACGGTCTAGCCAGTTTGATGTCTGTGGTACGACCCCTTTAGCAATCAGGTCATTCTCAGCTTTGTCCCACAACGGCCGGGCTTTAAGGTAGCCACCTGACCCCGTGTGATGGTGAAACCGCTTCTTTGCAGCATCGTTCTTGTTTGTCTCTGACATTTTCTTACTCATCTCTGATGTCTTGTAGGCCACAAATGCGGGCCAGTGATCTCCTATCTTCTCAAATCGGCCGACGAATGCTGGAGTCTTCCCTTTGTCGACAAACTTTGATTTCAACTCATTCTTCCACGTCCTGAATAGATCAGCCATCTTCTTAAGATCACACGCCTTGACCAGTGGCTCTATAACTGGCTTATTCGGATCCTCCTCTGGCGGTAGGGTGAAATTTGCCTTCAGCACGGTCCAAAGATCTTCTTTCTGTCTATCGGTGACATAATCACCATCAGGGGCGCCGTCCTTAGGCTTATTCCATTGCTTGATGCTGATCGGGATGTTGTCCCTAACAATAGCTCCGCACTGAGCGGAAAATGCGTTCTTGGTCCACTTGGGTTCAATCGGATGGCCATCCTTCATGAGTGTTGTGATCGTGAACTTTTCATCCTTGCGCAACCTCTTCTTCGGGCCTCGTCTCGTTACCGAAGTTTGGCTCGATCCGGAGGGCTATAAAAGAATAAAGAAGAGTTAATTAATATGTGTACATACCAAAACAATTAATGCATCAATTAGCTAGTGAGCACAGGCTTAATTAATACATATATACCTCGTCGGACTTTGCAACAGCTCCCTCCTCCGATCGGTCAACGGAGGCGTCATCATGGTCTCCTTCTTCCTCCGGCATTCGGTCACCAGAGCCATCATAATCATGTCCTTCCTCCTCCATTGTTCAATCACGGGAGCCGTCATAATCCTCTCCTTCCATACCATCGGTGTCATTGAGATACGACAAGATATCACGTCCGCCGTGGATTATGTCCCCCAACAACTGTTCTTGTTCTTTGTCTCTTGGATGCATAGTTCCTGTAAATATTACAACATGACAATTAAATTGATAAATCTATGTTACCAGAGTTTTCTTAATTTAACTTGGTGAATTTGGGTGGCCTCGACAACGCTTCTAGGGTTTGGGGTGGCCTCGACAACACTTCTAGGGTTTGGCCGGGGTGGCCTCGAGAGTTTATCGAGTAGGGACGGGGTAGATCAACAACGACGCTATATCTTCTAGGGTTTGGGTGGCCTCGATAGTTGGTCGGGTGAGCAGACTACCTATCTCTCATGTATGTCCGACATCCCCTCTCATGTCGAAGTTATCGGGGAGGGGGTAGATCAACAACAACGCTCTTTATTCTAGGGTTTGGGTGGCCTCGATAGTTGGTCGAGCGAGCGGACCGCCTCTCTCACTCACGCATGTCCGACGGCCCCCCTCATGTCGAAGTTAACGGGAGGGTGGCCTCGATAGTTGTTTTCGTTTTCACTCTATATTTTCCAACATATGAAAAACAACGAAGACTTTTTACATGAACATACATATACATGAAAAAAACACATATACATGAACATATACACAAATATACATGATATATATATACATGAACAAATATACACACATATACATGGCGAGCAGGGGGGCTCACTTGGGGGGTGGCGACGGGGACACTAGCGGCGGTGACGGCGGTGACGGGGAGGCGATGGGGACGAGGACGGCGGCAAAGGTGAGGCGACGAGGACGAGTAAGGCGGCGACGGGGAAGCAACATGAGGACGGCGGCGACGAGGAGGCGACGAGGACGGCGATGACAGGGAGGCGATGGGGAGGGCGGCGACGGGGCAAGTGCTAGATGAACTCTGAAAAAATCGAAAATGTTGCTTATATACATAGAGCATTGGTCCTAGTTGGTGGAACAAACCGGGACCAATGCCACCTTTAGTCCCGGTTGGTGCCACCAACCGGAACCAAAGGTCTCTTTTCGGCAGACCAAAGGGCGGGAAGCAGAGACCTTTGGTCCCGGTTTGTGGCACCAACCGGGATGAATGGTGGGCATTGGTCCCGGTTGGTGGCACCAACCGGGACCAAAGGTTGCTATTGGTCCCAGTTAGTGCCACCAACCGGGACGAAAGGGTGGTGCTTCCCGGGGCCAAATCTTTAGTCCCACCTCGCTAGCCGAGAGAGCTCGAGAGTGGTTTATAAGCGTTGTTGCACACACCATCTCAAGCTCCTCTCTACCACGGGCTTCCGGGCCTAATCTGTCTTTGCCTGTGCGCCTACTGGGCCCATTGCGGGCCTGAATCCTGGCCCAACAATGTTGGTGGGTTTCTAGTCGTATTCAGGCCATGGTGGCCGAGTAGGTGGCATTTTTTTATTTTTTTCCAGTATTTTTGTTTTTTTTTTTGCTTTATTTACTGTTTTAACTTTTTTCCAGTATTTTTCTTCTGTTATTTTAGTTCATTCTTTTTAACAAATAAATACTATGATAATTTTAGTTGCATAATTTCCATTATTTTGTTTTGTTTCTTGCTTTATTTATTTTTTGCTTTTATTTATTTCCAGTATGTTTTATCATTATATTCCTTTTGCTATTAATGTTTTGAACAAAAAATACTTTGATAATTTTAGTCGCATAATTTTTATATAATTATTGTTTCAAAAATACTAGAGGTTTATAAAAGCTTTTTAGCTGATTCTTTTTTGAACTCCACTCCTACGATGTTTTGAAAGAAATTAAAAAGCGCTTCAAATGAACTCTGAAAAGGTTGAAAGTTGGAATGGTATCATCATTTCACCCACATAGCATGTGCTAAAAAGTTGAGTGGGTTACGACAAAAACTGGATGCACTTCGTGTACCAAATGGACAATCTACTTCGAAGTATCACGGTTTCGGGACGAAAACTCATCTGTTACAAAGGAATTTCATTTTTTTGAACTCATTTGAACTCCAGACTTTTTGTGTGGTCAAAATGCACCATTCAAAGCCACATCATCAATTTTCAACCCTTTCTGACTTCATTTGGTATTTTCATGCACTTACTGATTTTTTGAGAGAAATGACCCTGAAATTGAAAAGCACTTCAAATGAACTCTGAAAAGGTTGAAAGTTGGCATGGTATCATCATTTCACCCACATAGCATGTCATAAAAAGTTGAGAGGGTTACGGCAAAAAATGGATGCACTTCGTGTACAAAACGGAAAATCTCTTTCGAAGTATCACGGTTTCAGACGAAAACTCATGTGTTACAAAAGGCATTTCATTTCTTCACATGTCACTGCAATGATATAGTTGTGGAGAGAAAGTCTTCACTTCTTCTTCGCTTGTGTCCTTTGCTTATTGCGCCGTAATCATGGATAATCTTCATCGTTTAACAAGGTGCTTGGGTCAGCCTTGACTTTGAAGGGAGGAATTTCATGAAACTTTTCATAATCTTCAGACATGTCTGTCTTGCCCTCCAATCCCACGATGTCTATTTTTCCTGAAAGAACTATGTGGCGTTTTGGCTCATCGTATGATGTATTCGCTTACTTATCTTTTCTTTTTCTTGGTATGGTAGACATGTCCTTCACATAGAAAATCTGTGCCACATCATTGGCTAGGACGAATGGTTTGTCTGTGTACCCAAGATTGTTCAGATCCACTATTATCATTTCGTACTATGGGTCTTCCTGTACCCCGCCTCTTGACAGATTGACCCATTTGCACTGAAACAAAGGGACCTTGAAATCATGTCCATAGTCAAGTTCCCATATGTCCACTATGTAACCATAATATGTGTCCTTTCCCCTCTTGGTTGCTGCATCAAAGCGGACACCACTGTTTTGGTTGGTGCTCATTTCATCTTGGGCGATCGTGTAAAATGTATTCCCATTTATCTCGTACCCTTTGTAAGTCAATACAGTCGAAGATGGTCCCCTGGCCAACGAGTACAGCTCATCAGAAACAATGTTGTCACCCATGAGACGTGTTTGCAACCAACTGCCGAAAGTCCTGATGTGTTCATATGTAATCCAGTCATCACACTGCTCCTGGTGTTTGGAGCGTAGAATATTCTTGTGTTCATCGACATACGGGGTCACCAAGGTGGAATTCTGTAGAACTGTGTAGTGTGCTTGAGACCAAGAATGCCCGTCCCTACATATTATTGAGTCCGCTCCTAGCGTGCCTTTTCCAGTCAGTCTCCCCTCATACCGCGATTGAGGGAGACCAATCTTCTTAAGGTCAGGAATGAAGTCAACACAAAACCCAATGACATCCTATGTTTGATGGCCCATGGAGATGCTTGCTTCTGGCCTAGCGCGGTTACGGACATATTTCTTTAAGGCTCCCATGAACCTATCGAAGGGGAACATATTGTGTAGAAATACAAGGCCCAGAACGGCAATCTCGTCGACTAGATGAACTAGGACGTGTGTCATGATATTGAAGAAGGACGGTGGGAACACCAGCTCGAAACTAACAAGACATTGCACCAAATCACTTCTTAACCTTGGCAGGATTTCTGGATCGATCACCTTCTGAGAGATTGCATTGAGGAATGCACATAGCTTCACAATAGCTAATCAAACGTTTTCCGGTAGAAGCCCCCTCAATGCAACCGGCAGCAGTTGCGTCATAATCACGTGGCAGTCATGAGACTTTCGGTTCTCAAACTTTTTCTCTGCCATATTTATTATTCCCTTTATATTCGATGAGAAACCAGACGGGACCTTCATACTGAGCAGGCATTCAAAGAAGATTTCCTTCTCTTCTTTGGTAAGTGCGTAGCTGGCAGGAACTTCATACTTCTTTGGATGCATGCCATCTTTTTCATGCACATGTTGTTGTTCCTCCCGTGCTCCGGTGTATCTTTTGTCTTCCCATACACTCCCAAGAAGCCTAGCAGGTTCATGCAAAGATTCTTTGTCACGTGCATCACGTCGATTGCAGAGCGGACCTCTAGGTCTTTCCAATAGGGTTGGTCCCAAAATATAGATTTCTTCTTCCACATGGGTGCGCGTTTGTCAGCGTCATTCGGAATAGATAGTCCGCCAGGACCCTTTCCAAATATTACTTGTAAATCATTGACCATATCAAGTATGTGATCACCAGTACGAAGGGCGGGCTTCTTCCGGTGATCTGCCTCACCTTTGAAATGCTTTCCTTTCTTCCAACATTGATGGTTGGTCGGAAGAAATCGACGATGCCCCAGGTACACATTCTTCCTGCATTTGTCCAAATATGTACTGTCGGTGTCATCTAAATAGTGTGTGCATGCGCGGTATCCCTTGTTTGTCTGTCCTGAAAGGTTACTGAGAGCAGGCCAATCGTTGATGGTTACAAACAGCAATGCATGTAGGTCAAAATCCTCCTGTTCGTTCTCATCCCACACACGTACACCTCTTCCATTCCATAGCTATAAAAGTTCATCAACTAATGGCCTTAGGTACACATCAATATCATTGACGGGTTGCTTAGGGCCTTGGATGAGCACTGGCATCATAATGAACTTCCGCTTCATGCACAACCAAGGAGGAAGGTTATACATACATAGAGTCACAGGCCATGTGCTATGCTGGCTGCTCTGCTCCCCAAAAGGATTAACGCCATCTGCACTTAAACCAAACCATACGTTCCTCGGGTCACCTGTAAAGTCGCTCCACTTTCTCTCGATCTTTCTCCACTTCGACCCGTCAGCGGGTGCTCTCAACTTCCCGTCTTTCTTACGGTCTTTTTTGTGCCATTGCATCAACTCGGCATGCTTTTTGTTTCTGAACAGACGTTTCAACCGTGGTATTATAGGAGCATACCACATCACCTTGGCGGGAACCCTCTTCCCGGTGCGCTGGCCCTCAACATCACCAGGGTCATCTCTTCTGATCATATACCGCAATGCACCGCATACCGGGCATGCGTTCCGTTCCTCGTACTCACCGCGGTAGAGGATGCCATCATTAGGGCATGCATGTATCTTCTGCACCTCCAATCCTAGAGGGCATAGAACCTTCTTTGCTGCGCACGTACTGTCGGGCAATTCGTTATCCTTTGGAAGCTTCTTCTTCATTATTTTCAGTAACGAACTAAATCCATTGTCAGATACGCCATTGTCCGCCTTCCATTGCAGCAATTCCAGTGTGGTACCGAGCTTTTTGTTGTCATCTTCGCAATTTGGGTACAATCCTTTTTTATGATCCTCTAACATGCGATCGAACTTCAACTTCTCTCTTTCACTTTCGCATTCTCTCTGTGCATCAACAATGACCCGGCAAAGATCATCATCGGGCACATCGTCTGGTTCCTCTTGATCTTCAGCTTCCCCCATGGCAGCATCACCGTATTCAAGGGGAGGATAGTTGTCGCCATCCTCTTCTTCTTCGTTGTCTTCCATCATAACCCATCTTTCTCCGTACTTGGTCCAAACATTATAGTGTGGCATAAAACCCTTCTAAAGCAGGTGGAAGTGAAGGGTTTTAGAGTTGGAGAAAGACTTCGTATTCTCACAGACAGTACATGGACAAGGCATAAAATCATTCCGCTTGTTTGCCTCAGCCGCTTCGAGAAAATTATGTAGGCCCTTAATATACTCGGAGGTGCGTCGGTCACCGTACATCCAGTGTCGGTTCATCTACGTGCGTTATATAATAAAGTGTATTAAAAACCATTACAACATATCATGAATACAGAAGTGATCAAATTATTAGAAATTCATCATCACATTAAAGTCAAAGTACAATAATGACCAAAATAAGTACGTACAGTTCATACATAGCTGTCATTACTGAACAACATATAGGTCTCTAGAGCATCTAATTAAAACATACAAATGATCCAAATGCAACAGGTCATACACCGAAACTATGTAAAAAATTAAATGCAACAACGAATGCAATCATAACCGCTACTAAGGTACCAATTGATCTAACGGCATAATGATACCAAGCCTCAATATGAATGGCATATTTTCTAATCTTTCTAAGCTTCAAGCGCATTGCATCCATCTCTGTCTTGTGATCGTCGACGATATCGGCAACATGCAACTCCAATCCCATCTTGTCATCTTCAGTTCTTTTCAATTTTTCTTTCAAATGATCGATTTCTGTTTCAGCTTTAGTTAACTTGTCGAGCAGAATTGCATAGTCGGTTAGAATTTTTGGTTCAACTACTTCCTATAGATAAAAACATCTACGTCAAGTTGGTGGCATAATTAATTGTCATAGACATTAGATATGTGAAATAGTTATATAAAAGATAATATACCACATCTGAATCATAGACTCGACGAGGGCCGACGTGGGCGGATACCATAACCATGGCACTATATAATAACAAACAATAATAAAAGTAAGAAAATCATATGAGTAAGTATATTTTCTTTTAGCAAGAAGATAAGATCAAGAGGCTCACCACGCGCGGGCGATCGACGGCGGTTTCAGGATGGGGACGGGACAGGACGGATCGCCAAACCTAGACAAATCTTGACAAAAATAGAGTTTGGACAAGGAGTTTCGAGAGGAGAAAGCTTAAGTTTGGCTTGGACATTTCATCAAACACCTCATGTGCATAGGAGGTGAGCTAGAGCACCACAAAACTCTTCCCTCGCCGGCAAAAAAACAGAGCAGTGTGTGGAGTGCTCTGCTCGCCGGCGAGGGGGTATATATAAGCATCTCATTGGTCTCGGTTCGTAGTTGGAACCGTGACTAAAGGACCACCTTTGGTACCGGTTCCAGACATGAACCGGGACCAATGGGTGTGGGCCAGGAGCGAGGCACACTCGACCCGGTTCATGTCTGGAACCAGGACCAAAGGGATCCGATGAACCAAGACTAATGCCCCACGTGGCCCGCCTGGCCTCCTGGCCTCACGAACCGGGACCGTTGCCCCATTGATCCCGAATCATGACCGGACCGGGACTAATGGGCTGCCCGGTCCGAACCAATACCCTGTTTTCTACTAGTGGGTGTAGACTATCTATCTTCAAACAAAGGACGCTACAGTCACTTGACGAGACAACATTTTTCCAGCAGCCAATAGAGCTTGTTCCCAACCAGAGTCGACGGTTCCACAGCGACTGCTAAAGAGGGCATAACGATGGAGGTGATCTCACTCCAGACGCCGGTCTCGGGCGACCAGACGGACGCACAGAGAGCAGAATCGCGTTGCCTGAACACGTACACCACGAGGAACGGGCACCGATGGCAATGGCAGCCCGCGTGGCCGGCCGCACAGAGAAGCGTGCCGCTGCACTTCCGCTGGCAGGCAGGGGGAAAGGGCAGATAGCGCCGGTCGCCGAGGTCCCAGATGAGGAGTCGTCCCGGATCCTAACTTCTCCAGGAGGGGCGCGGCCGTGGCGGCAGTCGAGGACCCACCAGCCGCGGAGGGGCATTGTGGCGCGGAGAGCGCGAAGCCGCCGGAGGTGGGGACGAAGAGGGCATGCTCCGGCTGGTTGATGAAGTAGCCGAGGATGGGAGGCGTCCCACCATGGAAGTCGCGGAGGAAGCGGGCGTCGTGGACGAGGCCGCGCCAGTGCTTGCAAACGAAGGAGGCGCGGAGGAGGTGGATGGGCTCCGGCGGGAGGCGCAGGAGGATCTCCAGGAGCAGGTCGTCCAGTTTACTTATATCCTTGCTAATTAATGGATTTAAATTGCAGACAAAAAAAGATCTGTCTATCTGGTTTAGAAGAACAAATACACACCGCATGCATCACAAGTTCAGTATGGCGCTGTTATAAAATTTAACATGCAAGCAGAACGCATGACAACCGTAGAGACAGAGGAAAACAGAGCCTGAGCAGTTTATACAGTGATGCTGATGCAACCACTTCAGACCAAGTAGCTAGATAAGTCTGGTCTGCAACCCCATGAACCGAGCATTGTCGCGCTCTGAACAACTCGAAAACACAATGCGAATGACATTGTTACAGGCCGATCGAGATATGACCACGCACAAACAACAGCAGAGCAAGCAATTTATCGACACGGTAGGGGAGTCTCGTGACGTCTTCAGGCTCCAGGCAGGGTGGACTGGATGTGCTAGTTTCAATCATTCCTCTGTCTCCAGGTCCCCTTCTGCGCATCAGCCAAGCGATTCAAGTCACCACAGGAGCAAGAAATATCTCTCTCAAATGATTGGAAATACTTGACTGAAACAACTCTGACGAAAATATTTCTTACTGAAGCAAAACTCTTGTTTAATTTTGAGGTTATAAGGGAATTTATCTGCTTTGAATAATCATACCAGCGAAGATGACAGGTTGTTTCTCCATTTCTGGATAACTGAAGGCTTCTTCTCATGGATAGTGTTCTCCATCTCGTTCAGCACCTGCATAATCTCATCCATCGTAGGCCTCTTATGTTGGTCATACTCGACGCATTTTCGAGCTATCTCAACACACCTTTTCTCTTGTGAGCAGCCCACCTCTAGTGATTTATGCCACTGCGAGTTCGAATACATAGTAAGGATAACAACACCCATATGTTATAAAGTTGTCATGATCTGGCCAATGCAGTGGGCCAAGTTGGGCTGGCACATGCTGGCCTCGAGCCCAGGAGAGAAGGCTAGAGAAAGAAGCCATCGACAAGAGGAAAAGAACAATCAGAACAGATCAGGCTTGGCCTTCCTCCTCCTCCAGCCACCTCCTTCCCCTCGTACCACACGAGTGTCTCTCCTCTCTCTGTTTCTTCTTGCTCCCTACCCTTGATTCCCTGCTCTTCCCCATCTAAACTCCATCTAATTCCCCAAATACCAGTGTAATCGGTACCCTGTATCCAGGAGCTTGTGCTATTCCAGACAGTGAGAGGCAGGTTCGTGAAAGAAGCAAGAGTACCCCCAAAGTAATACTAACATATATCATACTCTGAAAGATTTGTTTGATGATAAATATTACATGTCTCAAGTTCTTTGGTAATTTCTTTCCATAGGCTTACTATTTTTTCTCATTTTTATCTTCTAAAAGGAGGATGATCCCGGCATCTACATCAGGCCGATGCATACAGCCATTTTTTTAGTTATTCACCAAGACCTTACAAAGAAATACATTAATAAGTCTGAAGCCACCTTCTTTGGCAACAGTAGTCGCTACACCTATCAAGTGATGAAGGGGGTGCACATGAACGGGGCCACCTGCCCCAACCACACACCAACACCAAACATCAAAACCAAATCAAGTCGAGGGCAAAAACTGGTCCAGTGTACTCTAAGCGGGCACACTACCTACACACACGCTCCAGAGGCCGCCACCACCATCTTTCACTGATGCCTTCGATGCCGCCACACCGCCATACAACGTCACCTCCCTACATGCGTTGTCGATGCATAACAGTCAACGCTGCTCCACTGCTGAAACCGACCACTGGTCCCTCGAGTCGATGAACACCTCCAAGAATGACGCCCCCACAGGAGGAACGACACATGAGCGCCACCATCATCCGATCAACTGATCAAGGGTTTCCTCATGAAGTAAAGGAAGTGGGAGCTTCACCTCGATGATGTCTTCAAGAAGGGAACGGCACCAAGGGTGTCACCATCAACGGCTCCGGCCACCGGCCGAAGACAAGGTCTTCACCCGAATGTGCCCCACGAGATTCCAACCGACATCCTATCCTGTGCACCTCCATAACCTATGGAGCTTCACCACCATAGACTTACTAATGCATTTCAGTGATCCTGATTGACTAACGGTGCGTGGAAATAAACTACACATCAGATAAAGAGCCGAGTTCTCCCCTCTTTCCAGCACATGGAGATACATGATGGCCGGAGGCCGAGAGAAATGGCAGCCTTGTTGGAGGAGGATACCAAAGAAACTCTTTATGCCTTAGTCCATGCAGAGGAGATAACGATCTAAAGTCGCCTTACCATGTTAGTTTCATAGGCGAGCCGTTAACTACAACTAGATATAGACTTGGCACTGGTGCTTGCATTTTTCTGGATTTATTTTAGACTTTCCAGCGACTACAAGACGCCTGTGATGACTTCGTCAATCTCAAGATGTTGTGCCTGCTCAGTATCTCGGATGTGCTTAAAGGGGTAGGGTGTGCGTGCGTACGTTCAAAGGGGTGAATGTCTGTGTGTGTATGTGAACATCTGCAGTTGTACTGTGTAAAAAAAAAGATGTCTGGGCTCTGTCCCCATGGTGGCTGCAAATGCAGGATGCCGACCGTGGGAGGTGCTGCAGTTCGTGGAACTGGCACACATGGGTGCAAGGTCAGTTTTCTCTACCATGCGGTGATGTTACCAGAGGAATGCCAAACCAAATTCTCTACCTAGATGAAAGTGCAATAAACACAAGTTTAATTCAGCTAATATTCTTGTTTACTCGGACTCTTTAACCATGTTTCTCTGCATGCATATCCACTTTATGATTGCTATGAAATTGCTTAAGAATTTTTAGTATGGTTTGCAAAAAAGAGGGCTATACAAAACTTTCTGCTTGCTGAAAATTGACTTTCCACGAATAAATGGTGATTGTTTTTGACATAACTAAACAACATATGCTAGAATGGCTAGATAGGTGCTCCTTACATTTTCAAAATCGTAGTTGTTATCTCTCGTTAATAGTTTTGTGATTATGACACCCAAGCCATATATGTCTGACTTGAATGATATTTCACCACTATTAATAAGTTCTGGTGCAATTGATCCCCTGCATGACAATATATACAATAGTGAATATGAGATATCATGGTACAAAGCAAATTCAACATATTGGACATCGATGTAAAAAATGGAGTTCTCAAGAGGCTTAGGTTACCGTGTTCCAAATATTTGCTTGGTCACAATTATGGACTGCCCTTCAGCAAGGAATCTTGACAGACCAAAGTCTGTAATTTTTGGTTCCATGTTAGCATCCAGCAGAACGTTCTCAGGTTTCAGATCCAAATGAGTAATGCGTTGTTTGTGAAGGTAGTATAGACCATGGCAAATTCCCTTAATCATTTGGTAACGTATTTGCCATTCATGCCCAGCACATTTCTCTACAAAAGCGAAAAAACACATTCAAATTTCATAGTCTATTCGGCATACAGATTTAGGAACCTTTTACTTTATAATATGTATGAGTGACACTCTGAAGAAATAGTAGTAACACAACGTAACAATATTTATGCACAGATGTACAATTAATCCGTCTTTATAATCCTTAGTACGCTAGATGATTTGAGCAAATATTTACTTTTTCCCAAGAAACTAAAATGCATGGAATATGCAGAATGGTTGGCAATGAGAAAACATCCGGCAGAAACCACTTTATGTGGTTTTCACCAGTTTTCACCGTAAGTTGGTTTCACTGGATATTTTCTCGATTGCAATTGTAAGGCTCCTGAATTAGATTTT
This sequence comes from Hordeum marinum, assembly GCA_022496015.1. Lineage (NCBI taxonomy): Eukaryota > Viridiplantae > Streptophyta > Magnoliopsida > Poales > Poaceae > Hordeum > Hordeum marinum. The sequence continues at coordinate 503,507,425 of CM039676.1, forward strand.
GGGATTAATATAACACGACCTTGAATGTCTAGCCATGCGATCAAATTCATTTTTGATCAACCCCTAAACCAGTGGTGGCGCTATGTGTAAGCTGTGGGTTCAGCTGACCCAACAACTTTTTTCCAAACCGACTTCAGTTTAGACTTTTACTCATTAGTCCTTGAGTTGTAAGGCAAATGACCCCACAGATATTTGTTGCTGGCATTAACTTTCAAAATTTAAGGCCAATGCTTATTTTTCAGTCAGTAAAAATGAGGATATGATGTTGCAAGCATTATACCTTTAATATAATTCTGAAGGTCTCCATTAGGAACATACTCAAAGCAGAGTAACCTTTGTGTTTCCTCTGCTATCACATGTGTTCCATTCACTTCCATCAGTTCACCGTGTGCAACTGCACAATAGCCTAGAAGTCTGACTACATTACTATGATGTGCCTTCTTTAAACATACAATCTCGTCCACGAATGCATTATTAGATAAATCCTGCAATATAGAGAGCTTCTTCACAGCAACTTTTCATTTTGGAAGAATCCCCTGTTTTTACTTAGCATACATGTTAGCATTGACATGAACATTTCACTTCAATGGGGTAACATACGAAAAATAATGATTTGAGAGATGATCAGAAACAAAGTATACCAGGTAAACAGCTCCAAACCCACCACGAAAAATCATTCGAGAAAAATTTCTTGTGACTGACTTTAATAGTGCATATGATAGCTTTGTTGGCACTGCACTTGCATCACTTAACATGCTCTCCAGGGCCTTCAGTTCATTTGCTTGATCACACATTTCTGCAATAGAAAATTCTCCTGAATAATAAGTACTCCATCCGTAAAGAAATATAAGAGCGTTTAGATCACTATTTTTAGTGATCTAAACGCTGTTATATTTGTTTACGGAGGGAGTACCATGGTAATAATATTTCTCCTCATGAACTTCTACATCATGTTATTTCGCCACTAAAAGAAGAAAATTCTATTATCAACCCAAAATGAAAATGTTACAACACATAATGGATTCCATACATTATGGTCCAAGTGTGCATCTGTTTATTTATTTTACCCACTTTCTACCAGTCGTGCTTGCAGACTAATTACAGTGACCATAACAATTCAATGCATTTACTGAAGCATGGATTTTTACCATTTCCAAAAACAAAAGTTTTACATGAACTGCACTACTTCTTGCGAGCTTTTGCACATTGTCGTACATAGGTACACCACACCCGAAAAGGTTTTGTGGATCATGGAGAAGTAAATGATAATCATGTTCCCTAGTGACTTAATTATCCTTTCCTTTTGCCGAACTAGTAGTTTCCTTCCTGTGAAAGTGTAATCCATAACTACTAGCATACAATAGATTAAAAACATTTCAAAGAACACTAACCTGAAGAAGACCATGCTGTGATGCTGCTCTCAGAAGACGGGATGAATTCTCCGTATTGGTAATGCTGTCAAGTATACAAGGATCATTATGTATATAAACCATTTTTTTCAACGAGGAAAAACGATAAGAAATTGCGATAACAAAACAGTTTTGGACTAGAAACCCTTATATTCTTATGGCACAATATTTAGAATAATCTGGCACTTACTAAACCTGCCGTAAGGCCACAATGGTCATGATGCACATTAGCACTTATAGTTTCCTACTACCATTTCATAGTGTAAGACGTTTTTTGACACTACGATTATGTGGTCTGTTGGAATTATGTGTCCTGCATCTATATTCAAATCACTATGAATTACTAACATTCAGAATACCTTATTATGGAATTATACATGTATTTATATATGGAATTACTTTACATGATTATACATGTATTTATATATGGAATTACTTTACATGATTACCATGTAATTATCACTTGTTAGAAGGTACTTAAGTTATATGCTTAAGGAAGCTGGTCGATCATCAGTGAAATACAATATACTATATATATTAGAAAGACTATCCGGGTACAGTGATAATCGAAAGGAGCTAGATCGTACAGTGATAATCGAGAGGAAAAACACCACCGTGTACTTTCTGTGCTCGTGTACTTCTCTACCTCCTTGTTTGTCCAACCTAGCTAAGCTCATCATCAGGTTAGACTTTGTTTTTCTGTTGTAATAATGCATGCATGATGGACATGACAACTGCATGCACGTAGATAGGTTCAGGAAGTGCTCCATGCACGTTCCTGTTTTTCCTCTTGTTTGACTTGTTCTCCCGGTGGCTTAGCGCATGACTCGTAGATGTGGGATGGCGCAGCGATGTGCGGATCGTGGGCGGCCAGCCGGGAGTTAGTTAGCAGGTTTGTTAAGCCCTTTGTAATCGCCGATATACAGAGGAAGAAATAACAGAAAAGTCGCAGAGTCTGGCGACAAAAAAACTCTATCTCGCGCGTTCTGTGTTCTAGCTCGAGGTCTCTCGCTGTTTTTGACAACTACAATTGGCATCAGAGCCTCGGTGTTCGATCCGTAGCTCCGGCGCCCGGCGGTGTCCGATCCGCGGTGGCCATGTCCGACAGCGAGACCGACAAGAACAAGTCCGGCAAGAAGAAGGAGAGTATGTCTGCCTCGCCGCCGCTCTCACGTCTCACCGCAGGAGGTAGCGGCGAGCTCCGCGTGGTCGTGTGGGTCGTGCGCGAGGAGTCCGGGATGACGATGATGCTCACCCGCACAAATTACATGGAGTGGGCCTTGTTTATGCAGGTCAAACTTCAGGCCGATGGCCTCTGGGCAGCCATGAACGCCGGTACCGATGACGAGCACGACGATCGGCGCGCACTAGCCGTCATCCTCACCAACGTGCCGCCGGAGCTGATGCGGGTGCTGGCGGCCAAGGATACCGCCAAGACCGCGTGGGAGACGATCAAGACCTTGCGGATGGGCAGCGAGCACGTCCGGGAAGCCAAGGCGCAAGTGCGCCGCCGCGAGTTCGAGGAACTCCGGTTCAAGGACGGCGAGTCCATTGAGGATTTCGCCCTGCGCCTGACGGGGATCGTTGCCGATCTGGAGCTGTACGGTGACCCCGTGACTGAGCACAAGGCTGTGCAAAAGTTCCTCCGGGTTGTGCCGCGCAAGTTCCGGCAGATGGCGATGGCAATCGAATCCCTCATCGACCTCAAGAAGATGACCATCGAGGAACTCATCGGGCGACTCTCGGCGTGCGAAGATCAGTACGATCTCAACGACGCCACCATGGCCACTGGTCGCCTTCTCATGACCGAGGAGGAATGGGACGCCCGCAAACAGCAGCAGCGCGCCGGAGGATCCTCGTCGAGCGGTGGTGGCAAAGGAAAGTCTCCGGTCAAGCCCAAACAGCAAGGGGGCGGCAAACCTGCGTCAGGGCATGGCGGCGCGGGTGGTTAAGGTGGAAAGAAGAAGGGCAAATGCCAGAATTGTAATAGGCCGGGCCACCGGAAGAAGGACTGCCGAACCAGGATCAGGGAGGAAGAAGAGCAGGCTAAACAGGGCCAAGCACATCTTGTCCGAGACGGCGATGAGCACCATGAGGGCCTCATGATGGCCACAGTCACCACATCTGTCACCACCAGCATCGTGGCGCCCCAGCAAGTTCATCTGAACGAAGAAAAGGTGCATCCCGAGATTTCACCGCCGGGGCTGTGGTACTTTGATACGGGGGCTACAAGCCACATGACGGGTGATAGGGGCATGTTCAGCATCCTTGATGAATCAGTGCAGGGCAGTGTAACATTCGGAGATGGGTCTCATGTTGCAATCTGAGGAAGAGGTTTAGTGATCTTCAGAGGGCAAAGCGGGAACCAACGCGCACTGTTAGAAGTTTATTTCATCCCAAGTCTATGCAGCAATATAATCTCAGTTGGACAGCTAGATGAAGGGGGTGCAGAATTCAGATTCACGAGGGAATAATGGCAATCCATGACACCAGTGGGCGAATGATGGCTCACATCCGGCGTTCGAGCTGCCGGTTGTACACAGCCATGCTCACCATTGACACACCAGCGTGTTTGCCGACAAAGAACGACGACGAAACCTGGCGTTGGCACGCTAGGTTGTACACAGCCGTGCTCACCATTGACACACCAGCGTGATATGCTTCTTTTTGCATGTAGAATTATTAATATGCTTCCTTTCTTTGCATATACTTACCAATTGATTATTCTTTGACAATGCAGGTGATTTAACCATGGGCAAGGCTAGTTCCAGCGGCTTGGTTGACACACTTCACGAAAAGCTGACTCGAAGAGGAAGAGCTAGCACCGTTCCCTCTCGACTGCGTGACTCTGACGGGGAAAGACACCCTAGAGGAGCAGGGGGCAAGCGACGAGGGGGAGGACGAGGAGGGGGATGCTCCTCTATAGACGGAACGCGTGTCTAGAAACTACGCTCCATCTCGGACATAGGGGTCGGCTCGGACGTCCTCTAGTGAGGTGCCCTCTGCTAGTGGCACCGCGGGCGAGGACGAGGAGTATGAGCAGGAAGGGGAGGACTCGGAGAGTGAGGAAGTTCAGGGTGAGGAGGGGGCGACCGAGGATAGGGAGGAGGTTAAGGATGAGGAAAGGGCGGAGGGGGAGGGTGAGGACAGGGCGGAGGGGGAGGAGGGGGAGGAGGAGGGTACGGGCCAGGAGGGGTGGCTGCGTGGAGTGGTACTCTCCCTCGACGTCCTGCTACTGAGGCAGAGAAGACCCTCATTATTCCCAATGGGATAGAGTAAGATTTATTTTGTTTCTTCAAATTTATTTTATTTTGTTCAGTTTTTTATTCTAATAAATCCACACATACTAATATTTTGATTCTTTTGCAGCAATTGGGAGATTGTCGGAAAGGGTCGGATTCCAAATGGCGTGATTACTATTCTGCTGAGGAAATATTGGTCGGGCCTGTTCAACCCACGCCCTGACGCGAACCCACCGTGCGAGGAGCGGGTGTTAGCGGTACGCTGGCATCACTATGAAGATGCCAGGCTTGTGGACTACGGGACTCATGCTAAGGTCGTGAGAGATCACTTTTGGGTAAGTTTCTTCACAAATTCTCCAATCAAATATTGGGTCCATATAGTTCATAGTTAATCATTTAACTCATGACTTGTTTCATCCTGGTTATATGCATGACTCTAGGAGTTCTATAGAGTTCCAGAGGAGCACAAGGCCAGAGCCGACCAGGTCTTCGAGGCGGCTGCGGCTTTGAAGCTCCGTCAGATGACATACGAGGCGCGCTGGGTGGCCATCACACAATTCTACCACACTATTCTGCACCAGAAGATGACCAAGACGAAAGCGAAGGAGAAACGCCCCTCTATGACCAAGGAGCAGTACATGGACGTAAGTAGCACATCCTTCTTGTTCTCACGTTTGTGCTAAATTTGATTGTTTGATCTTGAAATTCCATGCTTTCCTTGTTTAGGTCATTCCGTGTTGGTGCGATGGAAAGGCCGATGGATGATCGGCGTTGGTGGATAGGTGGCCCGGGGAAGATGAATCGTTTGCGGCCATGAGCACAATCAACACGAAAAACCGGGGATCCGACGGAACACACATTCAACGAAACCGGAGCCACCATCACTTTAAGAAGCACAAGGTATATATATATATATGAAACATCATTGCTTTCATTTCCCGTCATGTTGGTATGCATGTGTAACATCTTTTTGCCGTTGCAGGAGGCCGTGTTGAATAGTTCCATCTCACATATTGAGGCGTGGTTGCTTGGTTGTGTGCGGAAAGATCCTAAGAAGGGGGAGAGCCCTTACTATGGCAGGTCGGAGGAGCATCTGACAAACTATAAGGCATTGTTTAGTGAGAGGAACCCTCCTGGTGCTGATCCCATAGTGTCAGAGACCGACGAGACGGCAGTGGTTATGTCTGCACACGACAGGCCACATGGCCGCTCGGGGGTTCTTGGCAGCGTGTTCCGGCCCGTCATCAGTTACGTCCAGCTCCGGGCTTCAAGCACTGGCGCGAGTGCGGCTAGACCGTCCCGGGCACGTCCTAGTCGTTCCAAAGAGGAAGAAGTAAGCATCTCTCCTTTTCATCCTCGTTCATACATTTCTTTGTGCATGGTTAGGCTGCTTACATTCATTGTGTCAAATTGTAGGACTATTCTAGGTATGTCAGAGATTATCGTCAAGAGTTCGCTGAACACGAAGCCAAACGGGCTCGGCTCGAGGAGTACCGCTCCCAACAGTTGCAGGTTAGTTAGTTTTCACCGCTTAGAAACAAGCTAGCCAAATTATGTGCTTTCACTATTTTTGACTTCCGTCTTCGCTTTGTCAACTAACTAACGTGCAGAATATGTATATTTGGATGGAACATGGCACTCGGGCTGCACCAATGGGACCGGCACCACCCAATCTTGGGCCAACCCCAGTAATGCTAACGATCGAGGAATTCTTGACACGTGGTGACGACGAGACTCCGGTTAGTACATTGCCAAACACGTCAAGAATTACCTATCATTTTTTCAACAAATAGCTTGAGATCTCTTAATGTCACTTTCGAACACAATGTAGGGATCCGGCCAAGCATCAAACACTCCTAGTGATGGTACTCCTGCTTCACGGAGCCCGATGACCCCAGTTCATAACACAGGTTGTGGTGGTTCTACCTCGAGCCGTGGATCACCTCTTTTTGTGTGTCCCCTACTCCCGAGATGCATTTTTCGTAGTTATAACATTTCCAAAGACGCAAACTTAGAACTAGACAAAATGCCATCATCCTAAATGGTTGTGATTATTCATTTTGTAGTGATGATGCTATTTGGAGGTGGACTTCGGATTCTGCCGGTGGGCGTTGCTTGTCGGCCGACGGTCTTTGGCTATGACTTCGATATGATGCTCTATTGATGCTATGTAGTGGATACTCTATGTTTGGTGTTCATGCTATATTGATGCTATGTAGTGGATACTCTATGTTTGGTGCTATGTAGTGGATGCTCTATATTTTGTTTCAATAGATGATTTGATAATGCTATATGGTTGTGTGATGCAAATGCTGATATATGCAAATGCAAAAATAGCAAAAACAAAATTTTAGCCAAAACTATGCCTACGGTTAAACCGTAGGCATAAACCCAAGGTCGAATCACCAGATCGTGACACGTGACCTATATGCCTACGAGGAACCGTAGGCATATGGCATATGTATGCCTAGGGGGAACTGTAGGCATAGACATCCGACTGGAGGCAAGCCAGATGCCGCCACGTGTCAAATATATGCCTACGGGCCAACCGTAGGCATAAATACTATATATGCCTATGGTTATACCGTAGGCATACTGTCAACACGCGTCAAGATCCGAGGTATGCACATGTGCGTACGGCACTTAACGGACGCGCCCTCAAATATTTTTTGCCGACGGTATATATGCCTACGGTAACCGTAGGCATAGATAAGGTATGCCGACTGTTTTTCTACGCCTACGGGCGGTGCAGGTTTGCCGACGCTATCGATGCCTACAGGTATATGCCTATGGTTTTAGTCTCTTTGCCTACGGTTTAAACCGTAGGCATATTTGATGATTCCTGTGGTGCTTTCTGTCTATATGTTTAGGCTTTCCCTTGATTCCTTCCCCCGCATTATACCTGGCCATGGTATACCCGGCAAGCTTGACCCGACCCGGTGCGACCTTGTCCACGAGCCGGGCCTGGGCCTAAAATCTAGATTCGATAGCCTAGCCGGGCCGGACTTGGGCCTGCATTTTTTGCAATTTAAGAAAGGGCCCGGCCCGAGGCCCAACGGTCTTTTCCTCTTATGGGCCAGGCTTGGGCCTTAAATCCAGGAACAACGGCCGGGCCGGGCTCAGGCCTGTTTTTTTTTGCCGCGGGCTTTGTCAGGCCCGGTCCGAGGTTTGGCCAGGTATACCTTGCATCGACAAGCGGTTCCCTCCCCGTATGCACCTACCACTTGCCTGACTGCCTGAGATAGCCCATACGGTGATAACTAGGTAAGGCAACTCCAACACGCCGATTATATACCAAACCAACGTACAAATCTCTGGGTAGGAGATCCAGACATTTTTTGCCATCCAATTACGGTCACTAAATTGTTCCGACATGTCCAGTTGCCTGAAATCCCACAAATCAGGACCGTAAAAGGACTCGTCTTTTTCCACGGTAACAACTACTCCCGCACGGCAGCTGGCGCCATGCACGTCAGCTTCCTTGTGTAGTGCCCAATACTCGCGCATCTCGATAACATGAGAAGATCGCTCGTGGCCGTACTGCAGACGAACGACCAAGACAAACTTTTGGAAGCCGGGGAGAATGGTGGTAGCGCTTAGCCGCCTATGATAGAAATGATCAAAAGCAGTCGAAAGTCATGGCTTGCAAGAGTCACGGCAATGTCGAACCATGCCTTCATTATGCCCACTCCCATGTGTACAACAGACATACCAAGGTGCCAGTTTGGGGCTTGTGGCTCGGGATGTGGTCAGTGTACGGACATGTCTATTTTGAGCCCTTATTTATCCAGTCATGCAGTCATACCCATCATTTTTCTCCTTATATGTCCAATCATTTGTATGTGATTAGTAAAGATGAAAAGAGAAAGAAAAGAAAGAAAGATAAATATAAAATGTGGCTCGGGATGGGATGCGTCCTATGTGACGGACTCACTAGGCACATCCGCTAGCTCTTGTATCCTTTCTACATTTGTTCGCAGTATGAGGGTCCACCAATAGCTCCGAACGTATATGGATGATATAGGGATCCGGTTGATCACTTTTTTCCTGTTTTCTTTTCGATCACTGACTAGACGTGTCCACGGATATTTGAGGAGGATTTGAGAAGGCAGGCTGTAAATGCCATTATCTATTGACTAATAGGTATGTCCACAAGTGAGGACGTTGTGAACCCATAGGCATACGAACCCCGTTTTAATAAAATGTCAAAAAATTCGTAAGAATATTTCACGCATACATCTTTGCAACATGTGTGCGCGGCGCAAATTTTTGTGAAAAAAATATCCTTTTATCATGCCTCCGTAAAGAATATAAATTAAGTCATTTTAAATAGCGTTCCACTTCACATTTTTGTCTTTTCTGCACAAGCCAAACAAAATGTTGTTTTTCTACGAATCCTCTCTGCGTGCACATATAATATGAAAATGTATGCGTGAAACTTTTCTAGAAGTTTTTGGCATTTATAAATGAGATTTTCGAAGTGGGGCCGTATGCCTATTGATGCATCCATGTGCTTTCCGTACGCCCGCACCGATATTTCAATTCAGAGCTGACAAGAGAAACTGCAGCTTGTTTGTAGTCATGCCATGTGAACACCAGCTAGTACCTAGGTTCACTGAATGTCATCCTACGTCCATGATTGCTCTTTATCTTGTCTCGTCCTAGTGATATTTCTGGTGGTATGCATCAAGTGGATTTTCGTTCTTGCCGACATGCATAAGTCAACAGTTTTGTTGTCACCATAAACACGTTGGCAGAGAGGGACTCTATGAAGATGGCGGTTGTAAATGCATTTGGCTAATCATCTGTCAGAGTACAGTGTGTTTTCTGTGTTAAGCTGTCTTAGGGTATAAACTGGAGCAGAGCACAGTGCATTTCTATGATTACCATGCATAGGAGTACATTATTGGAATAAGTGGTAATGCACAAGAGAGTACACAAGGCACAAGCTTAAGACAGAAATAAGATCCACAAGAGAGAAAGACGTGCTCCTCACACGATTATATCCTTTTTGGTTCTACAGAAGTAAATAAGCTTTGGAGGAAAATAATGGAATGGTTGGTCAAGTAGCTTGCCAATGTAAATCACTCAGCAAAAAAAAAACTTGCTAATATAATTTCACTTGCGTACCCCTGTATTTTGTACTGCTATCATATTTGGGGTTTGTCCGCCTCCCCCTGGCACCGGCGTCGGTCCGCCTCATCTCCGATGGCCTTAGGGACATGGTGGCATGGTGGATCCCGACCCTTGTCAGTGAAAGGGCTCTATTTGAATGTGCTTTCGAGTTTTGTTAGGATTTCTCAAGAAGGCGAGATGGTGGCGGCTCCTTGAAGATGTTATAAGATTTTCCCCACCTAACCCCCGTTCCGGGGGCGCATCTAGCATCTTCGGTAAACGTGTGGAGGTGTGTTTCTGGCAAATTTGCTCGGATATGTTCGTCGTTCATCTACGTTTGCGTGCCTTCAGGTTGGATTCTTTCGATCTATGTTACTCTTCATCGGTGGAAGTTTCTATTCTAGTGCACTGGTCCCATAGGGTCTTAACACGATAACTTCCCGACTATCTACTACAATAAGTTTTGTCCGGTTCCGGTGAGGGATGTGCGATGACAGGGGCGTGCCTTCGGCTCTCTGCGTGCCTTCGGCTCTCTTCAATGTTCATAGTCGTCACTAAGTGGTCTATGAATCTGAATATAATTTCTATATTCTTTTTGATGTTTATTGTACTACATGTTTGAACATGAATAGATCGGATATTTTTCTGAAAAAATAGGAAGGTCTCACATCACGTGTTTGTTACAAGGACCTAGTCATGACCTTACTATTACAGCTGTGAGGAAAAGGCCGAATCGACCGTACCGCGATTATACAGTTTCAGAACCGACTTAGTCACAGTGGGACAGTTCAAAAGGGAAACAATTATTAGGATATCTCCAACGTCATCGTCAAACAACCCACATGCGTCCGGACCATTCCTATTAGCGCATCTTCAAAGCCACTCTTGAATGAACCGCATACGTGTGGACCATAGGTTCGGACGTGTTTTATCATCCAACATGGTTCTGTATCGGTCCGCCTGACGGTCCAAATATACTTTTGTACGAAACCAAAGACAAAGTGTTTGTGTGTGTGGGGTGGGGGGTGGGGTGGGGTGGGGTGGGGGGTGGAGGGGTTTGTTTGCAGCTGTCGGGACCGCTGTCACGTCCGCATCTGGCAACCGTGGCCCACCCAAAAATCCCACCTGTCTCTCATGTGATTTCCATCGAAAGCACGCGCCGCTTGTCGCGTCACATTCATCCAGTCCAGAGCATGTAGCGACTGGTATTAATGCTCGCGATTTGACCGCACGTGATGGCGGCACTGATAGATGTGAACTCTCGCGTGTCGCCCCTTGAATGTGTATGCCGTGTCCCAAGAAACCAACTCCGGTCTGTACACCACATTGAAGCAGGCAGACCGCCCCTTTGCCTGGCCTGGCTACGACTAATTAAGTCATGCGCCGGTAACGCACAGAGGCGCACTCCCTCCCCCCCTCCCCGTCACCATCCCGAACCCTTCCTCCTACCCGAGCCCAATGATGATGTCGAATTCCTGGCTCTCCGCGCCAGCAGCGGAGATGTTGGAAATTGCTCTTCAGGCGGATCTTGGCGCCAGCTCTCAGGGCCCAGCGTCTTCCACCGTGGAGGGCTCCGGGATCTTCCGGCAAGGAGGATAAAATAATCTCCTTGGGCGATGAGGAAGACCAATAGCTACAGCAGCATCCCCGTCTCCTTGTGGAGGCCACTCTGACGGGTGGTTCGTCGTCAGAACAAAGTAGATAATTACGGAGCGATCGCTTCGTCAGATTTGCCCGACGCCACCGTCATCGGCGCATGTGGAGGAAGTGCCACTGTCCCCGACGCGCGTCCGCATAAAGTGGGAGCCAGCATCCCCACTCTGGTGAGTGAATGAAGAGCCCACTTCCGCGCCACGCAACCGCACCCACCAAATCAGAGGTGGCATGAAGGAGGAGCTCGCGTTCCTCTCCCCCATGCCCGCATTGATGGGCCCTCGTTTCCGCCATGCCGCTCGGTAAAGGAGGAGCTTCCGCCTGCAATCACGAAGGCGTGTGCCGCATCCTCCACTACCTCGGAGGAGCTGTGCATTTCTGTATCTTACGATGTACACAACAAACTGGAGCAATGCAGTGTATTTCTACAATTAGCATTGAACTTCCTTCAATTTACAATATGATACTCCCGTCCAAGTCATATTACTTGTCGCTGATTTAATATAATTTTAACTAAAGTTGTACCAAATCAGCATCTTGTTTCAAAGGAACAGCTGCTCTTTTAGAGAGAAGACCCCAAATATCAAGGAGGTAATCAACGAAATCAGGAGTGACATGGAGCAATGGTGCCTAGCCGGAGCAACGTATTTAGCGCCCCGTTTTGGATCGAACGTGGTATATAGACAGGTGGTATTTTGAGGACGAGGAGGAGCTTCTCTGTTTCCACATTTTTGTTACACTAGTAGTTTTCTGACTTTTCAAGCCTCTCTGCCACTTGCTCATTTTTTTTTTGTAATCTCCTTCTGCTAAATCATTGAAATGCTAGTGAAACTGGATCTTTCAAAAAAAATAAAATCGGCGACATGTTAGGATTGGAGGGAGTATGTTTTTATGTTTGAACATGTTACTAAAAAGTAACATTATATCTACAATACCAAATAAATAAAATATAGAAAATATATTTTATTAGTTGAAGTTGTGTTGCATCGTACACAGTTGCGGTTTAATGAGGCTTCGTTGTGTATGTTTCGTATTCGGTTTATTTATTTTTCCTGCAGTGCCACTCAATTCCATCATCTTTAGACCGTTTGTGGAACTTCGCACAAAAGCCCCTACGATCAATCTTGTATACTACCAGAGGGGACATGTTAATTCCCAATATAACTCCACCGGATTTTCCATGCCATGGAAGACAATGCCGCACAAAGTATAAGCCCCCACTAAGGTAGGCGAGGGAAGGATTAGCTCTCGGTAATTGGTGTAATCATTTTTTTACACATGTTTGGAGTACATCATCATGTATTTTCATTAACTGCATGTTGTATTATGTCAAAAATTTATTATAGGGCAATTTCGAATTTCTGGTGAACTTGATGCATGCTAATTACCTTAGGTGACTGCCAATGCATCGTCTCTTTCGAGTCATTTCATGCCATCCGCATCATCAACCTTGGTGTCGTTTCTTTTGACGCCTGCATAATAAGATCTTCGTATAGGATATTGTTGTGTCCCTCTTTTCTCTGTGTTCGCAGGAACTATAGCGGCACGGGATCAGTCACTCTGCTAGGCATGGCATGGGTGACAAGAGCCGTCTCTGGGCTTGCATACGCCGATCTCCTCTCTCTTATTTAATTACCTCTCTAGCTGAGACCGGATCCTACATGGCAGCTGACCACAACCAATAATGGACTTGAAGAAGTTTGAATTGAGTAGGAGGAGTAGCGCTTGAGTCCAAGGATTTCAGTCGACAGAAGACTACAAAAACCACGTTTGAATTGGGAGGCAGTTGTGGGCCTTGTGGCCACGGACTAACAGTAGTACTGACCACTTGCAACGCGTGCTTACACACACACACACACACACTATAAGATGACATGCACCACCCTATCATTTTTTGCCAAGAGAACTAGCGAATCACTTGCATCCCAGACAAGAGGTTTCTTACCGAGAGTTGTTGCGTTTGTGCATACAGCGCATACCTCGACTGAATCCATGTTGAAATACTGGATGCTGCTGCACTTCTTGGCCATCCTCTTGCCAGCGGACAGCGCGATGCCGTGCCACGTCGACGACCTCTGCGCTCTGAGGGACTTTGCCGGGAACCTCAGTGGTGGTGGCGTCCTCCTCCGCGCCGCTTGGTCCGGCTCCTCGTGCTGCGGCTGGGAAGGTGTGGGCTGCGACGGTGCAAGTGGACGCGTCACGGTGCTGCGGCTTCCGGGGCGCGGCCTTGCGGGGCCCATCCCAGAAGGATCCTTGGCAGGCCTCGTGTGGCTTGAGGAACTCAACCTTGCCAACAACAGACTAGTCGGCACTATCCCATCGTGGGTTGGTGAGCTTAACCACCTTTGCGACTTGGATCTCTCCGATAATTCACTGGATGGCGAGGTACCCAAGAGTTTGATACGGCTTAAGGGCCTCGCCGCCGCTGGTCGTTCATCAGGTATGACTTTCACTAATATGCCATTGTATGTAAAGCGTAACCGAAGAACACTGCAACAACAACAACCAAATATCATATCCGGGACCAACAACAAAGTCCGGTCTGGTAGAAACAATGTCGTATCCGGGAACGACAACACTGTCATATCTGGGAACAACAACACTGTGGCTGGGAGCAACAATACCATCACAACTGGGAGTGACAATACCGTAACTGGTAGCAATCATGTCGTATCTGGGAGCAAACATATTGTAACAGACAACAACAATGTTGTTTCTGGGATTGACAATAATGTATCTGGGAGCTTCCACACCGTATCTGGGAGTCGCAATACCGTATCCGGGAGCAACAATACCGTATCTGGGAGCAACCATGTCGTGTCTGGGAGCAACAAAGTCGTGACAGGAGGTTAATGGATTGTCAGTTAGTCTAGCTCACAATCACTTGGTGGGCCAGTCGTGTTATGTAACTCCATGGATATAGCATCCTTTTCCGACCTTAAATAAAATTTCCAGAAATTATCTTACATACTTGCTGACACAAATATCAATGGCGGCTTGCACCAGATGTATGACAAAAAAGGTTTTTTTTGTCCCTCTTTATAAAGCAGCTGATCTACCAAGCGTGTTTGCTTATGTATAAATTTGCACCATGGATGTATGCATGTCATGTGTTCTATTCTCTGTGATGTGTGATGCTTTCGTATCCTTAATGGGCATTTGGAATGTGGATCACATAGTGAATTATACTTGCTTAATATCAGCTAGCTATACACACTTCTCTTGTGCAAGTGAAAATGTTAAATGCATCAATGTCTACTGCCATGATGAAGGAGATGGACAAAAGGAGCATAGATTATAGAGCAAACAATTTGTACCACGTAGCCCTCTTGATCTAATGGGCCAAACTCTTTGATACTGGTATAGTTTAACGTCAAGCACAATTTGTTTTTCGGCCAAGGATAAGTATCCCCGCAGAAGCAAGAGCTTCATTACAAGCAAGTGAAAAATAAAGAGATTCATCGCGAGAGAATCTATTTTTTTAACAATGGACCGGACCTCTCGACCGACCAAGAAGGCAAGAAAATATATATAGGGTAGAGCAGGGTGCCCGACTCAAACCATCGTTACGCTTAGGAAGCAAAGTGTAGGGTCGTGTGAGAGCTTTTCTCACGGTCAATAATGGTTGCCGAGAGTTTTCCCCTGCGCATAGAGCTTGATGTTAGGGTTGAGCATCCCTAAAAGTGATATGGTCCCGTTAGATGTCAGGGCTTTGTACATAATAATGATGCAGTGATCCGTTGTTGTCCTCCTTTTATAAAAAAAAAACTTGATGTCAGGGCTATGAGTCCCATCGAAGGGAGGCTGTTAGCTAAGCTACAAGCTAGCCGAGCTAGCTCTTACAATATGGGAGAGAATTTAGTATGGGCAGGAGGGAATATATTCGGTGATATATGCATGCATGCGCTCACTCACTTCGTATGGAAACCCCATGCCATTGTTTTGTTTGTTATAGGTTAGTAGGACAATGCTCGTGTGTTACAACATGACTTAAATATTCTACTAGCTAGGTAGCTTGTGATTTACCTGCCGATATTAATGTGATTGTGTACATTAGTGTTTATCAAATTCTGGCCGTGGTTTACCTAAATTAAAGTGGAATTGGTTTAGAATGTAATTAAATTAAGATGGATGATTGTCATACATGGAACGCTGGATGAAGGGACGATGGGAAGAAAAGCGAAACATGAAACCCTATATTCCTTTTAAATAGATATAGATATAAATAAAAGATAGACCAATACTAGTCATAAACTTTCCGAACAAACCAAATTACGATGGGACAGGTAAAAAGGGAAACAACCGCTGTAGTTCATGTTACAACTCGTAGCTTTGTTTTATCACGCCTCACTTATACCTTATCTATTGACTAGTACACCTCATGTCCTCAATCTCCATAGCTCATAAGAGAAACTGTAAACATCTAAAATTACCTATTCTCGTGGCTAACTAGTAGGTTCGCTACGATGGAGGGTGTGGCGGCTTCAACAGAGCAAGCACAACAATATTCTATGATTATTATCACATGTGTTGCAGAGTTCCGCCATTGCATAGTAGGAAATTGTGTGGCTCATGAATTAACTAGCCTAGCTAAGTTTTCCACTCCAAGTGCTTGGGTGGAAGATCCTCCACCTTCTGTTAATCTTCTTCTTTCAAAGGATGTAACTTTGATCACCAGTGAATAAAGGGGAAGTTGGATGTCATTAAAAAGACACTAGTGTCACGAGAAAGAAAAGGTAACTTAGACCTACTCCTTCCCCAACAAGACGATGGACCTCCTTTCCCTCTGGTTGTTGATTCCGGCCATGGAATGGGCAGGCACCCCGGTGCTTTTGTTAGGTGGTGGTAGGGTTAGACTTTTTTTAGAGTAGGATCTCTGAGCGGCGATGGCGAGACAATGACTTTCGTTGTCGGTGTGCAATAATGTATCCCTGCGTCGCCCTTGTATTGTTGTCTTTTTATATCATTGGGAAGTGTATGAAGAATGATGTGCCCCCAGATATGGTTCTCTAGTCTGGCCTTTTCCTTCACAAGTTCATGTCAATGGCGCTATCCTATCAAGCGAACGTGACTATACATGCTTGTCCTCCACGTCCCTCTCTGACCGAAGAAGTTTGGCAGCCTTGGCCTTATCTGGGAGTGTGTGAGATTTATGTTTCCCAACTCTGTCTAGATGGACCTATACGTTCTACAATCTCTATTTGGTGTTTTCTTCTTTGGGGCGACGATTTTCTACGCAAGTCGTGACCGTCGATGTCTTATATTCAACATCAACGATTTCTCAATCGCTGCTTCGACAAGCTTTTAGATTTTAACAAGTTAGCTACGTTGAGATGGGGAGATAGAGGCGGCAATGATTTTTACTCATGATGCACCGCCATTTGATGCAGGGGGAGAAACCATTGATACCCCCAATGACTTGTAAAAAAAATCAATTCAATAAGGGTGTTTTTGTAAGTTTCTATGCTACTTAGTATGTGGCCTTTAACCTTTTCGAAGAAAGTAATATATTTCAATGTTAGTAAGTGTGTTTTTAAAATACTTTTTGAAATTTCCATAAATTATATAGTGCATAAATAAACATTAGCATGTATGTGTGTGTGTGTGTTCATGCATATCTTAATAACATTAAATATCATGGTGGATATTTCTAAAACATTCACTCTGGCAAATATCTTGAGGACGCGAATATTTGCAGAAAGTTCTTTTATGTGCAGAACGTTCCAACCAACCAGCATATATATACCCACAGATAATGATATAACAAATATATGGTGCATCATCATCCGAGTCTAGTTGCATGACAAGTAGCTCAATGTCACCAGCAGATTGTGAGTTTCCGTCATTCTTATCAAGCACCTCATCAGTACCATTCAAGTGTGAATGGAGAAACTTAATAGACGGCCATGAGTTCTGTCTTCTTTACTAGTGCAAGGGGAATTCATTTAGATACCCTATGTTGGCAAAGATGGTATGGCGGTGTTTAACTATACTACTCCCTTCGTTTCTAAATATAAGACCTTTTAGAGATTTCACTATGAACAACATGCAAAGCAAAATGAGTGAATGTACACTCTAAAATACGTCTATATGCATACGTATGTGGTCTATATTGAAATCTATAAAAGGTCTTATATTTAGGAGTGAAGGGAGTAGCTAGCTTCATGTCGCAAGAATCAACTTTCAACACCGGTGGAAAAGTTTAGATGACTTTAGGAGTTCTCTAAACCCGACTATCAGTGAGGAATTGGTGTGTGTTGCAAGTTATACTAAGGGTGTCCACTAAGACATAATGTGGTGGTATGATTTGCATATTTTTGTTACACATTAAATCTCTCATGTTATGTCATGGCTAACTACCAACAAAAATAGGACGGGGAGGTGGATGATGTTCAGACCATCAAGTTGCCCAAGAGTGTGGTGTGGATGAACTATTAGTAACTACTACCTCTGTCCTCATTTATTGGTCCCCTTTGTATGTTGTGTCAATTTTTTTATCATATATTTAACTAACAAATGTTAATGTATGTCATTAAAAAATATGTCGTTAAAATCTTATTTGAACATTATTTTCAGTGATAATTTTTTCTATGTATAACTTATCTTTTATTAGTTAAAATCATGGTCAAAATTTGACCCCAAATACAAGGGGTACTAATAAATTAGGATGTAGGTACTACATTATTTTCTACTATTCTTTTTTACATATTTCAGTTGTCATCTAGGCCAAACATTTGCAATAACTATTATTACATATAAACTGTAAAGTGGATGCTGTTATTTTACTGTATGTAGAATGGAGATCAATCATATGTGGTCTTCGCATGTGCATGTTCATATATTTTGCATTGGAGGTATAAGAACTTTGTCTTTGTGTTGCTGTCGTCATTTGCCCCTTTAATACTTGTGTTTAGGTTATTGTGGAACTATCTAAATATATCCTTTTAATTTAACCCTATATGAAATAACGAATATATTGCTTCTCTAAATTCTCTGTTTGAATGAAAAAAGGCTACAGTGGCTAACTTTATCTTGACTTTTATTTCACTTTTGCAAAGAAACTTTATCTTGTTATAGGTTCAATTTCTACGTTTTTCATATGAAAATGTAATCATTTCACGTTACTATTATTATCATGTTTACATGTAGTCGCACATGTTCAATATACAGCTTTAGTTTGCTTTCAAAGGCGAAAAATATAGGTTCCTGGACAGCTCCTGAACAACCGCCCCTTAGAGGCTCGCGAGCTGGACCGAGGCAGAGGAGCTAAGCTCGAGTCGAGGTGCTTCTGTCGGCTCATCACAGCTTCCGAGCTAGCTCAGCTGGGTTCACCAAACTCCGGCAAGGTCATGTCCAACCCTACCAGAGGATATGACCGTCAGCAAACGATATTTGCAAACAGCTGATGCTGCATTCGTGACTTTGCAATGAAGAAAAGATCTCCATTTGGGAAGACACTTAGGTGGGCTGATAATCGTCAAGCGAAACGTGCAGTGAAGGAGGAGGTGCTCGGCCGTCTCAATCGTAGAAGAAACATATAGTGCAGGACGCTGACTCACGCGTGTGGAACAATCCAATCGTGGTCGAGGGACGTGCGAGGGTTGCCAAAGACGTTTTTGCCCGGGCGCACACAGCTTGCTGTGTGGGAAGTCGTTGAGGAGAGCCTTCATACAAGAATGAAGATAGGCTACTAGCTAAACTACAAGCTCTCACCGTACGGAGAGCTAGGTACACATCATCTAGATATTCAGTGATTCCTTATCTAGTGACTAGTAGGTGCGCCTCATGTACTTCATCTCCACAGCTCAGAAGAGAAACCGCAGCTTCTTTATAGCTAATGACTACTCCCTCAATTTCTAAATATAAGTCTTTTTAGAGATTTTACTACAGACTACATGCATATGTATATAGACACATTTAGGGTATAGATTCATCCATTTTGTTATGTATGTAGTCTATAGTGAAATATATTTTTTAGGACTACATGCATATGTATATAGACACACTTTAGATTATAGATTTATCCGTTTTGTTATGTATGTAGTTTATAGTCAAATCTATAGAAAGACTTATATTCAGAAAGGATGGAGTAGTAGGTACACCTCATGTAGATACATGTGAATCATTGCTAGTAGGTTGGTTCACTAAATATCATCACACGTGCATCACTGCCTGGCATTTTGTCTTGAGATAGTGATACTTCTGGCGACATGCATCAAGTAGTTTTCGTTCCTGCCGACATGTAGAGGTCAACAGTAATGTTTTCATCAGAATCAAGTTGACAGAGAGCTGCTGGACGAAGATGGCCGTTCAAATCATCAGTGCATTTATGTCTTAAGCTGTGTAGACAATCAACTAGAGCAGAGAGTACATTGCATTTCTATGTACCACTGCATAGGAATACGTTAATTGCTACATGTTCTTACATAAAAGAGCACGCGAGGCACAACCCTAAGACAGAAGCCCCAATATGAAGGAAGCACACGATTATTCCCTTGTTGTGAACAAGCTTTGTAGGGAAATACATGGAATATAGTCATTGATATATGCATGCACTCATGTGACGTCATTTGGAGGCCTCATAGCATTGTTTGTTTTAGGGAACTACGCATGCCCTCTTAGAACTGACTTAATTACATTGGCACGATTCTTCTACGATATCTGGGTAAAAAAAAACGTTGTGACAATTACCAGTTCCTTCCTATTATAGGTCATAGTAGTGAACGGTGAACCAGGATGATCCACCAGTAGAACTATATTGTCATGAATTTATTTATTTAGAAGAAAATGTAATCTTTCGTACGCTATATATAGGCTATGGGAAAATTCCAGGGTCCATGCATCATCCTGTCCTCCCTCTAGCCACGCCATTGGCTCGTACCTCGTTTCTCACACCTAACTTAGACCTTATTTAGTGACCACTAAACCTCGTGTACTCCCATGTCCACATCTCACAAGAGAAATTACATCTTCTTTTCAACTAGCTAGTGCTTGGCTGTGGTCAGTGGCAGAGCCAGAAAAACTGTGTTAGGGTGGCCGGCTGCTGTTAAAACTGATCGGGGAGGGCCGGTCTATAGCAATTAGGAAAATGGGTTTTTAGCAACAAACTGGGAGTAAATCCCTGTATCGGCCACTGGCTATATTAGACATCACTTGTACGCTAGTAGTGGTTTCACTAAATATCATCCAGCCCATACATAAGGAGAAACGGATATGCGAGGGTTCCCAAAGAAGTTTTTGCCCCGGGGCACACAGCTTGCTGTGAGGGGTGTCGTTGAGGAGAGCGTTGGTTGAACCATTGCTACAAGCTCTCACCACATGGATATAGATATTCAAAGTGATACCGCATCTAGTGAATGTAGATACGCCTGAAGTACTTCATCTCCACAGCTCACAAGAGAAACTGCAGCTTCTTTCTAGCTAGTACAGACATGTGACCACTGGCTAGTAGGTTCACTGAATATCATCCCGCGTCCATAATTGCTTGGTATTTTGTCTCGTGATAGTGATACCTCTGGTGGCATGCATCAAGTAGATTTTCTTTCTTGCCGATATGTACATAGAAGTATTGTTTCCATCAGAGCAAGTTGACCGAGAGGCGCTCGGCGAAGATGGCGGTTGTGAATGCAGTCTACTAATCATCCTGGTAGAGTACAGTGCATTTCTGTCTCTTATGCTGGATCGGTGAGTACATTGCCTTTCTATGACTACCAATGCATAGGAGTTCATTAATTGCTATAAGTTGGGGTACATAGAAGAGTACACGAGGCACAAGCCTTAAAACAGAAGCCCCGATAAGAGGGAAATACTTGGAAGCACACGATTATACCTTTTTGTTGTCCAGGGTAAACAAGTTTTCGAGGGAAATGCATGGAATATATTCAGTGATATATGCATGCACTCACGTGACATTATATGGAGGCCTCACGCATTACATGAACTAGTAGAACGTCCGTATGTTGCAACGGGCTACAATGCACATAAATTAATTAAACAAACGATTTAGTTTGCCTTCAAGACCGAAGCTCATTTGTCCCTTATAAGTCCGAGCGTGTAGTTTGGATTTTTAGAGCTAAAAACGAAACTTTTTTACATGCACACAAACGGAAGTGTAGTATATATATGAATTTTCATAAAATCCATGTTTGTATGTGAGAGATAAAAGAGACATGCACCTCCAAAAATTGGTTTCCTTTCTTTTTTCCTTATTTCCCCGTATATTTGTATATTTTAGGGAGCATAAGATAACATACTTTTGAATGAAATTTGACTGTCACTTAGAGCACATGCATACATTTGTGTGTGAAAAAAATTCGTTTTTTTAACATTTTAGTGCCAGTTTTGAACCTTTCAAAAACATACCCACTGGCCACACAAAATATGTTTATGCTCTATCCCGCTTCTTCCTTCATAGGCAATCTATGTCTTCCTTTAACCACTCTCTCCCGGCGAAGGTAAAGCTACATCTTTCTACTTGCCATTCCTTCCCTTCACCCTTTTCCCATCACAGTGTGTGGGCCCTCTTTACAACACTCTTTACTTTATGTCTCATACATATTTTTATCGATTTGAAATATTTTCTATGCAGCTGATATTCTTCACTGTCGTGCTAAATTTCTTACGAATAGGCTCAAACCGCATATTCCTCTTCTCGTGCAGGCAGATTAAACAAGTTTCTTTTCCGGCTGCAACATAGTGGAAAATTTTCTATATGCAGCTGATATTCTTCACTGCTATGCTAAACGCAAAGCTCCAGCCCGATAGTTAAATTAGATTCCAGCAAAGCATTTGACTCGGTTTGTTGGTCCTCCCTCCCTCACACCCTTCACGTTCGAGACTTTCTAAAGCGTCAGTGTGACTGGATCAGATCACTGCTTTGCATTGGCTCCACTGTAGTCACGCTAAACGGCATCACTGGCAGGTGGATTAGGTGTAAAAGTGGGACTCTCGCCCTATCTCTTCATCGTCATTGCAAACATTCAGCAACAATTGGTTATCAATGCCAATAGCGATGTCATGCTCCTGCATCCCCTTAACCCTGCCTTGCCATGTCCTATGTTACAATACGATGATGATACTCTCATTATCGTTAAACCTATCTCGGAGTCAGCTATTCACCTGAAGCTGATTCTCGACAATTTTGCTGCCGCTAGGCTTCAAATTAATATCAAT
Source organism: Hordeum marinum (assembly GCA_022496015.1). Lineage (NCBI taxonomy): Eukaryota > Viridiplantae > Streptophyta > Magnoliopsida > Poales > Poaceae > Hordeum > Hordeum marinum. The sequence goes on from CM039676.1 coordinate 503,530,016, forward strand.
AAAACCACTTACATTCCTATTAATGTGGATCCTGACCAGGCTGCTAAGTTGCCTTCTGAGTTGGCCAAAGACATTTCTTCCTTCCCTCGGACCTATTTAGGGGACCCTCTCACCCTTTACAAGCTGCCTCCATCCGCGTGCCAACCAGTCAAGATAGGTGCGATGTTCATCTTTCTGGTTATCTCCACCTCTTCTCTCACGTGGTTGTGAATTAGTCCTTCTATCGGCTATCCTAGGCGGTCTACCCACCTACTTCATGTTGTGTTTTTCTATTCCTATCAAGGTTCTCGAGGCCATCGATAAACGTATATAGATGTTCATCTTTCTGGTCTAATGATGAGGTTTTCTCTGGGGCCAAATGCCTGGTGGCTTGGGACAAGGTTTGTACTCCTAGAGAAGCGCGTGGTCTAGGTATCAAAAACTTACACGCACAATTTTTTTATCTACTGCTGAAATTTTCTAAAAAATTCTTACACTCAAACAACGTTCATGGAAGGACTAGATTCTACACCACTCCACATTGTACCACTTAGGAATAGCGTTTTCCTTGCAAATACATTTTTAAACAATCTTAGAGTCTGAGAGAGATTTCCCACTGTACCATCGGTAATGGACAGTCCACACTCTTTTGGTTAGGTCATTGGCTGCAACCGGAGCCTCTTGCTGTGGTTTCTCCTGCTGTTTTTCTTACCATACAAACCAAAATTCTATGGTAGCCACTATTTTGCGGGAAGGGATTGAGTGTGCTCTTCGTAAACGACTAACCACTACCGCGGTAGCTGAATTTGCCTCTCTAAACTCTTTCTTGCATGACAACCCTACCTCTCAGGAGCCTGACGATGTGGCGCCGGTTTTCTATGTGAAGGACATGTCTACCGAAACGAGACATAGAAAACATAAAGAAGCGAATACATCATACGATGAGCTAAAGCGCCACATAGTTCTTTCGGGAAAAAGAAACATCGTGGGAGTGGAGGACAAGACAGACATGTCTGAAGATTATGAAAAGTTTCATGAAATTCCTCCCTTCAAAGTGAAGGCTAACCCAAGCATCATGTTAAATGATGAAGATTATCCATGGTTACGGCGCAATAAGCAAGGAATACATGTTGGGAACGTCGCATGGGAAACAAAATTTTTCCTACGTTCACGCAAGAGCTATCCATTGTGATGAGCATCTACGAGAGGGAGAGTGGATCTACATACCCTTGTAGATCGCTAAGCGGGAAGCGTTAAGAAACGCGGTTGGTGTAGTCGAACGTCTTCGCGATCCAAATCGCCAAGCGTCCCGCGATCTCATCACGATCCGTCCCGCGATCCAATCACGATCCGTCCCGCGAACTCATCACGATCCGTTCCACGAACTCATCACGATCCGTCCCGCGAACTTGATCACGGTCCTTCCAATCTAGCGCCGAACGGACGGCATCTCTGCGTTCAGTACACGTACAGCTCGATGACGATCTCCGCCTTCTTCTTCCAGCAAGAGGGAGTGGAGAGGTAGAAGAGTTCTCGGGCAGCGTGACGGCGCTCCGGCGATGGTGGTGGAGCTATTCTGGCAGAGCTTCGCCTAAACACTGCAGAAATCCGATCTAGAGGAGAAACTATGCACTGGAGGAACGGGTAGCGCGTGGCTGAAAAACTAGTGCCAAAACCCCAAAAACCTGTAGTATATATAGGAGGAAGAGAGGAGGAGGCTTGGCTCCCAAGGAGCCAGCCCTTGGGTCGGCCGAACCAAGGAGGATTGGAGGATTCCTCCTCCAATCCTAGTAGGACTAGGACTCCTCCTTATTTTTGCCTTTTTGCCTTTTTCCACCTTTTTCTCTTTGGGCTTATCTTCCCAGCCGCATGGGCTTGTGTGGGACTTCCACCAGCCCACTAAGGGCTGGTATTCACTCTCCCACAGCCCATGTAGCCTCTTGGGTCGAAATACCCCTCCCGATGGTCTCCCGGTACACTACCGATGAGCCCGAAACTTTTCCGGCGACCAAAATAGGACTTCCTATATATCAATCTTTACCTCCGGACCATTCCGGAGCTCCTCGTGATGTCCAGGATCTTATCCGGGACTCCGAAAAACCTTCTGTCACCACCATACATAACTCTATACTACCGAAACGTCACCGAACCTTAAGAGTGCAGACCCTGTGGGTTCGGAACTATATAGACATGACCGAGACACCTCTACGGTCAATAACCAATAGAGGGACCTGGATGCCCATATTGGTTCCTACATATTCTAGGAAGATCTTTATCGGTCGAACCTCTATGTCAAGGATTCAGTTAATCCCGTATGATGTTCCCTTTGTTATTCGGTATGTTACTTGCCCGAGATTCGATCATCGGTATCTCCATACCTAGTTCAACCTCGTTACCGGCCAGTCTCTTTACTCATTCCGTAACACAAGATCCCGTGACTAACACTTAGTCACATTGCTTGCAAGGTTTATTGTGATGTTGTATTACCGAGTGGGCCCTGAGATACCTCTCCGTCACACGGAGTAAGAAATCCCAGTCTTGATCCATGCCAACCCAACAGACACCCTCGAAGATACCTGTAGAGCACCTTTATAGTCACTCAGTTACGTTGCGATGTTTGATACACACAAGGTACTCCTCCGGTGTCAGTGAGTTGCATGATCTCATGGTCATAGGAACAAATACTTGACATGCAGAAAACAGTAGCAATAAACTGACACGATCATATGCTACGTTTGTAGTTTGGGTCTTGTCCATCACATCATTCTCCTAATGATGTGATCCCGTTATCAAATGACATCTCATGTCCATGACTAGGAAACCATAGCCATCTTTGATCAACGAGCTAGTCTATTAGAGGCATACTAGGGACATGGTGTTGTCTATGTATCCACACATGTATCTGAGTTTCCGATTAACACAATTACAGCATGGATAATAAACGATTATCATGAACAAGGAAATATTATAATAACTAATTTATTATTGCCTCTAGGGCATATTTCCAACAATACACGCGAAGAAAAAATGAAGATTGTGTAGCGGAGACAACATATCATATGTTACGATTGTTCAAGTAACTCCAGTTACATGTCAAAAAATGAAATCCCTTTGTAGTATATGAGTTTTCGTCCGAAACCTTGACTTCGAAAGAGATTATCCAATTTATAGACGATGTGCATCCAGTTTTAACCTTAACGCTCTAAACTTTTAAGCACATGCTAAGTGGGTGAAATTATGATACCATGCCAAGTTTCAACCTTTTCAGAGTTCATTTGCAGCGCTTTTCAAATTCAGGGTCATTTTATCTCAAAATAAATCATGAAATGCATGAAAAATAGCAAATAAAGTCAGTAAAGCGTTGAAAATTGATGACGTGGCTTTGAATGATGCAGATTGAATGCAAAAAAAAATCTAGAGTTAAAATACGTTAAAAATGAAATATCTTTGTAGTAGATGAATTTTCGTCCGAAACTCTAATGCTTCGAAAGAGATTGTCCAGTTTGTACACGAAGTGCATCCAATTTTTGTTGTAACCCACTAAACTTTTTAGCACATGCTATGTGGGTGAAATTATGATACCATGCCAAGTTTCAGCCTTTTCGGAGTTTATTTACAGTGTTTTTCAAACTCAGGGTCATTTTAGCTCAAAAAATCATGAAATGGTATGAAAAATAGCAAATGAAGTCAGAAAAGGGTAGAAAATTGATGTTGAGGCTTTATATGGTGCATGTTGAATGCAGAAAAAGTCTGGAGTTAAAATATGTTAAGAAATGAAATCCCTTTATAGTAGTTGATTTTCGTCTGAAACCCTTATACTCCGAAAGAGATTGTCTAGTTTGTACACGATATGCATCCAGTTTTGCCGTAACCCTCTAAAATTTTTAGCACGTGTTATGTGGGTGAAATTATGATACCATGTCAAGTTTTAACCTTTTGAGAGTTCATTTGGAGTGCTTTTCAAATTCAGGGTCATTTTAGCGCAAAATAAATCATGAAATGCATGAAAAATAGCAAATGAAGTCAGAAAAGAGTTGAAAATTTATGATGTGTCTTTGAATGATGTATATTGAACGTAGAAAAATTCTAGAGTGAAAATATGTTAAAAAAAAGAAATCCCTTTGTAATAGATGAGTTTTCGTCTGAAAACCCTGATACTTCGAATGAGATTGTTTAGTTTATACGCGACATTCATCCAGTTTTTGCCGTAACCCTCTAAACTTTTTAGCATATGTTATGTAGGTGAAATTATGAGCCAAGTTTCACCCTTTTTAGAGTTCAGTTGCAGTGCTTTTCAAATTCAGGGTCATTTTATCTCAAAATAAATCATTAAATGCATGAAAAATAGCAACTGAAGTCAGAAAAGTGTTGAAAATGATGATGTTTTTTTGAATGGTGCATATTGAACGGAGAAAAAGTCTGGAGTTAAAATATGTTAAAAAATGAAATCCCTTTATAATAGATGAGTTTTCGTCCGAAACCCTTATACTTTGAAATAGATTGTCAACTAAAAAGAATAAATTGTAATTTTTTGTTATGATCAACTAAAAAAACTATAATATTCTTCAATAGCAAAAATAATCAATTAAAAAGCTTTTATAAACCTCTAGTTATAATCAAAATAATATTAACTTCATATTATATAAAATTTATGCAACTAAAATTATCAAAGTTATTTTTGTTAAAAACTTTAATACCAAAAATAATATTCATAATGTATTTTTTGTTAAAAAAATTAATAGGAAATTTTTTTCATAATTTTTTTTGTTAAGAACTTTTAATATGCAAAACATATAACATAAAAAATGCCCGCCTACTACGCCATCATGGCCTCCATACGACTAGTAACCCAATATACATGGGCCAGCACGCAGGCCCATGGGACAAGTAGGCCCAACAGGACAGAGAGAGTTATGCATGCAATGTCTTTAATAGAGAGGAGCTTGAGAGGGAAGCTGCAGCCGCGCTTATAAACCACTACGTGTGCGCCTCGCTCGGCGAGGTGGGAGTAAAGTTCCACCATGCCAGGAATAGGGCTTTAATCCCGGCCGGTGGCTCCAACCGACACTAAAGGCGACTAAAGCCCTAGGCTTCCCACCCTTCCGCTTGGTGAAAATTCACCTTTAGTCCCGGTTGGTGCTATCAGCCGGGACTAAAGGGTGGGGTATATAAGTAGGACCAAAAGCCATCTACCGTTTTTGATCTCCCTCTCCCACGATGGCACCGAAGACTACCTTGATGCCGCCAGGCTGCCGAACCTCGTCGTCGCCTCCCCGAGCCCGCTCCTCGTCGCTGCCCCCGTCGCCGCCCCCGACGCCGTCCCCATCGCCATACCTCGACGGCCACACCGCCGTTCCCCTGCTCCTAGGTGATCTAATTTGCTTCATTGGATAGGATTATCATAGAAATAGGAAATTTGTACGAAATGCGATGACATGCATCTCAAATCATATGAGTAGGATTAGAAAAAGATATGTCATTTTGGTTCACATCATAGGAATTTTTTCATTGAGTACATAATCTTTTCTATTTTCCTTTGAAATTTGTAGGATAGGAATCAATCATATGTTGGAATAAAAATGCATTCCTATGAACAAAAAAATCACACCTTAGGCCTCCTTTTGGTTCATACGATAGGATTATCATAGAAATATAATCTTTTTAGGAAATGAGATGACATCCATCTCAAATCCTATGAGTAGGAGTAGAAAAAGATATGTCATTTTGGTTCACATCATAGGAATTTTTCCATTGAGTCTAGGCTCTTTTTTGTTTTTCTTTGAAATGTGGAGGATATGACTCAATCCTATGTAGGAACAGGAATGCATTCCTATGAACCAAAGGGCTCTAAAGAAAAATTCCTATTTTTCTTCTGGAGAGAAGAAAATTAGAAGAGGCAGAAGATAGAACTTACAATAGGAAATGTCTCGTCCTGATGTTGGATCGGATCGGACGATTGACATTGCATCACACGTAACTTTTGTAGTTAAACATGCATATACCATATGGAAATCTCTCTCTCTTGCCATAAAAATTAAATATGGTATTGTTGTCATTGTTGTTAAATAAAATGATATTTGCTATAGCCACAATTTGTTCTCGTCGACGATGCCAATCCTGCATCCTCGTCGTCGACTCGGCGCTCACAACCAGTTTGAGAGGCGCCATGTTCGAGACTGGGCTCCGTCGGGCGGCACTGGGGGTGCTACCTTCTGGGGCGCGCAACTTGGTGAGGAATCTGGGCCTCGTCGTCGACCGGGAGCTTCTTTGGTGGCGGTCGCGTGGGTCACTATCGGCGCGGAGGCAGCTGACAACCGAGGAGGTGGTACATGGCCATGTCACGGAGGAGGACGAGCACGTCCGTCGCTACATGGTTGCGTTGGACGCCAGGTTCTCCAATACCTAGCAGTTTCTTCAGGGAACTCACCCGAGCTCTGATCCTGTGATGGTTCCTTCTCTTTGGGTGTCCATCGCCCACGCCTCAAGAACCGCGAGTAAACTAGATTATTCGATAATATTCGAGTTGTATTAGTGATGATATTCGATGCTTCATTAACTGGATTATTCGACATGTATTAGTGATATTATATGATAATATTATAGAAAGAGTCCGCAACGATCGCCTGTGATATTATATGTATTAGTAATATTCTATGATGATGTTGCTTAAAAAATTTGCCGTTGATTTTTAATCTTAGAATCATGAACACAGGAAATGTCATCGTCGTCTGACGACGGTAGGATCCCTCAGTGTCCTTTGTGCTCGGATAACAAGGGTATACGCGACCTTTATCTTCACTGGACAATGATAGGTCGTTCACCGTCAAACTAATAGAAGAATTTAGTATTATTACTGTATGTAAAGACGACTTGTATGTTTTGTTAATTCGACTAGTCCATTCCCTGTCATGCAAGATTTGCTGTCTTCGACAAGTTCCATTTTAAAGAGAAGAATGGTACAGAGCCTAAGATAGCTCAACTAAGAACGGAGCATTACACTATTGTTGTTAGGGTGAAAAATAACAAAGATCACACATATTTCGGTTGTTCTAATTGGAGAGCATTTTGCAAGGCGTATGGGTTGGATGGGCACATGAACATTACCTTCGATCTTGATAATTACAATGTTCGTGATAATAATATAGATATTTGGGTGCATGCGGAGGATGACTTGATTCCGGTGCTACCTCGAGGTGCGTTTGTCAACAAATTAATAGGTAATTTTATATTGATAATTGGAAAGTATTTGTTACTCATCCCGACTAAATTTTTTCATTTTTAATTATCAACTTATTCCCGTACTACAAGAACTACCCGTCAGATAATAGATCTCACGTACATGATTGGTAACATTTATCGTCTCATCTCATCTCATTTGTTATGACTCCAAGCTTACTTGTTTAGAGAAAGATCGTGTCATCTCATTTATTCATGATGTTCAACATCATAATGAAAATTACATGATTGATAACATTTATCGTGGATATATGTCACTAGTGCACAAGCTAAACCTTACAACATCAGTAGAGACAACTTTGTAAGACATTTTTTAGTCGTGTGTCAGTAGTCCATCCTTTTCATACATTGTTCAATCAGTAAAAAACTAGTTTTCTAACTATGTTATTATAACTTACGTTCTTCAATAGGTACTCCTGCCACAGACCATGCCTAATTTGATGTTTATCAAAGGTGATTTGCATATGTTTAGTTTACGGCCAATGCCGATGAGTTACCCTCATAAATGCAAGATATCTCGAAGTGAGAAAACCATAAAAATCTAAGGATGGAGCAAGGCAATAAAAGCATCTAGGCAACTACTTGGAGACTATAAATTACGCAAACCACAAGTTGTAGTTAAGTTGATCTGTATTCTTCAATGGGAAAATGTAGGAGTTCATCTTTTTACGCCATTTTACCTAGAAGAGAGGAATAGTTACTGTTTTTAAGTTGTGATAACTTGATCACTTGCTCTAGTATGGTAACAACCAAAATGATGAGTAGTTCACCTTTCTTATGTTATTTTACCTAGAACGATGAAGGGTTGATAAAGATGATGATGAGTTTTATATATATGACATAAACCGGTCCAAATTAGATGGATGTAATAAATGTTGAATTAGAAGAAAATACGATGTTACGCAACATCGTATTTTCCTGTAATTCAACTTGGTCTATTGCATCCATCTAATTTGTACGGATGTTGGATGTTTTTTCCATATTTTATACTGATGTTGTTATATATATTAATATGTGTAATCGTGTGAAAATACAATATAAATATAAAAGAAAATGAAAACACAAAATACAACACGACCCTTTCCAAAAAAACCCCAACATTTGACAGGTGCTGACGCGTGGCCGCCTTAGTGTCCCGATTCGTGTTACGAACCGGGAATAAACGTCCTCCTGGTTAGGCGCCCGGCAGCGGCCACGTGTAGTCACTTTAGGCTCGGTTCGTAACCCAACCGGGACTAAAAGTGGATGCCATTAGTCCCGATCACTTAGTCCAGGTTCTGAAACCGGGATAAAAGACCTCTGATACCAGGACAGATGACCCGTTTTTTACTAATGAATGAAGGAGGAGGTACTCGGCCATCCTTTGAAGCATACAGCGCAGGACTTGTTGTCGTCACTCTCTCTCTCGGCTGGAGGTACAAGAAGGATAGGATAGCAGAGTTGTTTTTCCGGCCACAATGTACAGCCTTTTCTCTTTTTTTCTCCAACTGCTAGCACACCCGGCAGCTTTCAACATACACGACAAGCCGGCTTTGTAGCCCAGCAGCGCCCATGTCTCATCACGCACGCACCCACGAAAGCCTAGCAGCTGCATCCGAGCGATCCGCGGGTGATCCGCTCGCACAGCCGCACGATGCGCACAACACCCGTGACGCGACCTACTCCACGTAGCTGCTAACGGTCTAACTACAACCACCGGCGCACACATATGCTGTTGCCACGAGCACAAACACGCGACGCACACCTATGTACCACGTGACATTAGCGTACACACACGCTACGCTTCCGTTGCGTCCCGCACGTCCTGCGCACCCGACGAGCCCGATCACACCATTACGTCCCGCGTGCACCCGACACGCCCGATCGCATCAAACGCGGTGGCTTATTTCAACAGGACTCTGACTTGTGTATCTGGAACGATCCGATCGTGCGGAAGGAGCCATAAGAAGAAGGGGACGCATGATGATTGCCGAAGGAGTTTTTGCTACGGGGGCTGTCGTTGAGGAGATAGTCCATCGAAGGGAGGATCTTAGCTAAACTACAAGCTTTACCTTAGCTCTCACGGTACGGACTGGAGGGAATATATTGAGTGATACCTTATCTTCAGAGCTCACAAGAAAAACTGCAGCTTCTTTGTAGCTAGTAGTACAGACATGTGAACACTAGCTAGTAGCTAGGTTCACTGAATATCATCCAGCTAACGTCATTGCTTGATATTTTGCGTTCCTCGAGATAGTTGTGGTGGCATCAAGCAGTTCCTCTTCTTGCCGACATGTAGAAATCAACAAGATTATTTTGACCATAGCCAAGTTGACAGAGGCCCTACACGAAGATGGCGGTTGTAAATACGGTCTACCAATTATCAGGTCAGAGTACAGTGCAATCCGGTAGAGAATCAATTGGAGTACAGTACATTTGTATGATTAGAACTGAACGCCAACCGATTCAACAGTTTTGGTTTGACACACGCCGCTCTTCAATAAAAAGATCAGATTGTTCTGATCTTCTGTTTGATTCGTCGGGAGAATCCTCTATAACACTATGCTCTCTAGTTTTAGAGAGCCCATATTCAGTTGAGGTTTTCAATTAGAATTGAGTGACCCGATTTTGATTGGGTCAATAATTTTTCAAAGCTCTTTCATTGAATTCTTTTATACCATATATTCTGCTTCCTAATATTTAAGGTTTCACAATTAATTGAGGTATTCAATTTAGAATTGGGTCATCCGATTTTGACCGAGTCAGCAATTTATCAAGCTTTCCCATTCAATTCTTTTAATTCATTATGTTCCTATTTTTTGTTAATGAAGGACAATTGCTGATGAAAGTAACAATGAATTGGATTATTGGTGAGGCCGCAATTAGGGTGGTTGATCACTCGATTTAAAAAAAAAACTGGTAAGCAACACCGCATGTCATCGAGAAATATATAATACAGGACACGGAGTAACATGCTTCTGCGTCATTGTCCCTGTCAAATTGTTGTATAGAAGAGACTATGCGGTTATTTCGTCTACCTATATACATTTTCCATGAACGTAACAATGTTCATGAACAGCATTGGGGCAGCCATTTTCCATTACAAATGCAATGAAACAATGTTCCTGAGAATAAACGTGGGTACCATGTACAAGAGGAAAAAGAAATCATTATTTTGGCTGTAGCTTGTGGTGGAACAATAGGACAACAAAAACTAACGTGTTGTCAACTAGCAACTTCATGCATTCTTCGTTGTGAAGGTAAGCCTGAATTTCATGGAATTTTATCCGGTAAGCGATTGAAAAAGATTGAAACGTGTTTGACAGTTGCACAGAATCACCTTCTCATGTACCATTAGCGCCTGGCCTGCCGGGGTCATCAGATAACGGACACGACGGGTTGGACGGACAGTTACGCTGTGCCGCATTTCCTCCCGAGAAAAGCTTCATCTCCGGTACACTGACGAGCGTGGACGAGGTGATGACACGATGTCAATGGCCAAATAGATAATATATTACATCTAGCCATGACACATAAACTTCCCCACATAATTATATATTGGTTAATGAATAACACGTAATCACACCACCAAAGATCCACCAAATCACCTCATTATAGAAAAATACCAATATATCTAAACAGCCACCAAACCCACTCCAATGGTCATGTTAATATCCAATGGTGCTCCGTCAGATCTGCCATGCGGTGGAAGATAAGCTGCACAAAATATACCCCCCCCCCCTATGCCGGTTTATGTGATCGTTTGGGATTATATCATGATGTGTATTATTTTAAAATTATATTAGAGGGCAATCTGAAATAGTTGTACTACTGAACATGGTGCTTGCTAATTACCTTAGGTTGTTGCCAAATGCATCGTCTCTTCCGAGTCATTCCATGTCATCCACATCATCTAGGATATTTTGTGTGTGTGTGTCCCTCTTTTCTCTCTGTGTGCATTGGAACTTCAGCGGCACGGGTGACAAGAGCCGTCTCTCTGCTTGCATACGGCAATATTTTCTCTCTCATTTAATTACCTCACTCAGCGTCGATTGTACATGGCAGCTGACCACTACCAATAATAGACTAGAAGAAGTTTGAATTGAGTATAGGAGGATTAGCAGCTTGAGTCCACGAATTTCAGTCGACGCACAACAACAAAAACCAAGTTTGAATTAGGAGGCAGTTGTGGGCCTTGTGGCGACGGACTAATAGTAGTACTGAACCACTTGCAACAAATGGTCACACACGGATACACACGCAAACACTATAAGATACCATGCACCACCCAAGCAGTTTTGCCAAGAGCACTTGCGAATCACTTGCATCCCAGACAAGGTTTCTTTGTGTGTACATAGCATACTTTAGCTGCATCCATGGCGAAATGCTGTCTGCTGCTCCTCTTCGTGGCGTTCCTCCTACCAGCGGCGAGCGCGGCATCATGCCACACCGACGACCTCCGTGCGCTGCGGGACTTCGCGGGGAACCTCACTGGCGGTGGCGTCCTTCTCCGTGCTGCCTGGTCCGGCACTTCGTGCTGCGGTTGGGAAGGTGTGGGTTGTGACGGCGCAAGTGGACGCGTCACAGCGTTGCGGCTTCCCGGGCGCGGCCTTACTGGACCCATCCCAGGAGCATCCTTTGCGGGCCTGATGCTGCTGGAGGAGCTCAACCTTGCCAACAACAGACTGGTCGGCACCATCTCTTCATGGATCGGTGAGCTTGAACACCTATGCTACTTGGATCTCTCAGGTAATTGATTGATTGGCGAGGTACCCAACAGTTTGATACGGTTCAAGGGCATCAGCATCGCCGGTCGTTCACTGGGTAACGCTTTCACCAATATGCCCTTGTACGTGAAGCGTAACAGAAGAACACTCCAACAACAACAACCAAATACAATATCTGGGACCAACAATACTGTCAGATCTGGGAAAACCAATATTGTTTCTGGGAACGACAACACTGTCATATCCGGCGACAACAACAGTGTGTCTGGGAGCAACAACACTATGGTAACCGGGAGCGACAATACTGTAGTTGGCAGCAACCATGTAGTATCCGGGAACAAACATGTAGTAACTGACAACAACAACGTCGTATCCGGAAACGACAATAATGTATCCGGGAGCTTCCATACAGTATCCGGGAGCCGCAACACCGTATCTGGGAGCAACAATACTGTATCCGGGACCAACCATGTCGTCTCTGGGAGCAACAAAGTCGTAACAGGAGATGAATGATCTATAAGTCGGAACAACCATGATGGAGCTAACGTCCTTGTCCAAGTTCAGTATACTTCACAATCACTTGGTGGGGCCAATAGCGTTATGTACCTTCATGGATATGTATCCTTTTCCTACTGTCATGAAAAAAGTCCCAAAAAATGTTACATACAAGCTGAACCGAATATCAACGGGCGGCTTGCAGATGATGTACACCAGGTGTGCTTATTCTATCTCTTTATGAACATATTTGCATCGTGGATGTCTAGATAGGGTGATTATTCTATCTCTTATATTCTCTGTGATGTGTGATGTGTTCTTATGCTGATTGGGCTGTGCTTTACATGCTGAAATGTAAGCATTTGCTGTCAGCTATCTATACAATTCTCTTGTACAGGTTCTAAAGTTACAAGCATATGCATCACTGTTGAATGTTTGGATGAAGGAGACCGAGCAAAAAGGCAGAGATTAGTCTATTTGTCTCCGGCGTGAACTCATATAGATGGGCACTTTCTTTTATTTATGGCAGGGACAAATACATTGAACTATCCGTCCGACTTGATCTACTACTAGTAAATTATAGTGCAAAGAGCACATTTTTCTTCTTGGCCAAGGGTAAAAACTCTCATGCAACCAAGAGCTCGAAACCAAGCAGGTCAAAGAATAAGATATAGACCATTGATGTGCCTGTGAAGGAAACCATTGAATCGCCGAACAAAATATAGACCATTGATGTGCCTGTGAAGGAAATTGCCTGACCATGCCAGCAATACGTAAATCATTATATTAGATGATAAACCATGCGGAAATATTTTGCAATATATTTCAGTGAGAATTGGTTGTATTGAACATGAATATTTGAAGTAATAATAGGAGAACTATACTGATAAAATGTGTGGTTTATTTAGTTTAATTTTTGTATACGTACGTAATATTTATTAAATACAAATAGTGTAATGGAATGGAATTTTCATGCATGTTCACATGTTATGGTGAGCTCTTTTCTATGCATTGTTTTTTTAGGCGAGGTTTTTCCTCATGTTGCATGCTAAGGTGACATGCTTGAGTTGAGAGAAATAACTTAGTGAAGACCAGCTATAGCACTCACTTTGTATGGAGGCCTTTGATACATGTATTTTGCATCACAGTTTCAGATGATAAATACTCTATGTTTATGCTATTTCAATTAACTTTAGATCGGTTTAATTGTGATTTATCTTGAAGAGAATTGCATATTTCAACCCTCAACTCATGCAATAGTTTAATCTACAACCTCCAACTTCATAACCGTCTACATTACAACCATAAACTCTTAAAGCCGGAAAACCATCACCCACGTGTTCTTCAAAACAGTTTTGTAGTTGGTTTTGAAAAGTTGACCACCTATTCAGCGCCTAGTCAGCTGGCACATCATTGTGCTGAATATGTGTATTTTTTAATCTCTTTGGGAACGAAAGTTTTATACATTACCAGAATGATCATCATGGCAGTGTTCACTTTTGAGAATTTTTACATTTTTACACTTTAACTTTTTCCAAATTTTGTCCAAAAGTTATCCTCGATATATATGGTGTTTTTCAATTTTTGATGCACTTTTTTTTGGTCCAGTTTTGAGAAAATGGTCCCGAATATGTATTTTTATTCATTTTGGCAAAAAAATCAAACTTTTCCGGGATAATCATCATTTATTTTTCATGTTTGAGAATTGTTTTTCAGAAATCTTTAATTTTATGGTCAAATTATAAGAAAAAATAGTACTGAATATGTATTTTCCATGTATTTTTATTCCGTTTGGCAAAAAGTATCAAACTTCCCCGGAATGATCAACATGGTACTTTTCATTTTTGAGATTTTTTTATAAACACTTTCATGTTTGGTGGTGGGAGGGTCAAATTTTGTGATGTGGTGGCTAACTAGGTGGTCCACTCTTCAAAACTAGTCCACACCAAGCAGACAACTAGTTTGAGTGACAGTAGGTTGAAGTTGCCTTGTTTTGAGAGTTTAGCGTTGTAATGAAGATGGTTTTGAAGTTCAAGGTCGTAGATTAAACTATGGTTGAAATATGCACTTCTCAGTTTATCTTATAATGTACAGAATTCTTGAAATAATTCCCAGAGGTGTTGTTATGAAAGAAAATTGGATCTTTATGAAAAGTGTATACTTTAAAGACCCTTGAAAAATAAAACCTAAATACGCAAAAGTTTTTTGCCAGGAAAGAGGCTATGGGTCAGAAGGGAACCATCAGAGGACGCCTGGGGGGCCTAGGTACCCACATGCCAGGGGTGCCTAGAGACGACATGCACCTGAAGGTGCCATATGGTCTCTGAGAGAGAAAACTCCAAAACATTTTTCTGAACAATATTTGAACATACAGACATGTTTAATTTGCATTCAAAAGTTGAAAATATATATTTCTGGTGAAATTTTGACAAAAAATAATCCTGAATATGTATTTTATTTTATTTCTGGCAAAAAAGTTTCAAACTTCCCTGGAATGATCAACAAGGTCGTGCTCATTTTTTACATTTTTTCAATATTTTCTGAGCAAAAAACTATTGGGTCAATTTTTGGTGCTGTGATGGCTAACTAGGTGGTCCACTCTCCAAACCCAGTAAAACTGCCCCGAAAACTGGTTTGGGGGACACTAGGTTGAAAGTTTATGCTTTTGACAGTTTAGGGCTGTAATGTAGATGGTTTTAGAGTTCAAGGTTGTAGATTAAACTAGGATATGAGCTGAGGGTTCAAATATGCACCTCTCGGCTTATCTTACAATGCAAAAAAATATAATGGAATAATTCCCTCATATGTTGTCAAAGATTGTCTCTCTCGGAGACAAAACTCCTGAACAATTTTCTAAAGAATATTTCAATATGTTGGGCAAAATAAGCCAGGGCGCCCTGTCAGACGCATCGAGAGCGTGTATGGGCGCGGCTGGGCGTGTCAGACGCGTCGGGCCCGTGGCGTAGGTGTGCGTGCGTGTGTGGTGCATGGGCACGCGTGTGTGCGTGCGTTGGGTGCATCGTAGTTGTAGGAAGCCGTTGGCGAGCTGGGCGGTGTGATCAGGCCAGGCTGGTGCGGGCTCGCCGCGTCGCGCGCGTACGGCTGCACGCAATGGACGCGGCCAGAGCGGGAGGCCAGATCGTGGCTTGACTGGGTGGGAGGCGTGCGGGTCGTGCCCAGCGCCGACCCAGAGTATAAAAGCACCTACGAGGCTCGTTGTAATGGTGTGGTGTGGCTCGAGTTTGTGCTTGAGGAAGAAAAGGCCGTCGTTGCGGCCGGGCGTACGTGCGCCAAGAAAAACACCACCGTGTACTTTCTGTGCTCGTGTACTTCTCTACCTCCTTCTTTGTCCAACCTAGCTAAGCTCACAGGTTAGACTTTGTTTTTCTGTTGTAATAATGCATGCATGATGGACATGACAACTGCATGCACGTACATAGGTTCAGGAAGTGCTCCATGCACGTTCCTGTTTTTCCTCTTGTTTGACTTGTTCTCCCGGTGGCTTAGCGCATGACTCGTAGATGTGGGATGGCGCAGCGATGTGCGGATCGTGGGCGGCCAGCCGGGAGTTAGTTAGCAGGTTTGTTAAGCCCTTTGTAATCGCCGATATACAGAGGAAGAAATAACAGAAAAGTCGCAGAGTCTGGCGACAAAAAAACTCTATCTCGCGCGTTCTGTGTTCTAGCTCGAGGTCTCTCGCTGTTTTTGACAACTACAATTGGCATCAGAGCCTCGGCGTTCGATCCGTAGCTCCGGCGCCCGGCGGTGTCCGATCCGCGGTGGCCATGTCCGACAGCGAGACCGACAAGAACAAGTCCGGCAAGAAGAAGGAGAGTATGTCTGCCTCGCCGCCGCTCTCACGTCTCACCGCAGGAGGTAGCGGCGAGCTCCGCGTGGTCGTGTGGGTCGTGCGCGAGGAGTCCGGGATGACGATGATGCTCACCCGCACAAATTTCATGGTGATGAGCATCTATGAGAGGGAGAGTGGATCTACATATCCATGGTGATGAGCATCTATGAGAGGGAGAGTGGATCTACATATCCTTGTAGATCACTAAGCGGGAAGCGTTAAGAAACGCGGTTGGTGTAGTCGAACATCTTCGCGATCCAAATCGCCGAGCGTCCCGCGATCTCATCACGATCCATCCCGCGATCCAATCACGATCTGTCCCGTGAACTCATCACGATCCGTCCCGTGATCTCATCACGATCCGTCTCACGATCTTGATCACGATCTGTCCCGCGAACTCATCACGATCCGTTCCGCGATCTCA
Source organism: Hordeum marinum (assembly GCA_022496015.1). Lineage (NCBI taxonomy): Eukaryota > Viridiplantae > Streptophyta > Magnoliopsida > Poales > Poaceae > Hordeum > Hordeum marinum. The sequence continues at coordinate 503,546,706 of CM039676.1, forward strand.
TCACGAACCGTCTCGCAATCTCGATCACGGTCCTTCCGATCTAGCGCCGAACGGACGACACCTCCGCGTTCAGCACACGTGCAGCTTGATGACGATCTCCACCGTCTTGATCCAGCAAGAGGAGGTGGAGAGGAGAGAGAGTTCACCGGTAGCGTGACGGCGCTTCCGTGATGGTGGTGGAGTGATTCTGGCAGGGCTTCGCCTAAGCGCTGCGAAAAACCGATCTAGAGGAGAAACTGTGCACCGGTGAAACGGGTAGCACGTGGCCGGAAATTCTGTCTAAAAACCACCCAATCCACTAGTATATATAGGAAGAGAGGAGAGGAGAGGCAGTCAAGGCCTTTGGGTCAGCCGAAATAGGAGGTGGGAAGCAATCCTACTTCACCTCCAATCCTAGTTGGAGTAGGATTGCCTCCTATTGGCTGATTTTCCACTTTTTGCTTTAGGACTTCCTCTCCTGCTCCATGGGACTTTGTGGATGCTTTCCCAGCCCACTAAGGGATGGTTTTTATTCTCCCACAGCCCATGGACCTCTTGGGGTCGAAATACCCCTCCCGGAGGCCTCCCGGTACACTACCGGCACTCCCAGTACACTACCGATGAGCCCGAAACTTTTCCGGAAACCAAACTGGGACTTCCTATATATGAATATTTACCTCCGGACCATTCCGGAGCTCCTCATGACGTCTGGGATCTCATCCGGGACTCCGAACAAACTTCGGTCACCACCATACATAACTCTACACTACCGAAACGTCACCGAACCTTAAGTGTGCAGACCCTGCGGGTTCGAGAACTATGTAGACATGACCGAGACACCTCTACGGTCAATAACCAATGGCGGGACCTGGACGTCCACATTGGTTCCTACATATTCTACGAAGATCTTTATCGGTCGAGCCTCTGTGTCAAGGATTCAGTTAATCCCGTATAACGTTCCCTTTGTTCTTCGGTATGTTACTTGCCCGAGATTCGATCGTCGGTATCTCCATACCTAGTTCAACCTCGTTATTGGAAAGTCTCTTTACTCGTTCCGTAATACAAGATCCCGTGACTAACACTTAGCCACATTGCTTGCAAGGCTTGTTGTGATGTTGTATTACCGAGTGGGCCCTGAGATACCTCTCCGTCACACGGAGTAACAAATTCCAGTCTCGATCCATGCCAACTCAACAAACACCATCGGAGATACCTGTAGAGCACCTTTATAGTCACCCAGTTACGCTGCGACGTTTGATACACACAAGGCACTCCTCCGATATCCGTGAGTTGCATGATCTCATGGTCATAGGAACATATACTTGACAGGCAGAAAACAGTAGCAACAAACTGACACGATCATATACAAGACCGACAAGAACAAGTCAGGCAAGAAGAAGGAGAGTCCGCCTGCCTCGCCGCCGCTCGCGCGTCTCACCGCAGGCGGTAGTGGCGAGCTCCGCGTGGTCGAGCGGGTCGTGCGCGAGGAGTCCAGGACGACGATGATGCTCACCCGCACAAATTTCATGGAGTGGGCCTTGTTTATGCAGGTCAAACTTCAGGCCGGTGGCCTCTAGGCAGCCGTGAACGCCGGTACCGATGACGAGCACGACGATCGGCGCGCACTAGTCGTCATCCTCACCAACGTGCCGCCGGAGCTGATGCGGGTGCTGGCGGCCAAGGATACCTCCAAGACCGCGTGGGAGACGATCAAGACCTTGCGGATGGGCAGCAAGCGCGTCCGGAAAGCCAAGGCACAGGTGCGCCGCCGCGAGTTCGAGGAACTCCGGTTCAAGTATGGCGAGTCCATTGAGGATTTCGCCCTGCGCCTGACGGGGATCGTCGCCGATCTGGAGCTGTACGGCGACCCCGTGATTGAGCACAAGGTTGTGCAAAAGTTCCTTCAGGTTGTGCCGCGCAAGTTCCGGCAGATGGCGATGGCGATCGAATCCCTCATCGACCTCAAGATGATGACCATCGAAGAACTCATCGGGCGACTCTCGGCGTGCGAAGATCAGTACGATCTCGACGACGCCACCATGGCCACCGGTCGCCTTCTCATGACCGAGGAGGAATGGGACGCCCACAAACAGCAGCAGCGCGCCGGTGGATCCTCGTCGAGCGGTGGTGGCAAAGGAAAGTCTCCGGTCAAGCCCAAACAGCAAGGGGGCGGCAAACCTGCGTCAGGGCATGGCGGCGCGGGTGGTTAAGGTGGAAAGAGGAAGGGCAAATGCCAGAATTGTAATAGGCCGGGCCACCGGAAGAAGGACTGTCGAACCAGGATCAGGGAGGAAGAAGAGCAGGCTAAACAGGGCCAAGCACATCTTGTCCGAGACGGCGATGAGCACCATGAGGGCCTCATGATGGCCACAGTCACCACATCTGTCACCACCAGCATCGTGGCGCCCCAGCAAGTTCATCTGAACGAAGAAAAGGTGCATCCCAAGATTTCACCGTCGGGGCTGTTGTACTTTGATAAGGGGGCTACAAGCCACATGACGGGTGACAGGGGCATGTTCAGCATCCTTGATGAATCAGTGCAGGGCAGTGTAAAGTTCTGAGACGGGTCTCATGTTGCAATCCGAGGAAGAGGTTCAGTGATCTTCAGAGGGCAAAGCGGGAACCAACGCGCACTGTCAGAAGTTTATTTCATCCCAAGTCTACGCAGCAATATAATCTCAGTTGGACAGCTAGATGAAGGGGGGTGCAGAATTCAGATTCACGAGGGAATAATGGCAATCCATGACACCAGCGGGCGAATGATGGCTCACATCCGGCGTTCGAGCTGCCGGTTGTACACAGCCGTGCTCACCATTGACACACCAGTGTGTTTGCCGACGAAGAACGACAACGAAACCTGGCATTGGCACGCTAGGATGGGCCATCTACACTTCAGGGCATTGCGTGCCATGTCCTCCAAAAACATGGTACGCGGGATGCCATTGATCGATCGCGTCGACGAGTACTGCGACGGATGCGCCCTCGTCAAGCAACACCGTGCACCATTCCTGCAGGCGTCTGCGTACAGGGCTGAACAAGGCTTAGAGCTTGTCCACACTGACTTGTGTGGTCCGATCCACCCACCCACCATTGGAGGAAACCGATATTTCCTACTAGTTGTTGATGATTTCAGTCGTTACATGTGGTTGGCCGTACTGAAAACAAAGGACGAAGCATTCAGCTGTATTAAGAGGATTCAGGCTATTGCTGAAACTGAAGGAAGATGCAAGCTGCGGGGTTTTCGGTCTGACCGGGGTGGCGAGTTTAATTCTGGTGAGTTCATGGAGTACTGCGACAAGCTCGGCGTCAAGCACTACACGACTGCACCATATTCGCCACAACAAAATGGGGTCGTCGAATGGAGGAATCAAACTGTCGTTGAGATGGCGCAATGCTTACTGAAGAGCATGGGCATGCCAGCAACTTTCTGGGGAGAGGCTGCGAGGACAGCAGTCTACATCCTCAATCAATCTCCGACACGCAGCCTCGATGGTGTCACGCCCTATGAGGCGTGGCACGGCCGTAAGCCTAACGTGCAGCACCTGCACACTTTTGGCTGCACGGTTCATGTGAAGAAGCTAGGTCCAGGAGTGACGAAGCTCTCCGATCGATCAACGCCAATGGTCTTCATTGGATACGAAGAAGGAGCTAAGGGCTATCGGGTGTACAATCCAGTGACCAAGAAACTTCAGGTAACTCGTGATGTTTTGTTTGAAGAAAGCAGGCCATGGAACTGGGATGAGTCGGGCACGTCCGCTGCGGCGTCCGCGGCACCAACGTTCACGGTGGTCTATACCATCGGCCCCGATGAGCACGAGCTGGACTCCGGTAGCGCTTCCAATCAGCAGGCGAACGGTGATGCGGTGGCACCCTCTACTCCAACTCTTGGGTCACCGCGATCACCCGTGTTACCAGGCCCTGGGATTTCACGGTCGCCCACGGCTCCGACTCCAGCGACGGATGAGGGCGCATCTGCTACACCTATGGATGCCCATAGCATGGGCTGGGCCACGCCGCCAACGCACGATGATGCACGAGATACAGAGTCTGGGCCCATTCGTTATCGACGTCTTGAGTACTGGCTCAACGAAACCGAGGACGAAGCGGTGCAGGAGTCCTTCGAGCGTTGCTTGCTCAGCGCCGAAGAACCGTGCAACGTCGACACGGCGCTCGGGGACGCAACATGGAAGGCAGCCATGGACGAAGAGATGCGCTGCATCAAAGAGAACAAGACCTGGGAGCTTTGTACACTCCCGGCAGGGCACACGGCCATTGGATCAAAATGGGTGTTTAAAGTGAAACGAGACCCTGCCGGCAATGTCATCAAGCACAAAGCGCGCCTAGTAGCAAAGGGTTATGCGCAGCGAGAGGGGATGGATTTTGATGATGTCTTCGCACCGGTGGCTAGGATGGAAACAGTTTGTGTTCTGCTTGCCCTTGCCGCACACTCACAGTGGGAGGTGCATCACATGGATGTCAAATTAGCCTTCTTGAATGGTGAGCTCAGCGAGAGGTCTATGTAGCTCAACCGCCTGGGTACGTGGTCACTGGAGAAGAATCACGAGTACTGAAACTCCAAAAGGCGTTGTATGGTCTGCGACAGCTCCTAGGGTGTGGTACGCAAAACTTGACGAGTCACTGACCTCACTTGGGTTCACTCGCAGCCCGTTGGAACATGTTGTGTACAGGCGAGGTGATTCCACGTCATTTGTCCTAGTTGGGGTCTACGTAGATGATCTCATCATCACCGGGACGGAGGTGTCAGCCATTATCAACTTCAAGCTACAAATGCAGCTGCTGTTCAAGATGAGTGATCTTGGACTCCTAAGCTACTACTTGGGAATTGAGGTTTCACAGGAAAAGGGGCGGATCACGTTGCACCAGCGTAGCTACGCCGCCAATGTCCTGGAGGCTGCCGGTATGAGCAACTGTTATAGTTCTGCGTCTCCCATGGAGTGTCGTCTGAAGCTGCAGAAGGAAGACGGCGGCGAGCTCATCGATGCTACCATGTACCGCAACATGATAGGCAGCCTGCGGTATCTTGTCAACACCCGCCCCGACATTGCTCACGCCGTCGGCATAGCAAGCAGATTCATGGAGAAGCCTAGCTCGCACCATTGGACGGCGGTAAAGCAGATTCTAAGGTACATCAAAGGAACTTTGGGTGACGGGTGTTGTTACAAATCTGGTCATGGGAAGGAGCTTTGCTTGGGTACAGCGACAGTGATCATGCAGGTGACACCGGAGATCGCAAGAGCACTTCCAGACAAGTGTTGTTCATCGGTGAAAATCCAGTCACTTGGTGCTCTCAGAAGCAAAAGATCGTGGCATTGTCCTCCTGTGAAGCTGAGTACGTTGCAGCAGCAGCAGCGACATGCCAAGGGTTGTGGTTGTCACGGCTGGTTGGTGATATGTTGGGCAAGCCAGCAGAGAAATTCAGACTTTTGTTGGATAACCATGCCGCTATAGCACTCAGCAAGAACCCTGTTCACCATGACCGGAGCAAGCATATTGACATCAGGTTTCACTTCATCTGTGATTGCGTGGACACTGGACAGGTTGAGATCAGTCATGTGCGCACTCAAGAACAGCTAGCCGACACACTGACAAAGTCGCTGGGCAGGGTGAATTTCGTTGAGATGAGGCAGAAGCTTCGGATGATCAAGATTGATGCTGGGTGCTGAGCTTAAGGGGGTGAAATGTCGAACCTAGCTAAGCTCATCACCAGGTTAGACTTTGTTTTTCCGTTGTAATAATGCATGCATGATAGACGTGACAAATGCATGCACGTAGATAGGCTCAGGAAGTGCTCCATGCACGTTCCTGTTTTTCCTCTTGTTTGATTTGTTCTCCCGGTGGCTTAGCGCATGACTCGTAGCTGTGGGATGGCGCAGCAATGTGGGGATCGTGGGCGGCCAGCTGGGAGTTAGTTAGCAGCTTTGTTAAGCCCTTTGTAATCGCCGATATACAGAGAAAGAAATAACAGAAAAATCGCAGAGTCTGGCGAGAAAAAAACTCTATCTCGCGCGTTCTGTGTTCTAGCTTGAGGGCTCTCGTTGTTTTTGACAACTACATTCTTCTTCTTCGTTGGTTCGTGCCACGGCAAGTGAGAGAGTGCAGAGAGAAGGCTAGGGCGAGCTAGAGTGAGAGAGCTGCGGCAACAACACAATATACTAACATACTTAATTTGCTTTCAAAAGCTGAGAATGTATCTTCTGCGACGGTCCTGAACAATGGCCGCTGAGAAGCTCGCGAGTTAGAACAGGCGGCCGCTAAGCTCTGAGTCGAATTGCTTGTGCCGGCTCAAGACAGCTTCCGAGCTAGGTCGGCTTGGTTCAGAAAGCAGCAAGCCAAAGCCTGACCTGGTGGAGACCCACCTGCCCTGGTCCGAAACGAAGATTTTGGGAGATGCTCTTACCAAAGAAGGTTTTGCTGTGAGGATGTTAGCCCTCACAGCATGGGCTGGACGGAATATATGGAGTGATGCCTTATCTACGACAAGGTACGGCCTCATGTACTTCATCCTCACAGCTAGTACAGAAATGTGACTGAACACTAGCTAGTAGGTTTAACTGAATATCATCCAGCAAACATGCTTGTTAGACAGATCACATCTGATCCCTCCTACGTCGCTCCCGTGGGCAACGGGGAGCGCGCCCGAGCCGCCGCCGCCAACACCCTCCTCTCCTTCCTTCCTCCCTCACCGCCGCCAAAGGATGCGTCCGGGCAAAGCCTGGTCGGTGTCGACGGCGACGGAGTGTTTCACCTTCTCGAGCGGGGCCTCCGCAACGGGCGACGCGTCCGGGCCGGGACTCCGCGATGGCGAGGGTCACGGTGGTGCGGCGGCGGATCACCAGGGTGGCATCATTCGGGATCGACGCGCATGGCGGGCTTCGGGGTGGCAGAGTATGCAGGCGAGGGGATGGCGGTGGATCGGGATCCGCCCCGATCTGACGTTCGTCTTCAGCCGGCGGCGCAAGTTATGGGCAGCGCGGGAAGGAATCCTCCGCCATGGTGGCGATGGTGTCGGCGTGGTGGAGGCAGAGGTGTGGTGGCGGTCCTAGTGCTTTTGTTGCATCACGACAACAATCTGAATGATCGGTCCTCCTTGATCAGGCCGTCGACGTGTTCTAGAACTACCGTCGGAGATCTTGCCCAAGGATATCTGGATAGGTCGAATCCAGTTGTGCGCGTTTATATCAGCCTACGTGGCTCCATGAGGGTGCGGTTCAAAGCTCTGTTTGTTTGTTGACACTACAGGACATGTCGGTGTCTCGATTTTCATGGTGTAGAGAGCGGTGGAGAAAGTCATGGTGGATGAGGTCGATGAGATCGAAGGATCAATAAGGCGGAGGGGGCCTTTGAGGCGATGGAGTCAGCCATGTGTTTGATAACTTTCAAAAGCAGTAGTGACAAGTGGGGGTGACAACACTGGGGGATTTCATTTTTGATGGCGCTCCTCGGGTGCCGAGTCATGATTTGCAAGATGAAAACCTAAAGTTGGCATTTTTTGGTTGTGCCTCACAATTGCCTTGCTGAAGGTACTGCTTTGAGAGATCAAACTATTTCAAGAATGAAAACCTAAGATCTTGAATCGGGTGATGACAGTGTTTGTGCACTATTTTCTTCTTGAAGGCATCGTTTTTGGATACCATTTATGTTATCTGGGTATTGCCTTTGGTCGTGGTTTGTATGCTGCTGCTGGGAAGAGTTGATCATTGTGGCGAGCCTTTGTTTTTTCTTTCTTTTTGGTTTTCTTTTCGGGTTGTGTGTATCCTAGATGTCTTTAAGACATCTTGTTGGTGTAAAGGCTGGATGTAATTTATAACGTCACGTTATTAATATATTTTCCTTAAAAAAACATGCTTGCTAGATCTTTTGTCTTGCTCGCCATATTTGCGGTGGCATCAAGTAGTTTCTCATTCTTGTCGACATGTAGAAATCAAAGGGATTATTAATTTTCACCAGAGCCAAGTTGACGGAGAGGCCCTATACAAAGATGGCGGTTGTACATGCAGTTTACCAATCATCCGGCGAGGAAGAGTAGGAGTCTGCGACCCACCAGTTCCTCCCTTTAGGCATTGGCCGTGTCCATATTCGGCGGACATGAGACCTGTGAAGTGAAGGTGTGATCGTCGGCGAGGAAGAGTAGGAGTCTGTGACCTGTCCGTCGTTGGTGGACATGAGGCCCATGATGAAAGTGGACGGGCGGGCCTTGTCGTCGAAGCGGTGCCAATGAAACATACTTGGCGGCGCGAACGGAGCGCAACTGCCGGTGTTCTTATCTGCGATCGCCTAGGCTGCCGACACCACCTTCGCGTCTGGCTGCAACATGACCGTGTTGCAGGCGGCGGAACTCACGCAGACTCGTATAGCTCGCACCGCTCAGTGACAAAGCTGGGGTTCTCCGTGGCCATGGCCTCCTCGCTCGTGTGCTCGGTATAGATTTGACCCTCCGCCAGCCCATACTGCTCGAGGAGGGAGAGGTTCTACCATTGCTCCTTATGCTTCCCGAAATGCCGAAACCGGCTGTGGTGTCGGCTCATCCTCCGACATAGCCAGTTGAAGTGTGCATGCGTCTGCTCCACGGTAAAGTCGGCATGAAACTACGCGGGAAGGACTTTGGACTCTTCATCGGATGATGCCTTCATTGACCTGTCATCGCCGGAGACCTCCGAAGAATTGGACGGAAGGCTGGCCTCTATCCGCCTGCATGGTGGCCTTTCCAGTTAGCCACGAGGGCAGCCAGTACAAATAAATAATATATCTACAGCACGAAATAAATAATATATAAAAATTAAATTTCATAAGTTTAGGTTGTGTTGCACCGTAAAGGGCCACCAAACCCACTCAAATCCATCATATTTAGACCATGTGTGAAACATCACACGGAAGCCCCCAACGTCGATCTTGCATACTACCAGAGGGGCCATGTTAATTAATTTCAGGTCTGCCATGCAGTGGAAGACAATGCCGCACAAAGTATATATACCAAAATACTTACCGGCGAACCTTTGCTGGAGGGGGATGACAAGTGATCGTTTTCTGATGCCATTTATAGGTGGTAGCAGATGGTAATTTCTGCCTGATTTTCTGCACACAAAGATTCCCGGAAAATGTCATGCATCTCTGAAGAAATTGCTGCGTGTCTCCGAAAAAAAATATTACCCCCACTATGGTGACCAGGGACGGATTAGCATTATATGTCTGATTTGTGTAACCATTATGCATGTGATTGGTAGTTTTTTTTAGAAAAGGAGTGTTACCTCCGGTCTCTGCATCAGCGAGATGCATACGACCCTTTTATTAAAAGAAAGTATCAAATAGTCCGCGGTCACAATCAAGCTCTGAAGAAGCAATAACAAGGTTCGAAAGCAAAACAAAAAACAGCCACAACCGGCAAAAATGTATCCATCTATCCTATTACTGGACCGCCATCCAAGCCGGTTGAATATATCCCGCGCTACCATCTCCCATCGGGTAGACCCAGTAACCAAAGGCTTCCTGGTTTCCGCATGAGTGAGTAACGACCACGTATGGATCCACGCCAATGCCCTGTTCAAAACCTGCAAGAAATGAATATGTATTGTCTGTTAAGTCATGTCATTCCTGCAATTCCATATAGCCCAAAGAAATGCACAAACTCCTATGCATATATGTTTGACGGCATTGATATCCACTCCATTTAGCCACGCCCCAAACAGCGTGTCTATGCTATGTGAAGGGGCAATATTAAAAGTGATTGTAATTGTTTGCCATAAAAGTTTCGCTAACGGACATTTGAGGAAAAGGTGTTGGATGGTCTGGTGATGATCACAAAAACTACATCTCATGCTACCTGGCCAATTGCGCTTTGCAAGTTTGTCCCTGGTAAGAATCACCTTCTTGTGAACAAACCACATGAAAACTTTGATTCTCAAACGAACCTTGACCTTCCAAATGTGAATGGATTTGGACAATGATGTCGTGTTTATGAGGTCAAGATACATAGATTGAACTGAAAATATGCCACAGGTAGTGAGCTGCCATGTAATCTTGTCGGCCTTTTCCGTAAGATGCACATCCATAAGTCTTCTGACTAGATGTAACCACTTCGCCCACCGATGTCCTATCAAAGTGCGCCTAAACTAGATGTTTAGCGGAGTGGACTATAGTATTGTGGCAACATATCACTCTTTACGTTGCACAATATTATACAGAGATGGATACTGTACGGCTAAGGGCGTCTCCCCCAGCCACGTATCTTCCTAAAACCGGGTTGTCTCTCCATTTCCAATGATGAACTTAGTTCTCTGAAAAATTGAGCCTTAACCTTCATCAGACCTTTCCAAAATGAAGAGTCAGTCGGCCTAGCCGTGACCTGGGCCAGAGTTTTAGAGTGTAGGTACTTATTACGTAAAATTGGTACCCACATGCCATCAGTCTCAACCAATAGTCTATACAGCCACTTGCTGAGTAGACATCTATTCTTGACTTCTAGGTTTTCAATTCCCAACCCTCCCTGGTCTTTGGGCCGCCATATAATGTCTCATCTAGTCAGTCTATATTTTTCTTAACCTCATCACTTTGCCAAAAGAAACGGGATCGATAGAAGTCCAGTCTTTTTCGTACCCCTACTGGTACCTCAAAGAAGGACAAGAGAAACATAGGCATGCTCGTGAGAACCGAGTTAATCAAAATTAACTTTCCACCGTAAGACAGAAGCTTGCCTTCTAGCAGCTAAGCTTCTTCTCGAATCAATCCTTTATCCTCTTCCATTCTTGGTTTGATAGCTTACGATGGTGAATAGGTATACCTAAGTAGCTAAACGACTTATTACCCAATTCACATCCAAACAACTGTTTATAATTCTCTTGTTCCGCTTTGGCTCTCCCAAAGCAGAACAATTTGCTCTTATGAAAATTGATTTTCAAACCCGACAGTTGTTCAAATAAGCACAGGATAAGTTTCATATTTCTTGCTTTCGCTATGTCATGCTCCATGAACAGAATAGTGTCATCAGCGTATTGTAGAATGGACACCCCATCATCCACTAGATGAGGCACTAACCCACCTACTAGGCCTTCGTGTTTAGTCCTTCCTATCAAAACAGCAAGCATGTCTACAACAACACTAAATAGGATAGGAGACATTGGGTCTCCCTGGCGGAGACCCTTTTGAGTTTGGAAGAAATGACCCATGTCATCATTTACTTTAATTCCAACGCTCTCTTTTTGTACAAAAGACTCGACTTGCTTCCTCCATAGCTCGTCAAAACCCTTCATACGTAAAGCTTGTTGCAGGAAAGGCCATTTAACTTTATCATATGCCTTCTCGAAATCCACTTCGAAGATAACCCCATCTAACTGCTTCGAATGAATTTCGTGAAGGGTTTCATGGAGCACAACCACCCCCTCCAGAATATTTTGACAAGGCATGAACGTAGATTGGCTCGGTTGCACCATCACGTGTGCAATCTGTGTCAGCCTATTGGTTCCGACTTTAGTTAATAATTTAAAGCTCATATTAAGAAGGCAAATAGGTCGGAATTGTTCAATATGCACCGCCCACTACTTCTTTGGCAACAACATGATCGTTCCAAAGTTAAGGTGGTATAGCTGCAAGTGCCCATTAAACAAATCATCAAACATCGGCAGAAGATCACCTTTGATAATATGCCAACACTTCTTATAGAATTCAGCTGGAAACCCATCTGGCCTTGGTGCCTTATTATTCTGCATCTGCAAAATAGCCTCCAACACCTCTTTCTCCGAGAATGGTGCGGTTAATATCTCATTCTCATCCGTTCCGAGATGATGAATATCACCGAAAAAGTGCTCATCCATGGACACCAAGATGTACAACTTTAGGTTGTCTTGCCCAACGATTGTACCCTCGTCCTATTCGAGCTGATAAATTTTCTTCTTTCTATGCTTTCCATTAGCAATCAATGGAAAAATTATGTGTCATCATCTCCTTGAATCACCTTGTCACACTTTTGCTCTGAGTACCCATTTTAGCTCCTCTTCTCTGAGAAGCTGCTTAAGATCATGTTCTGCCTCCGTTTTGGATGTTCTCTCATTATAATCCAACAACACGGTTTCAGCCTTGACATCAATGTTATCAATAAGCTCCATGAGCCTTTGCTTCTTGAGTTTATAGGCTCCGCTTTCATTCTTCGCCCAACCCCGAAGAAACTGTATTAGATGTCGAATCTTGTTTTGCCATCTATCTATATTGGATCCGCCCCCGGAGAACCTCCCCCATTCTCTCGCTATGAGGTCGGTAAAACCTTCTCATTCGAACCACCCCACCTCAAACAAGAATGCAACTTTGTTACCCACATGGGTTGCCCCTCCAGAATCAACAAACAATGGGGTATGGTCGGAGATCACCCTAGGCAGTGCACTTACTGTCACTCGTGGGAATTTCTGCTCCCATTCTATACTGGTTAGGACCCTATCCGGTTTCTCGAAAGTTGGATGCGGGAGCGAGTTAGCCCATTTGAATTTTCGGCCCATGAATTCTATCTCTCGTAGGTCTAGGCTTTCGATGATAGTATTGAACATGAATGACCATCTGCCATCAAAGTTATCATTATTCTTTTCATCTCTTCGCCTGATAATATTAAAGTCACCACCCACTAAGATTGGTAACCTCTCGTTCCCGCAAATACGAACGAGGTCTGCCAAGAAGTCCATCTTGAACTCCGGCTGAGCCGCACCATATACGGCCACGAGCGTCCATAGGAACCCATCTTCCTTGGAACGCACTCTAAACTTGACTGCAAAGTCACTTAGAACCACCTTGCGTACTTCTGGAGTCTCACATCTCACCCCAAGTAAGATCCCTCCGGACCTTCCTCTTGGTGGTAGACAATGCCAGTCAAAATCTACTCCGCCCGAAATCGTGCTAAGAAACTGATAGGTAAATTTATCCCTACCCGTTTCCACTAATGCTATGAAGTCAAGTCTGTGCTCGATGGTTGCTTCTGCAAGAAATCTCCTTTTAGCCAAGTCACCAAGACCTCTGCTATTCCAAAAAATGCATTTCATCTTTCATCATGAAATTTCTTAGCAGTCTTGAATCTAGCACTCCGGTGTACGTTTTGGCCTCTCGAGAACAGCCTCCCGGTCCACACAACCGGGTGCTAGAAGAGAACACTCATCCAGTTCCGTTGGGGCCACATACCCCTCCGTACTGATGTTCTCATCGTCCTCAGTGACTAGTGACGAAGGTACAAGATCTTCACATAAACGTTCCATGCCCCCCATCCCTAGCTCATTAATCTCATCGTCATTCATAGGTTTTACGGATGCAATCTTACGCAACATCACCATTGCCCTCTCGGCCTCTAAGTCTAAAAGGGTATTAATAGATTTAGAAATTTCCTTTCCATTGCTACCCAAAGACACCCCTAATAGATGTTGAAAACATACTAGAGGGCAATCTCAAATTTGTAGTGAACTTGGTACTTGCTAATTACCTTAGGTTGTTCCATGACAAAAAAATAATTACCTTGGGTTGGTGAGAATGGATCGTCACCATCGTATTCTTTGAGGTCTGCATACAATGTCTTCCTAGGATTTTTCTGTGTCCCTCTTCCTCTCTGTGCACTGGAACTGTAGTCGCACGGGGTCACTCAATTATTATGCATCTCTCTGCTTGCATACGGCAATTTCCTCTCTCGTAACGTAATTACGTCTCAAGCTCAGCCTCGATCCTTGATGGCAGCTGACAACAAGCAATAATGGACCAGAAGAAGTTTGAATTGAGTAGGAGTGGCAGCTTAAGTCCACGGATTTCAGGTCGACGGAAGACAACAAAAACCAAGTTTGAATTGGGAGGCAGTTGTGGGCCTTGTGGCCACGGACCAACAGTAGTAAACCACTTGCAACGCATGCTTACGTCCACACACACACACACACTATAAGATAGCATGCACCACCCAAGCAGTTTTTCGCAAGAGCACTTGTGAATCACTTGCATCCCAAAGAAGGTTTCTTTGGTTATTGCGTTTGTGTATACATACTTACATAGCATACTTCAGCTGAATCCATGGCGAAATGCTGGCTGCTACTCCACTTCCTGGCGTTCCTCTTGCCGGCAGCGAGCGCGATGTCGTGCCACGTCGACGACCTCCGTGCGCTGCAGGGCTTCGCCGGGAATCTCAGTGGTGGCGGCATGCTCCTACGCGCCATGTGGTCCGGTGTCTCGTGCTGCAGCTGGGAAGGTGTGAGCTGTGACGGCACAAGTGGACGCATCACGGCGCTTCGGCTCCCCGGGCGTGGCCTTGCGGGGCCCATCCCAGGAGCATCCTTGGTGGGCCTCACGCAGCTGGAGGAGCTCAACCTTGCCAACAACAAACTGATCGGTACCATCCCATCAGGGATTGGTGAGCTTGATCATCTTTGCTACTTGGATCTCTCCGATAATTCATTGGTTGGTGATGTACCAAAGAGTTTGATACATCTCAAGGGCCTTGCCACCACTGGTGGTTCATTGGGTATGGCTTTCACTAACATGCCATTGTATGTGAAGGGTAACAGAAGAACACTCCAACAACAGCAGCCAAATATCATATCCGGGACCAACAACAAAGTACGATCTGGTAGAAACAATGTTGTGTCCGGGAACGACAACACTGTCATATCTGGGAACAATAACACTGTGGCTGGGAGCAACAATACCATCACCACTGGGAGCGACAATACCGTAACTGGTAGCAACCATGTCATATCTGGGAGCAAACATATCGTAACTGACAATAACAATGTTGTTTCCGGGATTGACAATAATGTATCTGGGAGCTTTCACACCGTGTCCGGGAGTCGCAATACCGTATCCGGAAGCAACAATACTGTATCTGGGAGCAACCATGTCGTGTCTGGGAGCAACAAAGTCGTGACAGGAGGTTAATGGTTTATGAGCAAGTGTAGCTCACAATCACTTGGTGGGGCCAATCGCGTTATGTAACTTCATGGATATAGCATCCTTCTCCTACTTTAAATAAATATCCACAAATTTTCTTACATGCTTGTTGACATAAATATCAACAACTGATTGCAGTTGATGTGTATCGAAAATGACTTTCCTCCCGCTTTATATATAAAGTAGTTGACGTATACCAAGTGTGTTTGCTTATGTAAATTTTCATCGTAGATGTATGCATGTCATGTGTTATATTCTCTGTGATGTGTGATGCTTCGTATCCTTATTGGGTATTTGGATTGTGGATCACAGTGTGAATTATATGTGCTTAATATCAGTTAGTTATACACACTTTTCTTGTGCAAATGAGAATGTTAGATAAATGAATGTCGAATGTTTGGATGAAGGAGCTCGATGGAGCAAAAGAGCGTAGATATGTACAAACAATATGTAACGTGTATCCCTCTTGATCTAATGGACCAGATCCTTTGATGGTGGTACAGTTTAACGAGCACAGTGTTGTTTTTGGCCAAGTATAAAAATCCACGCAGAAGAAAGAGCTTCATTGCAAGCAGGTGAAAACAAGAGATTCATCGCGTGAAAATCTATAGACATGGACAAATATAGATATAGATAGATGTAATAGAGATAGAGAATATACTAGTGATGCCTTTTTGATAGGTCAAAAGGAAAACAACTAATGTAGTCAGATAGCACAACTCAGCAAGCCCCCGTGTCGCTCCCACATCGTATGACTCGGGCGGGCCGCAACCCTAGCGGCCGAAGCCCTGATCTACTTCCTCATCTGCAACCATCGCCGCTGCGTGACACCGTCAAGCTAAGCCCGGGGGCAGACGATGGTGGTGGGGTCTCCCTCTCTCTCACGGCTTGGGGGTGCCCTACTTCGGGCAGCGGCGATGGTGAACGGCTTTGCGACGGTGGATCTGACCTTGGCTCGGCGGTGGTGGCATGGAAGGCCTTGTGGACGGATTGGTTTAACGTGTGATCTGGTCTAAGGTCAGATTTGATCTGGTTGGTGCTTCCTACGCGACGGCAGGGATCGGTGGCTGTCCCATGCACACAAGGCTAGATGGAGATTCCTTGAGCGGATCCGGGTGAAAACGTACTATTGGCTCATTGTAAAGGCCCACAATGGTGGCATTCTTTTGCGCCGTTCCCTTCTTTAAAGCATCATCGTGGAGAAACCCTAGACCCATATCCGCTAACGTCGGGCGAAACCCTAGATCAGTCGATCAGATGATGGCGGTGGTCTTATGTTGTACCCTCCCCCCCCCTTGGTGGTGTCATTCTTGGAGGGGTGCATAGGATTGAGGGACCAGTGGATGGCATCTGGGATGGAGCGGTGTTCCGTGTGATGCATGGACATAGTGGAGTCTCGGCATCGTGGCACGGCAAGGTCTTGACAATGGATGCATGATGATGGGCGCGCGTAGGGACACTAGTAGAAACACCCCCCCCCCCTTTTGTCCAGGGGGGAATTCGCATTCGTCCCGGTTCTTTAGACCAGGGCAGCGTCCAGCCCCCCTGGGGCATTCGTCCCGGTTTTTTAGTCGGCATTCGTCCCGGTTCGTGGAATGAACCGGGACCAATGCCTCGATGTATGCCACGTGGCGTGTGTAGGGGCATTGATCCCGGTTCATGCCAGGAACCGGGATGAATGCCCCTTGCCTATAAATACTGCATCCAGACCCCTTCCCTCCTCTGGTTTTTTTTCTAGGAGGTGTGAGAGAGGTGGGTGCTAGTGTACTGTGTTCTTTTTGCTATGCACACGAGGTGTACGACGAAATACCCGAGCGACACTTAACTTCACAGAAAATGGTATCTTCGACCGAGGTTAGCAAACTTATCCATTTCATCTATAATTGATACAAAAATGTTATATTTGTCGATGTACTGTGGTCATTTCGCTATTGAAGATGTTATTGTTGTAATGGTTTTTGATAAACTTAATTATACGATGTAGATGGATGCATGGCAGCGATGGATGTACGGTGACCGACGCACTTCCAAGTACAGGACCGGCTTGGATGAATTTCTCGTTGTAGCTCAGGCTCACAAAGAGAATGGATTTATGTGTTGCCCATGTGTTGACTGTGGGAACGTCAGGGAGCACTCTTCCTCGAGAGTCCTTCACAGCCACCTGCTTCGGAGAGGTTTCATGCGCAGCTATAATTGTTGGACCAAGCATGGAGAGAGAGGGGTTGTGATGGAAGACAATGAAGAAGAAGATTATGATAAGTTTGCTGAAATTCCGCCCTTCACAGTGAAAGCTGACCCAACCATCCCGTTAAATAAAGAAGATGCTCCATGGTTACGTCCGAAGCGATCATAAGCAAGGGTTCATGGACTTAACGGAGTGATGTATAATAATATATTGAACCTCTGATGTAAATCTATGTAATGTTATTGGTTGTGTTAGGGTATTGAACCTTTGAGTGAATATTTGGCATGTACAACCCTAAGAACACTTGTAAACACATGATATGCCAAATCCTTGCTTCTGGTGCCATCCCGACGCTTCGCAGCCCCTCTCCGGTGAAACCCTAGCCCCGCTGGAGAGAACAGCCCAGCTTATCGGTCTACAGCTTTCACCGGAGCCCGGAGTGGGTAGCAATGTGCAAAACTTTGCTTGGTTGTGTTATGGTGGGCCCTAGTAAGTCCCAAAACAATGGCATGAACCACCTGTACACAAGATCCCCTCCCGTTCGTCGGTTCAGGGACCTTCAGCCTATAAGTACTTAGACTCGGAGAGAGAAATCGATGCCGGTGCAGACCCAACAACAAGAGTGAGTGAATATTTGGCATGTACAACCCTACGAACACTTGTAAACACATGATATGCCAAATCCTTGCTTCTGGTGGCATCCCGACGCTCCGCAGCCCCTCTCCGGTGAAACCCTAGCCCTGCCGGAGAGAACAACCCCTCTCCGGTGAACCCTAGGAAGTACCAAAACATCATAAGTGAGTTTAATTTATCTTTCTGGTCATTTTGATATATAACTTGCAATTTTCAGAATTTATTGAATTATTTGATATTTTCTCCATTTCTTAAATGAATTAATTCAAATTCAAATAATTTCAAATTTTGAATTTCACCAAATATGTTTGAAAGTAACATATTTAGTTAGTTTATAATTTTCTAAATGTTTTGGTAGTTTTTTCATATTTTTCTGATTATTGAACTAGCAGATAATCTGGTGGGATTTTTTGAACATATGAAACTTTTTTGAAAAAACAGGGCATTCATCCCGGTTATTGCTAACAACCGGGACGAATGCCCCTCTCCGTGCCGTTCCAGATCTAGGTCATTCATCCCGGTTGTTGGCAACAACCGGGATGAATGGGTGGGGCATTCATCTCGGTTATTGCCAACAACCGAGACGAATTCGGCATTCATCCCGGTTATTGGCAACAACCGGGATGGATGCCCCTCCCCACGTACTTAAGCCGTTCCCTCTCCCCCTCCCCTTCTGTCGCGCGGGGAGGACGACACTCGACGCCGGCAGGCTGCCCAACTCTCGCGTCGCCTCTTCCTCGCCGTCGCCGTCGTCGCCGCCCCCCTCGCGCGCTCCGCGGCCGCCCCCCTTTCTCGCCATCGCCCGCCTACGTCGTCGCGGCACCGCGCGCCACCGAGCTCGCCCGGCCGGCGCCACCTCGCCTACGTCGCCTTCTCCCGCAGGTAAAGCTTTCCCCCTCCCTCCCCCTCTCCCTGCCCCCGGCCTCGCTCCGGCCTGCTCGATCGTGGAGAAGAAACAGAGTGGAGAGACAGAGAAGAGAGTGTGGAGAAAAAAAAGCTAATTTTTTTTGAAAAAATGAAATTTAAACTTCTAAATTGAATAAAAAATTGAAATCGATGTTATTTGTGTCATCCGGATCTGAAATGCGGTCTTCATATTAGGTCTTATATTTAGATCCGGAATGTTAGGTCTTATATTAGGTCTAAAAAATAAATAATTTAAACTTCTAAAAGATGCTCGGTTATATTAGGTCTTATATTTAGATCCGGAATGTTATTTGTGTCATTCATATTAGAAATTTTGCTAAGTTCAAATAACAACCAAAATATGTTTTTTAGTTTATTGTTCTCGCCGACGATGTCCCTGTTGGACCCGAGGGGTGATGTTCGCGAGTGGGTCCCGCCGGGCTGGCGTTGGCAGGTGCTACCTTCCGGGAAGCGCAGCTTGGTGAGGATTCCGGGTGACATCGTCGACCCGGATCTAGTTTGGTGGCGGTCCCATGGGCCATTTTTTAGTTTCTGGAAAAAAGAACGAAGTTGCAATTACTTAGCAATATTTTGAAAACAAATTATTTAGGCATTCAAAACATGTGGGTTGAATGGATGATGAAACTGCTAAGTCATTTTGTTTTATGTTTTGTGTGTTGACACTAACTTGCAATTTTTAATTTGTAGAAATTATGGACCCAAACTTCAGAGACGAAGATGCGGAAGAAATGGTCGCGGATGTTATCCGCGGGCCCGGGGGAGACCCAGATGTCTCCGAGTGGATGAACAACTCCGGTGAGGGAGATCCGGAGCTCGCCCGAAGAGACGGCTCTGGTGAGGTAGATCTGGAGCTCGCCCGAAGAGACGGCTCTGGTGAGGTAGATCTGGAGCTCGCCCAAAGAGATGGCTCCGGTGAGGGAGAAGCCTATGACATCGTCGGGGGAGAAGCCGAGGGCTCCCATGAGAGAGAAGCCGACGGTTCCGATCGAACCTTACAAACTAGAAACTCCGGCGAGGTGCATAAATATATATATGTGTTAATTAAATAAAGCATTTGTTTTCTATATACATGTATTAACACTCTTTCTTATATATTTTAGCCATACGGATCTAGCAAATCCACCGGAAAGAAGACTAAACGAGGCGGAGCCCAGAAGTTGAAAGAGCATGAAAGGTACATGATCGAACAGATCGCTGCAGACGGCGTGCCAGAGCTTCCCGAAGTTGTTGCCCAAAAATATGTGAAGCAATGCGGAGTGCTTGTTAGGGACCACATCCCGATCACCGTTCGGGAGTGGCATAAGCCAAAGGAGGCTCTCGGAATTTCATATGTCGGCGACAAAGCCAAAGAAAAACTTTTTGAAAAGATGTTGGCTAATTTCACCCTACCGACGCCAAAGGTTACTCAAGATGAATTGGATGAGAATGAGGAGGATCCTGAATTGATCTTAGAGCGAAAGACTAAAGCCTTAGAGAAACTGGTCATGGCGTTCACTTTTAGGAAGATGGCCGAGCAATTCAAGAGCTGGAAGAAAAGATTGAACCTTGACTTTATCCAGAAAAACAAGACTCCGGATTTCACCGGAACGTATGAGAAGATAAAACCGTACTGGGAAGAATTTGTTGAGTACAAGAAGTCGGAGGAAGCTCTGGAAAATTCTAAAAAAATAAGATAAAGGCCGCTAAAAAGATCTATCACCATATTATGGGGAAAGCTGGCTACAAGGGTAACATGCCTAAGTGGAATAAACTTGAGGACGACTTGCTTGCTAAGGACATCGTTCCAGAGACGTTCTACTGGGACCAACGGACAAGGTCTTGGTTTTTCGGTCATGGGGGCACGTTGGACTCAGAAGGGAAATGCATCTATAATGTAAGACATGAAGAAGATCCTCTACGCATCGATGCTCTCAGAGAAGCAATAAAGGCTGCTAAAGAGGGGAAGTTCCATCCAAATAGAGAGAACGACGAGCTCACCTGCGCCCTTGGGAATAAGGAACACTATGGACGGACACGAGCCACAAAAGGCTCTGTTCCGTGGAAACATGGGTTTCCCCAGGAGAAGAAGAAATATCCGGATTGAAGCCGTCAGGGGAGAAAGGATTTGGAGGCAGCTGAAGCACATAATCGGGTAGACCGGTGGACTAGCATTGAAGCAGAATTAAAGCGGCAGCGGGAGCAATCAGAGCGGCAGCAGGAGCAAATTGACAGACTTAGCCAGCAGCAAGGTAACACCTAATCTCAGCAGGAAATGGAAGCTGCACCGTCTAATCGGAAGAGTAGTGTTGCTTCCACGCAGCTCCAGGGTGATGATGGTAAATATGCACCGCCGATGATGCACCCGGTGGATCATATAACGGAGATGACACCGTGTGAGCTGCATGTGAAAGTCGTCAACAATATAACCATTAACGCGGTGGTCGGCTATGTGAAACCAGCTGGCCCTGAACCAACACACCATTGTCGGCCAGTTCAACCGGGCTACGCTGTTGCCGGGGTGGATGAATTTATGACCGGATTCGAGCGGGTGCAGCTTGACTATCCTGAAGGTGAAGAAGAGGAGGTGACTGAACTTGGAGATGCCAAGAACTTGAGCATTCTATGGCTAAAGGAACACATCATGTTTCCTAATTGGACGCCAAGGCCAACGACTGATCGGAGTAGCCATCCTCCTTCGCCGCCGCCTCAAGACCAGTCTCCAGCGAAACGGTCGTCTTCGTACTCTCCGTCGCGCTCGGCGTCTCCAGCGCGTGCGTCTACGCCGCCGCGTCAGCCGTCTCGAGCGCGTGCGTCTACATCGCGGCGGCAGCCGTCTCCGCCCATGAAGTCTAATCAGAGCAGCTCAAAGCGGAGGAGAACAACCGCATCACCGAAGCATCGATTGTCGCCCCTCCCAAGAGTACCACATCCGAATCTACCCAAGTTACCTTACCACTGTACTCCAGAGGAAACCCAGGAGATCGCAAAGGCCGAATATGAGGCGAGGAAATCTAAGGAGAAGTCGCCGAAAGAGCCAGATTTCCCCAACACCGAAGAAGACAAAGCCCGAGCGTTGAAAATGGTGAAGACCCTTCATCAGCCCAAGCCGAGTCTCATTCCTGACTATGACCGCTCTATTCTTAAGGCACGCGATGAAAAGAAGCGGTCGAAGAAGAGTAGTACCGGAAGCGGGAAATGCGGGAAAACAGTTGACCAGCTCGGACAACAGAAAAATCAATCCATCCCCCCGCTCATAGTGCATTCCAATCCCGAGGTGGGGCCGAGCACAGGCGCACGCGAGGAACTTGACCCGGAGTTTATTGCACTGTACGGACAACGGCCGCTACTGCGGGTATGTCCATTGCGCAGTATCTCCAAACCTTAGATGTCTTCCCCTCTTCTGATTTCGCGCACCCATATCGGCATGGGCATCCTCTCGTCAAACCTGGGGAGGAAAATGATCTACCAACAAAAATGCGAAGAGTGCATAATTGGTACATGGAAGCCTCGGAGCACTCTGAGGGATGGATAACGATGGAAGTTAGAAACGAGCATCACGGTTATGGAGAAAGAATAATTCTGATTGAGTTTATAGAACTATATCAGTTATTCCAGCTAAAGGCCCTCGACAAATCTATCGTCAGTGCATATTGTCTGTAAGTATTTCGCTGTAGTTAAGTCTCTAGCTAGCTCACCTCGTTCATTACATTTTTATAATAATACTCACTATATTACAATTGCAGAATGAAGATTCTCGAATGCAAAAGATGACACATCTATGACATTGGGTTCATTGACCCATATTGGGTTAATCAAGCAACTCTTCTCACAAAACCCAGGGAAACAGAAGATTCAATTGTGAAGGCGTTAAGGTTTCACGAAACCAAGAGGGAAATACTTTTTCCTTACAACTTTGAGTGAGTGTTATTTGTCCGATAAACATTTTTTTTGCTTACTCGATGATAAGTGTATAATTGATGAGTTATGTTTGCGCAGCTTCCACTATATTCTTCTAATATTTGAAACTGACAAAGGAAAAGTACTGGTAATGGACTCGAAACATAAACCCCTTAAGGACTGGGAGGACATGCAGGAACTGATCCAACGGTAATTTCAATCTTTATGACACTATATCGACAAGTTTCGTTTATTTTCTGATAACTCACTTAATTCATTTTCTTTGTCGGGCAGCGCTTGGAAACGGTTCGCAGCAAAGGCTAGGGGTGAATGGAAGGAGAAGCTTAAATTTCAACATCAGAAAGTAAGTGGTACTAGCTATATCCACGCATCTCCTTGATTATAGTTTCGATACCATTATAATGTTATATTATAATTTTGATTGAAACCATGTTCTTGTAAAGTGCTTGAACCAGGGAGATGGGAATAACTTATGTGGATACTATGTCTGCGAGTTCATTCGTCAGACGACATGCGTCAAGCTGGGCAGAGATTTAGAAAAACTTCGTGTACGTCAACCATCACTTTTATCTTATTACCATCTATTGTCTTTAATTAGATATTGACCACTCTTCTTTATATTAGATCGAGCGGCTGCGGGACGGTCTTCTACCAAGGGATCGCCTACGAGCAATTCAAGAGGAAATTTGCGGATTCTTAGACGCAGAGGTCCTAACACCAGGAGGGGAATACTATGTCAGCGCCAACTATGCTCGACAAACTTGATGTTCGAATTCTTAGATGCATAGTACTTACCTGTATATTCGAGTCATGGTACATGGTGGTGTATTAGACTAATTATGGGAAAGAGTACAAACTTGTATATTCTTCACTCCTTACTTGTATATTCGATTCATGGTGCGTACTTACTTGTATATTCTTCAACTGTATTGTAATGCGATCACCATATAGTTGTATATTCTAATGCGATCAGCAAACTTGTGTATTCTAATAAAATGGAATACAATAAAAAACATGGTGTTATATTAGATGCAGAATACTTATGGGAAACAAATAGGAAAAAAATACAACAAACCAAACCCTAAAAGGAAAACAAGAAAAAGAAGAAAAAAAATTCTGCCCTGACAGAGAATTGGCAAAAATCTTTGCCACGGCAGAGGGGGCATTCATCCCGGTTCGTATTACGAACCGGGACGAATAGTCCTGGCTAGGGACCAGCCGACGCCCCCCACGTGGACGCCCCATCCATCCCGGGTCCTGATACAACCGGGACGAAGGGGGTGGCATTCGTCCCGGCTGCCCCATCCCGGTTGGGCAACCGGGACAAAAGGCCCCTTAAAAACCGGGACAAAAGGGGGGTGTTTCTAACAGTAGGAGGTGGCGTGGCCTCACAAGGTTGACGCGTTGGTACCCGCTTTGAAGATGGTTTGGTAGAAGCCGGTCGCGACGGCCTCTGCAGCGTGTGCATCTGGTGTCCGCTGAGAGTCCGTTGGACCAGTGTGTGACCCAGATCCAACAATTCAGCTTGGTTGAGGCATCCGGCTTTAGATATTTGACTTTGGTGTGACTTCTGGGTATTCGGCTCAGACAATCTGCACCTCTTCATCAAGTGGATATGAGTAACGGCAGATGTTGTCAAGATGGTGGCTTCAGGCTTATTGATATATTACTTTGTAAGGTTTTTGGAAATAATTAAGAAAATGGTTGCATGCATCATCCAGATGCAGAGGCCCGGGGTCATCGTCCTTTAAAAACTAAAAAAAGTTCCTATAACAACTTATACCTGTGTATTATCACGCCTCACTTAAACCTTATCTAGTGACTAGTACACCTCATGTCCTCCATCTCCATAGCTCATAAGAGAAATTGCAAAGATCTAACTTACCTGATTTCGTGGCTAACTAGTAGGGTGTGGCAACTTTAGTAGAGCAGGCACAACAATATTTGATGATTGTTACCACCTGTGTTGTAGAGTTCCCCCATTGCCCTAGAGTAGCGAATAGTGTTGCTCATGAATTAGCTAGCCCTGCTAAGTTTTCCACTCCTAGTGTTTGTAACTTGTAAGACCCTCCACCATCTATTAATCCTCTTCTTGTAAAGGGTGTAACCTTGATCATCGGTGAATAAATGGGAAATTGGATGTCATAAAAAGACACTAAGGATCACAAGAAAAAAAAGTAACCTTGATCTACTGTTGCGCCAACAAGACCATGGACCTCCCCCCTCCCCTTCCCTTTGGTTGTCGCTTTCAGCAATGGAAGGGGGTGGGGACGCCATTGCTTTGGTCGGGTGGCGGTAGGGTTAGAGTTTTTATAGAGTTATGTCTTTGAGCGGCGGTGGCGAGATGATGGCTTCATTGTCGGTGTGGAATAAGGTATCCCCGCCTCACCCTTATGTTGCCTTTTCAAACCGTTTGGAGGTTGTGGAGGATGATGTACCCAGATCTGGTTCTCTAATTTGGCCTTTTCTTTCACAAGTTCGTCTCGGTGGTGCCATCCTATTAAGTGGACGCGACTTTACATCTTGGTCTTCCAAGTCCCTCTCTAACCGAAGATGTTTGGCCAGCCTGCGTGTAAGATTTGTGTTTCCCAACTCTGACTAGATGGACCTACACGTTCTGTAGTCCCTCTTCGGTGTTTTCTTATTTGGGGTGATGATTTGCTACACAGTTCATGGCCATCAATGTCTTATGTTTCTACATCAATGACTTCTCAATTGTTGTTTGAACAAGTTAACAAGTTGGCTCTGTTGAGATGGAAGCCACCGCCATTGGATGCAGGGGGGAGACTTTGAAACCACCAATGAATTGGATTATTGTCAGTTTCAGTTATGGTGTTTTTGTACGTGTCTACTCTACTTAATATGTGGCCTTTGACCTTTTTGGAAAAAGTATAATAATGGTTTTTTTGAAATCTCCATAAATTATATAGTGCATACATAAGCATTTTTATTTATATGTGTGCGTGTTCAAGTATATGTTAATAACATTAAATATCATGGTAGATATTTCTAAAACATTCACTCTACCAAATATCTTGATGTAGAGTATTTGCAGAAAGTTCTTTTATCTACAGAATGTTCCAAAAAACCAGTATATACCCACACATAATGATAGAACAAATAGCCGGTGCATCATCATCCAAGTCTAGTTGCATGATTGCCTAGAAAAATTAGTTGCATGGCAAGTAGCTCAATGCCACTGGCCGATTGTGAGTTTTGTTCAAGCACTTCATCAATACCATCGAAGTGTGAATTGTGAAACTTAATAAACGACCATGAATTCAGTCTTGTTTATTGATACCGGGTGAATGCATTTAGATACCCTGTGTTGGCAAATATGGTACGGCAGTTCTTAGCTATACTAGCTAGCTTCATTTCATCAGGATCAACTTTCAGCACAGGTGGAGGGGTTTAGATTACTTTAGGAGTTCTCTAAACCCGGGTATCATGGAGAGGTCGGTGTATATTGCAAGTTATATTAAGGGTGCCCACTAAGACATAATGTGGTGGTATGATTTACATACTTTTGTTACACATTGACTCTCTTATGTTATGTCATGGCTAACTTTCAAGAAGAAGGAAAACGATCAACTTCGTTCGGTGGACATCACCCCCCTCCCTCCCACGACGTGCCCTGCGCGCGCGTCCCGGGAGGAACCATAGCGCCGGCGGCAACGAGCCTTCCTTCTCCCTTCTCCTCTCCCTCGCCGCCGCCAGAGGGCGCGTCGGGCAAAGCCCAGTAGGCACCGGCGGCGGCGGCGGGGCCACCTCGTCTCATTGGTGGGAGCCTTGGGCGCGGGTCAAGGCAGACGCCTGGGATGCGGCGCTAGCGGCGGGCGCGGCAGCGGGGCGGCGAGCTGGAGCTAGGCAACGACGGCTTCGCGTCGGCGGCATGACGGGCATCATGGCGGTGGCTGGTTGGGGTCCATGTCAGCGGCCGCGTTTGGCCCCGATCTGGACCTTGATGCGGGCTGGCGTCGGCCGCGGGGCGCAGCGGCGGGCTCGCGGGGCGGCCAGCTGTGGTGGCGCACCGGCGTTCTAGGTCCCCCGCGTGGCGGGGCGGCTGTGGTGCTCCCGTC
This sequence comes from Hordeum marinum, assembly GCA_022496015.1. Taxonomy (NCBI): domain Eukaryota; kingdom Viridiplantae; phylum Streptophyta; class Magnoliopsida; order Poales; family Poaceae; genus Hordeum; species Hordeum marinum. Next base: position 503,573,316 of record CM039676.1, read on the forward strand.
TTGGGAGGGGGCGTGCGGCGGCCTCCGACTGGATCCTGACGGATCTGGCGCTGGGGTCGTCTGGCAGTGCCTGACAGCGGTGGTGCGTGCCCGGTGGCTCTAGCGCCTGGAGCTCGCCGGGCGACACGGGTAGGGCAATGGCCGGGTTTGTCCATTGCTCCGACCGTGGGCGGCAGCATGGGCAGGCCCGGCGGTGGTGCCTCCTAGTGTCATGGTGACTCGGTGGATCTGCCTACGGCGGCGGCCGGCTTCTCCAGCATCTTCTCATCTCCATTCGGACCGTCTCGACCTTTAGACCATCTCTGCGGTGGCCGGGCGCAACTCCCATCAAAGGGTTGGCCCTCTCCCAACTGCGGCCCATCGCTCGTCTCGTGCCCCGTGATGCAGGACCGAGCTCGTCTCACGCACCTTGACGCTGGACCGAGCTCGTATCGCGCACGGTGCAGCAGAACTGACCTCGTCCCCCTCACGGTGCTGTTGGAAATATGCCCTAGAGGCAATAATAAATTAGTTATTATCATATTTCCTTGTTCATGATAATCGTTTATTATCCATGCTATAATTGTATTGATCGGAGACTTAAATGCATGTGTGGATACATAGACAAAACCATGTCCCTAGTATGCCTCTAATGGACTAGCTCGTTGATCAAAGGATGGTTAAGGTTTCCTAGCCATGGACATGAGATGTCATTTGATAACGGGATCACATCATTAGGAGAATGATGTGATGGATAAGACCCAAACTACAAACATAGCATATGATCGTGTCAGTTTATTGCTACTGTTTTCTGCATGTCAAGTATATGTTCCTATGACCATGAGATCATGCAACTCACGGATATCGGAGGAGTGCCTTGTGTGTATCAGATGTCGCAACGTAACTGGGTGACTATAAAGGTGCTCTACAGGTATCTCCGATGGTCTTTGTTGAGTTGGCATGGATCGAGACTGGGATTTGTTACTCCGTGTGACGGAGAGGTATCTCAGGGCCCACTCGGTAATACAACATCACAACAAGCCTTGCAAGCAATGTGGCTAAGTGTTAGTCATGGGATCTTGGATTACGGAACGAGTAAAGAGACTTGCCAGTAATGAGGTTGAATTAGATATGGAGATACTGACGATCGAATCTCGGGAAAGTAACATACCGAAGAACAAAGGGAACGTTATACGGGATTAACTGAATCCTTGACATAGAGGTTCGACCGATAAAGATCTTCGTAGAATATGTAGGAACCAATGTGAACGTCCAGGTCCCGCCATTGGTTATTGACCGTAGAGGTGTCTCGGTCATGTCTACATAGTTCTCGAACCCGCAGGGTCTACACACTTAAGGTTCGGTGACGTTTCGGTAGTGTAGAGTTATGTATGGTGGTGACCGAAGGTTGTTCGGAGTCCCGGATGAGATCCCGGACGTCACGAGGATCTCCGGAATGGTCCGGAGGTAAAGATTCATATATAGGAAGTCCCAGTTTGGTTTCCGGAGAAGTTTCGGGCTCATCGGTAGTGTACCGGGAGTATCGGTAGTGTACCGGGAGTGTCGGTAGTGTACCGGGGGACCTCCGGGAGGGGTATTTCGACCCCAAGAGGTCCATGGGCTGTGGGAGAATAATAACCAGCCCTTAGTGGGCTGGGAAAACAGCCACAAAGGCCCATGGCGCAGGAGAGAAAGTCCTAAAGCAAAAAGTGGAAAATCAGCCAATAGGAGGCAATCCTACTCCAACTAGGATTGGAGGTGAAGTAGGATTGCTCCCACCTCCTATTTCAGCCGACCCAAAGGCCTTGGCTGCCTCTCCTCTCCTCTCCTCCTATATATACTAGTGGATCGGGTGGTTTTTGGACAGAATTTCCGGCCACGTGCTACCCGTTTCACCGGTGCACAGTTTCTCCTCTAGATCGGTTTTCCGCAGCGCTTAGGCGAAGCCCTGCCGGAATCACTCCACCACCATCACCGGAGCGCCGTCACGCTGCCGGTGAACTCTCTCTCCTCTCCACCTCCTCTCGCTGGATCGAGACGGTGGAGATCGTCATCAAGCTGCACGTGTGCTGAACGCGGAGGTGTCGTCCGTTCGGCGCTAGATCGGAAGGACCGTGATCGAGATCGCGAGACAGTTCGTGATGAGATCGCGGAACGGATCGTGATGAGTTCGCAGGACAGATCGTGATCAAGATCGTGAGATGGATCGTGATGAGATCGCGGGACGGATCGTGATGAGTTCACGGGACGGATCGTGATTGGATCGCGGGACGGATCGTGATGAGATCGCGGGACGCTCGGCGATTTGGATCGCGAAGATGTTCGACTACACCAACCGCGTTTCTTAACGCTTCCCGCTTAGCGATCTATAAGGGTATGTAGATCCACTCTCCCTCTCGTAGATGCTCATCACCATGGATAGGTTTGCGTGTGCGTAGGAAAATTTTTGTTTCCCATGCGACGTTCCCCAACAGTGGCATCATGAGCTAGGTTGATGGTTCGATGAGATCTCGAGTAGAACACAAAAGGTTTGTGGGCATTGATGCTTAGATTGCTTCCTCCCTTGGTCGTATTTTGGTTCAGCGGGATGGTGAGATGAAGCGGCCCGGACCAACATTACTCGTACGCTTACGAGAGACCGGTTCCCTCGACGCAACTTGTTGCCTAGATGGCTTGCGGGTGACAGTTTCTCTCACTTTAGTTGGATCAGATTCGACAAAGGCGGTCCTTGAGGAGGTTGAAAAGCAATCTATGTATCACCGTTGTGGTTTATGCGTAGGTGAGAATCGTTCTTGCTAGATACCCGTAGCAGCCACGTAAAACATGCAACAACAATTAGAGGACGTCTAACTTGTTTTTGCAGGGTATGTTGTGATGTGATATGGCCAATTACATGATGAGATATATGTGATGTATGAGATGATCATGTGATGTATAGAATTTCACGACTTGCATGTCGTTGAATACGGCAACCGGCAGGAGCCATAGGGTTGTCTTTAATTATTGTATGACCTGCGTGTCAATCATTAAGTGCTATGTAATGCTTTACTTTATCGCTACGGTAGCAATAGTAGTAGAAGCATGTAGGGCGTGACAACCCCGATGGCGACACGTTGATGGAGATCATGGTGTTGTGCCGGTGACGATGGAGATCATGCCGGTGCTTTCTAGATGGAGATCAAAAGCACAAGTTCATGGCCATATCATGTTACTTATGGTTTGCATGTGATGTTAATCCTTTTTATGCACCTTGTTTTGCTTAGGATGGCGGTAGCATTATAAGGTGATCCCTCACTTAATTTCAAGATAAATTGTGTTCTCCCCGAGTGTGCACCGTTGCGAAAGTTCGTCGTGTTGAGACACCACGTGATGATCGGGTGTGATAGACTCTACGTTCACATACAACGGGTGCAAGCCAGTGTTGCACATGCAGAACACTCGGGTTAAACTTGATGAGCCAAGCATGTACAGACATGGCCTCGGAACACAAGAGACCGAAAGGTCGAACATGAGTCATATAATAGATATGATCAACATGATGATGTTCACCATTGCAGCCACCTCAACTCACGTGATGATCGGACTTGAGTTGGTAAATTTAGATCATGTATCACTCGAATGATCGGAGGGATGTCAATTTGAGTGGGAGTTCTTAAGTAATATGATTAATTGAACTCATTATCATGAACATAGTCAAAGTGTCTTTGCAAATTATGTTGTAGTTTACTAGCTCGCGCTGTAGCTCCCTTGTATTTTTATATGTTCCTAGAGAAATAGAATTGAAAGATGTTGGTAGCAAAATTGCGGACTGGGTCCGTGATCTGAGGATTGTCCTCATTGCTGCACAGAAGGCTTATGTCCTTAATGCACCGCTCGGTGCGCCACCCCATCTAGCGTCGTTTGTAGATGTTGTGAACATCTGACAGGCATGTTTCGATGACTACTTGATAGTTTAGTGCGTCATGCATTACGGCTTAGAATTGAGGCTCCGAAACGTTTTGAACGTCACGGAACATATGAGATGTTCTAAGAGCTGAGATTGTGATCTCAGGCTCGTGCCCGAGTTGCGAGATATAGGATCTCCAACGAGATTCTTTGCCTGCAAGATGAAAGAGAATAGCTCAATCGTTGAGCATGTGCTCAGACTGTCTGGGTACTACAATCGCTTGAATCGAGTGGGAGTTGATCTTCCAGATAAGATAGTGATTGATGTAGTTCTCCAAGTCACTGTTACTGAGCTACTAGAACTTGGTGATTAACTATAAAATGCCAGGGAAAGAAATGTTGATCCCTGAGCTGTTCGCGATGTTTGACACCGCGAAGGTAGAAATCAAGAAGGAGCGTCAAGTGTTGATGGTTAATCAAACCACTAGTTTCGAGAAGGGCAAGAGCAAGGAGGGAAACTTCATGGATAGCAAGTCAGTTGCTGCTCCAGTGAAGCAACCCAAAGTTGAACTCAAACCCGAGACTAAGTGCTTCTGTTATGTGGTGAGCGGTCGCTGAAGCGGAACAACCCTAGATACTTGGTAGATAAGAAGGATGGCAACATTGATAGTAGTATATTTGATATACGAGTTATTAATGTGTACTTTGCTAGTACTCTTAGTAGCACCTGGGTATTGGATACCGGTTCGGTTGCTAAATGTTAGTAACTCGAAATAAAAGCTATAGAATAAACGGAGAACTAGCTAAGGGTGAGGTGACGATATGTGTTGGAAATGTTTCCAAGGTTGATGTGATCAACATCGCACGCTCTCTCTACCTTCAGGATTAGTGACGAACCTAAATAAATGTTATTTGGTGTTTTGCGTTGAGCATGAACATGATTAGATCATGTTTATTGCAATACGGTTATTCATTTAAGTTAGAGAATAATGGTTATTCTGTTTACATGAATAATACCTTCAATGGTCATGCACCCAGTGAGAATGGTTTGTTGAAATCTTGATCGTAGTATTACACACGTTCATAACATTGATGTCAAAAGACACAAAGTTAATAATGATAGTACCACATACTTGTGGCACTGCCGCTAAATGTCATATTGGTATAAAGCGCATGTAGAAACTCCATGCTGATGGATATTTGGACTCATTCGATTTCGAATCGGTTGAGACATGCGAACCATGCCTCTTGGGCAAGATGACTAAAGGACCCCGTTGGATGGAGCGGGCAAGTGATTCATTGGAAATGATACATGTTGATGTATGCAATCTAGTGAGTCTTGTAGCGTGCAGTGGATATCGTTATTTTCTTACCTTCACTGATGATTTGAGTAGATATAGTGTATATTTACTTAATGAAACACAAGTCTGAATCGTTTGAAAGGTTCAAGCAAATTCAGAGTGAAGTTTAAAGATCATCGTGACAAGAAGATAAAAATGACTGCGATATGATCGTGGAGGTGAATATCTGAGTCACGAGTTTGGCATACAACTTAAGACAATGTGAAAGTTGTTTCACAACTAAACGCCACCTGGAACACCATAGTGTGATGGTGTGTCCGAACATCATAGTTATGCTCTATTGGACATGGTGCGTAATATGATGTCTCTTGTCGTTTTACTACTATAATTTTGGGGTTATGCATTAGAGACAACTACATTCACTTTAAATAGGGCATCATCTAAATCCGTTGAGATGACACCGTGTGAATTATGGTTTGATAGAAACCTAAGCTGTCATTTCTTAATATTTGGGGCTGTGACACTTGTGTGGAAAATGTTTTCACCTAATGAGGTTGAACCCAAGGCGGACAAATGCATCTTCAGAGAATACCCTAAGATCAGTTGGGTGAACCTTCAATCTCAGATCCTAGTGCAAAGTGTTTGTTTCTTAAACGGATCCTTTCTCGAGGAAATGTTTCTCTCGAAAGAATTGAGTGGGAGGAAGATAGAACTTGATGAGGTTGTTAAACCTTTGTTCAACCAGAGAGTAGCGCAGCGCAGAAAGATGTTTCTGTGAAGCCTACGTTAGTTGAAGAGGAAGTTAATGATGATGATCATGAAGCTTCAGGATCAAGTTACTATCGAACTTCGTAGGTCGACAAGGATGTGTACTGCTTTTAAGTGGTACGACAACTCTGTCTTGGAGATCATGTTGTTGGACAACGATGAACCTACGAGCTATGGAGAAGCGATGATGGGCCCGGATTCCGAAAAATGGTTAGAGGCCATGAAATCCGAGATAGGATCCATGTATGAAAACCAAGTGTAGACTTTGGTAGACTTGCTCGTTGGACGGCAGGTCGTTGAGTACAAATGGATCTTTAAAATGAAGACAGACACTGATGGTGAATGTCACTATTTGTAAAGCTCGACTTGTTGCAAAGATGTTTGTGACAAGTTCAAGGAGTTGACTACCATGAGACTTTCTCACTCGTAGTGGTGCTAAAGTCTGTTGGGATTATGTTAGCAGTTGCTATGTTTTCAATTATGAAATCTGGCAGATGGATGTCAAAACATGGTTTCCTTAACGGTTTACTTGAGGAAAGGTTGTATGTGATACAACCAGAAGGTTTTGTCAGGCCTAAGGATGCTAAAAGGTGTGCAAGCTTCGGTGATCCTTCCATGGACTAAAGCAAGCATCTCGGAGTTGGAATATACGCTTTGATGAGGTGATCAAAGTATTGATGTTTATACGAAGTTTACGAGAAACTTGTATTTGCAATAAAGTGAGTGGGAGCACTATAGAATTTCTGATAAGTATATGTGGATGACATATTGTTGATCAGAAATAATGTGGAGTTTCTGGAAAGCATAAAACGGTCATTTGGAAAGTGATTTTCAAAGGAAGACCTGGATAAAGCTACCTAATTGTTGAGCATCAAAATCTATAGAGATAGATCAAGATGCTTGATGAGACTTTCAATGAGTGTATACCTTGACAAGATTTTGAAAGCGTTCAAAATGGATCAGCCAGAGAAATAGTTCTCGTCTGATTTGTAAGGTGTGAAGTTGAGTGAGACTCAAAGCTCGACAACGGCAGAAGAAAGAGAAAGGACGAACGTCGTCCCCTATGCCTTAGCCATAGGCTCTATATTATGCCATGCTGTGTACCGCACCTATGTGTGCCTTGCCATGAGTCTGTCAAGGGTACAAGAGTGGTCCAGGAGTGGATCACTGGACAGCGGTCGGAATTATCCTTAGTAACCAGAGGACTAAGGAAATGTTTCTTGATTATGGAGGTGATAAAGAGTTCGTCGTAAAGAGTTACGTCGATGCAAGCTTTAACACCTATCCGGATGACTAGTAGTAGCAATCTGGATACGTATAGTGGAGCAGCCATATGGAAATAGTACCAAGTGGAGTGTGGTAGCAGTGTTTACGGTTTGACATAGAGATTTGCAAAGTACACACGGATCTGAATATCGCAGACCCGTTGACTATAAGACCTCTCTCACATGCAAAGCATGATCGAGCCCCAAAACTCATTGGGTGTTAGATTCATAACAATGCGAATCACATGGTGATGTGAACGATATTATTGACTCTAGTGCAAGTGGGAGACTGTTGGAAATATGCCCTAGAGGCAATAATAAATTAGTTATTATCATATTTCCTTGTTCATGATAATCTTTTATTATCCATGCTATAATTGTATTGATCGGAGACTTAAATGCATGTGTGGATACATAGACAAAACCATGTCCCTAGTATGCCTCTAATGGACTAGCTCGTTGATCAAAGGATGGTTAAGGTTTCCTAGCCATGGACATGAGATGTCATTTGATAACGGGATCACATCATTAGGAGAATGATGTGATGGATAAGACCCAAACTACAAACATAGCATATGATCGTGTCAGTTTATTGCTACTGTTTTCTGCATGTCAAGTATATGTTCCTATGACCATGAGATCATGCAACTCACGGATATCGGAGGAGTGCCTTGTGTGTATCAAACGTCGCAACGTAACTGGGTGACTATAAAGGTGCTCTACAGGTATCTCCGATGGTGTTTGTTGAGTTGGCATGGATCGAGACTAGGATTTGTTACTCCGTGTGACGGAGAGGTATCTCAGGGCCCACTCGGTAATACAACATCACAACAAGCCTTGCAAGCAATGTGGCTAAGTGTTAGTCATGGGATCTTGTATTACGGAACGAGTAAAGAGACTTGCCAGTAACGAGGTTGAATTAGATATGGAGATACTGACGATCGAATCTCGGGCAAGTAACATACCGAAGAACAAAGGGAACGTTTTACGGGATTAACTGAATCCTTGACATAGAGGTTCGACCAATAAAGATCTTCGTAGAATATGTAGGAACCAATGTGGACGTCCAGGTCCCGCCATTGGTTATTGACCGTAGAGGTGTCTCGGTCATGTCTACATAGTTCTCGAACCCGCAGGGTCTGCACACTTAAGGTTCGGTGACGTTTCGGTAGTGTAGAGTTATGTATGGTGGTGACCGAAGGTTGTTCGGAGTCCCGGATGAGATCCCGGACGTCACGAGGAGCTCCGGAATGGTCCGGAGGTAAAGATTCATATATAGGAAGTCCCAGTTTGGTTTCCGGAAAAGTTTCGGGCTCATCGGTAGTGTACCGGGAGTATCGGTAGTGTACCGGGAGTGTCGGTAGTGTACCGGGGGACCTCCGGGAGGGGTATTTCGACCCCAAGAGGTCCATGGGCTGTGGGAGAATAATAACCAGCCCTTAGTGGGCTGGGAAAACAGCCACAAAGGCCCATGGCGCAGGAGAGAAAGTCCTAAAGCAAAAGGTGGAAAATCAGCCAATAGGAGGCAATCCTACTCCAACTAGGATTGGAGGTGAAGTAGGATTGCTCCCACCTCCTATTTCGGCCGACCCAAAGGCCTTGGCTGCCTCTCCTCTCCTCTCCTCCTATATATACTAGTGGATTGGGTGGTTTTTGGACAGAATTTCCGGCCACGTGCTACCCGTTTCACCGGTGCACAGTTTCTCCTCTAGATCGGTTTTCCGCAGCGCTTAGGCGAAGCCCTGCCGGAATCACTCCACCACCATCACCGGAGCGCCGTCACGCTGCCGGTGAACTCTCTCTCCTATCCACCTCCTCTCGCTGGATCGAGACGGTGGAGATCGTCATCAAGCTGCACGTGTGCTGAACGCGGAGGTGTCGTCCGTTCGGCGCTAGATCAGAAGGACCGTGATCGAGATCGCGAGACAGTTCGTGATGAGATCGCGGAACGGATCGTGATGAGTTCGCGGGACAGATCGTGATCAAGATCGTGAGACGGATCGTGATGAGATCGCTGGACGGATCGTGATGAGTTCACGGGACGGATCGTGATTGGATCGCGGGACGGATCGTGATGAGATCGCGGGACGCTCGGCGATTTGGATCGCGAAGATGTTCGACTACACCAACCGCGTTTCTTAACGCTTCCCGCTTAGCGATCTACAAGGGTATGTAGATCCACTCTCCCTCTCGTAGATGCTCATCACCATGGATAGGTTTGCGTGTGCGTAGGAAAATTTTTGTTTCCCATGTGACGTTCCCCAACAGGTGTTGCAGGACCGAGCTCGTCTCCCGCTCGGGGCTGCAGGACGGGTTGATGGATGCCAGCGTTGGCCGGCCATCAGGTCTCAGAAATGGGGGTATCCCAGGGGTTCGAAAGGTGGGTCCTTTTCGCCCGTCTCTTTGATTGGGCTGCGGCACGTCTTGGGTGACGTGGTGTCAAGGTCTGGGATGCCGGGGCAGTGGCTCTGGTGGTGGTAGCGCGGTAACCGGGGTGTGGCATTCGGGGCGGTGATTGGTGTCCGGGGTGAAAACCTGCTCTATCTTCGGATGGACCGGCGGCGGCGAAGCTCGTTCCCTTCTTGAAGGCGTCGTCGCGGCTCTCACTGCCCGTCGTGCGGCTCCGGGGAAAACTCTGATCCTTGGATCCGACGGTGGCGGCGCTCCGGTGTCGTTTCCTTCCTAAAGGCACCGTAGTGGAGCTCAGGGTTCGTCGCATGCGGCTTTATCTCTTCGCGGTGGCATTCCCGATTGAGTGCTTCAAGTGATATTGCTGCGATCAGCACCGATGTATCATGCCTTGGGTGTGTGTGTTGTGTTGGCGTGCGTTTGTATCGGCTTGTTGTGGATCATTGCTTTATATATAAAGCGGGGCAAAAGCCTTTTTCGGTAACTTTCAACAAATTAGGACTGGGAGGAGGAGGATTTTCAGACCATCAAGTTGCCCAAGAGTATTTTGGATTGCAACTATTAGCAAATGCGATAATTTCTACTGTATATTTTTACATATTTCACTGGTCGTCTATGTCCAACATTTGCAACAACTATTGTTACATGTAGACTCTCATGTGGATGTTACTAACTTGGTGTATGGAGATGGGTCATATGTGGTCTTCTCATGTGGGTGTTTCTATATTTTGCATTGGATGTATAAGAACATTTTCTTTGTGTCTTTGTCATCATTAACCCATTTAAGACTTGCGTTTAGGTTATTGTGGTACAACCTAAATTCATCCTTTTATTTTTAGGTACGTGAGATAGCTATCCTTTTATCGGCCCCTGTTATCGACTAACAAATATATTGCTTCTCCATATTCTGTGTTTGAATGGAAAGAGGCTACAGTGGCTAACCTTATCTTGTTATAGGTTCATTTTTACATATTTCATATGAAAATATAATCATTTTACGTTACTATGACCATTTTTAGATACATGTAGTCACACATATTCAATATACATCTTTAGTTTGCATTCAAAAGCGAAATATATAGGTCCTGAATCGCTCCTGAACAACTGCCCCTTAGAGGCTCGCGAGCCGGAGACACCGAGCCGGAGCTAAGGTCGAGCAAGGTGCTACTGTCGGCTCATCACAGCTCCCGACCTAGCTCACCTGGGTTCACCAAAGTCCGGCACAGCTCGGCTTGTGTCCGGCCATGGCAAAGGATATGACCGCCAGCAAATGGAATTTGCATCCAGCTGATGCTGCATTTGTGACCTTGCAAAAAACAAATATACATTTGAGACATTTTGGTTGGCCGAAAATTGTCAGGCGAAGGCGCCGTGAAGCGGAAGGTGCTCAGACGTCTGACGTCTCAATCGCCGAAGAAACATATAGCATAGGACGCTGACTCGCGCGTCTGAAACGATCCGATAATGCGAGAGGAGCCATACGAAGAAGCAGACGTGTGAGGGTTGCCAAAGAAGTTTTTGCCCCGGCGCACATAGCTTGGTGTGAGGGGTGTCGTTGAGGAGAGCATGCGTTGAAGATAGGCTGCCAGCTAAACTACAAGCTTAATAACTACCTAGCTCTCACCGTATGGAGAGCTAGGTACACCTCATCTAGATATTCGGTGATACCTTATCTAGTGACTGGTAGGTACGCTCCATGTACTTCATCTTCACAGCTCACAAGAGATACTCAGCTTCTTTCTTGCTGGTACGGACATGTGACCACTGGCTAGTAGGTTCACTGAATATCGTCTCACGTGCATGATTGCTTGGTATTTTGTCTCGTGATAGTGATTCTTCTGGTGGCATGCATAAAGTAGATCTTCGTTCCTGCCGACATGTAGAGGTCAACAGTATTGTTTTCATAACCCGCAAACAAACAAAAAAACAATTTTGTTTTCATCTGAAACAAGTTGACGGAGAGGCGCTCTGCGAAGATGGTTGTTGTACAAGCAGTCTACCAATCATCCTCTCCGAATACAATGCATTTTCTGTAGACAATAAACTGGACCTAGCAGAGAGTACAGCGCATTTCTATGATTACCAGTGCATAGGAGTACACTAATTGCTACTCCCTCCCTTCACAAATATAAGATTTTCTGGCTTTTTTAATGAATAGATGTATATAGACATGTTTTAGTTTTAGTTAAAGTTGCTCCCAGTTCAAACAAAAAAATCTACCAGTTCCTACCTATTACAGGTCATAGTGGCGGCGTATCCAAACCAATGGCCCAAGATGCTCCACAAGTAGACACTTCACATGATTTTCTTAAAAGAAATCTAATTTTTCGTATGCTATACAGGCTATGGCAAAATTCCAAGGTTCATGTATCACCCTGTCCGCCCTCTAGCTACGCTACTGGCTCGTAGCTCCGTTTTCTCACACATAACTTCTACCTTATCTAGTGGCATGTACTAATCCATATCCTCAGCCCACAAGAGAAATTGCAGCTTCTTTCTAACTAGCTAGTACTCGAAAATCCATTTCTGAGCTCGGACTCAGCTGCACCCCTGCTAAGTAAAAAAATCAACATAAATACTAAGAAAATTCAAAAAATTCTAATTTGTTTTTGGGTGGTACATAATTTCATGCGTGAGGTTTGCTCCAATTTTTATATCATTTGAACATTTGAGCAGCTCTCGGTAAAAAAGACAAATTCGGGGTCTCTAAAAAAGTTTACTGTTCATGCATTGTTATGACTCGATTTGTTTTATTTTATTTTGTTGCTGAGAGCTCCTCAGATGCTCAACTGATACAAAGATTGGAGCAAACCTCATGCATGAAATTATCTTACACCCAAAAAAAAATTTGGAATTTTTTGAATTTTTTTTAGTATTTGTTTTTTTTTTTACTGAACGGGTGCAGATGAGCCTGGGGACCAAAACGCCTCACTCGTTAGTACTTTGCTATATGGTAGACTGCACTTGTACTCCTGCAGTAAGTTCACCAAATATCATCCAGCCAACATGTTGCTTCATATTTTGTCTTGCTTGTGATACTTTGGTGGCATCAAATAGTTTCTCATTCTTGCCGACATGTACAAATCAACATAATTAATTTCATCATGGACAAGTTGACAGAGAGGCGCTCGACGAAGATGTCAATCGTATGTGCAGTCTACCAATCATCCCGTGATAGTACAGTGCATTCATGCGTCTTACGTTGTAGACAATAATCTGGAGCAGAGTACAGTCCATTTCTATGATTAGCACTGTGCTTCCTCCATTTCAAAATATAATATGTTACAATTACTTTAAAATTATGTTGCAATGAACAAGTCCTTGATGACATTTACCTTATGTTGTTTGGTAGTCTCGTTCGATTGGTACAAAACAGACCATTCAGTATGAATGGTTAGCTATACCAAAAATAATGAACAATAGAAACAATGAACAATATGTTTCTAAATCCTTATTCTTTTTGAAACGGAGGCAAAAGACTTGCCTCGTATATATTAATTAAGAGGAAAGAAAGAGTTTTGGTTGTGTTACAAATACACCCCTTATTACAACAACTGATTACTCTCCCGACATGAGCACCCCGAGCTTCTTAGCTCCCGCCGTCACCCATAGCAATGTGTCCTTCTTGATGTTGCCTAAAAAGATCGTAGGCGGCATCCCTTTATTATTGAAAACCTGTGCATTTCTCTCGTTCCAGATCGACCATGAGATGAGCATGGTTAAAGATGTCATGGCTTTCCTTATTTCACGCCTAGCCAAATACCACATATTATTTGGTAATTAATGATGGCGCTTCCGCATTTTCCCACAATTTCTCTATAATCAGGTAGAATTTTTTGCCTTAAGAAAGGTCAACATATTCCACATATTATGCCGGTCACAATACATGTCTTCCGAGCCATACCGTTCCATGTCATCCACACTATCTAGATTGGTGTTGTTTCTTTTGACGTCCCCATAATAATATCTTCCTAGGATTTTCTTTTCATGTCCCTCTCTTTCTCTGTGTGCACCGGAACTATAACCGCACATGATCACTGGAACTATGGTAGCTGACCACAAGCAATAATGGAGTAGAAGTTTGAATTGAGTAGAAGTTGCCAGCTTGAGTCCATGCCACCCACGCATTTCAGTCGACAGAAGACAACAAAAACCGTTTGAATTGGGAGGCATGCGGACCTTGTAGCCACGGACTAATAGTACTGAACCACTTGCAACACATGGGTACAAACAGACACACTATAAGATAACATGCACCACCCAAGCAGTTTTTCCCAAGAGCACATGCGAATCACTTGCACCCCCAAAAGAAGGTTTTGTCAAGAGCCAATCACTTGCACCCCAAAAGGCTTTCTTGCTGCCACAGTTGAATCCATGGCGAAATGCGGGCTACTGCTGCTGTTCTTGGCGTTCCTCTTGCCGGCGGCACTTGCAACACCGTGCCACCCCGACGACCTCCGCGCGCTACGGGGCTTCTCCGGGAACCTCAGCGGTGGGGCTGTCCTCCTCCGTGCTGCGTGGTCCGGTGCCTCGTGCTGCGGCTGGGGAGGTGTTGGATGCAACGGTGCTAGCGGCCGCGTCACGTCCCTGCAGCTCCCTGGACACGGCCTTGTTGGGGCCATCCCAGGAGCTTCCTTGGCAGGCCTCACATGGTTGGAGGAGCTCAACCTTGCTAACAACAGACTGGTTGGCACCATCCCGTGGTTGATTGGCGAGCTTGATCACCTTTGCTACTTGGATCTTTCGGATAATTCATTGGTTGGCGAGGTACCCAAGAGTTTGATACGGCTCAAGGGCCTCGTCATCGCTGGTCGTTCATCAGGTATGATTTTTACTAACATGCCATTGTATCTGAAGCGTAACAGAAGAATGCTCGACGAACAACCAAATACAATATCTGGCAGCAACAACACTGTCAGATCTGGGAGCACCAATGTTGTTTCTGGGAACGACAACACTGTCATCTCCGGGAACAATAACAATGTGGCTGGGAGCAACAACACTATCGTAACCGGGAGCGACAATACCGTAACCGGTAGCAACCATGTCGTATCTGGGGACAAACATATTGTAACTGACAACAACAATGTCGTATCCGGGAATGACAATAATGTATCTGGAAGTTTCCATACCGTATCCGGCAGCCACAATACTGTATCTGGGACCAACAACACTGTATCTGGGAGCAACCATGTCGTATCAGGGAGCAACAAAGTCGTAGGAGATGCATGATTTGTAAGTGGAGTGTCCATCTTCCGTGATGGAGCTCACGTCATTGTCCAAGTTCAGTGTAGCTCACAATCACTTGGTGGGGCCAGTCGTGTTATGTAACTTCATGAATATATATAAGAACATATTCCTACTTTAAATAATATTTTCCTAAAAATATCTTATATACATGCTGATCTGAATATCAACGGGGGCTTGCAGCTGATGTAGACCACGCCTGGTTCTTCTGAGCAAATTTGCATCGTGACGTCTAGATGGGGTGAATATTACATCTCTTGTATTCTCTGTGACGTGTGATGTGTTCTTAGGCTGATTGGGCTGTGTATCACATGGTGAATTATAAGTGTTTAATGTCAGCTAGCTACAGAATTCTCTTGTGCAAGTATCAATGTTACATGCATATGCATCAATGTCGAATGTTTGGATGAAGGAGATGCAAAAAAAAGAGCAGATATCAGTCTATTTGTCCCCAACATGAACTCGAATACATGAGCACTTTACTTTAGTTACCGTAGTGGCAAATAAATATGAACCGTCCGTCTGACTTCATCTAATGAACCAGATCATTCGATGCGAGTATAGTATAGTGCAACGAGCAAAAGTACTTTTTCGGCCAAGGGGGGGAATTCCCGTGAAACCAAGAGCTTCATTGCGAACGGGTCAAGAAAATGAGCTTTGACTACCGATCACCAAGAACATATATAGGGTAGAGTGGGATGCCGACTCGACCATCAATGTGCTTGAGAAGCAAATTGTTTGATTCGTGTGGAAGCTTTTGACGCGGTACCTAAATGGTCGCCAAGTGTTTTTCCTGGGCGCACACAACTTGATATCAGGAGCATCGTTTAGGAGAGAGTTCGTTGATCGGAGGCTGCTAGCTAGACAAAAAGCTAATTAGCTAGCTTTACATCATGTGGACGCCTCACAACATTGTGTTCTTTGTTGCAGGGAAGTAGTTATGCTCTCTTGGAACTGACTTAATTACATTTTTGACAATTTAAAGGGGAAGCACTGGTGGTTCCTATTACAGCTAGTATATAGCTTGGTTTACTTTTCTCACACCTAACTTACCTTATCTAGTGATCAATAAACCTCATGCACTTCATCTCCACAGATCACAAGAGAAATTGCAGCTTCGATCCTTCGAACTTGTAGTGACATATAAACACTAACTGGTAGCTTCACTAAATACTTCCAACGTACATGGTTGCTTGGTATTTTGGAAAGTTGTGATTGTACTACCATACCACTACACCATCTACCGTTGCCGTCTATTTTTTCATTAAAGTTTGTGCTGGCAATTTCTCTTTCTGTTTCTCTCAATTAAAGAAGATTTGAATTAAAAACTACATAGATCAACACCACAAAAGTACTGCCATGTGCAGAAATATTTTCATATTTTTTGGCGCGACAATTTTTTGGAAAATGGTACAACTCATTTGAAATTTGAAATTTGACAAATTTATGTTTCATCTAAAAATGGAAACATTTTATACAAACAGTGGCATTGGTATATAGTTTACCTGCGAAGTTTGAAGGTCAAATTTTCTCTTATTTCAAAGAAACAAAAAAGGAAAATTTTATACAAGGATACCACGAATCTTAATGCAAACTGAATTTTATAGATAGAAGGTGTAGCTTTATGAGGGTATGAAAAAGCAGCACTCTCCTTTTTTTTCTCGACGAACAGGGACTCGTTTTCTCCCCACATAACAAATTGAGTTTGAAAATGCAGCCAAACACTAGTGAAAGAAAAATCTATAGTATAGCACTCTTTCAGATAGAGGCATACAACCTCACAGGGAGTCCAGACAAAACAACAACACGCCACAAAACCATCCGAGGAGATCTCACAGCTGGATAACATGGATTGCATCAGTGGCTTCAGAATTCTTCAGCAAGAAATTCAGTATTGCTCTCCCGCCGTATGTTGCATCTCCAGTTAGTGTCTTCCAAGAGGGGAAGCTATCCAAGCTATTGCATCTCAGCCTGGCTCCAGCTGCAAGGGTGACCCAACAACAAGCTCTTGAACTGATCTAGACCCCACCACACACGCACACGCACATGCACACGCACACGCACACGCACCACGCACACGCACACGCACACGCACACACCTCTTTGAAATGAACTTTCAACTTTATCATATCTTAAGACCAGTGAATACATTACAAAGGTTTAGCTAGACTCTCCCTTCTAAGATTATCACATGACAAGGCCATATTCTGGCACATCAGCCAATGAAAAATTCACCATGGGCAAGAAAATAGGCCCCCGCGTCTAAATTACATACAAAGATCAAGAAGAATAAATCCCTTCAAATTTGTATTCCCAAATTAAGAAATTGTCTTGTTCAGAGAAAATAATGGTTCTAGCAATATTTCCCAAGTCATGCTATCGACTAGTCATTTTTAGAAAATCCTATGCAAGGCAAATTTCAGGTGATTACAATCCCATGTTTGAGCAATAGTTTTGTTTTTCTCTTGAACCACACAATACACATCGCAAAACTGGATTGCTAATGATGAGTTGTGAGACCAAATGTCCTCAGATAGTAATGTATGCACCATTATCAACATGTCATTTATAACCAAATTAAGTTGCATGGATGTAGCCCATATCATCCATTTCCAAAATTGGGAAGGATGGGCTTCATAACAAACAAAATATTAGGATTCATAATGTTGTACTTAGCATCAATAACCTTATTCCATAAGATGCTACCCTCATTAATATATCTCATGGCCCAAGAGGCCACTAGGCAAATATTAAGGGCATGTACCTAGGGCTCCCTAGTCACTAAACTCATTTTTATACAAACTGATGGACAATTGGATAAATGTATCTTATTATTACCTTCAACATCGTTACACAAGCAATTAGCCATTTCAGAGTTCACAATCTCAAAGGCCTATTTGGGAATTTTAGAAAAGTAGAGCGTGTAAATTAGAAATTTGGTTAGGCAATACTTAACTAGAACTATTCCGGCCGCATGAGATAAGATTTTACCTCTCAAAGTTTAGGCAAGACATAACCAAACTATTTCGGCCTATTTGTGAGCATTCTAGTGAAAAATCTTAAAGCTACAATTCTGAAGACTTGCAGGTGTTAGAGTAGTCATTATGGTACACTAGTAGAAATCTTACCCTAAGTCGGTTTCTAACCTTACCCCAAGTCGGTTTGTACCCTCTTATATACGACTTCTAGTCCAAGTCAGTTTGTAACCTTACCCCAAGTCGGTTTGTGCCCTCTTATATACTCTTGTATGTCACACCAAATCAATCAATAAGCAATAGTTTTATTCATCTATCATGGTATCAGATACCGGTCCTGGGGTTTAGGGTATGGCGCCGCCGAAACCGCCGCCGCCATCCGGCTACTTCAAGCGCCGGGTCGCGCTCATTGTCAAGGCTGCCACCGCCGCGGACGCCTCTCTCTCGGCCCTCTCCATCGCTCCACAAAACTCCCCTACACCCCTCCTCGGCGCACCAATGTCCCTCGCTGACACCATCTCCGACGTCAGACCCTTTATCCCCATAGTTCTTGATCTCGCCACCCACAACTATTATCATTGGAGACATCTCTTTGATCTCCACCTCGGCCGCTGTAACCTACGCTCGCACGTCGCTGCCGACTGTCTGCCCCACCCCAATGATCCGCAATGGTTAAAAGACGATCTCGCGATTGTCCAGTGGTTCTACACCCACATCACCATCGAGATCTTCAACATGCTCGATCACGACGGCGCCACCGCTGCCAACATCTGGCACTCCCTCCGCCAGCTCTTCCAAAGCAACACCGACGCTCGGAAAAACGCCCTCCACACCAAGCTTCGCAATATAGTGCAAGGAGACGCCTCGGTGAACTTGTTCTGCCAACGTGTTAAGGCCATCGGTGATGAGCTTCGCGAACTCGGCGACACAGTCAGCGACTCCTATCTTATCAACATCATCGTCGTTGGACTCAGCAAGCCTCATTCATCCCGATGATCCGGCCGTCGCCTACCTTTGCTGAAGTTCGCTCCCTGCTCCAGCTCGCGGCGGAAACACGAGCTCACAAGGACTCTCGCCCCAAGGTCTTCCATGTCGTGGCTCGCCCTCCTCCGCCGTCTACACCAGCGTCGCCCATGCAGGCACCTGCTACTGTTCCGCCCATGGCGTCCGCTCAACCGCCACCAGGTTGTTGCCCCAGTCCGAACTACAGACGCAAAAAACCCATCTACAGGCCATCGACGACTCGCTCGACGCCTCCTCCGACACCGCCACCACTGAGCTCTGCCCCGCCTGCCAGTGCTCCATATGCAGATACGTGGCGTCCTCCGCATGATCCTTGGACGGGGCTTGTTCAGGCGTGGCCCATGCCATGGTCGGCTCCGTCCTCGCTCGGTGCTACGCCGGCCTACACAGGTGCCTAGCAGCCTGGCCTTCACCCGCCCACCGGCGCTCCTAGGTTTCTCAACCCCAGACAGCCGGCCAATGCATATCACGCGGCTCCGACGTATGCTCCTTATGGTCCTCCGTCGGCCTACTCCACCGATGTCACTGCTTACTACACACCCCATCCAGCCCTACTGTCGGCACCATCACATCAGTCGGCGCTGCTACCGACGCCATCCTCACCTGCGACGCCGAGCTGTGATCAAGCTGCTTTTCTCCAGGCCATGAATAATTTTGCCACGCAAGAAAACTCAGGTACGGATTGGATCTTTGATTCAGGAGCTTCTAGTCATATGTCTGCATCAAGTAATTGGTTATCATCTTGCACTACCTCTCCTTTCCCTTCCATTACTCTCGGTGATGGATCATCTATTCCCATATATTGTGTTGGTCAGGCTCAACTTCCTTCTTCCACAAAACCCCTTCTCCTTCGCGATATTTTATTTGCACCCGCTCTCATCAAAAACCTAATTTATGTTCGCCAATATACTTGCGACATTCTAGTTTTTGTCGAATTTGACCCTTTTTGTTTATCTATGAAGGATTACTTGACCAAGGCCGAGATCACTCGCTTCAATAGCTCTGGTGATCTATACTCTCTTAATGGAGTCCCTGCATCCGCCCCTCCTACATCCATGCTGGCCTCCGTCGATCTCTGGCATCGTCGCTTGGGCCATCCCAAACCTGTTGTTTTAGCTTCTATGCTTAGTGAATTTACCATACCTTGTAATAGGGATTCACATAATTCAGTGTTTTGCGAGTCGTGTCAATTAGGCAAACATGTGCATCTTCCCTTTAATTCATCTAGCTCTTGTAGCACTTATCCCTTTGAGTTACTATATTGTGATTTATGGACCTCTCCCATTGCAAGTGTTTCGGGTTTTAAATAGTATCTTGTCATACTAGATGATTACACCCACTTTGTACGGACCTTTCCTCTACGCAACAAATCTAAGGTGCATTCTCCCTTTCTTAATTTCCAACACTATGTGTCTGTCCACTTCTTCCTACCCATTTGTTTTATCCAATGTGACAACGGTTGTGATTTTGATAACATTAACAACCGAACATTCTTCCTACAACATGGCATTCTTCTTAGATTCTCATGCCCCTACACCTCCTCGGTAAAGCCGAGCGTTCTCTTCGCACACTCAATGATATTGTTCGCACCCTTCTCATTCAATCTTCTATGCCCCCAAGTTTTGGGCTGAAGCACTGCACATGGCCACCTTCCTTCTCAATATTTGACCCATCAAAACTAAACCCAACATCACTCCCTGTTATTCTCTCTTTCTTTCCGACCCCAACTATTCTGTGGTTCGTGTTTTCGAATGTCTTTGTTTTCCCAATACATACGCCACTTCCGCAAATAAATTGTCACCACGATCTATCACATGTGCTTTTCTTGGCTTCTCTGACGAACACAAAGGCTATCGTTGTCTCGACCTTTACACAGGACACGTTCACGTCTCTCGTCATGTTACATTAGCCGAGCACATTTTCCCTTTCTCTCAACACACCACCACACCATCCGATCTACCTACCTCCTCACCCATCCCCTCTCCTCGTCCTTTCCAACTCTACACTCCCGTACCTGTACCCACTCATATTGTCTCCAATGCACCAACACCCCTCAACCCCAACACCACCTCTCCACCACCACCAGCCACATCCGATAACAACCCTCCCCACCCCCCTCCCGAGCCAACACCACCATCCCCAACCCCTTCTTCCTCCCCTACAACCCCGACCCCTACTCCTACCCCAGCGCCAAACACCGCTCACTCTTCCGACTCTACCGCTGTGCCGGACTCACCAGTTCCCACCATACCCCCTCGTGATGTTCCTACAACAGCCCCGATCAATGATCACAGCATGCGTACTCAGGCCAAATCAGGGTTTCATCAACCCAAAGACTGCCTCAACCTTCATGCTGTCGTATCTCTCTCTTCCCTCCCAAAGAATTACAAAACTGCTCTCCTTGATCCCAATTGGGCTGCTGCTATGCAAGAAGAATATAATGCTTTACTCGAAAACAACACATGGCAGCTTGTTCCCCGTCCTTCCAACACAAACATTGTCTCTGGAAAATGGATTTTTCGTCAAATGTTTCACTCCGATGGAAGCCTCTCACGCTATCAAGCCCGATGGGTATGTTGTGGTTATTCTCAACAACAAGGTATTGATTACGACGAAACCTTTTCTCCTATTGGTAAACCTAGTACCATTCATACCGTTCTTAGTGTTGTTGTCTCCTCTTCCTGGCCTATTCACCAACTTGATGTTAAAAATGCTTTCCTCCATGGTTCTCTTGACGAAACTGTCTACTATCAGCAACATCTTGGTTTGAAAATCCTTCCTATCCTAATCAAGTATGTCTTCTTCACAAATCTCTCTACGGTCTCAAACAAGCGCCGCGAGCTTGGTTTCAATGCTTCTCCTCCTTCATCCAAACAATAGGCTTCACTCCATCACTCTCCGACACCTCCCGCTTTGTGTATCATCAAAATTCAGAAACTGCCTACCTCCTTCTCTATGTAGATGATATCATTATCACAGCATCCTCTCAAAGATTTTTAGATCATATTGTCTCTCTTCTTAGATCTGAGTTCTCTATGACTGACCTAGGCATTCTTCATCATTTTTAGGCATCGTTGTTGTTCGTGATTCCTCCAGCCTATTTCTTTCCCAACATCACTATATTCTTGATCTTCTTAGTCGTGCGGGTATGCTTGACTGTCAATCATCTCGCACTCCTGTCGATCCTAGTTTCAAACTTTCGGCTGCCGGTGAACCCTTTTCGGATCCTACTCTCTATCGTAGCTTAGCAGGTGCTCTCCAATATCTCACTATTACTCGACTGAAATATCTTTTGTTGTTCAACAAGCATGTCTCTATATGCATGATCCACGGGTTCCTCACTATAATCATGTTAAGCGCATTCTTCGGTATTTAAAGGGAACTCTCAATCATGGTCTCCACATAAATAATTCTTCTCCAAACTCTCTTACCGCATACTCTGATGCAGATTGGGTTGGTTGTCCTGACACTCGAAGGTCCACTTCCGGATTTTGTGTTTTTCTTGGTAACAATTTAATTTCTTGGTCCTCGAAAAGATAGGTTACGGTCTCACGCTCGTCAGCCGAGGCTGAGTATCATGTCGTGGCACATGCCGTTGCAGATACAATCTGAATTCGTCAGTTACTCTCCGAGCTACACAGGCCTATTGAGCAATCCACTATTGTCTACTGTGACAACATATCAGCAGTCTACATGACCGCCAATCCAGTTCAACACCGACGAACCAAGCATATTGAGATCGATATTCATTTTGTTAGTGAGAAGGTCACTCTTGGTCAGGTTCGGGTGCTTCATGTTCCCTCTATGGCTCAGTTTGCTGAAATTTTCACCAAGGGACTACCTACTAAGCCGTTTCAAGATATCTGTTTCAGTCTCAACGTCGTCGAGCCTGCGGTTGATACTGCGGGGGGATGTTAGAGTAGTCATTATGGTATATGACTTCTAGTCCAAGTCGGTTTGTAACCTTACCCCAAGTCGGTTTGTACCCTCTTATATACTCTTGTATGCCGCACCAAATCAATCAATAAGCAATAGTTTTATTCATCTATCAGCAGGCCTAAATTTCTTCAAGGTTCTAGCCCCGATTCTCCTTAGGGATCAAAGTTACCATAACAAAATCCATTCTAAATATATCCAACTTATATTCAAACCATCCATCTTTGATCAGATCAAAAAAAGTCCAACAAAGCCAAGATATCTATTCGAGTAAGAACAAAGAACAACTTCTCCTTTTTCACTCTTAGTAAATCTAGTTAGTTTCCAAGATAATGGCACCAACTGATGATCCCGTAAATATTTTGGCGTAAATAAATGATAATACACATAAACTTGAATTGCTTGCATACTTACGAGTTAGTCCGCATTTAACATTGCAGCTGCCTAATTCCAAAGAAGAAGGTGAAATTTCACCGAGGATGACGTCAAATTGAGAAGGGGATGATGATGAGAAAATCCCTGCCACTGTTACACCCGTATGCCCCACTGCTACACATGTTCTGATTCCAAAAAACAAGGATCATACATTAGAGCTCACACACACACCAATTAAATTATCAGGGCTTTCATTCCTAACAACTATTCATAATATTCATGAGAATATGATTATGATAAAATTCGATGTGTGTATATTTCTTAGGAATGAAGAGTCTAGCATTGATAAGAAGGACAAGCATTGTAGCGTGAACAAACAGGGAGACGAAGGGGTGTGTTTGAACTAAACAAAGAGTTTAAAGTAGAGACTTGAGGACTTCGAAGCTACCACAATGATGCATGAAGACATAGACAAAATATACAGGATCACACTTAATATTTTCGTACATAGCCCTCTATAGGTGCTACTTCACCATATTTTTGGGATAGTACCATGCAATTCCGAAGTACATGGCCATATTTAGTTTTTAGAATCCGCATTAATGGAGTTAATTGACTTAGGGTGGACTTTAGTCCCAATGGCAGGCCAAAATATCCCTCTGTCCTCCGTAAAGGCTTCCCTAGGACGCCATTTAGTCGTGGATTGGTTTACTTAAAGAGTTTAGCATAGCTTCAACTTCTTATACTTTGCTCGTGTCCAAAGACCAAACCAACTCTTACGGAGCCCCTACATTCATCAATACTTGATATATATTTTGCAATATCCAACTTGCAAATCATTGTTGTTGCTTGTTCTTCAACTGCTTGTAGCAATTAGACCTTCATTGTCAGGTTGACTGTGACCCGACGTGATCAATAACCTCTCATGACTGGTTTAGCGATTACTCAGGCGCAACGTCGTTACACGTTACAATCGTATCGCCAAACTCGACTCACTCAAATCTAAAGAGTATGTCACATTGAAAGATTGGAACAATCTTGTACCTACTAACTTTAATATGCAAGTTTTGTTGCATTTTGTTTTTGCTATTTATTCAAGCATACATAAATAAGCAGGATTTGTGTGAACATACGTAACATAGCATGTTTGCTGCTTGGATGCCAACCTCGATGGAGTTTCTAACTACAATCACAACCAATTACAGATGCTATGAAGTAGGTAATTATTGCAAAACGGGGTGACAAAGGCAGTCACGGATGTTTCAAACCTCACTTAGTAGGCGATTAACTCGACATCAAGTCCTTCCTAATAGCGGGCGCAAACGAACTCTGCTACCTCATGGTTATCCCTTCCTAGAAGAAAATGTCATATTCATATATGGATAAATGTAAAGTGATATTTTACAATAGTATTTCACATCATGTAAAAAAATTATGAGGCCCTCGGATCTTCACAATTTTCATATATGTACATAAACTCTACTAGTAGGCGATTTCATCTTTTATTTTTAGCAAAAGGCGGTTTCACTTATTCCCATCAACAACATGCGAGACTAAACCTCTGGGCTGGATGCTGGGCTACCAGCCCATGTAGAGGAGCTACCTGGCCTGGCGTCCCGAATAGGCCTAAATTTTTCTTCTCAAAAATATAAAAGAATAGGCCCTAAATTTGTTCAGATCGAGATTTTCCTTCCCTGACCTCCGCATCGAGCGCCGCCGGAAGAGGGCCGCCGCCTACCACCAGGTCGAGGGTTGTAAGGCAGGCCGGCGCCGCACCGCCGTGCTGCGAGCCGCCTACAGCGCCGAGATTGAGCGCCACAGCCGCGTCGGGAAGGCCGCCACAGCCGTGAGGAACCGAGGGGATGGAGCCCCCCGTGGCCAAGAAACCGACGGTGAGAATCGCCATGACCCTGTTGCCGTTCTTCTTCTTATCTACTGTCGGCAATTCGGTGGATGGCCTATTGCGTGTTAGTACTAGAGAAGAACCGATTGCAATCAAAACAGTTTAGTTCTTCATTGATGCTGAGGGCAATTACAGAAAGCAGGGATCAGCCCTTATTGGCAGAACCTATTCTTTTTTCTTTTTTCTTAAGGGATTTGGTGTAGTATACTTGTTTTGGCCGGCGTTGCGTTATCCGCCGCATTCTCCTCGACCCTCAACTAGGACGTCATCGAGTACTAGGCGCCCGTGGGTCTGGTGTATTGGAAGGGGATTGACACTAACTGGGAGTAGTGAGATTTTTGGGGTGCTCAGTCAAATGTGGTAGAAATTCGTGCTTTTGTGTGCCTTGGTATAACTTTGTGCTAGTATGGGTCTCGTGGTCGGTGCATATTCGTTGTTCTGGCCACTATATAGCTTGGTACTACTGTTTGTTTTTATGCTATAAAAAATGTGTTGATTCTCTGAATTTTGTTAATTGATAACAAAGTAACTCGATGTATATTTCTGTATGCAGCAGCCAGAGGAGGAAGATAGGTTGAGTGTACTCATGGATGATGTTTTACTGTCTATCTTGCGCAAAGTCGACATAAGCACCGCTGTAAGGACAAGTTCACTGTCAACTCGGTGGAGGCAGCTGCCCTGGCTGCTGCCTGAGCTCAGCATTGATGTCAGCCATTTCCTACCTGTTCCACGCCCAGACTCCATTGTGGCAAATGACATTCAGGAAGCTATGGTTGCTCTGACCAAAGCAGCCAAGTGTTTGCTTGCTAAACCTCGGAGAGAAACTACCATCACAAGACTGCAGCTTAAGCTCTACTTGATCAGCACTTTCTTGAACGACATTGGCCCACTATTAGGTGATGTTATTGACAGTGGTTTGCTGAAAGATTTGGACCTTTGCCTTCTTGATGATCTGAAACCTGGTGACTCTTCTGAGCTGCACATGCTACAGCTTGCCAAAGACATGTGTGGTTTCTTCAATGCCTACCCTAGTGTGTCCCGTTGCCTCACAAGACTTTCTCTGCACGGTGTTTGTTTTATCGAGTCGGATATGCACCATCTCCTGTTTGACTGCTCCACACAACTGAAGCATCTAAGCCTCCATTATTGCGATGCTGGTCGCCGCTCTCTGTGGAAGATAGATGCACCAAACTCAAAACTCAGTGTTCTGGA
The DNA here is from genome assembly GCA_022496015.1 of Hordeum marinum. Lineage (NCBI taxonomy): Eukaryota > Viridiplantae > Streptophyta > Magnoliopsida > Poales > Poaceae > Hordeum > Hordeum marinum. Next base: position 503,599,594 of record CM039676.1, read on the forward strand.
AATCGACACATGTTGCTTTGAGAGAATTGAGTTGGTCTGCCTTCCAGAACTGGAGAAGCTCCATTGGAATACTTGGGTGTCTGAATATATCCCCTTGACGTTTGGTGATGTCCCGTCTCTTGGGGAACTAAAACTCTCATCTGCTTTGACATTTTATAATACAGTATTTAAATTAAGTGAGCTTCTACATGGAACCACAAGCATACATACTCTGACATTGGATTTCCAAGGAGAAAATGTAAGTACCAGTTCTTTCTTTTTTTGTATTCGCTACACTGTCACACATTTAAATTATCTGTATGGTCAAAGCTGTCCTAGTTGTACCATGGATGCTTATTTTGCATGATGGAGAATACACATAGTTGTAAATAGTTTGAAAATATCCATCTCTGTGCTTTTAAACTCTTTTATATATAGATGCTTCTGAACTGCTTTGTTCTTATGTTCTTTTTATTTTGTGATCAGCTTTGGATGCAACCTGAAATGAAGCAAGTCTGCACCGCATTCAACAAGCTAAGGAAGCTTACTTTGCGTGGTATCTTTGTTGAATTTGACATTATATGGACAACAGCCTTCCTTGAGGCAGCACCCTCCATGGAGATATTACTTATTGAGGTAATGTTTTGTAAGCTTTTCTCCCTTAACACTTCTGAACACATTTCTAGCTTCCATCTTTGTAAAAGTTGAAGTGAGGGACCCTTACTTTTACCCGCAAATCTCGTTGCCTTCTTTTTCTTCCCTTGAAACGTACCAAAATGCATTTTATTGCTCTTACATAATAAGGGAAGTGTTTTTTTAATAATGTAATCCAACTGCATCTGTAACATATTGTTTATGCAAATATAGGTATGGGACCATGCATGCAGCGCATTTGTGAACATTGAGGAGAGAAGGTCGGTATTTGCTGAAAGAAAAACTCCTCAGTGGGAGATGGACTTCCATTGCTCCAAGAACTTGCTACTGAAAGAGCTCGAGTTTGCCGGCTTTAGGTCGCTAGAACAACAGTTTGCATTTATAAGAGCCTTGCTGGACCGAGCTCCCAACTTGCAGACGATACTTCTCAAAGGAGCCGAGCAATGCAAGTACTGTGATGCCCTTGATACCAAGTCGTGTTGTTCAACAGATTCTTCCTTTCCAAATAGTGAGGATGAGCAAGCAATGGTGGCGATGCAAATCACAGATGGCAAATTCTCACCCCGAGTGATTTTCCGTGAATGATTGTTTCCCTTGGGGATGATGAGCCTTCTGTAACGTTTTCCTTGTTAGTCAAACAGTTGTATGAATTCAACAGTTGCATGATTGAGGAGCTGTTATGTACCAGCAAATAATGTATCCTTTTTTTCTTTTCTTTTGAGAATTGCAAATAATGTACTCGACTCATATATATTTGCACTGCTTATCATATTTCTGCCTGTTTGTTTGTTTAGATGATGTGATGTTTGATCATGCCGAGTACGCGAATGAGATTGGGAACATCTACAGGCTTAGTTGGTTGTATGTAATGACGGTGTACACATGGGTTTTATGTTCCTGAAACAGTAGTTGGTCAGTTCTTGAATGGTATCCTGAATTCATTGTGTGTTTATGAATTGGGATGAGATTTATCAGGGCTTGTGAGACCTGATCAAGTAGGCTGCCCACATGATGGCCCAAAACCGTGTAAGATACCGCACAAGTACACATGGAGTGTCCTTTGGATTCAGTCAAAACTGTTTGCTGCCTCCATCTAGGTTTAAAGTTCAGTCAAAAGACACATTAATTTAGCTGCTGAAATGCAGCAATCTTGTAAATGCAGGCTGCCGATCATCCTGCCAAGAGTATCTTAGGCTGTAGATAATAAACTGGAGCAGATGACAATGCATTTCAATAATTTGATTACAACTGCATAGTATATTGCGACTAGATGTTCATAGACTATACACAAGGCGCACGCTTACGATAGAAACCCCAATACGAGGAAATCACAACACGCAATTTGCAGAGTAAACAGACAAGGTTTCTTCTGCTCCGTCAGCAAATTATCAGCTAAAAATGGCAAGAAAACCACCATGATCAAGTACATTCATTCAGTCCAACGATGAATGATCCAATCCCGCAAACAATGAAAAACATATGAATGGTCCAAGGTGACATTTTTAAGGGAGGTACAGTTGAATACACGACATGTTTGTCCACAATAGTACCCAGGTTACATTTGACAGTACATATGTCTCATTTAACAGCAGATGGTCGAAACACATGTGACCATTCTACTGCTGCATCCACGAGAGCAAGCGGATGACAAATGCAATGCCAATGTTCAGCACAATACAACCAGTAGTAACAGCATCATGCCCATACAGATGATTAGTTGTACTTGGACAAAGAAAAAATGGTCCCAAAGTGAGAAAACCATTACAGCTACAGAACTAGTTGCGAAATAAGTTGAACGCCAGAGGCAGGTCTTGTGCGAGACTAGAAACATGTACTAGCCGGAACCATAAACTAAACTGGGGAACACCCAGAGGCTACTTAGTACACCACAGTCAGGAGGGCACGCAATACCATAGAAAATGGAGTTAACTGCATTGTCTGGCACTGGCTGACCAAGCTCGACCACAGTCCAAATTTCATCAGGATCTTCAGATAGCATCGCAAAATAAATGCAGTTACTCTTTCCTCCCCATCTTTCCGGGCTCATGCAACAAAATGTAGGATTCCTTCTATCCAGGCTGACAAACAGGGCATAATTTTCCAACTTGTCCAACTTAACCCACTTAGCTGGCTTGACAGAAAAGTTGAGGCAAAAGACCCTAAAGATTGCTGATTCACCAGAGAAGCTTTGGTCAACCATGAGTAGCATGTCATCACAGGCCACCAACCATGAGTTTATAGGCGCAAACTCCTTTTTAATTTCTACTCCTTGCATGCGGAACTGAGGTGTAAAGTGTATAGTGTGGAGCCTTAGAGGAGATTCTACGACAATGATATCACCTTTGAAGAAGACAATCTGATAGATGAGTTCATAATCAAGAGTAAGGGTATGCTCTGACCAGGAGTGTGTTCCAACCTGCCACTCAAACATGGACTCTCTTGAGAAAAGGAGGAGGCGAGAGTTGGGTGAAATCAATGGGGCCGTAAGGATGCCTATGCCACAGAAGTACCCAAGATCGTTGTTAGGTGGGAGTTTGGGGGGCATCACCTTGGTACCAGTGTACACATCGACAAGGAGGCAGTGCTCCTTGTAGGAGAAAATAAGATACCCATATGAGCAGCCCAAATAGTGCATTTTATTGGACTATTTTTAGGCACTGAACACGCAAGGGATAGGTTTTTCTTGCTAGGATCACGGAGCTGCCCTTTGCATTTAGATAAAAGGATGGGCTTGATAGGGCCGCTATGTGGATGAACATAAGGTCCATCTGGTTTGAAGTGGAGTGGCGGGAAGCTGAATGTATACACGAAGGGAAGGGTAGAGACTGCAGCGCGCCAAGAGCGGCAGGTGCCAATGAAAGCAAGGAAGTCCTGGAATGAGTTAAACAGAGCAATAATCTCGTGAAGCAGAATCTCACGAAGGAGGCTGTCCAGCAGATCTGTACAAACATAAGATCCAGACGAAGGCAACGAGGTAGAGGCTGAGGCAAGGCAGGTGTTCTTAGAGGGCCTCTCCACAGTGGTAACTTCTCTGGCACATAGGAATTCAAAAATAATGGATCAATATAAAGAACTGAAACATACTATATTGAATAAATATTTCAGGAGATAATATATTACAAGAAATGCAGTACGCTTTAACTGAACAATAAGGAAAACAAGGGAGTCAGCTGGGACATGCCAAACTTCAATCAGAAGAAGCTACTCCAGAACCACCTACGACTTGCTTATTTTTTTTCTGCATTAGCATAACTATAATAGCTTCAGTGTGCCAGCCAACGTTATGTACAATTTTAATGTCTGCAGATAATGACACAGGGTGTGCGTTGTAGAGATCCTCAAAATAAATAGCAAAAGGTGATGGTTTTGCTCGACGTAAAAATGCAGTAGTATGCTCCCCTGATTCTAGAAAACTTTTATGTGATGATTTGCTCAACTCACTTGGTCGTCAAACTGAAGTGAGCACTGTTCATGACAGCACCATGACCATGACCCAATGAGAAAGACCAAATGAACAAGAGACACAGCCGCGCAATAAACTGAGAGACGCTCTTTGCTGATTCTGCTTTGGATCCAGGCATCCAGCCCGACCACACAATAAACTGAATCACATCAGGTGACCAATTTCCTCATCCCTCCGAGGTTTACGTCAACAACTTTGATTAGGAATTTTTGTTTATTCATTTTTAATAATCAACTACAATAAAAGGATCCATCAAATCACATTGGACATTGAGTTACAGGAAATCACTGAACCAAGTGAGCACAGTTCAAGGCAGCAGCATGGCCACCACCAAACAAAAAGTTACCAAAACTGTAATGCTCATCTACATTGCAATTAAAGAGAATTGACACTGTTTCGCTCATCGGAGACAGTGGCGTTATCAACAACTGAACCGAGTGACACACCTTGTAGACAGTGGTGTAGATCCAAATTTGGGGGAGGCCAGTGACAGTGAGTCAATTATACCACCACTAATTCACGAAAATACCCTAAACATCTCCTGCCAAATCATCAAGATGTTCCTACTAATTCGCCAAAATGCTCAGAATTTCACTATGGATTCACTAGGGCAAGATTACTGACTCAAAGTTTCGATGGACACGCGTCTGCTTAAAACCTAACGAAGATGTGTAAGATAGAAGAGAGATGGGCAAGGTTAGGGTTGGGAGCAGACCTGGAGCTGAGAGCGGCGACTACAGGCGGCGGCGGGTCGGCACTCTGCGGCGGCAGCCTCGCTCTTCCGCGGTGGCGGCGGGTTCCGGCCATGGGGCGCACGACTACCACTCACTATGCGACTGTGAATCCGTTTGATGGATCGCCGGCCCACAAAGCCACCGTCTTAAAAGGTCGTCTTTGCGATAGGAAATTGGGCCGTGAAGCAAGTGGGCTATCGGCAATTTTGACAAATTTAACCTAAAGTCGCAACTAATTCACAAAGTGAACTGAAAGAATTCACCGGACTAACCCTTTCGTGTGGCGCCCGACAGTAAGGCACCACACTGCACTATGTGGTGCCTCGATGTTAGGCGCCACACCATCGGCCACGCTGGCGCCCCGTGGCAAGGGCCCGACCCCACCCACCTATGTGGCGCCTAAGGCGCCGCACTTGTTATGTGTGGCACCTAGCTCTTAGGCGCCACACATTCACTTATCCATCGGGCGGCCCGACCACCTCCCCTACCCCTTCCAATTCCTCCAGTTACAGAGGGGGGTGGCGGCGGCTCCCTCCTCTCTTCCTCGCAATCCCCTCTCCACAATCTTTCAGATATGAGGTTTTCTTCTATGGATTTCTTCTCCAAATCATTCTACAAGGTAATCTCCTCCCTTTCCCATCTTTCTATCCGATAGATATTGCGTTTTTTTCAGATTTTTGTAAGTTAGGATGATATGTCAGATTTGATTGGATTCGAAATGGGGATTCCTATATGAGTAGATGATTATTAAGATGAGTATTCCTATATGATTTGTCAAAGTATGGTTGAAATCTAGGAGCACATGTATGCTTGGTGGTCACGATAGAGAACTCGGACTCCCTCACGGTGAGCGGATGGTTGATGTCCACATTCCTAGTGCGAGCTGCCGTGTACAAGTGCGAGCATGCGAGATGAACCAACCTTGGCGTCTCGCAAGAGCAATGACACTCCGATAAAGATACCTTGAATGACCGGTTTCCGTGTTGTTCGCCATCGTTTGTGGTTCCTCAAGGCTCGTTCACTTGGTACATCCAATCCTCGTTATTGTATAATGTAGCTGTTTGGGAGTCAGCCTTCCATGAGAGTCAGCCTTCCATGTTTTTCGCCATCATTTAGGAGTCAGCCTTCCATGAGAGTCAGCCTTCCATGTTTTTCGCCATCATTTGGGAGTCAGCAACCAAGAGAGTGCCCTTGAATTGTCCGGTCAGGAACATGCCATCGATGGAGATGAGCGGCCGGCGGTGTTGAAAAGCCTTCACGCATGGCTCAAATGCCCAAAATGCATGGCCAAAGACTCGGACCCTCCTTTCGTTGTGAATCATTGTTTTTTGCCCATACGGCTCGACCACATGAACCATGCCCAGGTTAGTGGCGGCCATAGCTCCCAACAACCTAGGGAGTCGGTTGTATGCTTGCTCCCAATCACCATACAACATTTTGAATGCGGCTTGCTTCGCCTTCCATGCCTTCCTGTATTTCACCTCGTAGTGAAAGAGGGCTTTTACAAGGTCTTGTACGCTTTTTATACTCATTGTTGGAAGTGATGAGATGGAGTTGGAAAGCTTGTAAGCGATGAACTCGAAGGTGAGTTGGCTATGGTTTTGGGACACAAGCTCGCCATCAACCCTCTTGCCTCGACACAGGTGAGGTAGACAACTCACAATGTGCCATCCGGAGCCTCCTTTCCATGGTCTTGCACGCACAATCCATGGGCATTGTGGATCCTCACACGCAACCGTGTAACGCACCTTGATGTCCGAATGAACAACTTTGTGTGGACGATAATGCGTAACCGAATAGTCATCCAACCACATCTTAAATTCTAGGAATGTTTCGAACTTTGACCCGGGCACAATATAGTTCTTCCCATGTTTGTCCTGGTGAGAAGTTGGCCTAACTCCAAGCACTATGCCTTCGCCGCCGTCAACAACGGCTTCATCTGCAAGACTAAGATCCTCGAACAATGATGTCCGATGATCCCGCCCTAATACCTTCTTGAAAGCTTCGACATCCTTGGTCGTGAACCCTTCCTCATCAACTTTTTCATCGGGACAATCATCGTCCGACTCAGAGGCATAGCCACGAGAGTACGGAATGGAATGGTCCATGGTCTCTTGCAAATAATATTTGTCCAAATCACCAAGGTTGTTGTCATGGCGAACAACATAATCATTCTCATCATCATCATGCTCATTATTCTCCTCTTGCAATGCTTCATGTTGGATCTTCGAAATCGGGGTCAATGTCGGCCTCACTTGTTGGGTCAAAAGAGGTTCCATCATCTTATCTTGGTTCATTCGTGGAGGACTACTATCAACAATCGAAGAGGCAACCCGGTTCAAATCCAAATGCAAGTTAGCATCAACCTTTTTTATGGCAAATAACTCTAGATCCTTGTCTAGTGATTTGGCCACCGTCTCCTTGTATGCAAGCCAATGTTGCTCGGAGTTCACACACATGGTCTTCCAGCGGATCTGCATTCCAAATCCCACATTATGCCTACCATCAAACTCAACAACATCACTTGTATCCATCCAATTCAAATCTTTTCGGACTTGTTCCAACAACTCCGCATAGCTAGGACTACAGTCAAACACCATGTCAAGCTCATCCGGGTCCGGGCAATATTGCCTTTCAAAAAGGCATCATTGTCCACGTGATGAACATAAACACATGTTCTTCCCATCCCTAAAAAAATTAAAAAACAAACCATACAATAACTTCTATAAGAACTCATCCAAAGATTACGACATTTGCATAATCAAATGGACAACCCTAACCCCATCATAACCTAACACCAACATAACATAACCCTAATCCTTAAATATACAAAGAACCATAATCCTAACATACAAACAAGCCTAACCCTAATCCTAAAAAATAACCCTAAGCCTAACCCTAGCATACAAACAAGCCTAACCCTAACAAAATCATACTCATCCCAACATTTATGATGAACTAGGGTTTGCCAACACTTACAAAAAATTGACCAAATGGTAGCATTTTTCGTGGATGAAAGGGAGGGGATCGGGGGAGGTTACCTTCAGGGAGGGATTGGGGTCGAAATCCATAGACCAAACCTTTAGATCTGCTTGATTTGAGGAGGGATTTGAGAAGGGAGGAGAGGGGAACTCGTGGGCACCGACGTGTTTGTTTCTACTATGTGAGGGTGAATGGGGAGGGGGTGGGGGAGGGGTTGGGCCCGCGGCTGGATAAGTCACTATGTGGCGCCTAAGGTCTAGGCGCCACACATTACAAGTGTGGTGCCTTAGCCTTAGGCGCCACACAGGTGGATGGGGTCGGGCCGTGCCACGGGACGCCAGCGTGGCCGATAGTCCAGCGCCTAAGCGTAAGGCGCTACACAGTGCAGTGTGGCGCCTTGCTGTTGGACGCCGCACGAAAGGGTTACACCAGTGAATTTTTCGATGAGCGGTTCACTTTGCGAATTCATTTCGACTTCATGTCAAATTTGTCAAAATTGCCTGGGCTGTCACGGTCTTGTTCGGCTCTACCAGAACTCATGTGTTTTCATAGGCTTTCCTCAAAAAAATGTGTTTGCATAGGCAGACTTTTGCACATTGATCTGAGAAATCATTGACTCGGTCAAAATCAAAAACCAATTCAAAATTCAAAACCTCAATCAAAATTATGGACCATATAAGAAGTTGAGCACCTCAATTGAATAGAAACTATGAACCAAATTCAAAATAACCTATATCAAAATCGTTGACACGATCAAAATCGTGAAACAAATCCAAAATTGCACACCTCCATTCAATGAGAGAGCACTAAATTAGGTAGCATGGTGTATTTTTACAGATAGATTTTGAAAAAAATTGTATGTACTGAAATAATTGCCTTTATGTAAAAAAATAGCAAATTTAGTTGTACAAAAAAACTTGTATCATTTAAAAAATCTTTTATTAAAAAAATGGTTGGATCCCAATCAACATCAAGTGAAAAATGTGATCCTTTGAAGGGAATTCAATGATTTTCAGCAATGAATGAAATAATTTTTAAACTGGAATTAAAACTATGACTCAGGCCCTAAACTAGAGCCTACTTGCCACTTTTTCTCCCCAACCGCTAGTCCTTCTAGGATCGAGGGATAGGGCCGAATCAGTATTTTGACCTTGCCATGAAACTTTAGCATGATCTGAACCCTTCTATATTTTTTTAGTACCATCTGACCCTTTTTTAGACGCTAAAGCTTGTCGCGTTTTTGCCCTTGGATAGATAAGTACTCACGGTTACTAGTAGAAAACTGGGATCTAGTCCCGGTTCAATTGGACCTTTAGTCTCGGTTCTGTAACCAGGATAAAACAAGCGGGACTAATACCTAAAATCTTTAGTCCCGGTCCACTTACGAACAAGGACTAAAGGGGCTTCACGTGGCCGCTACGAGGCGCCCAAGCAGGAGTATGTTTAGTCCTGGTTGGTAACACCAACCGAGACCAAAAGGTTGCCACGCGTCAGGCATTGTTGACAATTACTAATGCCCCGTCAAGCTTAATGGATAGCAAAATAAAGTGGTAACTGTGCACGCGCATATAATCATTATTTAACCTCGAGTAAGCGAAACCAAATATATAGAGAAGACAGCAACACTCACTTGAAGTTGTAAGGAAAGAGTATTTTCCTTTTGTTTTGATGTATAAGGAACGACTTTAGCAAGTTCTCCTCGGTCTCCTTGACATTGTTTCGTACAATATATTCATTTACGACATCTGCGCTAATGAGCCTAATGTCGAAGATTCCTACTTTTTTGTATTCGACGATCATCAATTTGCATAATATAGTGAGTATAATTATATATACATGCAGTGAACGAGCTGAGCTAGAGACTTAACTATATAAGTAATATTTACAGACAGTAGGAAGTCATGAGTTGTTTGTCGAGGGACAGTTGATTATATATCTGAAATAACTGCAGAAATTCAATAGGCATCACATTGAGTCCAATGAATCCGTGCTCTGGTTTAACTCTAACATACAAAGTGTCTCTCCGAGACTCCCTGTAGGTTTTCATGTACCACTCATGCAAATTTTACATCATCGTTGTGAGATGAGGATGATCAGGTTTGACGAGAGGCTTCCCGTGCAAGTATTTATATTCTTCTAATGTTACCTCAGCCGTTTGAAAAATTACATCACCCCCTAAGTAATCACCAAGTTTGGTACCGGGCAGTAGCACCAGATGATTAGCGATATCGCTAGACACCTTGAGCGAGGGGCACGATTACTTCTCCTGTTTGCCGAGCTTGGGAATTATTTTCCCACTTCTTTGTTCTTTGACTCTTGCAGCACTAGAAGTACTTACCGGCCGCTGCGCTTCAGTATATGTCTTTATAATACAACGGTCATAGTTTGATGGCAGCGGAGGCGGTGATGGTCGCTTCGGGGCATCTAGAGTGCGCTTCGCTTTCACCGGATCTACCATTTCCTTCGGAGGTGGATGTTTTCGTGCAAATGGGCCTTCACTTCGACTTTACTGATGTCATCGTATTCTTTGTCAGTCCTCTCGTATGGTAACTTTAGAAGAGGCTTGAGGCTTGGACCAAATTTGAATTTCTTCTTGCCTATTGTACTGCTAGCCACCGGAGCGGCGGCGGCGTCTCTATTCCGTCGTGGCTGACGCGTCGAAGGAGGCGGAGTGGCCTGACGCGTCGGAGGAAGAGGAGGCGGAGTGGCCTGACGTGGCGGAGGAGGCTGAGTGGCCTGATGCGCCGGAGGAGGCTGAGTGGCCTGACGCGCCAGAGGAGGCGGAGTGGCCTCACGCGCCGGAGGAGGCGGAGTGGCCTCACACTGTTGAAAATATTCCCTAGAGGCAATAAATAAAGTGTTTATTATTATATTTCCTTGTTCATGATAATCATTTATTGTCCATACTATAATTGATTTGATTGGAAACACATTACATGTGTGGGTAAATAGACAACACACTGTTTCTAGTATGCCTCTAGTGAACTAGCTCATTGATCAAAGATGGTCAAGGTTTCCTAGCCATTGACATGAGATGTCATTTGATAATAGGATCACATCATTAGGAGAATGATGTGATGGACAAGACTCAAACTACAAACATAGCATATGATCGTGTCAGTTTATTGCTACTGTTTTCTGCATGTCAAGTATATGTTCCTATGACAATGAGATCATGCAACTCACGGACATCGGAGGAGTGTCTTGTGTGTATCAAACGTCGCAACGTAACTGGGTGACTATAAAGGTGCTCTACAGGTATCTCCGATGGTGTCTGTTGAGTTGGCATGGATCGAGACTGGGATTTGTTACTCCGTGTGAAGGAGAGGTATCTCAGGGCCCACTCGGTAATACAACATCACAACAAGCCTTGCAAGAAATGTGGCTAAGTGTTAGACACGGGGTCTTGTATTACGGAATGAGTAAAGAGACTTGCCAGTAACGAGGTTGAACTAGGTATGGAGATACCGACGGTCGAATCTCGGACAAGTAACATAGTGAAGAACAAAGGGAACATCATACGGGATTAACTGAATCCTTGACATAGAGGTTCAACCGATAAAGATCTTCATAGAATATGTAGGAACCAATGTGGATATCCAGGTCCCACCATTGGTTATTGACCGTAGAGGTGTCTCGATCATGTCTACATAGTTCTCGAACCCGCAGGGTCTACACACTTAAGGTTTGGTGACGTTTCGATAGTATAGAGTTATGTATGGTGGTGAATGAAGTTTGTTCAGAGTTCCGAATGAGATCCCGGACATCACGAGGAGCTCCGGAATGGTTCGGAGGTAAAGATTCATATATAGGAAGTCCTGTTTTGGTCGCCGAAAAAGTTCTGGGCTTATCGGTAGTGTACAGGGAGTGCCGGTAGTGTACCGGGAGACCTCCGGGAGGGGTATTTCGACCCAAGAGGCTTCATGGTCTGTGGGAGAGTGAATATCAGCCCTTAGTGGGCTGTTGTAAACTCCCACACAAGGCCCCTGTGGCTAGAGAAGAAAACCCAATAGGAAAAGATGGAAAAAAGGCAAAAAAGGGTGAATCCTAGTCCTACTAGGATTGGAGGTGGACTCCACCTCCTTCGGACGAAGCCTCCTAGGCTTGGAGGCCAAGGCTGCCTCTCCTCCTCCCTCCCTCCTATATATACTGGTGGATTTCTAGGGTTTTGCACTAGTTTTTTCAGCCACGTGCTACCCGTTCCTCCAGAGCTTAGTTTCTCCTCTAGATCGGATTTCTGTAGTGCTTAGGCGAAGCCCTGCCGGAATTGCTCCACCACCATCGCCGGAGCGCCGTCACGGTACCAGCGAACTCTTCTACCTCTCCGCTCTATCTTGCTGGATCAAGACGGCGGAGATCGTCTTCAAGCTGTACGTGTGCTAAACGCGGAGGTGCCGTCTGTTCGGCGCTAGATCGGACGGATCATGATCAAGTTCGCGGGACGGATCGTGATTAGATCGTGGAACGGATCGTGATTGGATTGCAGGACGCACGGCGATTTGGATCGCGAAGACGTTCGACTACACCAACCGCGTTACTTAGCGCTTCCCGCTTAGCGATCTACAAGGGTACGTCGATCCACTCTCCCTCTCGTAGATGCTCATCACCATGGATAGATCTGCGTGTGCGTAGGAAAAATTTTGTTTCCCATGCAACGTTCCCCAACAGTGGCATCATGAGCTAGGTCTATGTGTAGATGAGATCTCGAGTAGAACACAAAAGGTTTGTGGGCGTTGATGCTTAGATTGCTTCCTCCCGTGGTCGGATTTTGGTTCAGCGGTATTGTGACATGAAGCGGCCCGGACCAACATTACTCGTACGCTTACGAGAGACAGTTTCCCTCAACCGCAACTTGTTGCATAGATGGCTTGCGGGTGACAGTTTCTCTCATTTTAGTTGGATCGGATTCAACAAAGGCGGTCCTTGAGAAGGTTGAAAAGCAACTAGTGTATCATCGTTGTGGTTTTTTGCGCAGATGAGAATTGTTCTTGCTAGATACCCGTAGCAGCCACGTAAAACATGCAACAACAATTAGAGGACGTCTAACTTGTTTTTGCAGGGTATGTTGTGATATGATATGGCCAATTACATGATGTGATATATGTGATATATGTGATGTATGAGATGATCATGTGATGTATAGATTATCACGACTTGCATGTCGATGAATACGGCAACCGGCAGGAGCCATAGGGTTGTCTTTAATTATTGTATGACCTGCGTGTCAATCATTAAGCGCTATGTAATGCTTTAGTTTATCGCTACGGTAGCAATAGTAGTAGAAGCATGTTGGGCGCGACAACCCCGATGGCGACACGTTGATGGAGATCAAGATGATGGAGATCATGGTGTCGTGCCGGTGACGATGGAGATCATGCTGGTGCTTTCATGATGGAGATCAAAAGCACAAGATCATGGCCATATCATGTCACTTATGATTTGCATGTGATGTTAATCCTTTTATGCACCTTGTTTTGCTTAGGACGACGGTAGCATTATAAGGTGATCCCTCACTTTATTTCAAGATAAATTGTGTTCTCCCCGAGTGTGCACCGTTGCGAAAGTTCGTCGTGTCGAGACACCGCGTGATGATCGGGTGTGATACACTCTACGTTCACATACAACGGGTGCAAGCTAGTTTTGCACGTGCAGAACACTCGGGTTAAACTTGACGAGCCTAGCATGTATAGACATGGCCTCGGAACACAAGAGACCAAAAGGTCGAACATGAGTCATACAGTAGATATGATCAACATAATGATGTTCACGAAGCCACCTCAACTCACGTGATGATTGGACTTGAGTTGGTGAATTTGGAACATGTGACACTCAGATGACCTGAGGGATGTCAATTTGAGTGGGAGCTTTAGTAAATATGATTTACTAAACTCATTATCTTGAACAATAGTCTAAGTAACCTTCGCATATTTATGTTGTAGATCAATGGCTCGCACAGTAGCACCCCTGAATTTTAATGCGTTCCTAGAGAAAGCTAAGTTGAAAGATGAGGGAAGTAACTTTGTTGATTGGGCCCGTAATCTGAGGATTATCCTCACGGCTTCCCAGAAGTCATATGTCCTTGATGCACCGCTTAGTGACCAACCACAAGACATGACCTCCGAAGACGTTAAGAATGCTTGGGAGGCACGTTCTGGAGATTACTCAATAGTTCAGTGTGCAATATTGTATGGCCAAGAATCAGGACTTCAAAGACGTTTTGAACGTCATGGAGCATATGAGATGTTCCAGGAGTTGAAGTTTATCTTTCAGAAGAATGCCCGAATCGAGAGGTATGAGACCTCCGATAAGTTCTATGCTTGCAAGATGGAGGAGAACGGGTCTGTCAGTGAGCATATACTCAGAATGTCTGGGTATTCAAACCGTCTAGCTGAGTTGGCAATTATCCTTCCGCCAGATGCGATCACTGATAGAGTTCTTCAATCACTGCCACGTAGTTACAAGAGCTTTGTGATGAACTATAACATGCACGGGATGAACAAGTCAGTCGCCGAGCTGTTTGCGATGCTGAAAGTTGCTGAGTCTGAAATCCAGAAAGAACATTAAGTGTTGATGGTCAATAAAACCACTAGTTTGAAGAAAAATGGCAAGGGCAAAGGCAAGAAGGGTAAAACCAAGAAGGATGGCAAAGAAGTTGCTACTCCTACAAAGAAGCCTAAGCATGTACCTAAGCTAGAAACCGAGTGCTTTCATTGCAAAGGAACTGGTCACTAGAAGCGGAACTGCCCCAAGTACCTGGCTGACAAGAAGTCGGCCAACGACAAACAAGGTATATTTGATATACATGTTATTGATGTGTACCTTACTAGCTCTCGTAGTAGTGCCTGGGTATTTGATACCGGTTCGGTTGCTCACATTTGCAACTCAAAGCGAACTACGGAATAAACGAAGGCTGGCGAAGGACGAAGTGATGATGCGCGTGGGAAATGGTTCCAAGGTTGATGTGATCACCATCGGCACGCTTTCTCTTTGATTACCATCGGGATTAGTGATGAACCTGAATAATTGTTATTTAGTGCCTGCGTTAAGCATGGACATTATATCTGGATCTTGTTTATTGCGAGACGGTTACTCATTTAAATCAAAGAATAAAGGTTGTTCTATTTATATGGGTAATATCTTTTATGGTCATGCACCCAATGTTAGGGGTTTATTCATATTGAACTTGGTAGTGATGACACACATGTTCATAACATTGATGCCAAAAGATGTAGAGTTGATAATGATAGTACCACTTTCTTGTGGCACTGCCGTTTAGATCATATTGGTGTAAAACGCATGAGGAAGCTCCATGCTGATGGACTTTTGGAGTCACTTGATTTTGAATCACTTGACACATGTGAACCATGCCTCATGGGCAAGATGACTAAAACGCCGTTCTCTGGAACAATGGAAACGGGCAAGTGACTTATTCGAAATCATACATACTAATGTATGCGGTCCAATGAATGTTGCAGCACGCGGTGGATATCGTTATTTTCTCACCTTCACTGATGACTTAAGTAGATATGGGTATATTTACTTAATGAAACACAAGTTTGAAACATTTGAAAAGTTCAAGCAATTTCAGAGTGAAGTTGAGAATCATCGTAACAAGAAGATTAACTTCCTGCAATCTGATCGAGGAGGTGAATATCTGAGTTATGAGTTTGGCAGTCACTTAAGACAATGTGGAATTGTTTCACAGTTGACACCGCCCAGAACACCACAGCGTAATGGTGTGTCCGAACGTCGTAATCGAACCTTATTAGATATGGTGCGTTCTATGATGTCTCTTGCTAATTTGCCACTATCGTTTTGGGGTTATGCATTAGAGACAGCTGCATTCACTTTAAATAGGGCACCATCAAAATCCGTTGAGACGACGCCATATGAACTATGGTTTGGCAAAAGGCCAAAGTTGTCGTTTCTTAAAGTTTGGGGATGTGATGCTTATGTCAAAAAGCTTCAGCCTAAAAAGCTGGAACCCAAAGCGGAGAAATGCGTCTTCATAGGATACCCAAAAGAGACAGTCAGGTATACCTTCTATCTCAGATCCGAAGGCAAAGTGTTTGTCGCTAAGAACGGAAGATTCTTGAGAAAGAGTTTCTCTCGAAAGAATTGAGTCAGAGGAAAATAGAGCTTGATGAGGTTATTGAACCTTTACTTCAACCAGAAAGTAGCGTAGCGCAGAAAGATGTTTCTATGGAACCTACGATGGTAGAAGAGGAAGTTAATGATGATAATCATGAAGCTTCGGATCAAGATACTATTGAACCTCGTAGGTCGACAAGGGCGCGTACTACTTCTGAGTGGTACGGCAACCCTGTCTTGGAGGTCAAGTTGTTAGACAACAATGAACCTACGAGCTATGGAGGAGTAGTGATGGGCCCGGATTCCGAGAAATGGTTAGAGGCCATGAAATCCGAGATGGGATCCATGTATGAAAACAAAGTATGGACTATGGATGTATTACCTGAAGGGCGAAAGGCCATTCAGAACAAATGTATCTTTAAGAAGAAGACAGACGTGGACGGTAATGTCACCGTCTATAAAGCTCGACTTGTGGCAAAGGGTTTTTCACAAGTTCAAGGAGTTGACTATGATGAGACCTTCTCACCTGTAGCGATGCTTAAGTCTGTCAGAATCATGTTGGCAATAGCTGCTTATTTCGACTATGAAATTTGGCAGATGGATGTCAAAACAGCGTTCCTCAATGGTTTCCTTGAGGAAGAGTTGTATATGATGCAACCCGAAGGTTTTGTCGATCCAGAGAATGCTAACAAAGTTTGCAAACTCCAGTGATCCATTTATGGACTGGTGCAAGCATCTTAGAGTTGGAATAAGCGCTTTGATGAGGTGATCGAAGCGTTTGAATTTATACAAGTTTATGGAGAAGCTTGTATTTACAAGAAAGTGAGTGAGAGCTCTATAGTGTTTCTAATATTATATGTGTATGAGATATTGTTGATTGGAAACAATATAGAAATGCTGGAAAGTGTGAAGGAATATATGAACAAGAGTTTTTCAATGAAGGACATAGGAGAAGCTGCTTTCATATTAGGCATTAAGATCTATAGAGATAGATCGAGACGCTTAATAGCACTTTCACAGATCACATACCTTGATAAAGTTTTGAAGAAGTTCAAAATGGATCAGTCCAAGAAGGGGTTCTTGCCTGTGTTACAAGGTGTGAAGTTGAGTAAGACTCAATGCCCAGTGACTGCAGAAGATAGAGAAAAGATGAGTGTCATCCCCTATGCTTCAGCCATAGGCTCTATCATGTATGCAATGTTTTGCACAAGACCCGATGTCAGCCTTGCCATAAGTATGGCCGGAAGGTTTCAAAGTGATCCTGGAATGGAGCACTGGTAAGCGGTCAAGAATATCCTTAAGTACCTAAAAAGGACTAAGGACATGTTTCTCATTTATGGAGGTGATGAAGAGATCGTCGTAAAGGGTTACGTCGATGCAAGCTTTGACACTGATCCGAACGACTCTAAGTCGCAAACCGGATACGTATTTATTCTTAACGGGGGAGCGCTAAGCTGGTGCAGTTCCAAGCAAAGCGTGGTAGCTGATTCTACGTGCGAAGCGGAGTACATCGCAGCCTTGGAGGCGGCGAAGGAAGGTGTCTGGATGAAGCAGTTCATGACAGATCTTGGAGTAGTGCCTAGTGCACTGAATCCAATGAACCTGTTATGTGACAACACTGGTGCCATTGCTCTAGCCAAGGAACCAAGGTTTCACAAGAGGACCAGACACATAAAGCGACGCTTCAACTCCATCCGGTATTACATCAAGGAGAAGGACATAAATATTTGCAAAGTGCACATGGATCTGAATGTTGCAGACCCGTTGACTAAACCTCTTCCAAGGGCTAAACATGATCAACACGAGAACTACATGGGTGTTCGATTATTGACTCTAGTGCAAGTGGGAGACTGTTGTAAATATGCCCTAGAGGCAATAAATAAAGTGTTTATTATTATATTTCCTTGTTCATGATAATCGTTTATTATCCATGCTATAATTGTATTGATTGGAAACCAAATACATGTGTGGGTAAATAGACAACACACTGTCCTTAGTATGCCTCTAGTGAACTAGCTCATTGATCAAAGATGGTCAAAGTTTCCTAGCCATTGACATGAGATGTCATTTGATAACGGGATCAAATTATTAGGAGAATGATGTGATGGACAAGACCCAAACTACAAACGTAGCATATGATCGTGTCAGTTTATTGCTACTGTTTTCTGCATGTCAAGTATATGTTCCTATGACCATTAGATCATGCAACTCACGGACATCGGAGGAGTGCCTTGTGTGTATCAAATGTCGCAACGTACTTGGGTGACTATAAAGGTGCTCTATAGGTATCTCCGATGGTGTCTGTTGAGTTGGCATGGATCGAGACTGGGATTTGTTACTCTGTGTGACGGAGAGGTATCTCAGGGCCCACTCGGTAATACAACATCACAACAATCCTTGCAAGCAATGTGGCTAAGTGTTAGTCATGGGGTCTTGTATTACGGAACGAGTAAAGAGACTTGCCAGTAACGAGGTTGAACTAGGTATGGAGATACCGACGGTCGAATCTCGGACAAGTAACATATTGAAGAACAAAGGGAACATCATACGGAAT
Organism: Hordeum marinum; assembly: GCA_022496015.1. Classification (NCBI taxonomy): domain Eukaryota; kingdom Viridiplantae; phylum Streptophyta; class Magnoliopsida; order Poales; family Poaceae; genus Hordeum; species Hordeum marinum. The sequence goes on from CM039676.1 coordinate 503,618,051, forward strand.
TAACTGAATCCTTGACATAGAGGTTCAACCGATAAAGATCTTCGTAGAATATGTAGGAACCAATGTGGACATCCAGGTCCCGCCATTGGTTATTGACCGTAGAGGTGTCTCGGTCATGTCTACATAGTTCTCAAACCCGCAGGGTCTGCACACTTAAGGTTTGGTGACGTTTCGGTAGTATAGAGTTATGTATGGTGGTGACCAAAGTTTGTTCAAAGTCCCGGATGAGATCCCGGAAGTCACGAGGAGCTCAGGAATGGTCCAGAGGTAAAGATTCATATATAGGAAGTCCTGTTTTGGTCGTCGGAAAAGTTCCGGGCTTATCGGTAGTGTACCGGGAGTGCCGGTAGTGTATCGGGAGACCTCCGGGAGGGGTATTTCGACCCAAGAGGCTTCATGGGCTGTGGGAGAGTGAATATAAGCCCTTAATGGGCTGGTGGAAACTCCCACACAAGGCCCATGTGGCTAGAGAAGAAAGCCCAATAGGAAAAGGTGGAAAAAGGCAAAAAAAGGGTGAATCCTAGTCCTACTAGGATTGGTGGTGGACTCCACCTCCTCCACCTCCTTCGGCCAAAGCCTTCTAGGCTTGGAGGCCAAGGCTGCCTCTCCTCCTCCCTCCCTCCTATATATACTGGTGGATTTCTAGGGTTTTGCACAAGTTTTTTCAGCCACGTGCTACCCGTTCCCCCAGAGCATAGTTTCTCCTCTAGATCGGATTTCTGCAGTGCTTAGGCGAAGCCCTGTCGAAATTGCTCCACCACCATCGCCGGAGCGCCATCACGCTGCCGGCGAACTCTTCTACCTCTCCGGTCTCTCTTTCTGGATCAAGACGGCGGAGATCGTCTTCAAGCTGTACGTGTGCTGAACGCGGAGGTGTCGTCCGTTCGGTGCTAGATCGGAAAGATCGTGATCAAGTTCGTGGGACGGATCGTGATCAAGTTCGCGGGACGGATCGTGATTAGATCGCGGGACAGATCGTGATTTGATCGCAGGACGCACGGCGATTTGGATCGCGAAGATGTTCGACTACACCAACCGCGTTACTTAACGCTTCCCGCTTAGCGATCTACAAGGGTACGTAGATCCACTCTCCCTCTCGTAGATGCTCATCACCATGGATAGATCTGCGTGTGCGTAGGTAAATTTTAGTTTCCCATGCAACGTTCCCCAACACACACCGGAGGAGGTGAAGGAGGAGGCGGAGTGGCCTCACGCGTCGGAGTAGGCGAAGGATGAGGAGGAGGAGGGGGAGGAGGCGGAGTGCACTGACGCTCCACAGGAGGCTCAATCTGCTGAGGCTTCCAGTTTGGAAGCTTGACGTACTCCTTTCTCCATAGACAGGTACTCCTTTGAGCATTTTCCAGAAGAACAATATCCTCTTCTCTTGTAGGGTTATCAAGCTCCAACCCATCATATCCATCCATTATTTCATCCACCATCACAACAGCATAGCCATGTGGCATCGGATGGCAATGGTAAGTTCCCTCAGCTCGAGGAGGTAGAACAGAGCCGACTGCCGCCTTGAAGGTCAGGTTCTGGCATCTCGTCATTAGCTCGCAATGTTAAGCCTCCCTGATACATCCACGGGGTAGTGAGGAGCTGTGCAATCAGGCTGAACGAGCTCTGTGGAAGTCATGCTGCTTCTCCGCTGAGATGTTGGGGTAGCTTCTGGGGCGGCGTCGAAGGAAGGATCTTCATATCACTTAGATGGTTGGCCGGTAGCTCGCCGGCTCTCAAGTTCCTCTAGTTTTGATAATCTTACACTAAGCTTCTACATTTCGCTTGCTTCCAATTTCCTCTTTTTGTCTCGGCTTCTATAACCGCCGTTGTTGGGAAACCCATGCTTCCACGGAACGGAGCCTGATGTACCTCGTGTTCATCCAGGGTGTTCAGCATTCCCGAGGGCTTCTGTCAGCTCGTCCTTTTCTCTGTCAGGGATGAACATCCCTTCCTACGCTGCCTTGATTGTTGCCTGAAGCTTTGTGATGGGTATTGCAAGTTCAGCTTTCGTCCAGACACATTTCCCTATTTCTGGGTCCAAAGTTCCCCCAACCCCGAAGAACCAAGTCCTTGAACTATCTGGCCAGTGCAATGTCTCTGGGTGGACATACTTAGCAAGCAGGTCTTGCTCAGCTTTGTCCCACAATGGTCGGGCTTTCTAGTAGCCACCTGACCCCGTGTGATGGTGATACTGCTTCGCTGCAGCATTTTTCTTGTTTGGGAGTGACAGTTTCTTACTCTTCTCCGATTTCTTATGGGCCACAAATGAGGGCCATTGATCTCTTATCTTCTCATATCGACTTGTGAATTCCAGAGTCATTTCTTTCTCGACAAACTTTGTGTTTAACTCTTTCTTCTAGTTCCTGAATAGTTCTTCCATCTTCTTAAGAGCACACGACTTGACCTTTCATTCTATTACTGGGTTATTCGGATCATCCTCTTGCGGTAGGCTGAAATTTCTCATCAGCTCGGTCCAAAGATCATATTTCAGTCTATCATGGACATAAGAAACTTTGGGGTCCTTATTATTCTTATTCCATTACTGGGTGATGATCAAGACGTAGTCCCTAACAACAACAACTCCACACTGATGTACAAATGTGACTTTGGTCCGCTTGGGACCAATCAGTTGGCCATCGTTCGCGACTTCTGTGATCGCGAACCTTTCATCCGGGCGCAACCTTTTCTTCGGGCCTCGTCTCCTGACCTCGCAGGACGTTGCAACAGTTGAGGATCCCTCCTCCGTTCGGTCACCGGAGCCATGATCATCATCTCTTTCCTCCGCCACTCGGTCACCGGAGTCGTGATCATGACGTCCTTCCTCCGCCACTTGATCACCGGAGCCGTCATTATTTCTTGCCTCCTCCATTGTTGGATCACCGGAGGCATCCTCTCCTTCTTGACCATCGGTGTCATTGAGATACGCCAAGGGATTATACCCGATGCGTATTATATCCCCCAACAAGTCTTCTTGTTCTATGTATTTGTGATCCATAGTTTCGGCAAATATTACGACATGGAAATATAAACTTGAGATATGGAAATCAATACAAGGCATTAACCAATAGTCTCAAGCAGGTGGTTGTCATCGAGTCGACGAGGATGCATGTTGGCCGGGCATCGTCAACTCAACGGCTACGCTATGCAAGTAAACATTTAAACATGTAGACATCATATATCTGCCTAATATAAAATTGTTGATATCGTTGGGGACTCTCGCTCCCTCATCGTCGATCGTCAGGGACTCTCCGTTACCAACGATCGTCGGGGACTCCTCGATATAGCGTCACCGGTATAACGACTAAAACAACTAAACAACTAAAACATAAAACAACTAAACTAACTAAAAAATACGAACACTTAATTAACTAAAAAAATAAAACATAAAAAACTAAACAACTAAAACACAAAACAACTAAAACAACTAAATTAACTAACACATGAAACAACTAAAACACAAAAAAACTAAACAACTAAAACACAAAACAACTAAAGAACTAAAACAACTAAAACACAAAACAACTAAAACAACTAAATTAACTAAACCATAAAAAACTAAATTAACTAACACATGAAAAACTAAATTAATTAACTAACACCTGGGCTTGACGAGAGGAGAGCAGCGCGACGGGGAGAGCAACAATGGGGAGAGCGACGACGACGACGGAGAGAGCGAAGATGACGACGAGCGGCGAAGGCATCGGGTCAGATGGCGACAGGGCAGAGGACGACGACGAGGCGAGGGTGGCGAGACGAGGAGAGCGTTGAGGGTCGCGACCGCGGCAACGGCGACGGCGTTGGGTCACAAGGCGTCGAGCACGAGGGCGAGGGCTTCGAGGGCGGCGACGGTGGCGAGGGTGATGTATGGCGTCGAGTCGCGGGGCGAGAGCAGCATGATGGGGAGAGCGGCGATGGGAAGAGGGTCGACGGAGGCGAGGGCGACGACATCGGGTCGGGGCGTTGGCCAGAGGGCGGCGATGACGAGCTCGGGCAGCCTGGCGACGTCAATGTGCTCGGCGTCGTCGGGGCAACTACAGATGAAATGTGAAAAAAATTCTAAGTCCCCGCTTATATACTGAGACCTTTAGTCTCGGTTGCTGGCTGCAACCGGAACTAAAGCGGGGAATTAGTCCTAGTTGCAGCCATCAACCGGGACTAAAAGGCCAATTTCGACAGCCTAAATGGCGGGAGGTAGAGGCCTTTGGTCCTGGTTGGTGGCTGCAATCGGGACTAAAGGGAGACCTATAGTCCTGGTTGCTGCCACCAACCGAGACCAAAGGCATGGGGTGGCGGTGTCGAAAGTTTAGTCCCACCTCACCAAGCGAAGGTTGCCCGTACCTATTTATAAGCCCCACCGCAGCTGCTACGTTCAGCTCCTCTCAAATTGAAAATACATGCCGTTATATAGGAAATTTGACCTAAATTTAAAATGCTAGTTAGGTGCCCTAACTAGCACTTTGAATATAGGTTGAATTTTCTCTATAAGTGCATCTATTTTCACTTTTGCCATTTTGCCACTATTGTTTTGCATATTAAAACTTCTTAACAAAAAATACTCTATGAATATATACTTTTCTATTAAAGCTGTTAACAAAAAAACTTTGATAATTTTAGTTGCATCAGACGAAAACACATCTGTTACAAAAGGATTTCAATTTTTTAAACATATTTGAACTCAAGAATTTTTCTGTATTCAATATGCACCATTCGAAGCCACATCATCCCTTTTCAATCCTTTTGTGACTCCATTTGCTATTTTGCATGCATTTCATCATTTATTTTAAGCTAAAATGACCCTAAATTGAAAAGCACTACTGTAAGAGCACATTTCTCCATGTGTGGTTTTGGGTAATTGATGACACCCCTATGGACTAATGGTTGCCTTGAGTTATATTCGAAGGATTTGTCCATAGGCACTTATTGAAGTCCATCTGTTGGGTTTCAAGGAGTTTATATGGTGACCAAGGTGGTATTCAAGGTTTATCCAAAGATTGGTTATGTGGGAGTTGAGCTTATTGCAAGCATGTCTTTAAGAAGAAGATTGTGTAAGCATTCATGTTTACCTTCAAGACATGATCTTTATGAAGAGAGAAGCTAAGATACAAGGTTGATCAATACTAAGTCAAAAAAGTGAATGCTACTTCTCGAGCTTGCGTTGGTTTTTCCCTTGAAGAGGAAATGGTGATGCAGCAAAGTAGAGATAAGTATTTCCCTCAGTTTGAGAACCAAGGTATCAATCCAGTAGGAGTATCAAGATGAGGCACCAAGACACCTGCACAAACACAAACACACTTGCACCCAACGCGATAAAGAGGTTGTCAATCCCTTTACGATTACTTGCAAGGTGAGATCTGATGGTAATAGTAGATGAATATAAATAAGTAAATAAAATTGTAGCAAGGTATTTTTGGTGTTTTTGTATTTGGATATGAATATATAATATGTAAAATAGACCTGGGGGGCATAGTGTTCACTAGAGGCTTCTCTCATGATAGCAAGTATTACGGTGGGTGAACAAATTACTGTTGAGCAATTGATAGAATCGAGCAAAGTCATGACGATATCTAAGGCAATGATCATACATATAGGCATCACGTCCGAGACAAGTAGACCGATACTTTCTTCATCTACTACTATTACTCCACACATCGACCGCTATCCAACATGCATCTAGTGTATTAAGTTCATGATAAACGGAGTAACGCTTTAAGCAAGATGACATGATGTAGAGGGATAGATTCATGCAATATGATATAAACCCCATCTTTCTACCCTTGATGGCAACAACATGATGCGTGCCTTGCTACCCCTTCTGTCACTAGGTGAGGACACCGCACGGTATGAACCCAAAACCAAGCACTTCTCCCATTGCAAAACTATAGATCAAGTTGGCCAAAATAAACCCATAACTCGAAGAGAATTACAAGGACACAAAATCATGCATATAAGAAATCAGAAGAGACTCAAATAATATTCATAGATAATCTGATCATAAATCCACAATTCATCGGATCTCAACAAACACACCGCAAAAGAAGATTACATCGGATAGATCACCATGAAGATCATGGAGAACTTTGTATTGAAGATCAAAGAGAGAGAAGAAGCCATCTAGCTACTACCTATGGACCCGAAGGTCTTAAGTGAACTAGTCAAGCATCATCGGAGAGGCAATGGTGTTGATGAAGATGGCCACCGTAGATGAATTCCCCTCCAGCAGGATGCCGGAACGGTCTCCCAATTGGTTTTTGGTGGCTCTGGAGGTTTGCGGCGGCATAAATTGCGATCTACGTTTAGTTCTACGGGTTTCAGTATTTATAAGACCGTATGGCATTGGGAACAAGTCGAGAGGGGCCACAAGGAGGTCATGAGCCCCCTAGCCGCGGCCAGGGGGGCCGCGCCTCCCAGGCTCGTGACTCCCTCGGGCCGCCTCTCCGATATCTTTTCCTTATGCTATTTTTGATATTTTCCATAAAAAATCACGGCAAAAGTTTTGTTCCGTTTGGACTCCGTTTGATATTCCTATCTGAAAAAGGTCAAAAACACGGAAAAAACAGGAACTGGCACTGGGCACTGAATTAATAAGTTAGTCGCAAAATAATATAAAATAGCATATTAATGCATAGGAAACATCCAAAGTTGATAATGTAATAGCATGGAACAATCAAAAATTGTAGATATGTTGGAGACGTATCAGTGAATCAAATCGATCAACACACAAAGCGTACAAGATGTACTGAGAGGGATCAAGTGATCCCATGGTGTGGTAAGCATTGTCCATTACGCTTTGTGTACTAACCCATGGTCTACGTGAGAGTTCTTTGTGGGGTTAGGTATATTTCCATGGGCTTGCATCAAGAGGCAGATCCCATACATCCCATGGAAGATGACATGAAGTGGAGATCGTCATCAAGGTTGCGATGTGCAAGATCAAGTGAAGCATCACGGAGAGATCATGCTTGAGGCTCGCCGTTCATTGTGGCGACAATGGCCTTGTGAAGATGTGACGAAGAGTGGCTCGCCCACAGTGGAGTATGGGGGAGCAATCATCTAGTCTTCATCAAGACAACGCAATCAAGAAAGGTGGTCCATTGATAACCCACAAGTATAGGGGATCGCAACAGTTTTCGAGGGTAAAGTATTCAACCCAAATTTATTGATTCGACACAAGGGGTGCCAAAGAATTTTCTCGAGTATTAGCAGTTGAGTTGTCAATTCAACCACACCTTACAATATGCCGGCAAAGAGAAACAATCATAAGGCTTTTCCAATCCTAGAGGTTACGTCCTACGGTCAGCGTGTGCTCTGATACCATTTCTGTAGCGACCCGACCTGAAAGGTCAAGTTTCCGGTGTTTCCATACCATCCCAAGATCATGCTAGTACACACACGGTACATCAATGTATATATCAAAGGGAAATCACACAACATTATATTAATCGAAATCTCATATCGAGTCCTTTATTACAATAAAGCTTACAATAAAGTGGCCAAGGCCAACTCATGAGAATATCTAAATCTTGCGGAAGCGTCGAAAGTAGGTGAGTCCATCCGACTCCAAGGGCATCTCACTGAGCATAGAACGCGTCCTCACTCCTGGTCGGAAAAGTACTCTGCAACATGATACGTTGCAGCCATGTAGGTCAGCATATGGAATATGCCGGCAAAGTCACAAGAGAGGGGTGAAAAGTTAAACATCTAGTCTATATGCATATATGGCAGGTGGGGGTAAGTTTTTGCGTAAAGCCAAGTTTTTCCCACATCAAGGGAGGGGCTAAGCAAAATATTACTAAGTTGGTTGATTAATGAGATGGTTCCACCAACCAATTCTCATACCCAAAATTATTAAATACCCACATCATCATATTAATTGTGTTGAGAGTTCCGGAAGTTTCAATTCCTTTGGCTCAAGTCGTCCATGACCGTGGACACGGCTAATCGATTAGGTTTTGAATACTCTGCAGAGTTTTGCACACGTTCCCCACAATATTTGATCGCCTCCGTTTGATTTCTCGCACTTCAGGGTGTTTGAGAAACGGATGACCAAAACATGGTCTTCCAAAGGGTTTCCCTGCGACTCTGTCGGTGCCCATCCTTTCCTACCGTTCTTCTACCTCTCGTAGCACCGCCTGTCCAGGGTCACCACGATATCCAACCAAGCCAGAGCCCATAATGACTTGTGGCTGTGCAGGTAAGCCTTGGGTTTTAAAGCATCCATCCATCTCTTTGTGCCTGGGTGGACCTTTCCGCGTGAATACTGGCCATCTCCAGCATCACCTAGGCAAATCCACTGGTTTCTCCAGGGTGTCGTTCAACCATCATCCACCCAGAGGTATGTTGAAAACTCGGAGTCTTAAATCTTGATCTTTATGTAGGTCTTGAAATTATTAACTCTCTCAACTCCCATGAATCACACAACCAACCCCGTCTACTAATAGCATAGCAAAAGTAAAACAACGTTTTCCGGGGCCAAAGTTGTCAAAGAGGGTTGAGAGGGGTACCTACCACATGATACTACTACAATGTAACCAAGTTTCCAACTAACCTATCTTGCATGCAATTGGGGAGATGGTAGAACTAATGCATATAAAACATGGGTAAACATGGTCAAAGTGACTTGCCTGATTGATGATCTTCGTACGTGAGCGACTCTAAGTAACAAGCTTCGCACTCCGGATAATCTAACGAAACAAACAAACACTCAAATAAGTATACAACAAAATAACAACTCATAACATCAACCAAGAACTAGTAAACAATCAAGACAAAACAATGCACAAATCTCAAGTAAGAAAACACACAAAGTTTTGTTTACTAGGAGGTGATTGATAAAACACTACTATCTTTATAAAACTATTTTGAATCTAAGTTTGTTGAGAAAACTTTTGTAAAGTTTGTAAAAGTTTCGATAAACACTAAATGGAACAAATATAGTTTTACTAACAAGAGAGCAAAACAAAACTTATTAATTATTATCAAAACATGTTCTTCACAGAAAAGAATTTACAAATAAGCTTGTTTTACAAAACAAAATTAGATTATATAAAACTTTGTTGAAAACAAAACCATTACTAACTAGTTGTTTTAATCAAATTAACCTATTTGAAAAGAAGTTGTGATTCCTATGTTAAATAAAATTAAACTAAGCAATTTTATATTTTTATTAACAGTGAGTGAAAACACTAAATGTTTACTAACAGAACCTAATAAACAAATAAAACCAAATTCTAAAACAAACTAATTAAAATTGAGTTTATAAAACTATATTATAATACTAAGCAGATTCTGTTTTTGGTTAAAACATTATTCAAAATCATCCTAAAAATCCTCAAACTAAACATGGAGATAGTCCTAACCAATATCAAACAGTAGCAAAAAGAATCATATCAAAATCTATTTTTAAACTCTAGTTATTCAGATTTGAAGATTTTGAGAAAATTTGATTAAATTCAATTTTTTATAGTTCAAATTTGAAATTTAAAAGTACAGGGTGAAACTACATGAAAAATGTGAACTATTGCAAAAAGAATCAACTCAAAGCACTAAATACATTAAAAGATATAAGAAAAACAAATTTTGAAAACATTTTGTTAATTAAAACAAAAATAGAGAAAAAAAATGATTTGCGACGATCGGGGGGCTACGTGGCGCAATCCTATTGGTTGGCTAGCGCGTGTGTTAGATGATTTCGAGCGGGCGACCGATCGGAAGAGGATAACGGTTCGGATTAAATCCGATCTAATCTTAGCCGTTGGTTTTGGATCGGAGGGAGGGGAATGCTCACGGGGTAAAGTCGCCGGCGTCGGGGGTTCTCCGGTGGATCTGAAGGCGGCGAGGACGACGGCGAGGCGTTCCGGTGGTCGGGGAAGACGGGGAAATGGTCCGGGCGATGGCGACGGGCCTCCGGAGTCGACTGGTGGCAACGGTGGGGCGAACGGTGGTCGGAAGTGGTGGCTACGGTCGACGGCGAGGTCCGGTGGTGTGGGAGCTCCGGTGAGCAATTGCGTAGCCTTCCGGCGAGAGGGAAGAGGAGTTTGGGAGGGAAATGAAAGGCGGGGCTGGCCGGTACTTATAGGGCGCTCGAGGGGTGCGGGGGAGAAGAGAGGAGAGAGATCCGGCGAGGGGAGGAAATGGCCGGCGTCGAGTCCGGCGCGCGCGGGGAGGGAGAAGATGACCGTTCGGTGAAACGGTCGGTCGGGTGGGGTCCAACGTCAGTGAGAGGAGGGCGTGTCCGTTACGCGCGGTCGGCCGGTCGGTAGTAAATGCGCGAATAACTGCTGTGGGCCGGCCCGTTTAATACCGGAAACGGTTACCGTTTCTTTTTAATAATTTTCCAGAGACATTCAAAAGCTTTTAAAGCATTCAAATCGTCTCTAAATATAGGGGTATTATATATCAAAATTAACAGAATAATAAATTCTATTTAATGAACATTTCTATTCTGTCATTTGAACAGTTTGGAAAAAATAATATTTTCAGAAATTGCCTAATTGTTTTTAAACCCTTTTTGCAAATATTTTCAAAATAACTCCTGGTTATTTTTGTTCAAATACATCACCAATTAGTCCCTGGTGTGGAGTGTCATGTTCCTCCTCTCTTATTTGAACTTTTAACCAAAATTTCAAATGGGTGAAAGCAACTTAGGGAAAAGTAGAAAGAGCTTTCTGGAATTCAGAAGAGGCATTTCAACTAACACATACAATCAAGCAATGATGCAGATGGATGCATAACTATAAATCATAACATTCCAAAATGGAATTTTGGGATGTTACATCTGAAATCGTGGCACTCGGGCCCTAGTGACAAGCATTAAGCATAGCAAAGTAGTAGCAACATCAATCTTAGAACATAGTGGATACTAGGGATCAAACCCCATCAAAACTAACTCGATTACATGATAGATCTCATCCAACTCATCACCGTCCAGAAAGCCTACGATAATATTACTCACGAACGAGGAAGAGCATCATGAAATTGACAATGGAGGAAGGTTGGTGGTGACGATGGCTTCGATTTCCACTCTCCGGAGCCCAAAACAGACTCCGGATCTGCCCTCCGGAGGAAGAACAGGTGGTGGCGGCGGCTCCGTATCGTAAAACACGAATATTTCTTCTCCTTGATTTTTTCTGGGACAAATAGGGTTATATGGAACTGGAGAGGAGGTCGGAGGAGCCACATGGGCCCCACGAGCCTGCCAGGCGCGGCCAGGGGGGCCGCGCCTCCTGGGCTCGTGGCCCACTGGCTGCTCCTCCTCCGTTGATTCTTTCTCCGGTATTTTTTATATATTCCACAAAAAATCCTCGTAAGTTTTCAAGTCATTCCAAGAACTTTTATTTCTGCACAAAAACAACATCATGGCAGTTCTGCTAAAAACAGCGTCAGTCCGGGTTAGTTTCATTCAAATCATGCAAATTAGAGTCCAAAACAAGGGCAAAAGAGTTTGGAAAAGTAGATACGTTGGAGACGTATCAACTCCCCCAAGCTTAAAGCCTTGCTTGTCCTCAAGCAATTCAGTTGATAAACTGAAACAGACAAAAGAAAAACTTTTACGAACTCTGTTTGATCTTGTTGTTATAATTATGTCTAGTTCATATTCAGATTTTCAGCAAGATCATAAGCTAACCACATAAGCAATAACATAAAGGTCTCACGGTATACTCATATCAATGACATAATCAACTAGCAAGTAATAATAATAAGTTTCAAACATCAACACTTCAATCAAAAACAACCATGATACAATATTAATAGATGGTATCTCTCTAGCCCTCTCTGAGATCGCAAAACATAAATGCAGAGCACCTTCAAAGACCAAGGGCTGACTAGAAGTTGTAATTCATGGTAAAGAAGATCCAATCATAATTATACTTAATATCAATTAATTAGACAGAGGTGCTCTCTAGCTGGTGCTTTTAATAAGAAGAGGATGAATCAACAGAAATGTAAGTAGATAGGCCCTTCGCAGAGGGAAGCATTGATTCACAGAGGTGCCAGAGCTCAAGCTTTTTAAAACAGAGATAAATGATTTTTGGGGTGGCATGCTTTCATTGTCAACGCGGTAACAAAGAGTTTTCACCATCTTCCATGCTACACGTACTATAGGCGGTTCCCAAACAGAATAGTAAATTTTTGACTCCCCCACCACCGATCAATCACACTCCATGACTAACCGAATCCTCGGGTGTCGTCCATACCAACAACAATCCAGGGGAGTTTTGTTTGCAATTATATTTTTATTTGATTTGAGCATGGAACTGGGCATTCCGATTACCGGCCCCTTTCTCGTGAGTGACAGTGAATAAACACATATCGAGGATAACACGCCTAGCATGGAAGATACTGACCGCCCCTTGTCACAACATGAGCGGTTCGGGCATACAAAACAGATTATTATTCGAAGGTTTAGAGAATGGCACATGCAAATTTACTTGGAACGGCAGGTAGATACCGCATATAGGTAGGTATGGTGGACTAATATGAAACAACTTTGGGTTTATGGAAGTGGATGCACAAGCAGTATTCCCGCTTAGTACAAGTGAAGGCTAGCAAAAGACTGGGGAGCGACCAACTAGAGAACGACAACAGTCATAAACATGCATTGAGATTAACCAACATTGAGTGCAAGTATGAGTAGGATATAAAGCACCATGAACATGAATATCGTGGAGGTTATGTTGATTTTGTTTCAACTACATGCATGAACATGTGCCAAGTCAAGCCGCTTGAATCATTCAAAGGAGGATACCATCCTATCATACTACATCACAATCATTTTAAAATTAATGTTGGCATCCAAGACAAACCATTATAAGCTCCTAGAAAATTAAGCATGCCATAAGAAACTATGATCTCTAAGTTGTCATTGCAAACATGTTTCTCTCATAATAATGATGAATTAGGAACGATGAGCTAGTCATATTTACAAAACAAAATAGTTTGAGTTCATACCAGCTTTTCCAGGCTCAGTCACTTCATCATATATCGTCATTATTGCCTTTCACTTGCACGACCGAATGATGTGAATAATAACAAGAGTGTTCGTGCATTGGACTAAGCTAAAATCTGTAAGCAAACTCAGAGGAGAAGACAAGGTAATATGGCTCTTTGATGGGTAAACAATAATGCATATTAGAGCCACTAATCATTTTAATCATGGTCTTCTACCTCGACCCAAAGAAAAAGAAAACTATTTACACGGGAAAGCTCCCAACAAGCAAAAGAAGAATGGGAAAATCTTTTTGGGTTTTCTTTTTAGTTACTACTAAGCATGCAAGAATATAAAGCTATAACTAATTTTTTTTCTCATTTTTAAATATTTTTTTGGATTTTCTTAAGTTAACCAAACACACAAGAAGAATGCGAGAAAAGAAAATAAGCTAGCATGGATGTTATAATGAAAAAGTGTGAACACCGACTATCAAAGTGAATGTGTGAACATGAATATAAAGTCGGTGAGGAACACGTACTCCCCCAAGCTTAGGTTTTTGGCCTAAGTTGGTTTACTCCCAAGGCGGAAAGTAACCAGCTCCGGGGTACTCCTGAGTGTACTGAGGGTGCCACTGCTGGGTGAGCTCCTCCGGGTCCCACTAATAAACTGGCGTCTGGTACTCGACTGGTGGCTCAGGCAAGGGTGACTGAGGTGGCGCCATGCCCCAGTGTGCGTAGATGTCCGAGGGCATAATGATGTACCTGCCTGAATAAAGACTGAACAAAGAAGGAGTAGGCAGGGTAATGACCTCACGAGTACCCTGGCTAAATACCAAGTTATAAATTAACCTCCCATTATCATTTTTATCAATAAAGTCATGGCGAACCATGCTATCATAATCTAAATATCTCTCTGGAAGAAGCATCTCTCCCTCCTCATGCAGCCTAGCAGGTATCCCAAAATGATTAGCTAGACGAGTAGCATAGATACCTCCATATACCGCGCCCTTGGAACGGTTCGTGTTCAACCGTTGGGCAACAATAGCGCCCAAACTATAAGTTCTATCATTATGTAAAGCTGAGCGTAGGACTACAAGATCTTGGGAACTGACACCCTCGGACTTTCCACAGCCAATCAAACATTTTCCAACAAATAAAGAGAAATAACGAAGCACCGGAAAATGCACGCAGGCAATTCTGGCACCACACACCCCTCTTTCCTCTCCTACGGCAATACTATCAATGAAAGCCTCCAAGTCTCATGGACGAGGTTCATGAATATCGCCAACATAAGGTAACTTGCAAACATTGCAAAAATCCTGAAGTGACATGCGCTAGGGGATATCATATAACTTGAACTCAACCATAGGAGGACTCTTCCTCGGATAGAAATTAAAGCTTTGCACGAAAGTATTAGTGAGGAGGAGGTATTGTGGACATTTATCTTCGACAAATGCAGTTAGGCCGGCGTTCTCCACCAAGTAATAAAAATCCTTATGAATACCAGCAGCGTGCAAGAACATATTGCTTGGCCACTCGCATGCTCGAACTTCTGCAACCCAGGGGACCGGATACTTGGGTTTCTTCTTCTCATTTTCATCTTCCTTGGGATTACGGCTTGAAGATCCCCTTAGAAACCTCCTCATGGTTCCCTTTTTATTGCTCTAAAAAATTCTGAAATTTTTAGTGACGCAAAATAAAAGTGAACAAAACTTAACAAAACTCATAGCAACTACTCCTACAAGTGCCTAGAGGCCATATCTTGCATCAAAACTACTTAGGACCAAATAAAATTGACATGCAAAGCTCAAGAACAGGGTCACCAAGGCAGCAATAATATGAAATGAATAAAGCACTAGAACAAAAACTAATTGGACCAATGGAGGAGTCACATACCAAGGAACAATTCCCTAAAACAGTTTCGTGAATGGAGCTTTGCACAAGGAGATTGAAAAACGCAGCAAAATGAGCAAGAACATGGGTTTGAGCTATGGGATGATTTTTTTCTAGAGGTGGAAGAAGGAGATGGGTGCAGGAATAAGTCGAGGGGGGCCACGTGGGCCCCACGAGTCTGCCAGGCGCGACCAGGGGGGTGGCCGTGCCTCCTGGGCTCGTGACCCACTGGTGCATCCCCTCCGGTGGTTATTTGTCTCAAAAATTCTAATATATTCCAAAAAAATCATACTTGAATTTCAGGGCATTTGAGGAACTACTATTTTCAGGTCATTTTTTATTGGACGGATAATGCAGAAAACGGGAAAATAATGTTATTTTTATTATTTTTCTACTAAATAACATAAAGTAAAAGTTGGGAACAAAAGGTTGTCACTTCTAGATTCATCCATCTCATGGTCATCAAAATAAATCTATCAATGAGGTTGATCAAGTCTCCTTGACAAACTTTTTCCGAATCACATGAAACCGGAGAACTTTCGAAAAATCACTAAGTTACCACAATGGGGATATGCATATCCCCAACAATAAGTATATCATATTTCATCTTGACAGTAGGTACAGGGAATTCAAAGCTTCCAAAAATAATAGATGAAGATTTTTCAATAGAATTTATGCAATGAGTCCGACATTGTTTCTTCGGAAAGTGCACCGTGTGTTCATTACCATTGACATGGAAAGTGACATTGACTTTGTTGCAATCAATAACATCCCCTGTAGTGTTTAAAAAGGGTCTTCCAAGGATGATTGCCATGGCATCATCCTCGGGAATATCAAGAATAACAAAGTTCGTTAAGATAGTAACGTTTGCAACCACAACAGGCACATCCTCGCAAGTGCCGATAGGTAAAGCAGTTCATTTATCAGCCATTTACAAAGAAATTTTAGTAGGTGTTAGTTTATCCAATTCAAGTCTATGATATAAAGAGAGAGGCATAACACTAACACCGGCTCCAAGATCACATAAAGCAGTTCTAACATAATTTCCTTTAATGGAGCAAGGTATAGTGGGTACTCCGGGATCACCTAGTTTCTTAGTAGTCCCACCCTTAAAATTATAATTAGCAAGCATGGTGGAAATCTCAACATCAGGTATCTTCCTTTTATTAGTCACAATATCTTTCATGTATTTAGCATAACGAGACATTTTCAGCATATCAGTCAAACGCATTTGCAAAAAGATAGGTCTAATCATTTCAACAAAACGCTCAAAATCCCCATCATCCTTTTTCTTGGATGGCTTGGGAGGAAAGGGCATGGGTTTCTGAACCCATGGTTCTCTTGCTTTACCATGCTTCCTAGAAATAAAATCATTCTTATCATATCTTTTGTTCCTAGGTTGTGGGTTATCAGGTTCAACAACAGGTTCAATCTCCACATCATTATCATTACTAGGTTGAGCATCAATATGAACATCATTATCAATATTATAACCAGGATCATGTTCATCACCAGATTGTGTCTCAGCATCAGAAATAGATATATCATTTGAATTCTCAGGTGTAACAGCAACAGGTTCACTATCATGCAAGTTCCTATCATCTTTCTTTTTCTTCCTATTACTAGGATGACTAGGTGCATCAGTATTAATTCCTTGAGAATCTTGCTCAATTCTCTTAGGATGGCCCTCAGGATACAAAGGTTCCTTAGTCATTCTACCACCTCTAGCAACAACTTTAACAGAATTATCATTCAATTCATTAAGCAAGTCATTTTGAGCCTTAAGTACTTGCTCTACTTGAGTAGTGAACATAGAAGCATGTTTACTAATAAGCTTAAGATCATTAACATTTCTATCCACACAAGCACTTATATGATTAATCATACGAGCATTTTGTTCCAGTTGTCTGCTAACATAATCATTAAAACTTTGTTGTTTGGCAACAAAATTATCAAATTCATCTAAGCATAAGATAGCAGGTTTATCATAAGGAATATCACTCTCATTGAATCTACAAAGAGAATTTACCTCTACTACCTGTGTCGGGTTATCAAGACCATGTATCTCATCTACCTTTGTTGGGTTATCAAAACCATGTATCTCTTCAATAGGTGGTAGATTCTTAACATCTTCAGATTTAATACCTTTCTCTCGCATAGATTTCTTTGCTTCTTGCATATCTTCAGGACTGAGGAATAGAATACCTCTTTTCTTTGGAGTTGGCTTCGGAGGTGGTTCGGGAATAGTCCAAGCATTATCATTGCTCAAGATATTATTCAATAGAAATTCAGCTTGTTCCACAGTTCATTCCCTGAAAACACAGCCAGCACAACTATCTAGGTGGTCCCTAGAAGCATTGGTTAGTCCATTATAAAAGATATCAAGTATTTCATTTTTCTTAAGAGGGTGATCAGGCAAAGCATTAAGTAACTGGACAAGCCTCCCCCAAGCTTGTGGGAGACTCTCTTCTTCAATTTGCACAAAGTTGTATATATCCTGCAAGGCAGCTTGTTTCTTATGGGCAGGAAAATATTTCTAAGAGAAGTAGTAATCATATCCTAGGGACTACGCACACAACCAGGAGCAAGAGAAGTAATCCAAGTTTTAGCATCACCCTTTAGTGATAAAGGAAACGACTTAAGGATATAGTAATGGTGAATTTTTTCCTCATTAGTGAATAGGGTGGCAATATCATTCAGCTTAGTAAGATGTGCTACAATAGATTCAGATTCATAACCATGAAAAGGATCAGATTCAACCAAAATGATTGACTCAGGATCGACAGAGAACTCATAATCCTTATCAGTAATAAAGATAGGTGAAGTAGCAAACTTAGGATCATATTTCATTCTAGCATTCAGAGATTTTTCTTTCCACTTGCGTAATAATTTCTCAAGATCATAGCTATCCTTACAAGCAAGAAAGTCTTCAGCTACCTCTCCTTCCATAACATAACCCTTAGGTATAGTAGGCAATTCATATTTAGGAGGGCTAGGTCTAATAGGTGTAGCAGCAGGTTCTATTTCAATAGTTTCATCAGTTTCAGAAGTATCATTTCATTCAGTAGTAACTCTAGCAATTTGTGCATCAAGAAATTCACCAAGTGGCATATCATTACCAAGCAAAGCATCATCATAATTATCGTGTATAGCAGAAGTAGCATCATCAAGCACAGGCGACATATCAGAATTAATAGCAGGTGGCGGTGTCGCAAATTTACTCATAACAGAAGGTGAATCAAGTGCAGAGCTAGATGGCAGTTCCTTACCTGTCCTCGTAGTTGAGGGCAGAACTTTAGTTTTTGGATCTCGCAAATTCTTCATAGTGACCAATAGATATAAATCCCAAGTGACTCAGAGAATAGAGCTATGCTCCCCGGCAACAGCGCCAGAAAAAGGTCTTGATAATCCACAAGTATAGGGGATCGCAACAGTTTTTGAGGGTAAAGTATTCAACCCAAATTTATTGATTCGACACAAGGGGAGCCAAAAAATGTTCTCGAGTATTAGCAGTTGAGTTGTCAATTCAACCACACCTGAAAGATTTAGTATCTGCAGCAAAGTTTTAGTAGCAAAGTAATATGATAGTAACAGTAGTAGCGGTGACAGTAGCAGTAGTGATTGGTATAGCAAGTGTGACAGCAGTAGTGGAAAAGTAACTAAGCAAGAACCAGTATAGGAAAAGCTCGTAGGCATTGGATCGGTGATGGATGATTATGCCGGATGATATTCATCATGTAAAAGTTATAACATAGGGTAATATGTAACTTGCTCCAGTTCATCAATGTAATGTAGGCATGTATTCCGTATATCATACGTGCTTAGGGAAAAGAACTTGCATGACATCTTTCGTCCATCCCTCCCGTGGTAGCGGGGTCCTGATGGAAACTAAGGGATATTAAGGTCTCCTTTTAATAGAGTACCGGAACAAAGCATTAACACATGGTGAATACATGGAATCCTCATACTATGGTCATCTCCGGGAGTGGTTCCGGTTATTGTCACTCCGGAGTTGCCGGGTCATAACACATAGTAGGTGACTACAACTTGCAAAATAGGATCAAGAACTCACATATATTGATGAAAACATAATAGGTTCAGATCTGAAATCATGGCACTCGGGCCCTAGTGACAAGCATTAAGCATAGCAAAGTAGTAGCAACATCAATCTTAGAACATAGTGGATACTAGGGATCAAACACCATCAAAACAAACTCGATTACATGATAGATCTCATCCAACTCATCACCGTCTAGCAAGCCTACGATAAGATTACTCACGAACGACGAAGAGCATCATGAAATTGGCGATGGAGGAAGGTTGGTGATGACGATGGCTTCGATTTCCACTCTCCGGAGCCCAAAATAGACTCCAGATCTGCCCTCCGGAGGAAGAATAGGTGGTGGCGGCGGCTCCGTATCGTAAAAGCAAATATTTCTTCCCCTTGATTTTTTCTAGAACAAATAGGGTTATATGGAACTGGAGAGGAGATCGGAGGAGCCACGTGGGCCCCACGAGCCTGCCAGGCGCGGCCAGGGGGGTCGCACCTCCTGGGCTCATGGCCCACTGGCTGCTCCTCCTCCGTTGATTCTTTCTCCGGTATTTTTATATATTCCACAAAAAATCCTCGTAAGTTTTTAGGTCATTCCGAGAACTTTTATTTCTGCACAAAAACAACACCATGGCAGTTCTGCTGAAAACAGCTTCAATCCGGGTTAGTTTCATTCAAATCATGCAAATTAGAGTCCAAAACAAGGGCAAAAGAGTTTGGAAAAGTAGATACGTTGGAGCTCTCAAGTGAGTAGCTTGATCGTATCGTTCATTGAGAGCTCAAACCATTGCATTCTTGGCATCATCATATTTCTTGGTTCTTGGTTGACTTTTCTCTATGTGGGTTCTTGATCTTGTGTTTATCTTCGTGACAAGCTCTAGTTCATCGAAAACGGATTTCATATGCTTTGTCTATTGCATTTTCAGTGTTGGAAGTTTTACCGGTCTTATTTGAGGAAGGGTTCTCACCATCTTCTTATGGGACTTTTCTCATTTGCTTATTATTGATATTTCAATCAATATTGAGTTATCCCATGTCGTTAGCTTTCCAACAAACTTTGTTTCATTGAATTCGGTGTCCGTTTGCAAAAGTTGTGGAAGTTTTGGTGCTCTTAAAAGCCTGCAGCGGTACTACCGCGGCTAGAGCGGATGTAATTTTTTACTACCGCTCCTGAGCGGTACTACCGCGGCTCCAAGAGCGGTACTACCGCTCTGGAGCAAAATCTCGTGTTAAGTACAGTCGTGGTAGGCACGGATGTAAGTTTTTAGTACCACTCGCAAGCAGTAGTACCGCTACCCATAGCGGTAGTACCTCTATCCATAGCGGTAATACCGTGAGGACGAGCGGTAGTAGTGCTCCGGCGGTTCTACTGGCCTTTTGCCTCCTCGGTGTTGTTTTTCAAAGGGGTACTACCGATCCTTGGAGCAGTAGTACCGCTCTGTACGGGTTGTGAGGATAACGGTTGGATTTTTCCCCACCTATAAAAGGGGGTCTTCTTCCCCAATGGACTTTATCCTTTGAGCTCGAGTTTGCCCCCCATTGTTGACCTTCTTTGAGCTTCCTATCTCTCAATCCCTCCAATGATTCTTGCTCCTTTTTTTGGGAAAAGAGAGAGGAGATCTAGATCCACATTTCCACCAATCACTTTCTCCTCTAAGTGAGGGGAACCCCTTGGATCTAGATCTTGGAGTTCTTCGTGTTCTTCTTCGTTCTTCCTCTCATTTTCCTCCCTAGCATTAGTTGCTTTGGTGGTATTTGGTAGAGAAGGACTTGGGCACTCCGTGTGCCCTTGCCATTGCATTTGGTGCATAGGTTTGAGTTCTCCACGGTGATACATGGAAGTGACAAGTTGAGAAGCTTATTACTCTTGGGTGTTTGAGCACCCTAGAGCTTGTTCCTCTTGGGTGCTTTGGCACCCTAGACAGTTGGTGGTGCCTTGGAGCTCAATCATTATGGTTCAAAGCTCCGGGAAAGCTTCGGGGTCTCCAATTAGGTTGTGGAGATTGCCCCGAGCATTTGAGGTCCTCTCGGAGCGACAATCCATTGTGGTGAAGCTTCTTGGTGTCGTTGAGAGCCTCCAATTCAGTTGTGGAGATTGCCCCAACCTTGTTTGTACGGGTTCGTTGACCACCCTCAAGGGTCCCTTAGTGGAATCACGGCATCTTGCATTGTGCAGGGGCGTGAGGAGATTATGGTGTCCCTAGTGGCTTCTTGGGGAGCATTGTGCCTCCACACCGTTCCGAACGGAGATTAGCATCCACAAGGGTGTGAACTTCGGGATACATCGTCGTCTCCGCATGCCTCGGTTATCTCTTACCCGAGCCCCTTTACTTATGCACTTTACTTTGTGATAGCCATATTGTTTCTTGTTATATATCTTGCTATCACTTAGTTGTCTACCTTTCTTAGCATAAGTTGTTGGTGCACATAGGTGAGCCTAGTTGTTTTAGGTTTTGTGCTTGACTAATTAAATGATAGTTTTATTCCGCATTTGTTCAAGCCTAAACCGTAATTATTTTAAAGCGCCTATTCACCCCCCCTCTAGGCGACATCCATGTCCTTTCAATTGGTATCAGAGCCAGGTTTCTCATTATTAGGTTTAACCACCTAGAGAGTAAGGATGGCGACTAGGGGATTAGGATTCTCTGACACTCTTAGTTTCAATGGCACAAATTTTGATGATTGGGCAATTCGCATGCTTAATCTCTTTAGGGTCATGGACCCAAATGTAGAGCAAATTGTAGATATGGGTTTTTCTCCTCCAAAGGATTCACAACACATATCTTTAGAGGATGATAAAAACTCTTATCTCAATGCTCAAGCTTCTAATGTGCTTTTTGATGCTTTGAGCAATGTAGTTATATTTGAACTCATGCCATTCCGGGATGCTCATGAGTTGTGGACAAAGCTTCAAGATAAATATGGCGTGTCCAAGATTTGTAGGGATGATTGTTCTCCCACCACCTCCGGTCCTGTTGTCTTCTCAACTTCTTCTACTTCACCTACATGTGGATTGCCAGAAGGTAATTGTATGGTGAGTAGTGATGATCATTGTAATGATGATAGTGGGCTTATTATTGATAATTCTTCTTCACTATCTTATTGCAATGCTTCATCTTTGGACTTTAACACCTCGAGCATTTTAAATGTTTCACATGCTTGTGTTGATAGTCCTTGCATATCATGTACAAATAGCTTGACTAAATCTCATGGTGATATGCTTGCTATATCTTGTTGTCATGATAAAAATGTATCTATGACCTCGAGTTGTTGTGCTAACAATGTAGAGGACACCCAACACTCCATGGAACAAGATGTGGACTTGAATGGTGCTTCAAGGGATCCTACATCATCATCTGTTGTTTCTCACTTTTGCCTTATGGCTAAGGTTTCAAAGGTATCTCCTACTTTGAATCCCAATATATCTCACGATGATGATGTTGATGATAATGATGAAGAGAGTGATAATATTGCTTCCTTAAAACTTAAGGGAGAAATGTTTTTTAAAGCTCTTCATAAGAATAATATTGCTCGTTCCAACTTCATGGAAATCATGTCTATTGCCATTGAGGGCAAGAAATATATTGAGGAGTTGGAAGCTCATCTCGAGGAGCATGAGGCCACCATTGAGAAAATGAAAGGTCATGAACGTGATTACGCTAATGAGATCGCGGAGCTATCTCGAGCTCTTGAAAATGAACAAACAACCAAGGAATCTCTGGAGGAGACCTTTGGTCTAGAATTATCTAGATTAAAGGAATCCCATGAAAGAGCTCTCGAGGTGGCTAATGATTTTAGAACTAAAAATGATAAGCTTGAAGTTGCACATGCTAAACTCCTTGAGCACGTTGAGCACCTCAAAAATGGCTCAAGGGTCGTTAAGAGTTCGCTCATTGAACTCACCGAGTCTCATGCTCAACATAAGGTTTCATATGCTAAAGAGCTTGCCAAGTTACCTTCTCCTCTTGTTGTTAATGATGATGCTTGTGCTACTAACTCTATTTCTTGTGAAGCATCCATATTAAAGGAGAATGTTGAGCTAAGGGATGAAACTTAAGTTGCTATCTAGTAATTATGGGAAATTGGAAGAGAGTCATGAAAAGCTTTCTAGCTATCATGGCGATCTTTTAGTATCTCATAATGTGCTAAATATAGCTCATGAGGCTAGTACCACTAAGGTGACATCAAGTGATCCTCATGTGGAAATTAGCACTACATCTAGTAGAAATTCTTTATTGCCATGTGCTAGTCCTCGTAGTTCATCTACTCATAATGTTGGTACATCTTGTGATGAATTAATTTCCTTGCCTTCTTTCTCTAACGATGAAGCATATACTTCCTCCAGTACTTGTATTGATACTAACCATGTAGAGGAAATCAAAGAGCTCAAGGCCCAAGTCACTTCTTTGAAGAAAGACTTGGAAAAGATTCATGAAGGGAAGTCCACACTCAACAATATCTTGTGTGGGCAAAAATCCCCAAATGACAAAGGTTGACTTGGATTCAACTCCAATAAGAAGAAGAAGTCCAAGAGAAACAACAAGAAGGGCCAAGAACAAGTCAAGAACTCGGCCAAGATTGTTTGCTTCAAGTTCAAAATAGAAGGGCACCATGTTAGATCTTGCCCATTGAATAAGAAGCCCCATAGTGACAATCAACAAGGGAAGCAGCCACAAGTTAAATCTCATGCTCAACGTCAAGTTGAAGAAAGGCCACTTGCCAAGAAGACCCAAGTCAACGCTCCTCAAGTTGAGAAATCAATTGAGAAGAAAGTAAAGGGTAAATGTTGCTACTTATGTCGTGAGAAGGGTCACTTTGCTTCTTCATGCACTAATGGTAACTTATCCAACCCAATCATTATTGATGATATTTATTCTCTTGGGAAGGATAAGGTTGGCAATATGTTTGCCAAGTTTGTTGGTACTCAAAGTGGTGTCAAGAAAAGAACCATTTGGGTAGCCAAGCCTATTGTGACTAACCTCTTAGGACCCAACTTGGTTGGGGACCAACAAGCTCAAACTTGATCAGTAGGTATTGTTGGAGGGCATTGTTGACGTGGCTACATTATGAAGAATTGTGGGTTCTTCATCCTTCATATTGTCTCAAGCCAAGTCATGTGGATCATCAAGTGTCTATCATATACCAATGTTCCTCCTTGCGGAAACTTGTACTTAAATTGAATACATTGTTAGTTAGTTGCCCCTTTGCATGTTGTGGTTTTATACCTTGCATGTGTTTGTATATGTTGTGCTTCCTATTTGTTTATCTTGAGAAATCAAGTATGTATGATGGATTGCAAATCATGTATGTGTGAGTCTTGTGTAGAGCCTTTTGCATCATGTTTGTATCTTAGTTGGCTCTTTGTGAGAGATTAATGGAGTATCCCATTTTGGGGGAGTGATGTGCTTTATGCACTCCATGACCCTAAAAATGTGTGTTCATGAGGAATACCACTTAGTATTGATATTACAAGATTATCTAGCTTCTATTTGGTATGTCTTCTCATGAGAAATCCAAATTATAAACGGTCCATTAATTATCTCTTGTTGGATTTCATTTGCCACTTGTTACTAACATTGGGTTACCACATTATAGGGGAGTAATATGCTATGTGCATATTACAAGCCCAGAGAATGTGTACATTTGAGATATTGCCACTTAGATTTGATATTACAATTTATCTTGTTCCTAGGTGGCATGTTAGCTATACAAGTGTCATTTGCTTATGATTTATGTGTGAAGATGATGTTGGATATCTTTGCAATCTACCAATAGGAAATATTTTGAATTACTTCTTGTCCTTTGACAATTGGTATCCATTTATGTGGTAGAATTTTCTAATCATCTTTGCATTGTATTTTGTTTATCGTTTGTCTTCCTTGCCTCTTGTGGATCCTTCTGAGCGTGCCTAGTGTTTCTATAGATATAGGGAAAGTGATGATCCCATCATGTGCATTTTGTATTCAAATGCAAACTCTATAGAATTCACATCTCTTGGGGGAGCTATCCTATTTTCTGTAGAACACTCTCTTCATGTGTTCATCATAAAATCTTTTGATCTTCATCAAGTGTGTGTTGGTGGGAGGCAAGCCTTCTCTCTGTGGTGCTTTGCGCCATCATGAAAATTTGCGAAGGGTTTGGTTTGTTTGGAACCTAGCTCTCTTTTGGGAACTTGATACCTCTTGTTTTCCTTCAATTGGTATCTTGATTCCTTCTATTTGGCATGTGTCAATGGATATCTCATTCCTTGATGTATCTTTTAGTTGGTATCCGTCAAGTGATATTTTTTCGTTTGGTATCTTATTTTCACTTGATACCTTTTCTTTTCAGCATCTTGTCAACTGGGTGTTGAATTGATTCTTGAAAGCTTTGAGCATGCATATTTACTACATGTACTTTCGTTGGCATGTTCTCTTTCCTTGACCCAATATATAGGGGAAACTCCACTATGACATAAATTGGCTAAAGTGTGCATGGAATTCAATTTCATATCTATATGCACATATTTATGTGGAGTTTTGTCCTATATATTGTTGGTACACTAAATGTTTGGTCCCAATAAGTTTGGATACCACTTTGTTTTTGGTGTTGTTCTAGGAAACAATTGGAGATACATTGGACACTCGGCTCACTTACAAGGAAGGTGTTGACACCATGTGCTTATTGGAGCCTTGATAGGATGATCGAAGAACCATTGTCTACTACATCAATCCAATGCTATCTCGGTAACAGGTATCTACTTCATGCATACATTTCTCACATTCAACTGTTTATAGGTTGCATCATGGCAGGAATTTCTTTAGTCATTCTTGTGGTACTTGATTCCTTTCTCAAAGAGTCTCAACGATGATGTCATATTGCTAGTTGTGATGTCTTTGATGTTCGTGTATTGGGAGGTCATGTATGTACAATAAGAAAATATTAGGCTATGTGTTATGCTTTCAAGCAAAGATCTTATTGGTATAGTTATGACTTCCTTGTGGATATCTTGGTTGTTCCTTTTTTTGTAACTATTTCGTGTGTACATTATTCTTTGTGGATATATCATCATGATTTCCCTCTACCTAGAATCTTATACACATGAGAGAAGTTACATCTCTAGTTGATATCCTATTTTCTTTCACGTCCACCATTGCATTTCATTTTTGTTTACTTGGTGGTTTCGTGAAAGAATCTGTCTTGAGTGCGGATCTTATATCCTAGCATCTTGATGCACTCTTTGGTGGTGAAAATTATTTTCCCCATGCTTGTATTCACGAGGGTTTTGCCATTTCGATTGGTATACCTCCTCTTGACAAGGCTATCATTTTCCTATCTTCACTAGGGTTTGTCACAAGCTTTGATTTTTAAATTTTCCTATTAGTAAGCTTGTGAACCCTTTTGCTAGTGGTTTGTGCGTGGGAAGGATATGGTTTGCACTTTGTGTCTCATTTCATCAAGACTATGTTGATGCTTTAGGCTCATCCTTATACTAGTCTTATCAAGTGCTTTTCCATGACTCACACACATCATTTTGGTTGAGCCTATTCTTAAGATTGCCTCTTTTACATGTTGCTCAACCATATGTTTAGTGCAAGTACTATGCTCTTTGTCTTATCTTCTTGCTTGAACTTGTGGTGTGTTTATATTGATTTTTGGGGAGTCATGATCCTTTTTTTGTGCACTTGTATTCAAATACAAATATTATTATTTGTGCACAAATCATGGGGAGCTCCTCTAGTTTATTTATAAACACTTTTTTCCCATATCATAATATATTTTATTCATGTGGCTCGTTGGTCCATGTGATTGATTGTTCCAATTGGTATCTTTTGATTGCTTGCTTCACTCTAGTGTATGTCTTTGTCCCATACGATCCTTTGTGCAATCTTTGGGTTCTCAATATAGTTTGTCTTACTCAAACTACTTATCATTGTATATGTCTATTTCATTGCACACGTATTTGAGATATACAAACTTTTTGGAGGAACACCTATTATATTGGATTTCTAAACTTTTTGTCCATTTTGGCAATCGATGCCAATGGGGGAGAAGTTTAGAGAGTTTAGTTTGGAATTCTTTGAGAGCTTTGCTTTCGTTGTTTAAGCATTTGCATCTCACATCCATGCATTGCATTGTGTGTGCTTGATTGTGCTAATTTTCTTATATAAACTCTCTTGAAAGTGGTTGTCATCAATTACCAAAATGGGGGAGATTGTAAGAGCACATTTCTCCATGTGTGGTTTTGGGTAATTGATGACACCCCTATGGAATAATGGTTGCCTTGAGTTATATTCGAAGGATTTGTCCATAGGAACTTCTTGAAGTCCATCTGTTGGGTTTCAAGGCGTTTATATGGTGACCAAGGTGGTATTCAAGGTTTATCCAAAGATTGGTCATGTGGGAGTTGAGCTTATTGCAAGCATGTCTTGAAGAAGAAGATTGTGTAAGCATTCATGTTTACCTTCAAGACATCATCTTTATGAAGAGAGAAGCTAAGATACAAGGTTGATCAATACTAAGTCAAAAAAGTGAATCAAGTTAATCAACACACAAAGCGTACAAGATGTACTGAGAGGGATCAAGTGATCCCATGGTGTGGTAAGCATTGTCCATTACGCTTTGTGTACTAACCCATGGTCTACGTGAGAGTTCTTTGTGGGGTTAGGTATATTTCCATGGGCTTGCATCAAGAGGCAGATCCCATACATCCCATGGAAGATGACATCAAGTGGAGATCGTCATCAAGGTTGCGATGTGCAAGATCAAGTGAAGCATCACAGAGAGATCATGCTTGAGGCTCGCCGTTCATTGTGGTGACAATGTACTTGTGAATATGTGCCGAAGAGTGGCTCACCCATAGTGGAGTATGGGGGAGCAATCATCTAGTCTTCATCAAGCCAACGCAATCAAGAAAGGTGGTCCATCTTGAGGAAGTCAAGATCGTCATCATCTAGCTCAAGTGGACTATGCGTAAGGCTAAGGTTTGACCTTGATAGGGTTTTCTATTTTACCGGTCTCATGGT
The DNA here is from genome assembly GCA_022496015.1 of Hordeum marinum. NCBI lineage: Eukaryota > Viridiplantae > Streptophyta > Magnoliopsida > Poales > Poaceae > Hordeum > Hordeum marinum. The sequence goes on from CM039676.1 coordinate 503,645,927, forward strand.
GGTAGTTGAGAGACCGGGTTATAGGATCGATTCTCGTACTATCAAGGGGGGCTCTCAAGTGAGTAGCTTGATCATATCGTTCGTTGAGAGCTCAAACCATTGCATTATTGGCATCATCATATTTCTTGGTTCTTGGTTGACTTTTCTCTATGTGGGTTCTTGAGCTTGTGTTTATCTTCGTGACAAGCTCTAGTTCATCGAAAACGGATTTCATATGCTTCGTCTATTGCATTTTCGGTGTTGGAAGTTTTACCGGTCTTATTCGAGGAAGGGTTCCCACCATTTTCTTATGGGACTTTTCTAATTTGCTTATTATTGATATTTCAATTAATATTGTGTTAGCCCATGTCGTTAGCTTTCCAACAAATTTTGTTTCATTGAATTCGGAGTCCGTTTGCAAAAGTTGTGGCAGCTTTTGTGCTCTTAAAAGGCTGCAGCGGTACTACCACGGCTCGAGCGGATGTAATTTTTTACTACCACTCCGGAGTGGTACTACTGCGGCTCCAAGAGCGGTACTACCGCTCCGGACCAAAATCTCGTGTTAAGTACAGCTGTGGTAGGCATGGATGTAATTTTTTAGTACCGCTCGCAAGCAGTAGTACCGCTACCCGTAGCGGTAGTACTGCTATCCATAGCGGTAGTACCGTGAGGAAGAGCGGTAGTACCACTCCGGCGGTTCTACTGGCCTTTTGCCTCCTCGGTGTTGTTTTTCAAAGGGGTACTACCGCCCTAGCGGTAGTACCGCTCTGTGCGGGCTGTGAGGATAACGGTTGGATTTTTCCCCACCTATAAAAGGGGGTCTTCTTCCCCAATGGACTTTATCCTTTGAGCTCATGTTTGCCCCCCATTGTTGACCTTCTTTGAGCTTGCTATTTCTCAATCCCTCCAGTGATTCTTGCTCCTTTTTGACGGAAAAGAGAGAGGAGATGTAGATCCACATTTCCACCAATCACTTTCTCCTCTAAGTGAGGGGAACCCCTTGGATCTAGATCTTGGAGTTCTTCGTGTTCTTCTTCGTTCTTCCTCTCATTTTCCTCCCTAGCATTAGTTGCTTTGGTGGTATTTGGGAGAGAAGGACTTGGGCACTCCGTGTGCCCTTGCCATTGCATTTGGTGCATAGGTTTGAGTTCTCCACGGTGATACGTGGAAGTGACAAGTTGAGAAGCTTATTACTATTGGGTGTTTGAGCACCCTAGAGTTTGTTCCTCTTGGGTGCTTTGGCGCCCTAGATAGTTGGTGGTGCCTCGGAGCTAAATCATTGTGGTTCAAAGCTCCGGGCAAGCTTCGGGGTCTCCAATTAGGTTGTGGAGATTGCCCCGAGCATTTGAGGTCGTCTCGGAGCCACAATCCATTGTGGTGAAGCTTCTTGGTGTTGTTGAGAGCCTCCAATTCAGTTGTGGAGATTGCCCCAACCTTGCCTGTACGGGTTCGGTGACCACCCTCAAGGGTCCCTTAGTGGAATCACGGCATCTTGCATTGTGCAGGGGCATTAGGAGATTGCGGTGGCCCTAGTGGCTTCTTGGGGAGCATTGTGCCTCCACACCGTTCTGAACGGAGATTAGCATCCACAAGGGTGTGAACTTCGGGATACATCGTCGTCTCCACGTGCCTTGGTTATCTCTTACCCGATCCCCTTTACTTATGCACTTTACTTTGTGATAGCCATATTGTTTCTTGTTATATATCTTGCTATCACTTAGTTGTCTATCTTGCTTAGCATAAGTTGTTGGTGCACATAGGTGAGCCTAGTTGTTTTAGGTTTTGTGCTTGACTAATTAAACGATAGTTTTATTCCGCATTTGTTCAAGCCTAAACCGTAATTATTTTAAAGCGCCTATTCACCCTCCCCCCCCCCCCCTCTAGGCGACATCCACGTCCTTTCAACTACAAATGAACTCTGAAATGGTTGAAACTTGGCATGGTACCATCATTTCACCAAAATAGGATGTGCTAAAAAGTTGAGAGGGTTACGGCAAAAACTGGATGCACTTCGTGTACAAAATGGACAATCTCTTTTGAAGTATCAGGGTTTCGGACGAATACACGTCTGTTACAAAAGGATTTCAATTTTTTAAACATATTTGAACTCAAGAATTTTTCTGCATTCAATATGCACCATTCGAGCCACATCATCCCATTTCAACCCTTTCCGACTTCATTTGCTATTTTTCATGCATTTCATCATTTATTTTAAGCTAAAATGACCCTTGATTCAAAAGCACTACAAATGAACTCTGAAATAGTTGAAACTTGGCATGGTACCATCATTTCACCCACATAGGATGTGCTAACAAGTTAAGAGGGTTACGGTCAAAACTGTATGTACTTCGTGTACAGAATGGACAATCGCTTTTGAAGTATCAGGGTTTCGGACGAATACACGTTTGTTAAAAAAAGGCATTTCATTTCTTGACATGTAACTGCAGTGATATTCTAGATCAAATCCATCATCAGAATAGTTGTGGAGAGAAGTCTTCACTTTTTCTTCGTGTGTGTCCCTTGCTTATTGCGCCGTAACCATGGGTAATCTTCATCGTTCAACAGGGTGCTTGGGTCAGCCTTCACTTTGAAGGGAGGAATTTCCTGAAACTTTTCATAATCTGCACACATGTCTATCTTGCCCTCTACTCCCACGATGTCTCTTTTCCCTGAAAGAACTATGTGGCGCTTTGGCTCATCGTATGATGTATTCGCTTCCTTATCTTTTCTTTTTCTAGGTTTGGTAGACATGTCCTTCACGTAGAAAACCTGCGCCACATCATTGTCTAGGACGAATGGTTCGTCTGTGTACCCAACATTGTTCAGATCCACTGTTGTCATTCCATACTGCGGGTCTACCTGTACCCCGCCTCCTGATAGATTGCCCATTTGCACCGAAACAAAGGGACCTTAAAATTATGTCCATAGTCAAGTTCCCATATGTCCACTATGTAACCATAATATGTGTCCTTTCCCCTGTTGGTTGCTGCATCAAAGCGGAAACCACTGTTTTGGTTGGTGCTCTTTTGATCTTGGGCAATCGTGTATAAATGTATTCCCATTTATCTCATACCCTTTGTAGGTCAATACAGTCGAAGATGGTCCCCTAGCCAACGAGTACAACTCATCGGCAATAGTGGTGTTATCCATGAGATGTGTTTGCAACCAACTGCCGAAAGTCCCGATGTGTTCACATGTAATCCAGTCGTCACACTGCTCCGGGTGTTTGGAGCGCAGAATATTCTTGTGATCATTGACATACGGGGTCACCAAGGTAGAATTCTATAAAACTGTGTAGTGTGCTTGAGACCAAGAATGTCCGTCCCTACATATTATTGAGTCCAGTCCTAGCGTGCCTTTTCCAGTCAGTCTCCCCTCATACCACGATTGAGGGAGACCAATTGGCTTAAGGTCAGGAAAGAAGTCAACACAAAACCCAATGACCTCCTCTGTTTGATGGCCCGTGGAGATGCTTCCTTCTGGCCTAGCACGATTACAAAAATATTTATTTAAGACTCCCAGGAACATCTCAAAGGGAAACATATTGTGGAGAAATACAAGGCCCAGAATGCCAATCTCGTCGACTAGATGAATTAGGACGTGCGTCATGATATTGAAGAAGGATGGTGGGAACACCAGCTCGAAACTGACAAGACATTGCACCAAATCACTCTTTAACCTTAGCAGGATTTCTGGATCGATTACCTTCTGAGAGATTGCATTGAGGAATGCACATAGCTTCACAATGGCTAATCGAACGTTTTCCAGTAGAAGCCCCCTCAATGCAACCGGAAGAAGTTGCGTCATAATCACGTGGCAGTCATGAGACTTTAGGTTCTGGAACTTTTTCTCTGCCATATTTATTAGTCCCTTTATATTCGACGAGAATCCAGACAGGACCTTCATACTAAGTGGGCATTCAAAGAAGATTTCCTTCTCTTCTTTGGTAAGAGCGTAGCTGGCAGGACCTTCATACTGCTTTGGATGCACACGTTGATGTTCCTCCCAGGCCTCCGGTGTATCTTTTGTCTTCCCATACACTCCCAATAAGCCTAGCAGGTTCACGCAAAGATTCTTCATCACGTGCATCACGTCGATTGCAGAGCGGACCTCTAGGTATTTCCAATAGGGCAGGTCCCAAAATATAGATTTCTTCTTCCAAATGGGTGCGCGTCCCGCATCATCAGTCGGAACAGATCGTCCGCCAGGACCCTTTCCAAAGATTACTTGTAAATCATTGACCATATTAAGTATGTGATCACCAGTACGGAGGGCGGGATTCTTCTGATGATCTGCCTCACCTTTGAAATGCTTTCCTTTCTTTCGACATTGACGGTTGGTCGAAACAAATCGACGATGCCCCAGGTACACATTATTCCTATATTTGTCAAAATATATACTGTCGGTGTCATCTAAACAGTGTGTGCATGCGTGGTATCCCTTATTTGTTTGTCCTGAAAGGTTACTGAGAGCAGGCCAATCGTTGATGGTTACAAACAGCAACGCATGTAGCTCAAATTCCTCCTCTTCATTCTCATCCCACATATGTACACCTCTTCCATTCCATAGCTGTAAAAGTTTATCAACTAATGGCCTTATGTACACATCAATGTCATTGTCGGATTGCTTAGGGCCTTGGATGAGCACTGGCATCATAATGAACTTCCGCTTGATGCACAACCAAGGAGGAAGGTTATACATACATAGAGTCACAGGTCATGTGCTATGCTTGCTGCTCTGCTCCCCAAAAGGATTAATACCATCTGCACTTCAACCAAACCATACGTTCTTGGGTCACCTGTAAAGTCTCTCCACTTTCTCTCGATCTTTCTTCACTGCGACCCACCAGCGGGTGCTCTCAACTTCCCGTTTTTCTTACAGTCTTTTATGTGCCATTGCATCAACTCGACATGCTTTTTGTTTCTGAACAGACATTTCAACTATGGTATAATAGGAGCATACCACATCACCTTGGTAGGAACCCTCTTCCCGATGCGTTGGCCCTCAACATCACCAGGGTCATCTCTTATGATCTTATATAGCAATGCACCGCATACCGGGCATGCGTTCAAATCCTCGTACGCACTGCAACAGAGGATGCGGTCATTAGGACATGCATGTATCTTCTGCACCTCCAATCCTAGAGGGCATAGAACCTTCTTTGCTTCGTACGTACTATCGGGCAATTCATTATCCTTTGGAAGCTTCTTCTTCATTATTTTCAATAGCGAACCAAATCCCTTGTCAGATACAACATTGTTTGCCTTCCATTGCAGCAATTCCAGTGTGGTACCGAGCTTTCTATTTTCATCTTCGCAATTATGGTACAATCCTTTTTTTGTGATCCTGTAACATGTGATCGAACTTTAACTTCTCCCTTTCACTTTCTAATTCTCTCTTTGCATCAACAATGACCTGGCGAAGATCATCATCGGGCCCATCGTTTGGTTCCTCTTGCTCTTCAGCTTCCCCCATTGTAGCAACACCGTATTCAGGGGGCGGGTAGTTGTCATCATCCTCTTCTTCTTTGTTGTCTTCCAGCATAACCCCTCTTTCTCCGTGCTTGGTCCAAACATTATAGTGTGGCATAACACACTTCTCAAGCAGGTGGAAGTGAAGGGTTTTAGAGTTGGAGAAAGCCTTCGTATTCTCACAGACAGTACATGGACAATGCATAAAACCATTCTGCTTGTTTGCCTCAGCCGCTTCGAGAAAATTATGCAGACCCTTAATATATTCGGAGGTGCGTCGGTTACTGTACATCCATTGCCGGTTCATCTGTGTGCGTTATATAATAAAGTGTATCAAAAACCATTACAGAACATCATGAATAGAGAAGTGACCAAATTAATAAAAATTCATCATCACATTAAAGCCAAAGTACAATAGTGACCAAAATAAATACATAAAGTTCATACATAGTTCTCATTATTGAACAACATATAGCTCTCTAGAGCATCTAATTAAAACATGCATTGAAACTATGTAAAAAAATTAAATGCAACAAAAAATGCGATCATAACCGCAATTAAGGTACCAATTGATCCAACGATATAATGATACCAAGCCTCAGTATGAATGACATATTTTCTAATCTTTCTAATCTTCAAGCGCATTGCGTCCATCTTGATCTTATGATCGTCGATGACATCGACAACATGCAACTCCAATTTCATCTTCTCCTCTTCAACTCTTTTTAATTTTTCTTTCAAGTAATTGTTTTCTTTTTCACCCAAATTTAACTTCTCGACAAGAATTTCTATGTCGGTTGGAATTTCCGGTTCACAGAACTCCGAGATAAAAACATCTATGTCACGTTGGTCGGCATAATTTTCATAAACACTAAATGAAACAAATAGTTATAAAAGATAATATACCACATCTGAATCATAGACAGGACGAGGGCTGACGGGGGAGGATACCAAAACTATGGCACTATATAATAACAAACAATAATAAAAGTAAGAAATTGTACAAGCATATATCTAAATCATACAAGTAAGAATTTTTTTTATTTTACAAAGAAGACAAGAACAAGAGGCTCACCACGGTGGTGTCGGCGATGAGATCAGCACGGGCGATCGACGGAGGTGAGGACGGGGACGGGACAAGATGGCCCGCCAAATCTAGAAAAATCTTGAGGAAAATAGAGTTTGAAGGTCGAGCTTGGAGAGGAGAAAGCTTAAGTGTGGCTCGGGCATTTCATCGAACACCTCATATGCATAGGAGGTGAGAGCTATAGCAACACACACCCACACGCCGACATAAAAAAAACAGAGTGTGAGTGGGCAGGGGCGGGGCGGGGCGGGGGTATATATAGGCTTATATATTTAATCCCGGTTGGTGGCCAGAACCGGGACAGAAGACTCACTTTTGGTCCTGGTTCCAGCTACCAACCGGGACTAAAGGTGTTGATCGAGGAGCGAGGCCCATTGGTCTCGATTCTTGGCTGGAACTGAAACCAAAAGTGTCAGAAAAACCGGGACCAATGACCTCTGAAGCCTTGCTGGCGCCCTGGTGTCACGAACCGAGACTGATGGCCCCTTTAGTCCCGATTCATAGTAAACCGGGATTATTGCCTTTATCATAGCCTCAACCAAAGTCCTGTTTTGTACTAACGGGGACATGCATTACCAAGCCACAAGCCCTGATGTTTCCAGTAACGCGCCATAGTTTGGCGTCTCTATCCTGTCACGTAGAAGGTCAACGACTACTCGAACAGGTTGGGCCAGGTTGGAAACGTTGGCAACTTTTTGTGTCCAGATGGGACAGCAACACCACAGATCTTGGTTTTGGACAAATGGTTTCCAGCAGCCCCGGAAGCCTTCCTCACCGTCGGCAATGGTCACACACAGTGCGGGAGCCAAGGACGGAGTAGCCGTCAGACCTCAGGAGCAGGCTCTTCAACAACTGCGAGGCAGTGGAGCACAATTGGGTAGGCACTAAAAAAAGTGATCTATCTTTTGGGCTCGTTGGAGCATATCCTCCTCCTTATAGTTTGACTCCAAAAGTTCTATCTTATCAAGAATGAAGAGAACCAATTCTTTCAACAACAAAAAAAACACTTCCAACTGTGTCACTTACTAGTGGGCCAACTTCGCACAAGAAAGTGTGGATCGGATAGATCTTAAGGTGTAGAGTTGAGATGATGGATTCTCGATGCCGGTTAACTAAGAAATTCCTGGTTGCTTTGGTTAGAGAGGCCACTGCTTCTTCCATATCCTTCGTCTCGGTAGGGTCGAGACCTGGAAGAATTGGTAGGACTTTTGTGGCATCAATGTTGATATCAGGCAGCAACCAAGGAAGGCGCCTCCACTGTGTAGACAATGCACTTGTCCGTGCAGCTGAGCATACATCGACTCTTCCCAAGATAGACAATAAAATATCATATGTCAGCATGCTGAGTCTATCTTCCTCTTTTGGTTGTTGCAGAATTATGAACCTATTCGGTTATTGGATCCCCATATTCATCAATTCAGAAGTACTTATCCGTTCGAAAGATATATATTCATAGGTAGTTCAAAGCACTAACCGTGCAAAGCAGAAAAGGATAAAAGATTATCCACGTGACAGGAATTGTTTGTATCTAGCAAATGATCATCTAGATACAAGCACAACACATGCTTAGTGGATAAATCTTTGTATGATAAGAAATCGCATGGGCTACATGTTTAGGACTGGCCCTGCAAAATTATATAATCCAATCATCGCTTAGGTACCTTTGAACTGCATAACCTACAGTTCAGTATTATTTGGGGGGAACGAGAGAAATAATGTAGCATTTTGAAGGAAACGACCATATATTACATTTTGAAGGAAACGAGAGAGCTTGATTGATGACCATCAAATTGTTACAACCAAGATCCAAGAAGCCCAAATTGATCGAGTGTAGTGTGGCCAAGTGTGTTTGGGCTCCGGGGCCATCTTCGTAACATTCAAGATAGCCGGACACACGAGGATGGCTGTCGACGGTCATGTGTCAAGCCCCAATCCCTGGCCAAGTCGGTGGTGCTGACGGGCAACGACAATCATTGGTATATAACCCCGTAATTAGCGGTGTGTGAATGTGCTTACTAGTGGCATTCGGCGGGCACGCACGGTAGTCTCGTGCCGCCGGTAAGTGGCTACTGCCAGTCTGTCGTGCGGCTAGAATCGTGTTTTGTGGGGGAGGAGGGAGGATGTTGCTGGATGAAACGTTGGCGCGTAGGTGTGTCGTGGTTGAGGGGGATGTCCATGTTTAAGGACCCTAATATCTAGGACACGTCGGTTAAGGAGAGCAACTAGTTAGCGAGCGCTTCTTCACAAGCGTTCCAGCGATCGTTCCTACGCGCCGTCACTTGACGCGTTCTTAGTCGTCGCCGCGTGTTATGCTCTAAGCGTTTTCTTTCGAATTTTGGTCTTTTTTTTATTTTTTCGCACGCATTTTCGCCTTTTTGGAGTGGTTTTTTTTTGGATTTTTTTTGGTATTACGGTTTTCCACCAGTCTTCCGTAGCTTTTTGACCAAAAAAAGTCAAAAAACAAAAAAAAATGCATTTTCTGTTTTTTACGCGAAAAAACGTGTTTTTTGGCGAGAGGCACGGTTTTGCTTTCGCGAAAGGCACGGTCTTGCCTTCGCGAGAGGCACGGCCGTGCCTCTTGAAAAGGAAAAAAACGTGTTTTCTACTCTCTCTCTTTTCTCGCGAGAGGCACGGTTTTTGCTTCCACCAAAGGCACGGTTTTGCTATCGCCAGAGGCATGGTCGTACCTCTCCCGAAAGGAAAAAAAACACGTTTTTTACTTCTTTTTTTCCGCGAGAGGCACAGTTTTACTTTTGCGAGAGGCACGATTTTGCTATCGTGAGAGGCACGACCGAAAGAGAAAAAAACACGTTTTCTGCTCTCTCTCTCTCTCTCTCTTTCCACGAGAGGCACGGTTTCGCTTTCGCGAGAGGCACGGTTTTGCTTTTGCGAGAGGCATGGTTTTGCTATCGCGAGAGACACAACCATGCCTCTCCCGAAAGAAAAAAAACGCATTTTCTGCTCGTTTTTTTTTCGCGAGAGGCGCGGTTTTGCTTTCGCGAGAGACACGGTCTTGCCTTCGCGAGAGGCACGGCCTCTCAGAAAGGAAAAAAACATGTTTTCTGTTTTTTTCTTTCTATCGCGTAAGGCATGGTTTTTTCGTCCGGTTTTTTCGTCCGGTTTTTTTCGTGAAAAAAAAGTTCATCAAAACCTATCAACATGAGATCTAGTTTTGTAGATCTCGACATGAGAAACCAACGGTGAAAACGGTTCAAAATTTGGACGCGCAGTTTAGGAGATAAAATATTTCTAAAATACGGATCTACAAAAAAAAAACTCTCGGGTCACGACAAGTGGCATGCATGCAATGCGTCACTTGTCATAACCTGAAGGATGGGAATAATCGTTAAAAGATGTACTCACTAACTAGTGATTTCATGGCTAGAGGCTGCCTTCCAACGAAGAATCTGTTTGCTCAAACTTTTCAGATGGTTGGCCCATGTAGTTTTTTCTTTTGAAAGAAATGCCATCAACAAAACAAGACCCTCAAATAAATTGACATGATCTAACTTGTGAAAACCATCATGCTTCTTTATAAATACTGTCATCTCTCTAGTTTTATAAAATTACAATGAGTATGATATAATAAAGGTCGTATGATTGACAAAAAAAAATTGCCATGCTAAACTTTTACTGTTGTTTAATTATATTTATTTTATCTCACAAGGAGTGTAGTAAATATGAAAAGCTCTGTACTTGTAGCTCCAATGTTCCAGACATGTTTTTCTAGACCTCAAATCAAACTGCAGAGTAAGAAACGGAGAGCATACTTTCGAACTGCATATTATCTGGGGAAAATGTGACCATGTAATAAGATATAGTACATTTTGCATGAAGCAAGAGCTAAAAACGTTTGGGCACTGGCGCCATCTTGGCAACATTCAAGAGCCGGATGGAAGGCGATTCATTATATAGTAATCCAAGGGGCCAGAAGCAGCCTGGCTGGCAGTTCTACGTATCCCTGGCATTTCCACCAGATGGCATGACAGCAAACGGTCTCGTTTCTTGTTGTTGCCAAAGATCTTGAGCGACCGGAGCCCAAGCAGCAGCTCGCCTGAGTCCAGGAACACCTTGTTGTTGGAGCTTCAGATGGTGTGGGGCCTGTGGGCGATCTCCCTGGCGGCTTCAATCTGTCTACTACAACTCAGCAACTGAAATGTACAAAACTCAGCAGTTGTAATGTAACTACTGTACAATATATCAAGACATAAACAACACTGGCAGTATGCCTCTACTAACTAACACTGGAAGTGGCACTATGAACACAACAAATGGAAGCCTGAAACTACGTCCAGTGGTATGAATACCACTGAAAGTCTGAAACTATGTTCAGTTATACGAACATACCACTCACTGGAAGTCTGGAACCATGTTCAGTCATACAAACATACCTCTATCATATGAAATGTACTACAAAATTACTCGAGTCAGGCTCAAGCGGTCCCAAACTCAGCAAATGCAGTGACATATATGAAGATATAAACAACACTAGCAATACGCCTCTACTAACTAGCACTGAAAATCTGAAACTATGGACACCGCAAATAGGTGCAGCCGCATGGAAACTATGTATCATAAACTCGGCAAATGGAATGTACATGACTACAGTGTTAGGCTGAAATGCTCCAAAACTCAACAAGTGTAATGATGAAGCTACGAAGACATAAAGAACACTGACAATATGCATCTAGTAATTATGATTGAAACCGTCAACTGGACAAGTAGGTGAAGGCATGTGAAAGAGAAATATCTAGTTCATGTTATGCTTACCTGCGCCCTCATAAATGCACTTTTCTTGTCTTGCTCAGCCTTCTCAACAATGAACTTGGCACGCTCAGCTTCCTGCCAGCAACCTGTTTGGCTTCAATGGCATGAGTGAACTCTTTACCAAAGTTGAGGCTGCTAATGGACACATCATCCAGAGCGATATTGAAATTCTTCGCTCACAGCCTGCCATTACATGAAGGACAAGTTCATATTCCAAGTAAGACCAGCTATTATCTACTATAGCATGGAAAACATGTACACACAGCAAACACGGTGAAGCTGTAACTCTCTCTGTGATTAGCTGACTGTCACAGTATCGGGCAACCACAGCTTTGTGTGTTTCATGATGATCGAAGGCAACACTCCCCCCATTGTAAATGCTACTCCGTCCGTCCCAAAATAACTGTCTCGACTTGGTACTAGCTCTAGTACAAAGTTGTACTAAGCTTAAGACACTTATTTTGGGACGGAGGGAGTACTTCTTAAAAGTGCAAAATAAGAAACCTACAGACACACATGACCTCTAAAAAATTCACATGGTAAAGCATGATATTACTTGTTCAGCATCAACAAATAACGATGAAGCAAAAAATATTAGTTGTGACTGTTGTTAACAGATTTAAAGCTAATGAGTTGAAATGCTTATTTACAGGCAACATATAATGGTGACAACTGCTAATAGTTAAAATGAGCTAAAATAATGCCTATTCACAGCGCAGTGGACACTAGAGAAGTAGACAGTCCATAGGCTACAATGCTGTAGAATTTCTTCAATAACCTACATGGCTTGCATTAAAATCTAAATGAGTCACAAAATCGACTTCATTCAATAGCAGGTAACCACAACAGCTGTTGTGACGATAACTCGACACTCAGAAATGACAATGGAAAACACCTTACATGTACCAGATCTCATCCACCTATCCAAATTGGTAAACATTTCAGATGTGTCCAATTCCCTTGCAGGCTACATTAACAGAATATGCTAAAAAATGAACAATCTTCCATTGCCTCTCTGGTGGCGCCATGCACAAGTCGCACGACACCAACACTCCTACGGCGACTCCCACGCTTGTTGCCCGAACTCCTTACCATATCCGCCTTCTCGGCCAGTGTCGTCCCTCGTCGGCATACCACTAACGTGCCGACTAATGCATACATTGATAATTTGAGATACTCTAATTGTTCTATTTAAACACACCGTTCTATTCCACAAAATGCAATGTTAAAATCTTGTACCAAACATGAAAATCACTTGATCTATTCAACCATTCCTAATCATTCGAGCATCATCACCACATATATTTCTAGCAAGAGTTTATATGTTGGTGGTGGTGTTGTGGTATCCTGAGATCCTGAGAGCCAAGGAAAGTTCATTGCTAATGTGTATAATATCAATGAAATTTCTGAATAAATGAATATATTATATGAACTTCTTGGTGTTGGTGTTTTTCCAAACAAAATTAAGTCCTTTTACGTTAGGTTCAGCCTAAGAAAAACACTCACGCTAATAGTCAGATTTCAAGTTTGGGTTGATTACAACAAACCAATAAAAATAAAGCAGAGGCAACATTAGTGAAATTTCTGAATAAGTGAATATATTCTCTGAACTGCTGGGTGTTGGTGTCTTTTCAAACAAAATTAAGTCCTTTAAGTTGGGTTCGGGAGAAGGAAAAACACTCGCACTAATAGTTAGATTTCCAGTTTATTTTGACTAACTCCACAACCCCTAATGCTTTAACTCGAGGGTCAAAGATACAGTAGAGGGGTTTCGATAAAGAGATCCTCTTTGTTTGCAAAGTTTTATTTTTTTAAACATTGTTGTTATATGAGAATAAGAACTACTTAGTCGCTTTGACTATATCATGTGTAGAACTAATGGACATGACTTGTAACAGCTGTAAGCAAGTGTGCCAAGTATAGATGGATGTCGTTTTCCATTTCCATCATGTTGATGAATCATATAGTACTCTGTGTGACGCACCTTCCATCAAAGCTCCTCGGTTTGCAATTGTAAGTTTGCCCATCATACTTAAATTAAAGTTACAACACTGCCTTAATACAAGTTGAGTTCCAACAAGTCATTTATTTGTTTCTACAATACAATGACAAGGTAATCTGTTCTCTTATATACATGCAAAACTTTCGCAAATGATTACTAGATATTAGTACAATGCAAGCAATTAACCATGTGTATGTTGCACTTTTTGTAAAGTGTCGCTTAAGCGACGAAGCGACGGTTAAGCGTCAGAGCACCCTCTAGGCTCAAAGCATCCAGCTCACTTTAGACATGTGTCTAAGGTGTCCCGCTTAGGCGTCTTGATTGGCGCTTTAGTGCAGAGAGGACGCCTTAGACTGCCAGGCAGGGGAACGGAGATTTCTGGTGGGAAAAATGGGCTGGGCGGGAACACAAGGGCAGGAAAACTGGGCTCACATGTGAAACAGTTACAGAAGGGGAAAGAACGAGAGAGAATCAAAACCAGAGCGTGCAAATCTCCAGGCTTTCAGATCTCTCCTCTCTCCAATGGCAGCAGCTTCCTCAAATCTGCACCAGCTTCCTCCTCTCCGGCCACAGCTCCCCCTCCTCTCCGGCTGCAGCTCCCCCTCCCCCCCCCCCCCCTACGCAACCACAATGCATGACTACTGCACTCTCTTCTCCCCCTTCCTCTCCCTTTGCTCTTTCTTCCATGCTCAGATTTGCAGCAGCTCGTCAAGCCTTTCCTGCTCTGTTATGTGTTATGCTATGCACAGCTCCTCTCCTGTTAGGTGCTCCCGCTGCCTCTCTTATAATAGTCGGCTAGCTGCTTACTGCTTAGTGGATGGATTAGAATAATGGCTACTAATGCATATGTGCTCACTGGTGGATTAGAATCAAGGTAAGAATGTATGTTGTGCGAACGTGTATTTCCTGAAGAACTACGAAGCACCATTCATTGAGAGAGAGGAACAGAAATGCCATAAAATATGGTTTTACCACAGGTGTGCATGTACAAAGAAACGGATGACACAACATAAGTTTCCAGATAATAAACATTGTCAAGAAGTTTGAACAGATAGCTTCAGAATTGAGTTTAGTTTGTGCTAGATATAACCAATGTTTTAAATAGCGGGCTACGGCAAATAGCGGCGGACCTCCAAAAAGGCTATAGCGGGCTATAGCGTGTATTTTATGCATGAGACCATTTAGCGGCACCCTGATGAAAAGGTAGCGGGACTATAGCGGGCTATTTAAAACTATGGATATAACAGAAACAACTATAACTAGCTTTGAACAAGCTCTTTGCACAAAGGATCGGGAGCAGTTTTTTTCACTTTAGAAAATCTTGATTAGAATCCTTGAACACCACCAGAAATTAAGATATATTTTTACTTATACAAAAAGATATAAGGACATTCAAATAAGTATGGGGCACAACAAATAACACATTGGCGGTGTCTTGTTGTGATGCTTGTCAAGGTTAATAAAACAACATGTGAGAAAAACATTAATGAATTTCCACTTCAACTTCGAGAAGACTTCCTATCTATTGTTTTATTATCTATTTAAATCTGGTCCGCCATGAGTAAGAATGAGTTCGTCTTATGTCTGCAGGCTGTATGCTGATAAATTAGTGACTAAGAACAAACTATTTTTACAATTGTTGCATGTCAATTACCAGTTTAGCACTACCATCTCTTGCTCAGAGAACTACCCTTTCATTTATAGATCTTCATGTGTCCATTCTTGCAGAACTTGTGTTAGCATAGGAAACATTCTAGAAGCATTTCAAGATTTTGGGAAATATGTGTAGTAAGGTCCATGTTAAGCACAACAAGTATTAATTGTTTGTTATCATTTTTTCTCTCTTGTATTGGATTGTTATGAACTATATATTGTTATTTGCGTTGTATGAAATATAATGTCGTTATCTTGTTGCAGCTAAGCGATAGACGATCCAAAATAGATACACTCATTGAGACAATTATGTTATCACTCTTTTCCTTTCGATTCCTAGGCAACGCATGGGCACTATGCTAGTGAAGAAATATTATCAGTTATTATTTCGCTTACCAGTGCCCCGATAATTGCATTTTTCTTGTCTTGTTCAGCATTCTCAAGAATGAACTTAGCACGCTCAGCTCTCTGCATGGCAACCATAGCATGCATGACAAGGAATGGTATCATTCCTTGTCTTTGCCAAAGCAGCAGGTCGCTCAAGTCGAGGAACACCTTGTTGTAGCTTGCAATGGTATGAGCGATCTCCCTTAGCAGCTTCAGTCCGTCGGAGCGTGACAAAAGCAGGGTTGTTGGCGATGGCCTGACTAATAAGCTCTGCACTCTTAGCCTCACTCTGTTCAAGTATAAAAAAACAAATCAGTGTTTGGATCGGACGCTCTAAATTCAACAGGTGAAATGTACAAAGCAACCTGTGGTAGGCTCAAATGCTACGAAACTCAGCAAGTGTAACAAAATGAAATATATGAAGATAAGAAGACAAACAACATTAGGAGCATGCCTCTACTAACTAACACTGGAAGTGACACATGAACACAGCAAATAGGTGAAGTCTGAAACTATGTTCAGTCATATGAACACTCCACTGAAAATCTGAAATTATATTAAGTCATATGAACATAACACTGGAAGTCTGAAACTATGTTCAGTGGTACGAACATACCACTGAAAATCTAAACCTATGTGCAGTCATATCAAATATAACTGGAAGCCTGAAACTATGGACATAGCAATCATCTATCGTATGAACTGGACAAAATTACTAGTGTCAGGCTAAAGTAATCCCAAACTCGGCAAATGCAGTGAAACATATGAAGCTATGAAGTGAAGACGTAAACAATACTAGCAATATGCCTCTAGTACTACTCTGAAAGTCTGAAACTGTGGACACCACAAATAGACGAAGTCATATGGAAACCCTGCATCATAAACTCACCAAATGGAATGTACAGAACTACCCAAGTTAGGCTCAAATTCTCCAAAACTCAGCTAGTGTATTGAGATATATGATGAGGCTATTAAGACATAAAAAAACAGTAGCAGTGCATCTGGGAACTATGACTGAAACAATCATTGCTAAAAAAAGTTAATCAAAACTACATGAGATTAATGGGCCAATGCCTCAGAATTCACAGCACCAATGAAAGGCATATCATGAATGAAACAAGCCCCAATAAACATGACAAAGGCCAGCATAATCACCACACAACCACCCAGGCATTTAAGCTAAGCACAGCAATAGTACCGACAGGTCACTTCAAAATTGCACAAACAGTTTGCAGTAGCAAGGGCAGCTTCATAGTTTTCTGAGACCAAGTGTTCATTCCTCTTAAAAGTGCTGTTCTTCCATGAAGACAGCTGATGGTAACCATAACATGCATGACAGGAAACAGTCTCATTTCTTGTCTTTGCCAAGGATGTTCAGTGACTGGAGCCGAAGCAGCAGGTTGCTCGAGTCCAGAAACACCCTTTTGTTTGAGCTTGCAATGGTATGGGTGATCTCCCTTGCAGCCTCAATCTGTCTGAGTGAGATAAAAGCAGGGTTGTTCAGATATAGAAAGATACATCAGGTGCTCTAAAATTCAATAAGTGAAATGTACTAGATAACCAGTGTTCCTCATGTGCTACCAAACTCAGCAAATGTAATGAAATGTATTAAGATATAAACAGTACTAGCAATATACCCAGGGACGGAGCCAGGAACTTCATGAGTGGGGCCAATGATACATGTATGATCATTGGAGGGAGGCATACATTAAAAGTCAGGCCTTAACTCTGCAAATCTGCATATATATGTGTAATTTAAAGATTTTGTTCAGCATGGGGGGAGCCATGGCCCCAGCTCGCCCCCTGCTGGCTCCTTCACTGAATATGCCACTACTAACTACCACCGGAAGTGACACTATTTTTAGAGACGAAAAGGAAAGAAGCACTCATATGAAAAGATTAGAGGGGTTGTATAAGCATATCCCTTGTACCGGGGAAGAAAACGTTATGGGCGTGCCAGTTTACATAGTACACAAATATAAGATGAGGAAAAAGAAATTGTGGGGCCTGCTGGAGCAGCCAGGGGATCAAGCGATCGTGGTTTCCTGGTTCCTGGGGGCCTCAGAAAGGCCATGGTTAATTACTCCAGCCGATGGTACCGCGGGACACCTCCGATCAAGCTGCGCAGTCGTCATCTTCGGTCTTCGCTTTGCGTTCTCCATGCATGGTGGTGGTGTGTGTGGCGGCGGCATAGTCCGTGTACAAAGTGGTAAACGCGCCGTCGAAAAAAGTGGCCTTTGCTTTGGCCACGCACGCCTACCTGGCCTTGTCGGCCTTTAGCGGCATCGATATTGTTGTTGAGGTAGCATGCATGGTTGGGCTACGCTTGGACATCGTCGATGGCTTTTGTAGATTCACCGTGCGAGGGGTATGCCCCACGAGAGTAAGTATTGGAAGGAGAAAAAGGAATGGACGGACGTGCGACAAATGGAGTGCACACATCCGGCCATGACCGCATACACCGCCGCCACAAGCAGGGAAGTCGCCACCTTGTGTGTCAAAGTGGCCCGGAGTTCCGCCTCCGACGGCGAAATATTTCGGGGCAACGAAGTGCCTCTTGAAAACTTCATTCATGCCCGCCCAGCTGATGATGGATCCCACCGGTAAGCGACGATACCAGTGGAAGGCGGGGCCAGTCAAAAGCCTCCTAGTCGGCATCGCCATCAATGGCTATATGCACCCATGTTGTGTGGAGATCTTCAAAACCGCCTTCATAGTCTAATAGAATAAACTGAGCAAGCTCATGGTAAGGCGGTGCGCTCGAGTGCATTTCCAACAATGGCTAGGAGGACGAGTCAGAGAAGCTCTCCTCGTCGTCGTGGTCCTCTGGCGGTCCACCATCACCGTCATGTCCACGTGACGCTTTGGTGTGCCATAGACTTTAGTCATGTGTTGGCCCCAGCCCTACTTGTAACTTGGTGTAGTCCCTCCAGGTCATTGAGAAGACGCGTCGTTAAGTCAATGTAGCGGCACGGCGACATGTATAAGTGATGTGACGTCTCACGATCGGACAACAATCCTCCCCACATTATGATGGAAAGACATGGGGCGGTTGAACTTGCCACCTCTTGTTGACCTGGATGAGCCCGATTTAGGCTTCGTCTCGACGCCTTTGAACCATGATCGAACATGGCCTAGGCATGGTAGCAATGTCGCGCAGAAATTAGCCTTTGGATTTGACACAATCTCCTCACCAGATGAGTAGAAGTCGTGGGTGACGTGTGGCAGTTGCCACACACCGTCTTCTTCAAGCCTAGCACGCACTGCTAAAGTGTCGCACGAGGTCATGTTCTTCTTGTCGCCCTTCTTGGCTTCCGCCTCCTACGGTGAGGTAGACTTAGTCCCTTAGTCCACCTGATCGGGGGGAATAGGGGTAGGCACTTGAACAATTGTTGCGCCGGGTTCAAGAGGGGCATTAGACTGCACCTCAAGAACCCCTACATGGCCTACCTGGAGAGTTGAGTTTTCTCCAGGTGCAGCGCTAGCCTGCAACACAGAGGCATCCTCAACGCCCTCCACAAGAGAAGCGGATTCGACTGCTGCCCCTTGTTGAAGCGACGAAGGAGTTGGCGAAGCATTCGCCTGGTTCCCCCGCTTGAGGATGGTTAGGGGGCGGAGCGATGGAGCCACCCCACCTCCTTGCTGTGTAGCACTAGGTTGTGCCCTTCGTAGCTTCGAGGTCAGGCAACTAAGAAGGTAGTTCTCTGGTGCCGCTCCAAGTCGGGAGAGATGCGAAATGAGATTTGATTGTTCTCTTGAACAACCTCGCCATCGGCCCGACCCCGGACTTGATTGTGTCGAAGCACAAGCTCCTCGAGCTCACGATACAACACATGTCGATTCCTCCAACGCCTCTCGCGCTTGCGCTGGTTCTCTATGGGAGCCTCATGCGCCCTTAGCAGGATCGGAGGTGTAGGTAGAAGGGGTGGCATACCCCGCCGGGCTGGCAAAGCCATAGATGATGGCCCCATGTCTGGGGGAGCCACGTTGTTCCTTGAAGGTCGAACATCCACTTGGTTCTCCCACCTGGGAGGAGACGAGACCCGAGTAGGAGTTGAAGCCTCATGAGGGCTCTGTGCTCGCCCTTGTTGCATTTGGTCATTGCTCGATGAGTCATCATGGTGCCGAGGCCACCTATTATCACGCAAAGGCACGACGTTAGGCCCTCGCAAGATGGTCGGTGTTGGTGAAGTCCGTCGATGGGGCGCCAACGTTTGGCGCTCGTCTTGGGGGCAACAACTTTGGGAAAGTCGTCGTGTCATGCATGCCCCCTGTGCAGATGACTCTGCACGATCTTCATGACCTTCAAGCCTCCTTTGAAGGTGGCTCATCTGGTCTTAGAGTTGGCGAAGTTCTTGTCGCAGATCCTCTTGACGAGGTGCAGGCGCCTCATTCTGAAGAATGAAGAACCTGTTGTGAGGAAGGACCGCCCATCGACTACCGACATGTGGAGGCATTGTGCACACATGTTGGGCCGACAGATAGAGCCATCGTCAAGGTTAAAGGAGGTTGTGTGGCCTGGTAGCATGGGCTGCTTGGGGGATTGTTGCTTCCAAAACTCCCTCATGATCGCCCACCTTACCAGCTCCCTGACCTTCGATGGCTCGTTCACCCATTGGTCGGGGAACAAGTCATACGAAGGGGTCAAGGTGCTATGAAAGTTGAACACCATGTGCGCAAGATCCAACGCGCCCATAGACCAGTCCTCCTCGGGAATCGAGTTCTGGGCTATGCGTGAGCTGATTTGTCGATGAAGTTTTTGTACCTTCTAGTACTTCCTTCTGTTGTTGTTTAGTCGATGGGGGCTATGTGACAAACAAGCATTCGTCATAAGCCTCCAAAGCTTGGCAAAGATGGCCTCAAGAGCCTATAGTAGCTCAACCTCCATGCGCAGCGGCACCAGCCCGCCCGTTGAAAGCATGGACACGTAGCTTTTGGGCAACCTCAATGTTGCCCTTCATCTCCGTCATCACGAAGTCCTTCTAGAGGGCGCGTGCCTCGAGCATGAGCTCCCAATGCGCATTCTTCGTCTTGGCGACTGCCCTCTTTTGAGCCTTCTTGGATTCCATGGCCTGGAACTCAAACAACTCATGCGCCTCATGCATGTACACCTTGGCACCGTGCTTGAAAGTGACCATCGATGGGAGTGAGCCAAACTGGATCACTTTCGGCACCGAGTCACCGCCGACGCCAGAAAAAACACTCGTGGGGAGATCAATATCAATCAGCGGAGCTCCATGCCAACGACATTCATGCAACATGTTGCCTGGTTGGATGAACGAGCGAAGACGAAGTCATGACAAGTGTGAAGCAGAGATGGGAGAAGAACCAGGGCCCATCGGGCATGCCAATTTGTTTGATGCGAAAAGAAAAGATTAGACGGGTTGTATAAGTGTCTCCCTTGCATCGGAGAACAAAACGTTAAGTGTGCGTAGTACACAAACACAAGATGAGGAAAAAGAAAATGCGGGGCCTGCTGGCGTGGCCAAGGGATCAAGCGACCATGGTCTACTATTTCCCGGGACCTTAGAAAGCCCCCTGTTAATTACTCTCGTAGATGGTACCGCGGAACACCTCTGATTAATCTACACAATCATCGTCTTCGATCTTTGCTTCGCGTTCTCCATGTATGATGGTGGAGTTTGTGGCGGTGGCAGAGTCTGTGTACAAAGACATGCACGTGTAAAAAAACATGGCATTTGCTCGGGCAATGGCCGTCTACGCTGTCTGGCCTCGTCGGTCTTGAGCGTTGTCGATGTTGTTGTTGAGGTAGCATGCATGGTTGGGCTAGCTTGGACGTCATCGATGGCTTTGGTAGATTCACTGGATGTGCGAGGGGTATGCTCCATGGTAGTAAGTGTTGGAAGGAGAAAAAAAGGAATGGACGTACATGCGACACATGGAGTGCAAACGGCCGGCCATGACCGCATACACCGCCGCCACAAGTGGGGAAGTCACCACCTCGTGTGTTGAAGCAACCCGGAGTTCCGCATCCGATAACAATGAAATCGTCACCTCAAGCCACTCGACGCGGCGGCCACCGCCGGATAGGCCGCATGCCGAGGAGAGTCTACCACCGACATAAAGTGCACCACGATTATCCTGAGACCGCCTCCATGATAGACGTGTCCTGACCAGGAGCCGTTGCACATGAGCGGACCCCGGTG
This sequence comes from Hordeum marinum, assembly GCA_022496015.1. Lineage (NCBI taxonomy): Eukaryota > Viridiplantae > Streptophyta > Magnoliopsida > Poales > Poaceae > Hordeum > Hordeum marinum. Next base: position 503,667,440 of record CM039676.1, read on the forward strand.
TGTGTGACACGCGTCCGTGTCAAAGAGAAGGCCGCAAGATACATCTAAGCATGTCAGGGTCGCAACTCGATGATGTTTCTGCCGTCATCGGTTATGAGAAGCCGTCGCGACATGTCAAACAACACGTCGCCACTAGTGCGTCAAACGCCATGTGTTGTTCGAGTCTCGACGGGCCCATGGCGCCTGCATGGACTGCCTAGACAGCGGCAAGTGAAGCTCCGCAATGCGGCGGAGCCTTGCCTCGACACCGCTGATGGCGTCGTCTTCGATCGAGCCAGGCTCAAGAGAGTTGCCAGGGGTTGCGCCTCAAGTGTGTCGAGGGAGGCCGACACGTTGGCGTTGTTGACGGATTAGACGGCGGGGATGCACCGAAGGCTGCCCGTGGACGGCATCCCCGGTACGTCGTCCTCCTACATGGAGGGTGCACCGGGTGCTAAACATGAGCGGCATCCCAACACGTCGTTATCGGTTGATAAGCACATTTCATATTCATAATTTGTCACACAAATATAGCATTTTTTATGACCTAGACATCAATTCTTGCTATGAATTATTGCACATTTGAATGAAAATCATATAAAGGGACCATTTACTTGTCACTTGTTTCTTTTGCAAAAAAGTGCACAAAGGCACCATAAACTTCATGATTTGGACTATGAGACTACTGAGAAGAGACAAGGGTAGGAAAGAAAAATGGATGGACTCGAGTGTGAAGGAAACTAAAGAAGAAAGGAATCTACTTGAGGCAAAAGAATAGGAGGGCATCAGTGCAAAAAGGCAGATCTCTCCCTTCCCCAACCTCACTCCACCTTCGATGGCCGCCACGAAAAAGGACAGCGTCGGGGCGCGCCTCCCGTCCAGAGAGGAGGAGCAACAGTGTTGAGAGGTGAAGGTTGGAGACCAGAAGAGAGCAGCAGGCAGCATGGAGAGTATCACAGGGCACGAGACACCTTGTCTAGTCGGGTGTGCCGATGACGCAATGGCTAGCTGGCTGGATGGTGTTCTGGCGACGGCAAAGATGAATGGATGTGCCGCATGTGGATGTTGCGATGCGTTGGTGATGTGATGGTGTGGTGTATGGATGGATGGCTAGGAGGCACACTACCACGTCGGCCTGGCCGTGGCGGCAGCCTGAGGTGGAGAAGGAGGTTGGGGAAGGGAGAGAGCACACCACCGACATGAAGTGTCGATGGATATGCAGTGTCCGCACCCATGATAGACGAGTCCAGACAAGGAGCCGCTGCACATGAGCAGACCCCAATGTGCGTGACACGCTTCTGTGTCAAAGTAGAGGAGGCTACGACATACGCCTAAGCGTGTCATGGCCGCGGTTGGATGATGTTTCCGTCGCCATAGGTTATGAGAAGTTGTCGTGACATGTCAAACGACATGCAGTCGCCAATGCGTCGAACGTCATGTGTCTTTCAAGTCTCGGCAGGCCTATGGCGCCTCCATGGACCGGCTGAGACAGCGACAAGTGAAGCTCTGTGATGCAGGGGAGCCTTGCCTATGCACCGCCGAAACATCGACGTTGTTAGCAGCTTAGACGGTGGCGATGCACCGAAGGCTGCCCATGGATAACATCCCTGGTACGCCGTCCTCTAGCGTGGAGGGTGCATCGAGGGCTACACATGAGCAGCGTCCCAACACATCGTTGTCGATGGTGCGTCTGGCATGAAGGGATGGACGGGGGTTGCACATGAACGACAACCCCGACGTGTCGTGGAAGGTGGTGAGTCCGACGTGAAGGTCTTGCCGGAGGCTGCACAAGAACGACAACCCCAACGCATCGTTGCCGGTGGTGAGTCCATCGTGAAGGGATCACCGGTGTGAAGCAAGGGTTTGCAAGTATGTTTTAGATAGATTGCACGTCCTCTAGGGGCGGCTTGCCTATTATATTTATATAGGAGAGTTGTACACATACAAAGTATACACCGTATATACCAAAAGCTATACAAATCTAACAACCGGGGGCTACACTTGAATGGCAACCTCGGCACATCGTCGCCGGTGATAAGTCCGACGTGAAGGGGTCACGGACGGCTGCAAGCGAACGGCAACACAGCGCATCATCACCGGTTGGTGAGTCTGGCATGATGGTGTGCCGGCAGAGTGCACCGAAGGCTGCACACGGGCCACACGGCCCCGTGATGGTGTTACGGAAGCCCCGGGAGTAAATTGCCAAAAACCACGACAATCGCGTATGTTGGTGTCAAAAACCACCGTTTTCATAAAAGTTTGTCGAAAACACCGATTTTCAGTAATCTAGTTGCCGAAAGCACTAAACCAACGCTTGACCATATTTTAACACTAAAACTGACAACGGGGCCCATCTGTCAGGGCCATGTGGCATGAGATAACGGTTTGGGGAAACGGCCATAGTTTGCTGATACACGAGTCCATTTGTCATATAGAAAAAAATGTTTTCCTCATCTTCCCCACGAGCCAACCATTACCCCCATCCCCCCAAAAAAACCATGGCCATTCCTGATCGGATCGGGAGGCCTGCGACTGATCCGCCGCTACGCACAGGAGGGTCGAGGGTCGGCAGTGGCATGCGCCGCCACCCCCCTCCCCCTCGCCGGCGAAAGCCGTTGCTCCTCCGCTTGCTGCCGCAGGGGAGTTACTCCTCGTCGTCAAGCGGGAGCAGCGTCCATGGCGGCAGTGGAGGGGAGGTGCCCTGCCCGACTTCGATACTCAAACGAAGGAGCCATTTGAGGCTGAGTGGCCTCCCTGGGTCCTCGCCGGGCATGGCCACGACCTGTTCGCAGCTAACGCTAGCCGGAGGTCGCCGTCGAGCACGTGTGTGGGTACATGTTGTATACGTTGTACCTGGCGGCCAGCGCGTCAGTCCAGTGCCACTCTTCCATATGTGACTGGAGCAAGGTGCGCCCGGACGCGCCGCCAACGAGGTTGCAGGACGGACGGCACCACTTCTGTGTCATGTCCACGCACGCAAGGAAGAGATGCAAGCCACCTGTTCGATAGAATGCCACGAAGAAATGTTCGACAAGCCAAACGGAATGAGTGTGTTGCCACATCAGCACTGACAGATGGGCCCTGCTGTCAGTTTTCGTGTCAAAACGTGGTCAACCATTGTTGAGTGCTTTCGGCCACCGAATTACTAGAAATCAGTGCTTTCGGCAAACTTTTATGAAAACGGTGGTTTTTGGCACCGACGAACGCAATTGTGATGGTTTTTGGCAATTTACTCAAGCTCCGATACGTCATCTTGAGCGGTAGGTGCACCGTGGGCCACACGACCCAGGCACATCGTCATCATCCTCGCGGGAGTCGCCGGTGAAGAGTGGAGCAGGGGCTCCACAACCCTAGCACGTCGTCGTCGCCCTCAACGGCAAGATATAGAGCCGGCAGCCGGCTCCGTCGCCGGCCGTGCGGCTACGATTTCGATGGCCACCATCGAGATGTGTAGAGAGAGAAGAAGAGATGCGAAGAGAAAGGGGGAACAACTAATAATGGAAGAAGATGATCGTCATCTCCACGGACACTTCGCCCGGCCTACGGCGCTTGCTTGTCGGCCTCCTTCACAGGAAGGAAGCCTTTGGTTGTCGCGCTTCACTTCCCGTACGCAAGCCGGCCGCGACGCGAGCCTGGTTGGATGCAATCTCCCGGCTCCACTTGATGCGTACGCAAGCCAGCGGTGACATGAGCCTGGTCGAATGCGATCTCCTGGTCAGATGAGCCTGGTCATCACCGTGTACTTGCTCACGATGCATGCATGGATGGGTACGTGAAGGAGCACCCACATGCATGAATCAATCAATAGCATATGTCTAGTACACGTGTGTATCCTTGACATTGCACTTTTCTTCTTTATTTCGACATAGCTTGGTACCAAAACGCTTCAAACAACTATCAACCTAGCAAATGGTTAAGTCTGAAACTATGCTCACTACTATGAATATACAAATATACCACTGAAAGTTTGAACTTATGCTCAATCATATGAACAAAACCTTGGAAGTATGAAAACAAGTTCGGTCGAACGAACGTACTACTGGAAGCCTGAAACTGTGAAACTGTGTTCAGTGGTACGAACATACAACTCGAAGTCTGAAACTAAACTATGGAGATAGTAACCATCCATCATATGAAATATACAAAATTACTAGTGTCAGCCTAAAGTGCTCCCAAACTCAGCAAATGCAGTGAAATATATGGAGCTATTTAGACATAAACAACACTAGCAATATGCCATGGACGCAGGGAAGTCTGAAACCATGGACACAGGAAATAGGAGGTCGTATGGACACCGTGTATCAAAAACTCAACAAATGGAATGTGCAGAACAAAAAGTGTTAGGCTCAGATGCTCCAAAACTCCACACGTGTGGTGAAATATGTGATGAAGCTATGCAAACATAAGGAACATTGGCAATATGCCTCTAGTAACTATGACTGGAACCGTAAACAGGACAAGTAGGTAAGTCATGTGAAAGAAAAAGTATCTAGTTCATGTTTTGCTTACTTGTGGTAGTAACTATGACTGAAACTGTCAACAGGACATAAAGAACTTGTCTTGCTCAGTCTTGTCAACAATGAACTATTCACCAAAACTGACTGGTAACAGACAGTCGGACACACCATCCAGAGCAATATAGAAATTCTTAGCCGCTCTGTCAGAACCTTCCTGATCTCCCTGCCCACAGCCTGCCATTACATAAAGGATAAGTTGGAAAAATATTCCAAGTAAGACCAGGCGACCAGCTATAATCTACTATAGCATGCAAAACATGTACACACAGCAAACATGATGAAGCTGTACCTCTCAGTGTGATTAGCTGACTAGCATTGTATTGGCCTTCATTGTATTGAAGGTACAACACTCTCTCGTTATAGTTCTCCGTCAGGATCCTGTAAATAGTTGGTAGTCTCTCTGGCATGGGTCGTGTAAGAACACGAAGACCAATTCTCACCTGCCCAAATTATCAAGCAGTATCAAATATATGAAAGGAGCTGCAGTATAAATGCTACTTTTGAAAAAAAAAGTGCATGACCACTAACAAATTCAGTCAGAATGACATAACTTGTTCAGCATCAGCTAACCGCCTTAAATCGTCATGGAAATATATAATGATGAAGCAAAAAAAAGTACTTGTGACTGCTGTTAACAGATTCAAATCGAATGAGTTGAAAAAATGCTTATAAGCAGGCAATATATAACTGTGAGCACTGCTAATGTATTAAAAGCAAATGAGCTAAAAATGCTTATTCACAGAACAGTAAACACTAAACAGTCCATAGCCTACAATACTGTAGGATTTCATACATCAACTGATATGGGTTGCATTAAAATCCAAATGAGTCAACAAAATTTATCTTCATTGATGGCAGGTAAGCCATGATAGCTGTTGCCACGGAACTCGACCCTCAGAAATGATTACAAAAAACTATGCAAAACTACAGGAAGTTGATGGTCCTGGGCATCAAGCTGTCCTGTGTTGAATTGTGTAAACCAACAGACAACAGATGCAATGCCTCATAGAACTCGCAGCAGCAACGAAATGCGGAGCATGAAAGAAACAAGCCAAGATGAACATGGAAAGACCAGCGTAATCACCACATAACCGCCAAGACGTTATAAGCTACGCACAGAAATAGTAGTTGAGAGTTTCACTTGCAAAACGCACAAATGGTTCACAGTAGCAAGGGCGTCTTTGTTGTTTTCAGCTCACGGGTCCTATAGACTAAGAGTTTGTTCCTCTCAAAAGTACTCTTCTTCCATGGAGACGGCCGACAGTAACCATAACATGCATGACGGAAACAGACTCATTTCTCGTTCTTACCCAAGATATTGAGCGACTAGAGCCCAAGCAGCAGGTCGCCTGACTCCAGGAACACGTTGCAGACTAAGATGGTATGGCCGATGTCCCTGGCGGCTTCAATCTGCCTCAGCACGACGAAAGCAGGGTTTTGGGCGATGGCATTACTAATGAGCTCGATCAGTAAGCTATTACGCAAACTTTAAAGGGTGGCTGCTTCTAGGCAAACCTCCTGGCTGTCTTTGCACCCCCACGTCGTTTATCACTGAGCAGTCATTTAGGAGCCTTAACTGGATTGATCGAAATGAATCGTGAAGAGAATATTGAAATCTCAAATTGGTTTACAATAATGTCCTAATTAATTTGACACTCTACATTTGATCAGGCATAAATTACACAAAGTTTGACCATGACTTAAGGACTAAATAATCAAAACATGTTTTTGTAGACCCTGGATAAAAGGAGATGCACTGGATTTCCCTGTGTCAATAAACAACTGGAACTTAGTACATGTACCTATGAAACAGAAAGGAGCAACGGATGCAGCATATCATCCTATTGCAGTATTACACTACTTCTGGAACAACATAATTAATAAATTCAGCTTGCATGCTTGTTTCATGACATCTCCTAATAAGTACCAAGTTGACCACCTTGGGCATCAACTAATTATCATCTTATCACACTATTACAAATTGAGTTCATAAAACATCATCTAACTGCAAATAAAAACTATAAGTAGGCAGACACCATAACAATTCAGCCGCATTTATTTTCTATGAGCATTTTACAGTAACAGATCACTCATACGTTGAGATACCAACTAAGCTACTTGTTCTCTTATATTAGCTTGTTTCCCAGCATATTGTAACTTGAAATCTGAGACTTATAGCCAATCATAGCGATACACTTATCCACCTAACAATTTAATAAGCTTTACCAAGCAAGTAATGAAAGCTACTGGCTATATACATTGGTTTCACAGCAGGGTGCAAATTGCAAACCATGCAAGGCAAATAAAGTAGAGAGGTGAGCCAAAAACAGCAAGCAACTATAAACGAACTGAAATGAATGAAACTAACGAAGGAAACACCATTGTCCCTGCAAACCAACCCCCTAAAGCGAAATAAGCACAAGGAAATAGCAATAGGCCAGACCATCCTACAAAAGCGAAACGGTCCCTCGTTCTTTGCCTCTCCCTGTGTGGACTTGGACCTATGCTTGTATCTCTGGTTTGGTGGTTGCTTTATAATATAAAGCGGGGTGAGAGCCTTTTTCGGTAGATATAGAAAGACACAACAGTATTAGGATCAGGTGCTCTGGACCTCAACAAGCGAAATGTACAAGACAACCAGTGCTAGTCTCAAGTGCCACTAACAAATCTATATAGTCAGAATGATATAACTTGTTCAGCATCAGCTAATTGTCGTAAATCGTCATGGCAACATATAACGACGAACCAAAAAAAGTACTAGTGACTGCTGTTGACAGATCAAAGCGAATGAGTTGAAATGCTTATTCACAGGCAATATATTACGGTGACCACTGTTGATAAATTAAAAGCAAATTAGCCAAAATGCATATTCCCAGAGCAGTAATCACTAGACAGTGCATATGGTACAATGCAGTAGGATTTCATAGATCAACAGACATTGGTTGCACTGAAATCCAAATGAGTCAACAAAAATTGACACCATGAATGGCAGGTATGCGGTAGCAGCTGTTGTCACGGCAACCGGACACTCAGAAATGATAATGCCACACACATTACATGTACCAGACGCCACTCACCTATCCAAACTGATAAACACTTCAGATGTGCCCAATCCTCTTACAGGACTCGGAAATGACAATGCCACGGCCCTTTACATGTAGCAGACCCCAAAAACCTGTCCAAATTGATATATGCACGACCTTGTTACAGTCTACAATTACAGAATATGCGCAGAAATGACAATGCCAAAGCCCTTTTACTTGTACCAGACCCCAACCACATGTCCAAATCGCTAGCAAATTAATCACTTCACCATGTGTCTGAATCTCTCACAGGCTACACTTGAAGAACATCAACAAGGCCAACCAAAATCGGACCCTCCCAATCATTGATTTGGCACCCAGACCCAGGTAAGCAATAAATCACGCATCTGTTCTAGGTGAAGAGGGGTCGATACAGGAGAACGTTACCAATCCCGCCCCCCGGAGGCGTTCTCCACCACCACCAGGTTGGGTCGTGCGCGGACGTCGTAGATGATCGGCTTCTCGAACCACGGGATGACGATTTGGGTCCCCACACCTGCACGGAGCGAACGCGCAAGGCGAGCAGAAATCAACCGCGAACCAATCGCGCAGAGAACAACAGGGAGCAAGCAAAGCCATCCAAGGAGGGTTACCTTTTCCTTGATCCCGTCGAGGCGGTTGAAGACGACATGTGGAGGGTCTTATTGCCGAGGTAGAGCGCGGCGGACCGCGCCGGCGTGCTCGGCATCCGCGCCCCCATTGAAGTTCATCGCGATCGCTGGCTCGCCGGAGTGGGAGGGCGGTGGAGGCGGGGGTTTAGCTAGGGTTTACTCGGCCGATTTGGGGGCGGAACGGGATGGGGATGGGGAGGATGAGGAAGCGGGCGGAGGAAGAGGGAGAGGGGTCGGAGATCGGAGACGTCCGATTTCAAACGGACGGCATGGATGGGAGAGTGGGGCAGCGCTGGGCCGCTGCCTTCCGGTTCCGGCGCCAGATGGTCTCGTGCTCCTGACCCCTGGGTCCCACACGTCAGGAAATGGTTTCGGGCATTTTTTTTTTCTCTCGTGTGACCGGTTGACTCGCACAGGTGTAATTGTAAGCACGCAGGACTGGATCAGATCTAACGGCGTGCCTGAATTCCCGTCGACCACGAAAGAACCCGGACCGTCCGATTAGGCTCACCTGCTCCCTCCCTATTAATACCACCGCCGCATCGGAATGGCTCCATCACTTTCTCTTCTCGAAGCCACCTCCTCCTCCTCCCCTCCACGCTCTCTTCGTCGCTCGTCTGCCGCCACCGCCTTCGCCCAAGGGGAGACCTCCGTCGGCGTTCGATGGACGACGGAAAGTAAGCTCTCTTCTCCCTCGTGTCCGTCTAGATCTACCGCGCAGTTGCTCTGTCTCGTGCATGACGGGTTCGGTTTGTTTGCTTTGGGGCGGCGCAGGTGACACGGGAAGGGGCGCCAGAGGAAGGCCGAGTGCAAGGACGACAAGGCACACCGCCCGGCATTCGAGGCGAAGAACCATGCATTCGTGAGTGTGCTCCGGTCCGGCTACGACCCCGTCCGCGAGGAGGAAGCGCGTGCACTCATGGCCGAGCGCAAGCTGCTGGCCTGAAGAGGGCGGCGGCGGCCAGGGAGGAGGAGGAGGCGGCGGCGGCAGCAGCTATGGCCATGGAGGAGGAGGAGGAGGAGGAGACGACGGCAGCAGCAGCTGTGGTCAGGGAGGAGGAGGAGGCGGTGGCGGCAGTAGCTGCGGCCATGGAGGAGGAGGAGGCGGCGGCGGCAGTAGCTGCGGCCATGGAGGAGGAGGAGGAGGAGACGGTGGCAGTAGCAGCTGCGGTCAGGGAGGAGGAGGCGGCGGCGACAGTAGCTGCGGCCATGGAGGAGGAGGAGGAGGAGGAGGCGGCGGCGGCAGTAGCTGCGGCCATGAAGGAGGAGGAGGCGGCGGTCGTCATCGAGGTTCCCGCCGGCGAGGCTGCGACGACTGAGGGCGAGGAGTGAAACCGGCGAATCACCTCATGGGTTTAAATCTCTCTGTTTGGCTTAATTCTGCAGTAGTTAAACGTATCGATCTCTCTAGATTTCGCGTGGATCAGTTGCGTGAACTGTTGATGGAAGGTCCGTAAGCTTGATTGCTCCCAGTATATCTGTAGATCTGTTCGAATGTTAGCAGCTTGGTAAATTGAACCGTGGTTCACAGTTATATGTGGCCATCTCAGGTCCGGCCCGCCTAGGCCCGGCCCTAAAATTCAGGGCCTAGGCCCGGCGGGTTTGCTCGTGGGTCGGGCTTGGGCCTGAGTTTTGAGCCCAACAGCAGGGCCGGGTCGGGCTTGGGCTTGGCTAATTGGGATCTTAAGGAAGAGTCCCGCCCCACGGCCCCAGGCCTGACGGGCTTTTGAGGGCTTGGGCTTCAAAGTAGGCCCGATGGCAGGGCCTGGGCCGGGCCTGGGCCTCAGTTTTCTGCCGTGGGCTTTTTAGGGCCTGGCCCAAGCCCGGCCCGACCCATGACCAGGTATATTCACAGTGCAGCTGCTTCGTTTTAACTGTCTCTTTCTCTTCGATTTCTGCAAATATTGCCACGTTTTAGACTTGGAATTGGACCATGAAATATCCTTTGCTTGTTATATATATATTATGTCATCTCTAGCTATCAGGCTGCTTTGTACTTTTCCTGGTAGAGCACATGAAGAATACACCACTGCCAATGTGATTGTGTCTCTAGCTAGGGATTTATTATATGCTAGTGCATTTTGGGTTGCGTTTGTAGTGTGGTGCAGTAGTTGTTGTTGGAAAAATGAGCAATTTACCATATGATTTTATTAATAAGTAAAATAAATAAAACAGCATGACTATTATAGTAGAGATGAAACAAGTCATGGTAAATAACATGCACACATGTGAACAAGAACAGAACATATGTGGCACAAAGGATAGTGCAAGATATACTAGATAAAGAAACTGAAACAGGATCTTGAAGAGAGAGAACACGAGCACGTACGAAACAGTGGCAGAAGTCTCGGTCTTGGGGTCGGTGTCGTCGCTAGCCATGTTGTCGAAGAGGTCGTCGATTTTGGGGAAGAAGTCGTCGTTGGGGAAGTGGTCGTCGGTGTCGGGAGCGTCCGTGATGAACAGGTCAGTAGTCGCGCAGAGCGCTCCCCAAAAACCTTATCACCTTTCTCCCCGTACAGGACTCGCAGAGGTGTGGTTTCAGAGGCCTACTGTTCCGACCTGCGGTGCACGCCGCAAGCCGGGATGGAGAAGATCGTAGCAGCAGCGCAGTGCTCAGGAACCGGTGGCGAGAGGAAGAAGTAGTTCTCGTGCGTCTTTCTGAGAGGAGCGACCTCCCTTTTATAGGCGCAAGAGAAGTAGGCGAGAGGGCAGTGATGGGAGGTGAAAAGGGGAGGGAGACGAAGCGAACGGACTTCAGCCAAAGAGGCGCGCCGTTCGGATTCAATGTCCACTACAGAAAAATGTTTCAACTCCCGCGTGACCTTTCGTATACCCGTCGTGCGTGGCAAAAATTTAGACATCGGCTCGGCTCATTCCCGCAAACCGCGGCGCGTCGTGACGAGGCGTGGCGTGGCGTGGCGAGGCGAGCGGCGAAGGAGGAGCGCGCGTGGATGTCCCTCTTGTTCCCATCCTCATACATGTGGGGAAAGAACCTCCCTTATAAAGAGGTCCAACTCCCTCTAAACTAGCAAGTGTGGGACTGAACATTAGTTCCACCTCTTGCCTTGCACGAATGGGCTGCGTGGGCCTCTAGGATTTATTAGGAATTTCTGAAACTGCTATTGGGCTTGGCCCATAATAGACAAAATTCCAGCAATCCCCCACCAGATCCCAGAGGCACACAAAAATTGCCTTTTGGTTCTAAAACACTGTTTTATATACCGGTACTGCAGTGGAGACTGTTAAGTTGAACTTCCACCTAGAACTCTATGTTGCACTAGTAAGCAACTTGAACAGTGGACTGGGCCTTGAACTGCAAGTTTTCTGCAAATCTAGCTTCACACAAAGCCTTGACCGATACTGGGCTACTGTGGGTCTTCCCCGCGGGTGGAGCTTATGCGTCATACTCCGAGACCTTTCGTGAGTTTACTAGAGAGAACCCCACTCTCATAGATTGCGACGTTTAACAATCAGACTCATATAGGTGTGTTCTTCAAAAGATGTTCTGCAGGACAACATCTCTGCTTCAATGAGCCACTTAGAACACATTAAGATATACATCAACCTGCCATGCAGATTTAGGAGAGTATTGCATCTTCATGGAGTGGTATTGTTAATAGTAAGGATACTGTCCTCTTAGTTGACCAACAACTTGTCTTCCACATCTAATTCATGGGATCTCCGATCACAAAGAATAGGTTACCACTGTGACCAACTCATATTGTGGGTCTCATACCCATCTCCCTCGATGCATTATCTATCACATTACGTGATAGACCTTTAGTAAACGGATCTGCCAGATTTTTAGACGTTTGGATATAATCCAATGCAATAACTCCGGAGTTTCTCATTTTCCTGACAGACTTTAACCTTCTCTAAACATGTCTTGATGACTTCATGTTATCCTTTGAACTACTCACTTTCGTGATCACGGTTTGATTGTCACAGTTCATAAGAATACCCGGTACAGGTTTCTCAACAACAGGCAAGTCATTCAAGAGCCGACGAAGCCAATCTGCTTCGACCGTAGCTGTATCTAGTGTTGTGAGTTCTGCTTCCATTGTTGACCTCGTTAAGATGGTCTGCTTGCAAGACTTCCAAGAAACAGCGCCACCTCCATGAGTGAATACATATCCGCTCGTGGCCTTTATCTCATCAGCATCTGAGATCCACTTTGAGTCACTATACCCTTCAAGCACCTTTGGGTGCCCGGTATAGTGAATTCCATAATTCGCAGTGCCCCTCAAATAACGCATAACTTTTTCTAGAGCTTTCCAATGATCATCTCCAGGTTTTGAAACAAAACGACTCAGTTTGCTAACAGCAAAAAAGATGTCAGGTCTTGCGGCACTGGCCAAATACATGAGCGAGCCAATAATCTGAGAATATTTCAATTGGTCTCTAGCAATTCTTCGATTCTTTCGAAGCAACACACTAGCATCATATGGTGTTGGAGAGGGCTTGCAATCACTACAACCAAAGCGACTCAAGATCTTTTTCACATAGTGAGATTGAAGCAATGTAATCCCACCATCATCATCTCTCAATAGCTTGATGTTTAGAATGACATCAGCCACTCCTAAATCCTTCATTTCAAAGCAACAAGATAGGAAATCCTTGACCTCCTTAATAACCTTCAGATTTCTTCCGAAAATCAGTATGTCATCAACATACAAGCAAAGGATAACTCCCTCGCCCCCACCATGGCGATAGTACACGCATTTATCAGCTTCGTTTACAACAAAGCCTGCGACTGTTAAAGTTCTTTCAAACTTCTCATGCCACTGCTCGGGTGCTTGCTTAAGTCCATAAAAAGACTTTAGCAATTTGCACACTTTCCCTTCCTGACCATCTACTACAAACCCATCTGGTTGTTCCATATAAATTTCCTCTTCTAACTCTCCATTTAGGAAAGCAGTCTTAACATCCATTTGATGAATGAGAAGACCATGTGAGGCAGCAAGTGAAAGTAGAACTCGAATAGTGGTTAGTCGAGCCACAGGTGAGTAAGTATCAAAGAAGTATTCACCTTCCTTTTGGGTATAACCCTTAGCCGCGAGCCGAGCCTTGTACTTCTCAATAGTACCATCAGGCCTAAGCTTCTTCTTGAACACCCATTTGCACCCTATAGGTTTGCACCCATAAGGTCGATCAGTTATCTCCCAAGTTTCATTTGCCAAGATGGAATCCATCTCACTACGGACCACTTCCTTCCAGTAGTCAGCATCTTCAGAAGCATAGGCCTCTGAAATAGAAATGGGATTGTCATCTATGAGATACACAATAAAATCGTCACCAAAAGACTTTGCAGTCCTCTGTCTCTTGCTCCTAGTAGGAACTTCATTGTTCTCCTCCACAGGATTTTCAAAGTGTTCCATCGAAATGGCAGGTTCAGTAATTGTAACTGGTTCCTGAGTCGATGAACTAGGATGAACTAGGCATCTTCTGATTAGATGAGGTAGCCATATCCTTCATGGGAAAGATATCTTCAAAGAAAGTCGCATCATTTGACTCCATGATCGTACCGACATGCATGTCAGGTACCTCAGATTTTATAACCAAAAATCTATAACCAATGCTATGAAAAGCATATCCCAAGAAAACACAATCCACAGTCATAGGTCCAAGCTTCCGCTTCTTTGGAATTGGCACATTGACTTTCGCCAAACAGCCCCAGGTTCGTAGATAAGAGAGCTCCAACCTTTTCTTTTCCCACTCCTCGAATGGAGTTATCTCTTTGTTTTTTGTGGGAACTCGGTTTAGGACATGACATGCAGTCAATATCGCCTCCCCCCACCATGCCTTGGAGAGACCTGATGTGTCTAACATGGCGTTAACCAAATCAGTTAGAGTACGGTTCTTTCTTTCGGCCACCCCATTTGACTGAGGTGAATAGGGAGGCATCCTCTCATGGATTATACCATGTTCCGCACAAAAAGAATCAAATTCATTTAAGAAATACTCTCCACCACGATCGGATCTAAGCCTCTTGATCTTCCGATCAAGTTGGTTTTCCACTTCAGCTTTATAGTTCTTGAAATAGTTCAAAGCCTCATCCTTAGATTTCAGAAGATACACGTGGCAATATCTAGTGGAGTCATCGATCAGTGTCATAAAATACTTCTTTCCACCTTTTGTCAAAACACCATTCATTTCACATAGATCTGAATGTATGAGCTCTAGTGGTGCAAGATTTCTCGGTTCCACAGTCACATGAGACTTAAGAGGTTGCTTAGCTTGCACACACACTTGACACTTAGATCCCTTGACAGTGGTGAAACTAGGGATTAAGTTTAACTTCGCTAGTCACGACATGCAACCAAAATTAACATGACAAAGACGTGAATGCCACACATTTGATTCACTATTATTGCAAACATGATTAACAACTTTATTGCAAACATCTGACAAGGATAAACGAAACAGTCCTCCTGACTCATAGCCTTTACCAACGAAGGTTCCATACTTGGATATTACAAATTTATTCGATTCAAAAACAAGCTTGTAGCCATCTCTACACAGAAGAGATCCGCTAACAAGATTTTTATTGACGGAGGGGACATAATGCACGTTCTTCAGCTGCACGATCTTCCCCGAAGTAAACTTCAGATCGACCGTGCCAACACCACGAACAAAAGCACTTGAACCGTTTCCCATCAGCACGGTTGAAGTGCCTGCGGTCTGATAAGAGGAAAGCATAGAAATATCACCGCATACATGCACATTAGCACCTGTGTCAATCAACCAATCAGGAGAATGACATACTGAAAGAATGGTGAGAAATATACCATACCCATCATCGTTCATGTCAATGTCTCCAATGATAACATTAGCGGTCTTGTCGCCTTTCCCAGGAATACGCTTGTCATAGCGATTAGGGCAACTGGGAGCCCAATGGTCAGGATCTCCACACACATGGCATACGCCTTTCTTCTTGTCATTCTTCTTCTTGAAGTTGGTGTGCTGTACAGCCTTGTTCTTCCCATAAAATTTTGCTTTACCATCAAATTTGCCCTTGTTCTTGAACTTGTGGGGCTGGAAGTTTTTCTTCTGTACCGGATTGGCACTAGATCCTCCCTCAATGCCTCGAGCACGTGTATCCTTTGCTCTCGCCTTTTCTTCGACATCAAGAGTACCGATGAGATCCGGGACGGAAAACTCATGTCTCTTGTGTTTCAGAGAGGTAGCAAAGTTTCTCCACGTAGGAGGAAGCTTAGTGATGATGCCTCCGGCAACAAACTTGCCCGGTAACATACAATTGAAGTGCTCAAGTTCTCTAGCAAATGACTGTATCTCGTGAGCTTGCTCAACCACGGAGCGCTCTTCAGTCATCCTGTAGTCATAGATTTGTTCCATGATGTACAGCTCAGTGCCGGCATCCGAGACCCAAACTTGACCTCGAATGCATCCCACATATCTTTTCCATTATCAATTGATGCATAAGCATCAACTATGTTCTCACCAAGAATACTCAAGAGAGCAGCCTTAAACAGGGTATCCATTTTCTGGAAAGCTTGCTCCTGTTGAGCATCATAATCTTCCGGTTTGCAAAGAGTGGCGTCATAGCAACTCATGGTTTGAAACCATAAGACTGCCCTCACGCGTCACCTCTTGTAATGCACACCTTCAAACATAGGAGGCCTCATAGATGCAGCAAAACCACTTGGGGTAAATTGCCTATTATAAGATTTTTGGATTGTTGGAAAAATGAGCAATTAACCATATGATTTTATTAATAAGTAAAATAAATAAAACAACATGACTATTATAGTAGAGATGAAACAAGTCATGGCAAATAACATGCATACATGTGAACAAGAACAGAACATATGTGGCACAAAGGATAGTGCAAGATATACTAGATAAAGAAACTGAAACAGGATCTTGAAGAGAGAGAACACGAGCACGTACGGAACAGTGCCAGTTCCCGCAACCCGCGGCGGGCGGCGGAGGAGGAGCGCACGTGGATGTCCCTCTTGTTCTCATCCTCATACATGTGGGGAAAGAACCTCCCTTATAAAGAGGTTCAACTCCCTCTAAACTAGCAATGTGGGACCTAACATTAGTTCCACCTCTTGCCTTGCACGAGTGGGCTGCGTGGGCCTCTAGGATTTTTTAGGAATGTCTGAAACTGCTATTGGGACTAAAGGCTTTGTTGTTGTTGTTGTTGTTGTCTGAAACTGCTATTGGGCTTGGTCCATAATAGACAAAATTCCAGCAGTTGTTGCCCATATTGATCGGCATAAATCTTGTACGAGATATCCTGCCCATGAAAGTATGTTGATGGCTTTTGAATAACATGTTGGATGGCAGGCGTGCATACTGCATAGACATTTTAGAAATCATTTTATATGTTCAGTTTACAATTTCAGTGACACAAGTACAACCTGAATCTTGATTAAAAAAAAGTACAACCTGAAAGTATGAAAAAAATGTTGTGTGAAGATGCGACATTGTGCTGGGAAGGCAGGTGTATGTAGTTGCGTAGATCACTGTCCGTAGGTGTCTGTTTTTTTTTACTCTATTTGTAGGCGTGAGTTAATCTCGCACATTATCTCTTTGTTGTGTTTCGTATCTTATCATCAGAAGGACCAATCAAAATATGGATTTGTTTATTTTATTATCGATCTATCATATTGCTTTGCATTACAAGTGCTTTGTTTCTCTGATTGTTCCTGTATTTGTCTGCCTGATATCCAGTTGTAATTAGGATACCCTGAATGTTCCCGTCAATTAATTCTGGAGTAGTTAAATGTATCGATCTCTCTAGATTTCGCATGGAGTAGTTGTGTGAACTGTTGATGGAAGCTCCGTAAGCTTGATTGCTAGTAGTATATCTATAGATCTGTTCGAATGTTGGCAGCTTGGTAAACTAAACCGTGCTTCATAGTGAAGCTGCTTCGTTTTTTAACTATCTCTTGCTCTTCAATTTCTGCAAAAATTGCCACATTTTAGACTTGGAATTGGACCATGGAATCCTTTGCGTGTTATATATCAATGGCCTTCTATATTCTGTCATCTCTAGGTATGCTGCTTGTGTTTGTCCTGGTAGATCACATGAAAATTACACCACTGCCAATGTGATTGTGTCTCCAGGGATTTATTATATGCTAGTGCATTTTGGGTTGCATCTGTAGTGTAATGCAGTAGTTGTTGCCCATGTCAGCATAAATATCGTAGGAGATATATCCTGCCCATGAAAGTATTTTGATGGCTTTTGAATAACAGGTTGGATGGCCAGGTGCATAGACAGTTTTAGGAATCATTTCATATGTTCAGTAGTTTACAATCTCAGAAACATAAGTAGTACCTGAAAGTATGAACAAAAAATTGTTGTATGAAGATACAACGTTGGTGCAGGGAAGGCAGGTGTATGTAGTTGCGTTAACATGCACTGCGTTATCTCTTGCATAAATCACTGTTCGTAGGTCTCTCCTTTTTTATACTATTCGTAGGTGTCAATTAAGCTTGTGCATCATCTCTTTGTATCTTGTCATCAGAAGGATCAACCAAAATATGGATTCGTTTGTTTTGTTATATGATCTATCATATTGCTTGCATTACAAGTGATTTGTTTCTCTGAATGTTCCTGTTTTTGTCTGCCTGATATCCAGTTGTAATTGGGACACCCAGATACTTGTCGTATATATTGTTTAGTACTTGTTGTATGTACTCTATTGTTTAGTATATTGTCGTGTATATATTGTTTGGCCTACACCTCTTGGAAGCATTCATTGGTTAAGAACATATTGCTTCTGGTCGTGAGGATAATTTGCATTCGTATTCGATGTTCTTATTAGAAATGAGTGTACTACTTTTTGAATGACAAAATGATTCTTTGGCTGTTCTTATTAGAAATGTTTACTACTTGTTGAATGGGGATATGGTTTGCATTCATTGGCTGTTCTTATTAGAAGTGGGTACTACTTTTTGAATGAGGAAATGGTTTGCATTCATTGGTTGTTCTTATTAGAAGTGGATACTACTTTTTGAATTAGGAAATGGTTTGCATTCATTGGCTATTCTTATTAGAAATGTGTACTAGTTTTTGAATGAGGAAATGTGCAAGGCAATGGCTGGATGGAGGCATTCCTGGTGATCTAACAAAGCATAAAACATGGACCAATTAAATCAAGAGAGTTTTTGTTATCCAAAGTAGAGACCAGTTGAACAGTAACCAATCAAATAAACCAGCAACCAAATGGATGCCACCAGGACAGCTACTACTCTAGCTACTCAAATTTTAATACACAAAAATTATACAAGATACATAAGACAATTATTGAACTGTAAACATTTTTTTGAATACCAATACAAAAAGTTTCAAACACACACGAAATTACATTCGCAAAGGTAGACAGAATTCGTCAAAAATTATCTCTGGGCAGAAGATGTCATCTCTAATCCGCTTAACCACCATTTCTTGCTCATCTTTCTTCTTTGGAAATTTCGAAGGGCGGGGCGATGATGCCTTAAGGGCATTGCAGTAATCGCATTCCTCGTCTCCTCTTAGAACTATCTTCTGCAAATTGGGAGATCGCTCCAACATGGATCTTATAAATGTAAACTGTTGTTCTAGTGATTTAAATCCAGCGAAGTCTAACTCTTTCAGAAGCCTGTTCTCAAATCTGCTATCCGAGCGCATTTCCCATTGAGGAGTCCTTCTGTCAGGGAAGCAATCGCGTTCTTCCTCGCCTAGGTCACATACGTGTTCCCATACCTATATTTGTTTGACCAATCCATTACAAATGTCATCAAAATCCAGTTTTAAACAACTTTCTGCTAAAACAGTTAAAAATAAAAACCAAAAGTGGATAAGGAAAGAAACATGGACAGAAACATCACCTCAATATTTAATATTTCAAGAGATGGTGCTGCTACAAGAAAGGCCATTGTCCATAAAATGTCAAATTCAACAAAGATACCACGTATAGACAGCTTACTTAGCTTACTGAATGTGGTGCGGAGCTCCTCCATTTCAGGTTGCAACCAAAGCTGGTAACAGGATCAAACCAATTAAGAAACAAAATAAGGATAAATAGTTTGCAAGCATAAAAATGAGATCATCAGATAATTTACAGCTATATTTGTTGTCTTATATCATATACTCCCTCCGTCCCAAAATAAGTGCAAAGTTAGTACAAAGTTGAGTCACTTATTTTGGGACAGAAGGAGTACAACATCCATGGTACAACTTTCATATCTATGTCGACACGACGAATATACCAATAAAAAGCACAATCTAGCACAAAAAAAATATAGTACTCCCTCCTGTCCATATTAATTGGTGCACACTTAATAGAACTTAACACGCACTTAGTACAACTTTGCTACGAAGTTGTACTAAGTGTGCTTTAAGGTTTTACTTCATTTTCTCCTTGGAAATCCAATGTAACAGCATGACAATTACCAAAAAAAAGTACCATCTAATGGATATAAAGTAGTTATTACATTTTTTTCTCAGAAATCCAATGTGGCGAATACCAAAAGATGTACCATCTAGCCAAAATAAAATAGTACTTACGTTTTCTCCTAGGAAATCCAATGTGAGAGTATGTATGCCTGTAATTCCGTGTAGAAGCTCACTTAATTTAAATTCACGTTGATTGTCACTTGAACCACATAAAAGTTCTAATTCCACAAGAGATGGGACAAAACCAAAGGTCACCGGGGCATACTGACATATCCAAGTATTCCACACAAACTTCTCCAATTTCGGAAGGCAGACCAAGTCAATTTTCAAAAAGCGACACGCGTGAATTTTGAGAGCATAGAGTTTTGAGTTTGGTGCGTCAATCTTAAAGTGGGAGTGGGAACGAGTATCACAATTATAAAGGACAAGATGCTTCAGTTGCTTGCAGCACTCGAACAGGATATGGTGCATATCCGATTTACCTAAGTCTGCATTTTGCATAAAGAGCTTTGTGAGGCAGTGGAGCACACTAGGGTAGGCAGTGAAAAAAGCATCTATTTCTTGGCCTCGCTGCAGCATATCCTCCTCAACAGAGTCCAAAGGATCTGTCTCATCAAGAATGGTGAGATCCAAATCTTTCAACAATCCACTGTCAATTGCGTCATTTATCAGTGAGCCAACTTCGCAAAAGGAATTGTTGAACAGATAGAGATTAAGCTGCAAACTTGAGATGGCGTATTCTCTGTGTTGTTTATCCAACAAACACCTGGTTGCTTTGGTCAAAGACACCATAGCTTGCTCCATATCATTTGCCTCAATTGGTTCAGCAGACGGAGCGGATAGGAAATCCCTTACATCGATGCTGAGCTCAGGCAGCAACATGTGAAGATGCCTCCACCGTGTAGAGAGCACACTTGTCCTTGCAGCCAAACGTGAACTGACTCTCCCCAAGATGTACAGTAAAATATCATCAGTGAGAGTGCTGAGCCTATCTTGGCTGTCCAGTTGCTGCAACATAAATCAAGGATACACTATTTAGCTGCCACATAACTTTATTTAGAAATATTAAACAGACAATAGTTACACATGGTGACAGGTACTACAATCTCTCTAGCATGTAAATTGTTTGATTATTTGTACTACTCTGAAACTTTGAATTCCAAGGTGGAAACATAACTATGGCTGTTGATTAGTATCGATCTGGTGGCTAAATTTACCAGGCTGCACAGCCACAGTTCCATCTAAAGTAAGCAATGTGCAGTCTTCTGTGTATGGTCCTTGGAACAACTTTCATGGCCATAATAATCATATCCTGCTCATTGTCGTCCTTCGTGGCCATCTAAACTAAGCAATGTGCTTGTGTATGCCGCTTGCAAACTTTATTATATTATGAAAGTATGCATCAATCCACACAAAACTTGCTAACAAAAGAATATAAAAATCATTCCCATCACTGCCATTGGCTGCAACAGGAAGATGTAAACTGGAGCTTTATATCTTTAGATGTGTGTATGTTTTTTTCTTATCATTGCCGTCTGTTTTCCTTCCAATATGATCAAATGTCCCAAAAAATATATCATTCCCAGGTTCATAGTTGTACATGTTGAAGGGGGCCAAAAACAAAACAAAGACACGGTGGCATGGGGAAACTTTGGACCCAAATCTGGCCATAGTTTTTGGGTCTGATTATTAACTATTTCAGTCTGTCAAAACCACGTGAATTATAGGTAATTTGGCTATAAAAGGCTAGGCAGACAACTTAAATAAAAGATAAAATATTCAGCATTTACATGACGTGTGCTACAATAACTGTTAAGAGTTTACAGTGTTAGTTTAAGATAAGAAGAAAGAGGCATGGCGATCAAGAAGAGAGGGAACTTACTTGGCTGTGGGAGCTGTCGCTGTTATCGCTATTATTCGCCTCCATCGGCGAAGTGGGGTGGGGGGGGGGGCTGTATTTCGTTGGTTCGGTCGAATTATCGCAATTCCGGCATAGAAAACCGACGAGGGTTGGAATGAATGTTTCAGGCGACCATGGAGGCTTGATTATTGCAGGCCAATCCTCGTCCTTACTGTGCCACTATTTATAATAATAATTAATAACTTAGCGGCTGCACCGGGAGCAGCAAATCCCCCTCCCAGTCGGAAAGGGAAAGGGAAAGGGAAAGGGAAAGGGAAAGGGAGGGGTCTCTCCTAATCGGACTGCAGCTACACGGGTTGGCTTGCACTCCGGAGGTGGAATCCTCTACTTGCGCTGCTGCTGCTACTGATCCGGTCATATAAATAAAATAGATTGATAGACAGCCTGAAATTCAATTCAAATTCAAATTCAAATTCAGGGTGGAATCCGGCGTGGACTGGAACGTGCAGCACGTCAGTCCTCCCGCGGAAATCTAAAGATCGGGCGCCTGAAATTCATTCAAATTCACCCCCGTTGTTAGAAAGAGAGATGCGAATGGAGTCGAATCCGGGATGGATTGGAAGGCGCGTATACGTACCTTACCGGAGGAGGAGAAGGCGGGTCATGGCTGGCTGGCTGGCTGGCTTGCTCTGCCGAGAAGAAGAGTGGCCTGCGGCCGAGCCCTGAGCTCTGAGAAGGGACGGATACACACACACTAGGGCCGCTCATATGTACGGATTTCCTGCCTCCCGGCGTATATTGGGCCAACGTTGGGCCGATACCTATTAGTTTCTTTGAATTTTACCTACCTACCGACCGACCGCGCGACGGTGACTGCAGAGAACGGAGCAGCCCGCGGGCGCGGCGACGACACAACTGCCAGGCCAGGTGATTCTCAAAAAAAAAAGAAAAAAAAAGAAAAAAAGACTGCCAGGCCAGGCTAGAACAGAGACGGAGGCAGAGATGGTTGGAATCTGACAACAAACAATTAAGTTTTCTTTAGTTTGTTTTTTCTACCCAACTCCGATAGAAACCGTGGAGTAATGCCGAAATGAAACTACTTATTTTTGAAACATATAGAAATCCAACATGGGTTGGGGTTTTTTGGAGTACATTCGATATGAAATTCCAAATTCAACAAGAAACGGGGGAAAAGCGACCGAGACGTGTCCAGTTGTCTGTCTCTTACAGAATTTAACTCCCTTCTTAGCCCGCATCTCCGGTTGTAATAAATTCTAAAACAAGACTACGACAAATATTTATTTTTTGAACACAGTACATACGCAAGCGTTCATGTACACGTGCATACACCCATCTTATGAACGCAGACACACGCATATCCTATCCCTATGAGCAACTTCGAAAGACTATACCGGCATATCATCTTGAAATTTACGAAGTCGCCATAGGCACCTCGTCTTCGATGAAAACGTCCCTTCCACTGAACGACAAATATATTATGATTTCAGTCCGATGAATAATCTAATGGTGTCACTCCATCGACCTAGAGTGATCTCCAAGACTCACTCCACCGACTTATGATGCTCCCATGCCAGATACCAAACACACCCTCTTTTTCTGTAACTACCCCTGAAATTGGACCGCATTTCGCGGCCTACCCATCAACATTGCCTACCAGCAGAGGCTCCACCACCGAGTCGTTGCGGCATCCCTTGCCTGGAGCCGGTGGCCTTCCATCCTGACCAGTTTGTCTGCAACAACCTCCTTGCATGCGCACCTCCCACCGACTCCGACATTGACATCATATAAATGTGCGCCGTTGGCGTACCTCACTTGCATCTTCTTTCTATTTCCTTCGTTGTAAATATATATATTTTTAAAAATTTCACTACGAACTATATACGGATGTATATATACATGCTTCGTATGTAGTCCGTAATGAAATCTCCAAAAGACTTATATTTAGGAACGGAGGAAATAGTTCCTATCTACTCCCTTCGTTCCTAAATATTTGTCTTTTTAGAGATTTCATTATGAACTACATACGGATGTATATAGATATAATTTAGACTATAGATTCACTCATTTTACTTCGTATGTAGTCTATAGTTGAATCTTTAAAAAGACAAATATTTAGGAGTAATACGTAAACACTAACCGGTAAGTTCGCTGAATATTATCCAACATGCATCATTATTTGATATTTTGCCTCGTATCGGGATACTTGTGGTGGCAGGTCAAGTAACTTTGTACTTAATCAGCGACTCTTGTCTTGGGATGGAGGGCATATATGTATACATGATTATTTTCATCAGAGCCAAACTGTCAGAGACACTCGATAAAAATGGCAGCCCATGAAGGCTAGCATTTTGAATGTTTTTCTTAATAAAAATGAGTAGCAGAAAACCGGTTTGTGCTAACACAAAAGTGAAAGGAAAACTGGTTCGTCCAAAGCTTGTAATAGTTGAGCCAAAGCTATCCCCATTTTTAGGCCAAAATTCGTGCAAAGGTGCCATACAAACTTACAAGAATTATCTTATCAGAGCAGAGTCCCTTTCTGCCTTAAGCTGTAGATAATAAACTGGAGCACATTACAAGTTGTAAATACAGAATACACGAGGCACAACTCACTCGCAGAGAGAGTTCCCGAGTAAACATACAAGCTTTCTCTTGCTCCATCAGCAGATTACCAACTAAACTGGGGAAGAAAACCACCATCCAGTACATTACTTTCAGTTCTACAATGAATGATCCAATCCAATCCAATCCAGCAAAAGGAAATATGATCCAAGGTGATGGCTTAGAGCACCAGCATGTATACGTAACAAGGGAGCTGAAGTAAACTTGAATACACGATGAGTTTTTCCACGATAATACCTAGGTTATACTTGCTTGACAGCATGCCTCATTTATCAGCACATGTTTGAAACCCATCTAACATTGTGTTCATTCTACTGCTGTATCCCGATGTTCACCCTTTAGTCCTGGTTCTCCAACCAGCACTGAAGGGCCCCCCACCCTTTAGTCCCCGTTTCATCACGACCCGACACTAAAGGTCCACCACGTGGCACCTGCCGGCGCCGTGGGCTGGGGGACCTTTAGTCTTGGTTGGTAATACCAACCGAGACTAAAACTATTTAATTATTTTAATTTTGGTTTATTTTTCTTTTAATCCTTTAGGGGTTTATGAATTAATTATGATTTATTTTTTCTTTTAATTTTGTGTTTTCTATTTAATTATTTTTCATTTCAAACATATATTACGCTACTACATAATGTACACGTTGTGCATATGTATATAAATAGAATTTCTTGTAGAACCGATCATTACATATGCAGACATTACTCCTTGATCTTGTAATGGTATTCTCCTTTGGGATCTATGACCTGGTCGACCAGAAATCCAGCTATTTTCTCTTGAATTGCTCATACGCGAGCCATTGGTAGGAGCTGGCCCTGCATCTCGGTCAGCTATAAGAAGGAAATCAAGATGAATATATTAGTTATGTGTGTGTATATTAGCTAGATTATGATAAAAAAATTATAGATAGTGTTCTGGCAAACGTATCCAAAGATTTTTTTCGTTTCTAGTCCTTTCAGACGTGATCATGCGAATGTTCTCGCAAACGTAGTATGCGCATAAACTATTCCATCTGTCTCATGCAATTTACGAGAATAAAATTCAATCAGGTAATAATTAATCAAGCATGATAATGATATTAAAACTAGAATTAAAGAGATGCACAGACGTGGCTAGCTAGTACTACCTAATTACCTTGGGTCGGACCCATGTCAGCTTTTGTGCCTAGTCTTCTAGGACCAGTTTGATGAACTTGGCCCAAGGCCTGCCCGCCCGAAAAGAAAATAAATAAAGGAGTTATTAACTAGTTGATATGAGAAAATGAAGTAAAGAGGCCAACATAGTACGATAATGATTGAAATTACCTATCGACTATCCGCCAAACAGTTGCGTATTGGGATGGATTCTTATATAGTGAGTCCAGTACTTTAACTTTTCCCTTGTCAACTTCGATGATTAACAAGATCAAGTGGTAACTGCATACGCACATGTTTTACATAATTAAGCGGAAATGTGCATAACTCATCAACTATACTTATTAATATCTAGGAAGCAAAAAATAGAATTTATAGTACAAGATATAGTAACACTCACCCGAAGTTGTAAGGAAGTAGTATTTCTGGTTGGGTGTTTAGTTGCTTCAAAAACTCTAGAAGGAATCTCTCTATGTCTTTTCTCGAATATTTAGTGTTCCATATCTTTTGATTAACCGTATTTGGGTCAATGAACCACAATGCCATAGCGTCCAGCTTTTTTCATTTCATACATCTTCATTTTGCATAATACCACAGAAGAATATAGTGAGAATAATTACAGGTAATGAACGAGAGCACATCTAGCTAGAGACTTAAATTAGAAAAATAAATCACTTATAGACAATAGCAACTGACGATAGATTTGTCGAGTGCGTCTTGATTGAATAACTGAAACAACTCTGAATAATGAATCCACAAATCTTTTGTATGGAAGTTAATGCTTTTTCTTGACTTTCACCATGAGGGACTCTTGATTGGTATTTATTGTTTCTTGCATGTACCACGTATGCAAATTATACAATCTCGTTGGTAGAAGCTTGACATCATCAGGCTTGACCAGAGGTTTGCCGCGGAAATACTGCCATTTTACTTCCTCCTATTTAAGCCCTGGGATTTTCTGAAGGCCTAGGATTTGTTCAACAATGACACTGGCCTCTTTAGCCTGCCTTTTATGATCGCCGGTTACTACCAGCCGATCGGCGGTACTCACAGGTGTTTGTACAATGAGCGGGGGGGGGGGGGGGAGGGGGGATCGATTGCACTGCCTGTTCTCCCAGCTGGGGAACAGTTTTCCCACTATTTTTGCCAACTGCTTGGCTCGAACTCGAGCTCGACTCCTTTTGTCCTGCAAAATATGACTTCTTGATAGACCGCACATAGTAGTAGTCCTTCTGATTGTCAGCCGCTCGAGCCATATCAATAAAGTGTTGTGAGACATGCTCATGTACTTTCTTCTTTGGCGGCGGGGGCGGTTTCAGTCCAAAATGGGCCTTCAATTTGGCATCCACTACGGTGTCGAGTTCCTCATCAGTCAGGTGGTAAGGCAACTTCGAAAGAGGCTTGATGCTTGGAACATATTTGAATTTCTTGCCTGTTGTACCGCTAGCCGTCATAGCTGTGGCCTCTCTCTTCCGTTGTTGCTTAGGCGACGAAGCACGCTGAGTCAGCAGGGACGGTAGACGCGATGCCGGACTCGGAGGAGGAGGATTTGGCTAACGCGGTGCCAGACTTGGAGGAGGTGTCGGCTGACGCGGTGCCAGACTTTGAGGAGGAGGAGTTGGCTGACGTCATGCCGGACTTGGAGAAGGAGTCGGCTGACGCAGTGCCGGACTTGGAGGAGGAGGAAACGACTGACGCGGCAACGGACTTGGAGGAGGAGGAGTCGGTGCCCTTGGAAAGACAATGCAATCCTTTTTTCCATAGATTGATACCATGTATGGCCTCTCCCAGTGTTCTCTCCTCGTTGTTGGAAATATGCCCTAGAGGCAATAAATAAAGTGTTTATTATTATATTTCCTTGTTCATGATAATCGTTTATTATCCATGCTATAATTGTATTGGTTGGAAACACATTGCATGTGTGGATAAATAGACAACACCGTGTCCCTAGTGTGCCTTTAGTGAACTAGCTCGTTAATCAAAAGATGGTCAAGGTTTCCTAGCCATTGACATGTGATGTCATTTGATAACGGGGTCACATCATTAGGAGAATGATGTGATGGACAAGACCCAAACTACAAACGTAGCATATGATCGTGTCAGTTTATTGCTACTGTTTTCTGCATGTCAAGTATATGTTCCTATGACCATGAGATCATGCAACTCACGGATATCGGAGGAGTGCCTTGTGTGTATCAAACGTCACAACGTAACTGGGTGACTATAAAGGTGCTCTACAGGTATCTCCGATGGTGTCTGTTGAGTTGGCATGGATCGAGACTGGGATTTGTTACTCCGTGTGACAGAGAGGTATCTCAGGGCCCACTCGGTAATACAACATCACAATGAGCCTTGCAAGCAATGTGACTAATTGTTAGTTGCGGGATCTTGTATTACGGAACGAGTAAAGAGACTTGCTGGTAACGAGATTGAACTAGGTATGGAGATACCGACGATCGAATCTCGGGCAAGTAACATACCGAAGAACAAAGAGAACATCATACGGGATTAACTGAATCCTTGACATAGAGGTTCGACCGATAAAGATCTTCGTAGAATATGTAGGAACCAATGTGGACATCCAGGTCCCGCCATTGGTTATTGATCGTATAGGTGTCTCGGTCATGTCTACATAATTCTCGAATCCACAGGGTCTGCACACTTAAGGTTTGGTGACGTTTCGGTAGTGTAGAGTTATGTATGGTGGTGACCGAAGTTTGTTCGCTGTCCCGGATGAGATCCCGGACGTCACGAGGAGCTACGTAATGGTCTGGAGGTAAAGATTCATATATAGGAAGTCCCAGTTTGGTCGCCGGAAAAGTTTCGGGCTCATCGGTAGTGCACCGGGAGACCTCCGGGAGGGGTATTTCGACCCAAGAGGCTTCATGGGGTGTGGGAGAGTATTAACCAGCCGTTAGTGTGCTGGTGGAATAGCCACAACAGGCCCATGCGGCTGGGGAAAGAGTTCTAAAGGAAAAAGAGTGGAAAACAGGCTAAAAGGGAGAGTTCTACTCCTACTAGGAGTGGAGGAGGAGTAGGACTCCTCCCCCTTGGCTTCGGCCGACTCCAAGAGGGGCTCAGCCCTGCGCCAGCCCTCCTCCTCCTCTCCTCCTATATATACTGGTGGAATAGAAGGGTTTTGCATAGAATTTACGGCCACGTGCTACCCGTTCCACCGGTGCTTCTCTAGATCGGTTTTCCGCAGTGCTTAGGCGAAGCCCTACCGGAATCACTCCACCACCATCGCCGGAGCGCCGTCACGCTGCCGGTGAACTCTTCCTCCTCTCCACATACTCTTGCTGGATCAAGACGGTGGAGATCGTCATCAAGCTGCACGTGTGCTGAATGCGGAGGTGCCATCCGTTCGGTACTAGATCGGAAGGATCATGATCAAGGCCACGGGATGTTCGTGATTGGATCCCGGGACAGATCGTGACGAGATCGCGGGACTGTTCGTGATTAGATCGCGGGACAGTCGGTGATTTGGATCGCGAAGACGTACGACTACACCAACCGCGTTTCTTAACGCTTCCCGCTTAGAGATCTACAAGGGTACGTAGATCCACTCTCCCTCTCGTAGATGCTCATCACCATGGATAGGTTTGCGTGTGCGTAGGAATTTTTTTGTTTCCCATGCGACGTTCCCCAACACTCGTCACCTCCAAGAATTTCAAGTTGTAGCTCATGATATCCTGACATCACTTCATCAACTCCGACACGAGCATAGCCAGCTGGAATGGGATTGCAATGGAAGGTTGCTTCAGGGGGATTTTCTAA
Organism: Hordeum marinum; assembly: GCA_022496015.1. NCBI lineage: Eukaryota > Viridiplantae > Streptophyta > Magnoliopsida > Poales > Poaceae > Hordeum > Hordeum marinum. The sequence continues at coordinate 503,696,455 of CM039676.1, forward strand.
AGCATAGCCGTCCGCCACCTTCATGGATAAGTTCTTCACTTTCATGTGTAGCTCACAGTTAGTCCTGTCTTTGATATCATCCATAGGGTAGCTAGCTAGCAGTGCATCTTCGATATCGGTCGGGGCGGAACCCACGCTGCTTCTCGGCATAGATGGGATGGTGCTATCCAATGCTGACTAATCTGCTCATACTGCAGCTGAGACGCCCTTCCCTGGATGAGTGAGTCGATCTGCTCCTGCTGCCGCCTGAAAACATGTTCCAACTCCAGGTGCTTTGATTCTAGGCCTTCAAGGTGGAGTGCTTCCTCCTTCTTCTTCTGCTCCTCCCGCATCTTATTTCTCGCACGACTTCTGTAGTTGTCGTTCCAATCCACAAACCCCTCAAACCACGGAACAACGCCTTTGCCTCGAGTTCTTCCCAGGTGTTCAAGATTCTTCAGGGCGCGTGTAAGCTCGTCGTCCTCTCTGTTAGGCATGAACACCCCCGTCCGAGCTTCTTCTATTTTCATTAGTATTTCGTCTTTCGCTTCTTTAAGACTTGCCTTCACGTTAATCACCCCTGTCTGTGGGTCCAACTTCCCCCCATGCCCATAAAACCATGTCCTGCACCTGGGGGGCCAGTTCAATGTAACTGGAGTGACCCCTGCACTAATCATCTCTTGCTCAGATTGATCCCACTTAGGCAGGACCGCCTGGTAGCCACCTGGCCCCAGAGTATGGTGCCACTTCTTTTTCGCAGCATTAATCTTGCTTTTTTCGACCGTTCCTTAGCGTGTTCTGATTCCTTGAACTTCACGAAATCGTCCCAGTGATCTTTTGCCTTCACCAGTGCTCCCTTGAATTCTGGAGTCTTCTTTTTTGCTTTGTCGTACGCAGCCCATGTATTTTTCTTAAAAGTGTTGAATGCGATCGTCATCTTTTTAAGAGCATAGTTTCTGACTTTCTTCAGATCTGCATCTGTGAAATTATCTGATAGGGCAAAATGTGACATGAGCGAATTCCAAAGCACATCTTTTGCTCTTTCGTTGATAAAAGGAACTCCTGCTTGATCTTCCTTTGCTGGCTTTTTCCATTCTTGAACGGAGATCAGGATTTGGTCCCTGACAATAACTCCGCATTGATTCTTGAACTTGGTCACATTTTTCCTAGGATCAAGCGGTTCGCCATTTGATGTTTTGATGGAATTGATGTTGAAGTTTACGCCAGGCTCCAACTTTCTGGCCGGGCCTCAAACTACCATGTCGCTTGTAGAAGATTTGCTCGATCCGAAGGCCGGGAAAAAGAAAGATCGATTCATTAATACATACAAATCAATTAAGACATGTAATGATCATCGGATGACTTATATAATAAATATACCTCACCGGAATTTGTTATTTCAAGAACATTTTCTTCGTCAACATCGTTGTCGTCGCCTTCATCCATTCGTTCGTCTTCATCAAATATCATACAACCCTCACCGAAATTGTTAAGATATTGCGAGCCGTCATCATCTTCAGGTTCATGCTCTGGACTCGGGGAGCGCATGATGTCGAACAAAGCCTCTTTTCTCCTTCTCTGCCGATATTGTCCATAGCTTTTATTTAAATAATCCAAAAGAAAGAAAAAACAATTTAGTATTCAAATTAGAATGCATGCAATCAATAAGGAAAAACTGAATCATAGTACGTAATATGCATCTCGAATAATTCATATAATATGCATCATCGAATATAATCTCGAATAGATCGTCTCGAATATTATCGAATATAATCTCGAATACATATCGAGTATTATCACTTGCTAATACAGATCGAATATGATCAAAGAATCTAGTTCACTCGCGGTTCCTGAGGCACGGGCGATGGACACCCAAAGAGAAGGAACCATCACAGGATCATAGCTCGGGTGAGATCCTTGAAGAACCTTCCAGGTATTGGAGAACCTGACGTCCAACGCATCCATGTAGCGACGGACGTGCTCGTTCTCCATGTAGCAACTAAAGTTCTCGTGCTGCCACAACCGAGGTGCAGAAAGTTTAGTCCCACCTCGCCGAGCGAAGGGCAGCCACACTGGTTTATAAGTCCCGTTGCGGCTGCTCCCTCGAGCTCCTCTCTAAGTAGGCCTATGTGGGCCTATTGAACATGTGCTGTCCTATTGGTCCTACTGGGCCTTGTGTGCCTGCGGTTGGGGCCCAGTAGGCGGGCTTTTATTTACTTTTTAGTAGTTTAATTTCTGTTCTATTTATTTTCTTTTGTTTCTGAGTTTTTTTGCTTTATTTAGAATTAATGAGTGAATCTTTTTGCATTAGGTCAAAAAAATTATAAACTTTCTGTTAGTGGCAGTAGTTTTCAAATTTGAATAGTTCAAATTCAAATTATTTGAAATTTGTGTGAATCACTAGTTTGTGAATAACTTTACTTTAAAAATATATTTTCCAATGATTCTTTTTTCTGTTGTTTAATTTTAGCGTGTTTTATCATTATATTCAATTTGGTAATCCTTAGGTTATTTAAAAAATGAAATGCCTTTGTAACAGACGAGTTTTCGTCTAAAACTCTGATACTTCGAAAAAGATTGTCCATTTTATATACGAAGTGCATCTAGTTTTTGCCGTAACCCTCTCAAATTTTTAGCACATGCTATGTGGGTGAAATGATGATACCAAGCCAACTTTCAACCTTTTCTGAGTTTATTTGTAGTGATTTTCAATTTCAATGTCAATTAGCTAAAAAAATATCGGTAAATGCATGAAAAATAGCAAATGAAGTCAGAAAGGTTGAAAATTGATGGCGTGGCTTCGAATGGTGCATACTGAACACAAAAAAGTCTGGAGTTGAAATAAGTTAAAAAATAAAATGCCTTTGTAACAGACGAGTTTTTGTCCGAAACCCTGATACTTCGAAAGTGATTGTCCATTTTGTACAAGTGCATGAAGTTTTTGCCGTAACCTTCTCAACTTTTTAACACATGCTATGTGGATGAAATGATGATACCATGCCAACTTCCAACCTTTTCAGAGTTTATTTGTAGTGCTTTTCAATTTCAGGGTCATTTAGCTAAAAAGAATTAGTAAATGAATGAAAAATAGCAAATGAAGTCAGAAATGGTTGAAAATTGATGACGTGGCTTTAGACATAATATTTCTTCGCGTTTCAAATGCCAAAACACATAAGTACACTACTATTACAGAGATTTCCTCCGGTTTGTCCGAAGTGGGACTTTATGGATATATAGGTCCAAAACTAACTAGAGAATCCGGTCACATCCCAGAGTGAGATCTTTGGGTATAAAACTTTTTCTTCGTGTGTGTCCCTTTACGTCATAACCATGGACAATATTCATCATTTAACTTGATGCTCAAGTCAACATTCACTGTGAAGGGAGCAATTGCATGAAACTTTTCATAATCTTCTATGTCTGTCTTGTCCTCCACTGCCACGATATTTCTTTTCCATGAAAGAACTATGTGGCACTTTGGCTCATTGTATGATGTTTTCGCTTCCTTATCTTTTCTTTTTCTCGGCTCGGTAGACATGTCCTTCACATAGAAAACCCACGCCACATCATTGGCTAGGATGAATGGTTCGCCTGCGTACCCAAGATTGTTGAGATCCACTGTTGTCATTCTGTACTGCCAGTCTTCCTTTACCCCGCCTTCTGTCAGATTGACTCATTTGCACCGAAACAAAGGGACCTTCAAACCAAGTCCATAGTGAAGTTCCCATATCTCCTCTATGTAACCACAATATGTGTCCTTTGGCCTATTGGTGTTTGCTACATCAAAGAGGACACTACTGTTTTGGTTCGCGCTCTTTTTATCTTGGGCGATCGTGTAAAATGTATTCCCATTTAGCTCGTACCCTTTGAAAGTTAATATAGTCGAAGATGGTAACTTGGACAGCAAGTACAGGTCATCTGCAACAGTGTCGTCATGCATGAGACGTTTCTGCAACCAACCGGTGAATGTCACCGTTTGTTCATGTGTAAACCAGTCGTCAGACTGCTCCGGGTGTTTGGAGCACAGAATATTCTTGTGTTGCCCGATATACGGAGCCACCAAAGAGGAACTTTGTAGAACTGTGTAGTGTGATTGCGCCAAAGAATGCCCGTCTTGGCATATTACTGAATTCTTTCCTAGCGTGCCTTTTCCACCCAGTCTGCCCTCATGCCGGGATTCAGGAACACCAATCGGCTTAATGTCAGGAATAAAGTCAACACAGAACTCAATGACCTCCTCTGTTTCATGGCCCTTGGAGATGCTTCCTTCTGGCCTAGAACGATTATGAACATATATCTTTAAGACTCCCATGAACCTCTCAAAGGGGAACATATTGTGTAGAAATATAGGACTCAGAATGGCAATCTCCTCGACTAGGTGAACTAGGACGTGCGTCATGATATTGAAGAAGGATGGTGGGAACACCAACTCGAAACTAACAAGACATTGCACGAAATCATTCTCTAACCTTTGTATGATTTCTGGATCGATTACCTTCTGAGAGTTTGCATTAAGGAATGCACATAGCTTCACAATGGCTAATCGAACGTTTTCCGATAGAAGCTCCCTCAATGCAACGGGAAGCAATTGCGTCATAATCATGTGGTAGTCATGAGACTTTAGGTTTTGGAACTTTTTCTCTGCCATATTTATTATTCCTTTTATATTCGACGAGAAGCTAGACCGGACCTTCATACTGAGCAGGCATTTGAAGAAGATTTCCTTCTCTTCTTTGGTAAGAGCGTAGCTGGCATGACCCTGAAACTGCTTTGGATCCATGCCGTCTTCTCCGTGCATATGTTGCTGGTCCTTCCGTGCCTCCGGTGTATCTTTTGTCTTCCCATACACGCCCAAGAAGCCTAGCAGGTTCATGCAAAGATTCTTCGTCACGTGCATCACGTCGATTGCAGAGCGGACCTCTAGGTCTTTCCAATAGAGCAGTCCCAAAATATAGATTTCTTCTTCCCATGGGTGCACGTTTGTCAGGGTCATTCAAAACAGATTGTCCGCCAGGACACTTTCCAACGATTACTTTTAAATCCTTGACCATATCAAGTATATCATCACCAGTATGGTGGCGAGACTTCTTCCGATGATCTGCCTCACCTTTGAAATGCTTGCCTTTGTTTCTTACGGGATGCCTGCTCTGAAGAAATCGACGATGCCCCAAGTACACATTTTTCTTACATTTATCCAAATATATATTGTTGGTATCATCTAAACAGTGTGTGCATGCGTGGTATCCCTTGTTTGTCTTTCCTGAAAGGTTACTGAGAGCAAGCCAATCATTTATGGTTACAAACAACAACACATGTAGGTCAAATTACTCATGTTCGTCCTCATCCCACGCACGTACACCTTTTCCATTCCACAGCTGTAAAAGTTCTTCTACTAATGGCCTTAGGTACACATCAATGTAATTGTCGGGTTGCTTGGGGCCTTGGATGAGCACTGGCATCATAATGAACTTGCGCTTCATGCACGACCAAGGAGGAAGGTTATAGATACATAGAGTCACATGCCATATGCTATGATTGTTGTTCTGCTTGCCAAAAGGATTAATGCCATCTGCACTTAAACTAAACCATACGTTCCTTGCATCCTTTGCAAAGTCCTTCCACTTTCTCTCGATTTTTCTTCACTGCGATCCATCAGCGGGTACTCTCAACTTCCTGTCTTTCTTACGGTCTTCATTGTGCCATCACATCAACTTGGCATGCTCTTTGTTTTGGAACAAACGTTCCAACCGTGGTATTATAGGAGCATATCACATCACCTTGGCAGGAATCTTCTTCCTGGGGCGTTCGCCCTCAACATCACCAGGGTCATCGTGGCCGATCTTATAGCACAATGCACAACATACCGGGCATGCATTCAAATCCTCGTACTTATCGCGGTAGAGGATGCCGTCATTAGAGCATGCATGTATCTTCTGCACCTCTAATCCTAGAGGGCAGACAACCTTCTTTGCTTCATACGTACTGTCGGGAAATTCATTGTCCTTTGGTAGCTTCTTATTTAACATTATCAACAACTATTCAAATGACTTGTCAGATACACCATTCTCTGCCTTCCATTGCAGCAATTCCAGTGTGGTACCCATCTTTTTCTTGTCACCTTCGCAATTTGGGTACAACAATTTCTTGTGATTCTCTAACATGCGCTGCAACTTCAGCTTCTCCTTTTCACTTGCGCAGTTTCTCTTTGCATCGGCAATGGCCCGACCAAGATCATCAGCGGGCTCATCTGATGCCTCTTCTTCATCTCCTTCCCGCATTACCGGCTCAGCTTCTTCCCCCATTGTTGTACCATCCTATTCATTGACCACATGGCCAGGATAGCTATCGTCATCCTCTTCTTCATCATTCTCTTCCATTAGGACCCCTATTCCCCCATGCTTGGTCCAATAGTTATAGCAGGACATGAAACCAGACTCAAACAGGTGGCCGTGAATGGTTCTTGAGTTAGAGTAATTTCGATCATTCTTACAACCAGCACATGGACAATACATAAAACCATCCGCCCACTTGTTTGCCTTAGCCGCAACCAGAAAAGTATGCACGCCATTAATGAACTGGGGAGAGCATCGGTCATCGTACATCCATTGCTGGATCATCTTCATTACACAACACCAAAAAGGCCAAATTAATACAAGTTCATACATAAAGTTCATACACACTTGTTCTCATAAAAAAGCATAGAAACTCTCTAGCTAAAGCATTTAAATGCAACAACAAATGCAATCAAGATCACGACTAAGGTAATGATGTCTACTACACAACCTTCTTCTTGTAGACTCGTGTTGGGCCTCCAAGCGCAGAGTTTTGTAGGACAATGGCAATTTTCCCTCAAGTGGATGACCTAAGGTTTATTGATCCACGGGAGGTGTAGGATGAAGAAGGTATCTCTCAAGCAACCCTGCAATCAAATAGCAAAGAGTCTCTTGTGTCCCCAACACACCCAATACAATGGTAAATTGTATAGGTGCAGTAGTTCGGCGAAGAGATGGTGATACAAGTGCAATATGGATGGTAGATATAGGTTTTTGTAATCTGAAAATATAAAAACAGAAGGTAACAAATAGTAAACAGCAAGCAAAACGTTGTATAAATGCTTGGAAACAAGGCCTAGGGTCCATACTTTCACTAGTGCAATTTCTCTCAACAATATTGGGATAGTTGAATCATATGTAAATACCTCTCGTGCAACAAAGAGTTCACTCCAAAGTCACAAATAGTGGAGAACTAAAGAAGAAATTATTGTAGGGTACGAAACCACCTCAAAGTTATCTTTTCTGATCAATCTTATGAGTTATCCCTATAAGTGTCACAGACAGCCCTAAGGTTCGTACTAAAATAACACCTTAAGATACACATCAACCAAAACCCTAGTGTCACCTAGATACTCCAATGTCACCACAAGTACCCATGGGCTTGATTATACGATATGCATCACATAATTTCAGATTCATCATGTTCAATCGAACACAAAGAACTTCAAAGAGTGCCCCAAAGTTTCTACTGGAAATTCAATACAAAAAGTGTGCCAGCTCCTATGCATAGATTCTCAAGGTCACAAAACCCGCAAGTTGATCACCAAAACATACATCAAGTAGATCAATAGAACATACCATTGTCACCACAGATATCCCATCGCAGGACATACATCAAGTGTTCTCAAATCCTTAAAGACTCAATCTGATAAGAAAACTTCAAAGGGAAAACTCAATCCATCACAACAAGATAGAGAGGGGAAAACTCCATATGATTCAATCTATATCAACAAAGCTTGCGGTATGTTAAGATCGTGCCATCTCAAGAACACGAGAGAGAGAGAGAGAGAGATCAAACACATAGCTACTGGTACATACCCTCAACCCCGAGGGTGAACTACTCCCTCCTCATCATGGAGAGTGCCGGGATGATGAAGATGGCCTCTGGTGATGGTTTCCCCCTCCGGCAGGGTGCCAGAATGGGCTCCCGATTGGTTTTGCGTGGCTCTGGAGGTTTGCAACGGCGGAACTCCCGATTTAGATTCGGTGTTGGGTTTTTTGGTATTTATAGGAAATTATGGCGGTGGAAATAAATCCGGATGGGCCACGAGGGAGTCACAAGCCTGGTGGGTGCTCCTAGGGGGTGGGGGGATGGCCGCGCCCCTGAGGCTTGTGACTGCCTCGTAGGTCTTCTGGCCCAACTCTGATGCTCCGTGGATCTCTTTTGGTCCATCAAAAATCACCATAAATTTTTATTCCGTTTGGACTCCATTTGATATTCCTTTTCTGTAAAACTCAAAAACAAGGAAAAAACAGAAACTGGCACTGGGATCTGGGTTAATAGGTTAGTCCCCAAAATAATATAAAGTTGTAGTAAAATAATTGTAAAACATCCAAGAATGATAATATAACAACATGGAACAAGCAAAAATTATAGATACGTTGGAGATGTATCAGGTAACAATTGATCCAACAGCATAGTGATACCAAGCATCACTATCAATGACCTATTTTTTAAATTTTCTAATCTTCAAGCGCATTGCATCCATCTTGATCTTGTGATCATCGACGACATCGGCAACATACAACTCTTCATATTCTCTTCTTCAACTCTTTTCAATTTTTCTTTCAAATACTCATTTTCTTTTTCAACGAAATTTAACTTCTTGACAAGAATATCTATGTCGGTTGGAATTTCCGGTTCACATACCTCCTAGATAAAAATATCTATGTCAACTTGATGGGCATAATTGTCATAAACATGAAATGCAACAAATAGTTATCAAAGAGAGTATATACCACATCCGAATCATAAACCGGACGAGGGCCGATGGGGGCGGATATCAAAACCATGCCACTAGGTATAACAAACAACCATATAGGTAAGAAAACTATACAAGTAACTATCTAAATCTTACAAACATGATTTTTTTTATAAAAAGGAGAAGAACAAGAGGCTCACCAAGGTGGTTCCGGCGACACGACGTGCGGGCGATCGACGGTGGTTAGGACGGGGACGGGAAGGCACTAAGTAAACCATACCTACACATGCAAAGTAAGAAGTTAATTTGAGCTCAAATTGCATATAAATCAAATAAACTACCACATATAAATACTTCCAAACTAAAACCTGCAAATCACTATACTTATAGAGCACACTTAATAGAACTTAACACGCACTTAGTACAACTTTGCTACGAAGTTGTACTAAGTGTGCTTTAAGGTTTTACTTCATTTTCTCCTTGGAAATCCAATGTAACAGCATGACAATTACCAAAAAAAAGTACCATCTAATGGATATAAAGTAGTTATTACATTTTTTTCTCAGAAATCCAATGTGGCGAATACCAAAAGATGTACCATCTAGCCAAAATAAAATAGTACTTACGTTTTCTCCTAGGAAATCCAATGTGAGAGTATGTATGCCTGTAATTCCGTGTAGAAGCTCACTTAATTTAAATTCACGTTGATTGTCACTTGAACCACATAAAAGTTCTAATTCCACAAGAGATGGGACAAAACCAAAGGTCACCGGGGCATACTGACATATCCAAGTATTCCACACAAACTTCTCCAATTTCGGAAGGCAGACCAAGTCAATTTTCAAAAAGCGACACGCGTGAATTTTGAGAGCATAGAGTTTTGAGTTTGGTGCGTCAATCTTAAAGTGGGAGTGGGAACGAGTATCACAATTATAAAGGACAAGATGCTTCAGTTGCTTGCAGCACTCGAACAGGATATGGTGCATATCCGATTTACCTAAGTCTGCATTTTGCATAAAGAGCTTTGTGAGGCAGTGGAGCACACTAGGGTAGGCAGTGAAAAAAGCATCTATTTCTTGGCCTCGCTGCAGCATATCCTCCTCAACAGAGTCCAAAGGATCTGTCTCATCAAGAATGGTGAGATCCAAATCTTTCAACAATCCACTGTCAATTGCGTCATTTATCAGTGAGCCAACTTCGCAAAAGGAATTGTTGAACAGATAGAGATTAAGCTGCAAACTTGAGATGGCGTATTCTCTGTGTTGTTTATCCAACAAACACCTGGTTGCTTTGGTCAAAGACACCATAGCTTGCTCCATATCATTTGCCTCAATTGGTTCAGCAGACGGAGCGGATAGGAAATCCCTTACATCGATGCTGAGCTCAGGCAGCAACATGTGAAGATGCCTCCACCGTGTAGAGAGCACACTTGTCCTTGCAGCCAAACGTGAACTGACTCTCCCCAAGATGTACAGTAAAATATCATCAGTGAGAGTGCTGAGCCTATCTTGGCTGTCCAGTTGCTGCAACATAAATCAAGGATACACTATTTAGCTGCCACATAACTTTATTTAGAAATATTAAACAGACAATAGTTACACATGGTGACAGGTACTACAATCTCTCTAGCATGTAAATTGTTTGATTATTTGTACTACTCTGAAACTTTGAATTCCAAGGTGGAAACATAACTATGGCTGTTGATTAGTATCGATCTGGTGGCTAAATTTACCAGGCTGCACAGCCACAGTTCCATCTAAAGTAAGCAATGTGCAGTCTTCTGTGTATGGTCCTTGGAACAACTTTCATGGCCATAATAATCATATCCTGCTCATTGTCGTCCTTCGTGGCCATCTAAACTAAGCAATGTGCTTGTGTATGCCGCTTGCAAACTTTATTATATTATGAAAGTATGCATCAATCCACACAAAACTTGCTAACAAAAGAATATAAAAATCATTCCCATCACTGCCATTGGCTGCAACAGGAAGATGTAAACTGGAGCTTTATATCTTTAGATGTGTGTATGTTTTTTTCTTATCATTGCCGTCTGTTTTCCTTCCAATATGATCAAATGTCCCAAAAAATATATCATTCCCAGGTTCATAGTTGTACATGTTGAAGGGGGCCAAAAACAAAACAAAGACACGGTGGCATGGGGAAACTTTGGACCCAAATCTGGCCATAGTTTTTGGGTCTGATTATTAACTATTTCAGTCTGTCAAAACCACGTGAATTATAGGTAATTTGGCTATAAAAGGCTAGGCAGACAACTTAAATAAAAGATAAAATATTCAGCATTTACATGACGTGTGCTACAATAACTGTTAAGAGTTTACAGTGTTAGTTTAAGATAAGAAGAAAGAGGCATGGCGATCAAGAAGAGAGGGAACTTACTTGGCTGTGGGAGCTGTCGCTGTTATCGCTATTATTCGCCTCCATCGGCGAAGTGGGGTGGGGGGGGGGGGCTGTATTTCGTTGGTTCGGTCGAATTATCGCAATTCCGGCATAGAAAACCGACGAGGGTTGGAATGAATGTTTCAGGCGACCATGGAGGCTTGATTATTGCAGGCCAATCCTCGTCCTTACTGTGCCACTATTTATAATAATAATTAATAACTTAGCGGCTGCACCGGGAGCAGCAAATCCCCCTCCCAGTCGGAAAGGGAAAGGGAAAGGGAAAGGGAAAGGGAAAGGGAGGGGTCTCTCCTAATCGGACTGCAGCTACACGGGTTGGCTTGCACTCCGGAGGTGGAATCCTCTACTTGCGCTGCTGCTGCTACTGATCCGGTCATATAAATAAAATAGATTGATAGACAGCCTGAAATTCAATTCAAATTCAAATTCAAATTCAGGGTGGAATCCGGCGTGGACTGGAACGTGCAGCACGTCAGTCCTCCCGCGGAAATCTAAAGATCGGGCGCCTGAAATTCATTCAAATTCACCCCCGTTGTTAGAAAGAGAGATGCGAATGGAGTCGAATCCGGGATGGATTGGAAGGCGCGTATACGTACCTTACCGGAGGAGGAGAAGGCGGGTCATGGCTGGCTGGCTGGCTGGCTTGCTCTGCCGAGAAGAAGAGTGGCCTGCGGCCGAGCCCTGAGCTCTGAGAAGGGACGGATACACACACACACTAGGGCCGCTCATATGTACGGATTTCCTGCCTCCCGGCGTATATTGGGCCAACGTTGGGCCGATACCTATTAGTTTCTTTGAATTTTACCTACCTACCGACCGACCGCGCGACGGTGACTGCAGAGAACGGAGCAGCCCGCGGGCGCGGCGACGACACAACTGCCAGGCCAGGTGATTCTCAAAAAAAAAAGAAAAAAAAAGAAAAAAAGACTGCCAGGCCAGGCTAGAACAGAGACGGAGGCAGAGATGGTTGGAATCTGACAACAAACAATTAAGTTTTCTTTAGTTTGTTTTTTCTACCCAACTCCGATAGAAACCGTGGAGTAATGCCGAAATGAAACTACTTATTTTTGAAACATATAGAAATCCAACATGGGTTGGGGTTTTTTGGAGTACATTCGATATGAAATTCCAAATTCAACAAGAAACGGGGGAAAAGCGACCGAGACGTGTCCAGTTGTCTGTCTCTTACAGAATTTAACTCCCTTCTTAGCCCGCATCTCCGGTTGTAATAAATTCTAAAACAAGACTACGACAAATATTTATTTTTTGAACACAGTACATACGCAAGCGTTCATGTACACGTGCATACACCCATCTTATGAACGCACACACACGCATATCCTATCCCTATGAGCAACTTCGAAAGACTATACCGGCATATCATCTTGAAATTTACGAAGTCGCCATAGGCACCTCGTCTTCGATGAAAACGTCCCTTCCACTGAACGACAAATATATTATGATTTCAGTCCGATGAATAATCTAATGGTGTCACTCCATCGACCTAGAGTGATCTCCAAGACTCACTCCATCGACTTATGATGCTCCCATGCCAGATACCAAACACACCCTCTTTTTCTGTAACTACCCCTGAAATTGGACCGCATTTCGCGGCCTACCCATCAACATTGCCTACCAGCAGAGGCTCCACCACCGAGTCGCTGCGGCATCCCTTGCCTGGAGCCGGTGGCCTTCCATCCTGACCAGTTTGTCTGCAACAACCTCCTTGCATGCGCACCTCCCACCGACTCCGACATTGACATCATATAAATGTGCGCCGTTGGCGTACCTCACTTGCATCTTCTTTCTATTTCCTTCGTTGTAAATATATATATTTTTAAAAATTTCACTACGAACTATATACGGATGTATATATACATGCTTCGTATGTAGTCCGTAATGAAATCTCCAAAAGACTTATATTTAGGAACGGAGGGAATAGTTCCTATCTACTCCCTTCGTTCCTAAATATTTGTCTTTTTAGAGATTTCATTATGAACTACATACGGATGTATATAGATATAATTTAGACTATAGATTCACTCATTTTACTTCGTATGTAGTCTATAGTTGAATCTTTAAAAAGACAAATATTTAGGAGTAATACGTAAACACTAACCGGTAAGTTCGCTGAATATTATCCAACATGCATCATTATTTGATATTTTGCCTCGTATCGGGATACTTGTGGTGGCAGGTCAAGTAACTTTGTACTTAATCAGCGACTCTTGTCTTGGGATGGAGGGCATATATGTATACATGATTATTTTCATCAGAGCCAAACTGTCAGAGAGACACTCGATAAAAATGGCAGCCCATGAAGGCTAGCATTTTGAATGTTTTTCTTAATAAAAATGAGTAGCAGAAAACCGGTTTGTGCTAACACAAAAGTGAAAGGAAAACTGGTTCGTCCAAAGCTTGTAATAGTTGAGCCAAAGCTATCCCCATTTTTAGGCCAAAATTCGTGCAAAGGTGCCATACAAACTTACAAGAATTATCTTATCAGAGCAGAGTCCCTTTCTGCCTTAAGCTGTAGATAATAAACTGGAGCACATTACAAGTTGTAAATACAGAATACACGAGGCACAACTCACTCGCAGAGAGAGTTCCCGAGTAAACATACAAGCTTTCTCTTGCTCCATCAGCAGATTACCAACTAAACTGGGGAAGAAAACCACCATCCAGTACATTACTTTCAGTTCTACAATGAATGATCCAATCCAATCCAATCCAGCAAAAGGAAATATGATCCAAGGTGATGGCTTAGAGCACCAGCATGTATACGTAACAAGGGAGCTGAAGTAAACTTGAATACACGATGAGTTTTTCCACGATAATACCTAGGTTATACTTGCTTGACAGCATGCCTCATTTATCAGCACATGTTTGAAACCCATCTAACATTGTGTTCATTCTACTGCTGTATCCCGATGTTCACCCTTTAGTCCTGGTTCTCCAACCAGCACTGAAGGGCCCCCCACCCTTTAGTCCCCGTTTCATCACGACCCGACACTAAAGGTCCACCACGTGGCACCTGCCGGCGCCGTGGGCTGGGGGACCTTTAGTCTTGGTTGGTAATACCAACCGAGACTAAAACTATTTAATTATTTTAATTTTGGTTTATTTTTCTTTTAATCCTTTAGGGGTTTATGAATTAATTATGATTTATTTTTTCTTTTAATTTTGTGTTTTCTATTTAATTATTTTTCATTTCAAACATATATTACGCTACTACATAATGTACATGTTGTGCATATGTATATAAATAGAATTTCTTGTAGAACCGATCATTACATATGCAGACATTACTCCTTGATCTTGTAATGGTATTCTCCTTTGGGATCTATGACCTGGTCGACCAGAAATCCAGCTATTTTCTCTTGAATTGCTCATACGCGAGCCATTGGTAGGAGCTGGCCCTGCATCTCGGTCAGCTATAAGAAGGAAATCAAGATGAATATATTAGTTATGTGTGTGTATATTAGCTAGATTATGATAAAAAAATTATAGATAGTGTTCTGGCAAACGTATCCAAAGATTTTTTTCGTTTCTAGTCCTTTCAGACGTGATCATGCGAATGTTCTCGCAAACGTAGTATGCGCATAAACTATTCCATCTGTCTCATGCAATTTACGAGAATAAAATTCATTCAGGTAATAATTAATCAAGCATGATAATGATATTAAAACTAGAATTAAAGAGATGCACAGACGTGGCTAGCTAGTACTACCTAATTACCTTGGGTCGGACCCATGTCAGCTTTTGTGCCTAGTCTTCTAGGGCCAGTTTGATGAACTTGGCCCAAGGCCTGCCCGCCCGAAAAGAAAATAAATAAAGGAGTTATTAACTAGTTGATATGAGAAAATGAAGTAAAGAGGCCAACATAGTACGATAATGATTGAAATTACCTGTCGACTATCCGCCAAACAGTTGCGTATTGGGATGGATTCTTATATAGTGAGTCCAGTACTTCAACTTTTCCCTTGTCAACTTCGATGATTAACAAGATCAAGTGGTAACTGCATACGCACATGTTTTACATAATTAAGCGGAAATGTGCATAACTCATCAACTATACTTATTAATATCTAGGAAGCAAAAAATAGAATTTATAGTACAAGATATAGTAACACTCACCCGAAGTTGTAAGGAAGTAGTATTTCTGGTTGGGTGTTTAGTTGCTTCAAAAACTCTAGAAGGAATCTCTCTATGTCTTTTCTCGAATATTTAGTGTTCCATATCTTTTGATTAACCGTATTTGGGTCAATGAACCACAATGCCATAGCGTCCAGCTTTTTTCATTTCATACATCTTCATTTTGCATAATACCACAGAAGAATATAGTGAGAATAATTACAGGTAATGAACGAGAGCACATCTAGCTAGAGACTTAAATTAGAAAAATAAATCACTTATAGACAATAGCAACTGACGATAGATTTGTCGAGTGCGTATTGATTGAATAACTGAAACAACTCTGAATAATGAATCCACAAATCTTTTGTATGGAAGTTAATGCTTTTTCTTGACTTTCACCATGAGGGACTCTTTATTGGTATTTATTGTTTCTTGCATGTACCACGTATGCAAATTATACAATCTCGTTGGTAGAAGCTTGACATCATCAGGCTTGACCAGAGGTTTGCCGCGGAAATACTGCCATTTTACTTCCTCCTATTTAAGCCCTGGGATTTTCTGAAGGCCTAGGATTTGTTCAACAGTGACACTGGCCTCTTTAGCCTGCCTTTTATGATCGCCGGTTACTACCAGCCGATCGGCGGTACTCACAGGTGTTTGTACAATGAGCGGGGGAGGGGGGGGGAGGGGGGATCGATTGCACTTCCTGTTCTCCCAGCTGGGGAACAGTTTTCCCACTATTTTTGCCAACTGCTTGGCTCGAACTTGAGCTCGACTCCTTTTGTCCTGCAAAATATGACTTCTTGATAGACCGCACATAGTAGTAGTCCTTCTGATTGTCAGCCGCTCGAGCCATATCAATAAAGTGTTGTGAGACATGCTCATGTACTTTCTTCTTTGGCGGCGGGGGCGGTTTCAGTCCAAAATGGGCCTTCAATTTGGCATCCACTACGGTGTCGAGTTCCTCATCAGTCAGGTGGTAAGGCAACTTCGAAAGAGGCTTGATGCTTGGAACATATTTGAATTTCTTGCCTGTTGTACCGCTAGCCGTCATAGCTGTGGCCTCTCTCTTCCGTTGTTGCTTAGGCGACGAAGCACGCTGAGTCAGCAGGGACGGTAGACGCGATGCCGGACTCGGAGGAGGAGGATTTGGCTAACGCGGTGCCAGACTTGGAGGAGGTGTCGGCTGGCGCGGTGCCAGACTTTGAGGAGGAGGAGTTGGCTGACGTCATGCCGGACTTGGAGAAGGAGTCGGCTGACGCAGTGCCGGACTTGGAGGAGGAGGAAACGACTGACGCGGCAACGGACTTGGAGGAGGAGGAGTCGGTGCCCTTGGAAAGACAATGCAATCCTTTTTTCCATAGATTGATACCATGTATGGCCTCTCCCAGTGTTCTCTCCTCGTTGTTGGAAATATGCCCTAGAGGCAATAAATAAAGTGTTTATTATTATATTTCCTTGTTCATGATAATCGTTTATTATCCATGCTATAATTGTATTGGTTGGAAACACATTGCATGTGTGGATAAATAGACAACACCGTGTCCCTAGTGTGCCTTTAGTGAACTAGCTCGTTAATCAAAAGATGGTCAAGGTTTCCTAGCCATTGACATGTGATGTCATTTGATAACGGGGTCACATCATTAGGAGAATGATGTGATGGACAAGACCCAAACTACAAACGTAGCATATGATCGTGTCAGTTTATTGCTACTGTTTTCTGCATGTCAAGTATATGTTCCTATGACCATGAGATCATGCAACTCACGGATATCGGAGGAGTGCCTTGTGTGTATCAAACGTCACAACGGAACTGGGTGACTATAAAGGTGCTCTACAGGTATCTCCGATGGTGTCTGTTGAGTTGGCATGGATGGAGACTGGGATTTGTTACTCCGTGTGACAGAGAGGTATCTCAGGGCCCACTCGGTAATACAACATCACAATGAGCCTTGCAAGCAATGTGACTAATTGTTAGTTGCGGGATCTTGTATTACGGAACGAGTAAAGAGACTTGCTGGTAACGAGATTGAACTAGGTATGGAGATACCGACGATCGAATCTCGGGCAAGTAACATACCGAAGAACAAAGAGAACATCATACGGGATTAACTGAATCCTTGACATAGAGGTTCGACCGATAAAGATCTTCGTAGAATATGTAGGAACCAATGTGGACATCCAGGTCCCGCCATTGGTTATTGATCGTATAGGTGTCTCGGTCATGTCTACATAATTCTCGAATCCACAGGGTCTGCACACTTAAGGTTTGGTGACGTTTCGGTAGTGTAGAGTTATGTATGGTGGTGACCGAAGTTTGTTCGCTATCCTGGATGAGATCCCGGACGTCACGAGGAGCTACGTAATGGTCCGGAGGTAAAGATTCATATATAGGAAGTCCCAGTTTGGTCGCCGGAAAAGTTTCGGGCTCATCGGTAGTGTACCGGGAGACCTCCGGGAGGGGTATTTCGACCCAAGAGGCTTCATGGGGTGTGGGAGAGTATTAACCAGCCGTTAGTGTGCTGGTGGAATAGCCACAACAGGCCCATGCGGCTGGGGAAAGAGTTCTAAAGGAAAAAGAGTGGAAAAAAAGGCTAAAAGGGAGAGTTCTACTCCTACTAGGAGTGGAGGAGGAGTAGGACTCCTCCCCCTTGGCTTCGGCCGACTCCAAGAGGGGCTCAGCCCTGCGCCAGCCCTCCTCCTCCTCTCCTCCTATATATACTGGTGGAATAGAAGGGTTTTGCATAGAATTTACGGCCACGTGCTACCCGTTCCACTGGTGCTTCTCTAGATCGGTTTTCCGCAGTGCTTAGGCGAAGCCCTACCGGAATCACTCCACCACCATCGCCGGAGCGCCGTCATGCTGCCGGTGAACTCTTCCTCCTCTCCACATACTCTTGCTGGATCAAGACGGTGGAGATCGTCATCAAGCTGCACGTGTGCTGAATGCGGAGGTGCCATCCGTTCGGTACTAGATCGGAAGGATCATGATCAAGGCCACGGGATGTTCGTGATTGGATCCCGGGACAGATCGTGACGAGATCGCGGGACTGTTTGTGATTAGATCGCGGGACGGTCGGTGATTTGGATCGCGAAGACGTACGACTACACCAACCGCGTTTCTTAACGCTTCCCTCTTAGAGATCTACAAGGGTACGTAGATCCACTCTCCCTCTCGTAGATGCTCATCACCATGGATAGGTTTGCGTGTGCGTAGGAAATTTTTTGTTTCCCATGCGACGTTCCCCAACACTCGTCACCTCCAAGAATGTCAAGTTGTAGCTCATGATATCCTGACATCACTTCATCAACTCCGACACGAGCATAGCCAGTTGGAATGGGATTGCAATGGAAGGTTGCTTCAGGGGGATTTTCTAAAGCATAGCCGTCCGCCACCTTCATGGATAAGTTCTTCACTTTCATGTGTAGCTCACAGTTAGTCCTGTCTTTGATATCATCCACAGGGTAGCTAGCTAGCAGTGCATCTTCGATATCGGTCGGGGCGGAACCCACGCTGCTTCTCGGCATAGATGGGATGGTGCTATCCAATGCTGACTAATCTGCTCATACTGCAGCTGAGACGCCCTTCCCTGGATGAGTGAGTCGATCTGCTCCTGCTGCCGCCTGAAAACATGTTCCAACTCCAGGTGCTTTGATTCTAGGCCTTCAAGGTGGAGTGCTTCCTCCTTCTTCTTCTGCTCCTCCCGCATCTTATTTCTCGCACGACTTCTGTAGTTGTCGTTCCAATCCACAAACCCCTCAAACCACGGAACAACGCCTTTGCCTCGAGTTCTTCCCAGGTGTTCAAGATTCTTCAGGGCGCGTGTAAGCTCGTCGTCCTCTCTGTTAGGCATGAACACCCCCGTCCGAGCTTCTTCTATTTTCATTAGTATTTCGTCTTTCGCTTCTTTAAGACTTGCCTTCACGTTAATCACCCCTGTCTGTGGGTCCAACTTCCCCCCATGCCCATAAAACCATGTCCTGCACCTGGGGGGGCCAGTTCAATGTAACTGGAGTGACCCCTGCACTAATCATCTCTTGCTCAGATTGATCCCACTTAGGCAGGACCGCCTGGTAGCCACCTGGCCCCAGAGTATGGTGCCACTTCTTTTTCGCAGCATTAATCTTGCTTTTTTCGACCGTTCCTTAGCGTGTTCTGATTCCTTGAACTTCACGAAATCGTCCCAGTGATCTTTTGCCTTCACCAGTGCTCCCTTGAATTCTGGAGTCTTCTTTTTTGCTTTGTCGTACGCAGCCCATGTATTTTTCTTAAAAGTGTTGAATGCGATCGTCATCTTTTTAAGAGCATAGTTTCTGACTTTCTTCAGATCTGCATCTGTGAAATTATCTGATAGGGCAAAATGTGACATGAGCGAATTCCAAAGCACATCTTTTGCTCTTTCGTTGATAAAAGGAACTCCTGCTTGATCTTCCTTTGCTGGCTTTTTCCATTCTTGAACGGAGATCGGGATTTGGTCCCTGACAATAACTCCGCATTGATTCTTGAACTTGGTCACATTTTTCCTAGGATCAAGCGGTTCGCCATTTGCTGTTTTGATGGAATCGATGTTGAAGTTTACGCCAGGCTCCAACTTTCTGGCCGGGCCTCAAACTACCATGTCGCTTGTAGAAGATTTGCTCGATCCGAAGGCCGGGAAAAAGAAAGATCGATTCATTAATACATACAAATCAATTAAGACATGTAATGATCATCGGATGACTTATATAATAAATATACCTCGCCGGAATTTGTTATTTCAAGAACATTTTCTTCGTCAACATCGTTGTCGTCGCCTTCATCCATTCGTTCGTCTTCATCAAATATCATACAACCCTCACCGAAATTGTTAAGATATTGCGAGCCGTCATCATCTTCAGGTTCATGCTCTGGACTCGGGGAGCGCATGATGTCGAACAAAGCCTCTTTTCTCCTTCTCTGCCGATATTGTCCATAGCTTTTATTTAAATAATCCAAAAGAAAGAAAAAACAATTTAGTATTCAAATTAGAATGCATGCAATCAATAAGGAAAAACTGAATCATAGTACGTAATATGCATCTCGAATAATTCATATAATATGCATCATCGAATATAATCTCGAATAGATCGTCTCGAATATTATCGAATATAATCTCGAATACATATCGAGTATTATCACTTGCTAATACAGATCGAATATGATCAAAGAATCTAGTTCACTCGCGGTTCCTGAGGCACGGGCGATGGACACCCAAAGAGAAGGAACCATCACAGGATCATAGCTCGGGTGAGATCCTTGAAGAACCTTCCAGGTATTGGAGAACCTGACGTCCAACGCATCCATGTAGCGACGGACGTGCTCGTTCTCCATGTAGCAACTAAAGTTCTCGTGCTGCCACAACCGAGGTGCAGAAAGTTTAGTCCCACCTCGCCGAGCGAAGGGCAGCCGCACTGGTTTATAAGTCCCGTTGCGGCTGCTCCCTCGAGCTCCTCTCTAAGTAGGCCTATGTGGGCCTATTGAACATGTGCTGTCCTATTGGTCCTACTGGGCCTTGTGTGCCTGCGGTTGGGGCCCAGTAGGCGGGCTTTTATTTACTTTTTAGTAGTTTAATTTCTGTTCTATTTATTTTCTTTAGTTTCTGAGTTTTTTTGCTTTATTTAGAATTAATGAGTGAATCTTTTTGCATTAGGTCAAAAAAATTATAAACTTTCTGTTAGTGGCAGTAGTTTTCAAATTTGAATAGTTCAAATTCAAATTATTTGAAATTTGTGTGAATCACTAGTTTGTGAATAACTTTACTTTAAAAATATATTTTCCAATGATTCTTTTTTCTGCTGTTTAATTTTAGCATGTTTTATCATTATATTCAATTTGGTAATCCTTAGGTTATTTAAAAAATGAAATGCCTTTGTAACAGACGAGTTTTCGTCTAAAACTCTGATACTTCGAAAAAGATTGTCCATTTTATATACGAAGTGCATCTAGTTTTTGCCGTAACCCTCTCAAATTTTTAGCACATGCTATGTGGGTGAAATGATGATACCAAGCCAACTTTCAACCTTTTCTGAGTTTATTTGTAGTGATTTTCAATTTCAATGTCAATTAGCTAAAAAAATATCGGTAAATGTATGAAAAATAGCAAATGAAGTCAGAAAGGTTGAAAATTGATGGCGTGGCTTCGAATGGTGCATACTGAACACAAAAAAGTCTGGAGTTGAAATAAGTTAAAAAAATAAAATGCCTTTGTAACAGACGAGTTTTTGTCCGAAACCCTGATACTTCGAAAGTGATTGTCCATTTTGTACAAGTGCATGAAGTTTTTGCCGTAACCTTCTCAACTTTTTAACACATGCTATGTGGATGAAATGATGATACCATGCCAACTTCCAACCTTTTCAGAGTTTATTTGTAGTGCTTTTCAATTTCAGGGTCATTTAGCTAAAAAGAATTAGTAAATGAATGAAAAATAGCAAATGAAGTCAAAAATGGTTGAAAATTGATGACGTGGCTTTAGACATAATATTTCTTCGCGTTTCAAATGCCAAAACACATAAGTACACTACTATTACAGAGATTTCCTCCGGTTTGTCCGAAGTGGGACTTTCTAGATATATAGGTCCAAAACTAACTAGAGAATCCGGTCACATCCCAGAGTGAGATCTTTGGGTATAAAACTTTTTCTTCGTGTGTGTCCCTTTACGTCATAACCATGGACAATATTCATCATTTAACTTGATGCTCAAGTCAACATTCACTGTGAAGGGAGTAATTGCATGAAACTTTTCATAATCTTCTCACATGTCTGTCTTGTCCTCCACTGCCACGATATTTCTTTTCCATGAAAGAACTATGTGGCACTTTGGCTCATTGTATGATGTTTTCGCTTCCTTATCTTTTCTTTTTCTCGGCTCGGTAGACATGTCCTTCACATAGAAAACCCACGCCACATCATTGGCTAGGATGAATGGTTCGCCTGCGTACCCAAGATTGTTGAGATCCACTGTTGTCATTTTGTACTGCCAGTCTTCCTTTACCCCGCCTTCTGTCAGATTGACTCATTTGCACCGAAACAAAGGGACCTTCAAACCAAGTCCATAGTGAAGTTCCCATATCTCCTCTATGTAACCACAATATGTGTCCTTTGGCCTATTGGTGTTTGCTACATCAAAGAGGACACTACTGTTTTGGTTCGCGCTCTTTTTATCTTGGGCGATCGTGTAAAATGTATTCCCATTTAGCTCGTACCCTTTGAAAGTTAATATAGTCGAAGATGGTAACTTGGACAGCAAGTACTGGTCATCTGCAACAGTGTCGTCATGCATGAGACGTTTCTGCAACCAACCGGTGAATGTCACCGTTTGTTCATGTGTAAACCAGTCGTCAGACTGCTCCGGGTGTTTGGAGCACAGAATATTCTTGTGTTGCCCGATATACGGAGCCACCAAAGAGGAACTTTGTAGAACTGTGTAGTGTGATTGCGCCAAAGAATGCCCATCTTGGCATATTACTGAATTCTTTCCTAGCGTGCCTTTTCCACCCAGTCTGCCCTCATGCCGGGATTCAGGAACACCAATCGGCTTAATGTCAGGAATAAAGTCAACACAGAACTCAATGACCTCCTCTGTTTCATGGCCCTTGGAGATGCTTCCTTCTGGCCTAGAACGATTATGAACATATATCTTTAAGACTCCCATGAACCTCTCAAAGGGGAACATATTGTGTAGAAATATAGGACTCAGAATGGCAATCTCCTCGACTAGGTGAACTAGGACGTGCGTCATGATATTGAAGAAGGATGGTGGGAACACCAACTCGAAACTAACAAGACATTGCACGAAATCATTCTCTAACCTTTGTATGATTTCTGGATCGATTACCTTCTGAGAGTTTGCATTAAGGAATGCACATAGCTTCACAATGGCTAATCGAACGTTTTCCGATAGAAGCTCCCTCAATGCAACGGGAAGCAGTTGCGTCATAATCATGTGGTAGTCATGAGACTTTAGGTTCTGGAACTTTTTCTCTGCCATATTTATTATTCCTTTTATATTCGACGAGAAGCCAGACCGGACCTTCATACTGAGCAGGCATTTGAAGAAGATTTCCTTCTCTTCTTTGGTAAGAGCGTAGCTGGCATGACCCTGAAACTGCTTTGGATCCATGCCGTCTTCTCCGTGCATATGTTGCTGGTCCTTCCGTGCCTCCGGTGTATCTTTTGTCTTCCCATACACGCCCAAGAAGCCTAGCAGGTTCATGCAAAGATTCTTCGTCACGTGCATCACGTCGATTGCAGAGCGGACCTCTAGGTCTTTCCAATAGAGCAGTCCCAAAATATAGATTTCTTCTTCCCATGGGTGCACGTTTGTCAGGGTCATTCAAAACAGATTGTCCGCCAGGACACTTTCCAACGATTACTTTTAAATCCTTGACCATCTCAAGTATATCATCACCAGTATGGTGGCGAGGCTTCTTCCGATGATCTGCCTCACCTTTGAAATGCTTGCCTTTGTTTCTTACGGGATGCCTGCTCTGAAGAAATCGACGATGCCCCAAGTACACATTTTTCTTACATTTATCCAAATATATATTGTCGGTATCATCTAAACAGTGTGTGCATGCGTGGTATCCCTTGTTTGTCTTTCCTGAAAGGTTATTGAGAGCAAGCCAATCATTTATGGTTACAAACAACAACACATGTAGGTCAAATTACTCATGTTCGTCCTCATCCCACGCACGTACACCTTTTCCATTCCACAGCTGTAAAAGTTCTTCTACTAATGGCCTTAGGTACACATCAATGTAATTGTCGGGTTGCTTGGGGCCTTGGATGAGCACTGGCATCATAATGAATTTGCGCTTCATGCACGACCAAGGAGGAAGGTTATAGATACATAGAGTCACATGCCATATGCTATGATTGTTGTTATGCTTGCCAAAAGGATTAATGCCATCTGCACTTAAACTAAACCATACGTTCCTTGCATCCTTTGCAAAGTCCTTCCACTTTCTCTCGATTTTTCTTCACTGCGATCCATCAGCGGGTACTCTCAACTTCCTGTCTTTCTTACGGTCTTCATTGTGCCATCACATCAACTTGGCATGCTCTTTGTTTTGGAACAAACGTTCCAACCGTGGTATTATAGGAGCATATCACATCACCTTGGCAGGAATCTTCTTCCTGGGGCGTTCGCCCTCAACATCACCAGGGTCATCGTGGCCGATCTTATAGCACAATGCACAACATACCGGGCATGCATTCAAATCCTCGTACTTATCGCGGTAGAGGATGCCGTCATTAGGGCATGCATGTATCTTCTGCACCTCTAATCCTAGAGGGCAGACAACCTTCTTTTCTTCATACGTACTGTCGGGAAATTCATTGTCCTTTGGTAGCTTCTTATTTAACATTATCAACAACTATTCAAATGACTTGTCAGATACACCATTCTCTGCCTTCCATTGCAGCAATTCCAGTGTGGTACCCATCTTTTTCTTGTCACCTTCGCAATTTGGGTACAACAATTTCTTGTGATCCTCTAACATGCGCTGCAACTTCAGCTTCTCCTTTTCACTTGCGCAGTTTCTCTTTGCATCGGCAATGGCCCGACCAAGATCATCAGCGGGCTCATCTGATGCCTCTTCTTCATCTCCTTCCCGCATTACCGGCTCAGCTTCTTCCCCCATTGTTGTACCATCCTATTCATTGACCACATGGCCAGGATAGCTATCGTCATCCTCTTCTTCATCATTCTCTTCCATTAGGACCCCTATTCCCCCATGCTTGGTCCAATAGTTATAGCAGGACATGAAACCAGACTCAAACAGGTGGCCGTGAATGGTTCTTGAGTTAGAGTAATTTCGATCATTCTTACAACCAGCACATGGACAATACATAAAACCATCCGCCCACTTGTTTGCCTTAGTCGCAACCAGAAAAGTATGCACGCCATTAATGAACTGGGGAGAGCATCGGTCATCGTACATCCATTGCTGGATCATCTTCATTACACAACACCAAAAAGGCCAAATTAATACAAGTTCATACATAAAGTTCATACACACTTGTTCTCATAAAAAGCATAGAAACTCTCTAGCTAAAGCATTTAAATGCAAAAACAAATGCGATCAAGATCACGACTAAGGTAATGATGTCTACTACACAACCTTCTTCTTGTAGACTCGTGTTGGGCCTCCAAGCGCAGAGTTTTGTAGGACAATGGCAATTTTCCCTCAAGTGGATGACCTAAGGTTTATTGATCCACAGGAGGTGTAGGATGAAGAAGGTATCTCTCAAGCAACCCTGCAATCAAATAGCAAAGAGTCTCTTGTGTCCCCAACACACCCAATACAATGGTAAATTGTATAGGTGCAGTAGTTCGGCGAAGAGATGGTGATACAAGTGCAATATGGATGGTAGATATAGGTTTTTGTAATCTGAAAATATAAAAACAGAAGGTAACAAATAGTAAACAGCAAGCAAAACGTTGTATAAATGCTTGGAAACAAGGCCTAGGGTCCATACTTTCACTAGTGCAATTTCTCTCAACAATATTGGGATAGTTGAATCATATGTAAATACCTCTCGTGCAACAAAGAGTTCACTCCAAAGTCACAAATAGTGGAGAACTAAAGAAGAAATTATTGTAGGGTACGAAACCACCTCAAAGTTATCTTTTCTGATCAATCTTATGAGTTATCCCTATAAGTGTCACGGACAGCCCTAAAGTTCGTACTAAAATAACACCTTAAGATACACATCAACCAAAACCCTAGTGTCACCTAGATACTCCAATGTCACCACAAGTACCCATGGGCTTGATTATACGATATGCATCACATAATTTCAGATTCATCATGTTCAATCGAACACAAAGAACTTCAAAGAGTGCCCCAAAGTTTCTACTGGAAATTCAATACAAAAAGTGTGCCAGCTCCTATGCATAGATTCTCAAGGTCACGGAACCCGCAAGTTGATCACCAAAACATACATCAAGTAGATCAATAGAACATACCATTGTCACCACAGATATCCCATCGCAGGACATACATCAAGTGTTCTCAAATCCTTAAAGACTCAATCTGATAAGAAAACTTCAAAGGGAAAACTCAATCCATCACAACAAGATAGAGAGGGGAAAACTCCATATGATTCAATCTATATCAACAAAGCTTGCGGTATGTTAAGATCGTGCCATCTCAAGAACACGAGAGAGAGAGAGAGAGAGAGATCAAACACATAGCTACTAGTACATACCCTCAACCCCGAGGGTGAACTACTCCCTCCTCATCATGGAGAGTGCCGGGATGATGAAGATGGCCTCTGGTGATGGTTTCCCCCTCCGGCAGGGTGCCAGAATGGGCTCCCGATTGGTTTTGCGTGGCTCTGGAGGTTTGCAGCGGCGGAACTCCCGATTTAGATTCGGTGTTGGGTTTTTTGGTATTTATAGGAAATTATGGCGGTGGAAATAAATCCGGATGGGCCACGAGGGAGTCACAAGCCTGGTGGGTGCGCCTAGGGGGGTGGGGGGGATGGCCGCGCCCCTGAGGCTTGTGACTGCCTCGTAGGTCTTCTGGCCCAACTCTGATGCTCCGTGGATCTCTTTTGGTCCATCAAAAATCACCATAAATTTTTATTCCGTTTGGACTCCATTTGATATTCCTTTTCTGTAAAACTCAAAAACAAGGAAAAAACAGAAACTGGCACTGGGATCTGGGTTAATAGGTTAGTCCCCAAAATAATATAAAGTTGTAGTAAAATAATTGTAAAACATCCAAGAATGATAATATAACAACATGGAACAAGCAAAAATTATAGATACGTTGGAGATGTATCAGGTAACAATTGATCCAACAGCATAGTGATACCAAGCATCACTATCAATGACCTATTTTTTAAATTTTCTAATCTTCAAGCGCATTGCATCCATCTTGATCTTGTGATCATCGACGACATCGGCAACATACAACTCTTCATATTCTCTTCTTCAACTCTTTTCAATTTTTCTTTCAAATACTCATTTTCTTTTTCAACGAAATTTAACTTCTTGACAAGAATATCTATGTCGGTTGGAATTTCCGGTTCACATACCTCCTAGATAAAAATATCTATGTCAACTTGATGGGCATAAATGTCATAAACATGAAATGCAACAAATAGTTATCAAAGAGAGTATATACCACATCCGAATCATAAACCGGACGAGGGCCGATTGGGGCGGATATCAAAACCATGCCACTAGGTATAACAAACAACCATATAGGTAAGAAAACTATACAAGTAACTATCTAAATCTTACAAACATGATTTTTTTTATAAAAAGGAGAAGAACAAGAGGCTCACCAAGGTGGTTCCGGCGACACGACGTGCGGGCGATCGACGGTGGTTAGGACGGGGACGGGAAGGCACTAAGTAAACCATACCTACACATGCAAAGTAAGAAGTTAATTTGAGCTCAAATTGCATATAAATCAAATAAACTACCACATATAAATACTTCCAAACTAAAACCTGCAAATCACTATACTTATAGAGCATTGCAAGAGATAATTTAGCAATGAGAGATGAAAGGACAAAGTTGCTAACCTTTGTGAACACTTGGATGGATGGGGTGCCTCCAAATCTTGACAAATTTTGGCAAAAATGGAGGTGAGCTCGAGCAATTGAAGAACAAAGGAGAGGAAGAAGGGAAAAACAGGGAGGAGTGTGCTCAGGCTGGCCAAAGGGTTCATATAGGGGATCTTTAGTCCCGGTTCGTGACACAAACCAGGACTAAAGGTGAGCCTATAGTCCTGGTTCGTGCCACGAACTGGGACTAAAGGTGATCGTGGGGCCCCAGGCTGGCACCAGCCTGCCATCACCCCTTTAGTCCCGGTCCGTGTTCGAACTGGGACTAGAGGTCCGGAACGAACTAGGACTGATGATGCCGTCCCGAACCGGGACTAATGGACACATTAGTGCCGGTTCAAAACCAGACCGGGCTAATTGTATGGACAAAAGGTCTGTTTTCTACTAGTGAAAGCAGGGCGAAAGCCTTTTTTGGTAACTAAGATAATCACCAGGCTAGGTCTTGTGCTGGACCAGACAGACACCTGCGACAGGATCACTAACCAGAACCATAAATTAAACTGGGGAACAACCATTGGCTACTTAATAGACCGTAGTCGGGAGGGAGCAACATACCATAGTACATGGTGTCAACCGTGTTCTTTGACACTGGTTGACCAAGCTCGACCGCAGTCCAAGTTTCATCAGGATCTTCAGATAGCCTCACAAAATAAATGCAGTTACTCTTTCTTCCCCATATTTTTGGTCTCATGCAACAGAATGTAGGATTCCTCATATCAAGGCTAACAAACAACACATGATTTTCCGACTGCTCCAGCTTCACCCACTTTGCGGGTTCACCAGAAAAGTTGAGATGATATACCTCAAAGGTTGTGTCAGATAAGCCACCCAATCCGACAGAGATGAAACTTTGGTTAATCATGAGAAGCTTGTCACCGCAGACCACCAACCATGGGTCAATAGCCATGAAATCCAATTCAGTTGCTACTCCTTGCATGCGGAACTAAGGTGTGAAGTGTATAGTGTGGATCCTGAGAAGAGCATCCATGACTAAGATATCACCTCTGAAGAACACAATCTGATAGATGAGTTCCATCATCAAGAGTAAGGGTATGCTCTGACCAGGAGTTTGTTCCAACCTGCCACTCAAACATCGACTCTGAAAAGGAGGAGGCGAGAGTTGGGTGAAATCAATATGGGCAGTAAGGATGCCTATGCCCCAAAAGTACCATCATAGAGAGTCTCGATTTGAGGGAGATTGACCTCACCGGTAGACAATTCATGTAGGCTAATTCTTTACCAAATCCCTCTTATGATAAAATGGATCGAGTTCTCACTAGTGTTGAGTGGGATCATAAATATCCTCTTATATTGGTTCATGCTTTATAGAGGGCCATTTCTGACCACACCCCATTGTTGGTTGATTCGGGGGAAGTGACCCACATGGGAAACAAACATATTTCCTCTTTTGAACTTGGATGGTTTGAGAGGGAAGGCTTCATGGAGCTCATTGCTACGAAATGGGACAGGGAGTCTGGTGGGACTTGTAGTGTTGATAGATGACAAAAAAAATTAGACACCTGTACCAGTTCTTGAGAGGATGGGCGAAGAATTAGAGTGTTATATATAAAGTAGAAAAAGAGAGACTAATACAACTTATTAATGAGATAGATTTGAAATGGGCGCTTAGAGCCAAGGTGACTAAGGTCGTCCAAGGGGACGATAACACCAAGTTCTTTCACATGATAGCAAATGGGAAACATAGAAAGAAGAAAATAATTCAATTTGAACAAGATGAGAGGACAACTGTAGGACATGAGAACCTAAAATTGTACATCTCTAATTATTATTAGAAGCTTTTTGGAGCACCCGAAGAAAGCTTTGTATCTCTAGCTGAGAATGTAACCGGGGACATACCTCAACTCAACTCACATGAGAATGAGGTGATGTTTGCTCCTTTCACTAAGAAAGAGGTGTATGATGCAATAGCACAAATGAAACAGAATAAGTCCCCCCCCAAACCGGATGGGTTGCCGACGGAATTTTATAAGAAATGTTGGCATATTATAAAGGGAGATCTTATGCCCATGTTCCATGACTTCTTTGACGGACACTTGCAGCAGTTCCACCTAAAGTTTGGAACAATAACGTTGTTGCCAAAGAAGGTGAAGGCTATTTACATTGAGCAGTTCAGATCGATATGTCTTCTCAATGTGAGTTTTAAAAGTTTCACCAAGCTTGCCACGAATAGGCTAACGCGGATAGCCCATTCAACAGTTCAAGCAACCCATACAACTTTCATGCCAGACCGACATATCCTAGAAGGGGTTGTTGTCTTACATGAAACTATTCACGAAATACATACGAAGAAACTAGATGGGGTTATCTTCAAGGTGGATTTCGAGAAAGCGTATGATAAGGTCAAATGGCCCTTTCTCCAACAAGCCCTTCGTATGAAAGGTTTTAACGAGTCCTGGAGGACACAAGTAGACTCCTTCATTCAAAAAGGGAGTGTTGGAATAAAGGTTAATGATGACACAGGTCATTATTTGCAGACGCATAAGGGTTTACGACAGGTAGATTCCATTTTTTCCGTGTTGTTCAACAATAGTAGCAGATATGTTGGTCGTCCTTATTGGTCGGGCTAAAGAGATTGGCAAAGTAGGTGGACTTGTCCCTCACCTAGTCGATGGGGGAGTTTCCATTCTAGAATATGCAGTTGACACAATCATTTTCATGGAACACGATCTTGCAAAAGCTAGGAATATGAAGCTATTGCTTTGTCTATTTTAGCAATTGTCACGGCTAAAAATTAATTTTAACAAAAATGGATTGTTTTGCTTTGGAAGAGCTAAAGAGGAACAAGATGCTTAAGAATAATTATTCAGTTGTGACGTTGGATCCCTACCGTTCAACTACCTAGGGATTCCAAGTCATCATAGGAGATTTGACGAATAAGGAATGAAAATGTATTGAAGATAGATTTGAAAAAAGACTAAGCTACTCGAAGGGTAAGCTCATGCCTTACGGTGGTCGGCTGATTTTGATAAACTCGATTTTGACGAGTCTGCCGATGTTCCTACTATCATTCTTTGAAGTGCTGGTGGGGATACAGAAAGGACTAGACTTCTATCAACCGCATTTCTTCTAGCAATGCGATGAGGCTACGTAGAAGTACAAATTGGAAAAATAGGATATTATTTGTAGACCCAAAGACCAAGGTGGGTTAGGGATCGAGAATTTAGAAGTTAATAACAAATGCTTGCTTAGTAAATGGTTATATAGGTTATCTGTTGAGACCGAGGGTATGTGGGTACAAATATTGCGGAACAAGTACTTACAATCTAAGACTTTAGCCCAGGTTATAGCTACACCTACAGACTCACCTTTTTGGAAGGGGTTAATGATGATGAAGGTAACGTTTTTCCAATGGGTGAAATTTGTAAAAGGTAATGGTACCTCTACTAGGTTCTGGAAGGATACATGGCTAGGGGATACGCCCTTGGCTATGCAATATCCTTCCTTATATAATATTGTACAACGTAAGGAAGATTATGTCGCTATAGTATTACACTCGGTACCTCTAAATATTCAATTCAGGAGATTCTTAGTGGGAGCATGTTGGGACTCTTGGTTACACCTGGTCCGTAGGTTGATGGAAGTTCAACTATTGGACCACTCAGATACAATTCAATGGAAATTAGCTACGAATGGTACCTTTCGGTGAAATCCATGTATCTGGAAATAATTGATACTAGGCCACTCTCGAGATCATTGCATATATGGAAGATTAAAGTTCCAGTTATAATTAAAATTTTCATGTGGTTTGTGCACAAGGGAGTCATACTTACCAAGGATAACCTGGTCAAAAGAAATTGGGTTGGAAGTTCAAGTTGTTGCTATTGTCATCAGGATAAAAGGATTAAACACCTCTTTCTCGATTGTCCATTGGCAAAATTATTGTGGCGCTCAATACATATAGCTTTTAATGTAAACCCTCTGATGATCATAAACACGTTATTTGGAACGTGGCTCAATGGAGTGGACGTAAATATAGCGAAACATATCCGGGTAGGGATATGTGCACTCTTTTGGGATATATGGAATACTACAAATGACTTGATTTTTAACGGGATAAAATTCACTAATTTTCTATAGGTCATATACAGAGCTACTGCTTGGATTCGTATGTGGTCCTTACTCACTCATGCAGACTACAGGGAGCTTTTGGTTATTGGGTGCAACCGATGGGAGATGGTAGCACGAGTTATCTTCAACCGATTTGGATGGCGAGCTAATAATAGGCTAGGTGTATAGGCACCATAGTCTATTTTTTGTCATCGTTGGATGTGGCATTTCTACTTTTTTGTGTTCGGTTTGTGAGCTTGTTTTGGATCTACGACTTTGTTGCGATACTTATTAATAAAATGGCCGCATGCATCACTTTGATGCAAAGGTTGGGGGCTTTCCTTCTTAAAAAAGCCACAAAAGTACACAAGATCATTGTTAGGTGGGAGTTTGGGGGGCATCACCTTGCTACCAGTGTACACATCGATAAAAAGTCAGTGCTCTTTGTAGGAGAAGTTAAGATACCAGTGTGAGCAGCCCAAATAGTGCATTTTATTTGGAATATTTTCAGGCACTGAACACACAAGGGATAAGTTTTTCACGAACTGAATAGGCAAGGGATAAGATACCCATATGAGTAGCCCAAATAGGACCGGTCGTCCAGCAGCCGCCAGCTCATCGCCTAGACTCTTCATCTTAGCCATGAATGAAGTACTCAACATGGTTCCCTTCTTGGTGTTGGCGATAGCAATCCTTAGGCTCGTAACCTGAGACTGGGACAACGAGGAGAACAAGGTCATGAGCGCAGTCCAGAGATCGAAGGTGCTTTATTTTCCCACGACCTACACGAGATTCTCTTTTGACATTGAATTAAGCAAGTAGCTGAGAACTTGTTGATCTTGGGACAACCTGTTGGAAATATGCCCTAGAGGCAATAATAAAATGGTTATTATTGTATTTCCTTGTTCATGCTAATTGTCTATTGTTCATGCTATAATTGTGTTAACCGGAAACCGTAATACATGTGTGAATACATAGACCACAACGTGTCCCTAGTGAGCCTCTAGTTGGCTAGCTCGTTGGTCAATAGATGGTCACGGTTTCATGACCATGGACATTGGATGTCGTTGATAACGGGATCACATCATTAGGAGAATGATGTGATGGACAAGACCCAATCCTAAGCATAGCACAAGATCGTGTAGTTCGTCTGCTAAAGCTTTTCCAATGTCAAGTATCGTTTCCTTAGACCATGAGATTGTGCAACTCCCGGATACCATAGCAATACTTTGGGTGTGCCAAACGTCACAACATAACTGGGTGGCTATAAAGGTACACTATGGGTATCTCCGAAAGTGTCTGTTGGGTTGGCACGAATCGAGACTGGGATTTGTCACTCCGTGTGACGGAGAGGTATCTCTGGGCCCACTCGGTAAGACATCATCATAATGAGCTCAATGTGACTAAGGAGTTAGCCACGGGATGATGTGTTATGGAACGAGTAAAGAGACTTGCCGGTAACGAGATTGAACAAGGTATAGAGATACCGATGATCGAATCTCGGGCAAGTATCATACCGATAGACAAATGGAATTGTATACGAGATTGATTGAATCCCCGACATCGTGGTTCATCGGTTGAGATCATCGTGGAGCATGTGGGAGCCAACATGGGTATCCAGATCCCGTTGTTGGTTATTGACCAGAGAGGTGTCTCGGTCATGTCTACGTATCTCCTGAACCGGTAGGGTCTACACACTTAAGGTTCGATGACGCTAGGGTTATAGGGAAATAGTGTACATGGTTACCGAAGGTTGTTCGGAGTCCCAGATGAGATCCCGGACGTCACGAGGAGTTCCAAAATGGTTCGGAGACAAAGATTGATACATAGGAAGTGAGGTTTTGGTTACCGGAAATGTTTCGGGCATCACCGGTAACGTACCGAGACCACTGGAAGGGTTACGGGGGTCCACCAAGTGGGACCACCGGCCCCAGAAGGCTACATGGGCCGAAGGTGGAGGGAACCAGCCCCTAGGTGGGCTGGTGCGCCCCTCCCACCTAGCCCAAGGCGCTGCAAGGAGAGAGGGGGGGGAAACCCTAGGCCCAGATGGGGCCTTAGGCCCACCCTAGGGCTGCTAGGGCTGCCGCACCACCTCTCCCTCCCTCTGGCCGCCGCACAAGATCAATCTGGTGGCTACCGCACCACCCTAGGGTGGAAACCCTAGGGCGCAGCCCCTCCCCTCCTCTCCTCCTATATATAGTGGTGGGTTTTAGGGCTGCCCAACACACGAGTTCTCTCTCCCGCGACGCAGCCCTACTCCTCCGTCTCCTCGTCCTCCGTAGTGCTTAGCGAAGCTCTGCCAGAGTACCACGCAGCTCCACCGTCACCACACCGTCGTGCTGCCAGAGCTCTCCATCAACCTCTCCTTCCTCCTTGCTAGATCAAGGCGTAGGAGACGTCACCGGGCTACACGTGTGTTGAACGCGGAGGCGTCGTTGTTCGGCGCTAAGATCGGAGTCCACCGCGATATGAGTCGCTACGAGTACGACTCCACCAACCGCGTTCTTGTAACGCTTCCGCTTAGCAATATTCAAAGGTATGAATATGCAATATCTCCCCACTCGTTGCTGGTTTCTCCATAGATAGATCTTGGTGACACGTAGGAATTTTTTTGATTTACTACTACGTCTCCCAACAGTGGCATCATGAGCTAGGTCTATGCATAGAATCTATGCACGAGTAGAACACAAAGCAGTTGTGGGCGTCAATTTTGTTAATTTGCGTACCACTACTAGTCTTATCTTGATTCAACAGTATTGTGGGATGAAGCGGCCCAGACCAACTTTACACGTATGCTTACGTGAGGCCGGTTCCACCGCCTGACATGCACTTGTTGCATAAGGTGGCTAGCGGGTGTCTGTCTCTCCCACCTTAGTCGGATTGGATTCGATGAAAAGGGTCCTTATGAAGGCTAAATAGCAATTGGCATATCACGTTGTGGTTTTGGCGTAGGTAAGAAACTTTCTTGCTAGAAACCTATAGCAGCCACGTAAAACTTGCAACTACAAATTAGAGGACGTCTAACTTGTTTTTGCAGCATATGCCTTGTGATGTGATATGGCCAAAAGGATGTGATGTGATGCATTGTTATGCATGATATTGATCATGTTCTTGTAATAGGATTCACGACTTGCATGTCGATGAGTATGACAACCGGCAGGAGCCATAGGAGTTGTCTTATTTTATTGTATGACCTGCGTGTCAATCATAAACGCCATGTAATTACTTTACTTTATTGCTAAATGTTAGCCATAGTAGTAGAAGTAATAGTTGGCGAGACAACTTCATGAAGACATGATGATGGAGATCATGGTGTCGTGCCGGTGACAGTGATGATCAAGGTGCCCCGAAAATGGAGATCAAAGGAGCAAGAGGATATTGGCCATATCATGTCACTATATTGATTGCATGTGATGTTTATCATGTTTACATCTTATTTTCTTGTGCTTAGAACGACGGTAGTATATAAGATGATTTCTCAATAAAATTTCAAGAGATGTGTTCACCCTAACTATGCACCGTTCCTAAGGATCGTTGTTCCGAAGCACCACGTGATGATCGGGTGTGATAGGTTCTAATGTTCGCATACAACGAATGTAAGCTAGATTTACACACGAGAAACACTTAGGTTAACTTGACGAGCCTAGCATGTACATACATGGCCTCGGAACACGAAAGACCGAAAGGTCAAACATGAGTCTTATAGAAGATACGATCAACATGGAGATGTTCACTATGGATGACTAGTCCATCTCACGTGATGATCGGACACGGGCTAGTTGACATGGATCATGTGTCACTTGGATGACTAGAGAGATGTCTATCTAAGTGGGAGTTCATTAAATAATTTGATTATGTGAACTTAATTATCATGAACTTAGTCTAAAATTGTCTTTACAATCTATATTGTAGATCCAATGGCCAACGCTAATGCCAACCTCAACTTCAACACGTTCCTAGAGAAAACCAAGCTGAAAGATGATGGAAGCAACTATGCGGACTGGGTCCGTAGCTTGAGGATCATCCTCATAGCTTCCAAAATATTGTATGTCCTTGATGCACCGCTAGGTGACGCACCCGTTCTCCCAGCAGAGCAAGACGCTACAAACGCTTGGCATTCACGCTACGATGATTACCCCCTTGTTCAGTGTGGCATGCTTTACTGTTTAGAACCGGGGCTCCAAAAGCGTTTTGAGCAACACGGAGCATATGAGATGTTCCAAGAGCTGAAACTGGTTTTCCAAGCTCATGCCCGGGTCGAGAGATATGACGTCTCTGACATGTTCTTCAGCTGTAAGATGGAGGAGAACAGTTCTATCAGTGAGCACATCTCAAGATGTCTGGGCTACACAACCGCTTGACTCAGCTGGGAGTTAATCTCCCGGATGACTCGGTCAGTGATAGAATCCTCCAGTTGCTTCCACCTAGCTACAATAGCTTTGTGTTGAACTACAACATGCAGGGGATGGAGAAGTCCATTCCTGAGTTGTACTTGATGCTGAAATCAGTGGTGGTCGAGATCAAAAAGGAGCATCAAGTGTTGATGGTGAATAAGACCACTAGTTTCAAAAAAGGCAAGGGTGAGAAGAACTTCAAGAAGGACGGCAAAGCTGTTTCCGCGCCCGGTAAGCAAGTTGCCGGGAAGAAGAACAAGAATGGACCCAAGCCTGAGACTGAGTGCTTTCATTGCAAGGGTACAGGTCACTAGAAGCGGAACTGCCCCAAGTACTTAGCGGATAAGAAGGCCGACAACGTTAAAGGTATATGTGATATACTTGTTATTGATGTGTACCTAACCAGCGCTCGTAGTAGCTCCTGGGTATTTGATACCGGTGAAGTTGCTCACATTTGTAACTCCAAGCAGGAGCTGCGGAATAAGCGGAGGCTGGCAAAGGACGAGGTGACGATGCACATCGGGAATGGTTCCAAGGTCGATGTGATCACCGTCGGCACGCTACCTCTACATCTACCTTTGGGATTAGTTTTAAACCTTAATAATTGTTATTTAGTACCAGCTTTGAGAATGAACATTGTATCTGGATCTCGCTTGATGTGAGATGGCTACTCATTTAAATCTGAGAATAATGGTTGTTCTATTTATATGAGATAAATATTTTATGGTCATGCCCCGCTGGTCAATGGTTTATTTTTTATGAATCGCGAACGTGATGTTACACATGTCCATAGTGTGAGTACCAAAAAGTGTAAGGTTGATAACGATAGTCCCACTTACATGTGGCACTGCCGCCTTGGTCATATTGGTGTCAAACGCATGAAGAAGCTTCATGCTGATGGACTTTTGGAGTCTCTTTATTTCGAATCATTTGACACGCGAACCATGCCTTATGGGCAAGATGACCAAGACTTCGTTCTCCGGAACAATGGAGCGAGCAACTAACTTGTTGGAGATAATACATACCGATGTATGCGGTCCAATGAGCATCGAGGCTTGTGGTGGCTACCGTTATGTTCTCACCCTCACTGATGACTTGAGCAGATATGGGTATGTTTACTTAATGAAACATAAGTCTGAAACCTTTGAACGATTCAAGGAATTTCAGAGTGAGGTAGAGAATCAACGTGACAGGAAAATAAAGTGCCTACGATCTGATCGTGGCGGAGAATATTTAAGTCACGAGTTTGGCACGCACCTAAGGAAATGTGGAATTGTTTCACAACTCACGCCGCCTGGCGCACCTCAGCGAAATGG
Source organism: Hordeum marinum (assembly GCA_022496015.1). Classification (NCBI taxonomy): domain Eukaryota; kingdom Viridiplantae; phylum Streptophyta; class Magnoliopsida; order Poales; family Poaceae; genus Hordeum; species Hordeum marinum. The sequence goes on from CM039676.1 coordinate 503,734,127, forward strand.
TGTGTTTGAACGTCGTAATCGTACTCTATTGGATATGGTGCGATCTATGATGTCTCTTACCGACTTACCATTATCATTTTGGGGATATGCATTAGAGACTATCGCATTCACTTTAAATAGGGGACCATCAAAGTCCATTGAGACGACACCGTATGAATTATGGTTTGTAAAGAAACCTAAGTTGTCGTTTCTAAAAGTTTGGGGATGCGATGCTTATGTGAAGAAACTACAACCTGAGAAGCTCGAAACGAAAGCGGAAAAGTGTATCTTCATAGGATATCCCAAAGAAACGATTGGGTATAGCTTCTACCTCAGATCCGAAGGCAAAGTCTTTGTTGCCAAGAATGGATCCTTTCTCGAGAAAGAGTTTCTCTCGAAAGAAGTAAGTGGGAGGAAAATAGAACTTGATGAGGTAATTGTACCTCTACTCGAACCGCAGAATAGCGCAACACAGGATGTTGCTTTTGTGGAGCCTACACCGGCTGGAGAGGAAGTTAATGATGATGATCATGAAACTTCAGAACAAGTTACTATTGAATGTCGAAGGTCCACTAGGACGCGTTCCGCACCAGAGTGGTATGACAACCCTGTCCTGGAGATCATGTTGTTGGACAACGGTGAACCCTCAAACTATGAAGAAGCGATGGCGGGCCCGAATCCCAACAAATGGCTTGAAGCCATGAAATCCGAGATAGGATCCATGTATGAGAACAAAGTATGAACTTTGGTGGACTTGCCTGATGATAAGCGAGCCATTGAAAATAAATGGATCTTTAAGAAGAAGACTGACGCGGATGGTAATGTGACCGTCTATAAGGCTTGGCTTGTCACTAAGGGTTATCGACAAGTTTAAGGAGTTGACTACGATGAGATTTTCTCGCCCGTAGCGATGCTGAAGTCTGTCCGAATCATGTTAGCAATTGCCGCATTTTATGATTATGAGATCTGGCAAATGGACGTCAAAACGGCATTCTTTAATGGCTTCCTCAAGGAAGAACTGTATATGATGCAGCCGGAAGGTTTTGTCGATCCTAAAGATGCTAACAAAGTATGCAAGCTCCAGCGCTCCATCTATGGGCTAGTGCAAGAATCTCGGAGTTGGAACATTCGCTTTAATGAGGTGATTAAAGCGTTTGGGTTTGTACAGGTTTATGGAGAACCCTGTATTTACAAGAAAGTGAGTGGGAGCTCTGTAGCATTTCTCATATTATATGTGGATGACATACTGATAATGGGAAATGATATAGAACTCTTGGAAAGTATAGAGGCCTACTTGAATAAGTTTTTTTCAATGAAGGACCTTGGAGAAGCTGCTTACATATTAGGTATTAAGATCTATAGAGATAGATCGAGACGCCTCATAGGTCTTTCACAAAGCACATACCTTGAAAAGATATTGAAGAAGTTCAATATGGATCAGTCCAAGAAGGGGTTCTTGCCTGTGTTACAGGGTGTGAGATTGAGTACGACTCAATGCCTGACCACGGCAAAGGATAGAGAAGAGATGAGTGTCATCCCCTATGCTTCAGCCATAGGCTCTATTATGTATGCCATGCTGTGTACAAGACCTGATGTGAACCTTGCCATAAGTTTGGTAGGGAGGTACCAAAGTGATCCCGGAGCGGAACACTAGATAGCGGTCAAGAATATCCTGAAGTACCTGAAAAGGACAAAGGACATGTTTCTCGTATATGGAGGTGCCGAAGAGCTCATCGTAAAGGGTTACGTCGATGCTAGCTTCGACACAGATCCGGGCGACTCCAAGTCGCAAACCGGATACGTGTATATTTTGAACGGAGGGGCAGTCAGCTGGTGCAGCAGCAAGCAAAGTGTCATGGCAGCATCTACATGTGAAGCGGAGTACATTGCTGCTTCGGAAGCAGCAAAGGAAGGAGTCTGGATGAAGGAGTTCACCTGTCTGATTTTTGAAGAATTTGAAGTTAGAGTAAAGTGACTCGTCAGAGGAGTATGAAGTTTCACATGTAAAGCCTGATAAAGTAGATGGATCTACAGGAGTGCCTTTTGCAGCAACCCATGAGGTTTTGGGATAGTGCTCAGGTGTCCAGTATGAACCATCAGCGTTGAGTTTCCTCACAAAGTCAATACCCTCTTTTCTAGGGTTCCTGTTCAGAATCTGCTTTTTGAGGACATCGCAAAGGATTTGATGCCCTTTGAGACTTTTGTATATGCCTGTCACAACAATTCCTTCAACCCTATATTTTCATCAGTGATACTTGTGGTATCCTTGGATGAGGAATATGAAACCACTGGAATAGTTGAAGCATTTGCAGTAATAGAAGCATTTGAACATGCAGGTGAAGAATTAGTAGTTTCACGTTCGATGCATTTCAAGCAAGGTTGAACAAATTCTTCCTGAACGGTACTGATCTGTTGAGCCAGTAAGGAATCGTTATCCCTTTGGAGATCCTCGTGTGACACCTTTAGTTTCTCAAGATCTTGCTTTCTCTGAAGAAATTCATAAGAAAGATTCTCATGATTGGCTAAGAGGTCATTATGATGACTCTGTAGGTTATCATACCTTGTTTGAAGACTTTTGAGATCGACAGACAAAGTTTGAGTACGATCCACTTCACGGTTTGACAGATCATCGCTTTTGTCTAGCATTTTCTGAAGCTTTTCAAGTGCACTTTGTTGTTTAGTGGCAAGCTTAACAAGTTTAGCATAGCTAGGTTTCACATATTCATCAGATTCACCTTCACTCGATTCAGAAGAGGAATGATGTTTTTGTACCTTTGAGCCTTTTGCCCTGAAGCAATAGGTGGGAGCGTAGTCATCATTGCTGACGTCGGAATCGTTGGTGCAGTCAGATTCATCAGCATTGAAGATAGACTTGTTGACGAAAGCAGTAGCAAGAGAAAGGCTAGCAACACCAGATTCTGATTCTTCTTCAGAGTATTCCTCTTCTTCATATTCTTCAGATTCTTCCTCAGAATCCATTTCTTTGCTGATGAATGCTCGAGCCTTTCTGGAACCATTCTTCTTGTGTCTTGAGGACTTTGAAGATGAGGATTTTGCAGATGAGGACTTTGAAGATTTCTTCTTTTTCTTCGAGTCATCAGAACTATCATCTTTGTATTTCTTCTTCTTCTTTGAGTCTTTTTCCCATAGAGGACAGTCAGAGATAAAGTGGCCTGGTTTCTTGCATCGATGACATGTTCTTTTCTTGTAATGTTCTGAGGAATCTGATTTCCTCAAGCATCTTCTTGATGACTTTCCAAATACACCTCTTCTTGAGAACTTCTGGAATTTCCTCACAAGCATAGCTAGTTCCTGACTTAGTTCTTCAGGATCTCCAGGGCTGCTATCAGAATCTTCTTCTTCAGATAAGGAAATTGCTTTTGCCTTCAGAGCACGAGATATTCCATAGCTTGGTTCCTAGAGGTCTCTCTTCTCAGCTTGTTGGAATTCATGAGTATTGAGTCTTTCGAGAATATCTACTGGATCAAGAGCTTTGAAATCTCCACGTTCTTGAATCATCAAAGCCAAAGTATCAAATGAGGAATCTAGTGATCTTAGCAGTTTCTTCACCACTTCATGGTCAGTGATATCGGTGGCACCCAGTGCTTGAAGTTCATTGGAAATATCAGTGAGGTGATCAAACATTTGCTGAACATTCTCATTGTCAAGCCTCTTGAAGCGGTTGAAGAGATTGCGAAGAACATCCACACGAGAGTCACGTTGAGTGGAGACACCTTCATTCACCTTGGACAGCCTATCCCAGATAAGCTTCGCAGTCTCCAGAGCACTCACTCTGCCATACTGACCTTTGCGCAGATGTCCGTAGATGATATTCTTCGCTTGGGAGTCAAGTTGCTTGAATCAATTCACATCAGCAGCTGAAACAGTGGGAGTGACATAGGGCACACCATTTTCCACAACGTACCAGAGATCGTTGTCAATAGCTTCAAGATGCATACGCATCTTGTTCTTCCAGTAGGGATAGTCCATCCCATCGAAGGTAGGACAACCCGCAGAAACCTTGATCATACTGCAGTCGACATAACTAAAACTCCAGGTGGTTAAACCAACATCACACAGAGACAGGGAGTACCTGCTCTGATACCAATTGAAAGTGAGTTATATCGACTAGAGGGGGGGTGAATAGGCGATTTTTATAAATTCATCACTTGAGGAATTTCAACTTTGAGGAATTTGAAATATGATGAATAACTAACAGCGGAATAAGTACTCAGTGCATGGAATACATAGCGGCAGCATAGTCATTATGATGATATGAAACATGCACAAGTTCTGAGTAGCGTGATACATGATAAGTAGTGATGAACAAGGCAACTTGAAGAATTTGAGGTGAGGAAATTATGAAAGTCTTCAGTCAAATTCTTCAAACAATAAAGATCAATTTCATCAACATGTAAACGAGGAATAAGGGGGTTGAGGAAATAGAACCAGGTAGCCTGATGAAGACAATGATTTGATGACCCAGTTCCAACTGCTGTGACAGTCGTACGTCTGGTTTGGAGCGGCCTGGTATTTAAACCAGAGGACACACAGTCCCAGGACACACAGTCCTTACCGTATTCTCCTTGAGCTAAGGTCACACAGTCCTCGCTCAACACTCGTGGTAAGTCTTCAGGGCAGACTTCCAAAACCCTCACAAACTGGTCACCCGGCAATCCACAATTTACTGCTGGATGCTCTAGACCAAGGTCACTTCGTGTTCCCCAATTGACTGCAGGACACACTAGACCATGACGCCTAACCGTCTGGAGGATGCACAGTCCTCAAAGGTAACAAGCGTCAGTTCCACACAGGAATTTCTTCAGTGATGCTCAATCACTTTGGGTTGGTGGTTTGATTATCGGTTTTTCCTCACTTTCGGACAAAAGCCCTCGGAGGATGGGATGCCCTCAAATGACAAGTGTCAGTTCTCTCTCTGAGCAGCCAACCAGCTAGTGGTTGTGGGGGGTGGCTATTTATAGCCGGGGGCGCATCCCGACATGATATGACATTAATGCCCCCAATGATATGACCGTTATGTGGATAGGAATGATTGGGCATAGCTGGCGCTAAGCATAGCAACGGTCGGATTTGCGAACAATGAAAGTCCTCAAACATATCACGTTCCTCACTTGTAGGCCATTCGCACTGGCGAAGTCCTAACTCCTCAGTCAGAACAATTTCCTCAGAAACCAGAAGAACTTTGTCTCTGTCACTGAAGAAGTTGACTGAGCTGGAAGAGGTTTCCAAAAGCTTCACTCAATTGGATATGTAGGTTGAGGATTTTGGAGTTGAGCATCATTTGGAAATTTTCCTTAGTATTACCTCGGCCCCTTTTAACAGTACGGTGGATCCTATGACTCAAGGAAAGGAAATGAAACTACGAAAACAAAAGTCTTCATGCTTCAAAGTCCTCGTTCATATCTTCAAGGTCACACTGATTTCTTCAGTATAAAGTCTTCAGCAAAGTCTTCAAGTCTTCACCAAAGTCTTCAGTTGAAGACATATATTTTTAGGGGTCGGTAATCTTCGGTTGTATGAACCTCCTCGTCAACTTGTAGAGCCTGTGTACACTCACGAACACATTAGTCTCTTAACCTATAAGTGTTCAACACACCAAAATCACTAAGGGGCACTAGATGCACTAACAATCTCCCCTTTTTGGTGTTTGATGACAAATAGGTTAAGTTTTCAACGGGAATGAAAGATATGGAGTGTAAGTGCAGAGTATGAGGAAGTTGATTGCAAGATATAGATGAGCTCCCCCTGAAGATGTGCATATTTGAGGAATTTGCTTTGGACTGCAATTGCACATGGCAGGTTGAAACATGAAGAACTCCCCCTATATCTTGTAATCCATACACGCAGTTGAATATGTGATATAAAAATTTAAATAATGCGTGAAGAAGATGGGGTCTGACGAAATTCAGCATGCATGCATTAAGATACTTGAGGAATTAAAACATGCGAGGAAATAGTTCAGAAGAGTCAGACCACCATCGGACTTAAGTTTACAACCCAATCAAAAAGTATCAGAAGAACGAGAGTTGTAACTTAAACAAAACAGCCCATATATATAGATAGAGACCTGCTTGAAGACTAACTCAAATTTTCTCCCCCTTTGTCATCGAAGACAAAAAGGGACGAAAACTGAGAACTAACGCCCTTTGAAGAAATTCATCGTGTTGGTGTAGGAGCGTCAGTGTAGTCGGGGTCGATCGTTGAAGCAGGGCCCACAGCAGTATCTTCAGTCTCCTCAGCATCATCCGACTCGCGCGATGAGGAACATGAACTTGCCACCAGCTGAGGAACTTGGACTTTCTTGAACTTCTTAGGAGGTTGACGAGCGTAGTCAAAGCTTTCTTGAAGATTCAGCTCATCAAGTTCATCAGGAGGCAAGACTGCAGACATAGTGGCCCAAGTGCGCTTGAAGATTTCATGAGCATAATAGTGATTCTTCTTCACAGAGTTCTGAGTAACTGTCATGTTGTGAAGAATAGCACCCAACTGTCGCTTGACCCACTTGTGATTTCTGTCAACTTTCTGATGAAGACTGAGGAGAAGTTCTTGGTTAGTCATCACACGAGGTTTAGTGGCATGAGGTTTTGGAGCAGAGGCTTTTGCTGTCGAGTCCTGAGTGGCAGAATCATCAATTGTTAACTAGGAGGCAGCTTGACGAAACTGGCCATCCATGGGTCGAGTTCCTTCATCAATGACATCCTTGCCTTTGCCTTCAGCAATGGTAGTCTTGAGGACTTCAATCGGTGGAAGAAATGCAAAGTGATTCTGGAAGTCAGCTTTGTATGGAACTGAAGACTTGGACCTGAGGAAATTCATGATCCATGGAGCGAAGATCTTCAATTCAAATGGAGCCATTGCAGATTGAGCAAGCGATCGCATGAAGAAATCGTGGAAGTTGATGGGAATCCCATGTATGATGTTGAACAGCACATTCGTCATGATTCCTTCAACTGCTTCGTCTTCAGAATTATGCCCTTTCTGAGGACATATAGTGTGAGTGAGGATCTTGTATACTGTCCTTGGCACATATAACAGGTCCTTTACAAGAAAAACGGTCCTCAGAGGCTTTCCAGGTGCCAATTTCTTCATGAGCACATTCATCAGTTGATTTGGGACTGGTGGATCATTGAATATATAGCGAGATTCCTCTGATGGAATTTGAAGAGGAACTGTTTGAAGCAATTCAGATGCAATTGCTGTGTAGTGCTTTGATCCAGTCATCCAGTCTAGAACCCAAGAGTTGATGTCTGAGGAATTTCCACTGATGAACAGGGTTGCATAGAACTGAAGAATTAATTCCTTGTTCCAATCACAGATGTCAACATAGAAGGGAAGTAACCCAGCATCATATAAGACTTGAAGAACCGGGGTGTATGAGGGAATTAATTCCATATCCACGTGAGGAATATGATGATGCTCAAAGATCTTATTCTTCTCACATAGTACAGAAGCATAGTAATTCATCTGAGAAGCTGTCCAGAACCGTGAGCGTCCAACACGAGCATTGTCATATGGGTTAGTGCCTGTGAAGAACATGTGCTCATTGAAGAAGTTCGATTTGATGAATGTGGGACGACCAGGGCCTTTGAATGGCATACGATGCACACATTGCAGATTAGGCATGGCAGTCCCCTTTATTTCCTCAGGCATATGAGGAACAATCTAGAGGGCAGGTTCCTCAATGCCTGGAACTTCCTTTGCTATAGGAGCATCATCTGTGATCTGAACTTCTTCATCTTCATCAACTTCAGCAGCTGGAGCTTCATCAGTGATCTGAACATCAATATCTTCATTAGCTGGAAAGTCTTCAGGATCTGGAAGATATAGAGGTTCAGAGTCTGTTTGGACATCCTCAGCTTGCTCAGACAACTGAGGAATGATAGACAACGTAGTTGTCATTGGGGATGTAGGATTAGCAGTTTCCCAGAATTCATCATGGATGACAGGTGTGGTGCTACCAACATCAATGTCTTCATCCATGTCTTCAGCTGGAGCAGTTTCTTCCTTGTACTCAAGCAAAAGTAATGGTTGTTGGGGAGGTGAAGAAATGTCTTCGAACTCAAATTCTTCGTCCATCTGCTCTGTGGAAGCAGCAGAATGGATATCTTCATCTTCCATGGGAATGATGTATTCTACGCCGTAGGGAACAATTTCCAAAGACGGTGCTGAGGAAATGGGAATGGCATCAAATGGCATCATTGAAGAACTTGTCAAAGTCTTCAATCGTTTCTCAGCAGGAGCTTCAGAGTCTGATGCCTTCCTTTTAAGAGACGTCTTCTCAGCAGCATCAATTTCTACAGGCGCAGCTGAATCTTCAGCTGGCCTCTCTTTTTCTTCAGGCACAACAGTGGCAGTTGTCCTGGCAGGTTCATCAGTGAGCTGAGTTTTCTCAGCAGCACTGGCAGCAGCTTCTGGTGCAGAAGCAGAGTCATTTGCTGGTGGGGCTTCTTCAGGTGCAGATTTCTCAGCAGGGTGAGGAATTTCAAATGCAGATTCCTCAGCAGCTTGAGGAATTTCAGCAGTCGGAGGCTGAGGAGCAGTAGTACGAGCAGCATTACCAGCAGCAGTGGATGTGTTGTAAGCCTTCACTACAGCTTGAGCAACCTTGAAAAATCTGTCTTTTGCTCCTGTCCATTCTCTGTCAAGTTTTTCTTGTTCTTCAGAGAGGTTGTGAATCTCCGACTGAACAGTGACAAGCTGTTTCGGAGTCAAATTCATCACATTGTCGCGTAGAAACTTCTCTTTGCGTGCAATGTTTGCCTTGGCTCTCTTGGCCTTCTCTCTTTTCCACTTTCCTTCTGCGATGAAGTCTGTGAGGACATGGTCCACATTGGGAGGCAATTTCACTGCAAAGAGAGGTGTCTATGGATCCTCAAGCCAGATGTCGATGAAGTCAAGGATCGTCTTCGGATCTAGCATCAGAGGAATTGAGCTATCCTTAGTAGTGGCAGCCTTCAGCTGACTTTGTCTGATGATTTCTTCAAGCTCGTCATCATCAGCTTCATCTTCATCATCATCCTCAGCTCTTGAGGAAATTTTGACAATTATTTTGCTAGAGCTTGGGCGTAGACCCCTACCAGCTGCTTTCTTCAGCTTCAGTCCAGAGGGACAGGTTGAAGACTTTGTATCAGAAGGGCTTGCAGAGCTCTTCAGCTTTCTTGTGAGACCCTTAGTCCTCTTGCATGTTACCAAGTGTACTAGGGTTGAGGATTTCTTCACAGTTGCTGAAGACTGAGCAGCCAGGGTTCCAGCATCAGAGGCCATAGGTTGAGGCCTTTTAGCTTGAGGAGCATGTTGTGAGGACTTTGAGGATGAAGAAATTGGTTTCACAGCAGAGTTCTTCAGAATTGATTTCTTTGTACCACTTGAGGTTGCAGCAGCAGTGGCAGCAGCAGCAGAGTCCTCATTGAACTTTCTTACAACATCCTTGGCCTTCTTTGCCAGTTTGGCCTACTATTTTTCCCATAGTTCAGGAAAGTCCTCACCAGTCTTGAGACTAGTAGGATCAGCTATCTGATTCTTGGCGACGGGAGGCCTGCTGCAAGGAGGCTTCACAGCGAATTTCATCATGTACTTGGGAGTAACATAACGATATTCTCTCCACTCTTTAGCACATCTCCGTTCAATCTTCTGCAGACGAATTTTTCGTTGTTTTGTTGTCTCTTTGCCATAGGTTTCTTCATCTGGCGTGCAATAGTGTGCATAGATCTCATCAGGGATCTCAAAGCCTGTCTGCACGTCGGGTTTCTTTCCTCCTTTCTGAGTCCATTTATCAGCCATTTTCTTCAAATGAGGATTTTGAACTCTTGAAGATTCTAAGGAGCTACACAACTTTTCTTCAAGTAGCGATGCAAATGAGTTAACTTGATGAGAACCTAGTGATTCATCAGCAGACATATCTGTACCTGTGAACAGAGTATAGGTGCGAGGAATTTGAAGTTGTCATATGCGTTCTCAGAAATTTTTGAAAACAATAGGTTTGAGGAATTTGACCATGGATGTCTTGAGGAGTTTCACTAAGTGTTCTTTGTCTCAGGTTCCAGAGTTGTGCAAATTTGGGAATTTGCACAATTGAGGAATCTTAAAGAAGATTATTACTTAGGGAAAATCATCAAGAATGAGGAGATGTAAGGTGTTTAATAATTGAATCTATGACAAATAAACATCTTTTGAGGAATAGTAGAGTCAAATGAAGATCAAACCAAGGGCAGTAAAAATAATTTTAATTACCCTGATGAAGAACACGACGAACTCTGAGGTGAAATGGGGAGGTTTGTCGGTTCAGATCTCCGACGCCCTAACTTGGCAGAGGGAGACGACTACAGCGGTGGCGGGATGAAGACTTCCGCAGCCGGTGTGAGTACGACGACGACAAGGTTGAGGCAGCGAAGCTCTTCCTCACCGGCGACCGTGATTTCAGCGGCGGCGCTGGGGTAGGAGCTCGGGAGAGGTAGAAGAGGAGAGTAACCGAGCTCAGTTGTAGTGAAGGGGTATTTATAGAGAAAGTGAAAAACGGATTCGCCTGAGGATTTTGGACAGGTTTACCCCTGACTCTTGCTCTCCTTGCGACAGGTGTCACCCACGTTCTGAGTCGTGGAGATATGGGGGGGGGGGATCGTGGGTTATCCAGTCGCTGGAATAGGAACGGTTTGAGAGGGAACCGCCGAAAATTTTGGTAGAGAAGTTTTAAAGTTTCCGTTCGCAAATTCTTCAGCTGTCAAGGACACAATGAAGACTTTTAACAAGTTTCAAATTAGAACGCATATGAAGAATTTGAGAACAGACTGGATTGAGTTTAGCATAGATGAGGTATAGGGTCTGATCACATTCACTTAGATGAAAATCAACCTTGAAGAATTTAGCAATAAGTGAATGATGTTGAGGACATTGAAAAACTCATAGATACATATAGTCAAATGAAAATAAGTCTCTCAAAGTTTTGAAGAATTTGAAAAGTTGAGGAATTTGAAAATTGAAGAATTTGCAGAAATGATGACAATCAAATTTTGAAGAATCTCAACTTTTGGTTGGTGGCGTTGCCCACCGTATAAGAATGATGATTTCAGACACCATGTACAATTGTCGTATGGTTCTGAGAATCAAATTCTTCATTAATTTCTTCACACTTAGAGAGTTATTCTTCATAGTTTTGAAGAAAAATGTTACTTCGTGTGTTGCACATCTAAGTCATCAATTTTGCATAAGTGTTAGGATGTGTGTTCTTTTTCAAAGAACATTCGAAGATTTTAAGATATTTAGCTCACACCGCAACTTGCAAAATCTCTTTTCATCCAAGGGCTTTGTGAAGATATCAGCCAGTTGTTCTTCAGTGGGAATGTGGTTGATGGAGATGTTGCCCTTGAGTACATGATCTCGGAGAAAGTGATGATGAATCTCGATGTGCTTGGTCTTGGAGTGCTGAACTGGGTTGTATGCTATCTTGATGGCGCTCTCGTTGTCACAGTAGAGAGGCACATTCTTTAGCTTGATGCCGTAGTCCTTGAGGGTTTGCTTCATCCATAGTAACTGAGCACAACACGAGCCAGCAGCAATGTACTCAGCTTCTGCAGTAGAGAGCGACACGCAGTTCTGCTTCTTCGAGGACCAACAGACTAATGACCGTCCAAGGAAATGACATGTGCCTGAGGTTGACTTGCGATCCACGCGATCTCCAGCATAGTCAGCATCAGAGTATCCGACGAGGTGAAGATTTGAGCCCTTGGGATACCATAATCCTAGCGTTGGTGTGTGAGCTAAGTATCGAAGAATATGTTTCACAGCCTTATGGTGTGATTCCTTCGGTGTGCTTCGAATCAAGTACACATGCAAACACTTAGAATTATATCAGGCCTAGATGCACATAGATACAATAAAGAGCCAATCATGGAGCGGTATACCTTCTGATCGAAATCTTTACCATTTTCGTCAGTGCAAAGGTGTCCTTTTGAAGGCATTGGAGTTTTGACGCCTTTGCAATCTTGCATGTCGAATTTCCTCAGAACATCTTTGAGGTATTTCTCTTGTGAGATGAAAATGCCATTGTCTTGCTGACGAATTTGAAGACCTAAGAAGAATTTCAATTCTCCCATCATAGACATTTGATATTCTTCACTCATCATATAGGCAAATTCATCACTATAGCGTTTGTCAGTACATCCAAAGATAATATCATCAACATATATTTGAAAGATGAACAGTTCATTGTCATAGGATTTTGTGAAAAGATTTGGGTCGAGTGAACCGGGTTTGAAGCCTTTCTCCATGAGGAAGTCCTTCAGAGTGTCATACCACGCTCGTGGGGCCTGCTTGAGGCCATAGAGAGCTTTGTTGATTCTGAAGACTTTGTGAGGATGCTTAGGATCTTCAAAACCTGGGGGTTGAGCAACATATACTTCTTCCTCAATCTTACCATTGAGGAATGCACTTTTCACATCCATTTGATATAAGATAATATTATGATGATTAGCATAAGCAAGTAGTATTCGAATAGCTTCAAGTCTAGCAACAGGTGCAAAAGTTTCATCAAAGTCAATTCCTTCAATCTGTGTGTAGCCTTGAGCTACAAGTCGAGCCTTATTCCTCACCACAAGGCCGTTTTCATCTTGCTTGTTGCGGTAGATCCACTTTGTGCCTATGATGTTATGTTTGCGAGGATCTGGCCGTTTGACAAGTTCCCATACGTTGTTGAGCTTGAATTGATGCAATTCCTCTTGCATAGCTTGAATCCACTCTTGCTCCTTGAATGCTTCATCAACTTTGGTGGGCTCTATGATAGAGAAAAAAGCAAAGTTCCCACAAAATTTAGTTAAATGAGAAGCCCTAGAGCGTGTGAGAGGACCTGGTGCATTGATGTTGTCGATGATTTTGTCAATCTGAACTTCATTTGCCAGTCTTGGATGTGCAGGTTGACTTGTCTGAGGACTTTCATCAGCACCATTTTCTTCAGGAATCTTTGCATGAGAGTCTTCACCATCAGGGATGATTTCTTCAGTAGGAATAACATCTTCAGTTGCCTTCAGCTTGATGGTTTCCTCAGGAGACTGTTCATCTATCATAGAAGGCAGGTGCTCTCTTTGCGAGCCATTAGTTTCATCGAACCGCATATCTACAGTTTCAACAACCTTGTGATGATAGGTGTTGAAGACTTTCTAGGTGTGCGAGTCCTTTCCATAACCAAGCATGACACCTTCATGTGCTTTCGGTGCAAATTTAGAACTGTGATGAGGATCTCTGATCCAACATTTTGCACCGAAGACTTTGAGATAACTTACATTGGGTTTATTGCCTGTCATGAGCTCGTATGAGGTTTTCTTGAGGAATTTGTGAAGATATACCCTGTTGATGATGTGGCATGCAGTGTTGATTGCTTCAGGCCAGAAACAACGAGGAGTCTTGTATTCATCAAGCATGGTTCGAGCCATCTCGATGAGAGTCCTGTTCTTTCTTTCCACGATGCCATTCTGCTGAGGAGTGTAAGGGGCAGATAACTCATGAGTAATACCAAGTTCATCAAGATATTCATCAAGATTCGTGTTCTTGAACTCAGTCCCGTTATCACTCCTGATATGCTTGATTTTGACGCCAAAGTTGGTGGAAGCCCTTGAAGCAAATCGCCTGAAGACATCCTATACTTCGTTTTTGTACAGAATGATATGCACCCATGTGTAGCGAGAGTAGTCATCTCCAATAACAAATCCATACAGACTTGAAGCATTTGTTAGTACGAAATAGTGAGTGGGACCAAAGAGATCCATATGAAGTAATTCAAAGGGACGAGTAGTGGTCATGATTGTCTTCGAGGGATGCTTGGATCTGGTCATCTTTCCAGATTCACAAGCTCCACAAAGGTGATCCTTGAGGAATTTGACGCCTTTGATGCCAATGACATGCTTCTTCTTCACGAGCATGTGCAAGTTCCTCATACCCGCATGACCAAGTCGTCGATGCCATAGCCAGCCTTCTGAGGACTTCGCAAGCAGGCATGTGGCAGGTTGAGGTCCTGTAGAGAAATCAACAATATACAAGTCTCCTCTCCTAAAGCCTTCGAAGACTTTGGAATTGTCAGATTCCATGATGACAACACAACGATGTTTTCCAAATACCACAACCATATCGAGGTCACAGAGCATAGAGACAGACATGAGGTTGAACCCAAGGGATTCGACAAGCATCACTTTATCCATGGTTCGGTCCTTTGAGATAGCAATCTTACCAAGTCCCAATACCTTGCTTTTTTGCTTTGTCAGCATAAGTGATATGCTTCAGATGAGATGGAGCGAGTGGCAGATTCATCAGAAGACTTTTGTCACCAGTCATGTGGTTTGTGCAGCCACTATCGAGGACCCACTCTGTAGCTTTTGGAGTATCATCCTGTAGATGAATTAGTACAACTTATGAACTCATATGCTTCAGAGTGAAGAATATGACATCAATTTCATCAGATAGAATTTCATCACACAATATAGCTAGCAAGTAATGTGAGGACGTGAGAAATGAGGAATTCATTTCTACATTGTTAGCTTGCGTCCTTTCAAGCATTTCCTCAGGTCTCCAGCAAGTTCATCAGATGTTCAAATTCATCTGGAGACCTAACCCTGCAATAAACGATTAGTTCAATTTCTTCACCACCCACATCTCAAGGGGTGCCAAAGAGTTCATCATCCTGCGAGCACCATAAGAGAAGGGAGGCATTGAAGCAAGTGCGCTTCGTTTCACAGGTCGAGGGTTAGAGTATTCATATGAATAAGCAGCGAAATTCTTCAAAGATTTATGAACATAACGGTTTGAAGAATGATGCATATATTCATAGCTTTTAGGTTTTCCCTGGGAAAAAGAAGCATTAGCACGAGAATGATGATTTTGACCATTTGAGGAATTTGGTCCACTTGAAGAATTTGATATGGGGTTCCTTTTCTTCAATAGTCGTGTTGTGAGGACATTCACTTGAAGATTTTGTAGGTAGCTCTTGGGAACCCAGATTTTCTTCAATGGAGAGCCATTCGTGCAGTTAGTTCCAACAAATCTAGCAAATACTTCACCTTTCTGATTTTTGAAGAATTTGAAGTTAGAGTCAAGTGACTCATCAGAGGAGTATGAAGTTTCACATGTAAAGCCTGATAAAGTAGATGGATCTACAGGAGTGCCTTTTGTAGCAACCCATGAGGTTTTGGGATACTGCTCAGGTGTCCAGTATGAACCATCAGCATTGAGTTTCCTCACAAAGGCAATACCCTCTTTTCTAGGGTTCCTGTTCAGAATCTGCTTTTTGAGGACATCGCAAAGGATTTGATGCCCTTTGAGACTTTTGTATATGCCTGTCACAACAATTCCTTCAACCCTGCATTTTCATCAGTGATACTTGTGGTATCCTCGGATGAGGAATTTGAAACCACTGGAATAGTTGAAGCATTTGCAGTAATAGAAGCATTTGAACATTCAGGTCAAGAATTAGTAGTTTCACGTTCGATGCATTTCAAGCAAGGTGGAACAAATTCTTCCTGAGCGGTACTAATCTATTGAGCCAGTAAGGAATCGTTTTCCCTTTGGAGATCCTCATGTTACACCTTTAGTTTCTCAAGATCTTGCTTTCTCTGAAGAAATTCATAAGAAAGCTTCTCATGATCGGCTAAGAGGTCATTATGATGACTCTGTAGGTTATCATACCTTGTCTGAAGACTTTTGAGATCGACAGACAAAGTTTGAGTACGATCCACTTCACGGTTTAACAGATCATCGCTTTTGTCTAGCATTTTCGGAAGCTTTTCAAGTGCACTTTGTTGTTTAGTGGCAAGCTTAACAAGTTTAGTATAGCTAGGTTTCACATATTCATCATATTCACCTTCACTCGATTCAGAAGAGGAATGATGTTTTTGTACCTTTGAGCCTTTTGCCATGAAGCAATAGGTGGGAGCGTAATCATCATTGCTGACGTCGGAATAGTTTATGCAGTCAGATTCATCAGCATTGAAGATAGACTTGTTGACGAAAGTAGTAGCAAGAGCAAGGCTAGCAACACCAGATTCTGATTCTTCTTCAGAGTCTTCCTCTTCTTCATATTCTTCAGATTCTTCCTCAGAACCCATTTCTTTGCCGATGAATGCTCGAGCCTTTCTGGAACCATTCTTCTTGTGTCTTGAGGACTTTGAAGATGAAGATTTTGCAGATGAAGACTTTGAAGATTTCTTCTTTTTCTTTGAGTCATCAGAACTAACATCTTTGTATTTCTTCTTCTTCTTTGAGTCTTTTTCCCATAGAGGACAGTCAGAGATAAAGTGGCCTGGTTTCTTGCATCGATGACATGTTCTTTTCTTGTAATCTTCTGAGGAATCTGATTTCCTCAAGCCACTTCTTGATGACTGATTTCCTCAAGCCACTTCTTGATGACTTTCCAAATCCACCTCTTCTTGAGAACTTCTGGAATTTCCTCAAAGGCATTGCTAGTTCCTGACTTAGTTCTTCAGGATCTCCAAGGCTGCTGTCAGAATCTTCTTCTTCAGATAAGGAAGTTGCTTTCGCCTTCAGAGCATGAGATATTCCATAGCTTGGTCCGTAGAGGTCTCTCTTCTCAGCTTGTTGGAATTCATGAGTATTGATTCTTTCGAGAATATCTGCCGGATCAAGAGCTTTTAAATCTCCACGTTCTTGAATCATCAAAGCCAAAGTATCAAATGAGGAATTTAGTGATCTTAGCAGTTTCTTCACCACTTCATGGTCAGTGATATCGGTGGCACCCAGTGCTTGAAGTTCATTGGAAATATCAGTGAGGCGATCAAACGTTTGCTGAACATTCTCATTGTTAAGCCTCTTGAAGCAGTTGAAGAGATTGCGAAGAACATCCACACGAGAGTCACGTTGAGTGGAGACGCCTTCCTTCACCTTGGACAACCTATCCCAGATAAGCTTCGCAGTCTCCAGAGCACTCACTCTGCCATACTGACCTTTGCTCAGATGTCCGCAGATGATATTCTTCGCTTGGGAGTCAAGTTGCTTGAATCAATTCACATCAGCAGCTGAAACAGTGGGAGTGACATAGGGCACACCATTTTCCAGAACGTACCGGAGATCGTTGTCAATAGCTTCAAGATGCATACGCATCTTGTTCTTCCAGTAGGGGTAGTCCGTCCCATTGAAGGTAGGACAACCCGCAGAAACCTTGATCATACCTGCAGTCGACATAACTAAAAGTCCAGGTGGTTAAACCAAAATCACACAGAGAAAGGGAGTACCTACTCTGATACCAATTGAAAGTGCGTTATATCGACTAGAGGGGGGGTGAGTAGGCGATTTTTATAAATTCATCACTTGACGAATTTGAAATATGATGAATAACTAACCGCGGAATAAGTACTCAGTGCATGGAATACATAGCGGCATCATAGTCATTATGATGATATGAAACATGCACAAGTTATGAGTAGCGTGATACAGGATAAGTAGTGATGAACAAGGCAACTTGAAGAATTTGAGGTGAGGAAATTGTGAAAGTCTTCAGTCAAATTCTTCAAACAATAAAGATCAATTTCATCAACATGTAAACGAGGAATAAGGGGGTTGAGGAAATAGAACCAGGTAGCCTCATGAAGACAATGATTTGATGACCCAGTTCCAACTGCTGTGACAGTCGTACGTCTGGTTTGGAGCGGCCTGGTATTTAAACCAGAGGACACACAGTCCCAGGACACACAGTCCTTACCGTATTCTCCTTGAGCTAAGGTCACACAGTCCTCGCTCAACACTCGTGGTAAGTCTTCAGGGCAGACTTCCAAAACCCTCACAAACTGGTCACCCGACAATCCACAATTTACTGCTGGATGCTCTAGACCAAAGTCACTTCATGTTCCCCAATTGACTGCAGGACACACTAGACCATGACGCCTAACCGTCTAGAGGATGCACAGTCCTCAAAGGTAACAAGCGTCGGTTCCACACAGGAATTTCTTTAGTGATGCTCAATCACTTTGGGTTGGTGGTTTGATTATCGGGTTTTCCTCACTTTCGGACAAAAGCCCTCGGAGGATGGGATGCTCTCAAATGACAAGTGTCACTTCTCTCTCTGAGCAGCCAACCAGCTAGTGGTTGTGGGGGGTGGCTATTTATAGCCGGGGGCGCATCCCGACATGATATGACATTAATGCCCCCAATGATATGACCGTTATGTGGATAGGAATGATTGGGCATAGCTGGCGCTAAGCACAGCAACGGTCGGATTTTCGAACAATGAAAGTCCTCACACATATCACTTTCCTCACTTGTAGGCCATTCGCACTGGCGAAGTCCTAACTCCTCAGTCAGAACAATTTCCTCAGAAACCAGAAGAACTTCGTCTCTGTCACTGAAGAACTTGACTGAGCTGGAACAGGTTTCCAAAAGCTTCACTCAATTGCATATGTAGGTTGAGGATTTTAGAGTTGAGCATCAGTTGGAAATTTTCCTTAGTATTACCTCGGCCCCCTTTAACAGTACGGTGGATCCTATGACTCAAGGAAAGGAAAAGAAACTACGAAAACAAAAGTCTTCACGCTTCATAGTCCTCGTTCATATCTTCAAGGTCACACCGATTTCTTCAGTATAAAGTCTTCAGCGAAGTCTTCAAGTCTTCACCAAAGTCTTCAGTTGAAGACATATATTTTTAGGGGTCAGTAATTTTCGGTTGTATCAACCTCCTCGTCAACTTGTAGAGCCTGTGTACACTCACGAACATTAGTCTCTTAACCTATAAGTCTTCAACACACCAAAATCACTAAGGGGCACAAGATGCACTAACACTATGGGTGTTCGATTCATCACAATGTAACTAGATTATTGACTCTAGTGCAAGTGGGAGACTGTTGAAAATATGCCCGAGAGGCAATAATAAAATGGTTATTATTGTATTTCCTTGTTCATGATAATTGTCTATTGTTCATGCTATAATTGTGTTAACCGAAAATCGTAAGACATGTGTGAATACATAGACCACAACGTGTCCCTAGTGAGCCTCTAGTTGGCTAGCTCGTTGGTCAATAGATCGTCACGGTTTCATGACCATGGCCATTGGATGTCGTCGATAACGGGATCACGTCATTAGGAGAATGATCTGCTAGACAAGACCCAAGCCTAAGCATAGCACAAGACCGTGTAGTTCGTCTGCTAAAGCTTTTCCAATGTCAAGTATCGTTTCCTTAGACCATGAGATTGTGCAACTCCCGGATACCGTAGGAATACTGGGTGTGCCAAATGTCACAACGTAACTGGGTGGCTATAAAGGTATAC
Organism: Hordeum marinum; assembly: GCA_022496015.1. Lineage (NCBI taxonomy): Eukaryota > Viridiplantae > Streptophyta > Magnoliopsida > Poales > Poaceae > Hordeum > Hordeum marinum. The sequence goes on from CM039676.1 coordinate 503,753,378, forward strand.
TATGGGTATCTCCGAAAGTGTCTGTTTGGTTGGCACGAATCGAGACTGGGATTTGTCACTTAGTGTGACAGAGAGGTATCTCTGGGCCCACTTGGTGAGACATCATCATAATGAGCTCAATGTGACTAACGAGTTAGCCATGGGATGATGTGTTAAGGAACGAGTAAAGAGACTTGCCAGTAATGAGATTGAACAAGGTATAGAGATACCAACGATCGAATCTCGGGAAAGTATCATACCGATAGACAAAGGGAATTGTATACGGGATTGATTGAATCCCCGACATCGTGGTTCATCCGATGAGATCATCGTGGAGCATGTGGGAGCCAACATGGGTATCCAGATCCCACTATTGGTTATTGACCAGAGAGGTGTCTCGGTCATGTCTACGTGTCTCCCGAACCCGTAGGGTCTACACACTTAAGGTTCGATGACGCTAGGGTTATAGGGAAATAGTGTACGTGGTTACCGAAGGCTGTTCGGAGTCCCGGACATCACGAGGAGTTTCGGAATGGTCCAAAGACAAACATTGATATATAGGAAGTGAGGTTTTGGTTACCGGAAATGTTTCGGGCATCACCGGTAACGTACCGGGACCACTGGAAGGGTTCCGGGGGTCCACCAAGTGGGACCACCGGCCCCAGAGGGCTTCATGGGCCGAAGGTGGAGGGAACCAGCCCCTAGGTGGGCTGGTGCGCCCCTCCCACCTAGCCCAAGGCGCAGCAAGGAGAGGGGGGCAAACCCTAGGCCCACATGGGCCTTAGGCCCACCCTAGGGCTGCTATGGCTGCCGCACCACCTCTCCCTCCCTTTGGCCGCCGCACCAGATCAATCTGGTGGCTGCTGCACCAACCTAGGGTGGAAACCCTAGGGCGCAACCCCTCCCCTCCCCTACTCCTATATATAGTGGTGGGTTTTAGGCCTGCCCAACACACGAGTTCTCTCTCCCACGGCGCAGCCCTACTCCTCCCTCTCCTCGTCCTCCATAGTACTTAGCGAAGCTCTGCCGGAGTACCACGCAGCTCCACCGTCACCACGCCGTCGTGCTGCCGGAGCTCTCCCTCAATCTCTCCTTCCTCCTTGCTGGATCAAGGCATAGGAGACGTCACCGGGCTGCACGTGTGTTGAACGCGGAGGCACCGTTGTTCGACGCTAAGATCGGAGTCCACCGCGATCTAAATCGCTACGAGTACGACTCCACCAACCGCGTTCTTGTAACGCTTCCGCTTAGCGATCTTCAAAGGTATGAAGATGCAATCTCTCCCCACTCGTTGCTGGTTTCTCCATAGATAGACCTTGGTGACACATAGGAATTTTTTTGATTTACTACTATGTCTCCCAACACAACCATGGTCCCAATGGTCGTGCTCTTATCTGACTATTGTTGCTCCATCATCTTTGGGGGCACTACATTGGTGCTGTCCAGGAGTCCAATGACCGGCGCTCCTCGTAGGGCCGACATGACTTCGGCCTTTTAGAGGAGGAAATTTCCCCTGGCCAACTTCTCAGTCGGTGGTTGTCCAAGGTTGAGGACAACCGGAGCTGAGGAGGATACATTGTGAGGTGGTTTTGATCCGACGCTAGATAGATCGGAAAAGGTTGGCTCTCTATACAATATAGAGTTTTATAGAAGCATTCCTACTCTCTGTTGTATAAGGAAGAGCCCGTGTCATGCCTTCCAAAACATACCCAATCGCATGGATATATGTCGTTGACGGTGGAGGTCGGGTCCTCCCGCATGCCAGTGAAAGCACAACATGCTCCCTTGGTGGTTTTGATAATTCATGACAACATACATTGTCTCTTGGACTGATATTTTTACCTAGCGTATTTCAGATACAGTCTATAGAGAGGTTTGGCAAAAGGAGAGTGTGGAGATACCCCAAGATGCAAGGAAATAGGTTCGCCAAGCTTCAAGCAAGAGGACTCTACATTTTATATTTGTGAGAAATCACTTTGAGTCCATAGGAAAGCCAATACTATTAAAAGGGGGTAAGGTTTCGTTGGTGAACAATATGCTCAAACATGCATAAGTGATAGTCGCCAAAAAACATCCACAAACTCTCCCACCAAAGTCTGTTCTATACCTAACACTCAAAATCGGTGCAACCAACTTTCCCATAACGGTGCCACCGATTCCAGAACCTAAACAGACTCAGCCAAACCCTAGCCACTTCGGTGCAACCGATTCCATACCGGTGCCACCGAGTTTAGGTTGCCAACTTTCTGTTACGCTAATTCACATTTTGGTTCCACCGAGAATGTTGGATCGGCGTCACCGAGATTGGAAATCTGACCGTTGGTCATCTTATCGGTGCAACCGAGTTTCCTATATCGATCTCAGCGAGATTCAAAAGTTGCCACCTTTTGGTCACTTCGGTACCACTGAGATTAACACATCGGTGTCACCGAGTTGGTCATTTTGTGTGTAACGGTTGGATTTTTGGGGATGCCTATATATACCCCTTCACCACCACCTACTCAAAAGAGAAGCACTCAGAACTATTCCACACTTGCCCCATCTAGTTTTTTGAGAGAGAACCACCTACCCTTGTGTTGAGGTCAAGATATTCCACTCCAATCATATGGATCTTGATCTCTAGCCTCCCCAAGTAGCTTTCCACCAATCCCATCTCTTCCACCATGCCAAATCTGTGAGAGAGTGATTGGGTGCTGAGGAGTCTATCATCTTGAAGCACAAGAGCAAGGAGTTCATCGTCATTACCGAGCCTATTACCTTTTGGATGGTGGTGCCTCCTATATTGGTTAGGTGTCGCTTGGGAGCCTCCTACTTCGTGTTGTGGAGTGAACCAAGAAGTTTGTAAGGGCAAGGAGATCGCCTACTTCATGAAGATCTACCCATAGTAAGGCTAGTCCTTCGAGGACGGAAGCCGTTATGGAATAGTCAAGGTTGCTACTTCGTGGACCCTTTTGGGTGGAGCCCTCCGTGGACTCTCGCGACTGTTACCCTCCGTGGGTTGAAGACTCCATAAACGTGGATGTACGATAGTGCCACCTATCGAAACCACGGAAAAAATCCATGCGTCTCCAACTGCGTTTGATCTACCTATCTCAACACTTTACTTCATATGCAATGTCTTTGCTGCCATATTCGTTGACATGCATGTGTAGGGCTGTTAGACTTGCAAGCTTTGCTAAAACTGTTAAAATCTGCCAACCAATTAACTTGGGAAAAGTTAGGTTTTAAATTCCTGCTAGTAGTCTATTCACCCCCCTCTAGACACTTTTCTAGTGATCCCTCAGCCGACGGTGCTTCTACCCCTAGTTCTGGTCTTCTTCTTCGTTGTGCAGGCTCCACGTCTCGATGTCGTGGTGAGACAGCATGGGTGGTTGCAAGATCGTGTTGGCGTAGGGTGGTGGGCCGTAGGGCGGAGTGCTTCGGGGCGCCCGGGGTGATGGTTGGAATCGGGACAAATCCATGTTGGCCTGTCCGATACCGACGCAGTGGCACCGGAGGGTGCCGTCGGACCTTTTGTGAGGCTCCTGATTTTTGACCGTACGCTAAACATACACGCAATGCGTACGACCAAGATTAGGGTCTCACTAATCAATATCATAACACAACTCTAGACACAAATTAAAGTCATACAACTTCATATTACAAGCCAGGGGCCTCGAGGGCTCGAATACAAAGCTCTACAAGCATGAGTCAGTGGAAGCAAATAATATCTGAGTAGAGACATAAGTTAAACAGTTTTGCCTTAAGAAGGCTAGCACAAACATAACACGGATCGAAAGAGGCGAGGCCTCCTACCTGGGAACCTCCTAACTACTCCCGAGCGTCGGCACTCTCCACGTACTAGTAGGCTCCAGCGGTGGTGTAGTAGTCATCTCTGGCGTACTCCATCTCCTGGGCTCCATCGTCTGAACGTAGAATCTAACGAGGGGAAAAGAGAAAGCAATGCAGCGGTGAGAACTCATCCAAAGTACTTGCAAGACTGACATCAGAACTATGCTAAGTATGCATCATTATCAAGGAATGCAGTATATCTGGACCGACTACAAAAAGCAAGAATAGGGGGAAGGCCTAGTCCTATCGAAGACTAGATTCTTTAGCACCTTGAAGCATTAGAAGAGGGTAGACTGATATCTCATACATAGACACATTATTGTAGCAATTGTATTAAGTATCCATGCCCAGAGATTCTTCCTCAACTCTCTGCGAGGAAGCAATCCCGGAGCCAACATTCATTTCAATCAAGTCACAATTATAGTTGTAGTAGGTCAAAGTACAACTCCAAGTCATCCTGTTAACGTGGACAACGCTATTCGAATAGATAAATTCTTCCCTACAGGGGTACACCGCATTTCCAACATGCTTGATCACCTCCGACCAGACACACTTTTCTGGGTAATGCCCGCCTCGGGATAGCAACACGTCATCACCCCACCTAGGCTCAATAGTGAGGCCAGCCCGCCGGTCTAAATCCTAAGCACTCAGAGGTCATGGGCCCACTTGCCCTCTATGCTCCTACACAATGCGTACGCGGCCGAGGTCAGCCCTAGTACACCCTAATCCAAGAGTTGTACCGTCCAGGGCACTCGGGCGCACGCCGCTCCATTTTTGACGTCCGAAGAGCCTCGGTTGATACAACAACGCTGAGTACCCATAACTTCTCCTACGTGAAGGTTTAGTGCGTAAAAGGTCAAAACGACCAACTCAGATCAAATACCCAACACATTAGCATTTTATTAATGCGGGGCAAGAGTGACCCATAAAGTGTGGTCCCGTCGCCCCGTCTCGAAGATGTGTGGCAAGGGCCTCTCCTGCCCGTCTATGCCTCAACAACATCAAACCATGGGTACCCCTCAGGGCCGACCCATCACCAACATGTTTCTGTAACCAGGTCATAGTAACTATGTGTATAAAACATCAAGACGGAACCCAAGTAAACACCCTCAAAGGGTCCCGCTCGATGAAACGGTCAAGGTGGACTTAGAGGAATCACCCTCGAGGGTCCCACACTTGAGGGGTTGCACGACATAGTCATCGCCGGGAGTAGTGAAGGAGGAATCACCCTCGATAACGACGACCGACTAGTTACACTATAGAGTTAGCATCATGAGTACTTCATGAGTAGCTCTGTAGAGTCGTACAACTAAGGGGTGTGCGGTGATGTGACGGGCATGGCTTGTCGGTTGGTTGACCGAGTCTTCGAGTCGTCGATGAAGAGGCAAGGGAAACTGGGACTAAGGGGTCACTGGGGATTCATTGATCAACCTATACTAAGCAGTTGATATGATTGTAGGTATAGTAGCAGTTTATCAAAAATAGTCTATGCATCAAAAATAGGAGCTAGCTTGCTTTCCTTGCTGCTCTGCGGGAACGAGAGGGAAATATATGGGCAATATCGAAATGCTCAGGGGGGGGGGGGGGTTGCTTTCCTTGCTGCTCCGCGGCAAAGGCCTGATCGTCAACGACGTAGTCATACCGTCAGTCTCGGGGTCTATCGGTAAGAAGAGGGGGATAAATAATAAATATAAAGCAAACAAATGCATCATATGCATGACATGACAATATGCAGAGCTAGGCATGCACTAACGCAGTATTACACGTCGCAGGCGGGTCGGAAGAATATCTGACGATATCTTCCGGGTCTCGGGGTACTAATGGAAAAAAGAAAACGATGGAAATGTTCCATATTCGCTATGCTAGGAGCATGTGAGAGACTAACAGACAGCTTATTCGGGTTCGTGGGATTTTTCTAAACAACTTTCAAGTATAAAATATTTTCATGTGACTTACGGATTATTTTATATTAATTTTTAAAGTTTTATCAATATTCTACAATTTAAATAGATTATTTTAATTTAATTAATGAATTATGACACCAACATGATTTCATGCTGACATCAGCAATCAACATCCTCGGTTGACTGGTCAAACTGACCAGTGGGCCCCACATGTCATTGACACATTTTTAATTAGGTTTAATAATTAATTAACCAAGTTAATTATGGGGTGGGATCCACCTGTCATTCTCTTGTTAAAACTAATTAATTGATAGAGCGTTTATTATTCTAATTAACCTTGAATAAGTTAATTAATTAATTACCTGATTAATTAATTAATTAAACATTTTTATTTTTTTATTATTATTTTTACAGCGTCATTAGGGGGTGTGGGCCCCGTTGTCACTGAGTGGGGGTGGCCCACATGGCAGTGGCCCACAGCCTTGGCAGCCGGCGGCCACCGTGGCTCGCCGGCGGCCAGGCGCGGCGGGGACCAGGGGAGCAGGTGCGGCCAGTAGCGGCGGTAGGCGGCAACGCCAGGGGCGGACGGCGACGAGCGCGTGAGGCAGCGACATCGGGACAAGGGCCGCAGGCGTGCGCGGTGAGCATAGTTGGGGCCGGAGGTGCAGCAGCGAGGAGGCGAGCGGGGCCGCATGGTGCGGCGGCGCGGGGCGAGATAGGCCGCGTGGTGCGGTGGCCAAGGCCGCATAGAAGGGGGCAAGCGCGCGTGCGGGCGCCAGGGGCGCGGTGCGCACGGCGAGCGGGGGTCGGAGCGTGTGGCGAGCGCGGCCGGCAGCGGGGATCACGGCAGTTTTGGCCGGGGGGGAGGGAGAGGCGAAGGGGAAGAAGGTGGGGCCTCACAGCGGCTAGAAGAGGTGGGACAACGGGCATGGGGAGGCGCGACGGGGTGATGACGGCGTCGGCTTGTGGAGTGACGACGATGGTGCGGCGTGGCGGGGCCGGTTTGGGGAGGGGGCGAGGAGGTCCGGGGGAGGCAGAGGCAAGGCAGTGTGACGTCGGGGAGGCGCCGCAATGGCATGGCGGCGTCGGTGGAGCGGAGGGGTGCTGGCAACGCGCGGATCGGCCCCGATCCAATCGGGATCGGGGGAGAGCGAGGGGGTGTGGGGGCGAGTGGGGAGGCAGGGGCTTTGGCTGGGGGGGGGGGGGGGGGGGGGTATCCCCAGGGGCGGTTGGGCCGACGCTGGAGGAGCCGATTAGGCCGGCCAGCTGGGCCACGGCCCAGTTAGACCGGGGGGCTTTTCGTTTTTTATTTTAGTTTCCTTTTTCTTTTAATTGTTTCTATTTTATTAATGTTTCTTTATAAAATACTTTTACAAAACTTAGAGGACATGTCCAATATTACTATTGCAACATTTGGTAATAACTCAAAAGTTAGAAGGCCCTCTAAATAAATTTGGAAACCAAATTTATTAAAAATGGCACCAAATGGTTTGTTTGTCCACTAATAAAATGTTCTAGAGGCACCTAAACACACTATAAAATGTTGGTTCAATTACCATAAATTCCTACTGAATATTTGGAAAATACCCATGAATTTTATTCATAGGTTTGTAAAACTTTTAATTTCATATTTCAAATAATTTTGAATTGTATAGGGAATCGAACGAGATTTTGATTCCAACAGTGATCACACATGGATTAGCAAAATGTATTAGCATAATCCTTGGATTACTGTAGCTTGATTACAGAGATTACTGTAGCAGCAAATCCAGGGCGTCACACCTTTTTGGAGGGCATCGGGTGCTACCCTTCTGTTCTCCTTGTCGCATATCAGTGAAAACCCTTGACAACAGCATCGTCATTGCCGCATCTCTTTTTGGAGGTGTTGTTTGGTTCTGACGCTCCAGAGTTTAGGAGCTTGGTGGAAGATCTCTGGTGGGCGCAACGGTCGTGAGGTCTCTTTATTTTTGTTGATCCATCGTTGTCGGCATTTGTTCTTTTTGTATTTTCTCTTTCTTTTCTTTTGAATGTATTATGTTGCTTCCGTCCCAGCACCTATAGTTCGATGTATTGGGTGTTTGCTATATTAAGATAGCCATGCGCAAGCCTGTTCCGATAGAGAATAGGATATGAATTGTTACGGGAGAGGAAAGAGAAATTACAGTAGAGATTACAACGTATGAGTCTCTATGTTTAACAGACTTGAACAACTAAAGAAAGAAATGTAGTTAACCTCCTTAGCAGCAGAAGCAGCCATGCCCGAGTGGGTCTCGACGTTACTCTTGCCGATATCAATGCATGGACTGATCTCGACAGAAAAAGAATCTGCAACAATACCTCCGTTGCAAAAAAAGTCAATAGCGAAACATGTGTTGGAAAGAAAATCCTTAGAAAAATTATGCAACAAGACCTCTGTTTTAGAAAAAAAACGCAACATAACCTTTGTTGCAAATGTGTCTATAGCAAGACTTGTGTTGCAAAAGGTTCTCGCAACACAACTTATGTTGCAAAAGTTAAAACGATGCTAGCCGACAAGATTTTGTCAGATCTGACAGCTCGAACCCGGTGTATCTTTAAAGAAAAAATCGGTTGACCGGCACATGGCAAGCCCCTTCTTTTTTTACGAGAAGCTTTTGATCTATTCATATTCAATCATAACAGTTTAAAAAATATGAAAAGTCTAGATTTCTAGACCACCTAACGATGATTACAAGCACTCAAACAAGGCGATGGAGGTTGCATCACCACTGCCTATTGTGACGTGGGTTTGCGGCATCGGTGACAAGGGACTGGGAGAACAATTTCATCGCTCTATCCAGCTGGGCTGTGGGCCGTGGGCTATGTAGATTTCTCGGGAGTTAACATTTTCTTCGCTACTCGGGTGTGTTCGGTTACACGATATGTACACCCGAATTGACCGACGGAATTTCGGTTTTTCAGATTGATTGACCGATTTACGAGTGAAGGATTTGGTTTCGATGCGTTCGGCTTCGGTCCCGGTTAGGATCGGACCTAGCTAGCCTTTATCTAAAAAAAAGGATCGGACCTAGCCAAAAAAATCAACCGGGTGATTTAAAGGGTTTTCCTTGAATGTAACGACAACCACGCCGGTGATTTCGGGATCATGTAGGTGAGATCCAGTACATGCTAGGGAAGGAAGGACACAAGGGCCGGAGACCGATCGGGGAGGCATCCATGAAGAAAGGAGCCAGCTCGAACGCAGCGAAGACGGCGGGCGTCGCCGGCGTCGGTAGCCCGAAGGAGCAGCACAAGGTGACGACGGAGAGAGAGGAACAGAAGGCGGCGCGGCGGGCGTTCGTCGAGGCGTCATACGCGAGCTGCAAGCTGTACATGGACATGGAGGAGGAGGACGTGGTGGAGGAGTACCGGCGGGCGGGCAAGCTCCACACTTCCGATCCGGACAAGGAGGTGCAGAAGCGCCTGGCCAGGGTCGCCAAACTCTACCCGTATCCCTGGCCCAAGAAGATTGTCCCCATGATTGAACAATATACGATGTTTCTGGAGGAAGACGAGGACGACTATAGGATCGGACTCTATTCGTTCCTCGTGTAAGAGAAAGATTATTAGATGTCGCCAATTTGTATAGGTTTGCATATGTATCTAACGCGTTTGAGTGTGTAGATAGATACGAATCTGGATAAACTGAGGGGCTCTCCGCTCCCGGAGCGGGCGGAGCTGCTGTTGGAGATAATGGAGCGGAGAAACTGACGCTCCACAGATTCTCGTATTTCTCGAAGTTGGTGGACTTTCGAATAGGCACTTAATTTCGAATGGAGGAAGTAGCAAGTTCGTAGTGTAGGCTCTTTTAAATTTCGTATTGCTAGATTTGTCTAGGTCAGTTAATTTCACTTTTATCTTTTGTCGTTTGGTTTAATGGACACGAGACTAACAAATGGCGTCCTACCTTATAAATACACTAGCATAATACCCTTGCATTGCCACAGTTACCATTGCCACAGCATAATACCCTTGCATAATACCCTCATGCTCCTTTCTCCCCTGCCTACGCGCCCGTGCAACTGCTTCTCCCCTGCCGCTGGTGGAGCTCCTCTAACCGTACTGCTGCTGCTCGTCTGCCCATGCTGCTGCTGCTTCTCTGCTCGTGCTGCTGCTGCTCCTCTGCCCGTTACCGTGCCGTGCTCATCTGCACTCTGAAGAAGGTACTCCATCAGAGTACTGCAACCTGAAAATTAGTGAAATTAATTTACTGTTAACTGAATCATGAAAATGCCAATCATGGAGTAGATTCAATCATGGAGGAGTACATGCATTGTTATACAGAAACTGGTGGTGATCATTGTGAACAGAATCATGGATTGCTGTTAACTGAAAACTATTGAAGAAACTGTTGCTGATCATGGATTACTGTTAATTAAAAGCTTTCAGTTAATATCAAGGCCTTGAGTAAATCTAACAACATGTTCTGATCCACTAACAGCAAGTCTAAAGTTTCCAGTAAACTGAACATTAACACTTGGTCAGCAGAACAATTATGATCCATTTTCCTATTTCAAACAATTTTCACTAGAGCGATTTGTAGACCACATTTGGTCATATTTTGTAAAAGAAAATGGTCACAAACACTGTCAAGTGCAAATAATCAGCAGTACACAAACTTCTTGTTGTATTTCTCAGACAAACACTATAAACTGTACTGTAAGATGTGACCACACCAGTCAAGTTTTGTAATAGTAGTACAGTAGGCAAATTTTCTGTGTTTTTGTAGGCAAGGGATAAGTGATTTTAACAGGCAAGTTCATATTGATTTATAGGCACCTGAAAATGTGACAGGACTAGCTTTAGTCTACAAGAAAAACTGAATTCTAGCTGACACAGAAATCTATATTACACTGACTAACTGCACATTTGGTCAGATTTTATAAATTTTGTAAATGGTCACATTAACTGTAGTACTCCATTGTTAGTTTTCTGAAATTTCAGTAAAGAAAATTTCATCACATTGTCCCCGGGTTGTCTATCTGGGCTTCCGACAGTTCCTTCCGCGCACGCTTGTCCGCTCGACGCGCAACTCGCTCCATCCTCCTCTGCGTCCAGAACTCATTCTCGGCGACGACGCCTTGTGGGAAGCGCCCACGCCACACCGTCATGGTGGCCACGTCCGCCTCGGCGATGAGGAGGCGGCGCTCCCGTTGCCGCTGGACGTGGGGATCCTCTTCAATGACTAGACGCGATGGAGGCGCGAGATCTTGCGCTTGCTGGCGCGTCCAGACGTCGGAGAAGTTCATCTATGCCCGAGGCCGCCCGAGGCGCCACGCCGCCGCGTTGTACGCGCCGGCGGCTTCGTGGGCGGTTTCGAACGTTCTGAGCCCTAGGCGTTTGTTGCCGGAGCGGATCTCCGCATAATACACGTCGGAGGGACGGAGGCAGACGCCGCGGTAGCCCGAAATGCTCCTGGGGCGCGGTGGCATGGCAGGGCGTGACATCGATGGGGTGCTGGAAGAGGCGGTGGAGAAGGCGCGATGGTCACATGGCGTTGAAAGGGGCGGGGGAGAAGGCTACCAAAAAAAATTGGTGGTTGGAAAGCATGAAGGCACGCGGATTTTATAGCACGCGTTGCCGCTTTTTCTAACACGGGATAACTTTTTTCGCACGCCTGCTGGAACGTGTCGCGTGGTCTCTTGCGTCCGAAAATTCCCGTGCGCGGATTTTATAACGCCCTTGTTGAAAATTCTCTCACGTTTTTATAACACCCTTGTTGAAGATGCTCTCACACTGGGTCACTGGTCCCATGCAGTTGCAAAGCAAATCCATGGCGTGAGTAAAGACTGACGGCAGGATATTTGACACACAGATGAGAAGGACTGAAAACTTTACAACGACGCAGAATGGGCGAACCAGATTGCAAGCGCGAGGCGAATGCCCCAGGTGAGCGGGTAGCCTAGCGTGGTATAACTTCTCCAATAAAATGATCCACATTTTTTAGTTCTTGCAGCCGAAATTCGTGCAAAGGTGTCCATCAGCAAAAGTGCAGCCATTGCTTGCTCTGTCACACAAAGTTACAAGCACACACAACAAGTACGTATATACTGATGATCCAAGTGCATGCAGGATACACGAGGCACAAGCTTAGGGCAGAAACTCCACACAATATATCAGATGTAAGCACAAGACGTGATTTGCAGAGTGCGTCCAGAGCAAACACACAAGCTTTCTCCTGCTCCGTCAACAGATTACCAACTAAAAGCGGGGAAGAAAAACACCATCCGGTAGATTACATTCATCAGTTCAACAATGGATGATCCGATCCAATCCAATGCAGCAAAAAGAAATATGATCCAAGGTAGAATACACGATAAGGTAGATAAAGTAAGGTAGGTAAAGTAAAGTTGAATACACGATGAGTTTGTCGACAATAGTGCCCAAGTTAATTATACTTGACAATATGTCTCATTTATCAGCACATGGCTGAAACCCGGCGCAAGCAGATGACAACTGTGCAATACAACCAGGCGTAAAAGTAGAATGCCAATAGAGACCAATTGTACTCGAACACAAAACGTTGCTCCCAAAGTCACAAACCATCACGGCTACGCAACCAGTTGCTAACTAAGATAAAACCCTGTGGCAGGATCACTAGCCAGAATCATAAATTAGACTGGGGAACACCCACAGGTTACTCAGTACACCGCAGTCGGGAGGGGATGACATGCCATAGAACATGGGGTGAACTGCGTTTTCTGGCACTAGCTGACCAAGCTCAGCGGCAGTCCAAGTTTCATCAGGATCTTCAGATAGCCTTGCAAAATAAATGCAGTTACTCTTTCCTCCCCATCTTTCCGGGCTCATGCAAGAAAATGTAGGATCCCTCCTATCAAGGCTAACAAACAGGGCAGTATTTTCCAACTTCTCCACCTTCACCCACTCAGCTGGTTCAACAGAGAAGTTGAGTCGACAGATCTTAAAGGATGAGCCATCCAATCCGCCAGAGCTTAACCTTTGAACAATCATCAGAAGCATGTCACCACAGACCACCAACCACGAGTTAATAGGCAGGAACTCCCATTGAATTGCTACTTCTCGCATGCTGAACCGAGGTGTCAAGTGTATAGTGTGGAGCCTCATAAGAGCATCTATGGCAAGTATATCACCTTTGAAGAACACGATCTGATAGATGCGTTCACGGCAAATATCAAGAGGGTGCTCTGACCAGGAGTTTGTTCCAACCTGCCACTCAAACATGGAAGCCCTCGAGAACACGAGGAGGCGAGAGTTGGCTGAAATTAATGGAGCCGTAAGGATGCCTATGCCACAAAAGTATCCAAGAGTGTTGTTGGGTGGGAGTTTGGGGGGCTTCACCTTGGTACCAGTGTACACATCCACAATGAGGCAGTGCTCCTCATAGAAGATAAGATACCCATATGAGCAGCCCAAATAGTGCATTGTAGTTGGACTATTTTCAGGCACTGAACACGCAAGGGATAAGTTTTTCTTGCTAGGATCACTGAGCTGCCATTTGCAATTAGATAAAGGGATGGGCTTGATATCGCCACTATGTGGATGAACATAAGGACCATCTGGTTTCAAGTGGAGCGGCGGGAAGCTGAATGTATACACAGAGGGAAATGTAGACACTGCAGTGCGCCAAGAGTGGCATGTGCCAATGAAAGCAAGGAAGTCATGGAATGAATTAAAGCGAGCAATAATTTCGTGAAGCAGAATTTCCTGAAGCAGGCTGTCCAGGAGATCTGCACAAACATGAGGTCCAGCCAAAGGCGAAGAGATTGACACTGAGGCAGGGCTGGGACTCTCCACAGCGGTAACTTCTCTGCCACATAGAAATTCAAGAATAATGGATCAAAATAAAGAACTGAAACATAAATAAATGAGTTAATATACCACAAGAAATGCAGTATGCTTTAATGAACAATAAGGCAAACATGAGTGTCAACTGTGACAAGCCAAACTTCAATTAGAAGAAGCTAGTCCAGAACCACTTACGACTTGCTTTTTTTTTTCTACATTAGCGTAGCTATAATATCTTCAGTGTGCCAGCCAACGCTATGTACAATTTTATATCATCAAATCATGACAGAGGGGTGTGTTATAGGGTATCCTCAAAATAAATAGCAATAAGTGATGATTTTGCTCGACATAAAAACGCAATAGTATGCTCCCCTTCTTCTAGAAACTTTAATGTGATGATTTTTCTTATCTGCAATTTACTTGGTCATTAAACACAAGCGAGCATTGTTCATGGCAGAACCATGACTCCCTGAGAAAGACCAAACAAGAGACCATATGCTGATGAACTGACAGGTGCTCTTTGCTGATTCTACTTTGGATCCAACACAAGCGCGCACTAAATCGAATCACGTCAGGTGACGAATATACATTTCCATATAAGACAAAAAAAAGGACGATAATCCACCCCCTGTTGACGTGGAAAACTTTGATGCTTTTTTAAAATTTACTCCTTCTCAATAATCATTCGCTAAAAGCATACTGCATGTGAAGTTATCATCTACAACACTGTAATTAAGGACCGAAACCATGTCACTGATGAGAGACAATGAAGTTATCAACAACTGATCCGAGTGAACTTGTCCCATGTTACTGTACATTGCTAATACAAACCGACCTTGTAGACAGACAGTGGTGGAGATCCGAATTAAGCGGAGGCCGGTGCACTAACTAGCACTACTAAAGTACCCTAAATTTCACTACGAAATCACTAGAGCGAGGACTGATTCTAGTCTTGATGGACCACTCGCACCCGCTTAATAAATATAAACAAATCCTAAATAAAATTTGGAAGAAAAACGAGGGACTAGCTAGGTTACGGTGCAGACCTGGAGCTGAGAGCTGCGCCTTCCGGCGGCGAGATTTCGGTGCCCTGCTGCGGCTGCAACGCTCTTCCGCGGCGGTGGCGGCGGCGGCGACGACGGCTTCCGGCCATGGGGCCGCGCCCTCCGGTTCGTCGTCCCTCGTGGGAGACTTTGCACTGGCTTGGTTAGTATGGGCCTCAGCCTGCAGATAAACAAGTCGGCCCACTGCATCTCATATTATTTTTATTTCTTCCATCTCTCTCAAAAAAATCTTCTTCTTCTTACATCCTCTGTCCCATAATATTAGAAGTTTTTGCAAAAGTCTTATATTATGGGATGGAGGCTTATTTTTCTAAAAAAATAGATTATGAGAGACAAAATAATATTAAAAAAAGCTTAAAATCCAGCGGCGTCCGGAGGGATCGAACATGAAGGTCTTCATTGGTGGCTCGGATTGGATGGATCATCAGAGAAGAAGACTCTGATGCATAGTTCTGACCGTTAGCTAGGTCGACATGAGACTCGGACCGGTCGTACAATGACATGGGTGTTTTTTTCCAGGTTTTCTATAGTGAGTCTTTGCGTTTGGTTTGGGGCGGCGAAGCGGCAGCGTAGCCCGGAGGCCAAATTATGTTCTTTCCGCCCTATCCCCCTTTCATTGGTGTGTTTTTCACTATGGAGGTGTGTGGAGTTGTGTCTCCGACAGATCTTTTAGGATCCGGTTCATTTAGGTTTTCAGTGGACCCGTCTTCACTCGGCCAGATTTTGTGGTCTTCATGGTTTTCGGAGTTTATACTGGTGTTTTTTTATCCAGGGTAGCGAATTGCTCCGCAAGTCATGCTTGCCGCTGTCTCTTGTTCTGCAACAACGACTTTTCGCCCGCTGCTTCTACAAGCTCCTTAGTATTAAAAAGTGTGTTCATGTAGGCGGAGGCCTAGAGACGACATCGATTTATGTTCGTTGTGTGTGTCGCCATTGATTGCAAGAGAAAAAAAGACTTTGGCACCCTCAAGATTTTGAATGTATTTCATTTTTTTCCTGTAAGAGTGTGTTTCTAAGGACCTTTGTATACTTCATATGGCCTTAGGATTTCCCAGACAAAGAACTAGAAGAAACCAATCTCACCACAGTAGTTTACATAGATTGTTATTTTCTCTATGATGGACATCCTGCGGATTGTATCACTAGATTTCTAAGTTAATTTTCACGCACACCAGATCAAACCAAACGAATTGTAGATATTAAAATATGTGTCGAATATTGTGCTACAGTTGGACTTGTAATTATCAATGGGTTCAGTATTTGAGTCGAACATGTGTAACCAGGGACTACTATATAAGGTCATCGTGGGTAGCCAAAATAAACTAGACATAAGTTGTAGGCTAATATAGAGATCATGAGAGAGACGGTTCGGACGCCATTGGTAGAGTGGCCGGACCGGCCGTGGCACAGTTGTCGGAGCAATGTTTGGTGGCCTTGGAGGGCTTATCACCAATTTGTATGATGTGATTTGATACATTGGAAATTGCATCCGTAATCATGTCTTAGGGATATAGTCATGTTGGCGAACCCCGATGTTGTGCTCATACTGTGGTATTGTTTGTCCTCGAAGGATCAATGATGGTCTCAAATTATTCTAACAGTAGATGAACATATCAAATAATCAAATTATATGAATGCAACAGTATCGATGACATTTTACGTTCGTTTGTGGTTACCACAATTTATCAACTACAAAATATGAATATGTTGTCAACTGAACCAACTTTCCTTGCTATACTGTTCAACATGATTGTAATCATATTCCCTGAATAATAAATCTTAATCATTCCAAAAAAATGCAAGGCAATAATAAAGATCAATAATTGCGAGTGTATTTGACCGTATACTCCGAAAACAAACCCTTTGGGGACGGTATCAGCGACAATATTCAACAAACAAATGTCAATCAGAAAATAGGTCCTTTGGCAAATGTAACACTCGGCAAAGTACGGTCTTTGCCGAGCAATCTTTATAAGACACTTGGCGAATAATCAAAAGCATAAAATGCATGTGTTCATTTGGATTTTCAGCAGTTTTTTTGAATTTTGAGTTACTTTTTGGTTGGCGCTGTAAATATATATAAGTATCTAAATATGATTTTTTATTGAATTTATAGATCAGTATTTATATACATGTAGTTCAAAATTGAATATTAGTCAATAAGTAGCTAGAAATCCAATTTATTTTTTAAAATTAGCAAGTGGTTCAAAAAAAAAGTCAAATGTTTGCAATAGTAACACAATGTAATAAGTTCCATGTGGAAAAACTTAGGGATGTTTTATATTTTTTTTGCTATATTTAATCAATCAAGTTAATTTCTAGGCATTAGATATAATTCAAATTTCAAATCTAAATTCATATTATTATTTTTTGGGAAAAATGGGTTTAAAAATCCTATTTGTGTTAACCAGCCTATGTTTAGACCTTATCCAGGAAAAAGAAAAGCCATCCCAAATATTAGCCAAGACTCGACCCCGAACATTGAGCATACTGATTTCTAAATTCCAAAAAATGTAAACGTAGTTTGAAATTTTTTTTGGCATGGTACTGGGTATAATCCCTAGATGTTGTGATAAAAATTGAAGAAGATTTTGCAGGAAAAAAATGATGTATACTGCTTGAAAATTGAAGATATCCGAGGAAGAATCGTCGTTATAAAAAGAAACGACTCGGGTTTGAAGGTGAAATGTGAGTTGCTTCACCGCTTGAGCTTCAAACTTTGTATGCACTTAACATACGCCATCATACGTTCAATATCAAAGTTTGACATTTTTTGGATTTCATTTGCTACATTTAAGTCATTAAGTGTTTTTCTAGAAATTTAGCAGACATAATTTAATATTGAACTGAAAATGCATGAAAATATTGTCGAAAAATGGATTGAAGAATTCTATTTGTGATAATTAATCTATGTGTAGACCTTTCCCAAGAAAATAAAATGCACCGAAAGATCAAGGCGCCAAAACTGAACCCCAAACATTGAGCTTATTATTTTTAAATTGCAGAGAATGCAAATGAAATATGAAAAATAAGAAAACTGGCATGGTGTCATGATATGATCCCTAGATGTTGTGGTAAAAATTCGAGATGGTTTCGCAAATTATGACACCCAATTCTTGGAAATTGAAAATCTCTAAGGAAGACTCTTCGTTTTGAAAATAAACGGGTGAGGTTTGAAGGTGAAGTATCAGTTGCTTTATCGTTGCACTTTGCATTTTTTTTTCTGCACTCAACATACACCATCACATGCTACATGTCATAATTTGGCATTTTTGGGGTTTGTTTTTTATTTTTTAATTATTAAACGAAAAATTAGACATTTGACGAGTATAATTCAAATTTGAAGTACAGGTGCATGCAAATGTTGCCGAAAATGGGTTGAAAAAAAATCTATTTCTATTAATGAGTTTACTTTAGATCTTATCCTAGAAAAGAAACGGCATCCCAAACATCAGGATGCCAAGATTCTGACCCAAGACATTGAGCTTATTGTTTTTAATTTCCAGAAAATGTAAATGTAGTCTAAAAACATGAAACTTGGCATGGAGGAGACCATAATGGTGATGCTCCATGATTCTTCCATGCACCCTCCATTCCCACTGTTCCGAATGATCTCTCGAAACAGGCTTACACACCGCTTTATAAATAACACCACACTCTCGATTTCTACTGTTTCGAATGATATCTCTAAATTGTTTTTCTTTGATCTGCTTCCAAATGATCTGATGATCGTAACTGGTCATACATATCTATGAGTTGAGCTTCATATGTCCAAGTTTTATGCCTTTCCATGAAAAATGCTTATCTGTTCTACTCCCTCCGTCCCATACTATTAGAGACGTTCTTATATTGTGGAACGGATCAGGGATTAATATATTGTAACTACTTGGTACCACCCATGGGTTATATCAGCCACTTCGGTGCGAGCTAACAAGGGTATCAATAGGGGCTGATCAATACTGATCAGTGTTGTGCTTTTTTGCTATCGGACTCCTTTTCTTTATCGTATTGGGCAATAAACCCGTCTGATTTCTGTAGTCGTTCTAAATTTTCAAATTATGTGTTGTTGATTTGTATGGGTGATAATTAGGAGATTATTGAGGTCTATTATGGTCTCACAAAACATCAAAATAATTAGTACCAGTTTTATGCCCATGCTTTGCTGCAGAATAACAAAGAGATGTATAAAATTGAACAACTTATCTGAAGGACCATTGCACAAATGTGTGCAGCTTTCCCCACCACATTGTCCTCTTGCTTGCCCCCTCTCTCGCAACCATCACACCCGTCTGCATTTTGCATTCTCCTTGCCATCCTTAGCCTTAGCTATGTTTCAGGTTTCGCTGTCCATAACTTCAACCCCCCCCCTCCCGTGCGCTAAAATTTGTTGTGCAGTGTCATCGACAGATAAATTCTAGCAAATACTTCGAAACCCATTGACATACCTTGAGGGGTTGATAACAAAGTATGAAACACATCACCTTTATGTTGATAATGAAGTAGGCAACTAAATGTATCTTCAACACCGACCCTAAAACCGCATGTAATCGTCTGGACCACGCGGTACAAACGTGTTTTTCTGTCCAACGCGAGCCTGCATTGGTCTGTAGGGGTGTCTCACACTCGCTCTTTCTTGCAAACCGAAGAGAAAGAAAGGTTGGGGGCCTTTGCGGGCGTTTGAATCGCTACCGCGTCCGCTTCTGACGACCCTGACCCGCCTAAAATCGTCTTCCCCCGCCCGCATCCTTTCTCACCCGACGCCACATGTCCGCATTCATGCCGCTTTAGAGGGACCACTCTGCATTGACGTCGGCCCAAAGGGGACGCGACCTCTCACTGGCACCGACATTCAAGCAGCGACCCGGCCGTGAGTGCCACTCGCGACGCGTCCCGGTTTTCCGCGTCTGTTCAATGCCGGAGACACGCTACTAGACGGGACGGGACGAGTATCTACCACACCTGTTCAATGGTCGTCCATCTGTATGCCGCCATTAAGCAGGCTCGCGGTCTAGAAACCCACTCCGGCATCACGCATTGAGGCACCCGGACATTTGGCCTCACCAAAATTATCTATTTAAAGGTGGCTACACTCGGCTAACTCCAAGCCACAACACAACCGCTCTGCATCCTCCTACTTTGCACCACATCCACTATGATTGCGGGCGGTAATGCTCTATGGGAGAGCCAGTCGATGAAGATGAAGCATGTCCGCTTGGCAGAGTCATTGTGCCAGGCGCATTGAGGCTGGCATGCTGGCCAGCTCCCCCAAGGTCTCCGACGGTGACCCCATGATGAAGACAAACTACGACGACGACTCAGCGCCGGAACCCATGCCAGTGCATGTCGGCATGACCATGGAGCAAGCACAAACGCATTTCAATGCTGCCATAGAGGACGAGCAGCCTACGTCGGCTCCTTTGTCGGCGTTCCGATAGGCGCATGAGGAACATCGGTAAAATTTGTCCTTCTCAAACAACACTGACTAGTGGACGGCCAAATCAACGACGAGTGAGGAGCCCATGGCAGCCATGGTCACGGAGAATCCCAACTTCGTCGCAGAGCAATGTGTGATCTATGAGGCCGCCCGCTCTGAGGCCGTCGCTCGAAACACATGGGCAGCCATGGAAGCGACGCCGAAGGCCATCGCGGATGAGAACGCCGCCAGCTGTGTGTCCTATGCGCCACCGACAAAGTTTCTTATGGATCGGTGGGATGACGAGAGCGTCGGCGTCTACATTTCCATCGTGGACCTCAGATCCACCGGCGACGTACAAGGCACAGACTCCTCCGAGGATGAGTAGGTCATGGGAGGCAGTAGGGCCTTGTGTCCCTTATGGGTTGGTCCGTCCCCCATATTCTACTTTTCCTCACAGGTGACCACACCTTCACTTCACTCGTCTTATCGTGGGCGCTCATGGAGACGGCAGATGGAGGATGCGGTCACGGGAAGGGAACGTCAAGGGCCTGGACGACAGACGTCGTTGTAGTGTAGGTTTAGGTCTCCTCTGTTTTTTAAATGAGAATTGTTTGAAATGTGATGAATGTGCTCCAGTTTGTATGAATATCATCCGGATTGTATGAATTTCATTCGAGTTGTTGAAAAAGTGTTTGAAATATATGTGGACAATGTTGAATGACTGGCTCCCTTATGGGTGCCGTGAAGGGATGCATGAGTAAATTTGCAGGCCGACATTGAAGATGCCCTAAGATGGCAGCCACCACTTTCAATATATGTGGACAGGTCTAGTTGTCCGCTTTGTCCAAGTCTCGGCCTCTGGCTCACTCAAGCCTTCGTGCTTGGCTGGTAGGTTGTCCAGGGTTAGTTTTCTTCTACAGTGGTATCTTGATGGTGGCGGCGCTGCTGCCGCGTATAATGAGGTGTTCCCCGATTTGGCCTTGTTGTGTTGCTTCTTCTCCGGGAGGCGTTGAGTAGCGAGTGGAAAGCATCATGTATAGGTTTGTGCCGTCGGCTGTTGATCCATGTGGTGGTGATGGTTACTAGAAATTGCTTGTTTTGACATTGGTTCAGGGGATGCAGGCAGGCAAATCCGGTGTGTTCCTCGATTTCGTTGGTTGAAGATAGAGAATTTGAGGCCCAAGGTGCACGGGGTCGAACCCCGGCCGGCGCTCCGCGGTGATATGTGCTCTACCGTTCCGTTTGTGCCGGTGCTTTCTTCCGCTCACAAAGTAGGGATGCGATGGTGCTCCGACGACAGTTCAACGCATGTTGTTTGTCTCCTGTTCGTCTGGCGACGATGTTGCTGGTGGATGGTGGCAGACAAGGATTTGATTATGCAATTAACCCTCTTAATAATTTATTTGTAATTTTTTTATGTGGGGTATTTTTTTGCTTATGTACCATGACGGTTGTCTAGTGTGGACTACGTGTGTTGTAATTTTCAACATTATATTATAGAGACGTGGTTTCCTTAAGAAAATAAGAGCAATTCACAGGAAGAAAAACCGATAATATCTAGAGCCTGTGGACACATCACAACGACGTCGTCCTCAACGGGGCCGCGCAGCAGCCGCAAATGTCTTCGAAAGATCGGCGAGGAAGGAAACAATTGGTGTGCTACGGGTCTAATCCGTAACGGATCGGATACTTGACTAGCTGTCTGACGGTGACCTCTACGACTTTGCTGTCTGACCTCCACCTCTGGACGCCGACGAGGAAGACGCCCTGAAGTGGACGGCAGCCGTCCGCTCGTCGACTCTCTTCACCGGCCGGCTGAGGTGTTCTACTCTTTCTGATGAATATACTGATCAAACTCTGATGAATGGACGTGTCCAAAACTGTACCGCTACCTTGAATTCTGATAAACATATGCTGTAATTATGTCAGAGAATGTGAACTGATGGATAATTCTATTCATCAGTTGAACTAATTGGTCATTCTTCTTGTGAACCTGCAACTGGTTTTAACTGGCCGATTTTATCAAATATTGTCTGCATCTTTCTAACCTTTATTGTTTTCATAAGGCTGCTCGTAATGGGAGCTAGTATCTTGCATGTCAACTATACAATTTTAATGAGGTGATATATAATTAAATGAACAAAAGAAGAGTTAAGTATCATATCAAAGTTGAAACTGATGTTCACATGACAAGTTAGTGTGCACGACACTTGCACGATGGCACATTTAACATTGAGTTCCTATGCATGGATGGCTTGATTACATTCTCGTCCCAAAATCGTGCACACAGTGTCACGTGCATGTCAGTGCTATCATGATGTCATATCATAATAAATATTGTACTAATACATGTCGTGCATGACAATAAGTAAGTTCATATAAGATAATAATCTATGATATATTATACATATGAAGATAATATTATACATTAGTATCATATGCATGATACTAGTAATTTATAATACTATCCATTACGGATAACCTAATTAAGGTAATCTCTTCTATCTTATTTAATAGACTAGAACCAAACGAATTCCAATTTTTAAGTATGCAATAGGGTATAGCATTGGCCTAGGTTATGGGTAGAATAAACGACTAGAGTCTAATGAATTTCAGTCGATAGACAACAACAAAAACCAAGTTCTAATTTCTATCTCGCATGTGTAACCCGTACACATGCGAATGGAAGTACAGCATATTGTACTATTATATGTCTCACATGACAATAAGTAAATTCATATTAGATACTAATTTATAATACTACACACACGGAGGTAGAATCATACATTATTACCATATACATGATACTAACTTAAGATACTATCACTACGGGCAGCCTAACAAATCTCCTCTATCTTATTTAATGGACTGGAATCAAACGAATTCCAATTTCCAAGTATGGTATGGGTTATAGAATTGCCCTAGGTTTCTGATAGAATAATCGACTAGAGTCTAACGAACTTCAGTCGACACATAACAACAAAAACCAAGTTCCAAATTTTATGTGGCGTGTGTAACCATTACACTTGTGAATGAAAGTACAACTGATGTATCCTTATTTTTAACTGCATGACGTATTATCTTGAAATCATATTAGAGCGCAATCTTGAATTTGTAGTGAACAATTTTCTAGAATCCACGGGAACATTGTCTTACTGAAAGAATATTTGCTCTTAATGAGACATACATGTATCAAACCCGAGGTCTGATCCTTTCTGGGACGAGGTACAACTACCCTCCTAAATATTAGATCACGAGTTGGTTCTCTATTTACAGTGACATTGGTGCATGTTAATTAACATGTAATTCTATTGCAATGAACAGATTACTTGCTAAGAAATAGATTTTTTTTTTAGAAAAGGAGGATGCCCTCCGGCCTCTGCATCAGCATGATGCATAAAACCCATTTATTAAATGTACGAAAAACAAATAGTGTGCGGGTCCAAGTATACTATGAAGGAGCGAGGTTACAATTTTTTTTAATAACGAGATAAGCCATAACCGGCCAACATAGACCTAGATGCCTATTCATCTATTCTATTAGTGGACCGCCATCCAAACCGGTTGAATATATCTCACGCTGCCATCTCCCATCGAACACACCCAGTAACCAAAGGCTCCCTGGTCTCCGCAGGGGTGAGTAAGGACCACGTACGGACCAACATCAATGCCCTGTGTAGTACCTGTCGTTGTCTGAATGTCACGGAGCTTGCCCGCTCTCATGGCGCGACCCATTATCAGGTCATCCGCATCAGGCTGCTCCTGAATTCGACGGCTCCTCCGTCTCTCCTCAGGCATCGGTTCCGGAATGCCACCGAATGCGACCACCTCCTCAGTGGATGGCATCCGCATAGGGGAGCCGCTTGCCCCCCGTCCCAAGACAACACCCGAATCTCCTGCCGCAGCCGAATGATTACCAGGAGTCGAACCAACGACCCGACCAGGCGAGCAAGCAGTATCCCGGGACCACCTTTCACCGTTGCCACCATGCGGCTGGTCGGGCTGCGTGCGCCCGTTGTGACCCCCGCGTCCGGGCCCACCCGCTGGCCCTGGTGTGACGCTGCCACCGTAGCACCTGCCGGGCTGGCCGTGGTGCTCGCTGCTGCGTGCGCGTAGTCAATGCTGGCCAGGGCCAACGCAGCCGGCGGGCGATAGCCCGGTGTTGCCGTGGCTGCAGGCACCTCCATCTCGGGCGACGTTGGACGACCACCTGCCGCCGGTGAGCCCGCCAGGCCCGGCGTGGTAGCACCCCTCTGTGTGAACCCGCGGTGACCTCCTGTCGCCGACGTCACGATCTCCGGGGTAGCGACCTTATCACTAGTAGCTGAATACTCCCGAGTGGGCACAAAAGTCACAAGCTCACCTCGCCATGGAGACGCCTGAGTGCCCTGCGGTGACATAGGTGGAGAGAGCGGAGGCAATAACTGTTCCTCCGGGTCATCACAATCCACTCTCTCTCCCCATAGTTTGCTCGGTGCCGAAGAGGATCCAAATGATCTGAACCGCAGCTGGTGTGAGGGGGAAGCATCAATGACACTCTCGCTACTGGTAGTGGACTCTGTAGTCCTGGCAAGTGGAGCATTCCATGTATCCGTCTCCTGACACGAAAGTGCCTCAGACATTGGATGCCCATCTCTGTCCTTCCCCTCATCAGTTTCCATGTCAACATTCTTTACCAATTCCTGAAACTCGGCATTTTCTTCAATCTCAATATGTAGCAGATAACTCTTGCGATCATATGTCCATCTCACCGAGTCCGGTATGTGCTCAACACTAACAACTGTGACAAAAAGGCGAGCCACTCCATTAGAACGGGTAAAAGGCATATCAACCTTCTCCGTCTTCCCAATGAGCGATCCCAGCCTCCAGGTCACTCTAACATCATCAATAGCCATCTGAGGTGCACCGGTGAACTGTACCCAAAGTTGTGGTAAAGGAGTCCCTTCCGGTTCTTGCCGTGCCCATGGTTCAAATTCAAGTGCACAGAAGCTATTCGGGACCTTACTCATCCCAAATGTCAGGAGTCTATCTAGGTCCTCCTTGGTAGGAAAATCCACCCTGAATACCTGATCCTCTATCGTCATTCTCCCAGGCACCAACTCTCGAAGTCGTTGCACCACTTGCTCAGTGGTCATTCTCCCATGAGCCACCCGCACCACCCCAGTCCTGGAGTTCTCAACTATAGGTGCAGTAGAAGAGGAGCGTGGGGACTCAAAAAACATTAGCTCCGAACAGCAGACTCCATAGATAGCAACCACCGGTTTAGGCCCCACGAGAAACGGGCACTCACCCTGTCATGTTTTGGTTTCCGACACAGGTCACAAACTTCCACCGAACACTCTGCCGCGAAGTGTCCCGGTCCACCACACCGGTAGCATGACATCTTCTCCTTCTTACGAGCCCACTTCGTCAACTTTTCACCCTCCGACTTGTCAGATTTAACCGACATAGCATCCTTAGGTGGCGCACTCTTGGGATTAGGTATGTTGACCGCTGCCAACGCTAAAACAACCTCCATGGCTACGCCCGCGAGAGCCAGTCCAGCAGCGCTTGCTGTCGCGTTAGGTGTCGGCATCGTTTCCCGTTTCCCTGTGTCGGCCGCCATCTCAGCTGTGGAGGAATCCACCGGCAGGGGAGGCGGGGGAGGCCACCTGCCTCTGCCTCGGCCGCCGCGGTATGGACGGTCCCAGTTATGTTGCCTGTTCGGGGGTCCCGTGGCGCCATGCACAAAGGCACCTCATGGTCCATCGAATCCTCTTCCTCCTCCATCAACCTGGCCACCGCCGGTGGACGTGGATCCCCGATGGATTCCATCGTCGTAAGCATTATAACCATCATCACCCTAGTATCCCGAATTGGCCCGGTTGTCGTTGAACGGAGCAACAACCCGACCTCCGTTGTTGGGACGTTGACCTCGGCCAGCGGCATGGTTGCCGTCTTGGCCACCTGCAGCAGCCGACCTAGCCGGTCTCGCCAGGGCCCTGGCTGTTCCGCCCTGTGCCCCTATGGTGGCTGGCGTGTGGGCTGACCTCGCCCCGCCATCTGCTCGTCCGGCTGCTTCGCCAGCGTCAGCAAGGAGGGAGCCGGAACCCTAGCCGCCCTACCCTCTCCGATCGAGGGAAAGCCAGGTCGCGGAGGTTTCCTATGCTAAGAAATAGATGGGTACACAAGAATACAATCACAAAATATCGATTTATTCCATGCCCTCCAGTAATGACAGATAGGGTGAAGGTTTTTTTCCCTTCAGGCTCTGCCAATGGGAGAACGTGGACTTGCCTCTCCGCTGCGCTCCAGTGGCCGACGATGGTGTGGGGAATCTCGGTGTCTCTCCGGGTAGTAGTTTAGTTTAGAGTTTCTTCATCCACACAGGAGTGACATCTTGGTAGGTTGGCTAAGCTTCATCTTCAAACTGGTCTTCTGTGTTCTGTTCCTCGTTGAATTTGTCCGTCGTGACTGAATCGCCGGCGCTCCAACGTAGATTCCGGTCATGTCCTTAGGGCGGTGAGACTAAAGTTTCTTGTTGCGCATGCAAGATGGTGAGATTTGACGTCAGATGCTTCAAATCAATTCAATGTTTTAGTTACCACGACAATAGGTGTAGAGCATTGTCCCTTAGGGGTAAGTTCCCGAAGACTTCCCCGTTGTCGTCAGCAAGCTTAGGTCAGCTCCAGTAAAGGTGCAATGACTGCAGCGCGTCGACAGCTCGTTGTTGCGGCGATAGTGATTGTTCAGTGACCTTGCAATCTCGATGTAATTCTCATTATGTATGTGATAATTCATAGTTCTAGTGAACCTTTATAATGGATCTGGGTCTTCACAAAAGAAAATTGAACATGCTCTTCAATGATCTAAACCTTATGCTGTTCAGTGTCTCGCTTTGATTGCAAGAAAAACAAGGTTTTATATCTTTATTTCATGCCCAACCAGGCACCACTTATTATTTGGTAATTAATTATAGCGCTGCGGCATTTTCCCACAATTTTCCTATAAGTTGATAGAACTAGTCGGCGTACGAAAAGACGGCATATAGTCCTTACGTGCACTAGGCCGGTCACAATCCGCCTTCTCTTTCTAGCCTATCCACATCACCCACATCATGTAGATCACCCACATCATGTAGGCTGGTGTACATGAGATGACACGAGCGCCATATTGCATCGAATCTTTTGACGTCCGCATAATAAAATCTTCACAGTATTCTTTGTGTTCCCTCTTTCTATATGCATTGGAATTGTGGCCGCACGGGATCACTGAGCTAGGCATATGTGATAAGAGCCGTATTTTTGCTTGCATCAGAGCTACTCCAGTAGAGTCGCCATAGCAACGCTCATATGCATACATAACGTTTCATATGCACTATGGAGGCCGTTGAGACAAGACGCAAACTCAGTTTTCATAATGGCTGCGTTCATATTGTAGGACGTCTTGTCAGTGACATGTTATTTTTTCTTCAATCTAGAATAAATATTTAGTAGAATGAATAACATGTTAAATCTGAGCACGACGGCGATAGCTTGGACGACCACGAGCACGAAGGCGAGGGCGAGGACGATTCTGCCGGGAACTGATTTCAGTGGCGATAGTGGCAACTTGATTCCAGCAGCAGCGACTCGATTCCGACGGTGATGCTCAAAATGTGGATGCCTGTCATAGCGCTTCTGACAATTTCAAGCATCACCATCGATTCCACGACTTCACAGCTACAACACGCACACATCGCACATGATGGCAAACCGCTAGCCCACATGCACACATCCATCTAATGGTAAAAATTATACTAACCATTTTGGAGACACATAAGAAAATCATTATTGAAATGTTATGTGTCCCACAAAATGGTGAGTGTACTTTTAACATCACCTCACGGTGATCCCATTCATACTTTGAGCTCATCACCCAGTCCGCCAGCAGTGACAGTGGAGGTTGTGGGCGGCGGGAAGGAAAATGTAGGAAGCACACTAGGCCGTCGCGCGCCTCCATCTCAAGCCCAATTTCCACCTCATCCCCTAACGAGCGCGTCCACGTCCACACGTACTAGCACGCCGTCCGCCGCTAGCCGCTCCCGTGCGGCGCCGTCGCGTCGCACCGGAGCGCTCCCGCCGGTCGTCTCCCGGTTCTCTCGCGCATACCCCTTCCCCGCCGCCACCGCGGGGGCGTTGCACGCAAAACCTGTGTGCCGCAGTGGCGACGGTGGCGTTTCTCCTCGCCAAAGACTCGGTCAGGATGACGACGGTCCGCGATGGCCGCATCTACAACAGTGGTGTGGGGCGGCGACGGCCAGGCACGCGGCGGCGACGTTCGGCGACTCGTACGCGTCGGCGGCTTGGGCACCCGATCTGGGTCCAGATGGGATTCGGGCGGGCTGCACATGCTGATGTCGTATACCGTCAACAACAGGCTACCCCTGCGATCGATCTGCATCACGAGGACGTCGGGGGCTCTGGCCCTGGGCGTGGCGGTGGTAGCCGTCTCCTTCGTCGGAGATACTCAGCCTCAGGCTGGATGACCGGATCTTCAGATCCGTCATCTAGTCCCGGCTGCGAGTTGGGGAGACAGAGTTGCTAGTGAAAACTGAGCCAATGGCGGGCGATGGCAGCGTCTCGCGTCGTTACCTTGATGAAGGCATCGTCGTGTAACTTCTGTGAACCCACCACTACTAGGGAAAACCTTATAAACAGGAGCCTTCTAGTAGCGTTGGAATAATAAAACCGCTGCTGGTAATTACTAGTAGCGCTGGTTTATACACATCGGTACTACTAAGTTGATAGTAGTAGCGCTGGTTTATAAACCAGCGCTACTAATAAGTGGTCTTCACTGTGTCCCCGGGACAGGCCATAGTAGTAGCGTGGGGTATAAAACCCGCGCTACTGCTAAGTTGATAGCAGTAGCGGTGGTTCAGAATCAGCGCTACTACCACGGGGCACCTTATCCACACGCGCGCGTCCTCACTTTCCCCTCCACTCACTCCGCCGCGCGAAGTTTCCTTCGTCGCCGTCGTCGCCGCCGTTGCCCACCGTCGCCCCCCAAGGTCCCTCCCTTCCTCCTCCTCTCCCTCCTCCTTCCTCTCCTCCTCCCTCCTCCCTCTGGTAGCCCCCTTCTCCTCCCTCCTCCTCCCCCTCCTCCTCTCCCTCCTCCTCCCTCCTCCTCTCCCTCCTCCTCCCTCCTCCCTCCGGCGGCCCCCTCCTCCTCCTCCCTTTGGCGGCCCCCTCCTCCTCCCTCCTTCTCCTCCCTCCGGGGCCCCCTCCTCCTCCCGCCCCTACCTCCTCCCTCTTCCTGCTCTCTCCTCCTCCTCCCTCCTCCTCCTCCTCCTTTCTATAATACAAAGTTTTTTAGTAATAAAAAATTTAGTTAAAGAAATTAGTAACAATTTTTTTTAGTAAATGTAGGTTTCTGAATACAATAGATTTCGTACGATGTCTGTATCAAATAGAATTAGTTAGAAAATTAATAGAACTAGTTAAACAACTTTATTTTTAGTAAGTACTAGTTTATTTTATAGTAATTCCTAAGATGAGGATAACAAGTTTATTTCTGAATTTTTTATTTATTTATAGTAAGTCCTAAGATGAGGATAATAATGTTTTTGTTTATATTTTATTTTTGCAGAAATCAAGGAGCCCCTGCATCATCCCTGCCGTCGTCCCCGTCACCAACCACCTCTGACCTCGAGGTGAGACCAGCCAAATCCCCATGTCGATGATGATGTAGATGTTTTGATAGTTGTAGTAGAGTAGTAGCAAAGGTCATGCCGGATTTTTGCCTATGTTTTGATAGTTGTAGTAGAGGAGTAGACCAGCCAAATCCTCACAGTGGCCTATGTTTTGCCAGAGTGTTGATTCATTTCCGTTCCGGTAAATTTCAGGTGCTCGATATGTTCTATTTTAGCAAAGGTCATGACAGATTTTTTCATGAATTTTAGCATGACTATGCTAGAATATGTAGGAAATATCGAGTGACCCAGATTTGCTAGAAAGAGAATTAAACGACATTTTGAGTTGACTATAAGTCTGTCGGGGCTCCATGCATGACAGTCAAAAAATCAGTGAGGGAGAGTCTTCACCATATATGAGAGAAGAAGAATGCCGACTGTTGTCGTGGGGGTCGCTTCTCCTTCTTCTCCTTGTGCTAGACCTTTGTTATGCACTAGGGGAAGAAGGAGTCGCGACCATCATCGACGGTCGAAAAATCAATGAGGGAATGTCCACCATATATGAGAGAGGAAGGAGAATCCTGACAGACCGATAGTCAACCCGTGATGAATAATAATGATCTAATTTAGTTTTTGTAGTACATATATTTAATTTTAGAAGTTTATTAATTTTGTTTTCATAATTAAGCATTTGTTCTCGACGTCGAAGATGCCTGGCCCGCATCCTCATCGTTGAATCGGCGGAGGAGGCCTGCTTGATTATAGGGGCCATGTCCGGGACTGGGCTCTGCCGTGCTGGTACATCGAGGTCCTACCTTCCGGGGCGCGCAACTTGGTGAGGACGCAGCCCGTCGTCGACCCGTAGGTTGTTTGGTGGCGGTCGCGTGGGCCACTGTCGGTGCAGAGGGAGCCGGCCCCCATGAAGGTGATACGTCGCCATGTTAGGGAGGAGGACGAACACGTCCGACGCTATATGGCTGCGTTGGACACCAGGGTCTCCAATACCTGGTAGGTTCTTCAGGGACCTCACCCGAGCTATGATCCTGTGATGGTTCCTTCTCTTTGGGTGTCCACCACCCGTGACCCGGGAACCGTTAGTGACTTAGATTATTCGATAGTATTCGATCTGAATTAGTGATCTTATATGATAATATTCGAGATGTATTAGTTAATATTTGATGATGCATTAACTGGATTATCCGGGATGATGTATTAATTAAGATCCAAAGCGTGCCGTAATTCTTGAACTGCATTATTCGGGATGATGTATTAGTGATATTATATCTGAGGTCATTATAAATGTATTTGTGATTTGCAAGTTATTCCGGCAAAACAACCTCTAATTTTTTCTATGTCATTGCTCGATATATGGAATGGATTGACTTTAGGTCTGTTTCGGCTCCTTGAGTGTCTTTCACTGAGGGTGAGTGTCCACCATATATAAATATGAGCGAGGAAGAATCCCGACTGTTGTCGTGGGGGTCGCTTCTCCTTCGTTTCCGTGTGCTAGACATTTTGGTGTAATGCACTCGGGGACGAATGGAGGAGCCACCATCACCGACTGTCGCAATATCAGAAGAGTGCCCACCATATACATGAGATGAGAGTTTAACAAGGAAAGACTCGACAGACCTAAAGTCAACATGTTGCATATTGAGTAATTTAATAGTGATCTGTGTGTTGATTAGTTTCCTCTTAGTTTCCTTCGATCGGTTTTAAATGTTTCAACTATGAACATAGGAAATGTCTGCCGACGAAAGTGAATTCGGTATGTGCGAATACTGCGAAGACGAGCGCGGCCTCTGTGACAAGACTTTCCTAGTTGATGGTAGGCACTTCAGCATCATGCTGGATAAGAACTTCGAAGTGGATACAGTAAGTCACAATGACAAGTCTTTTTTCGTTAGTAAGCATGACTTCTTCCTCTTTTGCTTCAACTTATAATTAATTTTAATTTTTTACTGTTCTACTAACGTATCCCCTGCCATGCAAGAATTGATGTCTTGGATAAGATTGGTTTCAATACTAAAAAAGAAATGGAGGTAAAGATAGTTCACTTGAGGACCGAGCATGGTTTTACTTTTGCGATAAAATTGTTCCATGCAGACACCTATTGCTATTTTGAATGCAAAAATTGGCAAGCACTATGCAAGGCTTATGCATTTTGAGTCCATATCAGATTTCTAAAACCGATGGAGTCATGACAATTAAAGATTGCAAAAAATGTATGGTCAATCGTAGAGAGCTACTTGGAAGCAACATTGTGCGTACGCCAAGAATGGGAGATAGGATGATCTCCGTTCTCCATAATGGAGAGTCAGGGCCTATTTTGTTTTATGATATTGTACCTAAGAGAGGGTAGAGTAGGTCCTACGAGAGAGGACTAGGTCCTAGGTACAATGTGTTATTATGTGCTACAATGTGTTAGAGTTGATGATGATGAGGAGGAGGAGTTGTAATTATGACTAGTGACCAACTTGTTATATGATGTCTCATGGACGAAAATGATGATGATGAGTAGTTCTTATATGACAATGATGTATTATGATGATCTGATGAAACTACTGTATAGATACTGTATAAATACATCACAAATACATAGAGGGGGTATGAATCAGCAGTAATACTAGCAGCAGCGCTGGAAGCAATCTAGCAGCAGCGCTAGATTATCAGCAGCGCTTGCCTCTTTGCAGCGCTACTGCTAACCAGACTTAGCAGTAGCGCTGCACCAACCAGCGCTACTGCTACACTTTAGCTGTAGCGTCTTAGCAGTAGCGCTGGACCCAACGCTACTACTAAGGTTATTACCAGCGCTACTACTAGGCTTTTTCCTAGTAGTGCACTCGTGCTGCTTCGGGGGAAACCCTAAGATCTGGTCATCCAGATCGGATGATGGTGGTACTGCAGCGTCGTTACTCTCTTGGGAGCTTCGTTTGTGGAGTAGCGCTAGAACATAGAGGAAGAAGGTGGAGCGGCTAAGTCTTGCATGGAGCTTTGGTGGAGATGTCAAGTCATGCGTGGCCAACAAGTGCTATGTTGTGTCATGCCTGGTCGGCAGGTGCTACGCACGACAGATCTTCCAGAGTCTTTGCATCTGGATGAATGCGCTGTTGGAAATATGCCCTAGAGGCAATAATGAATTGGTTATTATCATATTTCCTTGTTCATGATAATCATTTATTATCCATGCTATAATTGTATTGATCGGAGACTTAGATGCATGTGTGAATACATAGACAAAACGATGTCCCTAGTATGCCTCTAATAGATTAGCTTGTTGATCAAAGATGGTTAAGGTTTCTTATCCATGGACATGAGATGCCATTTGATAAACGGGATCACATCATTAGGAGAATGGTGTGATGGACAAGACCCAAACTACAAACATAGCATATGATCGTGTCAGTTTATTGCTACTGTTTTCTGCATGTCAAGTATATGTTCCTATGACCATGAGATCATGCAACTCACGGACATCGGAGGAGTGCCTTGTGCGTATCAAACGTCGCAACGTAACTGGGTGACTACAAAGGTGCTGTACAGGTATCTCCGAGGGTGTCTGTTGGGTTGGCATGGATCAAGACTGGGATTTGTTACTCCGTGTGACGGAGAGGTATCTCAGGGCCCACTCGGTAATACAACATCACAATAAGCCTTGCAAGCAATGTAACTAAGTGTTAGTCACGGGATCTTGTATTATGGAACAAGTAAAGAGACTTGCCGGTAACGTGGTTGAACTAGGTATGGAGATACCGACGATCGAATCTCGGGCAAGTAACATACCGAAGAACAAAGGGAAAATCATACGGGATTAACTGAATCCTTGACATAGAGGTTCGACCGATATAGATCTTCGTAGAATATGTAGGAGCCAATATGGGCATCCAGGTCCTGCTATTGGTTATTGACCGTAGAGGTGTCTCGGTCATGTCTGCATAGTTCTCGAACCCGCAGGGTCTGCACACTTAAGGTTCGATGATGTTTCGGTATAGTTGATTTATAGGTGTTGGTAACCGAAGGTTGTTTGGAGTCCCGGATGAGATCCTGGACATCACAAGGAGCTCCAAAATGGTCCGAAGGTAAAGATTGATATATATCAAGTCCTGTTTTGGTCATCGGAAAAGTTTCGGGCTCATTGGTAGTGTACCGGGAGTGCTGGGAGGGTGCCAGGGGACCACCGGGAGGGGTTTGACGACCCAAGAGGCTCATGGGCTGTGAGGGGAGGTGAACCAGCCCCGAGTGGGATGGACAAAGTCTCTCTCAAGGGCCCATGCAAAAAGGATAAAGGAAAAAGGCAAAAAGGGCCAAATTAGGAAGGTGTCCTAATAGGTTTCCACCTCCCTTGTGGAGAGGTGGATTCCTCCCTTGTGAAGGGTTCGGCCGAACCTCCTAGGCTTGGAAGCCAAGGCTGCCTCCTATCCTCCTCCTCCTATATATACTAAGGGATTTTGAGGGCAGCCCCTAACCCTAATTGCCACGTGCTGCCCTCTTCTTCCTCTAGATCGTTTTCTCCTCTAGTCTAGTTTTCGGCGGTGCTTAGGCGAAGCCCTGCTAGAATAGTTCCACCACCACCACTACCACACCGTCATGCTGGAGAACTCATCTACCTCTCTGCTCCCTCTTGCTGGATCAAGAAGGCAGAGATCGTCATTGAGCTGTAAGTGTGCTGAACGCGGAGGTGCCGTCCGTTCGGCGCTAGATCGGAAGGACCGTGATCAAGATCGTGAGACGATTCGTGATTGGTTTGCTGGATGGATCGTGATGAGATCGCGAGACGGATCGTGATGGGATCGCGGGACGCTCGGCGATTTGGATCGCGAATACGTTCGACTACACCAACCGCGTTTCTTAACGCTTCCCGCTTAGCGATCTACAAGGGTACGTAGATCCACCCTCCCTCTCGTAGATGCTCATCACCATGTATAGATCTTGCGTGTGCGTAGGAATTTTTTTGTTTCCCATGCAACGTTCCCCAATAGTGGTATCAGAGCTAGGTCTATGTTTAGATGAGATCTCGAGTAGAACACAAAGAGTTTGTGGGCGTTGATGCTTAGATTGCTTCCTCCCTTGATCGTGTTTTGGTTCAGCGATATTGTGGGATGAAGCGGCCCGGACCAACCTTACTCGTACGCTTACGAGAGACCGGTTCCATCGACTGACGTGTAACTTTGTTGCACAAAGATGGATGGCGGGTGTCTGTTTCTCCTACTTTAGTTGGATCGGATTCCACAAAGGCGGTCCTTGAGAAGGTTGAAAAGCAACTTATGTATCACTGTTGTGGTTTTTGCGTAGGTGAGAATTGTTCTTGCTAGATACCCGTAGCAGCCACGTAAAACATGCAACAACAATTAGAGGATGTCTAACTTGTTTTTGCAGGGTATGTTGTGATGTGATATGGCCAATTACATGATAAGATATATGTGATTTATGACATGATCATGTGTTGTATAGAATATCACGACTTGCATGTCGATGAGTACGGCAACCGGCAGGAGCCATAGGGTTGTCTTTAATTATTGTATGACCTGCGTGTCAATCATTAAGCGATATGTAATGCTTTACTTTATCGCTAAACGGTAGCAATAGTAGTAGAAGCATGGTGAGCACGACAACCCGACGACGACACGTTGATGGAGATCAAGATGATGGAGATCATGGTGTCATGCCGGTGACGATGGAGATCATGCCGGTGCTTTCAAGATGGAGATCAAAAGCACAAGTTCATGGCCATATCATGTCACTTATGATTTGCATGTGATGTTAATCCTTTTATGCACCTTGTTTTGCTTAGGTCGACGGTAGCATTATAAGGTGATCCCTCACTTAATTTCAAGATAAATTGTGTTCTCCCCGAGTGTGCACCGTTGCGAAAGTTCGTCGTGTCGAGACACCACGTGATGATCAGGTGTGATAGACTCTACGTTCACATACAACAGGCGCAAGCCAGTGTTTCACATGCAGAACACTCGGGTTAAACTTGACGAGCCTAGCATGTATAGACATGGCCTCGGAACACAAGAGACCGAAAGGTCGAACATGAGTCATATGTTGGGGAACGTTGCATGGGAAACAAAAAAATTCCTATGCACACGCAAACCTATCCATGGTGATGAGCATCTACGAGAGGGAGAGTGGATCTACGTACCCTTGTAGATCGCTAAGCGGGAAGCGTTAAGAAACACGGTTGGTGTAGTCGAACATCTTCGCGATCAAAATCGCCGAGCGTCCCGCGATCACATCACGATCCGTCCCGCGGTCCAATCACGATCCGCCCCGCGAACACATCATGATCCATCCCGCGAACTCATCATGATGCGTTCCGCGATCTCATCACAGACCGTCTCGCGATCTCGATCACGGTCCTTCCGATCTAGCGCCAAACGGACAGCACCTCCGCGTTCAGCACACGTGCAGCTTGATGACCATCTCCACCGTCTCGATCCAGAAAGAGGAGGTGGAGAGGAGAGAGAGTTCACCGGCAGCGTGATGGCTCTCCGATGGTGGTGGAGGAGCAATTCCGGCAAGGCTTCGCCTAAGCGCTGCAGAAATCCCATCTAGAGGAGCACCGGTGAAACGGGTAGCACGTGGCCGTATTTTCTGTGCAAAACCCAAGCTATCCACCAATATATATAGGAGTAGAGGAGGAAGAGGAGGTCTGGCGCACCAAGTCCTCTTAGAGGATTCGGCCGGCCAAGGAGGAGCAATCCTACTCCTACTCCAATCCTAGTTGGAGTAGGATTGCTTCCTATTGGCTGATTTTCCCTTTTTTTCCTTTAGGACTCCCTCTTCCTACGCGATGGGACTTTGTGGCTGTATCCCCAGCCCACTAAGGGCTGGTTATTATTCTCCCACAGCCCATGGACCTCTTGGGGTCGAAATACCCCTCCCGGAGGTCTCCCGGTACACTACCGGCACTCCCGGTACACTACCGATGAGCCCGAAACTTTTTCGGCGACAAAACCGGGACATCCTATATATGAATCTTTACCTCCGGACCATTCTAGAGCTCCTCGTGATGTCCAGGATCTCATCCGGGACTCCAAACAACCTTTGGTCACCACCATACATAACTCTACTCTACCGAAACGTCACCAAACCTTAAGTGTGCAGACCCTGCGGGT
Organism: Hordeum marinum; assembly: GCA_022496015.1. Taxonomy (NCBI): domain Eukaryota; kingdom Viridiplantae; phylum Streptophyta; class Magnoliopsida; order Poales; family Poaceae; genus Hordeum; species Hordeum marinum. Next base: position 503,790,127 of record CM039676.1, read on the forward strand.
TCGAGAACTATGTAGACATGACCGAGACACCTCTACGGTCAATAACCAATGGCGGGACCTGGACGTCCACATTGGTTCCTACATATTCTATGAAGATCTTTATTGGTCGAACCTCTATGTCAAGGATTCAGTTAATCCTGTATAACGTTCCCTTTGTTCTTCGGTATGTTACTTGCCCAAGATTCAATCGTCGGTATCTCCATACCTAGTTCAACCTCGTTACCGGCAAGTCTCTTTACTCGTTCCGTAATACAAGATCCCATGACTAACACTTAGCCACATTTCTTGCAAGGCTTGTTGTGATGTTGTATTACCGAGTGGGCCCTGAGATACCTCTCCGTCACACGGAGTAACAAATCCCAGTCTCGATCCATGCCAACTCAACAGACACTATCGGAGATACCTGTAGAGCACCTTTATAGTCACCCAGTTACGTTGCGACATTTGATACACACAAGGCACTCCTCCGATATCCGTGAGTTGAATGATCTCATGGTCATAGGAACATATACTTGACATGCAGAAAACAGTAGCAATAAACTGACACGATCATATGCTACGTTTGTAGTTTGGGTCTTGTCCATCACATCATTCTCCTAATGATGTGATCCCGTTATCAAATGACATCTCATGTCCATGGCTAGGAAACCTTAACCATCTTTTGATCAACGAGCTAGTCTACTAGAGGCATACTAGGGACATGGTGTTGTGTATGTATCCACACATGTATCTAAGTTTCCGATCAACACAATTATAGCATGGATAATAAACGATTATCATGAACAAGGAAATATGATAATAACTAATTTATTATTGCCTCTAGGGCATATTTCCAACAGTCTCCCACTTGCACTAGAGTCAATAATCTAGTTCACATCTCCATGTGATTCGCATTGTTATGAATCTAACACCCAATGAGTTCTGGGGCTCGATCATGCTTTGCATGCGAGAGAGGTCTTATAGTCAATGTGTCTGCGACATTCAGATCCGTGTGTGCTTTGCAAATCTCTATGTCAAACCGTAAATACTGCTACCACACTCCACTTGGCACTATTTCCAAATGGCTGCTCCACTATATGTATCCAGATTGCTACTACGAGCCATCTGGATTGGTGTTAAAGCTTGCATCGACGTAACTCTTTATGATGAACTCTTTATCACCTCCATAATCAAGAAACATTTCCTTAGTCCTCTGGTTACTCAGGACAATTTCGACCGCTGTCAAGTGATCCACTCCTGGACCACTCTTGTACCCCTTGACAGACTCATGGCAAGGCACACACAGCTGCGGTACACAGCATGGCATAATATAGAGCCTATGGCTAAGGCATAGGGGATGGCGTTTGTCCTTTATCTTTCTTCCGCCGTTGTCGAGCTTTGATTCTGACTCAACTTCACACCTTACAAATCAGACGAGAACTCTTTCTCTGACTGATCCATTTTGAACTCCTTCCAAATCTTGTCAAGGTATGCACTCATTGAAAGTCTCACCAAACATCTTGATCTATCTCCATAGATTTTGATGCTCAACAATTAGGTAGCTTTATCCAGGTCTTCCTTTGAAAACCACTTTTCAAACAACCATTTATGCTTTTCCAGAAATCCTACATTATTTCTGATCAACAATATGTCATCCACATATACTTATCAGAAATTGTATAGTGCTCCCACTCACTTTATTGCAAATACAAGTTTCTCGTAAACTTTGTATAGACTCAAAAACTTTGATCACCTCATCAAAGTGTATATTCCAACTCCGAGATGCTTGCTTCAGTCCACCGAAGCTTGTACACCTTTTAGCATCCTTAGGACTGACAAAACCTTCTGGTTGTATCACATACAACCTTTCCTCAAGTTAACCGTTAAGGAAACGATGTTTTGACATCCATCTGCCAGATTTCATAATTGAAAATGCAGCAACTGCTAATATAATTCCAACATACTTTAGCACCGCTATGAGTGAGAAAGTCTCATCGTAGTCAACTCCTTGAACTTGACACAAACATCTTTGCAACAAGTCGAGCTTTACAAATGGCGACATTTACCATCAGTGTCTGTCTTCATTTTAAAGATCCATTTGTATTCAACGACCTGCTGTCCAACGAGCAAGTCTACCAAAGTCTATACTTGGCTGTCATACATGGATCCTATCTCGGATTTCATGGCCTCCAACCATTTGTCGGAATCTGGGCCCATCATCGCTTCTCCATAGCTCGTAGGTTCATCGTTGTCCAACAACATGACCTCCAAGACAGGGTTGTCATACCGCTTAGGAGCAATACACATCCTTGTCGACCTACGAAGTTCGACAGTAACTTGATCCTGAAGCTTCATGATCACCATCATTAACTTCCTCTTCAACCAACGTAGGCTTCACAGAAACATCTTTCTGTGCTCCTCTATTCTCTGGTTGAAACAAAGGTTTAACAACCTCATCAAGTTCTATCTTCCTCCCACTCAATTCTTTCGAGAGAAACATTTCCTCGAGAAAGGATCCGTTTAAGCAACAAACACTTTGCACTAGGATCTGAGATAGAAGGTTCACCCAACTGCTCTTAGGGTATTCTATGAAGATGCATTTGTCCGCCTTGGGTTCGACCTCATTAGGTGAAAACATTTTGCACAGAAGTGTCACAGCCCCAAATATTAAGAAATTACAGCTTAGATTTATATCAAACCATAATTCACACGGTGTCATCTCAACGGATTTAGATGGTGCCCTATTTAAAGTGAAAATAGTTGTCTCTAATGCATAACCCCAAAATTATAGTAAAACGATAAGAGACATCATAGCATGCACCATGTCCAATAGAGCATGACTATGATGTTCGGACACACCATCACACTATGGTGTTCCAGGTGGCGTTTACTCGTGAAACAAATTTCACATTGTCTTAAGTTGTATGCCAAACTCGTAACTCAGATATTCACCTCCACGATCATATCGCAGTCATTTTTATCTTCTTATCACGATGATCTTAAACTTCACTCTGAATTTGCTTGAACCTCTCAAACGATTCAGACTTTGTGTTTCATTAAGTAAATATACACTATATGTACTCAAATCATCAGTGAAGGTAAGAAAATAACGATATCCACTGCAAGCTACAAGACTCACTGGATTGCATACATCAATATGTATCATTCCCAATGAATCACCTGCCCGCTCCATCCAACGGGGTCCTTTAGTCATCTTGCCCAAGAGGCATGGTTCGCATGTGTCAACCGATTCGAAATCGAATGAGTCCAAAGATTCATTAGCATTGAGATCCTTCATGCGCTTTATACCAATATGACATTTAGCGGCAGTGCCACAAGTATGTGGTACTATCATTATTTAACTTTATATCTTTTGACATCAATGTTATAAACATGTGTATTACTACAATCAAGATTTCAACAAACCATTCTCACTGGGTGCATGACCATTGAAGGTATTATTCATGTAAACAGAATACCTATTATTCTTTAACTTAAATGAATAACCGTATTTGCAATAAACATGATCTAATCACGTCCATGCTCAACGCAAAACACCAAATAACATTTATTTAGGTTTGTCACTAATCCTGAAGGCAGAGAGAGCGTGCGATGTCGATCACATCTGTTGGGGAACGTCGCATGGGAAACAAAAAATTTCCTACGCACACGCAAACCTATCCATGGTGATGAGCATCTACGAGAGGGAGAGTGGATCTTCGTACCCTTTGTAAATCTCTAAGCGAGAAGCGTTAAGAAACGCGGTTGGTGTAGTCGAACATCTTCGTGATCCAAATCGCCGAGCGTCCCGCGATCCCATCACGATCCGTCTCGCGAACACATCACGATCCGTCCCGCGATCTTGATCACGATCTGTCCCACGAACTCATCACGATCCGTCCCGCGATCTCGTCATGATCTGTCCCGCGATCTCATCACGAATCGTCTCGTGGCCTTGATCACGATCCTTCCGATCTAGCGCCGAACGGACGGCACCTCCGCGTTCAGCACACGTGCAGCTTGATGACGATCTCCACCGTCTCGATCCAGCAAGAGGAGGTGGAGAGGAGAGAGAGTTCACCGGCAGCGTGACGGCGCTCTGGTGATGGTGGTGGAGCAATTCCGGTAGGGCTTCGCCTAAGCGCTCCAGAAAACCGATCTAGAGGAGAAACTATGCACCGGTGGAACGGGTAGCACGTGGCCGGAAATTCTGTCCAAAAACCACCCAATCCACTAGTATATATAGGAGGAGAGGAGAGGAGAGGCAGCCAAGGCGTTTGGGTCGGCCGAAATAGGAGGTGGGAAGCAATCCTACTTCACCTCCAATCCTAGTTGGAGTAGGATTGCCTCCTATTGGCTGATTTTCCACTTTTTGCTTTAGGACTTTCTCTCCTGCGCCATGGGACTTTGTGGCTGTTTTCCCAGCCCACTAAAGGCTGGTTATTATTCTACCACAGCCCATGGACCTCTTGGGGTCGGAATACCCCTCCCGGAGGTCTCCCGGTACACTACCGATACTCCCGGTACACTACCGATGAGCCCGAAACTTTTCCGGAAAGCAAACTGGGACTTCCTATATATGAATCTTTACCTCCGGACCATTCCGGAGCTCCTCGTGATGTCTAGGATCTCATCCGTGACTCCGAACAAACTTCGGTCACCACCATACATAACTGTACACTACCGAAACGTCACCGAACCTTAAGTGTGCAGACCCTGCGGGTTCGAGAACTATGTAGACATGACCGAGTCATCTCTACGGTCAATAACCAATGGCGGGACCTGGACGTCCACATTGGTTCCTACATATTCTACGAAGCTCTTTATCGATCGAACCTCTATGTCAAGGATTCAGTTAATCCTGTATAACGTTCCCTTTGTTCTTCGGTATGTTACTTGCCCGAGATTCGATCGTCGGTATCTCCATACCTAGTTCAACCTCGTTACCGGCAAGTCTCTTTACTCGTTCCTTAATACAAGATCCCGCAACTAACAATTAGTCACATTGCTTGCAAGGCTTATTGTGATGTTGCATTACCGAGTGGGCCCCGAGATACCTCTCCGTCACACGGAGTAACAAATCCCAGTCTCGATCAATGCCAACACAACATACACCATCGGAGATACCTGTAGAGCACCTTTATAGTCACCCAGTTACGTTGCGACGTTTGATACACACAAGGCACTCCTCCGATATCTGTGAGTTGCATGATCTCATGGTCATAGGAACACATACATGAAATGCGGAAAACAGTAGCAATAAACTGACACGATAATATGCTACGTTTGTAGTTTGGGTCTTGTCCATCACATCATTCTCCTAATGATGTGATCCCGTTATCAAATGACATCTCATGTCCATGGCTAGGAAACCTTAACCATCTTTTGATCAACGAGCTAGTCTATTAGAGGCATACTAGGGACATGGTTTTGTCTGTGTATCCACACATGCATTTAAGTCTCCGATCAATACAATTATAGCATGGATGATAAACGATTATCATCAATAAGGAAATATGATAATAACCAATTTATTATTGCCTCTAGGGCATATTTCCAACAACATCAACCTTGGAAACATTTCCAACACTAATCGTCACCTCACCCTTAGCTAGTACTCCGTTTATTCCGTAGCTCTTACTTCGAGTTACTAACTTTAGCAACTAAACCAGTATCCAATACTCAGGTGCTACTAGGAGCACTAGCATGGTACACATCAATAACACGTATATCAAATATACTTCTGTCGACGTGGCCAGCCTTCCTATCTACCAAGTATCTAGGGTTCTTCCACTTCAGCGACCGCTCACCACAAAACAGAAGCACCTAGTCTCGGGTTTGAGTTCAACTTTGGGTTGCTTCACTGGAGCAGCAGCTGACTTGCTATCCTTGAAATTTCCCTCCTTGCTCTCGCCCTTCTCGAAACTAGTGGTTTGATTAACCATCAACACTTGACGCTCCTTCTTGATTTCTACCTTCGCGGTGTCAAACATCGCGAACAGCTCAGGAATCATTATTTCTATCCCTGGCAATTTATAGTTCATCACCAAGTTCTATTAGCTTAGTGACAGTGACTTGGAGAACTATATCAATCACTATCTTATCTGGAAGATCAACTCCCACTTGATTCAAGCGATTGTAGTACCCAGACAATCTGAGTACATGCTCAACGATTGAGCTATTCTCCTTCATCTTACAGGCAAATAATCTTGTTGGAGATCTCATATCTCGCAACACGGGCACGAGCCTGAGATCACAATCTCAGCTCCTAGAACATCTCATATGTTCCGTGACGTTCAAAACGTTTTCGGAGCCTCAATTCTAAGCCGTAATGCATGACGCACTAAACTATCGAGTAGTCATCGAAACGTGCCTGTCAGATATTCACAACATCTACAGACGACGCTAGAGGGGGTGGCGCACCGAGCGGTGCATTAAGGACATAAGCCTTCTATGCAGCAAAGAGGACAATCCTCAGATCACGGAACCAGTCCGCAATATTGCTACCATCATCTTTCAACTCTATTTATCTAGGAACATATAAAAATTAAGGGAGCTATAGCGCGAGCTAGTAATCTACAACATAATTTGCAAAGACACTATTGACTATGTTCAAGAGAATGAGTTCAATTAATCATATTACTTAAGAACTCCCACTCAAATTGACATCCCTCCGATCATTCGAGTGATACATGATCCAAATTTCAAGTCCGATCATCACGTGAGTTGAGGTGGCTGCAATGGTGAACATCATTATGTTGATCATATCTACCATATGACTCATGTTCGACCTTTCGGTCTCTTGTATTCCGAGGCCATGTCTGTACATGCTAGGCTCGTCAAGTTTAACCCGAGTGTTCTGCACGTGCAAATCTGGCTTGCACCCATTGTATGTGAACGTAGAGTCTATCACACCCGATCATCACGTGGTGTCTCAACACGACGAACTTTCGCAACGGTGCACACTCGGGGAGAACACAATTTATCTTGAAATTAAGTGAAGGATCACCTTATAATGCTACCGTCGTCCTAAGCAAAACAAGGTGCATAAAAAGGATTAACATCACATGCAAATCATAAGTGACATGATATGGCCATGAACTTGTGCTTTTGATCTCCATCTAGAAAGCACCGGCATGATCTCCATCGTCACCGGCATGACACCATGATCTCCATCAACGTGTCGCCATCGGGGTTGTCACGCCCTGCATGCTTCTACTACTATTGCTACCGTTTAGCGATAAAGTAAAGCATTACATAGCGCTTAATGATTGACACGCAGGTCATACAATAATTAAAGACAACCCTATGGCTCCTGCCGGTTGCCGTATTCACCGACATGCAAGTCGTGATAATCTATACATCACATGATCATCTCATACATCACATATATCACATCATGTAATGGGCCATATCATATCACAACATACCCTGCAAAAACAAGTTAGACGTCCTCTAATTGTTGTTGCATGTTTTACGTTGCTGCTATGGGTATCTAGCAAGAAAAATTCTCACCTACACAAAAACCACAACGGTGATACACTAGTTGCTTTTCAACCTTCTCAACGACCGCCTTTGTCGAATCCGATCCAACTAAAGTGAGAGAAACTGTCACCCGCAAGCCATCTAGGCAACAAGTTGCGTCAAGGGAACCGGTCTCTCGTAAGCGTACGAGTAATGTTGGTACGGGCCGCTTCATCTCACAATCCCGCTGAACCAAAATATGACCAAGGGAGGAAGCAATCTAAGCATCAACGCCCACAAACCTTTTGTGTTCTACTCGAGATCTCATCGAACCATCAACCTAGCTCATGATGCCACTGTTGGGGAACGTTGCATGGGAAACAAAAATTTCCTACGCACACGCAAACCTATCCATGGTGATGAGCATCTACGAGAGGGAGAGTGGATCTACGTACCCTTGTAGATCGCTAAGCGGGAAGCGTTAAGAAACGCGGTTGGTGTAGTCGAACATCTTCGCGATCCAAATCGCCGAGCGTCCCGCGATCACATCACGATCCGTCTCGCGATCCAATCACGATCCGTCCCGCGAACACATCATGATCCGTCCCGCGAACTCATCACGATGCGTTCCGCGATCTCATCACGGACCGTCTCGCGATCTCGATCACGGTCCTTCCGATCTAGCGCCGAAAGGACGGCACCTCCGTGTTCAGCACACGTGCAGCTTGATGACGATCTCCACCGTCTTGATCCGGCAAGAGGAGGTAGAGAGGAGAGAGAGTTGACCGGCAGCATGACGGCGCTCCGGTGATGGTGGTCGAGGAGCAATTCCGGCAGGGCTTCGCCTAAGCGCTGCAGAAATCCGATCTAGAGGAGCACCGGTGAAACGGGTAGCACGTGGCCGTATTTTCTGTCCAAACCCAAGATATCCACCAATATATATAGGAGTAGATGAGGAAGAGGAGGTCTGGCACACCAAGTCCTCTTAGAGGATTCATCCGGCCAAGGAGGAGCAATCCTACTCCTACTCCAACCCTAGTTGGAGTAGGATTGCTTCCTATTGGCTGATTTTCCCTTTTTTTTCCTTTAGGACTCCCTCTTCCTGCGCCATGGGCCTTTGTGGCTGTATCCCCAGACCACTAAGGGCTGGTTATTATTCTCCCACAGCCCATGGACCTCTTGGGGTCGAAATACCCCTCCCGGAGGTCTCCCGGTACACTACCGGCACTCCCCGGTACACTACCGATGAGCCCGAAACTTTTCCGGCGACCAAACTGGGACTTCCTATATATGAATCTTTACCTACGGACCATTCCGGAGCTCCTCGTGACGTCCGGGATCTCATCCGGTACTCCGAACAACCTTCGGTCACCACCATACATAACTCTACTCTACCGAAACGTCACCGAACCTTAAGTGTGCAGACCCTGCGGGTTCGAGAACTATGTAGACATGACCGAGACACCTCTACGGCCAATAACCAATGGTGGGACCTGGATGTACACATTGGTTCCTACATATTCTAGGAAGATCTTTATCGGTCGAACCTCTATGTCAAGGATTTAGTTAATCCCGTATAGCGTTCCCTTTGTTCTTCGGTATGTTACTTGCCCAAGATTCGATCGTCGGTATCTCCATACCTAGTTCAACCTCGTTACCGGCAAGTCTCTTTACTCGTTCCGTAATACAAGATCCCGTGACTAACACTTAGCCACATTTCTTGCAAGGATTGTTGTGATGTTGTATTACCGAGTGGGCCCTGAGATATCTCTCCGTCACACGGAGTAACAAATCCCAGTCTCGATCCATGCCAACTCAACAGACACTATCGGAGATACCTGTAGCGCACCTTTATAGTCACCCAGTTATGTTGCGACGTTTGATACACACAAGGCACTCCTCCGATATCCGTGAGTTGCATGAACTCATGGTCATTGGAACATATACTTGACATGCAGAAAACAGTAGCAATAAACTTACACGATCATATGCTACGTTTGTAGTTTGGGTCTTGTCCATCACATCATTCTCCTAATGATGTGATCCCGTTATCAAATGACATCTCATGTCCATGGCTAGGAAACCTTAACCATCTTTTGATCAACGAGCTAGTCTACTAGAGGCATACCAGGGACATGGTGTTGTGTATGTATCCACACATGTATCTGAGTTTCCGATCAACACAATTATAGCATGGATAATAAACGATTATCATGAACAAGGAAATATGATAATAACTAATTTATTATTGCCTCTAGGGCATATTTCCAACATCATATAGTAGATATGATCAACATGATAATGTTCACCATTGAAACCACCTCAACTGATGATCAGACTTGAGTTGGTGAATTTGGATCATGTATCACTCGAATGACTGGAGGAATGTCAATTTGAGTGGGAGTTCTTCAGTAATATGAATAATTGAACTCATTATCATGAACATAGTCGGTAGTGCCTTTGCAAATTATGTTGTAGATTACTAGCTCGAGCCGTAGCTCTCTTGTATTTTTATATGTTCCTACAGAAATAGAGTTGAAAGTTGATGGTAGCAATATTGCGGACTGGGTCCGTGATCTGAGGATTGTCCTCATTGCTGCACAGAAGGCTTATGTCCTTAACGCACCGCTCGGTGCGCCAACCCCTCTAGCGTCGTTTGTAGATTTTGTGAATATCTGATAGGCACGTTCTGATGACTACTTGAAAGTTTATTGCGTCATGCATTACGGCTTAGAATTGAGTCTCTGAAATGTTTTGAATGTCACGGAACATATGAGATGTTCTAAGAGCTGAAATTAGGATCTCTGGCTCGTGCCCGTGTTGCGAGATATGAGATCTCCAACAAGATTCTTTGCCTGCAAGATGAAAGAGAAAATCTCAATCGTTCAGCGTGTGCTCAGATTGTCTGCATTCTACAATCGCTTGAATCGAGTGGGAGTTGATCTTAAAAATAAGATAGTGATTGATATAGTTCTCCAAGTCACTGTCACTTGGCTACTAGAACTTGGTGATGAACTATAAAATGCCAGGGATAGAATTAATGATCCCTGAGCTGTTCGCGATGTTTGACACCACGAAGGTAGAAATCAAGAAGGAGCGTCAAGTGTTGATGGTTAGTAAAACCACTAAATTCGAGAAGCGCAAGGGAAAGGAGGGAAACTTCATGGATGGCAAGTCAGTTGCTGCTCTAGTGAAGTAACCCAAAGTTGAACCCAAACCCGAGACTAAGTGCTTCGATTATGAGGAGAGCGGTCGCTGAAGCGGAACAACCCCAGATACTTGGTAGATAAGAAGGCTGACAATGTTGACAGAAGTATATTTGATATACGTGTTATTGATGTGTACCTTGCTAGTACTCCTAGTAGCACCTGGGTATTGGATACTGGTTCGGTTGCTAAATGTTAGCAACTCGAAGTAAAAGCTACGGAATAAACGAAGACTAGCTAGGTATGAGGTGACGATGTGTGTTGGAAATGTTTCCAAAGTTGATGTGATCAACATCGCACACTCTCTCTACCTTCGGGATTAGTGACAAACCTAAATAAATGTAATTTGGTGTTTGCGTTAAGCATGAACATGATTAGATCGTGTTTATTGCAACATGGTTATTCATTTAAGTTAGAGAATAATGGTTATTCTGTTTACATGAATAATACCTTCAATGGTTATGCACCCAGTGAGAATGGTTTGTTGAATCTTGATCGTAGTAATGCACATGTTCATAACATTGATGCCAAAAGATAAAAGTTAACAATTATAGTACCACATACTTGTGGCATTGTCGCTAAATGTCATATTGGTATAAATCGCATGAACAAACTCCACGCTGATGGATCTTTGGACTCATTCGATTTTGAATCGGTTGAGACATGCGGACCATGCCTCTTGGGCAAAATGAATAAAACCCCGTTTTCCGGAACGGGCAATTAACTTATTGGAAATGACACATGTTGATGTATACGGTCCAATGAGTGTTATAGCGTGCATTGGATATCGTTATTTTCTTGCTTTCACTAATGATTTGAGTATATATGAGTATATTTACTTAATGAAACACAAGTCTAAATCGTTTGAAAAGTTCAAGCAAATTCAGAGTGAAGTTTAAGATCGTCGTGAAAAGAAGATAAAAATGTCTACGATATGATCGTGGAGGTGAATATCTGAGTTACGAGTTTGGCATACAACTTTAGACAATGTGAAAGTTGTTTTACAACTCGAGCCACCTGGAACACCATAGTGTGATGGTGTGTCTTAACGTCATAGTCGTGATCTATTGGATATGGTGCGTGCTATGATGTCTCTTATCATTTTGTTACTATAATTTGAGGGTATGCATTAGAGACAACTACATTCACTTTAAATAGGGCACCATCTAAATCCATTGGGATGACACCGTGTGAATTATGGTTTGATACAAACCTAAGCTCTCATTTCTTGATGTTTGGGGCTGCGACCCTTGTGTGGAAAATGTTTTTCACCTATTGAGCTTGAACCCAAAGCGGACAAATGTATCTTCAGAGAATACCCTAAGAACAGTTGGGCGAACCTTCTATCTCAGATCCAAGCATAAAGTGTTTGTTGCTAAAACGGGTCCTTTCCCGAGAAAAAGTTTCCCTCGAAAGAAATGAGTGGGAGGAAGATAAAACTTGATGAGGTTGTTGAAACTTTGTTTCAACCAGAGAGTAGTGCTGCGCAGGAAGATGTTTCTGTGAAGCCTACGTTAGTTGACGAGGAAGTTAATGATGATGATCATTGTAGCGACCCGACCTGAAAGGTCAAATCTCCGGTGTTTTCGTACCATCCCAAGATCATGCTGGTACACACACGGTACATCAATGTATATATCAAAGGGAAATCACACAACATTTATTAATCGGAATCTCATATCGAGTCCTTTATTACAGTAGGAATTACAATAAAGTGGCTGAAGGGCAACTCATGAGATAAACTAAATCAAAGTCTTGCGGAAGCATCGAGGTAGTTGAGTCCATCCTACTCCAAGGGCATCTCACCGAGCGTAGAGCGTAATCCTCACTCCTGGTCGGAAAAGTACTCTGCAACATGATACGTTGCAGCCGTGTAGGTCAGCATATTGAATATGCTAGCAAAGTCACCAAAGAGAAAGGGAGAAGGTAATCATCTATGCTATATGCAAGTATGGCAGTGGTGGTAAGTTTTTGCATAAAGCCAATTTTTCCTACAACAAGAGGGGGCAAAGCCAAAGTTATTACTACAATATAGGTTGATTAATGAGATGGTTCCGTCAATCAATTCTCATACCCAAGTTATTATTAACCCTCATCAATATTGTACTTGGTGTTGAGAATTCCAGACAATTCATTTCCTTTGGCTCAAGTTGTCCATGACCGTGGACACGGCTAATCGATTAGGTTTGGGTACTATGCAGAGTTCTGCACACGTTCCCCACAAGATTTGATCACCTCCGTTGGATTTCTCGCACTTCAGGGTGTTTGAGAAACGGATGACCAAAACATGGTCTTCTAAAGGGTTTCCCTGAGACTACGCCGGTGCCCATCCTGTCCTACCGTTCTTGCCACAGTGTCCAACCAAGCCAGAGCCCATAATGACTTGTGGCTGTGCAGGTAAGCCTTGGGTCTTGAAGCATCCATCCATCTCTTTGTGCCTGGGTGGACCTTTCCGCGTGAATACTGGCACTTCCCCCAGCAACACCTAGGCTAACCACTAGATTCCCCAGGGCGCCGTTCAACCATCATCCACCTAGAGGTATGTTGAAAACTCGATGTCTTGATGTCTTGATCATCTTGTAGGTCTTGAAATTATTACCTCACAACTCTCATGAATCACACAACCAACCCCGTCTACTAATAGCATAGCAAAGGAAATCAACGTTCCCGGGGCCAAGGTGTCAAAGGGGTGAGGGGGATCCTACCACATGATACTACAACAAGTAACCAAGTTTCCAAGTTACCTACTTTGCATGCAATTGGGGAGATGGTAGAACTAATGCAATAAAAACATGGTTGGACATGATCAAAGTGACTTGCCTTGCTGACGGTCCTCGTACTCGAGTGATTCTAGATAACAAGCTTCACACTCCGAATGATCTAAAGAAATCAAACAAGTGCACACCAGAAGCATAAACACAAAACAATTCACACAATCCAGCAAGGTTTAAAAAAAATACTAAAAACCATTCAATAGTAACAACCAAGAGAAATAAATCAAACAAAAATTTGACTCACAAATTTTTAGTGTCAATTTTTTTACTACTACTAAAGACAAACAACTATTTTAGTTAACCAAGCCATAGTTAGTAGAAAAGAAATAGTAATTTTTTTTATTTTAGTAAACAGAATCAAATTCACTAAAACTCTTGTGTAAAGAAAAACTACTAATTTTTTTTTACTTTGTAGAACATTACTAAATGGAAATAACTAGATTGTCCTATAACATTAGGGGAGGAAACAAAACAACATTATTATTATCATTAATATTATTATCATCATATTACTTAACAGAAAAGAGTTACTAAAATTATTCATTAGAAAACATAATTTAATCTTATAAATGGTTTGTGGAAATAAAACTAAATTGTTTTATAAAATTATACCAAATGAAAAAGAAGTACAGATTTCCTACAACTATAGTGTATAAAACATGAAAGTGCGTTATATCGACTAGAGGGAGGGTGAATAGGCGATTTTTATAAATTCATCACTTGAGGAATTTCAACTTTGAGGAATTTGAAATGTGATGAATAACTAACAACGGAATAAGTACTCAGTGCATGGAATACATAGTGACAGCGTAGTCATCATGATGATATGAAACATGCACAAGTTGTGAGTAGCGTGATACAGGATAAGTAGTGATGAACAAGGTAACTTGAAGAATTTGAGGTGAGGAAATTGTGTAAGTCTTCAGACAAATTCTTCAAACAGTAAAGATCAATTTCATCAACATGTATACGAGGAATAAGGGGGTTGAGGAAATAGAACCAGGTAGCTTGATGAAGACGATGATTTGGTGACCCAGTTCCAACTGCTGTGACAGTCGTACGTTTGGTTTGGAGCGGCCTAGTATTTAAACCAGAGGACACCCAGTCCCAGGACACACAATCCTTACCGTATTCTCCTTGAGCTAAGGTCACACAGTCCTCGCCCAACACTCGTGGTAAGTATTCAGGGTAGACTTCCAAAACCCTCGCAAACTGGTCACCCGACGATCCACAATTTACTGCTGGATGCTCTAGACCAAGGTCACTTCGTGCTTCCCAATTGACTGCAGGACACACTAGACCATGACGCCTAACCGTTTGGAGGATGCACAGTCCTCAAAGGTAACAAGCGTCGGTTCCACACAGGAATTTCTTCAGTGATGCTCAATCACTTTGGGTTGGTGGTTTGATTGTGGGTTCTTCCTCACTGATGATTTTCGGACAAAAGCCCTCGGAGGATGGGATGCTCTCAAATGACAAGTGTCAGTTCTCTCTCGGAGCAGCCAACCAGCTAGTGGTTGTGGGGGGTGGCTATTTATAGCCGGGGGCGCATCCCGACATGATATGACATTAATGCCCCCAATGATATGACCGTTATGTGGATAGGAATGATTTGGCACAACTGGCGCTAAGCACAGCAACTGTCGGATTTTCGAACAATGGAAGTCCTCAGACATATCACGTTCCTCACTTTGTTGGCAGTTCGCACTGGCGAAATCCTAACTCCTCAGCCAGAACAATTTCCTTAGAGACCAGAAGAACTTCATCTCTGTCACTGAAGAACTTGACTAAGCCGAAAGAGATTTCCAAAGCTTCACTCAATTGAATGTGTAGGTTGAGGTTTTTGGAGTTGAGCATCAGTTGGAAATTTTCCTTAGTATTACTTCGGCCCCCTTTAACAGTATGGTGTTTCCTATGACTCAAGGAAAGGAAATGACACTACGAAAACAAAAGTCTTCACGCTTCATAGTCCTCGTTCATATCTTCAAGGTCACACCGATTTCTTCAGCATAAAAGTCTTCAACAAAGTCTTCAAGTCTTCACCAAAGTCTTCAGTTGAAGACATACATTTTTAGGAGTTGGTAATCTCCGGTTGTATCAACCTCCTCATCGACTTATAGAGCCTGTGTACACTCACGAACGCATTAGTCTCTTAACCTATAAGTCTTCAACACACCAAAATCACTAAGGGGCACTAGATGCACTAACAATCTCCCCCTTTTTGGTGTTTGATGAAAAATAGGTTAAGTTTTCAACGGGAATTAAAGATATGGAATGTAAGTGCAGAGTATGAGGAAGTTGATTGCAAGATATAGATGAGCTCCCCCTGAAGATGTGCATATTTGAGGAATTTGCTTTGGCTTGCAATTGCACATGGCAGGTTGAAACATGAAGAACTCCCCCTATATCTTGTAATCCATACACGCATTTGAATATATGACATGAAGAATTTAAAAATGCGTGAAGAAGATGGGGTCGGACGAAATTCAGCATGCATGCATTAAGATACTTGAGGAATTAAACATGCGATGAAATAGTTCAGAAGAGTCAGACCACCATCGGACTTAAGTTTACAACCCAATCAAAAGTATTAGAAGAACGAGAGTTGCAACTTAAAATAAAAACAGCCCATTTATATAGACCCGCTTGAAGACTAACTCATATTTTCTCCCCCTTTGTCATTGAAGACAAAAAGGGACGAAAACTGAGGACTAACGCCCTTGAAGAAATTCATCGTGTTGGTGAAGGAGCGTCAACGGCGTCGGGGTTGTTCGTTAAAGCAGGACCCGCAGCAGTATCTTTAGTGTCCTCAGCTTCATCCAACTCGCGCGATGAAGAACATGAACTTGTGACCAGCTGAGGAACTTGGACTTTCTTGAACTTCTTCGGAGGTTGACGAGCCCAGTCAAAGTTTTATTGAAGATTCAGCTCATCAAGTTCATCAGGAGGCAAGACAGCAGACATAGTGGCCCAAGTGCGCTTGAAGATTCCATGAGCATAATAGTGATTCTTCTGCATAGAGTTTTGAGTTACTGTCATGTTATGAAGAATAGCACCCAACTGTCGCTTGACCCACTTGTGATTTCTGTCAACTTTCTGATGAAGACTGGGGAGAAGTCCTCGGTCAGTCATCACACGAGGGGTAGTGGCACGAGGCTTTGGAGCTGAGGCTTTTGCTGTAGAGTCCTGTGTAGCAGAATCATCATTTGTTGAGTAGGATGCTGCTTGACGAAACTGTCCATCCATGGGACGAGTTCCTTCATCAATGATGTCCTTGCCTTTTCCTTCAGCAATGGTACTCTTGAGGACTTCGATCGGTGGAATGAATGCAAAGTGATTCTGGAAGTCAGCTTTGTAGGGAATTGAAGACTTGGACCTGATGAAATGCATGATCCATGGAGTGAAGATCTTCAATTCAAATGGAGCCATTGCAGATTTAGCGAGTGTTCTCATGAAGAAATCATGGAAGTTGATGGGAATCCCATGGATGATGTTGAACATCACATTCTTCATGATTCCTTCAACTGCTTCTTCGTCAGAATTGTGCCCTTTCTGAGGACACATAGTGTGAGTGAGGATTCTGTATACTGTCGTTGGCACATATAACAGGTCCTTTACAAGAAAGACGGTCCTCAAAGGCTTTCTAGGTGCCAATTTATTCATCAGCACATCCATCATTTGATTTGGAAGTGGTGGATCATTGAACAGACAGCGAGATTCTTCTGATGGAATTGGAAGAGGAACTGTTTGAAGCAATTCAGATGAAGTGGCTGTGTAGTGCTTTGATCCAGTCATCCAGTCTAGCACCCAAGAGTTGATGTCTGAGGAATTTCCACCGATGAACAGGGTTGCATAGAACTGAAGAATTAGTTCCTTGTTCCAATCACAGATATCAACGCATAAGGGAAGTAAGCCAGCATCATACAAGACTTGAAGCACAGGTGTGTATGAGGGAATTGATTCCATGTCCACGTGAGGAATATGATGATGCTCAAATATCTTCTTCTCTCACAGAGGACAGATGCATAGTAATTCATCTGGGAAGCAGTCCAGAACCGTGAGTGACCAACTCGAGCATTGTCATATGGGTTGGAACCTGAGAAGAACATATGCTCATTGAAGAAGTTGGATTTGACGAATGTGGGACGACCAGAGCCTTTCAATGGCATTCGCTGCACAGGTTGCAGATTTGGCATGGCAGTCCCCTTGATTTCCTCATGTATATGAGGAACAAGCTAGAGGGCAGGTTCCTCAGTTGCTGGAACTTCATCAGCCATAGGAGCTGGATCTTCATCAGTAATGTGAACTTGCTCATTTTCATCAGCATCAGCAGCTGGAGCTTCATCAGTGATCTGGACATCAATATCTTCATCAGCTGGAATGTCTTCAGTGTCTGGAAGATACAGAGGTTCAGAGTCTGTTTGTACATCCTCAGCTTGCACAGACAACTGAGGAATAATGGACAACGGAGTTGTCATTGGTGACGTGGGATGAGCAGTTTCCCAGAATTCATCATGGATAACAGGAGTGGTGCTACCAACATCAACTTCTTCATCCATGTCTTCAGCTGGAGCATTTTCTTCGTTATACTGAAGCTGAAGTAATGGTTCTTTGGGAGGTGAAGAAATGTCTTCGACCTCAATTTCTTCATCCATCTGCTCTATGGAAGAAGTAGAATGGATATCATCATCTTCCGTGGGACTGGTGTATTCTACGCCATAGGGAACTATTTCCAGAGACGGCGCTGAGGAAATGGGGATGGCATCAGTCAGCATCATTGAAGAACTTGTCAAAGTCTTGAATCTTTTCCCAGTAGGAGCTTCAGAGTTTGATGCCTTCCTTTTGAGAGATGTTTCCTCAGCAGCATCATTTTCTTCAGGCGCAGCTAAATCTTCAGCTGGCCTCTCACTTTCCTCAGGCACAACATTGGTAGTTGTCCTGGTAGGTTCATCAGTGATGTGAGTTTCCTCAGCAGCACTGGTAGCAGCTTCTTGTGCACAAGCAGTGTCATCAGCAGGTGGGGCTTCTTCTGGTGCAGATTCCTCAGCAGGTTGAAGAATTTCAGATGCAGATTCCTCAATAGTTTGGGGAATTTCAGCAGTACGAGGCTGAGGAGTAGTAGTACGAGCAGCAGTACGAGCAGCAGTGGATATGTTGTAATCCTTCACTACAGCTTGAGCAACCTTGATGAATCTGTCTTTTGTGCCTTTCCATTCTTTGTCAAGCCTCTCTTGGTCTTGAGAGAGAGTCCGTATTTCAGATTGGACTATGACCAAGTGAGTTGGAGCCATATTCATCACATATTCGCGAAGAAACTTTTCTTTGCGAGCAATTGATGCCTTGGCCCTCTTGGCTTGCTCCCTCTTCCACTTTTCTTCAGCAATAAAGTGTGTGAGGACATGGTCCACGTTGGGAGGCAATTTCAGTGCAGATAGAGGTGTCTGTGGATCCTCAAGCCAGATGTCGATGAAATCTAAGATCGTCTTTGGATCCGACAGCAGAGGAATTGAGCTGTCCTTGGCAGTGGCAGCCTTCAGCTGACCTTGTCTGGTGATTTCTTCAAGCTCTTCATCATCAGCATCATCTTTATCATCATCCTTAGCTCTTGAGGGAATTGTGACAATGGCCTTGCTGGAACTTGGTCGTTGACCTCTACCAGCAACTATCTTCAGCTTCATGAAGACTTTGTGACAGAAGGACTTGCAGAGCTCTTCAGCTTTCTTGAGAAACCCTCAGTCCTCTTGCATGTTGCCAAGTGTAGTGGGGTTGAGGACTTTTTCGTAGCTGCTAAAGACTGATCAGCAACTATTCCAGCAGCAGAGGCCTTGGACGATTTAGGCCTTTTGACTTGAGGAATTGGCTGTGAGGATTTTGAGGATGAAGAAATTTGTTTCACAGCTGACTTCTTCAGCATTGATTTCTTTGGACCACTTGAGGATGCACCAGCAGTGGCAACCGCAGCAAAGTCCTCATTAAATTTCTTCATAGCATCCTTGGCCTTCTTTGCCAGCTTGGCCTGCTGCTTTTCCCATAAGGCAGGAAAGTCCTCACCAGTCTTGAGACTAGTAGGATCAGCTATCTGATTTTTAGCAATGGGAGGCCTGCTGCAAGGAGGCTTCACAACGAATTTCATCATGTACTTGGGAGTAACATAACGATATTTTTTCCACTCCTTGGCCCATCTCCGTTCAATCTTCTACAGACGGATTTTCCTCTGTTTTGTTGTCTCCTTGCCATGTGTTTCTTCATCTGGCGTGCAATAGTCATCATATATTTTATCAGGGATTTCAAAAGCTGTCTACACATCGGGTTTCTTTCCTCCTTTCTGAGTTCTTTTGTCTGCCATTTTCTTCAAATGAGGATCTTGAACTCTTGATGATTCTGAGGAGGTACACAGCTTTTCTTCAAGAAGCGCTGCAAATGAGTTAACTTGATGAGA
The DNA here is from genome assembly GCA_022496015.1 of Hordeum marinum. Lineage (NCBI taxonomy): Eukaryota > Viridiplantae > Streptophyta > Magnoliopsida > Poales > Poaceae > Hordeum > Hordeum marinum. Next base: position 503,809,989 of record CM039676.1, read on the forward strand.
ACCTAGTGATTCATCAACAGACATATATGTACCTGTGAACAGAGTATAGGTGCGAGGAATTTGAAGAGGTCATATGCATTCTCAGAAATTTTGGAGAAAAATAGGTTTGAGGAATTTGACCATGGATGTCTTGAGAGTTTCACCAAGTGTTCTTTCTCTCAGGTTCCAGAGTTGTGCAAATTTGGAAATTCGCAAAATTTAGGAATCTTAAAGAAAATCATTACTTAGGAAAAAACATCAAGTATGAGGAGATGTAAGGTGCTTGATAATTGAATTTATAACGAATAAACACCTTTTGAGGAATAGTAGAGTGAAATGAAGATCAAACCAAGGGCAGTAAAAATAAATTTTTAATTACCCTGGTGAAGAACACGACGAACACTGAGGTGGAATGGGGAGGTTCGTCCGTTCAGATCTCCCACGCCCTAACTTGGCTGAGGGAGACAACTACAACGGCGGCGGGATGAAGACTTCCGCGGCTGGTATGAGTACGGCGACGACGAGGTTGAGGCAGCGAAGCTGTTCCTCACCGGCGACGATGATTTCAGCGGGGGCGCTGGGGCAGGAGCTCGGGAGAGTTAGGAGAGGAGAGTAACCGAGATCAGCTGTAGTGAAGGGGTATTTATAGAGAGAGTGAAAACGGATCCACCCGAGGATTTTGGACAGGTTTACCCCTGACTCTTGCTCTCCTTGCGACAGGTGTCACCCACGTTCTGAGTAGTGGAGAGACGGGGGCGATCGTGGGTTATCCAGTCGCTGGAATAGGAATGGTTTGAGCGGGAACCGCCGAAAATTTTGGTAGAGAAGTTTTAAAGTTTCCTTTCGCAAATTCTTTAGCTGTCGAGGACACAGTGAAGACTTTGAACGAGTTTCAAAGTAGAACGCATATCATGAATTTGTGAACAAACTGGGTTGAGTTTAGCATAGATGAGGAATAGGGTCCGATCACATTCACTTAGATGAGAATCAAACTTGAACAATTTAGCAATAAGTGAATGCTGTTGAGGACATTGAAAACTCATAGATATATATAGTCAAATGAAAATAAGTCTCTCAGAGTTTTGAATAATTTGAAGAGTTGAGGAATCTGAAAGTTGAAGAATTTGCAGAAATTATTACAAATTCAATTTTGAAGAATCTCAACTGTTGGTTGGTGGCGTTACCCACCGTATAAGAATGATGATTTCAGACACCGCGTACAATTGTCATAGGTTTCTGAGAATCAAATTCTATATTGATTTCTTCACACTTAGAGAGTTATTCTTCGTAGTTTTGAAGAAAACGTTACTTCGTGTGTTGCACATCTAAGTCATCAATTTTGCATAAGTGTTAGGATGTGTGTTCTTTTTCAAAGAACATTCAATGATTCTAAGATATTTATCTCACCCCGCAACTTGTAAATCTCTTTTCGTCCAAGGGCTTTGTGAAGATATCCGTCAGTTGTTCTTCAGTGGGAATGTGGTTGATGGAGAGGTCGCCCTTGAGTACATGATCTCGAAGAAAGTGATGACGAATCTAGATGTGCTTGGTCTTGGAGTGCTGAACTAGGTTGTATGCTATCTTGATGGCACTCTCGTTGTCACGGTAGAGAGGCACATTCTTCAACTTGATGCCGTAGTCCTTGAGGGTTTGCTGCATCCATAGTAACTGAGCACAACATGAGCCAGCAACAATGTACTCAGCTTCTCCAGTGGAGAGTGACACGCAGTTCTGCTTCTTCGAGGAGCAACCGACTAATGATCGTCCGAGGAAATGACATGTGCCTGAGGTTGACTTGCGATCCACGCGATCTCCAGCATAGTCAGCATCAGAGTATCCGACGAGTTGAAGATTTGAGCCCTTGGTATACCACAATCCAAGCGTTGGTGTGTGAGCTAAGTATCGAAGAATATGTTCCACAGCCTTATGGTGTGATTCCTTCGGTGTTGCTTGGAATCGAGCACACATGCAAACACTTAGCATTATATCAGGCCTAGATGCACATAGATACAATAAGAAGCCAATCATGGAGCGGTATACCTTCTGATCGAAATCTTTACCATTTTTGTCAGTGCAGAGGTGTCCTTTTGAAGGCATTGGAGTTTTGACGCCTTTACAATCTTGCGTGTCAAATTTCCGTAGAACATCTTTGAGGTATTTCTCTTGTGAGATGAAAATACCATTGTCTTGCTGACGAATTTGAAGACCTAAGAAGGATTTCAATTCTCCCATCATAGACATTTGATATTCTTCACTCATCATATAGGCAAATTCATCACTATAGCGTTTGTCAGTACATCCAAAGATAATATCATCAACATATATTTGGCATATGAACAGTTCATTGTCATAGGATTTTGTGAAAAGAGTTGGCTCGAGTGAACCGGGTTTGAAGCCTTTCTTCATGAGGAATTCCTTCAAAGTGTCATACCACGCTCGTTGGGCCTGCTTCGGCCATAGAGAGCTTTGTTGAGTCTGAAGACTTTGTCAGGATGCTTAGGATCTTCAGAACCTGGGGGTTGATCAACATATACTTGTTCCTCAATCTTACCATTGAGCAATGCACTTTTCACATCCATTTTATATAAGATGATATTGTGATGATTAGCATAAGCAAGTAGTATGCGAATAGCTTCAAGTCTAGCAACAGGTGCAAAAGTTTCATCAAAGTCAATTCCTTCAACCTGTGTGTAGCCTTGAGCTACAAGTCGAGCCTTATTCCTCACCACAAGGACGTTTTCATCTTGCTTGTTGCGGTAGATCCACTTTGTACCTATGATGTTATGTTTGCGAGGATCTGGCCGCTTGACAAGTTCCCACACGTTGTTGAGCTTGAATTGACGCAATTCCTCTTGCATAGCTTGAATCCACTCTCGCTCCTTGAATTCTTCATCAACTTTGGTGGGCTCTATGATAGAGACAAAGGCAAAGTGCCCACAAAAGTTAGTTAAGTGAGAAGCCCTAGAGCGTGTGAGAGGACCTGGTGCATTGATGTTGTCGATGATTTTGTCAATCTAAACTTCATTTGCCACTCTTGGATGTGCAGGTTGACTTGTCTGAGGACTTTCATCAGCACCATTTTCTTCAGGTATCTCTGCATGAGAGTCTTCAACAGCAGGGATGATTTAGGAATAACATCTTCTGTTGCCTTCAGCCTGACGGATTCCTCAGGAGACTATTTATCTGTCACAGAAGGCAGGTGCTCTCTTTGCGATCCATTAGTTTCATCGAACCGCACATCTACAGTTTCAACAACCTTGTGGTGATAGGTGTTGAAGACTTTGTAGGTGTGCGAGTCCTTTCCATAACCAAGCATGAAACCTTCATGTGCTTTCGGTGCAAACTTAGAACTGTGGTGAGGATCTTTGATCCAACATTTTGCACGGAAGACTTTGAGATAACATACATTGGGTTTATTGCCTGTCATGAGCTCGTATGAGGTTTTCTTGAAGAATTTGTGAAGATATACCCTATTGATGATGTGGCAAGCAGTGTCGATTGCTTCAGGCCAGAAGGGACGACGAGTCTTGTATTCATCAAGCATGGTTCGGGCCATCTAGACGAGAGTCCTGTTCTTTCTTTCCACGACACCATTCTGCTGAGGAGTATAAGGGGCAGATAATTCATGAGTAATTCCAAGTTCATCAATATATTCATCAAGATTCATGTTCTTGAACTCAGTCCCATTATCACTCCTGATATGCTTGATCTTGACGCCAAAGTTGGTGGAGGCTCTTGAAGCAAATCATCTGAAGACATCCTGTACTTCATTTTTGTACAGAATGATATGCACCCATGTGTAGCGAGAGTAATTATCTACAATGACGAATCCATACTGACTTGAAGCATTTGTTAGCACGGAATAGTGAGTGGGACCAAAGAGATCCATGTGAAGTAATTCAAAGGGATGCGTAGTGGTCATGATTGTCTTTGAGGGATGCTTGGATCTGGTCATCTTTCCAGATTCACAAGCCCCACAGAGGTGGTCCTTGAGGAATTTGACGCCTTCAACTCCAATGACATGCTTCTTCTTCATGAGCGTGTGCAAGTTCCTCATACCCGCATGACCAAGTCGTCGATGCCACAACCATCCTTCTGAGGACTTTGCAAGTAGGCATGTGGCAGGCTGAGGTCCTGTAGAGAAATCAACAATATACAAGTCTCCTCTCCTAAAGCCTTCGAAGACTTTGGAATTGTCAGATTCCATGATGATAACACAACGATATTTTCCAAATACCACAACCATATCGAGATCACAAAGCATTGAGATGGACATGAGGTTGAACCCAAGGGATTCGACAAGCATCACTTTATCCATGGTTCGGTCCTATGAGATAGCAACCTTACCAAGTCCCAATACCTTGCTTTTTTCCTTTGTCAGCATAAGTGATATGCTTCAGATGAGATGGAGCAAGTGGCAGATTCATCAGAAGACTTTTGTCACCAGTCATGTGGTTTGTGCATCCACTATCGAGGACCCACTCTGTAGCTTTTGGAGTATCATCCTGCAGATGAATTAGTACAACTTACAAACTCATATGCTTCAGAGTGAAGAATATGACATTAATTTCATCAGATAGAATTTCATCACACAAGTTAGTAAGCAAGCAATGTGAGGACGCGAGAAATGAGGGATTCATTTCTACATTGTTAGATTGCGTCCTTTCAAGCATTTCCTCAGGTCTCCAGTAAGTTCATCAGATGTTCAAATTCATCTGGAGACCCGACCCTGCAATAAACGATTAGTTCGATTTCTTCACCGCCCACATCTCAAGGGGTGGCAAAGAGTTCATCATCCTGCGAGCACCATAAGAGAAGGGAGGCATTGAAGCAAGTGCGCTTCGTTTCACAGGTCGAGGGTTAGAGTATTCATATGAATAAGCAGAGAAATTCTTCAAAGATTTATGAACATAACGGTTTGAAGAATGATGCATATATTCATAGCTTTTAGGTTTTCCCTGGGAAAAAGAAGCATTAGCACGAGAATGATGATTTTGACCATTTGAGGAATTTGGTCCACTTGAAGAATTTGATCTGGGGTTCCTTTTCTTCAATAGTCGTGTTGTGAGGACATTCACTTGAAGAATTTGTAGGTAGCTCTTGGGAACCCAGATTTTCTTCAATGGAGAGCCATTCCTGCAGTTAGTTCCAACAAATCTAGCAAATACTTCACCTTTCTGATTTTTGAAGAATTTGAAGTTAGAGTCAAGTGACTCATCAGAGGAGTATGAAGTTTCACATGTAAAGCCTGATAAAGTAGATGGATCTACAGGAGTACCTTTTGCAGCAACCCATGAGGTTTTGGGATACTGCTCAGGTGTCCAGTATGAACCATCAGCATTGAGTTTCCTCACAAAGGCAATACCCTCTTTTCTAGGGTTCCTGTTCAGAATCTGCTTTTTGAGGACATCGCAAAGGATTTGATGCCCTTTGATACTTTTGTATATGCCTGTCACAACAATTCCTTCAACCCTGCATTTTCATCATTGATACTTGTGGTATCCTCGGATGAGGAATTTGAAACCACTGGAATAGTTGAAGCATTTGCAGTAATAGAAGCATTTGAACATTCAGGTGAAGAATTAGTAGTTTCACGTTCGATGCATTTCAAGCAAGGTGGAACAAATTCTTCCTGAGCGGTACTGATCTGTTGAGCCAGTAAGGAATCGTTTTCCCTTTGGAGATCCTCATGTGACACCTTTAGTTTCTCAAGATCTTGCTTTCTCTGAAGAAATTCATAAGAAAGCTTCTCATGATCGGCTAAGAGGTCATTATGATGACTCTGTAGGTTATCATACCTTGTCTGAAGACTTTTGAGATCGACAGACAAAGTTTGAGTACGATCCACTTCACGGTTTAACAAATCATCGCTTTTGTCTAGCATTTTCTGAAGCTTTTCAAGTGCACTTTGTTGTTTAGTGGCAAGCTTAACAAGTTTAGTATAGCTAGGTTTCACATATTCATCAGATTCACCTTCACTCGATTCAGAAGAGGAATGATGTTTTTGTACCTTTGAGCCTTTTGCCATGAAGCAATAGGTGGGAGCGTAGTCATCATTGCTGACGTCGGAATAGTTGGTGCAGTCAGATTCATCAGCATTGAAGATAGACTTGTTGACGAAAGCAGTAGCGAGACCAAGGCTAGCAACACCAGATTCTGATTCTTCTTCAGATTCTTCCTCTTCTTCATATTCTTCAGATTCTTCCTCAGAATCCATTTCTTTGCCGTTGAATGCTCGAGCCTTTCTGGAACCATTCTTCTTGTGTCTTGAGGACTTTGAAGATGAGGATTTTGTAGATGAGGACTTTGAAGATTTCTTCTTTTTCTTCGAGTCATCAGAACTGTCATCTTTGTATTTCTTCTTCTTCTTTGAGTCTTTTTCCCATAGAGGACAGTCAGAGATAAAGTGGCCTGGTTTCTTGCATCGATGACATGTTCTTTTCTTGTAATCTTTTGAGGAATCTGATTTCCTCAAGCCACTTCTTGATGACTTTCCAAATCCGCCTCTGCTTGGGAACTTCTAGAATTTCCTCACAAGCATAGCTAGTTCCTGACTTGGTTCTTCAGGATCTCCAAGGCTGCTATCAGAATCTTCTTCTTCATATGAAGAAATTGATTTTGCCTTCAAAGCACGAGATCTTCCATAACTTGGTCCGTAGAGGTCTCTCTTCTCAGCTTGTTGGAATTCATGAGTATTGAGTCTTTCGAGTATATCAGCAGGATCAAGAGCTTTGTCATCTCCACGTTCTTGAATCAACAAAGCCAAATTATCAAATGAGGAATCGAGTGATCTTAGCAGTTTCTTCACCACTTCATGGTCCGTGATATCAGTGGCACCCAGTGCTTGAAGTTCATTGGAAATATCAGTGAGGCGATCAAACGTTTGTTGGACATTTGCATTGTCAAGTCTCTTGAAGTGGTTGAAGAGATTGCAAAGAACATCCACACGAGAGTCACGTTGAGTGGAGACACCTTCGTTCACCTTGGACAGCCTATCACAGATAAGCTTCGCAGTCTCCAGAGCACTCACTCTGCCATACTGACCCTTGCTCAGATAGCCGCAGATGATATTCTTCGCTTGAGAGTTGAGTTGCTTGAATCTCTTCACATCAGCAGCTGAAACAATGGGAGTGACATAGGGCACACCATTTTCCACAACGTACCAGAGATCGTTGTCAACAGCTTCAAGATGCATACGCATCTTGTTCTTCCAGTTGGGTAGTCCGTCCCATCGAAGGTAGGACAACCCATAGAAACCTTGATCATACCTGCAGTCGACATAACTAAAACTCCTGGTGGTTAAACCAAAATCACACAGAGACAGGGAGTACCCGCTCTGATACCAATTGAAAGTGCGTTATATCGACTAGAGGGGGGGGGTGAATAGGCGATTTTTATAAATTCATCACTTGAGGAATTTCAACTTTGAGGAATTTGAAATGTGATGAATAACTAACAGTAGAATAAGTACTCAGTGCATGGAATACATAGCGGCAGCGTAGTCATCATGATGATATGAAGCATGCACAAGTTGTGTGTAGCGTGATACAGGATAAGTAGTGATGAACAAGGTAACTTGAACAATTTGAGCTGAGGAAATTGTGTAAGTCTTCAGACAAATCTTCAAACAGTAAAGATCAATTACATCAACATGTATACGAGGAATAAGGGGGTTGAGGAAATAGAACCAGGTAGCCTGATGAAGACAATAATTTGATGACCCAGTTCCAACTGCTATGACAGTCGTACGTCTGGTTTGGAGCGGCCTGGTATTTAAACCAGAGGACACCCAGTCCCAGGACACACAGTCCTTACCGTATTCTCCTTGAGCTAAGGTCACACAGTCCTCGCCCAACACTCGTGGTAAGTCTTCAGGGTAGACTTCCAAAACCCTCACAAACTGGTCACCCGACGATCCACAATTTACTGCTGGATGCTCTAGACCAAGGTCACTTCGTGCTCCCCAATTGACTGCAGGACACACTAGACCATGATGCCTAACCGTTTGGAGGATGCACAGTCCTCAAAGGTAACAAGCGTCGGTTCCACACAGGAATTTCTTCAGTGATGCTCAATCACTTTGGGTTGGTGGTTTGATTGTGGGTTCTTCCTCACTGATGATTTTTGGACAAAAGCCCTCGGAGGATGGGATGCTCTCAAATGACAAGTGTCAGTTCTCTCTCGGAGCAGCCAACCAGCTAGTGGTTGTGGGGGGTGGCTATTTATAGCCGGGGGCGCATCCCGACATAATATGACATTAATGCCCCCAATGATATGGCCGTTATGTGGATAGGAATGATTGGGGACAGCTGGCGCTAAGCGCAGCAATGGTCGGATTTTCGAACAAGGGAAGTCCTCAGACATATCACGTTCCTCACTTGTAGGCAGTTCGCACTGGCGAAATCCTAACTCCTCAGCCAGAACAATTTCCTCAGAGACCAGAAGAACTTCGTCTCTGTCACTGAAGAACTTGACTGAGCCGAAAGAGATTTCCAAAAGCTTCACTCAATTGAATATGTAGGTTGAGGTTTTTGGAGTTGAGCATCAGTTGGAAATTTTCCTTAGTATTACCTCGGCCCCCTTTAACAGTACAGGGTTTCCTATGACTCAAGGAAAGGAAATGAAACTACGAAAACAAAAGTCTTCACGCTTCATAGTCCTCGTTCATATCTTCAAGGTCACACCGATTTCTTCAGCATAAAAGTCTTCAGCAAAGTCTTCAAGTCTTCACCAAAGTCTTCAGTTGAAGACATACATTTTTAGGGGTCGGTAATCTCCGGTTGTATCAACCTCCTCATCGACTTATAGAGCCTGTGTACACTCACGAACGCATTAGTCTCTTAACCTATAAGTCTTCAACACACCAAAATCACTAAGGGGCACTAGATGCACTAACAAAACTAAACAATCATTTTATTAGAACCTAATGAAAACCTAATGAAAACTACTAACAAAAGTTATACTAATTCAGGTTCAAATTAAATAAAAATAAAAATAACTAAACTATATTAGGAACTAAACAGATTATGTTTTTGTCAAAAACTATAATCAAATTTATCCTAAAAATTCTCAAACTATGTAGGATGATAGTTCTAACTAATACAAATCAGTGGCAAAAAGGTTCACTCAAAAATAAATTTTTAAACTCATGTTATACAGGTTTTAGTAATTTAAGCAGTTCGGTTAGATTCACATTTTAAAGTTCAAATTTGAAATCTAAGCATACAGACATAAACTACAAAAAAATTGTGACCTAGAGCAAAAAGAATCAACTAAAAACACCAAATATTTAAAAAGATATGAGAAAAACAAAATCAGAAAACATTCTGTTTTCTAAAACAGAAAAGAAAAAGAAAAATTTGCTAACGATCGGACAGGGGTTACGTGGCATGCTGTGATTGGCCGAGAGGGCATGCGTGTGAGTGCTAACGAGTGGACGGCCGAGACTTAGTGCTTACCGGTTCGGGCTTTTTAAGTGATCTAATCTCATGCGTTGACTGCAGATCCGACGGCTAAGAGTGGAGGCGACGACTTACAGAGGAGGGGTCGTGGTCATCGGCAAGGTCGACGGTGGCCGGAGGTCGGTGGTGGTCGTGGGCGACGGTGCGGTGGTCGGGGGCGACGTCCGAAGGCTTCATACAGCGGCGGCGAAGCTCAGGCGTCGATTGGTGGCGTCGAAGGCGGTCGGGGGTGAATGTGGTGAGGGGCAAGAGCTGGGGGAGATCCGGTTGGGTGGCCGAACTCCGGCGAGGTGCGGGGCAGCGTTCCAGCGAGGGAGGAGGGGGTTCCGGGTGGGGAATGGAGAGCGGAGGGTCGGGGCTACTTATAGGGGCGGTGCAGTGGCCGGGGAGGGCAAGGGGAGCGAGATCCGCGGGGAGGGATCACCGGCGACGACGGAGGCGCGGGGAAGGGGATGAGCGCGGTGACACCACGGTCGGACGGTGGGTCCGACGTGTCAGTGAGAGGGAGAGGCGTGGTTAGCGTGTCGGTGGCCGACCCGGAGTTATTTCGGGTCTTAAAGGCTGTGGGCCGGCCCGTTTGTCATAAATTCATTTTATTAATTATTTCCAGTGCGTTTAAAAACTACTTTATTTTCAGATATAGGAAATATATATATCAAAATGATCAGGGGAATTAAGGCTATTTAATGAACATTTTTCCTCTATCATATTGAATACTTTAAAAAATAATTATTTTCAGATAATTGACTATTTGATTTAAAACCCTTTTGCAAATATTTTTCAAATGACCCCCTGGTTTTATTGTTCATATATTTCACCAATATGCCCCTGGTGTGGAGTGTCATGTTACTCCCCTCTTTTCTTTGAACTTTTCCAGAGGTTTTCAAATAGGTGAAACAAAGAAATCAAAAAAATGAAAGTGGCCTTTCAGAATATCAAAGGAAGCACTTCAACTATTCCATTCATTCAAACAATGTGATGATGATGCACAGCTATATTTCATAATATTCCAAAATGAAATTTTGGGATGTTACAAACCTACCCACCTTAACATGAATCTCGCCCTCGAGATTTGGGTTGGCTAGAAAATAGGTGTGGGTGGTCTCTACGAAGATCTTCCTCACGTTCCCAGGTGGATTCTTCCTCGGTGTGGTGACTCCATCGAACCTTATAGAACTTGATGACCTTGCTGCGGGTAACTCTATTGGCAGTCTCGAGGATTCTGACGGGTTTCTCCTCATAGGTCAGGTCACTATCAAGTTGTATGGCCTCTAGGGGCACTATGTCTCTCAAAGGGATATCAGCCATCTCAGCGTGGCATTTCTTCAACTAGGAAACATGGAAGATGTCATGAACTCTGGACAATCCTTCCAGCAATTCCAGCTTATAGGCAACTTCGCCTCTACGCTCAAGAATTCTGTAGGGGCCTATGAATCTGGGTGCTAACTTTCCTTTAACACCAAACCTCTTGATTCCTCGAAGTGGGGACACACAAAGGTATGCCCGGTCTCCTACTTCATAGGTCACTTTCTTGCGTTTGTTGTCAGCGTAGCTCTTCTGCCGGGATTGAGATATCTTGAGTCTATCACGAATCAACTTGACCTTCTCTTCAGAATCTCGGATAAGGTCGGGACCAAAAAGTTTTCGGTCTCCAACACCATCCCACATCAATGGTGTTCTACACCTCCTTCCGTATAAAGCTTCGAAAGGGGCCATCTTCAGACTGGTCTAAAAACTGTTGTTTTACGAGAACTCTGCGTAGGATAAGTTGTCATCCGAACTGGACCCATAGTCTAGCGCACAAGCTCTCAACATGTCCTCCAGAATTTGGTTGACTCTTTCAGTCTGTCCATCGGTCTGCGGATGAAAAGCTGTACTAAATTCCAGCCTCGTTCCCAAAGTTTCATGTAGCTGATGCCAAAATTTTGAGGTAAATTGGGTTCCTCTATCTGACACGATACTCCTCGGAACTCCATGCAGACACACGATCGTGGTCATATATATCTTAGCTAACTTAGCACTGGTATAGCTGGTCTTTACTGGGATGAAATGAGCCACCTTGGTCAAGTGATCGACCACTACCCAGATGGAATCATAACCGGAACGGGTCCTAGGTAATCCTGTGATGAAGTCCATACCGAGCTTATCCCATTTCCATTCGGGTATTGGCAAAGGTTGGAGTAACCCTGCTGGTTTCTGATGTTCCGCCTTTACTCGCTGGAAAACATCACATACAGCAACATGTTCGGCAATATCCTTCTTCATCCCTGTCCACCAGTAACTTTCCTTCAAATCCAGATACATCTTGGTGTTGCCTGGGTGTATCGAGTAAGGTGAATCATGGGCTTCCTGAAGTATTAACTTCCGGAGCTCTGGGTCATTAGGCACATAGATTCGGTTCTCGAACCACAGTGTTCCTTGTTCATCCTCACGAAAACCTTTAGCCTTTTCACCCTTCATTCTCTGTTTTATCTCAGTTATCTCCTTGTCTGACTTCTGGGCTTCCCTAATTCTGTCGGTCAAGGTGGACTGGATTTCTAATGTGGCAACAAATCCTCTTGGAACTATCTCTAGCTGGAGTTCTCTGAGATCTTCGACTAACTCCCGGGGTAATCCTCCCGCTATGAGTGTGTTCACATAACTCTTCCGGCTCAAGGCAGCTGCTACAACATTTGCCTTTCCTGGATGGTAGTGTAATCTCATGTCATAGTCCTTGATTAACTCTAACCATCTCCTCTGTCTGAGGTTCAATTCCTTCTGCGTGAAAATATACTTCAGGCTCTTGTGATCGGTGTAAACATCACAACTGTTCCCGACGAGGAAATGTCTCCAAGTCTTGAGTGCATGCACTACGGCTGCTAACTCCAGATCATGGGTGGCATAGTTCAACCTATGGGGTCGTAGTTGCCTTGACGCATATGCGACAACTTTACCCTCCTGCATGAGTACTCCTCCGAGTCCTTGCCGTGATGCATCACAATAAACATGGAAATCCTTCCGAATGTTTGGCAGGATCAACACTGGGGCTGTGACCAAACGTTTCTTCAACTCTTGGAAACTGGTCTCGCATTCCTCAGTCCAAATATAGTTAGACTCTTTCTACAACAATGCCGTCATGGGCTTGGCAATCTTTGGGAAATTCTCAATGAACCTCCGGTAAAACCCGACAAGTCCGAGGAAACTTTGGATATCCTTAACTAAGGTGGGTGATTTCCACTCGGTGAGTGCATCAACCTTAGCAGGGTCCACAGCTATTCCATCTCCGGAAATAATGTGTCCAAGGAATCCGACTTCCGTCAGCCAAAATTCACATTTGCTGAACTTAGCATATAACTGATGCTCTCTAAGCTTCTCAAGAACTAAACGCAAGTGTTCCTTGTGTTCTTCTTCATTCTTGGAGAATATCAAAATAGCATCGATGAACACCACGACAAATTTGTCCAGGTATTCCATGAATACTTTGTTCATCAAACTCATGAAATAGGCAGGTGCATTTGTCAAACCAAATGACATAACGGTATACTCATACAAGCCATACCTTGTGGTGAAAGCTGTTTTGGGTATATCCTATTCACGAATTTTCAACTGGTGATACCCTGATCGAAGATCGATCTTGGATAACACTTTGGCTCCCACTAGTTGATCAAACAAGTCATTAATCATCAGCAGCGGGTACTTGTTCTTGATAGTCACCTCGTTCAAGGCACGATAATCGACTACCATCCTCAAGGTTTTATCCTTATTCTCCACCAAAAGAACTGGGGCTCCCCAAGGTGAAGAACTTGGGCGAATATACCCCTTGTCCAACAACTCCTTAATCTGCTTCTTGATTTCTACTAGATCATTTGTGGGCATCCTATAGGGTCTCTTGGAAATTGGGGCTACTCCTGGCAGTAACTCTATCAGGAACTCAATTTCTCTATCTGGTGTCATGCCTGGTAATTCTTCCGGAAATACATCTGGAAAGTCTTGTACCACTGGTACTTCCTCTTGAACAACTCCTGTGAGAGCATTTAACCGAGCACTCATCCGTGTGCGTCGGGATACATACTTAATCCTCTTGTTCTCTAGGGTGGTGAGCAAGATAGACTTGCTGGGGCAATCCATGTTTCCTTCATACTTGGTCATCCAATCCATGCCTAGGATTACATCCAATCCCTGGGATTCTAAGACGATGAGGTCGGTGGGAAAACGTGTCTTCCTATATTGAGTTTCAATGCGGGGCATCCTATACCTGCCAACATCATGCCTCCTGGGGAACTAACCTTAATGGGTTGACTAAGGGTTTTGGTGGGCAAACCGTACTTTTCCACGACTACCCTTGATATGAATGAATGAGTTGCATCGGAATCAAAAAGTACCATAACTGAACGGGAGTTCAAAAGGAACTTACCAACCATAGTCTCTGGCTGGTCATAGACTTCCTCCACATCCATATGGTTCACTTGAGCCCGGGGAAAGGGTTGGGCTTCTTGGCTGCTGTGTTGCCGTTGTTGTTGCCATTTCCATTTCCCGTCTTGTTCTGAGGGAAATTATTGGCATAGTGCCCGGTCTTCTGGCACTTGAAGCAGGTGACATGGTTCAGATCCTTCTGAACCGAGGTGGGACGGTGCTGGTTGCCATTCCCGTTTCCATTCCCATTCTTGGAGTTGCCAGTGCTGGGACGATTATTCCCATTGCTTCCATGGTTGTGGCTTCCATGGGTGTGGCCTCCATGGTTGTGCACAGCATGAGTGTGCCCTCCGTACTTTCCGGTTCCTGACCCGATGTTCATGGAGTATGGGGAGTAGCGGGGCTTCTGATGAGCTCCTGAGTGAGACTTCCACTGTGCATACTTCCTCTTGCGGTTCTCGATTTGCTGCTGCTTACCCTCCAAGATGAGGGCCTTGTCTACTAATTCCTGGTAGTTGTTGAAAGTAGCTACCATCAGTTGTACGCTCAACTCGTCGTTGAGTCCTTCCAAGAATTTCTCTTGTTTGGCTGCATCGTTGGCCACGTCTCCTGGTGCATAACGTGCTAACGTGCTGAATTCATCCACATACTGGGCCACGGAACGACTTCCCTGGCGTAAGTTGCGAAACTCATGTTTCTTCATACTCATGGCTCCAGCTGAGACATGAGTGGTGCGGAAAGCTAACTTGAACTGCTCCCAAGTCACATCCGCAATGGGGTATGTGGTGGAGTAATTCTCCCACCATGCAGCTGCGGGTCCCTCAAGTTGATGTGCGGCAAAGCGCACCTTTTCAGCATCAGTGCATCCAGCAGTGATGAGTTCCTCTCCATCTTGCAGAGCCAATCATCGGCCACAATGGGCTCAGTGCTGCTAGAGAAAGTTTGTGGTCTCAGCCTCAGAAAACGGGTGAGGTTGTCACCCTGAGGTGGAGGGTTGTTGTTCTGATTGTGGTTCTGATTGTTGGTCTGATTCTGGATCAACAGTTGCATCAGGGCATTCTGCTGCTGGAGGAGTTGAGTGAATTCCGGAGGAAAAGTGAATTCGGGTTCACGTCGAGGAGGCATCTTGCTGTTTTCAGAGGGATGAGAATTAGAATAGAGCAGGGGCCTAGAAGAAAAGTCACTACCCATATGCAATGCAACAAACATATCACACCAAACACTCATTCATTTATTCAACACAAGGTTCCAACATCAAGACACAAATCTCAAATCAAGCTAAGCATCGACCTACGCTCTAACGTTGAAAATGAAAGATACATGGGGGGGGCATGACTAAGGTTCTCCTCAAAAGTACATGGTCGTGGGTTCTCCGGTGGCGCTCTCCTCATAGTCATCATCGTTGCTGATCAAAGGAGCCTCATCTCCTTCTGGGTGAAGGTTTTCTCCCATATCTAGTTGTTCCTCCAGAGTTCAAATGCGGGTGTTTAGCTTCCCGATCCTCTTCAAGAGATCCTTCACTTCATGCTCATGCTCGTAATTGGCTTCCCATAGGTCAGCCTCGAGGTCGAGCTCGTGGTTCATTAGTTTCTTGATTGTCTTCATGTCAGCACGTATCTGAAGCTCCAGAGTCCCGATGTGAGTCTTCAAGGTCTGGATATAGGAAATGTTGGAGTCTTAAGTGGGGGTGGTTATGCTATTTCCATTGACATCCCTACGACAAACCATGCTGACTCCTTGTGAAATGGGACCACCTCGGTATTCCTCCTGAATACGTCCGAGGGCACGGTGTATCGCCATGTTCTTCCCAAGAATCCAGCTGGGTGCCACAAACTTGAAGTCGAGAGGCTCTGTGCGATAACCAAAAGTCCTTCCGGGAATATGCACTTCGATCCTGTAACGATCGTCTTGAGGGTAAGACATGATCGCATTCCCGGTGATGGTTGGCAAAGCAATCCTTAAGTCCTTGACGATCCGTATCAGCTCCTTGCAAAAAGGCATGGTAGCATCAGGCTGGCAAAACTCCGTGAAGCGAACTGGGGCGAAGGTGGCCATCTAGAAAGAGTTGAAATAAATCCGGAGAGAAGTCAGAAGTGAGTAGATGAGAGAATAAGGATTTTAAAGACAAGAGAGAAAAATTGGTCCTAAGGCTTTTCCAATCCTAGGGGTTACGTCCTACGGTCAGTGTGTGCTCTGATACCATTTCTGTAGCGACCCGACCTGAAAGGTCGAATCCCCGGTGTTTCTGTACCATCCCAAGATCATGCTGGTACACACACGGTACATAATTGTATATATCAAAGGGAAATCACACAACATTTATTAATCGAAATCTCATATCGAGTCCTTTATTACAATAGGAATTACAATAAAGTGGCTGAAGGCCAACTCATGATATGAACTAAATCAAAGTCTGGCGGAAGCATCGAGGTAGTTGAGTCCATCCTACTCCAAGAGCATCTCACCGAGCGTAGAGCGTAATCCTCACTCCTGGTCGGAAAAGTACTCTACAACATGATACGTTGCAGCCGTGTAGGTCAGCATATTGAATATGATGGCAAAGTCACCAAAGAGAAAGGGAGAAGGTAATCATCTATGCTATATGCAAGTATGGCAGTGGTGGTAAGTTTTTGCTTAAAGCCAATTTCTCCTACATCAAAAAGGGGGCAAAGCAAAAGTTATTACTACAATATTGGTTGATTAATGAGGAGGGGTCAAGGTCTCCGGCGAAGTCGACGGCTGCCGGAGGTCGGTGGTGGTTGTGGCCGACGGTGCGGTGGTCGGGGGCGACGTCCGAAGGCTTCAAACGGCGGCGGCGAAGCTCCGGCGTCGATTGGTGGCGTCGGAGGGGGTCGGGGTGAGTCTGGCGAGGGGCACGAGATCGGGGAGATCCGGTTGGGTGGCCAAACTCCGGCGAGCTGTGGGGCAGCGTTTCGGTGAGGGAGGAGGGGATTTTGGGTGGGGAATGGAGAGCGGAGGGTCCGGGCTACTTATAGGGGCGGTGTGGTGGCAGGAGAGGGCTAGGGGAGCGAGATCCGCGGGGAGGGATCGCCAGCGGCGACGGAGGCGCGGGGAAGGGGATGAGCGCGGTGACACCGCGGTCGGACGGTGGGTCCAGCGCGTCAGTGAGAGGGAGAGGCGCGGTTAGCGCGTCGGTGGCCGACCCGGAGTTATTTCGGGTCTTAAAGGCTGTGGGCCGGCCCGTTTGTCATAAATCCATTTTATTAATTATTTCCAAAGCGTATAAAACATAATTAATGCATTCTAAACATTTCCAAATATAGGAAATATATATGTCAAACTGATCAGGAGAATTAATGCTATTAAATGAACATTTTTCCTCAGTCATATTGAATTCTTTAAAAAATAATTATTTTTCAGAAAATTGACTATTTGATTTTAAACCCGTTTGCAAATATTTTTCAAATGACCCCCTGGTTTTACTGTTCAAATATTTCACCAAGATGCCCCTGGTGTGGAGTGTCATGTTACTCCCCTCTTTTCTTTGATCTTTTCCAGAGGTTTTCAAATAAGTGAAACAAAGAAATGAAAAAAATGAAAGTGGCCTTTCAGAATATCAAAGGAAGCACTTCAACTATTCCATTCATTCAAACAATGTGATGATGATGCACA
This sequence comes from Hordeum marinum, assembly GCA_022496015.1. Taxonomy (NCBI): domain Eukaryota; kingdom Viridiplantae; phylum Streptophyta; class Magnoliopsida; order Poales; family Poaceae; genus Hordeum; species Hordeum marinum. Next base: position 503,827,454 of record CM039676.1, read on the forward strand.
ACTATATTTCATAACATTCCAAAATGAATTTTTGGGATGTTACAATCATGAAGCTTCGGATCAAGTTACCATCAAACCTCGTAGGTCGACAAGGACGTGTACTGCTCTTGAGCGGTACGACAACCCTGTCTTTGAGGTCATGTTGTTGGACAACGATGAACCTACGAGCTATGGAGAAGCGATGATGGGCCCAGACTCCAACAAATGGTTAGAGGCCATGAAATCCGAGAAAGGATCCATGTATGAAAACCAAGTATAGACTTCGGTAGACTTGCTCGTTGGACGGCAGGTCGTTGAGTACAAATGGACCTTTAAATGAAGACACACGCTGATGGTAAATTTCACCATTTATAAAGCTCGACTTGTCGCAAAGAAGTTTCCACCAAAGTTCAAGGAGTTGACTGCGATGAGACTTTCTCACTCGTAGCGATGCTAAAGTCTGTTGGAATTATGTAACAGTTGCTGCATTTTTCAATTATTAAATCTGGCAGATGGATGCCAAAACATCGTTTCCTTCCTTAAGGAAAGGTTGTATGAGATACTACCAGAAGGTTTTGTCAGTCCTAAGGATGCTAAAAGGTGTGCAAGCTTCAGTGATCCTTCTGTGAACTGAAGCAAGAATCTCGGAGTTGGAATATACACTTTGATGAGGTGATCAAAGTTTTTGTAGTTTATACAGAGTTTACGAGAAACTTGTATTTACAATAAAGTGAGTGGGAGCACTATAGAATTTCTGATAAGTATATGTGGATGACATATTGTTGATCGGAAATAATGTAGAATTTATGGAAAGCTTAAACGGTTGTTTGAAAAGTGATTTTCAAAGGAAGACCTGGATAAAGCTACCTAATTGTTGAGCATCAAGATCTATAGAGATTGATCAAGATATTTGATGAGATTTTCAATAAGTACATATCTTGACAAGATTTTGAAAGAGTTCAAAATGGATCTGTCAAGGAAAGAGTTCTCGCCTGATTTGTAAGGTGTGAAGTTGAGTGAGACTCAAAGCTCGACCATGGCAGAAGAAAGAGAAAGGACGACCGTCGTCCCCTATGTCTTGGCCATAGGCTCTGTATAGCATGCCATGCTGTGTACCGCACATGTGTGTGCCTTGCCATGAGTCCGTCAAGGGGTACAAGAGTGATCCAGGAGTGGATCACAGGACAGCGGTCAAGATTATCCATAGTAACTAAAAGACTAAGGAGATGTTTCTAGATTATGGAGGTGATAAAGAGTTCGTCGTAAAGAGTTCTCGATTATCCAGATGACTCGTAGTAGCAATCTGGATACGTATAGTGGAGCATCCATTTGGAATGTGGTAGTAGTGTTTACAGTTTGACGTAGAGATTTGCAAAGTACACATGGATCTGAATGTAGCAGACCTGTTGACTATAAGACCTCTCTCACATGCAAAGCATGATCGAACCCCAGAACTCATTGGATGTTAAATTCATAACAATGAGAGTCACATGGTGATGTCAACTAGATTATTGGCTCTAGTGCAAGTGGGAGACTGTTCGAAATATGCCCTAGAGGCAATAATAAATAGGTTATTATCATATTTCCTTGTTCATGATAATCGTTTCTTATCCATGCTATAATTGTATTGATCGGACACTTAGATGCATGTGTGGATACATAGACAAAACCATGTCCTTAGTATGCCTCTAATAGACTAGCTCGTTGATCAAAGATGGTTAAGGTTTCCTAGCCATGGACATGAGATGTCATTTGATAAATGGGATCACATCATTGGGAGAATGGTGTGATGGCCAAGACCCAAACTACAAACGTAGCATATGATCGTGTCAGTTTATTGCTACTATTTTCTACATGTCAAGTATATGTTCCTATGACCATGAGATCATGCAACTCACGGACACCGGAGGAGTGCCTTGTGTGTATCAAATGTCGCAACATAACTGGGTGACTATAAAGGTGCTCTACAGGTATCTCCGAGGGTGTCTGCTGGGTTGGCATGGATCAAGACTGGGATTTGTTACTCCGTGTGACGGAGAGGTATCTCAGGGCCCACTCGGTAATACAACATCGCAATAAGCCTTGCAAGCAATGTGACTAAGTGTTAGTCACGGGATCTTGTATTACGGAACGAGTAAACAGACTTACCGGTAATGAGGTTGAACTAGGTATGGAGATACCGACGATCGAATCTTGGGCAAGTAGCATACCGAAGAACAAAGGGAACATCATACGGGATTAACTGGATCCTTGACATAGAGGTTCGACCGATATAGATCTTCGTAGAATATGTAGGAGCCAATATGGGCATCCAGGTCCCGCTATTGGTTATTGACCGTAGAGATGTCTCGGTCATGTCTGCATAGTTCTCGAACCCGCAGGGTCTGCACACTTAAGGTTGTTAGGAGTCCCGGATGAGATCCTGGATGTCACAAGGAGCTCCGGAATGGTCCAGAGGTAAAGATTGATATATAGGAAGTCCTGTTTTGGTCACCGGAAAAGTTTCGGGCTCATCGGTAGTGTACCGGGAGTGCCGGGAGGGTGCCAGGGGACCACCGGGAGGGGTGTGACGACCCAAGAGGCTGATGGGATGTGTGGGGAGGTGAACCAGCCCCTAGTGGGCTGGCCAAAGTCTCTCTCAAGGGCCCATGCGAAAAGGATAAAGGAAAAAAATGCAAAAAGGGCCAAATTAGGAAGGTGTCCTAATAGGTTTCCACCTCCCTTGTGGGAGGTGGATTCCTCCCTTGTGAAGGGTTCGGCCAAACCTCCTAGGCTTGGAAGCCAAGGCTTCCTCCTCTCCTCCTCCTCCTATTGTTGGGGAACATCGCATGGGAAACAAAAAAAATCCTACGCACACGCAGATCTATCCATGGTGATGAGCATCTACGAGAGGGAGAGTTGATCTACATACCCTTGTAGATTGCTAAGCGGGAAGCGTTCAGAAACGCGGTTGGTGTAGTCAAACGACTTCGCGATCCAAATCGACGAGCGTCCCGCGATCTCATCACGATCCATCCCGCGATCTCATCAGGATCCATCCCGCGATCTCATCACAATCCGTCTCACGATCTTGATCATGATCCATCCCGCGAGCTCATCACGATCCGTCCCGCGATCTCATCACGATCCGTCTCGCGATCTTGATCACGGTCCTTCCGATCTAGTGCCGAACGGACGACACCTCCGCGTTCAGCACACGTGAAGCTTGATGACGATCTCCGCCTTCTTAATCCAGCAAGAGGAAGCGGGGAGGTAGAAGAGTTCTCCGGCAGCGTGATGGCACTCCGGCGATGGTGGTGGAGCTATTCCGGCAGGGCTTCGCCTAAGGACTACAGAAAACCGATTTAGAGGAGAAACTATACACTAGAGGAATGAGCAGCACGTAGCTAGAAAACTAGTGCAAAACCCCTAAAATCCTCTAGTATATATAGTAGGAGAGGAGGAGAGTCATTGGCGCAAGGGCAAGTCCTCCTTGGGTCGGTCGAACCTACTAGGAGAGGAGGACTCCTCCTCCAATCCTAGTAGGACTAGGATTGCTCCTTTTTTTCCTTTATTCCACCTTTTCCTATTGAGTTTTCTTCTCCAGCCACATGGGCCTTGTGTGGGAGTGTCCACCATCCCACTAAGGGCTGATATTCACTCTCCCACAGCCCATGAAGCCTCTTGGGTCGAAATACCCCTCCCGGTGGTCTCCCGGTACACTACCGGCACTCCCGGTACACTACCGATGAGCCCAAAACTTTTCCGGCGACCAAAACAGGACTTCCTATATATGAATCTTTACCTCCGAACCATTCCGGAGCTCCTCGTGACATCCCAGATCTCATCCGGGACTCCGAACAACCTTAGGTCACCATCATTCATAACTCTATACTACCGAAACATCACCAAACCTTAAGTGTGCACACCCTGCGGGTTCGAGAACTATGTAGACATGACCGAGACACCTCTACGGTCAATAACCAATAGCGGGACTTGGATGCCAATATTGGTTCCTACATATTCTACCAAGATCTTTATCTTTATTGTTCCCTTTGTTCTTCGGTATGTTACTTGCCCGAGATTCGATCATCGGTATCAGCATACCAAGTTCAACCTCGTTACCGGCAAGTCTCTTTACTCATTTCGTAATACAAGATCGCGTGACTAACACTTAGACACATTGCTTGCAAGGCTTATTGTGATGTTGTATTACCAAGTGGGCCCTGAGATACCTCTCCGTCACACGGACTAACAAATCCCAGTCTTGATCCATGCCAACTCAACGAACACCCTTGGAGATACCTGTAGAGCACCTTTATAGTCACCCAGTTACGGTGCGACGTTCAATACACACAAGGCACTCCTCCGGTGTCAGTGAGATGCATGATCTCATGGTCATAGGATCATATACTTAACATGCAGAAAACAGTAGCAATAAACTGACACGATCATATGCTACATTTGTAGTTTGGGTCTTGTCCATCACATCATTCTCCTAATGATGTGATCCCGTTATCAAATGACATCTCATGTCCATGGCTAGGAAACCTTAACCATCTTTTGATCAACGAGCTAGTCTATTACAGGCATACTAGGGACATGGTTTTGTCTATGTATCCACACATGCATCTAAGTCTCCGATTAATACAATTATAGCATGGATAATAAACGATTATCATGAACAAGGAAATATGATAATAACCAATTTATTATTGCCTCTAGGGCATATTTCCAACAGTCTCCCACTTGCACTAGAGTCAATAATCTAGTTCACATCATCATGTGATTCGCATTGTTATGAATCTACCACCCAATGAGTTCTAGGGCTCGATCATGCTTTGCATGTGAGAGAGGTCTTATAGTCAACAGGTCTGCGACATTCAGATCCGTGTGTACTTTGCAAATCTCCATGTTAAACTTTAAATACTGCTACCACGCTCCACTTGGTACTATTCCAAGTGGCCTCTCCAATATACGTATCCAGATTGCTACTACGAGTCATCCAGATTGGTGTTAAAGCTTGCATCGACGTAACTGTTTACGGCAAACTCTTTATCACCTCCATAATCGAGAAGCATCTCCTTAGTCCTTTAGTTACTGCGGATAAACTTGACCGCTGTCCAGTGATCCACTCCTGGATCACTCTTGTACCCCTTGACGGACTCATGGCAAGGCACACACAAGTGCGGTACACAACATGGCATACTATACAGAGCCTATGGCTAACGCATAGGGGACAACGTTCATCCTTTCTCTTTCTTCTGCCATTTTCAAGCATTGAGTCTCACTCAACTTCACACCTTACAAATCAGGTGAGAACTCTTTCTCTGACTGATCCATTTTGAACTCTTTCAAAATCTTGTCAAGGTATGTACTCGTTGAAAGTCATATCAAACATCTTTGTCTATCTCTATAGATCTTGATGCTCAACAATTGGCTAGCTTTATCCGGGTCTTCCTTTCAAAAACACTTTTCAAACAACCGTTTACGCCTTCCAGAAATTTTACATTATTACCGATCAACAATATGTCATCCACATATACTTATCAGAAACTCTATAGTGGTCCCACTCACTTTATTGTAAATACAAGTTTCTCGTAAACTTTGTATATACTCAAAAACATTGATCACTTTATCAAAGCGTATATTCCAACTCCGAGATGCTTGCTTTAGTCCATAGAAGGGTCACTAAAGCTTGCTCACCTTTTAGCATCCTTAGGACAGACAAAACCTTCTGGTTGTATCACATACAACCTTTCCTCAAGTAAACCGTTAAGGAAACGATGTTTTGACATCCATCTGGCAGATTTCGTAATTGAAAAATGCAGCAATTGCTAACATAATTCCAATAGACTTTAGCATCGCTACGAGTCAGAAAGTCTCATCGCAGTCAACTCCTTGAACTCGTCATAAACTTGTTTGCAACAAGTCGAGCTCTATAAATGGTGACATTTACCATCAGCGTCTGTCTTCATTTTAAAGATCCATTTGTACTCAACGACCTTTCGTCCAACGAGCAAGTATACCAAAGTCTATACTTGGTTTTCATACATGGACCCTTTTCTCCGATTTCATGGCCTCTAACCATTTGTCGGAATCCGGGCCCATCATCGCTTCTCCATAGCTCGTAGATTCATCGTTGTCCAACAACATGACCTCTGAGACAGGGTTGCCGTACCACTTAGGAGTAGTACGCGTCCTTGTCGACCTACGAGGTTCGAAAGTAACTTGATCCGAAGCTTTGATGATCATCATCATTAACTTCCTCTTCAACTAACGTAGCCTCCACACAAACATCTTTCTGCGCTGCGTTACTCTCTGGTTGAAACAAAGGTTCAACAAACTCATCAAGTTCTATCTTCCTCCCACTCAATTCTTTCGAGAGAAACTTTTCCTCGAGAAAGGACCCGTTTTAGCAACATAAATTTTATGCTTGGATCTGAGATAGAAGGTTCTCGCAACTGTTCTTAGGGTATTCTATGAAGATGCATTTGTCCGCTTTGGGTTCGACCGCATTAGGTGAAAACATTTTCCACACAAGGGTCGCAGCCCCAAACATTAAGAAATGACAGCTTAGGTTTCTATCAAATCATAATTCACACGGTGTCATCTCAGCGGATTTAGATGGTGCCCTATTTAAAGTGAATGTAGTTGTCTCTAATGCATAACCCCAAAATTATAGTAGTAAAACGATAAGAGACATCATAGCACACACCATATCCAATAGAGCATGACTATGACGTTCGGACACACCATCACACTATGGTGTTCCAGGTGGCGTTAGTTGTGAAACAACTTTCACATTGTCTAAAGTTGCATGCCAAACTCGCAACTCGGATATTCACCGCCACGATCATATCGCAGACATTTTTATCTTTTTGTCACAATGATCTTAAAACTTCACTCTGAATTTGCTTGAACCTTTCAAACGATTCAGACTTGTGTTTCATTAAGTAAATATCCACTATATCTTCTCAAATCACAAGTGAAGGTAAGAAAATAACGACATCCACCGCATGCTACAAGACTCATTGGATTGCATACATCAAAATGTATCATTTCCAACAAACCACTTGCTCGCTCCATCAATCCGGAAAATGGGGTCCTTAGTCATCTTGCACAAAAGGCATGATTCGCATGTCTCAACCGACTCGAAATCGAATGAGTCCAAAGATCCATCGACATGGTGTTTCTTCATGCGCTTTATACCAATATGACATTTAGCGGCAGTGCCACAAGTATGTGGTACTATCATTATTAACTTTGTATCTTTTGGCATCAATGTTATGAACATGTGTATTACTCCGATCAAGATTTCAACAAACCATTCTCACTGGGTGCATGACCATTGAAGGTATTATTCATGTAAACATAATAACCATTATCCTCTAACTTAAATGAATAACCGTGTTGCAATAAACACGATCTAATCATGTTCATGCTTAACACAAACACCAACAACATTTAGGTTTGTCACTCATCCCGAAGGTAGAGAGAGCATGCGATGTTGATCACATCAACCTTGGAAACATTTCCAACACACATCGTCACCTCACACTTAGCTAGTCTCCATTTATTCCGTAGCTTTTACTTCGAGTTACTAACATTTAGCTATCGAACCGGTATCCAATACCCAGGTGGTATTAGGAGTACAAGCAAGGTACAAATCAATAACGCGTATATCAAATATACTTCTATCGATGTTGCCAGCCTTCTTATCTACCAAGTACCTAGGGTTGTTCCACTTCATTGACCGCTCACCTCATAATAGAAGCACTTAGTCTTGGGTTTAGGTTCAACTTTGGGTTGCTTCACTCGAGCAGCAACTAACTTGCCATCCATGAACTTTCCCTCCTTGCCCTTCTCGAAACTAGTGGTTTTACTAACCATCAACACTTGATGCTCCGTCTTGATTTCTACCTTCGCGGTGTCAAAACATCACGTATAGCTCAAGGATCATTATTTCTATCCCTGGCATTTTATAGTTCATCACCAAGTTCTAGTAGCTTAGTGATAGTGACTTGGAGAACTATATCAATCACTATCTTATCTGGAAGATCAACTCCCACTTGATTCAAGCGATTGTAGCACCCAGACAATCTGAGCACATGCTCAACAATTGAGCAATTCTCTTTCATCTTGCAGGCAAAGAATCTTGTTGGAGATCTCTTATCTCGCAAGACGGGCATGAGCCTGAGATCCTAATTTCAGCTCTTAGAACATCTCATATGTTCCGTGACGTTCAAAACGTTTTGGAGCCTCAATTCTAAACCGTAATGCATGATGCACTAAACTATCAAGTAGTCATCAAAACGTGCCTGTCAGATGTTCACAACATCTACAGATGACGCTAGAGGCGTTGCTGCACCGAGCGGTGCATTAAGGACATAAGCCTTCTGTGCAGCAATGAGGATAATCCTCAGATCACGGACCCAGTCTGCAATATTGCTACCATCATCTTTCAACTCTATTTCTCTAGGAACATATAAAAATTCAAGGGAGCTATAGCGCGAGCTAGTAATCTACAACATAATTTGCAAAGAAACTACTGACTAAGTTCATGATAATGAGTTCAATTAATCATATTACTTAAGAACTCCCACTCAAATTGACATCCCTCCGATCATTCAAGTGATACATGATCCAAATTCACCAACTCAAGTCCGATCATCGCATGAGTTGAGGTGGCTGCAATGGTGAACATCATCATGTTGATCATATCTACTATATGACTCATGTTCGACCTTTTGGTCTCTTGTGTTCCGAGGCCATGTCTGTACATGCTAGGCTCGTCAAGTTTAACCCGAGTGTTCTGCATGTGCAACACTGGCTTGCACCCGTTGTATGTGAACGTAGAGTCTATCACACCCGATCATCACGTGGTGTCTCAACACGACGAACCTTCGCAACGGTGCACACTTGGGGAGAACACGATTTAACTTGCAATTAAGTGAGGGATCACCTTATAATGCTACTGTCGTCCTAAGCAAAACAAGGTGCATAAAAGGATTAACATCACATGCAAATCATAAGTGACATTATATGGCCATGAACCATTGCTTTTGACCTCCATCTATAAAGCACCGGCATGATCTCCATCGTCATCGGCACGACACCATGATCTACATCATATTGATCTCCATCAACGTGTCTCCATCGGGGTTGTCGTGCCCAACCTGCTTCTACTACTATTGCTACCGTAGCGATAAAGTAAAGCATTACATAGCGCTTTAATGATTGACGTGCAGGTCATACAATAATTAAAGACAACCCTATGGCTCCTGCCGGTTGTCGTACTCATCGACATGCAAGTCGTGATAATCTATACATCACATGATCATCTCATACATCACATATATCACATCATGTAATTGGCCATATCATATCACAACATACCCTGCAAAAACAAGTTAGACGTCCTCTAATTGTTGTTGCATGTTTTACGTGGCTGCTACGGGTATCTAGCAAGAACAATTCTCATCTACGCAAAAACCACAACGGTGATACACTAGTTGCTTTTCAACCTTCTCAAGCACCGCCTTTGTCGAATCCGATCCAACTAAAGTGAGAGAAACTGGCACCCGCAAGCCATCTACGCAACAAGTTGCGGTTGAGGGAACCGGTCTCTCGTAAGCGTACGAGTAATGTTGGTCCGGGCCGCTTCATCTCACAATACTGCTGAACCAAAACATGACCAAGGAAGGAAGCAATCTAAGCATCAACGCCCACAAACTCTTTGTGTTCTACTCGAGATCTCATCTACACATAGACCAAGCTCATGATGCCACTGTTGGGGAAGGTCGCATGGAAAACAAAAAAATTCCTACGCACACGAAGATCTATCCATTGTGATGCGCATATACGAGAGGGAGAGTGGATCTACATACCCTTATAGATCGCTAAGAAGGAAGTGTTAAGAAACGCGGTTGGTGTAGTCGAACGTCATCGCGATCCAAAACGCTGAGCATCCCGCGATCTCATCACGATCCGTCCCACGATCTCATCACGATCCGTCCCGTGATCCCATCACGATCCGTCTCACGATCTTGATCACGATGCGTCCTGCGAACTCATCATGATCCGTCCCGTGATCTCATCACGATCCGTCTCGCGATCTTGATCATGGTCCTTCCGATCTAGCGCCGAACGGACGACACCTCCGCGTTTAGCACACGTGCAACTTGATGACGATCTCCGCCTTCTTGATCCAGCAAGAGGGAGCGGAGAGGTAGAAGAGTTATCCGGAAGCATGAAGGTGCTCCGGCGATGGTGGTGGAGCTATTCCGGCAGGGCTTCGCCTAAGCACTGCAAAAAACCGATCTAGAGGAGAAACTATGCACTAGAGGAACGGGCAGCACATAGCTAAAAAACTAGTGTAAAACCCCTAAAATCCTCTATTATATATAGGAGGAGAGGAGGAGAGGCCTTGGCGCAAGTCCAAGTCCTCCTAGGATCGGCCGAACCTACTAGGAGAGGAGGACTCCTCCTCCAATCCTAGTAGGACTAGGATTGCTCCTTTTTTTTGCCTTTTTCCACCTTTTCCTATTGGGTTTTCTTCTCCAGCCACATGGGCCTTGTGTGGGAGTTTCCACCAGACCACTAAGGGCTGATATTCACTCTCCCACAGCCCATGAAGCCTCTTGGGTCGAAATACCCCTCCCGGTGGTCTCCCGGTACACTACCGGCACTCCCGGTACATTACCGATTAGCCCGAAAAAAAATTTGGTGACCAAAATGGGACTTCCTATATATCAATCTTAACCTCCGGACCATTCCGGAGCTCCTCGTGGCGTCCGGGATCTCATCCGAGACTCCGAACAACCTTCGGTCAACACCATACATAACTCTATACTACCGAAACGTCACCGAACCTTAAGTGTGCAGACCCTGCGGGTTCGAGAACTATGTAGACATGAACGAGACACCTCTACGGTCAATAACCAATAGCGGGACCTGGATGCCCATATTGGTTCCTACATATTCTACGAATATCTTTATCGGTTGAACCTCTATGTAAAGGATTCATTTAATCCTGTATGATGTTCCCTTTGTTCTTTGGTATGTTTACTTGCCCGGGATTCGATTGTCGGTATATCCATACCTAGTTAAACCTCGTCACCGGCAAGTCTCTTTACTCGTTCCGTAATACATGATCCCGTGACTAACACTTAGTCACATTGCTTGCAAGGCTTGTTGTGTTGTTGTATTACCGATGAGCCCGAAACTTTTCCGGCGTCCAAAACAAGACTTCCTATATATGAATCTTTACATCCGGACCATTCCGGAGCTCCTCGTGACTTCCGGGATCTCATCCGGGACTCCGAACAACCTTCGGTCACCACAATTCATAACTATATACTATCAAAACGTCACCAAACCTTAAGTGTGCAGACCCTGCGGGTTCGAGAACTATGTACACATGACGGAGACACCTCTATGGTAAATAACTAATAGCGGGACCTAGATGACCATATTGGTTCCTACATATTATATGAAGATCTTTATCGGTCGAACCTCTATGTCAAGGATTCAGTTAATCCCGTATGATGTTCCCTTTGTTCATCGGTATGTTACTTGCCCGAGATTCGATCGTCGGTATCTCCATACCTAGTTCAACCTCGTTACCGGCAAGTCTATTTACTCGTTCCGTAAAACAAGATCCCATGACCAACACTTGGTCACATTTCTTGCAAGTCTTATTGTGATGTTGTATTACCGAGTGGGCCTTGAGATACCTCTCTGTCACACGGAGTAATAAATCCCAATCTTATTCCATGCCAACTCAACGGACACCTTCGAAGATACCTCTAGAGCACCTTTATAGTCACCCAGTTATGTTGCGATGTTTGATACACACAAGGCACTCTTCCGGTGCCCGTAAGTTACATGATCTCATGGTCATAGGAACATATACTTGACATGTAGAAAACAGTAGCAATAAACTGAGACAATCATATGCTACGTTTGTAGTTTGGGTCTCGTCCATCACATCATTCTCCTAATGATGTGATCCCGTTATCAAATGACATCTCATGTCCATGGCTAGGAAACCTTAACCATCTTTTGATCAACGAGCTAGTCTATTAGAGGCATACTAGGGACATGGTTTTGTATATGTATCCACACATGCATCTAAGTCTCCGATCAATACAACTATAGCATGGATAATAAATGATTATCATGAACAAGGAAACATGACAATAACCAATTTATTATTGCCTCTAGGGAATATTTCCAACACCTATATATACTAAGGGATTTTGAGGGCACCCTGCTACTCCGTGAGCTTGCGTTGGTTTTTCCCTTGAAGAGGAAAGGGTGATGTAGCAAAGTAGAGATAAGTATTTCCCTCAGTTTGAGAACCAAGGTATCAATCCAGTAGGAGTATCAAGATGAGGCACCAAGGCACATGCGCAAAAACCAAGAAACTTGCACCCCACGTGATAAAGGGGTTGTCAATCCCTTTACGATTACTTGCAAGGTGAGATCTGATAGTGATAATAGGTAAATATAAATAAATAAATAAAAGTGCAGCAAGGTATTTTTGGTATTTTTTTATGTAGATCTGAATATATAATATGTAAAATAGACCCGGGGGCCATAGTGTTCACTAGAGGCTTGTCTCATGATAGCAAGTATTACGGTGGGTGAAAAAACTACTGTCGAGCAATTGATAGAATCGCGCAAAGTCATGACGATATCTAAGGCAATGATCATACATATAGGCATCACGTCCGAGACAATTAGACCGATACTTTCTGCATCTACTACTATTACTCTACAGATCGACCGCTAATCCATGCACTTGAATATGAAAGTTTTTATTATATCATCTTTGGATGCCTATCATATTTAGGACTAATTTCATAACACACGCCAATTACCAAGTTACTTAGAGAGAGCACTCTCAAAATGATATAAGTGAAGATCGAGAGTTTTTATTTCTACAAAATATGACACCGCTGTGCACTACAAAGATTTAAGTGAAGCACTCGAGCAAAATTATCTAGCTCAAAAGATATAAGTGAAGCTCATGGGAGCGAAATTACCAAGCTCAAAAGATATAAGTGAAGCACATGGGAGCGAAATTACCAAGCTCAAAAGATATAAGTGAAGCTCATGGGAGTGAAATTACCAAGCTCAAAAGATTTAAGTGAAGCTCATGGGATCAAAATTATCTAGCTCAAAAGATATAAGTGAAGCTCATGGGAGCAAAATTACCAAGCTCAAAATATATAAGTGAAGCACATGTGAGCTAAATTGCCTAACTCAAAAGATATAAGTGAAGCTCATTGACTATTCTAACAAATTTACGATGAGTGCATGTCCCTCTCAAAAGGTGTGCAGCAAGGATGATTGTGATAAAACAAAAAGCAAAGACTCCTATAATACATGACGCTCCAAGCAAAACACATATCATGTGGTAAATAAAAATATAGCTCCAAGTAACGTTACCGATGGATTGAAGACGAAAGAGGGGATGCCTTCCCGGGGCATCCCCAAGCTTAGGATTTTTGGTGTCCTTGAATTTGGCTTGGTATGACTTGGTCATCCCCAAGCTTAGGCTCTTTCCACTCTTTATTCCATTGTCCATAAGAACATCACCCAAAACTTGAAAACTTCACAACACAAAACTTAAACAGAAACTCGTGATAGCATTAGCATAAGAAAACAAACCGCCAACTTTTTAGGTACTGTAGTAAACATAATTTCCATTTATATTGATGTTATATTACTGTAATCTCACTCTTCCATGGCTCGTACCCACCGATACTAACCATAGTTTCATCAAAATAAGCAATCAACACAACAAAAACAGAATCTGTCAAAAACAGAACAGTCTGTAGATATCTGTATATTTCGTATACCTCTGCTAACCGAACAATTCTGAGAAAACTGTGGAAATTAGGGAAATTTGCATATAAATCAGCAGCAAAAAGAATCAACTCAAAATCTCTTTCTGGATAGGAACTAAAAATTATTTCGTGAGCACAAAGTTTCTGTCCTTTTTCAGCATGATTAAACTACTATCAGCAAAACTAATCATAAAGGTTCTATTTGACACAAACAGTAATTAAAACATAAAAAAGACAATCATAACAGAATCATGATGGTGTGGACTCAAAAAAACATAAAGTAAAAAGCAAAACTAAATTTATTCATTGGGTTGCCTCCCAACAAGCGCTATCGTTTAACGCCCTTAGCTAGGCGTAAGGCAATAGAATCAAGTATTGTCATCTTTAGTGCTCAAACCATAAGTAACTCTCATAATGGATTCATAAGGCAATTTTATTTCCTTTCTAGGAAATTGTTCCATGCCCTTCCTTAATGGGAATTGACATTTAATATTCCCTTCCTTCATATCAATAACAACACCAATAGTCCTAAGGAAAGGTCTACCAAGAATAATGGGGCGAACGAAAAAGACAAATATAGAAAGGCAAATATTTTTGTAAATTTTGTTTTAGAAGTGGGGGAGAGGAAAACGAGAGGCAAATGACAAATAATGTAAATGCAAGAGATGAGTTTGCGATAGGTACATGTTAGATATGCTTCACTTGAATACTCCCCGGCAACGGCGCCAGAAATTCTTCCTGCTACTTCTTGAGCTTGCGTTGGTTTTTCCCTTGAAGAGGAAAGGGTGATGCAGCAAAGTAGAGATAAGTATTTCCCTCAGTTTGAGAACCAAGGTATCAATCCAGTACGAGTATCAAGATGAGGCACCAAGGCACCTGCGCGAAAACAAACAAACTTGCACCCCAACGCGATAAAGGGGTTGTCAATCCCTTTACGATTACTTGCAAGGTGAGATCTGATAGTGATAATAGGTAAATATACATAAATAAATAAAAGTGCAGCAAGGTATTTTTGTATGAATATCTGAATATATAATCTGTAAAATAGACCCGGGGGCCATAGTGTTCACTAGAGGCTTCTCTCATGATAGCAGGTATTATGGTGGGTGAACAAATTGTTGTCGAGCAATTGATAGAATCGCGCAAAGTCATGACGATATCTAAGGGAATGATCATACATATAGGCATTACATCCGAGACAAGTAGACCGATACTTTCTGCATCTACTACTATTACTCCACACATCGACCGCTATCCAGCATGCATCGAGTGTATTAAGTTCATAACAAACAGAGTAACGCCTTAAGCAAGATGACATGATGTAGAGGGATAAATTCATGAAATATGATATAAATCCCATCTTTTTACTCTTGATGGAAACAACACGATGCATGCCTCGCTACCCCTTCTGTCACTAGGTGAGGACACCGCACGGTATGAACCCAAAACCAAACACTTCTCCCATTGCAAGAATTATAGATCAAGTTGGCCAAACGAAACCCATAACTCGAAGAGACTTACAAGGATAAAAAATAATGCATATAAGAAATCAGAGGAGACTCAAATAATACACATAGCTAATCTGATCATAAATCCACAATTCATCGGATCTCGACAAACACACCACAAAAGAAAGTTACATCGGATAGATCTCCATGAAGATCATGGAGAACTTTGTATTGAAGATCCAAGAGAGAGAAGAAGCCATCTAGCTACTAGCTGTGGACCCGAAGGTCTGTGGTGAACTACCCACGCATCATCGGAGTGGCAATGGTGTTGATGAAGAAGCCCTTCGTGTCCGAATCCCCCTCCGGTAGGGCACCAAAATGGTCCCCAGATGGGATCTCACGAAAACAGAAGCTTGCGGTGGCGGAAAAGTATTTTTGTGGCGCTCTCTGTTGGTTTGGGGATTTTAAGGAATTTATAGGCGAAAGACGTAGGGCAAAGGAGGCACGGGGGGCCCACGAGCCTGCTAGGCGAGCCCACCCCCTAGGGCGCGCCTAGGGGGCTCGTGGCCTCCTTCGTGGCCCTCTGCCTTGGTTCTCAAGTCTTCTGGATCCCTTCTATTATGGAAAAAATCATCCCGAAGGTTTTATTCCGTTTGGACTCCGTTTAATATGCTTATCTGAAAAAGGTCAAAAACACGGAAAAAACAAAAACTGGCACTGGGCACTGAGTTAATAAGTTAGACCTGAAAATGATATAAAATAGCATATAAATGCATATAAAACATCCCAAGTTGATAATATAATAGCATGGAACAATCAAAAATTATAGATACGTTGGAGACGTATCAAGCATCCCCAAGCTTAACTCCTGCTCGTCCTCGAGTAGGGAAGTGATAAAGACCGAATTTTTGATGTGGTATGCTACCTAACATATTTGTTCTTTGTAACTTCTTTATTGTGGATGGAATGTTCAGATCCATAAGATTCAAAACAATAGTTTAATATTGACATGAAAACTAATACTTCAAGCATACTAGCAAAGTAATCATGAATTCTTGGTCTCGACACGTTTTGTCTTCAATGATAACATGTGCATAAGTGGATTTTGATACAGAAATCGTCGTTTCTATTAAATTCAACCGATTTGATGAGGTGTAGTTTTTTCGTGTTGATAACTTTTTCATTTGATGTCATCTTAATTACGTTTTTTCCCTTTGACACTCTTCTGTCACTGATCTTGTTTTGGCTGTACAGGTTGCATACGACCTCGGATTAAAACGATTTTTATATCAAAATCAACCGATTCGACGAGGCGAAGAGTTTTAGTGTTGTAAGCTTTTCCATTTGTGGCTATCTTAATTAAGTTTTATGCCCCTGGCACTCTTTGGCCTCCACGAGGCCGACGGGCCACTGTTCGGCTCCCCGGAGGCCGACGGGCCCCTCTCGGGCCCTCGGAAGCCGACGGGGTGCTATTTTTGAAAAAAAAAATCAATTTGGACATATGATTTTCGAATTTGTTAAAAATTAGGTAGTACTTTTGAAAAAAAATCTAAAGGAAGCCATTAAGAAAGACAAGGAGCTCAGTGAGGCGATGCAGATGGAGATCCAAACAATCATGCATGATCTTGAGAAAAGGAGCGACCTATTGAAGAGGGTGATGGAGGCGATGAAAGCGTTGTTCTCAGTCCATTGTCCCAATGAGCTGCCGGCTACGAACATCTTTGGCCTTGTCGACAAATTGAAGAATGAGGCAATGAGGTTAGGGTTTTCTGTTGTGCATGCTAGACGACAAGATTGCGTCGACACCTCGTTTGTTCGTTCGGTGGTCCAAGGGTCTTGATGTAATTCTTTATTTTGTTGGGATGCTTCGTACTTCTAGTGGACATAATGCATCAGGCCCATTTTGCAAAATAAAAAAAACTAAACATGTTCCCCAATGATCTTGACATTATATTGTTTCATCGTCTCACTCAATTTTGCTAGAAAATACTTAAGTTTCTATGTCTTTATTTCATGCTCAACCAGACGCACATATCATTTGGTAATCAATAATAGAGATGCAACATTTTTCTACAACATCTCCACTAATCGGATAGAAGTAGTCACACTAGTAGAAAACAGACCTTTTGTCCATAGCATTAGTCCCGGTCAGGTTTTGAACCGGCACTAATGAGACCATTAGTCCCGGTTCGGGATGGGCATCATTAGTTCCGGTTCGTTCCGGACCCTTAGTCCTGGTTAAGGCTTTAGTCCCGGTTGGTGTCTCCAACCAGGATTTAAGGTCTAACATTTAGTCCCTGTTGGACACACCAACCCGCACTAAAGGGGTTCTAAAAATTTATGTTTTAAATTGCTTATATCATTTAGGATATTTGATGTTTTTGAGTGATTTGTTGCATTAGATTCAAAATTTTGTCTAGTTTATGTTTATGCCATTAGTTTTCATTTTTGAATGGTTTAAATATGAATTTGTTCAAATTTGTCCAAACCCCAGATTGTGAATAACTTGTGTTTAAAAATTGTTCGTCCAGTTTGTACACGAAATGCATCCAGTTTTTGTCGTAACCCTCTCAACTTTGTAGCACAAGCTATGTGGGTGAAATGATGATACCATGCCAAGTTTCAACATTTTCAAAGTTCATTTGTAGTGCTTTTCAATTTCAGGATCATTTAGCTCAAAAAAAATCATTGAATGCATGAAAATTAGCAAATGAAGTTAGAAAGGGTTAAACTTTGAGGATATGGCTTTTGAGTGGTGCATATTGAATGCACAAAAAGTGTGGAGTTGCAATAAGTTAAAAAATGAAATGCCTTTGTAACAGATGGGTTTTCGTCTAAAACCTTGATACTTCGAAGGAGATGGTCCAGTTTGTACACGAAGTGCATCCCGCTTTTGCTGTAACCCTATTAACTTTTTAGCACAAGCTATGTTGGTGAAATAATGATACCATGCCAAGTTTCAACCTTTTCAGATTCATTTGTAGGGGTTTTCATTTTCAGGGTCATGTAGCTCAAAAAATCATTAAATACATGAAAAATAGCAAATGAAGTTAGAGGGGTTAACTCTGGCTTGGTTAACCCTAGTTGTGACTATGGATGTATATAGACATACTTTAGAATGTAGATACACTTATTCTGCTCCGTATGTAGTATCCTAGTGAAATCTTTAAAAAGACTTATATTTAGGAACGGAGGGAGTAGTTAGGTTTTAGTGTCTAGTTGGTATGGAAAATTTGAAATATGAATTTTGACCGTTTTTTCAACAAAACAAAAATGTAAAAATGTCATATTTTTTCATACGATGTCGAAAAAAGTTCAATATATAAAAAAATTAGAGAAAAATTGGGTCTCGATTTCACCGGGGTTTACCCGCTTAAGTTTTCTCACATTCTCAAAATTCCAAAAGTAAAATGAGTTATTTCAAAAACAAGATTTTTTCTAAAAAAATTAAAAAAATTAAAATTATTTTTATTTAAAAATAAATAAATGATGTCATATTTGGATTCCTCACATTTTTCTGATAATAACGGATATATTATTTGTCAAATTTCGATTTAGAGATTTAAATATATTAATTATGACATATTAAATGAATAAATGGAAAAAATGAATAAAATCGAATTAATTCTTAATTTACTTTCATTGAAATTCAATATTCTTATTACTTATTTTTTCATTTTAATAATTGTTTAGAATTCAAAAAATTAAATCTTGTGATATCAAGACCTAAGGGTTAATAGAATTGATAGCTTATTATTGTGAGGAAAACATTAAGTGCAGACTGTTGGAAGTATGCCCTAGAGGCAATAATAAATTAGTTATTATCGTATTTCCTTGTTCATGATAATCGTTTATTATCCATGCTATAATTGTATCGATCGGAGACTTAGATACATGTGTGGATACATAGACAAAACCATGTCCCTAGTATGCCTGTAATAGACTACCTCGTTGATCAAAAGATGGTTAAGGTTTCCTAGGCATGGACATGAGATGTCATTTGATAACGGGATCACATCATTAGGAGAATAATGTGATGGACAAGACCCAAACTACAAACGTAGCATATGATCCTGTCAGTTTATTGCTACTGTTTTCTGCATGTCAAGTATATGTTCCTATGACCACGAGATCATGCAACTCACGGACACCGGAGGAGTGCCTTGTGTGTATCAAGCGTCGCAACGTAACTGGGTGACTATAAAGGTGCTCTACAGGTATCTCCGAGGGTGTCTGTTGGGTTGGCATGGGTCAAGACTGGGATTTGTTACTCCGTGTGACGGAGAGGTATCTCAGGGCCCACTCGGTAATACAACATCACAACAAGCCTTGCAAGAAATGTGGCTAAGTGTTAGTCACGGGATATTGTATTACAGAACGAGTAAAGAGACTTTCCGGTAACGAGGTTGAACTAGGTATGGAGATACCGACGAGCGAATCTCGGGCAAGTAACATACCGAAGAACAAAGGGAACATCATACGGGATTAACTGAATCCTTGACATAGAGGTTCGACCGAAAAAGATCTTCATCGAATATGTAGGAACCAATATGGGAATCCAGGTCCCGCTATTGGTTATTGACCGTAGAGGTGTCTCGGTAATTTCTACATAGTTCTTGAACCCGCAGGGTCTGCACACTTAAGGTTTGGTGACGTTTCGGTAGTATAGAGTTATGCATGATGGTGACTGAAGGTTGTCTGGAGTCCCGAATGAGATCCCGGATGTCATGAGGAGCTCTAGAATGGTTCGGAGGTACAGATTCATATATAGGAAGTCCTGTTTTGGTCGCCGGATAAGTTTCGGGCTCACCGGTAGTGTACGGGAGTGTCGGTAGTGTACCGGGAGACCATCGGGAGGGGTATTTTGACCCACGAGGCTACATGGGCTGTGGGAGATTGAATACCAGACCTTAGTGGGCTGGTGGAAGTCCCACACAAGTCCCATGCAGCCGGGAAAGAAAAGCCCAAGGAGAAAAGGTGGAAAAAAAGGCAAAAAGGCAAAAAAAAAAGGAAGAGTCCTAGTCCTACTAGGATTGGAGGAGAAGGAGGACTCTCCTCCTTAGCTTCGGCCAAAGCCTCCTAGTGGGCTTTGCCCTTGTGCCAAGCCTCCTCGCTTCCTCTTATCTATACTAGAGGTTTTAGGGTTTTGGCATAGTTTTTTTCAGCCACGTGCTACCCGTTCCTTCAGTGCATAGTTTCTCCTCTAGATCGGATTTCTGTAGTGCTTAGGAGAAGCCCTGCCGAAATAGCTCCACCACCATCGCCGGAGCGCCGTCACGCTGCCGAAGAAATCTTCCACCTCTCCGCTCCTTCTTGCTGGATCAAGAAGGCGGAGATCGTCATCAAGCTATACGTGTGCTGAATGCGGAGGTGCCGTTCGTTCGGCGCTAGATTGGAAGGGCCGTGATCAAGATCGCGAGACGTATCGCGATGAGTTCGCGGGATGGATCATGATGAGCTCGCGGGACGGATCACGATTGGATCACGAGATGGATCATGATAAGATCGCGGGACGCTCGGTGATTTGGATCGCGAAGACGTTCGATTACACCAACCGCGTTTCTTAACGCTTCCCGCTTAGCGATCTACAAGGGTATATAGATCCACTCTCCCTCTCGTAGATGCTCATCACCATGGATAGATCTGCGTGTGCGTAGGATATTTTTTGTTTCCCATGCGACGTTCCCATATGTGTTAATGATGTGTACCTTGCGAGTACTCCTAGTAGCACCTGGGTATTGGATACCGGTTCGGTTGCTAAATGTTAGTAACTCGAAATAAAAGCTACGGAATAAATGGAGAACTAGCTAAGGGTGAGGTGACGGTGTGTGTTGGAAATGTTTCTAAGGTTGACGTGATCAACATCGCACGCTCTGTCTACCTTCGGGATTAGTAACGAACCTAAATAAATGTCATTTGGTGTTTTGCGTTGAGCATGAACGTGATTAGGTCGTGTTTATTGCAACACGGTTATTCATTTAAGTTAGAGAATAATGATTATTCTGTTTACATGAATAATACCTTCAATGGTCATGCACCCAGTGAGAATGGTTTGTGGAATCTTGATCGCAGTAATACACATGGCCATAACATTGATGGCAAAAAGATACATAGTTAATATTGATAGTACCACATACTTGTGGCACTGCCGCTAAATGTCATATTGGTATAAAGCGCATGAAGAAACTCCATGCTGATGGATCTTTGGACTCATTCGATTTCGAATCGGTTGAGACATGCGAACCATGCCTCTTGGGCAAGATGACTAAGGACCCTGTTTTCTCGATTGATGGAGCGGGCAAGTGATTTATTGGAAATGATACATGTTTATGTATGCAATCCATTGAGTCTTGTAGCATGCGGTGGATATCGTTATTTTCGTAACTTCACTGATAATTAGAGTAGATATAGTGTATATTTACTCAATAAAACACAAGTCTGAATCGTTTGAAAGGTTCAAGCAAATTTAGAGTGAAGTTTAAGATCATCAAGACAAGAAGATAAAAATGTATGTGATATGATCGTGGAGGTGAATATCTGAGTTACGACTTTGGCATGCAACTTTAGACAATGTGAAAGTTGTTTCACAACTCACGCCACCTAGAACACCATAGTGTGATGGTGTGTCCGAACGTCATAGTCATGCTCTATTAGATATGGTGCGTGCTATGATGTCTCCTGTCGTTTTGTTACTATAATTTTGGGGTTATGCATTAGAGACAACTACATTCACTTTAAATAGGGCACCATCTAAATCCATTGAGATGACACCGTGTGAATTATGGTTTGATAGAAACCTAAGCTGTCATTTCTTGATGTTTGGGGCTGCGACACTTGTGTGGAAAATGTTTTCACCTAATGAGCTTGAACCCAAAGCGGACAAATGCATCTTCATAGAATACCCTAAAGAACAGTTGGGTGAACCTTCTATCTCAGATCCAAGTATAAAATGTTTGTTGCTAAAACTAGGTCCTTTCTCGAGAAAAAGTTTTTTGTCGAAAGAATTGAGTGGGAGGAAGATGGAACTTGATGAGGTTGTTGAACCGTTGTTTCAACCAGAGAGTGGCGCAGCGCAGGAAGATGTTTCTGTGAAGCCTACGTTAGTTGAAGAGGAAGTTAATGATGATGATCATGAAGCTTCAGATCAAGTTACTATCAAACCTCGTAGGTTGAGAAGGACGCGTACTACTCCTAAGTGGTACGACAACCCTGTCTTAGAGGTCATGTTGTTGGACAACGATGAACCTACAAGCTATGAAGAAGCGATGATGGGCCCGGATTCCGACAAATGGTTAGAGGCCATGAAATCTGAGAAAGGATCCATGTATGAGAACCAAGTATAGACTTTGGTAGACTTTCTCGCTGGACGGTAGGTCGTTGAGTACAAATGGATCTTTAAAATGAAGACAGACACTGATGGTAAATGTCACCATTTGTAAACCTCGACTTGTTGCATAGAAGTTTCTGACAAGTTCAAGGAGTTGACTGCGATGAGACTTTCATCACTCGTAGCGATGCTAAAGTGTGTTGGAATTATGTTAGCAGTTGCTGCATTTTTCAAATTATGAAATCTGGCAGATGGATGTCAAAACATTGTTTCCTTAACGGTTTACATGAGGAAAGGTTGTATGTGATACAACTAGAATGTTTTGTTAGTCCTAAGGATGCTAAAAGGTGTGCAAGCTTCAGTGATACTTCTATGGACTGAAGCAAGCATCTCGGAGTTGGAATATACACTTTGATGAGGTGATCAAAGTTTTTGAGTCTATACAAAGTTTATTAGAAACTTGTATTTACAATAAAGTGAGTGGGAGCACTATAGAATTTCTGATAAGTATATGTGGATGACATATTGTTGATCGGAAATAATATAGAATTTTTGGAAAGCATAAACGGTTGTTTAACAAGTGTTTTTCAAAGGAAGACCTGGTTAGAGCTACCTAATTGTTCAGCATCAAGATCTATAGAGATACATCAAGATGTTTGACAAGATTTTGAAAGAGTTCAAAATGGATCAATCAGAGAAAGAGTTCTCGCCTGACTTGTAAGGTGTGAAGTTGAGTGAGACTCAAAGCTCGACCACAGCAGAAGAAAGAGAAAGGACGAACGTCGTCCCCTATGCCTTAGCCATAGGCTCTGTATATTATGCCATGCTGTGTACCGCACCTGAGTGTGCCCTGTCATGAGTCTATCAAGGGGTACAGAGTGATATAGGAGTGGATCACTCGACAGCGGTCAAGATTATCCATAGTAACTAAAAGACTAAGGAGATTTTTCTCAATTATGGAGGTGATAAAAAGTTCGTCGTAAAGAGTTACGTCGATGCAAGCTTTAACACCAATCCAGATGACTCGTAGTCGCAATCTTGATACGTATAGTAGAGCAGCCATTTGGAATAGCTCCAAGTGGAGTGTGATAGCAGTATTTACAATTTGACAAAGAGATTTGCAAAGTACACACGGATCTGAATGTCACAGACCTGTTGACTATAAGATCTCTCTCACATGCAAAGCATGATCGAGCCCCAGAACTCATTGGGTGTTAGATTCATAACAATGCGAGTCACATGATGATGTGAACTAGATTATTGACTCTAGTGCAAGTGGGAGACTGTTGGAAGTATGCCCTAGAGGCAATAATAAATTAGTTATTTTCATATTTCCTTGTTCATGATAATCGTTTATTATCCAAGCTATAATTGTATTGATCGGAGACTTAGATACATGTGTGGATACATAGGCGAAACCATGTCCCTAGTATGCCTCTAATAGACTAGCTCGTTGATCAAAATATGGTTAAGGTTTCCTAGCCATGGACATGAGATGTCATTTGATAACGGGATCACATCATTAGGAGAATGATGTGATGGACAAGACCCAAACTACAAACGTAGCATATGATCGTGTGAGTTTATTGCTACTGTTTTCTGCATGTCAAGTATATGTTCCTATGACCATGAGATCACTCAACTCACGGACACCGGAGGAGTGCCTTGTGTGTATCAAAAGTCGCAATGTAATTGGGTGACTATAAAGATGCTCTACAGGTATATCCGAGGGTGTTTGTTGGGTTGGCATTTGTCAAGACTGGGATTTGTTACTCCGTATGACGAAGAGGTATCTCAGGGCCCACTCGGTAATGCAACATCACAATGAGCCTTGCAAGCAATGTGACTAAGTGTTAGTCACGGTATATTGTATTACGGAACGAGTAAAGAGACTTGCCGGTAACGAGGTTGAACTAGGTATGGAGATACCGACGATCGAATCTTGGGCAAGTAACATACCGAAGAACAAAGGGAACATCAGACGGGATTAACTGAATCGTTGACATAGAGGTTCGACCGATAAAGATCTTCTTAGAATATGTGGGAACCTGATAGCCCACAAGTATAGGGGATCGCAACAGTATTCGAGGGTAGAATATTCAACCCAGATTTATTGATTCGACACAAGGGGAGCCAAAGAATATCCTTGAGTATTATAGTTGAGTTGTCAATTCAACCACACCTGAAAGATTTAATATCTGCAGCAGAGTTTTTAGTAGCAAAGTAATATGATGGTAACTGTAACAGTAGCAGCAGTAGCAGTAGTGATTTGTGGAGCAAGTGTAACAGAAGTAGCGGTAAAGTAACGTAGCAAAGACCAGTATAGGAAAAGCTCGTAGTCATTGGATCGGTGATGGATAATTATGTAGGATGGCATTCATCATGTAACAGTTATAACATAGGGTGATATGTAACTAGCTCCAGTTCGTCAAGGTAATGTAGGCATGTATTCCGTATATAGTCATACGTGCTTATGGAAAAGAACTTGCATGACATCTTTCGTCCATCCCTCCCATGGTAGTGGGGTCCTAATGGAAACTAAGGGAAATTAAGGTCTCCTTTTAATAGAGTACCGGAACAAAGCATTAACACATGGTGGATACATGGGATCCTTATACTATGGTCATCTCCGGGAGTGGTTCTGGCTATTGTCACTCCAGGGTTGCCGGGTCATAACACATAGTAGGTGACTAGAACTTGTAAAATAGGATCAAGAACACACATATACTGATGAAAACATAATAGGTTCAGATCTGAAATCATGGCACTCGGGTCCTAGTGACAAGCATTAAGCATAGCAAAGTAGTAGCAACATCAATCTTAGAACATAGTGGATACTAGGGATCAAACCCTATCAAAACTAACTCGATTACATGATAGATCTCATCCAACTCATCACCGTCAAGCAAGCCTACGATAAGATTACTCACGAACGATGAAGAGCATCATGAAATTGGCGATGGAGGATGGTTGATGATGACGATGGCTTCGATTTCCACTCTCCGAAGCCCAAAACGGACTCGAGATCTGCCCTCCCGAGGAAGAACAGGTGGTGGCGGTGGCTCCGTATCGTAAAACACGATGATTTCTTCTCTCTAATTTTTTCTGGGACGAATAGGGTTATATGGAACTGGAGAGGAGGTCGGAGGGGCCACGTGGGCCCCACGAGCTTGCCAGACATCACCTAGGGGGGCGGCTCCTGGGCTCGTAGCCCACTGGCTCCTCCCCTCCGGTTGATTCTTTCGCTGGTATTTTTTATATATTCCACAAAAATTCCTCGTCAATTTTCAGGTCATTCCGAGAACTTTTATTTCTGCACCAAAACAACACCATGGTAGTTCTGCTGAAAACAGCGTCAGTCTGGGTTAGTTTCATTCAAATCATGCAATTAGAGTCCAAAACAAGGGCAAAAGAGTTTGGAAAAGTAGATACGTTGGAGACGTATCAACTCCCCCAAGCTTAAAGCCTTGCTTGTCCTCAAGCAATTCAGTTGATAAACTGAAAGAGACAAAAAAAACTTTTACAAACTTTGTTTGATCTTGTTGTTATAATTATGTCTAACTCATATTCAGATTTTCAGCAAGATCATAAGCTAAACACATAAGCAATGACATTCAGGTCTCTCGATATACTCATATCAATGGCATAATTAACTTGCAAGCAATAATAACAAGTTTCAAACATCAACACTTCAATCAAAACAATCATGATAAAGTACGAATAGATGGTATCTTGCTAGCCCTTTTTGAGACCGCAAAACATAAATGTAGAGCACCTTGAAAGACCAAGGGTTGACTAGAAATTGTAATTCATGGCAAAGAAGATCTAGTCATAATCATACTCAATATCAATTAATAGCAAAGCATACAAATGACGGAGGTGCTCTCTAGCTGGTGCTTTTAATAAGAAGAGGATGACTCAATAGAAATGTAAATAGATAGGCCCTTCGCAGAGGGAAGCATTTATTTGCAGAGGTGCCAGAGCTCAAGCTTTTTAAAATAGAGATAGATAATTTTTGGGGTGGCATGCTTTCATTGTCAACATGATAACAAAGAGTTTTCACCATCTTCCATGCTACACATATTATAGGCGGTTCCCAAACAGAATAGTAAAGTTTTGACTCCCCCAACCACCAATCAATCACACTCCACGGCTAGCCGAATCCTTGGGTGCCGTCCATACCAACAACAATCCTGGGGGAGTTTTGTTTGCAGTTATATTTTTATTTGATTTGAACATGGAACTGGGCATTCTGATTACCGGCCCCTTTCTTGTGAGTGATAGTGAATAAACACATATCGAGGATAACACGCCTAGCATGGAAGATACTGACCGCCCCTTGTCAACACATGAGAGGTTCAGGCATACAAAATAGATTATTATTTGAAGGTTTAGAGAGTGGCACATGCAAATTTACTTGGAACAGGAGGTAGATACCGCATATAGGTAGGTATGGTGGACTCATATGGAACAACTTTGGGTTTAGGAAATGGATGCACAAGCAGTGTTCCCGCTTAGTACAAGTGAAGGCTAGCAAAAGACTGGGAAGCGACCAACTAGAGAGCGACAATAGTCATAAACATGCATTGAGGTTAACCAACATTGAGTGCAACCATGAGTGGGATATAAATCACCATGAACATGAATATCGTGAAGGCTATGTTGATTTTGTTTCAACTACATGCGTGAACATGTGCCAAGTCAAACCACTTGAATCATTCAAAGGAGGATACCATCCTATCATACTACATCACAATCATTTTAAATTCATGTTGGCATCCAAGACAAACCATTATAAGCTCCTAGCTAATTAAGCATGGCCTAAGAAACTATGATCTCTAAGTTGTCATTGCAAACATGTTTCTCTCATAACAATGCTGAATTAGGAACGATGAGGTAGTCATATTTACAAAAACAAAACAGATCGAGTTCATACCAGTTTTTCCAGGCTCAGGCACTTCATCATATATTGTCATTATTGCCTTTCACTTGACGACCGAATGATGTGAATAATAATAAGAGTGTTCGTGCATTGGACTAAGCTGGAATCTGCAAGCAAACTCAGAGGAGAAGACAAAGTAATATGGCTTTTTGACGAATAAACAATAATGCATAGGAGAGCCACTAATCATTTTAATCATGGTCTTCTACCTCGACCCAAAGAAGAAGAAAACTATTTACATGGGAAATCTCCCAACAAGCAAAAGAAGAACGGGAAATCTTTTCGGGTTTTCTTTTCTTAATTACTACTAAGCATGCAAGAATGTAAAGTTACAACTAATTTTTGTTTGTTTTCCTCGTTCTTAATTTTTTGGGGTTTTCTCAAGTTAATAAAACACACAAGAACTGTTGTGGGGGTGATTCTGACATTAGAGAGGGGTAGGATAACGGAGCATGATCTATCGAGATGCAAATGGGTGACACGGTGGTTTTATCGAGTTCGGGCCTCTCACGATGAAGATAACAACCCTACGTCTCGTGCTCCAGAGAGGCTTTGCTTATTCGTCATGAACATGAGTTTACATGGTGTATTGGAGAGGGAGAAAGGACAACAGATCTCCATGCCTGAGCTAAGTCCTGAGACTAATGGCGAGAGACCCAAGGAAGAAGAAGCTACCCTGAGCTATGTGGTGGGGGGTGGCTTATATAGAGTGCGCCACCCCTCACCTCCTATGTTACAAGGAGAGGCATTGATGCCATAATGTCGGCCGACTGCAGAACCTTCTCTATGCTTTGACTGAGCTACCGAGTGAGTCATACTTCCGAGTGAGAAGCACTGTCGAGTGGTTTGTACTGCCAAGTGGTTGACTGCCATCCGAGCGGATGGAACGTTTCTTGCCGAGTGGATAGTATGAGTGTATTTATCTGGATCCCACCTGAAATGTGGACCCCATGATGTTATGATATTTCGACCCTTCGTGGGCCTACCTATTTTGTGTAACCCCGACAGTAGCCCCTGAGACTTTGACCGATTGCTGGCAGTCGGTTGGAGTTTGCAGAGCTTATTTAAACTTGAATGTTGTTGTCGGACCTGACCGAGCACAATGTTTCTTTTATTTCTCTTCCAGTGGGGGCACGCTAAGTGCACCCATTGGGTGTAGTCCCCGAGCCTCTGTCGGACTAGATGAGTCGGGCAGAGGGTTTATGTCTTCCAGTGCGGAACTGAACTAAACAGGTGAACTCTGATGCGCTTGGCGTAGTAATTTGTTGCAATCTGGAGCTGAATCAGTCGGGCTGATCCTTGTGTGCTGGGCACAGTAAATAGATGTAACCTGGAACTGGGCCAGTTTGGAAAAATTTCGTGTGGTTGGCATAATGAATGTTTATTGAATCTGCCTTATATGATTTGTGGATCGTGGCTAAGTACCCGAGTGTGGATGTTATCCTCACTCGGAGTAGCTTCTCACTTAGGCGAATCAGGTTCGCAACTAAGCCCTCGAGTGTGGATCATGTCCTTACTCGGAGTAGTTTTTGACTTAGGCGATACGGAATCGCAGCTAAGCCTCGGAGTGTGAAGCATGTCCGCACTCGGAATAGTTTTTGACTTAGGCGATAAGGAATCGCGGCTAAGCCCCCGAGTGTGGAGCATGTACGCACTCGGGATAGTTTTTGACTTAGGTGATACGGAATCGCGGCTAAGCCCCTGAGTGTGGAGCATGTCCGCACTCGGAATAGTTTTTGACTTAGGCGATACAGAATCGCGGCTAAGCCCCCGAGTGTGGAGCATGTCCGCACTCGGAGTAGTTTTTGACTTAGGCGATAAGGAATCGCGGCTAAGCCCCTGAGTGTGGAGCATGTCCGCACTCAGAGTAGTTTTTGACTTAGGCGATACGGAATCGTGGCTAAGCCCCTGAGTGTGGAGCATGTCCGCACTCGGAATAGTTTTTGACTTAGGCGATATGGAATCGCGGCTAAGCCCCTTAGTGTGGAGCATGTCCGCACTCGGAATGGTTTTTGACTTAGGTGATACGGAATCGCGGCTAAGCCCTCGAGTGTGGAGCATGTCCGCACTCGGAATGGTTTTTGACTTAGGCGATACGGAATCGCGGCCAAGACCCCGAGTGTGGAGCATGTCCGCACTCGGAATGGTTTTAGACTTAGGCGGTACGGAATCGCGGCTAAGCCCCCGAGTGTGGAGCATGTCCGCACTCGGAATGGTTTTTGACTTAGGCGATACTGAATCGCGGCTAAGCCCCCGAGTGTGGAGCATGTCCTCACTCGGAATAGTTTTTGACTTAGGCGATACGGAATCACGGCTAAGCCCCCGAGCGTGAAGCATGTCCGCGCTCGGAATGGTTTTTGACTTAGGCGATACAGAATCGTGGCTAAGCCCCCGAGTGTGGAGCATGTCCTCACTCGGAATGGTTTTTGACTTAGGCGAGACGGAATCGCGGCTAAGCCCCCGAGTGTGGACCATGTCCGCACTCAGAATGGTTTTTGACTTAGGCGATACGGAATCGCGGCTAAGCCCCCGAGTGTGGAGCATGTCCTCACTCGGAATGATTTTTGACTTAGGCGATACGGAATCGCGGCTAAGCCCCCGAGTGTGGAGCATGTCCTCACTCGGAATGGTTTTTGACTTAGGCGATACGGAATCACGGCTAAGCCCCCGAGTGTGGAGCATGTCCTCACTCGGAATGGTTTTTGACTTAGGCGATACGGAATCACGGCTAAGCCCCCGAGTGTGGAGCATGTCCTCACTCGGAATGGTTTTTGACTTAGGCGATACGGAATCGCGGCTAAGCCCCCGAGTGTGGAGCATTTCCTCACTCGGAATGGTTTGTGACTTAGGCGATACGGAATCGCGGCTAAGCCCCCGAGTGTGGAGCATGTCCTCACTCGGAATGGTTTTTGACTTAGGCGATACGGAATCGCGGCTAATCCCTCGAGTGTGGAGCATGTCCTCACTCGGAATGGTTTTTGACTTAGGCGATACGGAATCGCGGCTAAGTCCCCGAGTGTGGAGCATGTCCGCACTCGGAATAGTTTTTGACTAGGCGATATGGAATCGCGGCTAAGCCATACGATGGCACGCGAGACAGCTTAATGATGAAGACGTGCCATACGGAGTGGCGTCGCGCGGGGCTGTCGAGTGATGACGATGCATCCTTCGGAATGGTGGCGCGCGGGGCGGCGGAGTTATTAAGATGCATTCATCGGAGTGGCGACGCATGGGGCTGTCGAGTGATGACGATGCATCCTTCGGAATGGTGACGCACGGGGCGGCGGAGTGATGAAGACGCATTCATCGGAGTGGCGACGCGCGGGGCGGCCGAGTGATGAAGATGCATCTGTCAGTGTGGAGTCGACCAAGTGACGGCGCACGGGGCGGCCGAGTCAAGCTTGTTGTTGAAGAGGAATCGACCAAGTGACGGCGCGTGGGGCGATCGAGTTGAGTTTGTCGTCGGACAGATAGCCGACCAAGAGGCGGCGCGCGGGGCAGCCAAGTCCATCATGCCATCAAGGAGGCGTTTGAACAAGTGGAAACACACGAATGATCGTCGCGGCGACTGAGTCTGAGTAGCGACGAAGAGGATGCACAGACGCGTCGGGTGAAAGCGTAACCTGTGTACGGAAAATAGCAGAAGCCAACATAAAAAGTTCTTGAAGTAACCTGATTTTTGCTGAAATAATTTGTGTAAATAACACCTATAGACACCCGTTGGGTGTGCCCGGTGCTTGTTAGCTCGGGACCAGTAAGGGCCTAACAGAGTGCAAGATCGCACTGAACTCGTTTGAGTACTGGACCCAAAAGAAGCCGAAGTGAAGTGTTCCTACGTAAAAATAAACAACCAAGCTCCGAGGTACACTAGGTGGCGTGGCCTCCGAGTGAATGTCATGTGTGACTTCCTCGACACTCGGTGACGTGGAAACAACTATTTAATTGAATGCAGCGTATGGCAAATGACTTAGCTGTCTAAATGACGATGCGCGGAGCTGCCGAGTGATGACGACGCGTCCAGTAGAGTGACGGCGTGCGGAGCTGCCGAGTGATGATGAAGCGTCGGGCCGAATGGTGATGCACGGAGCTGCTGAATGATGACGACGCGTCCAGTAGAGTGACGGCGCGTGGGGCTGCTGAATGATGACGACGCATCCAGTAAAGTGACGGCGCGTGGGGCTGCCGAGTGGCGATGGAGCGTCGGGCTGAATGGCGATGCGCGGAGCTGCCGAGTGATGACAAGTCGTCTAATAGAGTGACGGCGCACAAGGCGGTCGAATGACGATGGAACGTCGGGCTGAATGGCGATGCACGGAGCCGCCGAGTGATGACGACGCATCCAGTAGAGTGACGGCGCGTGGAGCTATCGAGTGACGATGGAGCGTCGGTCTGAATGGCGATGCGCGGAGCTGCTGAGTGATGACGACGCGTCCAATAGAGTGACGTCGAGCAGGGCGGTCGAATGACGATGGAACGTCGAGCTGAATGGCGATGCACGGAGCCGCCGAGTGATGACGACGCGTCCAGTAGAGAGACGGCGCGTGGAGCTGTCAAGTGACGATGGAGCGTCGGTCTGAATGGAGATGCGCGGAGCTGCCGAGTGATGACGACGCGGCCAGTAGAGTGACGGCATGCGGAGCTGCCGAGTGACGATGAACCGTCGGGCCGAATGGCGATGCACGGAGCTGCCGAATGATGATGAGGCTTCCAGTAGAGTGACAGCATGTGGAGATGCCCAGTGACGATGGAGCGTCGGGCTGAATGGCGATGCGCGGAGCTGCCGAGTGATGACGACGCGTCCAATAGAGTGACGGCGCGCAGGGCGGTCGAATGACGATGGAACGTCGGGCTGAATGGCGATGCACGGAGCCGCCGAGTGATGACGACGCGTCCAGTAGAGTGATGACGCGTGGAGCTGTCGAGTGACGATGGAGCGTCAGCCTGAATGGCGATGCGCGAAGCTGCCGAGTGATGACGACGCGTCCAATAGAGTGACGGCGCGCAGGGCGGTCGAATGATGATGGAACGTCGAGCTGAATGGCGATGCACGGAGCCGCCGAGTGATGACGACGCGTCCAGTAGAGCGACGACGCGTGGAGCTGTCGAGTGACGATGGAGCGTCGGTCTGAATGGAGATGCGCGGAGCTGCCGAGTGATAACGACGCGTCCAGTAGAGTGATGGCAAGCGGAGCTGCCGAGTGACGATGAAGCATCGGGCCGAATGGCGATGCACGGAGCTGCCGAATGATGACGACGCGTCCAGTAGAGTGACGGCGCGTGGAGCTGCCGAGTGACGATGGAGCGTCGGGCTGAATGGCGATGCGCGGAGCTACCGAGTGATGACGATGCGTCCAATAGAGTGATGGCGCGCAGGGCGGTCGAATGACGATGGAACGTTGGGCTGAATGGCGATGCACGGAGCCGCCGAGTGATGACGACGCATCGAGTAGAGTGACGGCGCGTGGAGCTATCGAGTGACGATGGAGCGTCGGTCTGAATGGCGATGCGCGGAGCTGCCGAGTGATGACGGCGCGTCCAATAGAATGACGGCGCGCAGGGCGGTCGAATCACGATGGAACGTCGAGCTGAATGGCGATGCACGGAGCTGCCGAGTGATGATGACGCGTCCAGTAGAGCGACGGCGCGTGGAGCTGTCGAGTGATGATGGAGCATCGGTCTGAATGGAGATGCACGGAGCTGCCGAGTGATGACGACGCGTCCAATAGAGTGACGGCGCGCAGGGCGGTCGAATGACGATGGAACGTCGAGCTGAATGGCGATGCACGGAGCCGCCGAGTGATGACGACGCGTCTAGTAGAGTGACGGCGCGTGGAGCTGCCGAGTGACGATGGAGTGTCGGGCTGAATGGCGATGCGCGGAGCTGCCGAGTGATGACGACGCGTCCAATAGAGTGACGGCGCGCAGGGCGGTCGAATGACGATGGAACATCGAGCTGAATGGCGATGCACGGAGCTGCCGAGTGATGACGACGTGTCCAATTGAGTGACGACGCGCAGGGCGATCGAATGACGATGGAGCGTCGGGCTGAATGGCGATGCACGGAGCTGCCGAGTGATGACGACGCGTCCAGTAGAGTGACGGCGCGCGGAGCTGCTGAGTGACGATGGAGCGTCGGGCTGAATGGCGATGCGCGGAGCTGCCGAGTGATGACGACGCGTCCAGTAGAGTGACGGCGCGCGGAGCTGCCACGTGACGATGGAGCGTCGGGCTGAATGGCGATGCGCGGAGCTGCCGAGTGATGACGACGCGTCCAGTAGAGTGACGGTGCGCGAAGCTGCCGAGTGACGATGGAGCGTCGGGCTGAACGGCGATGCACGGAGCTGCCGAGCGATGACGATGCGTCCAGTAGAGTGACAGCGCGCGGAGCTGCCGAGTGACGATGGAGTGTCGGGCTGAACGGCGATGCGCGGAGCTGCCGAGTGATGACGACGCGTCCAGTAGAGTGACGGCGCACGGAGCTGCCACGTGACGATGGAGCGTCGGGTTGAATGGCGATGCGTGGAGCTGCCGAGTGATGACGACGCGTCGAGTAGAGTGACGGCGCGCGGAGCTGCCGTTTGTACTCGGCGACGGACGAGTGACTCTGCATGTTAGTAACAAGTATAGCCACGAATATCTGTGCTAGATAATAAAGGCCTCTCCATTGATGTTAATTGGCAAGATTAAAAGCCATGGGCCGTTATGCATGCATGCATGCGAAATTAAATGGCGTGGCCAACAGTGACCATGCCGAATGGCTAATTAATTAGGCCCAATTAATCCGGCGTTGATGATTCCACGTCATTCAGTTTCCGTTTTTCCTGCACGCAGTATAACTGAACGAGGGTGTGGCTCATGTTATGCACGTATCTGGCATTAATTCCTTCAATCCTGAACGGTCGTGGGTTGTGGCTTGAGGCTGATTTGTACGTTGTTGTTGCAGCGCGCCTTAGCCACAAAGACCATCACCGGCGAGACGTGGGAGGAAGGAGCGTTGTGTGCCTGTGCCAGGCCGGGTCCGTGCCTCCACTGTGGAGGGCGCTGCCGAGTCGCCGAGAGCATGCTGCTGGAGTCGACGAGGAGGCGAACAACGTCGACTGTCGCGTGTGACGATGATGAGGCAAGGACGGCGGACGGCGCCAGCGTTCGTGCAACGGAGCGCGGCGTTCGCAGCGCGGACGAGGTCGGAGACGACGGACAGCGCCACCGTTCGCGTGCCGGAGCACAGTGTTAGGGGCGCGGACGCTGAAGACCACAAACGGCGCCACACATGAGGCGGAGGCAGCGGACGGCGCCAGCATTCGTGCGGACGAGGCCGGAGATGCGCCCCTGTCTAGGATAGCGGTCGCTTCGCCGAACGGGAGCTACGCCATCAATCGAAACTGCACGAGGAGATAGTGTGCTCCGTGATCTTTTAGTATGGGTATTTTGACTTCGTCGTGGTCGATGCGATGGCTGAAAAAACTGATAGTAAAACATGTGGTGATGATTGTTTGATCTTTGGGAGATCATCCCAAAAGTGTTTGGGTTGTCAAAAATTGAAGAAAAAATCATGTGCATCATGGCTCGATAGACGCCATGCCCCACGGTGGGCTCCAAATGTCGTGGGGGTGATTCTGACATTAGAGAGGGGTAGGATAACGGAGCATGATCTATCAAGATGCAAATGGGTGACACGGTGGTTTTATCGAGTTCGGGCCTCTCACGGTGGAGATAACAACCCTACGTCTCGTGCTCCAGAGAGGCTTTGCTTATTCGTCATGAACATGAGTTTACATGGTGTATTGGAGAGGGAGAAAGGAGAACGGATCTCCATGCCTGAGCTAAGTCCTGAGACTAATGGCGAGAGAGCCAAGGAAGAAGAAGCTACCCTGAGCTATGTGGTGGGGGTGATGGCGAGAGAGCCAAGGAAGAAGAAGCTACCCAGAGCTATGTGGTGGGGGTGGCTTATATAGAGTGCGCCACCCCCTCACCTCCTATGTTACAAGTTGAGGCTTTGATGCCATAATGTCGGCCCACTGCAGAACCTTCTCTATGCTTTGACTGAGCTGCCGAGTGAGTCGTACTGCCGAGTGAGAAGCATTGTCGAGTGGTTTGTACTGTCGAGTGGTTGACTCCCATCCGAGTGGATGGAACGTTGATTGCCGAGTGGATAGTATGAATGTATTTATCTGGATCCCACCTGAAATGTGGATCCCATGTTGTTATGATATTTCGACCCTTCGTGGGCCTACCTATTTTGTGTAACCCCGATAAGAAGTGGAGTGGGGCCACGTGGGCCCCACGAGCCTGCCAGGCGCGGCCAGGGGGGGTTGCCACGCCTCCTGGGCTCGTGGCCCACTGGTGCATCCCCCTGACTAGTTATTTATTCCAAAAAAATTAAATATTCCAGAAAAAATCATACTAGAATTTCAGGTCATTTGAAAAACTTTTATTTTCAGGTCATTTTTTATTGGACGGATAATGCAGAAAACAGGAGAATAGTGCTATATTTATTATTTTTCTACTGAATAGCAGAAAGTAAAAGTTGATAACATAAGGTTGTGACTTCTAGATTCATCCACCTCATGGTCATCAAAAGAAAACCATCAATGAGGTTGATCAAGTCTCCTTGACAAACTTTTTTCGAATCAAATGAAACCGGAGAATCTTCGAAAAATCACTAGGTTACCTCAATGGGGATATGCATATCCCCAACAATAAGCATATCATATCTCATCTTGACAGTAGGTAAAGGAATTTCAAAGCTTCCAACAATAATGGATGAAGATCTTTCAATAGAAATTATGCAATGAGCCCGATATTGTTTCTTTGGAAAGTGCATTGTGTGCTCATTACCATTGACATGGAAAGTGACATTGCCTTTGTTGTAATCAATAACAACTCCTGCAGTGTTTAAAAAGGGTCTTCCAAGGATGATTGCCATGGCATCATCCTCGGGAATATCAAGGATAACAAAGTCTGTTAAGATAGTAACGTTTGCAACCACAACAGGCACATCCTCGCAAATGCCGATAGGTAAAGCAGTTGATTTGTCGGCCATTTGCAAAGAAATTTCAGTAGGTGTCAGCTTATCTAATTCAAGTCTACGATATAAAGAGAGAGGCATAACACTAACACCGGCTCCAAGATCACATAAAGCACTTCTAACATAATTTCCTTTAATGGAGCAACGTATAGTGGGTACTCCGCGATCTCCTAGTTTTTTAGGAGTCCCACCCTTAAAAGTGTAATTAGCAAGCATGGTAGAAATCTCAATATCAGGTATCTTTCTTTTATTTGTCACAATATCTTTCATGTATTTAGCATAAGGAGACATTTTAAGCATATCAGTCAAACGCATTTGCAAGAAGATAGGTCTAATCATTTCAACAAAACGCTCAAAATCCTCATCATCCTTTTTCTTGGATGGTTTGGGAGGAAAGGGCATGGGTTTCTGAACCCATGGTTCTCTTTCTTTACTGTGATTTTTAGCAATAAAATCACTCTTATCATATGTTTTATTCTTAGGTTGTGGGTTATCAGGATCAATAGCAGGTTCAATTTCCACATCATTATCATTACTAGGTTGAGCATCAATATGAACATCATTATCAATATTATCACTAGGCTCATGTTCATCACCAGATTGTGTCTTAGCATCAGAAATAGATATATCATTTTGATTCTTAGGTGTAACAGAAACAGGTTTACTAGCATGCAAGTTCCTATCATCTTTCTTTTTCTTCCTATTACCAGGATGACTAGGTGCATCAGTATTAATTCCTTGAGAATCTTGCTCAATTCTCTTAGGATGCCCCTTAGGATACAAAAGTTCCTGAGTCATTCTACCATCTTTAGTAACAACTTTAACGGAATTATCATTCAATTCATTAAGCAAGTCATTTTGGGCCTTAAGTACTTGCTCTACTTGAGTAGTGACCATAGAAGCATGCTTACTAATAAGCTTAAGATCATTGACATTTCTATCCACACAAGCACTTATATGATTAATCATATGAGCATTTTGTTCCAGTTGTCTGCTAACATAATCATTAAAACTTTGTTGTTTGACAACAAAGTTATCAAATTCATCTAAACATAAGCTAGCAAGTTTAACATAAGGAATATCACTCTCATTGAATCTACGAAGAGAATTTACCTCTATTACCTATGTCGGGTTACCAAGACCATGTATCTCTTCAATAGGTGGTAGATTCTTAACATCTTCAGATTTAATACCTTTCTCTAGCATAGATTTCTTTGCTTCTTGCATATCTTCAGGACTGAGGAATAGAATACCTCTTTTCTTCGGAGTTGACTTCGGAGGTGATTCGGTAATAGTCCAAGCATTATCATTGCTGAAGATATTATTTAATAGAATTTCAGCTTGTTCCACAGTTCGTTCCAAGAAAACACAGCCAGCACAACTATCTAGGTGGTCCCTAGAAGCATTGGTTAGTCCATTATAAAAGATATCAAGTATTTCATTTTTCTTAAAGAGGGTGATCAGGCAAAGCATTAAGTAACTGGACAAGCCTCCCCCAAGCTTGTGGGAGACTTTCTTCTTCAATTTTCACAAAGTTATATATATCCTGCAAGGCAGCTTGTTTCTTATGGGCAGGAAAATATTTCTTAGAGAAGTAGTATACCATATCCTGGGGACTACGCACACAACCAGGAGCGAGAGAGGTAAACCAAGTTTTAGCATCACCCTTTAGTGAGAAAGGAAACAACTTAAGGATATAGTAATAGCGAATTTTTTTCCTCATTAGTGAATAGGGTGGCAATATCATTCAGTTTAGTAAGATGTGCCACAACAGTTTCAGATTCATAACCATGAAAAGGATCATATTCAACCAAAGTGATTAACTCAGGATCAACAAAGAACACATAATCTTTATCAGTAACAAAGATAGGTGAAGTAGCAAACTTAGGATCATATTTTATTCTAGCATTCAAAGATTTTTCTTTCCACTTGCGTAATAATTTCTCAAGATCATAGCTATCCTTACAAGCAAGAAAGTCTTCAGCTACCTCTCCTTCAATAACACAACCCTTAGGTATATTAGGCATTTCATATCTAGGAGGGCTAGGTCTAACAGGTGTAACAGCAGGTTCAATTTCAATAATTTCATCAGTTTCAGAAGTATCATTTGATTCAGTAGTAACTCTAGCAATTTGTGCATCCAGAAATTCACCAAGTGGCATCTCATTGTAAAGCAAAACATCATCATAATTATCATGTATAGCAGAACTAGCATCATCTGTTAGGGAACGTCGCATGGGAAACAAAAATTTTCTTACGCAAATGTAAACCTATCCATGGTGATGAGCATCTACGAGAGGGAGAGTGGATCTACGTACCCTTGTAGATCGCTAAGCGGGAAGCGTTAAGAAACGCGGTTGGTGTAGTCGTACTTCTTCGCGATCCAAATCACCGAGCGTCCTGTGATCTAATCACGAACCATCCCGCGAACCAATCACGAACCGTCCGTGATCTTTTCACGATCCGTCCCGCGATCCGATCACGAACGTCCTGTGGCCTTGATCATGATCCTTCCGATCTAGTACCGAACGGACGACACCTCCGTGTTCAGCACATGTGCAGCTTGATGACGATCTCCACCGTCTTGATCCAGCAAGAGGAGGCAGATAGTAGGAAGAGTTCACCGGCAGCATGATGGCGCTCCGGCGATGGTGGTGGAGCAATTCCGGCAGGGCTTCGCCTAAGCACTACAGAAATCCGATCTAAAGGAGAAACTATGCACTAGACGTTAGGGTTTGCACGTGGCTGAAAATCAAGTCCCAAAACCCTAGAAATCCTCTAGTATATATAAGAGGAGAGGAGGAGGCTGCCTTGGCGCAAGGGCAAAGCCCTTTGCAGCCGGCCGAGCCAAGGAGGAGAAGTCCCAGTTCTCCTCCACTCCTAGTAGGAGTAGGACTCTTCCTTTTTGCCTTTTTTCCACCTTTTCCTTTAGGTATTTTTCCCTCCTGTGCCATGAGCCTTTGTGGCTGTTCCACCATCCCACTAAGGGCTGGTTATTATTCTACCACAGACCATGGACCCTCTAGGGTCGAAATACCTCTCCCGGAGGTCTCCCGGTACACTACCAGCACTCCCGGTACACTACTGATGAGCCAGAAACTTTTCCGGCGACCAAACTGGGACTTCCTATATATGAATCTTTACCTCCGGACCATTCTGGAGATCCTCGTGACGTCCAGGATCTCATCCGGAACTCCGAACAACCTTCATTCACCACCATACATAACTCCACACTACCGAAACGTCACCGAACCTTAAGTGTGCAGACCCTGCGGGTTGGAGAACTATGTAGACATGACCGAGACACCTCTACGGGCAATAACCAATGGCGGGACCTGGACGTCCACATTGGTTCCTACATATTCTACAAAGATCTTCATCGGTCGAACCTCTATGTCAAGGATTCAGTTAATCCCGTATAACGTTCCCTTTGTTCTTCGGTATGTTACTTGCTCGAGATTCGATCGTCGGTATCTCCATACCTAGTTCAACCTCGTTACCGGAAAGTCTCTTTACTCGTTCCGTAATACAAGATCCCTCAACTAACAATTAGTCACATTGCTTGCAAGGCTTATTGTGATGTTGCATTACCGAGTGGGCCCCGAGATACCTCTCCCTCACACGGAGTAACAAATCCTAGTCTGAATCCATGCCAACTCAACAGACACCATCGGAGATACCTGTAGAGCACCTTTATAGTCACCCAGTTACGTTGC
Source organism: Hordeum marinum (assembly GCA_022496015.1). NCBI lineage: Eukaryota > Viridiplantae > Streptophyta > Magnoliopsida > Poales > Poaceae > Hordeum > Hordeum marinum. The sequence goes on from CM039676.1 coordinate 503,867,732, forward strand.
GACGTTTGATACAGAAAAGGCACTCCTCCGATATCCGTGAGTTGCATGATCTCATGGTCATAGGAACATATACATTGACATGCAGAAAACAATAGCAATAAACTGACACGATCATACGCTACGTTTGTAGTTTGGGTCTTGTCCATCATATCATTCTCCTAATGATGTGATCCCGTTATCAAATGACATCACATGTCAATGGCTAGGAAACCCTGACTATCTTTGATCAACGAGCAAGTTCACTAGAGGCATACTAGGGACACAGTGTTGTCTATTTACCCACACATGTAATCTGTTTCCAATCAATACAATTATAGCATGGACAATAAATGATTATCATGAACAAGGTAATATAATAATAAACACTTTATTTATTTCCTCTAGGGAATATTTCCAACAGTCTCCCACTTGCACTATAGTCAATAATCTAGTTCACATCACTATGTGATTTACATGGTAATGAATCGAACACCCATACAGTTCTGGTGTTGATCATGTTTAGCCCTTGGAAGAGGTTTAGTCAACGGGTCTGCAACATTCAGATGCGTGTGCACTTTGCAAATATTTATGTCCTTCTCCTCGATGTAGAACCGGATGGAGTTGAAGCGTCGCTTTATGTGTCTGGTCCTCTTGTGAAACCTTGGTTCCTTGGCTAGAGAAATGGCACCAGTGTTGTCACAGAACAGGTTTATTTGATTCAGTGCACTAGGCACTACTCCAACATCTGTCATGAACTGCTTGATCTAGACACCTTCCTTCGTTGCCTCCGAGATTGCGATGTACTCCGCTTCGCACGTAGAATCAGCTACCATGCTCTGCTTGGAACTGCACCAGCTTACCGCTCCCCCATTAAGAATAAATACGTATCCAGTTTGCGACTTAGAGTCGTCCGGATCAGTGTCAAAGCTTGCATCGACGTAACCCTTTACGACGAGCTCTTCATCACCTCCATAAACGAGAAAAATATCCTTTGTCCTTTTCAGGTACTTGAGGATATTCTTGACCGCTTGCCAGTGCTCCACTCCAGGATCACTTTGAAACCTTCCGGCCATACTTATGGCAAGGCTGACATCAGGTCTTGTGCACAGCATTGCATACATGATAGAGCCTATGGCTGAAGCATAGGGGATGACACTCATCTTTTTTTTATCTTCTACAGTCACTGGGCATTGAGTCTTACTCAACTTCACACCTTGTAACACAGGCAAGAACCCTTTCTTGGACTGCTCCATTTTGAACTTCTTCAAAACTTTATCAATGTATGTGCTCTGTGAAAGTGCTATTAAGCGTCTCGATCTATCTCTATAGATCTTAATGCCTAATATGAAAGCAGCTTCTCCTAGGTCCTTCATTGAAAAACTCTTATTCAAATATTCCTTCACGCTTTCCAGCATTTCTATATTGTTTCCAATCAGCAATATGTCATCCACATATAACACTAGAAACACCATAGAGCTCCCACTCACTTTCTTGTAAATACAAGCTTCTCCATAAACTTGTATAAACCCAAACGCTTTGATCACCTCATCAAAGCGCTTATTCCAACTCCGAGATGCTTGCACCAGTCCATAAATGGATCGCTGGAGTTTGCAAACTTTGTCAGCATTCTCTGGATCGACAAAACCTTCGGGTTGCATCATATACAACTCTTCCTCAAGGAAACCGTTGAGGAACGCCGTTTTGACATCCATCTGCCAAATTTCATAGTCAAAATAAGCAGCTATTGCCAACATGATTCTGACAGACTTAAGCATCGCTACGGGTGAGAAAGTCTCATTGTAGTCAACTCCTTGAACTTGTGAAAAAACCCTTTGCCACAAGTCGAGCTTTATAGACGGTGACATTACCGTCTGCGTCCGTCTTCTTCTTAAAGATCCATTTGTTCTGAATGGCCTTTTGCCCTTCAGGTAGTACTTCCAAAGTCCATAATTTGTTTTCATACATGGATCCCATCTTGGATTTCATGGCCTCTAACCATTTCTCGGAATCCGGGCCCATCACTGCTCCACCATATCTCGTAGGTTCATTATTGTCTAACAACATGACCTCCAAGACAGGGTTGCCGTACCACTCGGGAGTAGTACGCGTCCTTGTCGACCTATGAGGTTCAATAGTAGCTTGATCCGAAGCTTCATGATCATCATCATTAACTTCCTCTTCTACCGTCGTAGGTTCCACAGAAACATCTTTCTGTGCTGCGCTACTTTCTGGTTGAAGTAAAGGTTCAATAACCTCATCAAGCTCTATTTTCCTCCCACTCAATTCTTTCGAGAGAAACTCTTTCTCAAGAAATGTTCCGTTCTTTGCGACAAACACTTTGCCTTCGGATGTGAGATAGAAGGTATATCTGACTGTCTCTTTCGGGTATCCTATGAAGACGCATTTTTCCGCTTTGGGTTCCAGCTTTTCAGGCTGAAGCTTTTTGACATAAGCATCACATCCCCAAACTTTAAGAAACGACAACTTTGGCCTTTTGCCAAACCATAGTTCATATGGCGTCATCTCAACGGATTTTGATGGTGCCCTATTTAAAGTGAATGTTGCTGTCTCTAATGCATAACCCCAAAACGATAGTGGCAAATCAGCAAGAGACATCATAGAACGTACCATATCTAATAAGGTTCGATTATGACATCCAGACACACCATTACGCTATGGTGTTCCGGGCGGTGTCAACTGTGAAACAATTCCACATTGTCTTAAGTGACTGCCAAACTCATAACTCAGATATTCACCTCCTCGATCAGATCGCAGAAATTTAATCTTCTTGTTACGATGATTCTCAACTTCACTCTGAAATTGCTGGAACTTTTCAAACGTTTCAGACTTATGTTTCATCAAGTAAATATACCCATATCTACTTAAGTCATCAGTGAAGGTGAGAAAGTAACGATATCCACCGCGCGCTGCAACATTCATCGGACCTCACACATCAGTATGTATGATTTCCAATAAGTCACTTGCCCGTTCCATTGTTCCAGAGAACGGCGTTTAGTCATCTTGCCCATCAGGCATGGTTCACATGTGTCAAGTGATTCAAAATCAAGTGACTCCAAAAGTCCATCAGCATGGAGCTTCCTCATGCGTTTTACACCAATATGACCTAAATGGCAGTGCCACAAGAGAATGGTACTATCATTAACAACTCTACATCTTTTGGCATCAATGTTATGAACATGTGTGTCATCACTATCAAGATTCAATATGAATAAACCACTAACATTGGGTGCATGACCATAAAATATATCACTCATATAAATGGACCAACCTTTATTCTCTGATTTAAATGAGTAACCGTCTCGCAATAAGCAAGATCCAGATATAATGTTCATGCTTAACGCAGGCACTAAATAAAAATTATTCAGGTTCATCACTAATCTTGATGGTAATCGAAGAGAGAGCATGCCGACGGCGATCACATCAACCTTGGAACCATTTCCCACGCGCATCGTCACTTCGTCCTTTGCCAGTCTTCGTTTATTCCGTAGTTCCTGCTTTGAGTTGCAAATGTGAGCAACCGAACCGGTATCAAATACCCAGGCACTACTACGAGAACTAGTAAGGTACACATCAATAACATGTATATCATATATACCTTGTTTGTCATTGGCCGCCTTCTTGTCAGCCAGGTAATCAGGGCAGTTCCGCTTCCAGTGACCAGTTCCTTTGCAATGAAAGCACTCAGTTTCTGGCTTAGGTCCATGCTTAGGCATCTTTGTAGGAGTAGCAACTGCTTTGCCATCCTTCTTGGTTTTACCCTTCTTGCCTTTGCCCTTGCCATTTTTCTTGAAACTAGTGGTTTTATGGACCATCAACACTTGATGTTCTTTCTGGATTTAGACTCGGCGACTTTCAGCATCGCAAACAGCTCGGATGATGACTTGTTCATCCCGTGCATGTTATAGTTCATCACAAAGCTCTTGTAACTAGGTGGCAGTGATTGAAGAACTCTGTCAATGATCGCCTCTTGCGGAAGGGTAATTCCCAACTCAGCTAGACTGTTTGAATACCCAGACATTCTGAGTATATGCTCATTGATAGACCCGTTCTCCTCCATCTTGCAAGCATAGAACTTATCGGAGGTCTCATACCTCTCGATCCGGGCATTCTTCTGAAAAATAAACTTCAACTCCTGGAACATCTCATATGCTCCATGACGTTCAAAACGTCTTTGAAGTCCTGGTTCTAAGCCATACAATATTGCACACTGAACTATTGAGTAGTCTCCAGCACGAGCCTCCCAAGCGTTCTTAACGTCTTCTGAGGTCATGTCTTCTGGTTGGTCACCAAGCGGTGCATCAAGGACATATTGTTTCTGGGAATCCATGAGGATAATCCTCAGATTACGGGCCCAATCAACAAACTTAATTCCATCATCTTTCAACTAAGCTTTCTCTAGGAACGCATTAAAATTCAGGGTGCTACTGCGCGAGCCATTGATCTACAACATAAATATGCAAAGGTTACTTAGACTATTGTTCAATATAATGAGTTTAGTTAATCAAATATACTAAAGCTCCCACTCAAATTGACATCCCTCAGGTCATCTGAGTGTCACGTGATCCAAATTCACCAACTCAAGTCCGATCATCACGTGAGTTAAGGTGGCTTCAATGGTGAACATCATTATGTTGATCATATCTACTATATGACTCATGTTCGACCTTTCGGTCTCTTGTGTTCCGAGGTCATGTATGTACATGCTAGGCTCGTCAAGTTTAACCCGAGTGTTCTGCACGTGCAAATCTGGCTTGCACCCGTTGTATGTGAACGTAGAGTCTATCACACCCGATCATCACGTGGTGTCTCGACACGACAAACTTTCGCAACGGTGCACACTTGGGGAGAACACAGTTTTATCTTGAAATTTAAGTGAGGGATCACCTTATAATGCTACCGTCGTACTAAGAAAAACAAGGTGCATAAAAGGATTAACATCTCATGCAATTCATAAGTGACATGATATGGTCATGAACTTGTGTTTAAGATCTCCATCTTCAAAACACCGACATGATCTCCATCATCACCGGCACAACACCATGATCTCCATCATCTTAATCTCTATCAATGTGCTGCCATTGGGGTTGTGGCGCTAGCCCTACTTCTACTTCTATTGTTGCCGCTTAGCGATAAAGTAAAGCATTACATAACGCTTAATGATTGACACGCAGGTCATACAATAATTAAAGACAACCCTATGGCTCCTGCCGGTTGCCGTACTAATTGACGTGCAAGTCGTGAAATTCTATACATCACATGATCATCTCATACATCACATATATCACATCATGTAATTGGCCATATCACATCACAACATACCCTGCAAAAACAAGTTAGACATCCTCTAATTGTTGTTGCAAGTTTTACATGGCTGCTACGGGTATCTAGCAAGAAAAATTCTCACCTATGCATAAACCACAATGGTGATACACTAGTTTGCTTTTCAACCTTCTCAAGGACCGCCTTTGTCGGATCCGATCCAACTAAAGTGAGAGAAACTGACACCCGTAAGCCATCTATGCAACAAGTTACGGTTGAGGGAACCAGTCTCTCGTAAGCGTACGAGTAATGTTGGTCCGGGCCGCTTCATCTCACAATACTGCTAAATCAAAATCCGACCAAGGAAGGAAGCAATCTAAGCATCAACGCCCACAAACCTTTTGTGTTCTACTCGAGATCTCATCGAACCATCAACCTAGCTCATGATGCCACTGTTAGGGAACGTCGCATGGGAAACAAAAAAATTCCTATGCACACGCAAACCTATCCATGGTGATGAGCATCTACGAGAGGGAGAGTGGATCTACGTATCCTTGTAGATCGCTAAGCGGGAAGCGTTAAGAAATGCGGTTGGTGTAGTCGTACTTCTTCGTGATCCAAATCGCCGAGCGTCCCGCGATCTAATCACGAACCGTCCCGCGAACCAATCACGAACTGTCCCGTGATCTTGTCACGATCCGTCCCACGATCCGATCACGAACGTCTCGTGGCCTTGATCACGATCCTTCCGATCTAGTACCGAACAGACGGCACCTCCGCGTTCAGCACACGTGCAGCTTGATGACGATCTCCACCGTCTTGATCCAGCAAGAGGAGGCGGAGAGGAGGAAGAGTTCACCGGCAGCGTGACGGTGCTTCGGCGATGATGGTGGAGCAATTCCGGCAGGGCTTCGCCTAAGCACTGTAGAAATCCGATCTAGAGGAGAAACTATACACTAAAGGTTAGGGTTTGCACGTGGCTGAAAATCAAGTGCCAAAACCCTAGAAATCCTCTAGTATATATAAGAGGAGAGGAGGAGGCTGCCTTGGCGCCAGGGCAAAGCCCTTTGCAACCGGCCGAGCCAAGGAGGAGAAGTCCCACTTCTCCTCCACTCCTAGTAGGAGTAGGACTCTTCCTTTTTGCCTTTTTTCCACCTTTTCCTTTTGGTATTTTTCCCTCCTGCGCCATGGGCCTTTGTGGCTGTTCCACCCACCCACTAAGGGCTGGTTATTATTCTCCCACAGCCCATGGACCCTCTAGGGTCGAAATACCTCTCCCGGAGGTCTCCCGGTACACTACCGGCACTCCCGATACACTACCGATGAGCCCAAAACTTTTCCGGCGACCAAACTGGGACTTCCTATATATAAATCAATACCTCCGGACCATTCTGAAGCTCCTCGTGACATCCGGGATCTCATCCGGGACTCTGAACAACCTTCGGTCACCACCATACATAACTCTACACTACCGAAACGTCACCGAACCTTAAGTGTGCAGACCCTGCGGGTTCGAGAACTATGTAGACATGACCGAGACACCTCCACGGCCAGTAACCAATGGCGGGACCTGGACGTCCACATTGGTTCCTACATATTCTACAAAGATCTTCATCAGTCGAAGCTCTATGTCAAGGATTCAGTTAATCCCGTATAACGTTCCCTTTGTTCTTCGGTATGTTACTTGCCCGAGATTCGATCGTCTGTATCTCCATACCTAGTTCAACCTCGTTACCGACAAGTCTCGTTACTCGTTCCGTAATACAAGATCCCGCAACTAACAATTAGTCACATTGCTTGCAAGGCTTATTGTGATGTTGCATTACTGAGTGGGCCCCGAGATACCTCTCCGTCACACGGAGTAACAAATCTCAGTCTCGATCCATGCCAACTCAACAGATACCATCGGAGATATCTGTAGAGCACCTTTATAGTCACCCAGTTACGTTGCGACGTTTGATACAGAAAAGGCACTCCTCCGGTGTCTGTGAGTTGCATGATCTCATGGTCATGGGAACATATACATTGACATGCAAAAAACAGTAGCAATAAACTGACACGATTATTCGCTACGTTTGTAGTTTGGGTCTTGTCCATCACATCATTCTCCTAATGATGTGATCCCGTTATCAACTGACATCACAAGTCAATGGCTAGGAAACCCTGACCATCTTTGATCAACGAGCTAGTTCACTAGAGGCATACTAGGGACACAGTGTTGTCTATTTACCCACACATGTAATGTGTTTCCAATCAATACAATTATAGCATGGACAATAAATGATTATCATGAACAAGGAAATATAATAATAAACACTTTATTTATTGCCTTTAGGGCATATTTCCAACATCATCAAGCATAGGCAACATATCAGAATTAATAGCGGGTGGCGGTGTCGCAAATTTACTCATAACAGAAGGTGAATCAAGTGCAAAGCTAGATGGCAGTTCCTTACCTGTCCTCGTAGTTGAGGGTAGAACTTTAGTTTTTGGATCTCGCAATTTCTTCATAGTGATCAATAGATATAAATCCCAAGTGACTCAGAGAATAGAGCTATGCTCCCCGACAACGGCGCCAGAAAAAGTTCTTGATAACCCACAAGTATAGGGGGCCGCAACAGTTTTCGAGGGTAGAGTATTCAACCCAGATTTATTGATTCGACACAAGGGGAGCCAAAGAATATCCTCGAGTCTTAGCAGTTGAGTTGTCAATTCAACCACACCTGAAAGATGTAATATCTGCAGCAGAGTTTTTAGTAGCAAAGTAATATGATGGTAACAGTAACAGTAGCAGCAGTAGCAGTAGTGATTTGTGTAGCAAGTGTAACAACAGTAGCGGTAAAGTAACGTAGCAAAGACTAGTATAGGAATAGCTCGTAGGCATTGGATCGGTGATGGATGATTATGTAGGATGGCATTCATCATGTAACAGTTATAACATAGGGACATATGTAACTAGCCCCAGTTCATCAATGTAATGTAGGCATGTATTCCGTATATAGTCATAGGTGCTTATGGAAAAGAACTTGCATGACATCTTTCGTCCATCCCTCCCGTGGCAGCGGGGTCCTAATGGAAACTAAGGGATATTAAGGTCTCCTTTTAACAGAGTACCGGAACAAAGCATTAACACATGGTGAATACATGGGATCCTCATACTATGCTCATCTCCGGGAGTGGTTCCGGCTATTGCCACTCCGGGGTTGCTGGGTCATAACACATAGTAGGTGACTACAACTTGCAAAATAGGATCAAGAACACACATATATTGAGGAAAACATAATAGGTTCAGATCTGAAATCATGGCACTCGGGCCGTAGTGACAAGCATTAAGCATAGCAAAGTAGTAGCAACAATAATCTTAGAACATAGTAGATACTACGGATCAAACCCTATCAAAACTAACTCGATTAATGATAGATCTCATCCAACTCATCACCGTCCAGCAAGCCTACGATAAGATTACTCATGAACGATGAAGAGCATCATGAAATTGGCGATGGAGGATGGTTGATGATGACGATGACATCGATTTCCACTCTTCGGAGCCTAGAACGGACTCCAGATCTGCCCTCCCAAGGAAGAACAGGTGGTGGCGGCGGCTCTGTATCGTAAAACGCGATGATTTCTTCTCTTTGATTTTTTCTAGGACGAATAGGGTTATATGGAACTGGAGAGGAGGTCAGAGGGGCCACGTAGGCCCCATGAGCCTGCCAGGCGCGGCCTAGGGGGTCGCGGCTCCTGGGCTCGTGGCCCACTGGCTCCTCCCCTTCGGTTGATTCTTTCGCCGGTATTTTTTATATATTCCACAAAAATTCCTTGTCAATTTTCAGGTCATTCCGAGAACTTTAATTTCTCCACAAAAACAACACCATGGCAGTTCGGCTGAAAACAGCGTCAGTCCGGGTTAGTTTCATTCAAATCATGCAAATTAGAGTCCAAAACAAGGGCAAAAGAGTTTAGAAAAGTAGATACGTTGGAGACGTATCAGAACCAATATGGGCATCCCGATCCCTCTATTGGTTATTGACCGTAGATGTGTCTCGGTCATGTCTACATAGTTCTCGAACTCGCAGGGTCTGCACACTTAAGGTTTGGTGATGTTTCGGTAGTATAGAGTTATGCATGGTGGTGACCGAAGGTTGTTCGGAGTCCCGTATGAGATCCCAGATGTCACGAGGATCTCTAGAATGGTCCGGAGGTAAAGATTCATATATAGGAAGTTCTGTTTTGGTCGCCGGAAAAATTTCGGACTCACTGGTAGTGTACCGGGAGACCATCGGGAGGGGTATTTCGACCCAAGAGGCTACATGGGCTGTGGGAGAATGAATACTAGCCATTAGTGGGCTGCTGGAAGTCCCACATAAGGCTCATGCGGTTGGGAAAGAAAAGCCCAAAGAGAAAAGGTGGAAAAAAGGCAAAAAGGCAAAAAAAAGGAAGAGTCCTAGTCCTACTAGGATTGGAGGAGAAGGAGGACTCTCCTCCTTAGCTTCGGCCGAAGCCTCCTAGTGGGCTTTGCCCTTGTGCCAAGCCTCCTCTCTTCCTCTTATATATACTAGAGGTTATAGGGTTTTGGCACAGTTTTTTCAGCCACGTGCTACCCGTTCCTCCAGTGCATAGTTTCTCCTCTAGATCGGATTTCCGCAGTGCTTAGGCAAAGCCTTGCCGGAATAGCTCCACCACCATCGCCGGAGCGCTGTCACGCTGCCATAGAACTCTTCCACCTCTCCGCTCCCTCTTGCTAGATCAAGAAGGCGGAGATCATCATCAAGCTGTACGTGTGCTGAACGCGGAGGTGCCGTCCGTTCGGCGCTAGATCGGAAGGACCGTGATCAAGATCGCGAGACGGATCGCGATGAGTTCGCGGGACGGATCGTGATGAGTTCGCGGGTCGGATCGCGATTGGATCGCGAGACGGATCGTGATGAGATCGTGGGACGCTCGGCGATTTGGATCGCGAAGACGTTCGACTACACCAACCACGTTTCTTAATGCTTCCCACTTAGCGATCTACAAGGGTATGTAGATCCACTCTCCCTCTCGTAGATGCTTATTACCATGGATAGATCTGCGTGTGCGTAGGAATTTTTTTGTTTCCCATGCGACGTTCCCCAACACAGACTTGGAAACCAGGGGCAGTGAGTAAGGATGATTAGAGATTAAATTGTCGAATAATGCAAAGATTTGAAAAAAATAAAAAATAAAAAAATAAAAATAAAAATAAAAAAATTCAAAAAAAATAAAAAAATCCTTTAGTCTAGGTTGGTAACACCAACCGAGACTAAAGGTCCTCCAGCCCCAGCGCGCCATGTGGAGGGCATTTATTCTCGGTCCGTGTTGAACTGGGACTAGGGGGACTTTAATCCCCATCCTTTAGTGCCGGTTGCAAAACCGGGACAAAAGGTCCTTACGAACCGGGAATAAAAGCTCGTTTTATACTAGTGTCGGTATAGAAAAAGTCGACATAGTCCTTTGCACTATGCCGGTCATAGTCTGCCATCTCTTCAAAGATTATCCACGTCTAGGGCCTTGTTTGGATACTCTAACTCGGTTAGAGGTTAGAGTTAGATTCTAACCCTAAACTAACCCTGAACTAACTCTAACCAAAGAGGTGTTTGGATCACAGGGTTAGATTGACAATAAATGCTCTTTCTCAATCATTTGGCTACTTTGGACCCTAGTTCCTGCCGGATTTGTTGTGGCCGGTCCTTGTATGGCCTCCTCTCGCTCACAATCGGCATAAACTCACAATCTTTACAAATAAAGCATACAAAATATGATAAAATTTATTTTGTCCATACAAAATGAGATGTCCCACTAAAACATACAAGTTGTCAATCGAAATTTCAAAAATATTACACTCCATGGAACAAAGCATGAGCTAACTCATTAGAGGAGCTTCGGCTGGCGGACGGAGTGATGGGGGCAAGGGGTGCGGCAGACCGGCGGGATGGGTCGGAGGGGCGGCGTCCGACGGTGTGGGGCGGCGGCCGGAGTTGTGGGGGCGAGGGGTGCGGCTGGCCAACGGGACGGGGCGGAGGGGCGGCGGGATGGGGCAGAGGGTGGCAGCCGGCGGGGTGGGCCTGCGGCCGGAGGGATGGGGGCGGGGGGAGGCGGCCCGAGGGATGGTAGCGGCGGCGGGCGGCGGGAGGCAGGTTGGGGTGGGGAGGTGGCGAGAGGTCGGGAGAGAGAGGTGTCGACTGGAGGTCGGGGAGAGAGAGAGGTGGCGATTGGATCAGGTTGTGACTGTGAATAAAAAATTGTGGGTCCCACTAACTCTAACCCAAATAAGCAACTTTCCACCGGGTTAGTTTTTTTGGTGGGTTAGATGCATCTAACCAACTCTAACCCTCCCGTTTGGATTTTTTTAGGATTAATTCTGTCTAATCTAATCAATTCTAACTCTAATCAATGCATCCAAACAGGACCTAGATAGGTGTACATGAGATGACACACGTGCCATAGTGCATTGTAGTATCTTTTGACGTTATCATAATAAAACCTTTCCAGTATTCTTTGTGTTCCCTCGTTTTCTGTGCCATAGAACTGTGGCCGCACGGGCTCGCACTGTATTTCACTAAGCCTAGGCATATGTGACAAAAACCGTATCTGTGTTTGCATAGGGAAATCTCCCATCTCTCTCTCTCTCGAACATGTTAACTTATAAAAATTATCTTATATTATAGGACAAATAAAATAATTAATGATAGCGTTGCGGAATTTTTCTATCATCTATACCAATATAAAATACCCAAAGGAGCAAATCCAACTAATCTTGACTATCAAACCATATTAATTCAATGACCTAGATTACTTCAATCACGAATGCTCAACATGTTTAGCGTGCAATAAATTATATCTATTATACCGATATAAAAAGACCCAAAGGGCAAATCCAAGTAACCTCGACCGTTGAATCAGATCAATTAATCGACCTTGATTATTTCAATCGTGAGGCTCAACATCATCAATATTTGTGGAAATCATATACTCCTTCGGTTTACTTTTGTAAGACCTTCTAGACATTAAAACAACACCTAAAATAGTTCAAGTTTAGCTGTCCTAAACGGCTTACAAAAGTAAACGAAGGGAGTAATTAAGATGTAAAATATCCTATTTCATATTTGCATGCAAATAATGTGTTGCCAAATATTAACATGCATTGCACACACATATTTATGCAGTATACAAAATAATATTCCGTCCATATGCATAGGGTATCTAAGTAGTTGCATCGTAACCTAGATGAGTGGTTATTAGATGAAGAATGTTAAACCAAAAACCAATAGCAATAACGAATCCTATTTGGCCCGCTTGGAAAACTGTGAGGAGCCGATCACTAAATTTGTTTTTCATATCATTAATTTCTAAAGAGCAACATGCAAATGATACTTAATGCATCAACTAATGAAAATAGCAACATGCAAAATGAAAATTAATGATCACGAGAAATGAAAAACTCCTTTCACGCATCGTGCCTTATCTTGAAATACTAAATTTTTGTTAGATGTCTTATGCACCTGGACGGACGGAATACTAATCTACAATTACCACGCAATCAATATGTATCATAGTGCAATTAATATACTTTCAAATATCGAGATGCATTCTGAAACACACTTATTAGTCGGACAGAAGTAGTCGGCGTAGAAAAGTCGACATAGTTTGCCCTAGGCCGGTCACAATCCGCAGTCTCCGGAGATTATCCACGTCATCTAGACTGGTCTACATGAGATGACATGAGCGCTATAGTGTGCATTGTACGTATCTTTTGACGCATGCATAGTAAAATATTCCCAGTATTCTTTGTGTCCCTCTTTTTCTGTGCCACGGAACTGTGGCCGCACGGGATCACTGTGTTTCACAGAGAATAGGCATATATGACAGGAACTATATCTGTGTTTGCATATGAAAATATCTCCTCCCTCTCACTACTCAATTTCAGTACCTCTCCAAGCATCATGTCCACGACAAGCCCTGATGGACTATGGCGGAGCTGTCCACGTCAATGGCGAGGCACATGTAGAGTTGATGCGTACTAGGAGTTGCTAGTTGCTACCTTGAGCCCATGCCACCCACGAGTATACAGTAGCATTGCCCTAGGTTCCAGGGAGAAAAAACCACAAATCATTGATGGACTAGGGCCGAACCTGTCCACGACAGCTAGAGTTGGGAAGGAGGAGTGGCCAGCTTTGAGTCCATTCCGCCCACGGGTTCCCGTCGGCAGACACCAACAAAACCCAAGATTTGACTGGCAGTCAGTCGTAGCCCTAGTGGCCACGGACTAACAGTGCCGAACCACTTACAGCACGCATGCTTACGGCGCGCGCGCACGCTATAAGATGGCATGCACCGCCCAGCAGTTTTCGCCAACAACACTTGCGAATCACTTGCATTCCACACAAAGTTTAGCTGCGTTCGTGTATACAGACAGTCATAGCTGACCACCGTTGAATCCATCGTCCATGGCGAGGTGCTGGCTGGTACTCCTCTTCTGGGCGTTCGTCTGGCAGGCGGCCAGCGCGACGCCGTGCCACCCCGACGACCTCCGCGCGCTGCGGGGCTTTGCCGGGGAGCTCGACAACGGGGGCGGCGTCCTGCTCCGCACCGGATGGTCGGGCGCCTCCTGCTGCGGCTGGGAAGGCGTGGGCTGCGACGGCGCCAGCGGTCGCGTCACGGCGCTGCGGCTCGCCGGGCGCGGCCTCGATGGGCCTATCCCGGGAGCCTCCCTGGCGGACCTCGTGTGGCTGGAGGAGCTCTTCCTCGGCCCCAACTCTTTCGCCGGCGTCCTCCCTGACGAGCTCTTCGGCCTCACCAGGCTAAGGAAGCTCTCCCTCGCATCCAACGAGCTCACCGGCCAGCTGAGCCCACGCCTCGGCGAGCTCACACGCCTCACCTCGTTGGACTTGTCCGACAACCGTTTCTCCGGCCATCTCCCAGACGTTTTCGACGACCTCACGGCGCTCGAGCATTTGTCCGCTCACTCCAACGGCTTCTCCGGTTTCCTGCCGCCGTCTCTGGCATCACTATCATCCCTCCGTGAGCTCAACCTCCGGAACAACTCCATGTCCGGTCCGATTGCTCGCGTGAGCTTCTCTGGCATGCCATTTCTTTCCTCCGTGGACTTCTCTACAAACCACCTCACCGGGTGGCTCCCGACGAGCCTCGCCGGCTGTGGCGAGCTCCGGTCGCTCAACCTTGCCAACAACACGTTGGTCGGCCACATCCCGTCGTGGATTGGTGAGTTTGACCGCCTATGGTACTTGGACCTCTCCAACAATTCCTTTGTTGGCGAGGCACCCAGAAGTTTGATACGGCTCATGGACCTCACCACTGTTGGCACTTCACCGGGTATGGCTGTCAGTAACTTCCCATTGTACGTAAATCACAACAGAAGAACACTCGACGAGCAGCCAAATACCATAACCGGGACCAACAACACTGTGAGATCTGGGCGCAACAACACCATGTCTGGGAATGACAACACTGTCATGTCCGGAGACAACAACGCTGTATCTGGCAGCTTCAACACCCTCGTATGTGGGGACAACAATGTTCTAACTGGTGACCACCATGTCGTATCCGGGAGCAACCATATTGTGACCAACAGCTACAATAAAGTGTCTGGGTGCACCAATAATGTATCTGGGAGCAACCATACTGTGTCCGGGAGCAACAATACCGTATCCGGGAGCAGCAATACGGTCTCTGGGAGCAACCATATTGTCTCTGGGAGCAACAAAATCGTAACGGGAGGTTAATGACCTGTTCAGTGTATTGATTTCATCTGCAAGTATGAGATCCCGGAGGCCATCAGAGAGAGAGACTCGTGAAGAGAAGAATAAGAGGTTCTCCAGTTTGAACTTTGAACTGAATATCTAGGTTGATGGATACCCCAGCTTGTTCCATGTTTGGGGAAGCTCCATAAAGACCTTCTGTATCTTTACTGTTTTTAGCCTATTTATTAAATTTCCACAACCGTTGTGCGTAGTATGTATTTCTGCACTTGTAATATTAGTGTTAAGTTCAAGCCTATCTTGAGAATTATATCCAATGATGCATGGACTGGTCGTTTTTCGATGAATGTCTTTATTACAGCTTGTGGTAATTGTTATTACATGTGTGAATCCGGTTGAATGATCCCTTACTTGTTATAGATATTCCACACTATTCCACACTATTAGTGCTAATTGTGTACAAGACAAGATCTGGTGCCCGTCATGTGTGGTGCGGTGCCCCAATATTCGTGGCCAATGGATGCAAATTGTGAGGTGAGGAAGTGAGTACGGTCTCCAGTTGGGTCAGGATAAGCTGCAGCAGCAGCTGCTGCTAGGGTACGACGAGGCGGTGCAAGGTTCATATACAGATGGGTTGGACGTACCCACTTGCATGAGCTGCACGAGACCCTTGCCCGGCCGTACATGCATGCTGTAGGACTTGACAGGATTTGGCTGCATGAGCTGCACTTGCATGTAGAGAATCATTGCTTTGACTGGCTACAGAGAATCATTGCTTTTTTTTTGTCCCTTTCCTCCTCCTCCTCCTCCTCCTCTTTCTTCTTCTTGTTCTACGTGCATCCTCCTTCTACTCGTGCCTTCTTTGTGTGTGTAACGTACATCCAAGTATGGAATTTTTTTTCCATGATGACAATCCTTCATGTTTTTATTATGAATTTGTTTAGATCTTAGTCAATTGAGACTTCACGAAGTCTCAATTGGCTGGTGTTATCATATGCAGATTAGGCATGTTAACTACCTTTCCTTTTGCTGGGTTATATCGGCTTAGCACCCGGGCTTATTTTCATTTTTCTGTTTGTTTGTTTGTAACTTTGGGATAGACTGCTCACTTTGGTTGTTGTGATTGGGCTGGGCCATGAATTTATTTGTCTATTTTTACACACAATTGAAAAACATCTATACAACAAAAGAGATATGTTGCAGGCCAAGCGCAACCAACATAGAAAAGGACAAAAAGACTGTTTGCTGCTATGCTTTTTGATCTCTACTTTTTTTTACTAGAAGCCAGGCAAAAAACCCATGCCCCAACCCATACCAAGGCTGTATTCATAAAAATGTATATGATACATTAGTGTTGCAGGTAACTTGTGTCTTTCGGAACATACTCTAGGCCAAAGAGGAACAACAAAATACAAGACATACATGTTGAAGGTAATTTCCTTGATTGCTCGTGTTTACTGAAAGTCAACAGAAGACATGTAGATATGAGCGCACAAATGACTGGGCATACATGGTGATGCATTTAACATGCCACACTGTTAAGGCAATCTCTTATTTCAGCTTTAGCCTTCTCCCTAGGATCATGTGTGAAAATAAGAATTGATGGTGAGATTCATAACAACTGAAGAAAAAAACGGGCTAATAAAACTCAGAAAAAAAGACCAAGTGCATACACTTTTAGGCTGTTGACCTTACCCTTCTTTCGAGAAGACCTCCGTTGTAGTTTCCATCTCGCATTCAATCTGCTTGCGGGCATCCATGAGACCCTTCCCATAAGATGCAACATATATCACAAATGGATTAAACACAAAACAAAAAAGTTATGCCCTACATAAAAAATGTTAACATGCAACAGAAAAAAGTTCGCTCAACCACCACAAAACTGAAACAAAACGAGCAACTGCTTCTATAAACAAACACCTACAATCAGGAACCCTGCCATATTTCTTTAGTAAAACACTCTTCAATTTACAAAAAAAATGCACATGTAGTAGCACAACCATGGAAACACGAATGTTTCAATTGACAAAATGATGATTAAAATGACAAGGCATATTGGATAAAAATATACCGATGGTGTGTTTGCCTTGGGAACATAGTGGATAACAAAATATTGTGACTTAATGGTACAACTTGAACACAATATGAGAGCAGTTCTATAAATTACATTTATTCACATTCAAATCAGAATATCAAAACAAACACCTCTAATGATCCATTCCAGGCACTATTACACCACGAGTTCTCTCAACTAAAAATCCATTTAAAACCCATCATCTAAAATTTTCGTCTCTTACAACAACTCAAGTTTAAACAAATGTTAAAAAAAACTTAACTCCTTTTGGTTCTTATTACCATTGAAAATGCCATCATGACTAGAGTGAGACTTGCAACTCCTCCCTCCCTCCTCGTGGCCATCTCCGACAAATCGAAGGCCCAGTTGCAACCACATTGGAAGATGTGTAGTTGCAATCGGTGGACAACGCTTGCGGTTGAATGACTAACGACATGCAGCTGCTCTCCCTCCCCCTTCTCTAGTGTTGCCCCCTCCAACAAAACAAAGTCCAGTTGCTACCATGTTTGAAGGCATGCAGTTGCAAGACTACAGTTGGACATGCAACTGGCCCTATCTCTCTCTCTCTCCCTCTCTCTCTCTCTCTCTCTCTCTCTCTCTCCGTCGCCCTCTGCGACAAAACAAAAGCGAAGTTGCAGCCGTGTTGGAAGACATACAATTGCATGACTGCAGTTGGACATGCAAAGTTGCCCCCTCTCTCCTCGTCGGCCCTTCCGACAAAACAAAGCCCCAGTTACACCCATGTTGGAAGACATGGAGTTGAGGCCGGGGGACAACGCTTGGAGTTGCATGACTAGTGTTGAGCATGCAACTGATCCCCACCCCTCTCCCCGTCACCCCTTCGACAAAACAAAGACCCGGTTGCACCCATGTTGGAAGGCATGTAGTTGCGGTCGAGGGTGGGGGGCGATGCTAGCAGTAACATGACTACTGTGGGACATGCAACTGACCCCCTTCTTGTCGATGCCCCCTTGAACAAAACAAAGCCCAAGTTGTAACCATGTTAGAAGGCATGCATATGCATGATCATAGTTGGGACATGCTATCCCCCCACCTCTTGGAAAGCCGTAGTTGCAACTATGGTGGAAGGCATGCAGTTGCAGCTGGGGGGGGGGCGCTTGCAGTTGCGTAACTAGTGTGGGACATGCAACTGACACCCTTCGTGCCGATGTCCCCTCTGACAAAACAAAGCTGAGTTGCAACCAAGTTAGAAGGCATGCAGTTGCATGACTACAGTTGGACAAGCAACTGGCACCCTCTCTCTCCCCGCCGCCCCTCCGACAAAACAAAGCCTACTTGCAACCATGGTGTAGGACCTGCAGTTGCAGCCGGGGGCGAAGCTTGCAGCTGCATGACTTGTGTGGGACATGCGATTGGCCCTGTTAGACTGTATATTTTACATAAGAGCTTCTTTACATAATTGTAATTGTAATTGTCGTGTATTGTCGTGTCGAACAGTTTCTCATAACCCTAAGTTTTAAATATAAAGAGACACACCTGTATTGTCGTGTCGAACAGTTTCTCATAACCCTAAGTTTTAAATGGTATTTGCTTAGGTTACGACCGCTTCCACCCCCGCCCCGATCGTCGCCGCCGATGCGATCGCTTCTACTGCGGCAATGGCTTCTGCGCCCGCTCCTACCAAAGCAGTCGCCGCTACCTCTCTATTCCTGTCGTCGCGTCCCTTGCCGCCGTGGCTGGCTCTTCTGCGACTGTCGTCGCTTCGGCCCCCGGCGCTCCTCTGCCTGGCTCGCCATCGCCAGGTCTAGTCGATGCCGCGTCGTCTGTGCCTCGTAGCTTCGGCCCGGTGCTTCCACTGGGTTACGAGCCTACCATCGCCAGCTTCTAGTTGGGGTCTCACTAGCCCTACGGCTCCCCTGACGTATCGGTGGCCGCCTACGGCGGTCCTATCGCCCCGTCGGCCTACCCGCCGGCTGATACGTCTCCAATGTATCTATAATTTATGAAGTATTCATGTTGTTATTTTATCATTCTTGGATATTTTACAATCATTTTATAGCGACTTTATATCATTTTTGGGGACTAACCTATTGACCCAGTGCCCAATGCCAGTTGTTGTTTTTGCTTGTTTTTTACATCGTAGGAAATCAATATCAAATGGAGTCCAAACACCACGAAACTTTTTGGAGATTTTTTTGGACTAGAAGGAACCCAATGGGCCAGAGCTAAACCTGGGGGATGCCCCAAGGGGGGCACAACCCACCAGGGCGCGCTAGGGCCCCCTGGCGCGCCCAGGTGGGTTGTGCCCACCTCGATGGCCTCTCGCACCCTCTCTTTGCACTATAAATTCCCAAATATTCTGAAACCCTTCGGGGTAGCCCTAGATTAGAAGTTCCGCTGCCGCGAGGCTCTGTAGCCACCGAAAACCAATCTAGACCCCGTTCCGGCACCCTTCCAGAGGGGGGGATCATCTCCAGTGGCCATCTTCATCATCCCGGCGGCCACCACAGTGAGGAGGGAGTAGTCCACCCTCGGGGCTGAGGGTTTCTACCAGTAGCTATGTGTTTAATCTCTCTCTCTCGTGGTCTATATCATTGGCTTTGTCAATACAGATGGATCATATGATGTTTCTCCCCTCTATACTCTTATTGTGATGAATTTATTCTTTACCCTTTGAAGTTTTGTTATGTCAGATTGAATGTTCAGGTTTGGGACCACATGATGTATGTCTTGCGGTATGAATACTTGACGTGACATTGGGGTATCTTATTGGTTCACTTGATATATGTTATGGCACTCAACTTGCGGATTCCCACGGTGATATTAGGGTAATCTATGCATAGGGGTTGATGCACGTTTTTATTATCTTTTCTCCGATAGAAACTTTGGGGACCCCTTGTAGTTCTTTGTGTGGATTGAGTATTATGAATATGAATTTGCTTTGGTGTTATCCTAGTATGAACTCTTGAGTAGATCGACCGAAAAGAATAGCTTGCGTTATTTTAGTACGAACTCTAGGATAGATCGAACGGAAAGAATAGCTTTGAGGTGGTTTTGTACCCTACAAACAATTTCAATCTTTTGTTCTCCGCTAATAGGAACTCAGGAGTGATTCTTTATCGCACTTTGAGGGGTGGTCATATGATCCAACTATGTTAGCACTGTTGAGAAATTGCACTAGCGAAAGTACGGACCCTAGGCCTCATTTTCAAGCATTGTAATACCGTTTTTGTGCCCGTTTACTATTTGCAACCTTGCTGGTTTTATTTATTCAGATTATAAAAATATATTTCGACCATCAATATTACACATTTATCACCATCTCTTCGCCGAACTAGTGCACCTGTACAATTTGCCATTGTATTGGGTGTGTTGGGGACACAAGAGATTTCTTGTATTTGGTTGCGGGGTCGTTTGAGAGAGACCATCTTCATCCTACACCTGTCACGGATTGATAAACCTTATGTCACCCACTTGAAGGAAAATTGCTACAGTCCTACAAAACTCTGCGCTTGGAGGCCCAACACGTGTCTACATGAATAAAGTTGCATAGAAGACATCAAGCTCTTTTCTGGTGCCATTGCCGGGGAGGTGAGTGCATGAAGGTATATCTTTAGATCGTGCAATCAAATCTTTTAGTTTCTTGTTTTATCACTAGTTTGGTTTATAAAATAAAAGTACATAAAAAATGGAACTGAGGTTGCATCATATTATTGATCATCTTTATAATATCTTTTTTGAAAATGATGGATCGGAAAATTGTGCTAAACTGATAGAAGAAGAATTCATGATTGGAATGAATGATGATCATGATTGCAATGTTGTTAGTATGAATTCTTTGAATATCCATTGTGCTAATGATATGCAAAACCATAAACTTGGGGATGCTATGTTTGATGAAGATGATATTTTTCGCCCCCCAAGTTTTGATGTGGAAATTTGTTATAATGAAAGCATGCCTCCTATTTATGATGATTATATTGATCAGAGTGGATTTGGAGAGGTCATGACTTTATTAAATGGTGAATCCACTATTTTGGAAGAGGTTGCTATTGATTATGACAACAAAGTTCCTATATATGATGATTATGGTGATGACATGTATGCTATAAATAATAATGATAACCATTAAACTTGTCATTATGATTTTCATTTTCAATCACATGATAGTTATTTTCTTTAGTTTGCGCCCACTACTATTGATGAGAATAAATTTTCTTATGTGGAGAGTAAGAAAATCTCTATGCTTATGCATCATGAAAAGAATGCTTTATGTGATAGATATAATGTTGAATTCATTCATGATGCTACTGAAAATTATTACGAGAGAGGAACATATGCTTGTTGGTATTGCAATAATATCAAGCTTCCTCTCTATGTGTTGAAAATCTTGAAGCTATGCTTGTTTTGCCTTCCTATGCTAGTTGATTCTTGCTCCCATAAATTGTTTGCTCACAAAGTCCCTATTCATAGGAAGTGGGTTAGTCTTAAATGTGCTAGTCATATGCTTCATGATGCTCTCTTTATGTTTCAATTCTTTACTTTTATGCGAGCATCATTGAAATCATCATGCCTAGCTTAAAAGGCATACAAAAAAGCGCTTGTTGGGAGACAACCCAACACTTTTACCTAATGTTTTTGTGTTTTCACATGATTAAGATACTGTAGTAATCATGTTTTATTACTTTTGTTTCAATAAAGTACCAAGTAAAGCCTTTGGGATCATGTGGGGTGATAATTAATTTGATCTTGCTGAAAAACAGAAACTTTTGCGCTCACAAAAATAATTCTAATTTTTAACAGAAGAGTGATTTTGAGTTGATTCTTTTTGCAGAAGATTAATATACAAATTTCTAACGTGGTTCTCATTTTTCAGAATTTTTAGAGTATCATAAGTATGGTTGGAGTACAGATTACTATGGACTGTTCTGTTTTTGACAAATTCAGTTTTCAATCCATAGTTTGCTTGTTTGCTACTTTCTATGGCTTATATTGCTCAATATAAATTTTGGAAATGATATGATACAGTAGGCATTGTGTGAGAAAAATTATGGATCTTGTCTTGACAATACCAAAGTGAAATGGTTTGCTCTTTATCCTACTACACTAGTAGAAAAAGGCCCATTTGTCCCGGTTCTGGAACCGGGACTAAAGGGGACTAAAGCCCAAAACCTTTAGTCCCGGTTCGCTTACAAACCGGGACAGAAGGGGCTCCACGTGGCCTCTACGGAGAGCCCAGGCAGGAGGACCTTTAGTCCCGGTTGGTAGCACCAACCGGGACCAGAAGGCATCCACGCGTCAGCATCTAGCAGTTGCTGGGTTTTTTTTTGAAAGGGAGGGGGGTTTATGGGGTTTTGGAGGGTTAATTTAGGGATTTCATATTGTTTTAGCTATCTAATTAATAGAGAGAAGTGTCCTCTCTTTCTCCGTGCTTGGTCGACGCTAGCTACTATAGAGAGAACTCGACATGCTAGCTAGTAAGCAAATGAAGGAACCATTAAGTACAGAAGATCGTCATGAACATATAGAGATAGAAGTGATCGACCTCTCTTTCTCCGAGAGATTGGTCGTATAACAAGTTTTTGTATATATATCCGACGCTACTAGCTACATATATACAATATAAGATCTCTTACAATACCTAACATCTAAGGTCCAATTCCATATGGTATTCTCCGGCTTTATTTATGACGTGGTCAAGAAAGAATCCCGCCAATTCTTCTTGAATTGCTCGTATGCGATCATGTGGTAGGAGTTCATCGCACATCTGCCACATCTAATTTGAAGAAGGGGCTCAATACATATATATGGTAATAAAATAAAATTGTGAATATTATTGCTTACGCTGTTGAAATTGGTTTTCAAAGTAACCCCGCTTAGGGGTCGTCGCGTTGTAGATGAACTCGCAAACGTAGTATCCACAAAAATCATTCCCGGTTTCCTGCCACAAGCACTTTACGAGAAATAGAGTTCAATCAAACTGATAATCAAGCATGATAAATGATATTGATGAAACTAGAATCAATGGGAGATGCGCGGAACTAGCTAGTAGTACTAACTTTGGGGTGTGTAAATCGCAGCTCCCCCGACATTGCCGGAACAATTGCTGTGAACTCATTCCAAAACCTGCCAGACAAAGAAAGTAATTACTTGATATTAGCAAATGAACAAAGTTGCCGATATGATGTGATAATGATCGATTGAACTTACTTCTGGAGCATTCCAGTCATGTCCGCATATTCCTAGGGATTTTTTCGATTCGAGTCTAAGAAGATTACTACTCCCCGCTCAAGCTTAATCTCTAGCAGAATAAAGTGTAAACTCCGCACGCATGCATAACTCATCAATTACATTACTATAAACCTCGAGTAATAAGGGAAACTGAATATGCACAAGACAGTAACACTCACTTGAAGTTGTAAGGAAAGAGTATTGTCCATTTGTTTTGATTTTTAAGCAACGATTGTAGCAAGTTGTCCTCGGTTTGTGTGGCATTCTTTTGAACCGTATACTCATGTATGATATTTGGGTTAATGAACCCAATGTCATAGATTTGTGCTTTTCTGCATTCGACGATCTTCAATCTGCATAATATAGTGAGCATAATTATATATACATGCAATGAAAGAGCTGAGCTATATACATAGAGAAACTTAATTACAGAAGTAGTACTTACAGATAGTAGCAAGTCACAGTTGTTTTGTCGATGGCCTTTTGATTGTATAACTGGAATATCTCCTCAAATTAAAAATTCAACAGTTCCATTCCAACGAGGTCGTGCTCCTCTTTAACTAACAGCATCAAAGAATCCTTCCCAGACTAGCGACAGTTTTTCATGTACCATTCATGGAATTTTCGCATCATCGTTGTTAGAGGAGGAGGATCAGGTTTGACGAGAGGCCGCCCATGACGGTAACGGAATTCGTCCACTTCCAACGGCTTAAACTGTACATCATCGCTCAGGTAATCACCAGGTTTGGTATCAGGCACCATCCTCAGATGATTAGTGACGATATCGCTAGACACCTTGAGCGGGGGGCACGATTGGTTCGCCTGTCTGCCGAGCTGGGGAACTTTTTCCCACTTCTTTGTTTTGCTAACCTTGCATCACTGAAAATACTTCCCGACCACCTTGCATCTTGATATGTCTTTTTAATACAGCTATCAAAGTTGGAATCAGGCGGACACGATGGTGGTCGCGTCAGGGCATCGATAGTGTGCATCGCTTTCACCAGATCTATCTTCTCCTTCGGAGGTGGAGTTTTATTTGCAAAATGGGCCCTCAATTCGGCCTGACATATCTCCTCGTTTTGAGACTCGGTCCTCTCATATGGTAACTTTTCCAGAGGCTTGAGAGATGGACCGTATCTGTATCCCCTCCTGCCTATGCTTGTACTGCTAGCCGCCGGAGCGGCGGCGGCTCCCTTTCGTCGTTTCTTACTAGGTGCCGGAGGAGTCGGAGCGGCGGCATCTATCTTCCGCCGTTGCCGACGAGGCTGAGGAGGAGACGTACTGCTCTGACGTGCTGGAGTAGGCGAAGGAGGAGGCGGAGTGCCCCCACGTGTCGGAGGAGCCAGAGAAGGAGGCGGTGTGCCATGATCACTCGCCGGAGGAGGAGGAGGAGGAGTAGGAGGTGGAGTGCCCTGATTCGCTTGAGAGGAAGGAGGAGGCGGAGGCGTCCAGTTTGGAAGCTTGATGTACTCCTTCTTCCATAGACATGTACTTCTCAGGGCACGAACCAGATTATTCTCTCCTTCACCTGTAGAGTGGTCAAGCTCGAGATCTTCAAATTCCTTCATTACTTCATCCACCATCACAACAACATAGCCATGTGGAATCGGACGGCAGTGAAAAGTTCTGTTGGGTTGAGGAGGTGCAACAGAGCCGACAGCCGCCTTGAAAGTGAGGTTTCGACATTTTTTCATAAGCTTGCAATGTTGAGCCTCCGTGATAGTATCCACGGGGTAGCTAGGAGACGTGAAGTCAGGACGAAAGGGCTCCGTGGAAGCGACGCTGCTTCTTCGCTAAGATGGCGGGGTAGCTTCGAGCCGCTGGGATGGTTGGCCGGCATCTCGCTGGCTCTCAGCTTCCTCTAGCTTTTGTAGTCTTGCATTGAGCTTCTAAATTTTGCTCAGCTCCGCTTTCCTCTTTCTCTCCCGGATTCTGTAACTGCCTGTGTCGAGAAACCCAACCTTCCATGGAACGGAGCCTGGTGTGCCTCGTGTTCGTCCAGGGTGCTCAGCATTCCCTAGGGCCTTAGTCAGCTCGTCCTACTCTCTGTCGGGAATGAACGTCCCTTCCTGTGCTGTAGTGATATACTTCTGAAGCTTGTTCATGGGTATTGCAAGTTGCTCGTCTGTCCAACGACACTTCCCTGTTTCAAGGTCCAAAGTTCACCCAACCCTGAAGAACCAAGTCCTTGAACGGTCTGGCTAGTTCAATGTGTGTGCTACGACGTTTTTAGCAATCAGGTCATTCTCAGCTTTGTCCCACAATGGCCAGGCTTTGAGGTAGCCACCTGACCCTGTGTGATGGTGATACAGCTTCTTTGTAGCATTGACCTTGTTTGTCTCTGACATTTTCTTACTCTTGTCCGATGTGTTGTAGTCACAAATGCGGGCCAGTAATCTCTTATCTTCTCAAATCGGCCGATGAATTCTGGAGTCTTCCCTTTGTCGACAAACTTTGATTTCAACTCATTCTTCCACCTCCTGAATAGATCTGCCATCTTCTTAAGAGCACACGCCTTGACCAGTGGCTCTATAACTGGCTTATTCGGATCCTCCTCTGGCGGTAGGGTGAAATTTTCCTTCAGCGCGGTCCACAGATCATCTTTCTGTCTATCGGTGACATAATCACCTTCAGGGGCGCCGTACTTAGGCTTATTCCATTGCTTGATGCTGATTGGGATGTTGTCCCTGACAATAGCTCCGCACTGAGCAGAAAATGCGTTCTTGGTCCGCTTGGGTTCAATCGGATGGCCATCGTTCACGAGTGTTGTGATCGTGAACCTTTCATCCTTGCGCCACCTCTTCTTCGGGCCTCGTCTCGCTACCAAAGTTTGGCTCAATCCGGAGGGCTATAAAAGAAGAAAGAAGAGTTAATTAATATATGTACATACCAAAAGAATTAATGCATCAATTAGCTAGTCAACACAGGCTTAATTAATATATATACCTCGCCGGACTTTGCAATAGCTCCCTCCTCCGATCGGTCACCGGAGCCGTCATCATGGTCACCGGAGCCATCATGATCATGTTCTTCCTCCTCCATTGTTCGATCACCGGAGCCGTCATAATCCTCTCCTTCCAAACCATCAATGTCATTAAGAAATGACAAGATCTCACGTCCGCCGTGGATTATGGCCCCCAACAATTGTTCTTGTTCTTCGTCTCTTGGATCCATAGTTTTTGCAAATATTACAACATGACAATTAATACACAAACATGAATGTCTGACGTCCGGACCGCCTCTCTCATGAATGTCCAACATCCGGACCGCCTCTCTCATGAATGTCAAACAAGGGATTATGTTAACCTTTAAGGGATTTAATTAACAAAATGGTGCCATTCTGAATGTGCAGAAAATGGTCTATATTTTTCCTGAACTCATCTACCCTTATATATGTCACGTTGTCTAGTGTCAAAGGATTCAAGAAAACCAAGGCTTCATCATTAGCTGGAAGTAACAGGCGCATAATGGTACGAAGTTCTCCAAAATTGTTTTGTAACGGAGTCCCGGATAGGATAATTAATTAGCTTTTTGGTACTAAGTTCAGCAAGAGCCTTTCGAATATCGCTATTTGGAAGGCCTTCGCTGAAATTCGTACCAAAAAGCGAATTATTCTCTCCGGGACTCCGTTTCAAAACAACTTGGAAGAGCTTCGTAGCATCATACGCATGTTACTTCCGGCTAATGACAAAGCCATGAATTTCTTCAATACTTTGACAGACAACGTGACATATAGAAGAATATATATATATATGTATATATATAATGGGGGCATTCTTGATAAATCTATGTGACCGGAGTTTTCTTCATTTAACTTGGTAAATTTGGGTGGCCTCGACAACGCTTCAAGGGTTTGGGGTGGCCTCGACAACACTTCTAGGGTTTGGGGTGGCCTCGACAACTCTTTTTCAGTCCCAGTTTGGGTGGCCTCGAGAGTTTATCGGGTAGGGAAGGGGTAGATCGACAACGACGCTCTTTCTTCTAGGGTTTTGGTGGCCTCGATAGTTGGTCGGGTGAGCGGACCGCCTCTCTCTCATCCATGTCCGACGTCCCCTCTCATGTCGAAGTTATCGGGGAGGGGGTAGATCGATAACAACGCTCTTTATTCTAGGGTTTGGGTGGCCTCGATAGTTGGTCGGGCGAGCGGACCGCCTCTCTCACACATGCATGTCCGATGTCCCCCCTCATGTCGAAGTTATCAGGGAGGGGGTAGATCGACAATGACGCTCTTTCTTCTAGGGTTTGGGTGGCCTCGATAGTTGGTCGGGTGAGCGGACCGCCTCTCTCTCATGCATGTCCGACGTCCCCTCCTCGAACAAAAAAATTAATACACATATGAACAAAAAAAATACATATAAGAACAAAAAGTGCTCTGAACAAAAAAACTAATACATATATGAACATCCATACATACATATAGCCACATACATATATACATTATATATATATATGAACAGAAAATTCAACATATAAAAAATGAACAAAAAATACAAGGGGCGGCGACATCGGCTCACAGCGAGGGCGGCCGGCGAGGGCGACGGCGGGGGCGGTGAGGGCGACGGCGACGGTGGGGGCGGGTTGGGCGATGACAGGGACGGTGTCGGCTAGCGAGGGCGATGGCGGGGGCACTGCACGAGGGAGCCGGCGATGACAGCGACGGTGAGGGCGGCTGGGGTGCAAGGGCGCGCTCGGGAGGCGAGGGACGACGACGACGTGGGCGGCGGACGACGTCGGCGTGAGCTCGGGGGCAGGGCAGGGGCACGGGCAACGGAGACGGCATGGGCGGCGGACGGCGTCAGCGTGGGCTCGGGGGCAGGGTAGGGGCACGGGCGACGGTGACGGCGTCAGGGCAGCCTGGCGGCGTCGAGGAGGTCGGCGTCGTTGGGGGGAACTGCGAGATGAAAATGAAAATTTTCACAAGTGCTGTATATATACACACACCATTCGTCCTTGTTGGTGGCCCCAACCAGGACTAATGCCTACCTTTCGTCCCGGTTGGTGCCACCAACCGGGACCAAAGGTCTCTTTTCGACAGCCCAAAGGGCGGTAAGGAGAGACCGTTGGTCTCGGTTGGTGGCACCAACCGGGACCAAAGGTCTCTTTTCGGCAGCCCAAAGGGCAGGAAGGAGAGACCTTTGGTCTCGGTTGGTGGCACCAACCGGGTCTCGGTTGGTGGCACCAACCGGGACTAAAGGTGGGTATTGGTCCCGGTTGGTTCCACCAACCGGGACCAGTGGCCTTGCATAGCGGCGTGGTGGGAGTTTAGTCTCACCTCGCTAGTGGAGACTGTGCTGCACCTGTTTATAAGGCGCGGTGCGCCTGAGCCTTCGAGCTCCTCTCTAAAGCAGGCTTACGGGTCTAACCACTCTGTATCTGCCAATGGGCCTAGTGGGCCTTCTATGGGCATGAATCCTGGCCCAATTGGCTGGTTGGATTTCTAGTCGTATTCAGGCCGTGGTGGCCCAGTAGGCGGCATTTTTTTTCTAGTATTTTTGTTTTGTTTTTTTTGCTTTATTTTTTTTTAATTTTTTAGTATTTTTCTTCTGTTATTTTAGTTCATTCTTTTTAACAAATAAATACTTTGATAATTTTAGTTGCATAATTTCCATTATTTTGTTTTGTTTCTTGCTTTATTTATTTTTCGCTTTATTTATTTCTAGTGTGTTTTATCATTATATTCTTTTTGCTATTAATGTTTTCAACAAAAAATACTTTGATAATTTTAGTTGCATAATTTTTATATAATTATAGTTTCAAAAATACTAGAGGTTTATAAAAGCTTTTTAGTTGATTCTTGTTTGAATTCCACTCCCACGATGTTTTGAAAGAAATTAAAAAGCACTTCAAATGAACTCTGAAAAGGTTGATAGTTGGCATGGTATCATCATTTCACCCACATAGCATGTGGTAAAAATTTGAGTGGGTTACGGCAAAAGTTGTATGTACTTCGTGTACAAAATGGACAATCTCTTTCGAAGTATCACGGTTTCGGACGAAAACAAATCTGTTACAAAGGAATTTCATTTTTTGAACTTATTTGAACTCCATACTTTTTGTGTGTTAAAAATGCACCATTCAAAGCCACATCATCAATTTTCAACCCTTTTTGATTTCATTTGGTATTTTTCATGCACTTACTGATTTTTTGGGCTAAATGACCCTAAAATTGAAAAGCACTTCAAATGAACTCTGAAAAGGTTGAAAGTTGGCATGGTATCATCATTTCACCCACATAGCGTGTGCTAAAAAGTTGAGAGGGTTACGACAAAAAATGGACGCACTTTGTGTACAAAATGGACAATCTCTTTCCAAGTATCAGGGTTTTGGACGAAAACTCATTTGTTACAAAGGGATTTCATTTTTTTTGAACTCATTTGAACTCCAGACTATTTGTGTGTTAAAAATGCACCATTCAAAGCCACATCATCAATTTTCAACCCTTTCTGACTTCATTTGGTGTGCATTTGCTTATTTTTTGAGCTAAATAACCCTGAAATTGAAAAGCACTTCAAATTAACTCTGAAAATGTTGAAAGTTGACATGGTATCATCATTTCACCAACATAGCATGTCATAAAAAGTTGAGAGGGTTACGGCAAAAACTGGATGCACTTCGTGTACAAAACGGAAAATCTCTTTCGAAGTATTAGGGTTTCGGACGAAAACTCATGTGCTACAAAAGGCATTTCATTTCTTCACATGTCACTGCAATGATATAGTTGTGGAGAGAAAGTCTTCACTTTTTCTTCGCTTGTGTCCTTTGGTTATTGCGCTGTAACCATGGATAATCTTCATCGTTTAACAGGGTGCTTGGGTCAGCCTTGACTTTGAAGGAAGGAATTTCATGAAACTTTTCATAATCTTCAGACATGTCTGTCTTGTCCTCCAATCCCACGACGGCTCTTTTTCCTGAAAGAACTATGTGGCACTTTGGCTCATCGTATGATGTATTCGCTTCCTTATGTTTTGTTTTTCTCGGTATGATAGACATGTCCTTCACATAGAAAACCTGCACCACATCATTGGCTAGGACGAATGGTTCGTCTGTGTACCCAAGATTGTTTAGATCCACTGTTGTCATTCCATACTATGGGTCTTCCTGTACCTTGCCTCTTGACAGATTAACCCATTTGAACTGAAACAAAGGGACCTTGAAATCATGTCCATAGTCAAGTTCCCATATGTCCACTATGTAACCATAATATGTGTCCTTTCCCCTCTTGGTTGCTGCATCAAAGCGGACACCGCTGTTTTGGTTGGTGCTCTTTTCATCTTGGGCGATCGTGTAAAACGTATTCCCATTTATCTCGTACCCTTTGTAAGTCAATACAGTCGAAGATGGTCCCCTGGCCAACGAGTACAGCTCATCAGAAACAGTGTTGTCACCCATGAGACGTGTTTGCAACCAACTGCCAAAAGTCCTGATGTGTTCATATCTAATCCAGTCGTCACACTTCTCCGAGTGTTTGGAGCGCAGAATATTCTTGTGTTCATCGACATAAGGGGTCACCAAGGTGGAATTCTGTAGAACTGTGTAGTGTGCTTGAGACCAAGAATGCCCGTCCCTACATATTATTGAGTCCGCTCTTAGCATGCCTTTTCGAGTCAGTCTCCCCTCATACCGCGATTGAGGCAGACCAATCTTCTTAAGGTCAGGAATGAAGTCAACACAAAACCCAGTGACATCCTCTGTTTGATGGCCCATGGAGATGCTTTCTTCTGGCCTAGTGCGGTTACGACCATATTTCTTTAAGACTCCCATGAACCTCTCAAAGGGGAACATATTGTGTAGAAATACAGGGCCCAGAACAAAATCTCGTCGACTAGGTGAACTAGGACGTGCATCATGATATTGAAGAAGGACGGTGGGAACACCAGCTCGAAACTAACAAGACATTGCACCAAATCACTCCTTAACCTTGGTAGGATTTCTAGATCGATCACCTTCTGAGAGATTGCATTGAGGAATGCACATAGCTTCACAATGGCTAATCGACCGTTTTTCGGTAGAAGCCCCCTCAATGCAACCGGTAGCAGTTGCGTCATAATCACGTGGCAGTCATGAGACTTTAGGTCCTGGAACTTTTTCTCTACCATATTTATTATTTCCTTTATATTCGACGAGAAGCCAAACGAGACCTTCATACCGAGCAAGCATTCAAAGAAGATTTCCTTCTATTATTTGGTAAGAGCGTAGCTGGCAGGACCTTCATACTGCTTTGGATGCATGCCGTCTTTTTCATGCACACGTTGTTGTTCCTCCCGTGCCTTCGGTGTATCTTTTATCTTCCCATACGCTCCCAAGAAGCCTAGCAGGTTCACGCAAAGATTCTTCGTCACGTGCATCACGTCGATTACAGAGCGGACCTCTAGGTCTTTCCAATAGGGTAGGTCCCAAAATATAGATTTCTTCTTCCACATGGGTGCGCGATTGTCGGCATCATTCGAAACAGATAGTCCACGAGGACCCTTTCCAAATATTACTTGTAAATCATTGACGATATCAAGTATGTGATCACCAGTACGGAGGGCGGGCTTCTTCCGGTGATCTGCCTCACCATTGAAATGCTTTCCTTTCTTTCAACATTGATGTTGGTCGGAAGAAACCGACGATGCCCCAGGTACACATTCTTCCTGCATTTGTCAAAATATATACTGTCGGTGTCATCTAAATAGTGTGTGCATGTGTGGTCTCCCTTGTTTATCTGTCCTGAAAGGTTACTGAGATCAGGCCAATCATTGATGGTTACAAACAGCAACGCATGTAGGTCAAATTCCTCCTGTTCGTTCTCATCCCACACACGTACACCTCTTCCATTCCATAGCTGTAAAAGTTCATCAACTAATGGCCTTAGGTACACATCAATATCATTGTCGGGTTGCTTAGGGCCTTGGATGAGCACTGGCATCATAATGAACTTCCGCTTCATGCACAACCAAGGAGGAAGGTTATACATACATAGAGTCACAGGCCATGTGCTTGTTGGGAGACGTAGTAGTAAATCAAAATTTTCCGACGTGTCACCAAGATCTATCTATGGAGAAACCAGCAACGAGAGGGGAGAGATTGCATCTTCATACCTTTGAAGATCGCAAAGCGGAAGCGTTAGAAGAACGCGGTAGATCCGATCAAGTGCCGAACGGACGGCACCTCCGCATTCAACACACGTGCAGCCCGGTGACGTCTCCTATGCCTTGATCCAGCAAGGAGGAAGGAGAGGTTGGGGAAGAGCTCCAGCAGCAGCACGACAGCGTGGTGGTGGTGGAGTAGCAAGGTATCCCGGCAGGGCTTCGCCAAGCGCTGCGGAGGAGGAAGAAGAGAGGTAGGGCTTCGCCGAGAGAGAGAGAGAGAGTTCAGATCTATTCTCAAGAGGCAAAACCCTTGGGTATATATAGGAGGAGGGAGAGGGAGGTCTGCCTTGGCCCCTCCTCCAAGGAGGAGAGGTTCGGCCGACCCTAGGGAAGAGTCCACCTCCCACAAGGGAGGTGGATCTCTTCCTTTCGAATCTTTTCAGCCCTTATCTCTTATCTCCAGCCGCATGGGCCCTCATAGATGGTCTTGGACGACCCAATATGGGCTGGCACACCTCCTCTAAGGGCCCATGAAGTCCTATGGTCGTCACACCCCTCCCGGGGGTCCTCCGGCACCCTCCCGGCACTCCCGGTACAATACCGATGAGCCCGAAAACTTTCCAGTGACCAAAACTAGACTTCCTATATATCAATCTTTACCTCCGGACCATTCCGGAGCTACTCGTGACGTCCAGGATCTCTTCCGGGACTCCGAACAACCTTCGGTAATCACGTATACCTTTTCCCTATAACCCTAGCGTCATCGAACCTTAAGTGTGTAGACCCTACGGGTTCGGGAGACACGTAGACATGACCGAGACACCTCTCCGGCCAATAACCAACAGCGGGATCTGGATACCCATGTTGGCTCCCACATACTCCATGATGATCTCATCGGATGAACCACGATGTCAGGGATTCAATCAATCCCGTATACAATTCCCTTTGTCTATCGGTATGGTACTTGCCCGAGATTCGATCGTCGGTATCCCTATACCTTGTTCAATCTCGTTACCGGCAAGTCTCTTTACTCATTCCATAATACATCATCCCGTGGCTAGCTTCTTAGTCACATTGAGCTCATTATGATGATGTCTTACCGAGTGGGCCCAGAGATACCTCTCCGTCACACGGAGTGACAAATCCCAGTCTCGATTCGTGTCAACCCAACAGACACTTTCGGAGATGCCCGTAGCGTACCTTTATAGCCACCCAGTTACGTTGTGACGTTTGGCACACCCAAAGCATTCCTACGATATCCGGGAGTTACATAATCTCATGGTCTAAGGAAATGATACTTGACATTGAAAATCTTTAGCAAACGAACTACACGATCTTGTGCTATGCTTAGGATTGGGTCTTGTCCATCACATCATTCTCGTAATGATGTGATCCCGTTATCAACGACATCCAATGTCCATGGTCATGAAACCGTGACCATCTATTGATCAACGAGCTAGCCAACTAGAGGCTTACTAGGGACATGTTGTGGTCTATGTATTCACACATGTATTACGGTTTCCGGTTAACACAATTGTAGCATGAATAATAGACAATTATCATGAACTAGGAAATACAATAATAACCATTTTATTATTGCCTCTAGGGCATATTTCCAATAGTGCTATGCTGGCTGCTCTGCTCCCCAAAAGGATTAACGCCATCTGCACTTAAACCAAACCATACATTCCACTTTCTCTCGATCTTTCTCCACTGCGGCAACATATAGGTCTCTAGAGCATCTAATTAACACATACATCAAAACTATGTAAAAAATTTAGATGCAACAACAAATGCAATCATAACCACTACTAAGGTACCAATTGATCCAATGGCATAGTGATACCAAGCCTCAGTATGAATGACATATTTTCTAATCTTTCTAAGCTTCAAGCGCATTGCATCCATCTTGGTCTTGTGATCGTCGACGATATCGGCCACATGCAACTCCAATCCCATCTTGTCATCTTCAGATCTTTTCAAATTTTCTTTCAAATGATCTATTTCTTTTTCAGCTTTAGTTAACTTGTCGAGCAGAATTGCATAGTCGGTATCCATTTCTTGTTCAACTACTTCCTATAGATAAAAATATCTATGTCAAGTTGGTGGCATAATTAATTGTCATAGACATTAGATGTGTGAAATAGTTATATAAAAGATAATATACCACATCTGAATCATAGACTGGACGAGGGCCGACGTGGGCGGATACCATAACCATGGCACTATATAATAACAAACAATAATAAAAGTAAGAAAATCATATGAGTAAATATATTTTGTTTTAGCAAGAAGATAAGATCAAGAGGCTCACCACGCACGGGCAATCGACGGCGGTTTCAGGACGGGGACGGGATAGGACGGACCGCCAAACCTATAAAATTATTGACGAAAATGGACTTTGGACAAGGAGCTTAGAGAGGAGAAAGCTTAAGTTTGGCTTGGGCATTTCATCAAACACCTCATGTGCATAGGAGGTGAGCTAGAGCACCACAAAGCTCTTCCCTCGCTGGCAAAAAAAACAGAGCAGTGTGGAGTGCTCTGCTTGCCGACGAGGGGGTATATATAGGCATCTCATTGGTCCTGGTTCGTGGCTAGAACCGGGACTAAAGGACGCCCTTTGGTCCCAAATCCAGACACGAACCGGGACCAATGTTTGTGGGCCAGGAGCGAGGCACATTGGTCCCGGTTCGTGTCTGGAACCGGGACCAAAGGTTCCAAACGAACCGGGACCAATGCCCCACATGGCCTTCCCGGCCCCTTGGCCTCACGAACCGGGACCATTGCCCCCATTGGTCCTGGTTCGTGTCTGAACTGGGAGTAATGGGCTGACTCGGCCTGGACCAAAGCCCTGTTTTCTACTAGTGCTAACCCATCTCACGAAGTTCCATTTAGTTTTGTGTGATTGAAGTTTTCATGTTTTGGGTGAGATGTCGATATGAGGAGAATTAGTAGTGACAAGGCCCTAATATTTGGGATGCCCAAGGAAACCCCAAGTTAACATTCAAGGAATATCCAAGCAACTAAGCTTGGGGATGCCCCGGAAGGCATCCCCTCTATCGTCTCCAACATTATCGGTAACCTTACTAAGAGCTATGTTTTCATTTGTCACATGATATGTGTTTTACTTGGAGCGTCAATTTATTTTGTTAGTATTTGTTTGATGTTATTTAGAATAATGTGTTTCTTCTTTTATTTCAATAAAAATGTCAAGGATAGCCCTCACCATGCTTATTTTGCAAGTATACATGTTGCTATTTCAAAACAGAGAGTTCACCGCTGTTGCAAAAATTCCCTAGAAAAGTTAGAATGTGATAAAATGTTGAAACTTTTTGCATAATAAGCTCTGATAAATTTTCTACAGTGTGGCAAATTTTCATAACATTTGGAGTTTAAGAAGTATGGATACTCTTCCATTATTTACAGACTGTACTATTTTGGCAGATTGCTATTATGTTCACATTATTTGCATATGTTTGCTTGTTTAATGATTCTATTTAAGTATAGGAGTATTAAATATCCAAAGGCATTTAGTATGCAATGTTGAATAATAATCATAGTGATTTTGCATTGGTTTATACTAACTTATCTCACGAGTTCTTGTTGTGTTTTGTGTGGATGAAGCTTTTGAGATTTAGGAAAACCGTGATATGAGTGTTGGAAATATGCCCTAGAGGCAATAATAAATTAGTTATTATCATATTTCCTTGTTCATGATAATCGTTTATTATCCATCCTATAATTGTATTGATTGGAGACTTAGATGCATGTGTGGATACATAGACAAAACCATGTCCCTAGTATGCCTCTAATAGACTAGCTCGTTGATCAAAAGATCGTTAAGGTTTCCTAGCCATGGACATGAGATGTCATTTGATAACAAGATCGCATCATTAGGAGAATGATGTGATGGACAAGACCCAAACTACAAATGTAGCATATGATCGTGTCAGTTTATTGCTACTATTTTCTGCATGTCAAGTATGTGTTCCTATAACCATGAGATCATGCAACTCACGGACATCGGAGGAGTGCCTTGTGTGTATCAAACGTTGCAACGTAACTGGGTGACTATAAAGTTGCTCTACAGGTATCTCCGAGGGTGTCTGTTGGGTTGGCATGGATCAAGACTGGCATTTGTTACTCCGTGTGACGGAGAGGTATCTTAGGACCCACTCGATAATACAACATCACAATAAGCCTTGCAAGCAATGTGACTAAGTGTTAGTTGCGGGATCTTGTATTATGGAACGAGTAAAGAGACTTTCCAGTTACGAGGTTGAACTCGGTATGGAGATACCGACGATCGAATCTCGGGCAAGTAACATACCGAAGAACAAAGGGAACATCATACGGGATTAACTGAATCCTTGACATAGAGGTTCGACCGATAAAGATCTTCGTAGAATATGAAGGAACCAATATGGGCATCCAGGTCCCGCTATTGGTTATTGACCGTAGAGGTTTCTCGGTCATGTCTACATAGTTCTCGAACCCGTAGGGTCTGCACACTTAAGGTTTGGTGACGTTTCGGTAGTATAGAGTTATGTATGGTGGTGACCGAAGGTTGTTCGGAGTCCCGGATGAGATCCCGGACGTCACGAGGAGCTTTGGAATGGTCCGGAGGTAAATATTGATATATAGGAAGTCCTATTTTGGTCGCCGAAAAAGTTTCGGGCTCATCGGTAGTGTACCGGGAGTGCCGGTAGTGTACCGGGAGACCATCGGGAGGGGCATTTCGCCCAGGAGGCTAAATGGGCTGTGGGAGAGTGAATACCAGCCCTTAATGGACTGGTGGAATTCCCACACAAGGCCCATGCGGCTAGGAGAGAAAGCCCAAAGAGAAAAAGGTGGAAAAAGGCAAAAAAGGAAAAAATAAGGAGGAGTCCTAGTCCTACTAGGATTGGAGGAGGAATCCTCCTCTCCTCCCTATTCGGCCGAAGCCTAGAGGGCTTTGACCTTTGCACCAAACCTCCTCTCTCTTCCTCTTATATATACTAGAGTATTTAGGGGTTTTGCAGCTGATTTTCAGCCACGTGCGATCCTATCCTCTAGTGCATAGTTTCTCCTCTAGATCGGTTTTCTACAGTGCTTAGGCGAAGCCCTGCTGGAATAGCTTCACCACCATTGCCGGAGCGCCATCACGCTGCCGGAGAACTCTTCTACCTCTCTGCTCCCTCTTGCTGGATCAAGACGGCGGAGATCGTCATCAAGCTGTACGTGTGCTAAACGCGGAGGTGTCGTCCGTTCGGCGCTAGATCGGAAGGACCATGATCAAGATCACGAGACGGTTCGTGATGAGTTCGCGGGACGGATCGCGATGAGTTCACGGGACGGTTCGTGATGAGATCGCGGGACGGATCGCGACGAGTTCAAGGGACGGATCGTGATGAGATTGCGGGACGCTCGGCGATTTGGATCGCGAAAACGTTCAACTACACCAACCGCGTTTCTTAACGCATCCCGCTTAGAGATCTACAAGGGTATGGAGATCCACTCTCGCTCTCATAGATGCTCATCACCATGGATAGATCTGCGTGTGCGTAGGAAAGTTTTTGTTTCCCATGCAACGTTCCCCAACAGTGGCATCATGAGCTAGGTCTATGTGTAGATGAGATCTCGAGTAGAACACAAAAGGTTTGTGGGCGTTGATGC
The DNA here is from genome assembly GCA_022496015.1 of Hordeum marinum. Taxonomy (NCBI): domain Eukaryota; kingdom Viridiplantae; phylum Streptophyta; class Magnoliopsida; order Poales; family Poaceae; genus Hordeum; species Hordeum marinum. The sequence goes on from CM039676.1 coordinate 503,905,720, forward strand.
TTAGATTGCTTCCTCCCTTGGTCGGATTTTGGTTCAGCGGTATTGTGAGATGAATCGGCCCGGACCAACATTATTCGTACGCTTACGAGAGACCGGTTCCCTCGATCGCAACTTGTTGTAGAGATGGCTTGCGGGTGCCAGTTTCTCTCACTTTAGTTGGATCGGATTCGACAAAGGCGGTCCTTGAGAAGGTTGAAAAGCAACTAGTGTATCACTGTTGTGGTTTTTGCGTAGATGAGAATTGTTCTTGCTAGATACCCGTAGCAGCCACGTAAAACATGCAACAACAATTAGAGGACGTCTAACTTGTTTTTGCAGGGTATGTTGTGATATGATATGGACAATTACATGATGTGATACATGTGATGTATGAGATGATCATGTGATGTATAGATTATCACGACTTGCATGTCGATGAGTACGGCAACTAGCAGGAGCCATAGGGTTGTCTTTAATTATTGTATGACCTGCATGTCCATCATTAAGCGCTATGTAATGCTTTACTTTATCGCTACAATAGCAATAGTAGTAGAAGCATGTTGGGCGCGACAACCCCGATGGCGACACGTTGATGGAGATCAAGATGATGGAGATCATGGTGTCATGCCGGTGATGATGGAGATCATGCCGGTGCTTTCAAGATGGAGATCTAAAGCACGAGTTCATGGCCATATCATGTCACTTATGATTTTCATGTGATGTTAGTCCTTTTATTCACCTTGTTTTGCTTAGGACGACGGTAGCATTATAAGGTGATCCCTCACTTAATTTCAAGATAAACTGTGTTCTCCCCAAGTGTGCACCGTTGCGAAAGTTGGTCGTGTTGAGACACCATTTGATGATCGGGAGTGATAGACTCTACGTTCACATGCAGCGGGTGCAAGCCAGTGTTGCACATGCAGAACACTTGGGTGAAACTTGACGAGCCTAGCATGTACAGACCTGGCCTCGGAACACAAGAGACCGAAAGGTCGAACATCAGTCATATAGTAGATCTGATCAACATGATGATGTTCACCATTGCAGCCACCTCAACTCATGTGATGATCGGACTTGAGTTGGCGAATTTGGATCATGTATCACTCGAATGACCAGAGGGATGTCAATTTTAGTGGGAGTTCTTCAGTAATATGATTAATTGAACTCATTATCATGAACATAGTCAGTAGTGTCTTTGCAAATTATGTTGTAGATTACTAGCTCACGCTATAGCTCCCTCGAATTTTTAATATGTTCCTAGAGAAATAGAGTTGAAAGATGATGGTAGCAATATTGCGGACTAGGTCCGTGATCTAAGGATTGTCCTCGTTGTTGCACAGAAGGCTTATGTCCTTAATGCACCGCTCGGTGCGCCACCCCCTGTAGCGTCGTCTGTAGATGTTGTGAACATCTGACAGGCATGTTCCGATGACTACTTGATAGTTTAGTGCGTCATGCATTACAGCTTAGAATTGAGGATCCAAAATGTTTTGAACGTCACAGAACATATGAGATGTTCTAAGAGCTGAGATTGTGATCTCAGCCTCGTGCCCGTGTTGCGAGATATGAGATCTCCAACAAGATTCTTTGTCTGTAAGATGAAGGAGAATAGGTCAATCGTTGAGCATGTACTTAGATTGTCTGGGTACTACAATCGCTTGAATCGAGTGTGTCGTAGATTTATCACGGCAAATGTCCAGGTGAACGGACTTGGATTCAAGGCCATCGCTAACGGGGTGGACTCAAAGGGGTTGATCGGGACGAAAGACACGGGTTTACCCAGGTTCGGCCCCTCAAGTCGAGGTAATAGCCTACGTCCTGCTGTGTTTGTATTGCTTGTTTGTATTGATTACAAAGGAGCTAAAAGCTTGACCTAGTTCTCGATAACCTATCCCCTAAGTCGCCCCGGGTCTGCCTTTATATAGGAGGTCAGGACCACCGGGTCTTTTACAATAGTGTAACCGAGTCTCATCGTACATCCGAGTCTCTCTCTATCTTCTTGTCCAAGCTGTCTCTGAGGCGGCTTACACACCCGGGTCTTCTCCGTCCGGGCCACCTTACGGCCCACTCCATGAACCGTCTATCTTCTTGGGCCGTAGGGATGACGACTCTCCCTTGGGCCGGCTCACGAGCCATCAACATGACCCGGAGCCTTAAGGGCAGGTCATATTGCGGGGTTATATCCCCAACATTAGGCCCCAGGTTGAATTGAGCTTGCTCACTTCATCCTTCTCTTCTGATCTTGGCGAGTCGCCCGGTGATGACCCGGCGTGACGTCATGAGATCCGTTGATGTACCACCGAATCTTTTACTAAATGGTCGGCCCGAGAATCGAGGCGTCTGCCTCGATCAAACGTTTTGTCGCCTGGATTTTCGCGCCTGCCTCAATCCCTCTGTAAATATGACCTGTGCGGACCAACATCTTTCTTCTCCCGCTCACTCGTCCTCTTCTTCCTCCTGTCATCTCCGCTTCTAGCGCATCCGACCTCCGGCGTGGCCTCTGCATCTTCACCGACCAGGCCGCTGCATCAACCTGAATCGCACCAGAGCTTCGTCCGCGTCCATCGCTCCACCATCGGTGAGTCCTCGTGCTCCCTAGGGCCTCCGCCATCGTAGTAGGGTTTCGCGGGAAGTCCCGCCATCGCCGCTCAGGTTTCTCTGCCGCCACCGCTAGGGTGTCCCGACGCCGTCGATGTCTTGGCATGCATTCTTGCCGCGCCGCCGCGCACGGGGCGGACGTGCATAATGCGCGGGCCGATGCGGCTCCGTTTAGCACTTCTCAGTTTCCACTGTTCTTCGCTAGGTTGAAATAAGATTTCTTTTCCCTGCTTTTGTAGATCCGTAATTGTAGCGATAGTTTGCAAAACCTGTTTTTAGGACTTAGCCGATTTTCGCTCTTCTATTCCTCTGTTGAGTCGCCAGGCTTCTCCGGCTCTCATCAGCCCGACTATGGCATAGTATTTGTAGAACCCTTAACATTGTGAACCGCCACAGATACCTGCTGCCCTTAACTCGCCGCTTATCCCATTTGCACAGCCGCCAACATGTCTCGTGCCTCCAACTCATGCAACTGGGTTGGGTCTTGTGTCACGGAGGAGTACCTAACAAACTTTGTCGAAGAAGGTACTCTCCCTTCCAAGGAGATCCTTCACTGGCGGGTTCCGGGTGATGAGATACGGCCCTCTCCAAAGAAAGCACAAATAGTAGTTTTCACTGATCACGTCGAACGAGGGTTCATACCACCCGACTCTAAGTTCTTCCGTGATATTCTCCATTTGTATAAGCTTCACCCTCAAGACTTGGCCCCCAATTCCGTTTCAAATATATGCAACTTCCAAGTGCTCTGCGAAGTTTACCTGCAATCCAAGCCGTCTGTGGGGTATTTTTGAGAGTTCCTCTATGCCAATCATCAAAACTGAGATGAAGGGCGGTCTGAGTCTGGAGCTAGGCGGCATTTCTATTCAACGTCGCCGAGACATTATCTTTCCGGCTGCTCACATTGCCGAGTCATCCGAAGGACTGGAACAAGACCTAGTTCTACTACAAGGACACCTCTCCAGAGAATGAGCGCCCTTTGCCGGGTTATCGTCCCTCCCAGCTCAGGATAGATTCAGAGCTTCCAGGCCGGCTCTCAGCTTCAAAGCGCGCCAGGTACGAGCCGGCTCACGCCGAGATCAAGGCGCTCATGGCCAATGGATTAACAGGATTAGACTTGATCCGCTCCTGGATTTCTTGGCGGATCATGCCCTTAAGCCGTAGAGGCCGGCTTATGTGCGAATATGAAGGCAAGTACGACAACTCCTTGTGCTTTAGCAAATCAACTCTAACAGAATATGATGTCACCATGGTTATCCGGAGTCTTGTGCACGAAGCCTCCGGCTCATGCAGTGCCATTGGCCTAGCGCCTTTCTGCATCAACAATCCGGCTCCAGACGTAAGTTAATTTTTCCCATCCGTCTCTTGGATGTTGCTTGTACTTTTCTGATCTATTACTCCTCTTCGGGTCACTCCTACAGGCCGACTCAGATTTCTGGAAGAAGGAGTACGTCCCTCCTCCGAAGAAGGTCAAGAAGAAGGTTGCGGGCAAGAAGTCGAAAAAGGGCGCTCCGCAAGAGGACTGGCTTGAGCGGCCACAGTCATCCGACTCAGAGGTATGATCTTAATTGTTTGCTTGACCCTTTGCCTTCCTGCTTTATGTATGCTTGTTTTACTCGCAGGATGAAGTGGAAACTAGCCGTGCCAATGCTCCAGAGGTAAACTATATTTCTTCCGACTTAGAATATTTTGTCCCCCGGAAGCCATGATGGGTTATCAGAAAAGTTCCTCTTTCTCATCCTCTCGCTTACTTGGCTCCTGACTTTCCTTTGAAAAAGCAACAACAGGCTGAACGTCGCCAAACCCGGAGCGTAGGCTCCACTGAGCTTATGTCCGGCTTGCCGAACTCGCCGGTTCAGGAGAAGCGCCCTGCCGAGGTATGTGTTCCTGTTTGACTTGTTTTTCTTTATGACTTTAACGCCGTCTCATCCTTCTTTAATTTCATATCAGAAGTCGCCCTCTTCCGGCGACTCTTCGGCGACCGCTCTACCGCCTCCCAAAATCAACCCGTTGTATGTGTCTTTCTATTGTAACCTCCGGCTCTTTGTCTGGTAGTAATATCTGTTGAGTTATGATCTTTCTATCTTGTAGTGCTCAACCCAAACGTCGGAAGACCAAGAAGCCCTCCCCCGGCCCTGCTGTTCAAGAGCCGGAGCAAGATCAACCAGAGGCGCCCCAACCAGATGTAGATCCGCCAGCTGCCTCCACTGAGCCGGCTACTGAAAATGTCATCCTGGAGAGCCCTCCAAGGGGCCCTTCACAACCACCAAGTCCTGCCAAGACCACCGCCACTCCGGAGGTCGTAATCATTGGCTCTGCTCACCAGGCTCCTCCGGCTCACGTGCTGACCAGACATAAAGAGTCGGCCGAGGCCTCCAAGAAACTAAACTTCAACTCTTCTTTTGAGAAGATGACGGCTGACAAACTGCACGCCGGGTATATGAACCGGCTTAACTCCAACCGGGATTTGGAGCTTCGGCTGGTGACCCTGATGAAGACAAAATATGAGTTACTTTTCCTTGTTACTATATCCTTACCTAGCCCCCAAGGGCCGGTTTAATTTGGTTAAGAGTTGAACCGGGTCTTTCTTAAATGTCTGTAGAAAAATCCAAGTGCATTGTCCCCAAGGTCCGGCTTAACTTGCAAGAGTTTAGTCGGATCTACACTGTAAATAGTGTGAACAGCCAATCGTAGCCCCCAAGTGTCGACTCAAGTTTGATAAAGTTGAGTCGGGTCTTCACTGTAGATAGTCTGAAGAACCACTTGTAGCCCCCAAGGGCCGACTCAACTCTGATAAAGTTGAGTCCGGACTTCCATCATAAGTAATTTGAAGAGCCATATCGAGCCCCCAAGTTCCGGATTAACTTTGATGAAGATGAACCGGAACTTTGTTGTACTCCATAAGATCAAATACACATTAGCCCCCAAGTGTCAAACATATTGCTTGCAATCTGCTTTGAGACTTGTATAATTTTTGTCTTTAATTTTCATCATTTGATATGCCTTCTATTTTGGCGAGTTATCTTGTATTTTGATGTGTCACAGGAAGCTTTAAGTGAAGCCGGGTCTCAATTGATGGATCTGAAGACCAACCTGGCGGCTCAGCAAGAGGCCCGCAGTGTCGCTGACGAAAAGTAACGGCTTCTTTTTGAAGGCTGGCCACCATCATGGCTGATTTTACTGCTTTTAAGGAGTCGGCTGAATCGGAGAAGATCACTTTGACCCAGCGGGCGGAAGACGCTGACCAGCGGCTGGTAGCCGTGGCAGATGAACTCCAAGGCCTGAAGCGCCATATAGTGAAGATGTCAGCCACCCTCTTTGGTAAGCTCTCAACTATTTTGCTTTTCCAATGTGTCTCTCTTTACTTAAGTTGGCGGCTCATCTAAATTGTTTGATTTACAAGAGGCCCCAGGAGCCGGCAATTGGTTTCTGATAGCCTTTTGCCGTTGCAAGCCGTCTACACTCTGACGGAACAGCTGTACTGCGGAGCCATCTGCACCATGAAGGATGTGCAGTACAAGGACAAGATTCTGGCGACTCTCAAGGGCGTCTTAGAGCTCTTCTCCACAATGCCAAAACAGATCGCCGAGCTCAAGAAATCAGCCGCCCGCCAAGGGGCCATTGCAGGCATCAGTCGGGCTCCGGCTTTCGCTCCGGGTCTGACAGCCGCCGAGATGATGGAGGGCTTCCCTTCCAGGAAAGACGATGTCTCGGAGTTCACTGACGCGGACTACAGCCGGTGTATGAAGGAATCCCGGGTCTTGGCTTCTGTTCTAGTGGAATAGGTCGACCTATCCAGTTATCAGGCGGCTTATGACGCGGAGCAGAAGAGGGTCTGTGGTCCTTTGTATGAGTGCAAAGAGTTGATGCCGGCTCAGAGTAAGGATCTCTTTGCTCCAGAACATGACCCGTCACCTTTTTTCGAAGGCTCCTTTGCAGCTCTAACAAACTGCAATTGGGATTTGGATAACCTCCAGATCCAGGCCCCAAAAGAGCCGGTGCAGGATGACCTGTCAACTAGTTAGTTTCCAAGCTTGTAGCAGCTTAACCCGTCGTGTGCCGGCTGAAAAAACTTGTCCAAAATTTTGATATCCTCCAGGAGTGTAATAGATAAGACTTGTCTACGACTTGTCCTTGATGTTTATAAGATGATCCGGCTTTTGCTTGCCATTTGTCTTTGTATGCTTTGATTGTATTTGCACCCGCCTTGTCGTCATAGAAGATACTTGTAGCCATGATTTAGGCCAATTACACCCGGAGGTGGTTAATCCCTTCTTTGATAAATATGGCTCATCTGGTCAGCCGGATGTACCATGAAGTCCAGCCAATAAGGCATTTAGAAGCTGTACTCGAAGGCAAGAAGCCACCATTCACTGTAGCTAATTTTCCTTAGCTGTTTTGAGTGGCCTAGGTCCGGCTAATAGGCATGAAAGGCTATACCCGGAGGTAAGAAGCTGTCGTTCGCCATATCTTAGCTGCTTTTGAGTGGCCTAGGGCCGGCTAATAGGCATGAAAGGCTATACCCGGAGGTAAGAAGTTGTCGTTCGCCGTAGCTTAGCTGCTTTAGAGTGGCCGAGGGCCGGCTAATAGGCATGAAAGGCTGTACCCGTAGGTAAGAAGCTGTCGTTCGCGGGTCATGAGATGTAACTACCCGTCGGTAAGAAACCTCTCATAACCGTGGCTAAGTAAGTTTTTAGCCAGAGATTTGGCATAAAGCCGGCTGATAGGGTGTTAGAAGCGATACCCGTCGGTAAGAAGCCCCCCTCAGCAATTATGGCGTGACCCGCCGGCGATAGGCGTTAGAAGCTGCACCCGAAGGCAAGAAGCCACCGTCACCATGACTAATTGCCTTAGTCGGTTTTTGTTTTTTGGTGGCAAGATGCCGGCTTAATAGGTGTCTACCACCGTTCAGCGATATGACGCAACGCGCCGCCGGATAAGTGTTAGAAGCTGCACCCGAAGGCGAGAAGCCACCCTTGCCGTGATTGAATTTTTTTGAGCAGGATTTTGTGGCATAATGCCTGGCTAATAGGCATTTACTGCCGTTTGCCAACTTCAGTCGATGCATCAACTGGAATATTTTTAATCTTCTCTTACACGAGGATGTGAGAAATAGCACAAGCTTGCTTGTTTATTCATATAACTGCGGTATGTACAATGATAGCTTACAATGATAGATCTTTACACCCTCAGGTGAAATAAGGCCGGAGATGCGCGATGTTCCACGGCCGACGGGTCTCTTGACCTGCCGTATCCGAGTCATGCCGGATATCGATGAGGTAATATGACCCGTTGTTGAGATTTCTGCTGACCACAAAGGATCCATCCCATCGGGGTGAAAGCTTATGCATATTTGTCTAGTCTTGAATCAGCCAGAGCACCAAGTCGCCCTCCTGGAACGTTTGGGTCTTGACCCTACGACTGTGATAGCGGTGCAGGTCTTGTTGATAAATTGCTGATCCGGCTGCTGCTAACTCTCGCGCCTCTTCTAGAGCATCCAATGCATCTTGGCGCGCCATCTCATTCTCCGTCTCAACCTAAGCCGCCACCCTTGGCGAGTCATGTCGTATGTCACTGGGTAGCACGGCCTCAGCGCCAACACCATAAAGAAGGGCGTGGAACCTGTGGACCTATTAGGGGTAGTTATGATGCTCCATAAGATGGAGGGTAACTCTTAAACCCAACACCTGGGCGTTCATTACAAAGGAACCATAAGTCGTGGCTTGATCGCTCTTAAAATTTCCTGATTGGCGCACTCTGCTTGACCGTTGGACTATGGATGTGCCACGGCCGAAATATCGAGATGGAGGTGCTCCTCGTCACGGAATTTCTTCATAGCCCCCTTGGATAGATTTGTACCATTATCAGTAATGATGCTGTGCGGATAACCAAAGCGGTAAATCAGCTTCTTGATGAACAAAACCGTTGTGGCTGCGACACATTTGCTGACCGGCTCTGCCTCTACCCACTTGGTAAACTTGTCAACCACCATGAGGAGATGTGTTTTCTTGTCTTTAGACCTCTTGAAAGGCCCTACCATATCCAGCTCCCAGACCGCGAACGGCCAAGTGATTGGTATCATCCTCAATTCTTGAGCCGGAACATGAGCACGCCGACCAAATTTCTGACAGCCGTCACACTTCCGGACTAAGTCCTCTGCATCTTTGTGAGCCGTCAACCAGAAGAACCCGTACCGGAAAGCCTTGGCCACCAAAGATTTCGAGCCGGCATGGTGTCCACAATCACCAGCATGGATTTCACTCAAGATCTGCCAGCCCTCTTCTGGCAAAACACAACATTGAAACACCCCTATCACACTGCATTTATGCAACTCACCGTTAATTATTGTCACGGACTTAGAATGGCAGGTGATCTTTCTGGCCAGGTCTTCATCTTCTGGTAACTCGCCCTAGGTTAAATAGGTCAAGTAAGGAATAGTCCAATCCGGGATAGCATGTAGAGCCGCCACCAATTTTGCCTCCGGGTCAGGAACATCCAAATCTTCCTCTGAAGGTGTCTTGACAGTCGGATGGTATAAGACGTCCAGAAAGACATTAGGCGGCACCGGCTTACGTTGGGAACCTAGTCGTGATAAAGCATCAGCCGCCTCATTCTTACGATGATCAATGTGATATACCTAATACCCTTTGAAATGTCTTGCAATAATATCCACCGCATGCCTGTAAGCCGCCATCCTTGGATCCTTGGAGTCCCAAGTGCCAGATACCTGCCGAGCCACTAGATCTGAGTCGCCCAAACACCTTACCCGGCTCAAATTCATCTCTTTGGCTAATCTAAGACCATGAAGCAAAGCCTCATATTCAGCAGTTAGTGCAGGGGAACATCAGTCGGAGCACATAACAAAACTTGTCACCCTTCGGGGATGTAAGAACAACCCCTGCTCCAGACCCCTCTAACTATTTAGATCCATCAAAGTGTATAGTCCAGTATGTGTTATCCGGCTTTTCTTCAGGAGCTTGACACTCTGTCCAATCATTTCTGAAACCCACCAAAGCTTGGGATTTGATCACCGTACGAGGAACATACTTGATATTAAGAGGTCCCAGCTCTAAGGCCCACTTGGCAATCCTCCCCGTGGCCTCTCTGTTCTGGATGATATCTCCCAACGGGGCAGAACTGACCACGGTTATCTGGTGCCCTAGGAAGTAGTGTTTTAACTTGCGGTTGGCCATGAAAACTTCGTATACCAGCTTCTACCAATGCGGATATCTCTGCTTAGATTCTGTCAAGACCTCACTGATATAATAAACCGGCCTTTGCATAGGATACACTTTCCCTGCCTCCTTGCGCTCAACCACAATTGCAATGCTGACTACCCTGTTGTTAGCCGCCACATAAAGGAGCAACGGTTCTTTCTCAGCTGGAGCAACTAACACTGGCGGCTCAGTCAGCTGCTTTTTAAGCGCCTCAAGTGCTTCAGCCTCCGCCTTGCTCCATGCGAACTTGTCTGTCTTCTTCATCATCTGATATAAGGGAATAGACTTCTCTCCAAGCCGGCTTATGAACCGGCTCAACGCAGCGATCCGTCCTGCAAGGCACTGAACATCATTAATGCAAGTTGGCTCTCCTAGAGAAGTGATAGCCTTAATGTTATCCGAGTTAGCCTCGATGCCCCGCTCAGAGACCAAGAAACCGAAAAGCTTTCCTGTTGGAACACCAAGAACACACTTTGTCGGGTTAAGCATCATCTTGTGGACCCGGAGATTGTCAAAAGTTTCCTTCAGATCCTCCAAAAGATTTTCCTTCTTTCTGGATTTAACCACAATGTCATCCACATAAGCATGAACATTATGACCAATCTGACTATGAAGGCAGTTCTGCACACATCGTTGGTAAGTCGCCTGGGCACTCTTGAGCCCGAAAGGCATAGAGACATAACAGAACGCCCCAAAAGGTGTAATAAACGTCGTCTTCTCCTGGTCTTTTACTGCCATCTTGATCTGATGATAACCTGAATAGGCATCCAGGAAGCATAAACTTTCATACCCTGCTGTAGCATCAATGATCTGATCAATACGAGGGATTGCAAAAGAATCAGCCGGACAAGCCTTGTTAAGATCCATGTAGTCCACACACATACGCCAGGTGCCGTTCTTTTTTGAGCACCAGCACCGGGTTAGCCAACCACTCCGGGTCAAAAACTTCCACAATAAAACCTGCAGCCAAGAGCCAGGCAACTTCCTGTCCAATAGCTTTACGTCTCTCTTCATTGAACCGTCACAAAAACTGTTTGATCGGCTTAAACTTTGGATCCACCTTAAGGTTGTGCTCAACGAACTCACTCGGTACACCCGGCATGTCAGAAGGCTTCCATGCAAAGATGTCCCGATTCTCACGCATGAATTCGATGAGTGCGCTTTCCTATTTGGGATCCATATGAGCCCCAATGATGAACTGCTTAGATGAATCGCCCGGATTGAAATCCACTACCTTGGTATCATCCGCTGGAAACTTGAGGGGCGGCTCAACCTTCGTGGTTGGTTTTTTCAAGGGGGTCATATCCTCCGGATCAACATTTTCCTTATAGAATTTAAGCTCCTCCTGAGCACAACTGGACTCTGCATAAGCCACGTCTCCTTCCTCTCACTCAATAGCCATGTTTCGATTACCATGAACGGTGATGGTGCCGTTTAAGCCGAGCATCTTGAGCTGTAAGTAGACATAGCAGGGTCGGGCCATGAACTTGGCGTAAACCGGCCGTCCAAACAAGGCATGATAAGGGCTCCTGATTTTGACCACTTCAAACCATAAGGACTCTACTCTGTAATTGTATTCATCTCCAAAAGACACTTCCAAAGAAATCTTGCCCACCGGGTGTACTGACTTACCCGTCACTACTCCATGGAAAATAGTGGACGAAGGTTTTAAGTCCTTGTCAAACAACTTCATCCGCCGGAAGGTGTCATAATAAAGGATGTTTATGCTACTGCCACCATCCATGAGCACCTTGTTTAACATATATCCACCCACCTGGGGGGCCACAACCAAAGCCAGCCACCCCGGGTCATCAATATGCGGCGGGTGATCCTGATGGCTCCATGTGATGTCATATTCAGACCACTTTAGATACTGTGGAATAGCCTGCGTGACCGCATTGACTGCTTGTTTTCGCAACTTCTGGTCCCGTCTATTGAGACTAGTCATGAAGACGTGGTACTGCCCGGAGCTGAGCTGCTTTGGATTATTCTGAAAGCCGGACTGATTCCGTTGTTGCTGTTGTTGCTGTTGCTGATGGTGATTATTGTTACCAGAGTGCTACTGCTGTCCCCCATGATTATCCTGACCCGGATGACCGGATGTTGAGCCGCCAGATCCAAATCCGGCTCCTGACCTGCCAGAGCCAAATCCTGCTCCTGGCCCGCCATGTCCTGGGCCTCCTGGCGGGCCGCCACCGTGATGGTTAGGTTGTGTGACATACCGCTTGAACTTCTGCATAAAAGAACAACTTCCCCATGTATGGGTTGCTTGCCGATCAGGCGTACTGTGACTCAGACAAGGCCGCTTCAGCAACTCCTCCATGTTCGAAGAAAAATTATCCCCGCCTGAAGGTGGTCCAAATCTCCTGTTTCCCTTGGGGTGGTTTTGTTGGGTGTTTGTGTTGGCCACCAGCTCTGACTCGGACTCTGGGATCTTACGTTTACTCTGGTTACCATTGTTTACTATGCCTTTGCCTTGGTTGCCCTTCTTGCCTTGACCGGTCTTTTCCTCATCAGAACCCGGATCCTTTGTGATGTCTGAGTCGGCGTACTTCGTGAGAGCCGTCATGAGCTCTCCCATGTCCTGACACGTGCGTTTGAGCCGGCCAAGTTTCTGCTTTAAAGGAACAAAGTGGCAATTCTTCTCTAAGATCAATACCGCTTGAGACGTCGTGATTTGTTCTGATGAGTGAATAATTATCGAGACCCGCCGTACCCAATGTGAGCCGACTCGCCCTCCTGTTGGACACAGTGATCAAGATCCACAATGGTCATAGGCCGTTTGCATGTTCCTTGAATTTTTTTGATGAATCGAGCCCTGAGCTCAGCCCATGAATTTATGGTATTAGGTGGTAACCCTTTAGCCAGGTACGAGCCAGGCCTTCAAGCATCATAAGTACTTGGCACAAACCGCCTCACTAACATCCAGCATCTCCATGGACAGCTCATAGCTTTCTACCCAGGCCTTTGGGGGTAAATCAGCGGTGTCATTTGGAACCTTGCGGGGACCCTTGAAGTCTTTCGGCAACCGCTCGCTCCGGAGAGCCGGCGATAGGCACGACAACCCTCCTGTCCTGGGGGTTACTCCTGCCCCTACGGAAACGGAGAGTCCAGGCTCTCGGTAAGCCGGCCCAGCTGGCGCCTCTTGTGGGATTCCTACATGGTTTACACACGACTGTGCATCTCTCCCCGGTCGGTGACCCATTGGAATTTCTCTGTGATGGTTGCTGCTAGAACCTGCTGGTGACTCATAGCACCGACTAAAACTACGGCTGAGAAGAGGGGTTGAATGGACGCGGCTCCAGCTGTGGGTGTATCTCTCTTGCTGGGCCATGGCCGTCTGCAAGTATCCGATGGCGTTCCGCACGTCCTCCGCAAAGGGTGCTTCATCCGAGATAGGGATCGTCCCGAGCCGGGTGGCCGTCGCCACCATGTTCTCGGTCGGGTTAGAATAATGACCCGCCGGGGTTGGAAAACCTCCAGGTGAAGCTTGGTTATGCTGGGCCGGATGAGTCGCCGTCCGTTCCGTCGGGCGGCCTCGGGCGCGCCCGCGGCTCGCCCCGTGCTGGGGGTATTAAAAAGGTTCCTCGCCTCGTAACGCTCTAGTAGACGGGACTGGTGCCTCCTCCTGTGTACTGCGGCTGCTGACCTTTGCTCCAACTCTAGACAGAAAGCATCTGTCTTGATACATTCTGCTTCTTCCTCCATCTGGATGTTCAGCTCAGCCATCCTTTGTCGTTTCTCTGCCATCCGGCCCTTGATCCGTGCAACCTCTATGTTCCAAGCTGCTTGATTATCTGGTGTTACCTCAGTGGCCATGAGAGCCACAAGTTCATCCATCAGTTCCACGAGAATCTGAGCCGGCGGCGGCGGGTTATCACCCACTGCGGCGGCTCCCACGGCCGTGTTACCAGTGCCGGGGCTGATCCTGCCATGACCACCGCCACATGAACCGAAGGTTTTGGCACATCCGACTCAAAGCCCTCCGACTCAGAGTATGCATCGTTGTAGCCCCCGAGGCCACCATCGTGGAGCTTGTGTACTGATTCTATTTCTCCACTTGAAGACTCATCCTCTGAGTAGACAAGGGTTTCCTGTGACCCGAAAGCTTCCAGATCCCTACCTTGTGTGAAGCCCACGAAGACATGTTTCTGATCCGGATTGGCACGAGCAGGCCGCACGCTACTTGCAGATTGGAGACACCGAGCCAGCTCGATGATGTTGGTGCAGATGTCTGGCCCGGGTGTAGATCCATCAGCCTTTCCAATGAAAACCTGGATCCCGCTGAACGGAACCCGAAATCCAGACTCCATGGACTCAGCATCAAGCCCCCAGCCGGCATCGTCGATTTAGAACCGGCCGCGGCAACTCTTGCTCATCCTTCCAACCACGTATTCCTCGAGCCCTGGGAGGGAACCCGTTGAGAACTCAACACCACCAAGCGCTGGCCCCAAGGTGGGCACCAACTGTCGTGGATTTATCACCGCAGATGTCCGGGTGACCGGACTTGGATTCGAGGCCATCGCTAACGGGGTGGACTCAAAGGGGTTGATCGGGACGAAAGACACGGGTTTACCCAGGTCCGGCCCCTCATGTCGAGGTAATAGCCTACGTCCAGTTGTGTTTGTATTGCTTGTTTGTATCGATTACAAAGGAGCTAAAAGCTTGACCTAGTTCTCGATAACCTATCCCCTAAGTCGCCCCGGGTCTGCCTTTATATAGGAGGTCAGGACCACCGGTTCTTTTACAATTGTGTAACCGAGTCTCATCGTACATCCGAGTCTCTCTTTATCTTCTTGTCCAAGCTATCTCTGAGGCGGCTTACACGCCCGGGTCTTCTCCGTCCGGGCCACCTTATGGCCACTCCATGAACAGTATATCTTCTTGGGCCGTAGGTATTACGGCTCTCCATTGGGCCGGCTCACGAGCCATCAACATGACCCGGAGCCTTAAGGGCGGGTCATATTGCGGGGTTATATCCCCAACAGAGTGGGAGTTGATCTTCCAGATAAGAAATAATGGTTACTAGAACTTGGTGATGGACATAGTTCTCCAAGTCACTGTCACTAAGCTACTAGAACTTGGTGATCAACTATAAATTGCCAGGGATAGAAATAATGATTCCTGAGCTGTTCGCGATGTTTGACACCGCGAAGGTAGAAATCAAGAAGGAGCGTCAAGTGTTGATGGTTAGTCAAACCACTAGTTTCGAGAAGGGCAAGAGCAAGGAGGAAAACTTCATGGATAGCAAGTCAGTTGCTGCTCCAGTGAAGCAACCCAAAGTTGAACCCAAACCCGAGACTAAGTGCTTCGATTATGAGGAGAGCGGTCACTAAAGCAGAACAACCCTAGATACTTGGTAGATAAGAAGGCTGGCAACGTCGACAGAAGTATATTTGATATACGTGTTAAATGATGTGTACCTTGCGGGTACTCCTAGTAGCACCTGGGTATCTGATACCGGTTCTTTTGCTAAATGTTAGTAACTCGAAATAAAAGCTACGGAATAGACGGAGGACTAGCTAAGGGTGAGGTGACAATGTGTGTTGGAAATGTTTCCAAGGTTGATGTGATCAACATCGCTGGATCTCTCTACCTTTAGGATTAGTGACGAACCTAAATAAATGTTATTTGGTGTTTTGCGTTGAGCATGAACGTGATTAGATCATGTTTATTGCAAACACGGTTATTCATTTAAGTTAGAGAATAATGGTTATTATGTTTACATGATTAATACCTTCAATGGTCATTCACCCAGTGAGAATGGTTTGTTGAAATCTTGATCGTCGTAATACACATGTTCATAACATTGATGCCAAAAGATACAAAGTTAATAATGATAGTACCACATACTTGTGGCACTGCCGCTAAATGTCATATTGGTATAAAGCGCATGAAGAAACTCCATGTCGATGGATCTTTGGACCCATTCAATTTTGAATCGGTTGAGACATGCGAACCATGCCTTTTGGGCAAGATGACTAAGGACCCCATTTTCTGGATTGATGGAGCGAGCAAGTGGTTTATTGGAAATGATACATGTTGATGTATGCAATCCAATGAGTCTTGTAGCGTGCGGTGGATGTTGTTATTTTTCTTACATTCACTGATGATTTAAGTAGATATAGTGGATATTTACTTAATGAAACACAAGTCTGAATCGTTTGAAAGGTTCAAGCAAATTCAGAGTGAAGTTTAAGATCATCGTGACAAGATGATAAAAATGTCTGCGATATGATTGTGGAGGTGAATATCCGAGTTGCGAGTTTGGCATGCAACTTTAGACAATGTGAAAGTTGTTTCACAACTCACGCCACCTGGAACACCATAGTGTGATGGTGTGTTCGAACGTCATAGTCATGCTCTATTGGATATGGTGCGTGCTATGATGTCTCTTGTCGTTTTACTACTATAATTTTGGGGTTATGCATTAGAGACAACTGCATTCACTTTAAATAGGACACCATCTAAATCTGTTGAGATGACACCGTGTGAATCATGGTTTGATAGAAACCTAAGCTATCATTTCTTAATGTTTGGGGCTGCGACGCTTGTGTGGAAAATGTTTTCACCTAATAAGCTCGAACCCAAAGCGGACAAACGCATCTGCATAGAATACCCTAAGAACAGTTGGGTATACCTTCTATCTCAGATCCAAGTGAAAAGTGTTTGTTGCTAAAAATGGGTCCTTTCTCGAGAAAGAGTTTCTCTTGAAAGAATTGAGTGGGAGGAAGATAGAACTTGATGAGGTTGTTAAACCTTTGTTCAACCAGAGAGTAGCGCAGCACAGGAAGATGTTTCTGTGAAACCTACGTTAGTTGAAGAGGAAGTCAACGATGATGATCATGAAGCTTCAGGATCAAGTTACTATTGAACTCCGTACGTCGACAAGGATGTGTACTGCTCCTGAGCGGTACGACAACCCTGTCTTGGAGGTCATGTTGTTGGACAAACGATGAACCTACGAGCTATGTAGAAGCGATGATGGTCCCGGATTCCGACAAATGGTTAGAGGCCATGAAATCCGAGAAAGGATCCATGTATGAAAACCAAGTATAGACTTTGGTAGACTTGCTCATTGGATGGCAGGTCATTGAGTACAAAATGGACCTTTGAAATGAAGACAGACGCTGATGGTAAATGTCACCATTTGTAAAGCTCGACTTGTTGCAAAGATGTTTGTGACAAGTTCAAGGAGTTGACTGCGATGAGACTTTCTCACTCGTAGCGATGCTAAAGTCTGTTGGAATTATGTTAGCAGTTGTTGCATTTTTCAATTATGAAATCTGACAGATGGATGTCAAAACATCGTTTCCTTAACGGTTTACTTGAGGAAAGGTTGTATTTGATACAACCAGAAAGTTTTGTCAGTCCTAAGGATGCTAAAAGGTGTGCAAGCTTCAGTGATCCTTCTATGTACTGAAGCAAACATCTTGGAGTTGGAATATGCACTTTGATGAGGTGATCAAAGTTTTTGTAGTTTATACAAAGTTTACGAGAAACTTGTATTTACAATAAAGTGAGTGGGAGCACTATAGAATTTCTGATAAGTATATGTGGATGACATATTGTTGATCGGAAGTAATGTAGAATTTCTAGAAAGCATAATAGGTTGTTTGGAAAGTGATTTTCAAAGGAAGGCCTGGATAAAGCTACTTAATTGTTGAGCATCGAGATCTATAGAGATAGATCAATATGCTTGATGAGACTTTCAATGAGTACATACCTTGACAAGATTTTGAAAGAGTTCAAAATGGATCCATCAGAGAAATAGTTCTCGCCTGATTTGTAAGGTGTGAAGTTGAGTGGGACTCAAAAGCTCGACCACGGCAAAAGAAAGAGAAAGGATGAACGTCGTCCCCTATGCCTTAGCCATAGGCTCTGTACAGTATGCCATGCTGAGTACCACACCTGTGTGTGCCTTGCCATGAGCCCGTCAAGGGGTACAAGAGTGACCCAGGAGTGGATCACTGGACAACGGTCAAAGATTATCCTTAGTAACTAAAGGACTAAGGAGATAAAGAGTTACGTGATAAAGAGTTACGTCGATTATGGAGGTGATAAAGAGTTCGTCGTAAAGAGTTACGTCGATGCAAGCTTTAACACCAATCAGATGACTTGTAGTAGCAATCTGGATGCGTATAGTGGAGCAGCCATTTGGAATAGTACAAAGTGGAGTGTGGTAGCAGTGCTTACGGTTTGACACAGAGATTTGCAAAGTACACACGGATCTGAGTGTCACAGACCCATTGACTATATGTCCTCTCCCACATGCAAAGCATGATCGAGGCCCAGAACTCATTGGGTGTTAGATTCATAACAATGCAAGTCACATGGTGATGTGAACTAGTTATTGACTCTAGTGCAAGTGGGAGACTGTTGGAAATATGCCCTAGAGGCAATAATCAATTAGTTATTATCATATTTCCTTGTTCATGATAATCGTTTATTATCCATGCTATAATTGTATTGATTGGAAACACATTGCATGTGTGGATATATATACAACACTTTGTCCCTAGTGTGCCTCTAGTAAACTAGCTCGTTGATCAAAGATGGTCAAGGTTTCCTTGCCATTGACATGAGATGTCATTTGATAACGGGATCACATCATTAGGAGAATGATGGGATGGACAAGACCCAAACTATAAACGTAGCATATGATCGTGTCAGTTTATTGCTGCAGTTTTCTACATGTCAAGTATATGTTCCTAGGACCATGAGATCATGCAACTCACAGACACCGGAGGAGTGCCTTGTGTGTATCAAACGTCGCAACATAACTGGGTGACTATAAAGGTGCTTTATAGGTATCTCTGAGGGTGTCTGCTGGGTTGGCATGGATCAACACTGGGATTTGTTACTCCGTGTGATGGAGAGGTATCATAGGGCCCACTCGGTAATACAACATCACAATAAGCCTTGCAAACAATGTGACTAAATGTTAGCCATGCGATCTTGTGTTACGGAACGAGTAAAGAGACTTGTCGACGGCGATATTGAACTAGGTATGGAGATACCGACGATCGAATCTCGGGTAAGTAACATACCGAAGAACAAAGGGAACATCATACGGGATTAACTGAATCCTTGACATAGAGGTTCAACCGATAAAGATCTTCATAGAATATGTAGGAATCAATATGGGCATCTAGGTTCCGCTATTGGTTATTGACCATAGAGGTGTCTCGGTCATGTCTACATACTTCTCGAACCCACAGGGTCTGCACACTTAAGGTTCGGTGACGTTTCAGTAGTATAGAGTTATGTGTGGTGGTGACCGAAGGTTGTTTGGAGTCCCGGATGAGATCCCAGATGTCGCAAGGTGCTCCAGAATGGTCTGGAGGTAAATATTGATATATAGTGAGTCCCATTTTGGTCACCGGAAAAGTGTCGGGCTCATCGGTAGTGTACCGAGAGTGTCGGGAGGGTGTCGGGGGACCATCGGGAGGGGTGTCTCGACCCAAGAGGCTACATGGGCTATGGGAGAAGGAATACCAGCCCTTAGTGGGCTGGCCGAAGTCCCATAGAATTCCCATGCGGCTAAGGAAGAAAACCCAAGGTGGAAAGAAGGCCAAAGTGAAAAGGAAGCAGTCCTAATCCTACTATGAGTGGAGGAGGAGGAGGACTCCCTCCCACTTCGGCCGAAGCAAAGGGCTGGCCCCTTGTGGGCCAAGCCTCCTCCTCCCCTCCTCCTATGTATACTAGAGGTTTGAGGGTTTTCTGGACACAGAAAAATAGCCACGTGCTACCTCTCCTCTAGATCGCATTTTCTCCTCTAGATCGGTTTTCAGCGGTGCTTAGGAGAAGACCTACTAGAATAACTCCACCACCATCGCCGCAACACCGTCGCGCTGCCAGAGAACTCGTCTACCTCTCCGTTGCCTCTTGTTGGATCAAGAAGGAAGAGATCATCATCAAGGCGTACATGTGCTGAACGCGAAGGTGACGTCTGTTCGGTGCTAGATCGGGACGGATCGTGATTGGATCACGGGACGCTCGGCGATTTGGATCGCGAAGACGTTCGACTACATCAACTGCGTTTCTTATCGCTTCCCACTTAGCGATCTACAATGGTATGTAGATCCACTCTCCCCTCTCATAGATGCTCGTCTCCTAGATTGATCTTGGTGAAGCGTAGGAAATTTTTTGTTTCCCATGCAACGTTCCCCAACAGACATCACTTTGGTCGGATTTGAATTGTATCTTGCGCTATCTTTCACATACTATCTCATATGGCTTCCATGTTTGTTCTTCCTCGACAAGTGTTGTCTCGGCATTTTCTGATGCGGATTGGGCTATGAGTCTTGATGACATGCGATCCACGAGGGTTATGTTGTCTTCTTTGGGTCTAACTTGATCGCCTAGAGTGCACGTAAGCAGGCCACGGTCTCTCGGAGTAGCACCAAAGCAGAATAAAGGTTGTTGCCAATGCCACAGCTGAGCTTATCTGGGTACAATCTCTGTTGAGAGAGTTGGGGTCTCTCAAGATCACCCATCGGTCCTTTGGTGTGACAATATTGGTGCGACATATCTCTCATCCAATCAGTTTTTCATGCTCGAACCAAACACATCGAAGTTGACTATCATTTTTTGAGGGAACGTGTTGCACATAAGCTTCTTGATATCAAGTTTATCTCCTCCAAAGATCAACTTGCTGACATCTTCATGAAACCCCTTCCATAGGCTCAGTTTGAAGGTTGTAGATGCAATCTTAACTTGCTTTGTACTTCAGGCCACAGTTAAGATTGAGAGAGGGTGTTAGACTATATATTTTACATAAGAGCTTCTGTACATAACTGTAATTGTAATTTTACACGTGGTGTACCTCTATAAATATAAAGAGCCACACCTGTATTGGGGTGTCGTACAGTTTCCCACAACCCTAAGTTTTGCAGACCCAGTTCTTGCTGATGCCGGTTCTGGAAAAACAAATCGCCAGTTGCAACCAAGTTAGAAGACATGCACTTATATGATTACAGTTGAGATTCAAATGCCCCCTCTCTCTTACCTCCGTCACATCATACAAAACAAAGCCCTAGTTGCTACCATGTTGCAAGACATGCAATTGGACTCGGGTGCGATGCTTGCAATTGCATGCCTAGTGTGGGACATGCAACTAACACATCTTCTTGCCGATGCCCTCTTATGAGAAAACAAAGCCTAGTTGCAACCATGTTAGAAGACATATAGATGGATGACTAAGTTTGAACATGAAATTGGCTCTCTCGCTCTGCCCATCGCCCCCTCCAACAAATAAAGACCTAGTCACAACCATTGGTGGAAGCCATGCAATTGCAGTCGGCGGTGACGCTTGCAGTTGCATGACTAGCGTGGGACATGCAACTGACAGTGCTTCTTACTGATGCCCCCTTTTACAAAACAAAGCTCAAGTTGCAACCAAGTTAGAACACATGCGGTGCATGACTGTAGTTGGACATGCAACTGGCCCCCTTTCTTTGCTCGTTGCCCCCTCCGACAATTGCCCTGGGTATCTGTCCAGTCATATAGACAAGGACCAACTCCCCATGCACAACTTGTAGTCCGCAATGAACTTCTTTCAGTCATCACCACCAAGCCAAGTACTATTGTGCCCCTATACACACCCCCAACGTACCTACGGTTGTGGGTTTTGAAAATCATCGACGCATTGCGATGGATGTCACATACTGGTAGGTATTGCTCCACAAACTTATGAAATAACAATACAAAGTCGGGCCGATAGCATCACCGACCCAAAGCATTTCATGGACGCATTGCGATGGTTTGACTTGATGGCACATGATGTTAGGTATTCGATACGTGTTGCTCGACAGAGTCATCCATCATCATTTCATTGATGCATGCATCATCATGTACCAATATGTCCATACCAACATGTTAGGAGAGTAATGGTTGTGTGGCTTTGCAGTCACTCGACATCTCGAAGTTTAGCCTGAAGGCCAACATGATTTTGAGGTTGGGATGGCTTCTTTACAGGTTGTGCAGACTTTCACATAGAATACTCAGTGTCGCACACAACCGGTCTCTGTCACCATGCTAATATAAGAAGTAGATGTGCACCGTTAGCATATTGCGTGGAAATGTCATTAACAAGCTACTCTATACACAAAGATTATGCAAACACAAAGATCCAGTCTGAACCTGTCGTGTATACTCTACATTGCTAGCATGCATCCTATATTTGTATATGCATCTCTTCTCAATGTATCATCAAGATTTATAGTAAATAGCATACACAAACATGCACTAGTGGAACTTCAGCAAGGCTGAGTGGGCCGTGGCCCACCAAGCCCATGAAATTTTACACATTATACATCTACTCCCTGGCCATAAATCAACATCGCATAAACTATTTTCTTCTTTGGGCCCGCCCAACTTTCGGATGCAAGCTCTCTGTACACATGGGTTATTTGATGATGTGGTAGGTAACAAGGACCGACATGAATTTTCTGCTCCAGGCTCATATGCACCCTAATGAACAATATAATTATAAAAAAGTGTAAACAAAATCAAAAAATTCTGAATTATTTTGGGAACAAACAAGAACGGATTCTGAACATGTGTGCACATTTTCATGAAGAAACAAAAAAAAATGCTTTCATAAGAAAACCGACTTGATGCTCCAAAATGTTTGTTTCTAGGAGCATCATTTTTTTTTTTGAGGAAGCATTTTGGAACGTTTTGTCTTCACGAATACTTGCATGCGTGTTGAGATTTTTTTCAATGTTTGTTCCAAAATACAATTCAGATTTTTTAATGTTTCTACTATTTGTTTTACAATTTTACTGTCCACGAGGGATGCATATGAGCTCGCGAGTAGAATGGTACTTTCACTTCATTATGGTCTTTGTTATAGAAAAGTAATTGTAATGTGATTACAAACAAGGTGATACCGATTATAGATTATATTGTCAATTAATTCCAAAAGGAATAGGTTTTGACATAAGTCCATATTGCTCGCAAGCAATATATTTAGCAGAATTAATTCCTCAAATTAATTATGTAAAAAAATCAATGTTTGTCATTAGTGAGGTCTCCCACCCATTATGTCAATAGTACTCCCTCCGTCCCAAAATTCTTGTCTTAAATTTGTCTAGAAATGAATGTATCTTTTAAGATGGAGAGAGTATTAGATATTTAGCCAAAAAAGTTTCACGGTTGATGTTTTTAATAATATAATCATGTATTTTTATGTGAAGTAAAGGTGTAATGTATAATTCAGAAATGTACCAACTTTTCAGTATTATCCAATAAATAATTAGATAAATAGAAGTAAAAATGTCAACATGAGATAAAAAAAAATACTGAGCACTTACAAAGCAATAAGAATGACGCCTCACATTTGCGAGTGTCACCTTCCTACTTATATGATAAAAAGATAAGCTCCCCTCATCAACAACAAAAAAACATAACCAACCAAGGACATGAAGTTTCTACACCCAGGAGCAAATGCTCCTGGTGTGAACAGTAAAATAAAAAAAATTCAAAAAATTTCAAAAAATTCTGAATTTTTTTTACGACATAGTTTTACAAATGTTTGTTGTGCATACAAAATTTCATCTCAAAATAACATTGGTGGAAGTCGTGGTAAAAAAGACAAAATACTTGATCCAAAATGCTTTTGTAAGTAACATTTTCGAAACATCGGTTTTGTCTTTTTTACCACGACTTCCACCAATGTTATTTTGAGATGAAATTTTGTATGCACAACAAACATTTGTAAAAGCATGTCGTAAAAAAAATTCAGAATTTTTTGAATGTATTTTGTATTTTTTTTGATTTTACTGTTCACACAAGGAGCATTTGCTCGTGGGTGTAGAAAGGCACTTTGGACCAACAAACATATATATGTTGAAGATGCCCTCGCCTGCTACGCTCCAATAGATAGCAAAAGGATCAAGTGCCGAGGAGAGAAACTATCAGCTACCCTAGTACTCCCGTGATCAGAAGAGCCAGCTTGCTCGTGCTGTACTAGCTAAAGCACTTAGTACTGAGCAGGTCATCATCAACTACAGTGTGCCAAGTACCATGTACCAGAGTGATGTCTGTCATTGCCCATTATCTTCCCAAACCACCCGTCAATGGCGCACAACCTTCCTGTTTAAATTTTTAGCCGTTTGGCTGGAACAAAGAAAGATGGAGACACAATTCGTAATTTTTTGTTGAAAGATATAAAGCCTGAGTTTTAATTAATGAAGCCATCAACCGGCTAGGATACAAGGTGCACATTATTACAAAGGCAAGACATGGGGAAATACTGGAAAGAAAAATACAGACAGAGATCGCACAGGCCGAAGCTACGGCAGCAGGCCGAAGAGCGAAAACAAGTCCATGCCATCGGAGAATACACCGCACACTAGAACAACGGGAATATAGGAGTCCGCGTCACACCAACAAGCAATGGAGTGGAGGGTCATGCCTGTGGAGAGAAACCATTCTTTGTGCGAAGACCCGGTCGTGCCAATGCCGGAGGGGGGGACCATTGTCTTCCCTACATCCAACACGAGGATGCTGATCACCGGATGCAACGGATATGGCAAGCACATTCTCTATGTATCATTTGGATTGTTCTACACATACTACAAACCCGTAACACATGTTGCGCCCAAGATAGTTTTCCAGAGTGTCTCGTACATGACAAACCTTGCATGCTTGCCTTGGTCATCGAAACATTGAGTTGAAACCGAAACTATCAGCAATTCCAATAAGTTATGATTATTATAAGGCTAACTTCTAACAGTATTTCGATTTTGTGTGCACTACATGTGACACAGGGAAGCTCATTTTAAGGCACGCGCGCCTTAAAGTCTACACTGAACCACTCAGACTCCTTGAATGCATCAAGTTGAGCTAAGTGGCTCTTCCCACCCATTGACTAGACTATTCAGGTGTTACATGGTTCTAAAAGACACATCTATACGATGGTCTCAAGTGTGGTTTATCCACATGAAACCATTGGCTCATTATCCTAACTTCGATTCCAAGCAAATTGAATGGATAACATTGCATAATTCTTCTTGGGTGCCTTCTATATTTGCCCTTGGGTTGAAGTGTAGCTATTTGTCCTACTATCTAGACTCAAAATGGTTTGGTAGAATCCTTTAACCAAACAGTTAAGCTCATTGCATTATCTTTACTTTGGAATTGCAACTTACCATCTTTATGTTGGAGTCATGCAGTTTTACACGCTCATGACCAGACTGCATAATATTATTCCCCTCAATCTTTGATACGTGGAAATCTACCAAGTATTTCCCATCTGCGGTAATTCGGTTGCATACCGATATCACCACCTGGCATACATCATTGGTCCCTCAATATACAGTTGGGATCTATGTGAGAAATAATTGTATTTCCGTCAATACCCTAAGCCCCTCGCATGAGGAGTTATTCAAGACTAGTATGCTTATTCAATGAGGAAGATTTTGAGGCATTAGGGGAGAATTCAAGTACAATGAAGAATGCCAGGAAATTAGTGGAATGTTCAACACATTTATGCCTCAAATCCACGTACTCAAAGATTTGAACCATGCGTTCAGAAGACTTGCAAACAATGCAAATAATCTGCCAGATTCATTTACTGACTATAAAGGTGTCACATAATCCTACAATCCTGCAATAGTACGCCTGAAAGAGTGGAGGTACCAACAAAATCCACTCCACTCCCCGTTCAAAGCACTATGGGGAGATGCATCAGGATTCAGCTTCTCGCAAGCAAGGATATCAAGGCATTTGAATCGGTAAATGCAATTCAACTTCACGTTGACACATACATCTAATGGGTAGTATACACCTAGTGGATGGGAAACCTCCACCAACCCAGTCATGGTGCACACATTGGCAAATCGTGTGCAGTCACCATGGGTAACGATATTTCCATTAATTATATATTGATATATAGATTCTAGAGAAAAAAATAACTAGAAGTCTACAATTGTCGACATATATTTCTCAACTAGATTGCAAAGCCTTTCAAGTGATTCAGATCCAAAGACCATGGCCATGGCAAAGTGTGAACAACACTCGGGCTGAACTCGAGCAAAGAGTATAATTTAGGTAGAAATAATCTAACTCAATACTGGGCATGTATTCACAAGCAATACCTACACCAGTTTTCTTCTGGAAACAGAATTGAGAACAACAAGGTGGTGGAACATAGAGCAAGTATTGTTGCACAAGGGTTCAAGCAGATACCCAACTATTCTCCAGAGGTGGAATCTCTTTCCAATAACTTATATCATTGGCAGTACAAAATCATCTATCTCTGCACTTGATACATGTAGTGATCACATATCCATGTGGCTCGATAGATTCATACATATATGATTGATTTTCGATGTAATCTCAATTCTGAATCGAAGTACAAAATGCAACATACATTGTGTAAAAATCAGTAAGTCACTATACGACTTATTATTCTCGGTACATATGGTACAACCGACGTAGTGAGATCCTTATACACAAGGATTACTCCTACAATGATGATTATCCATGTTTGTGTCTCTGCAATGACAAGACATATAATCATCTAAATGACGGAGTTTAAAAAGAAGGATTTGGGTAAACCAAAATACCGCTCGTTACTACAAATTGAGCACCTTCATTCATGCATTATGGTATAATATGTTGTCTATATCCATAACATATTGGAGAAATTCATTGTGGACAAATCTTATCCATCTGTAACTCTCATGGTAGTCCATTCTCTAGACGTAGAGAAAGATCTATTTACACCAAGGGATGAGGGAAATGAGATATTGGGACTCAACGTTTCATAATAACATTGGATCCACCAAACACAATTGTTTGGTACTCAAGAATATCTATTGATATCTCCATAGGCATCAAACATCTTGTCCTAGTTTTTCAGTTCCAGAGATATCTGGACACCAATATCATTGGATACATCGATCAGATCCTCGCTATGTCAGATCGTGGACTAGCTTAGTGTTTCTACTAGGTGTGGTAGCCCTCTCATGAAGAGTCTTCGAAACAGAAGTCATGGCTACATCCACCAACCGTTATCTCAACGATAATGTTTCTTGTGTTGTCCGGATGCATACAGGTTACATAATAAGCAATATCACTATATTGCATATCTTGCAAGTCAAATCATGCGACTAATTTGTTCACCAGGTCTCTACCAACTTGTATGTTCCAGAAATGTGTTCATGGAATTGGTATATGACGACTTCGGAATATGCAAGAATTAGGGGGAGTATCTTCCCGAATTGTTCATCTTAAACGCATCATATTATACTCTTTTTTCCTTCATGAGTTTACTTTATAGGTTCTCATAAAGGTTTTTAATGTGGTAATATCAACACAAGACCATATATCATATTTTATGTTTTCCCCATCGGGGTTTTTAAGAAAGTATACATGAAATATTTATCGTCCTTTTAATTCTACGGGATTTCCTAATATTGAGTTAAAACAGACAATGACCATTATATGTTTTGACATTTTCTCCTTATTTTCCCCCTTGGTTTGAAGGAGTTTTGGCAACATGTCAAACACTATACTCATCATATTTTTCCCACAGGGTTTTTGGAGGAGCCTCTAATCAAGATGATGATTCTGGATGGATAAGTGTAGATTAGGGGGAGTGTTAGAGTTAATTATGGGATAATCTCCCCTTGTAACCACCACCTCTCCATAAAAGATGCCTCTTTGTCGCATCTATTCTCCTTGTATATATACCTACAATCATGTAATGAAAGAGGCAGTTGATTCATTTTAACACAAAGAACCACCGTAATGTGTACAGCCAATCAGATAGCCCATTCTTCGACTTCAATGACAATCGCAATCTGGTTGTCCGTTGCTGAGAGTATTCTTCGTCACCAACTATAACCCGCTACCCGGCAGTCCGGTTCGCAAGAGAAGCCAAAACTTGCTTGGAAAACATCAGATTTGGCACATAAATACAAGCAGAGGCTAAATAATTTGATTAATTGTGATAAACTCAACACTTCACTTATCATCCTTGAGCCTGCACTTGTTCGGGTGCGCCACGTCGCACAACACTCGGATTATTTTCCTCTATCTTTTTCTAATTTAGGAAAAAGGGTTCCCTCCTTTGTATTACAAAGCAACCAACCAATACAGCCAATGATAGGTGCTGGGACGGAGGCAGCACAGTCACGTCCAAAAGAAACGAAAGAGAAAAGACAAAAGAAATAAATACAAGCAGCGCCAGATTGACGAAAGCGACGATTCCTCGCAACTGATGCGCCCACCGTAGGATTCCCACCATGCTCCAATGCCTTCGAGTCGTCGTGTACCAAGCAACACCTTCAGGAAGGACTGCGATGATACCGACGCTGTTGCCCGGACGGGTCCTAGGATTTCTCCCGGTACACGGGGAGAGTGGGGAAGAGGTACACCCGACGCCCTTCAAGAAGCGAGGCGGTGCCCACATGCGTCACCATGTCGGAGTCAGCGGGGGGCGGCAAGGATTACTCCCGACCACAACACAGCCACGACCCCAACCAACCATTGGCTCCACCATGTCAGTCGCCCACCAACATGCGCCAACCTAGTCTTGAGTCCTCGTCGACGTCTCATCATGGCAAACATTGTGAGGCCGGCCGGACCAAGACGAAACAACTGTAGACGAGGGGCGGAAGTACCGTGGCCATGTGGTAGGGAACAACCTCCACCAGCTCAAGCAGTAGCAGACCGGGTGCACCAGCAGGAGCACACTAGGCGAGGAACCCGGCTGGTCCAGCTCGGACCCGTGAAGTTCCCGCCGCCACGTTGCAGCAAACGCGGTGTTGATGCCGCCACCCCCCATCATAGGTCGTCAACGATCCAGCCAGAGACGACATGACGAAGACCAGAACGGCCCGTCCTGACCCAGACCAGGCCCAAAAGGGCCTAGATCTGGGCCTGCAGGGTGCCACTGGCTAGGCTCCGCGCGGAGCCGCCGCCAAGAGGCCGCGTCATCACTTGTCGCCACCTAGGCCTTCACCGGAACGCCGGCGGTCGAGATGCACCACCGCTAGGCCTAGCCAACCCAGGCAGAGCACCCGCGACGGGGAGGAAGACAGGGTGCTCGCTGATGCCCGCACCCACGAAGCCCTCCACGCATCCACCAGAGGGAGGGGACACCGCCACCTGCCACCAGCACCGTGCCGCCATGCCCTTCGCCAGCACTACGCCATCGCTCGTGGGATCATCCGGTGCCAACCCCAGCTGAACGCAGAGGAGAGAGCTGCCCCGCCGCCGCCGCCGACGCAGGCAGGGCTTCTCTCGCCAGCGCACTCCGGCGGCGGTGAGGAGAGGGCGGGGAGGAAAGGGGACGAGACCGGCGGCGCCTAGGGTTAGCCCCGTCGCTCGCGGGGGGATGCAGGACCTTGCTATTTTTCGCTAATCCTTGACACCATCCGAGAAGGGGCCTTTTTCTAATTCTAGAAATGTGTAAGCATACTTGAGCCAACGCTTCATCCGCAACATACGATTTACTGACAAACCAACCTGTGGTTGGATGGTTAGAGGGACAGAGGTATCCCAACCCACTGGTGCTTCCATTATTTCTGGGATTATTTTAGGGTTTTCGGCGATGCGAATTCAGTGGGAGGAGATGTTCTCGTCGACGACGAGGCGCCTGTGGTGACTTCGTAAATATCAAGATGTTATGACATCTTAGTCTTTCGAGGTGCTCATAGGGGTAGGGTATGCGTGTGTGCGTTCATAGGGGTGAGTGTATGCGCGTATGTATGAGCACTTGCATTTGTACTATGCTAAAAACATAGAATTTACTCCTTAGAAAACTATGACTAGTTGGCAATAGCACACGCAAAAAACACACATCTCCAACGCTGGCCCATATATTTTCTTCCACGTCCGTCCGTGGATAGAAGAAACCAGTTTCTGAACATTGATGCGGAAACCAGCCATTTAACGTTGCTTGCATATATTTTAACCAGGGTTTCAACTAGCTGGACAACATTCATGCAAAAACCGACGGTTTTTCATAAACCGTAGGAGATTCATGCAAACATGAAATATTTTCGTTACATTTCGAACATTCAGGACAAAAAAAAGAACCCGGTCCTAAAGCGTATGCTACATCGGCAGTCGTCGTCGTCCACTTGCCTTGTATGCCGCATCAGTGACCACGTCATGCATCTGCCATCTCCATGAGTGCCGGCAGGGTTTAGGACCCGCGAAGTGAAGATGCGGTCTCCGACAAGGAAGCGTACGATATGGCACATGGATCAGGCCACATGGGACACCAGGTCATGCTGCCTCCCATGCCCTACTCATCCCCAAAGGACTCCGCAACCTGTCTGTCGCCGGTGGACGTGAGGTCCATGATGGAAATTGAGGCGTCGACGCTCTCGTCCGCGTGGCGCGTAGGACGGGGAGCCTGAAAGTTCATTGGCGGCGCGTAGGACGGGCCGCCCGAAAGTTCGTTGGTGGCGCGTAGGAAGAGCCGCCCGAAAGTTCGTTGGCGGCAAGTAGGACGGGGAGCTCGCATTGTTCTCGTGCGCGGTCGCATGTAGTTGCGCCTCCACGGCGGCATGTTCCTAGTGAGTGGTGGCTTGAGCGTGGATCCGTAGATCGCACACTGCTCCATGAAAAAGTTGGGGTTTGCCCTGGCCATGGCCTCCTCGCTCATGCGCTCACCATCGATTTGGTCCTTTGCCAGTCGGTGCTGCTCGAGAAGGAACATGTTGTACGGTTGTTTTTATTGTGCTTGTTGGAACGCCAACATAAGCACCGACGCAGGCTGCTCCTCCGCCATGGCGGCTTTAAAGTGCGTCTACGCCTGCTTTATGATGACGTCGTCAAGCGCAGGTGCAGGCTCCGATGTGGTGCCGTCGTAGCCCATCTCCATCGTGGGATCGTCCTCGTCTTTGGAAACCTCAAGCAAGCTTGTCGGCCTCGATCTGCCTGGCATGATGGGTTTTCCAGGCGGTCGCAAGGGCAACTACTCATGTTTCATTTCCTTCAAAAAAACTCTCCATGAAACGTTGCCGCCTGCAGTCATGACGAACGTGGTGGAAGAGAGGAAAATGTGTTGCGCCTTGTGTTGTGTTGTGGAGTTAGCACTAGTAGAAAACATAACTTTTGTCAACATCATTAGTCCCGGTCCGGTTCTGAACCGGCACTAATGTGCCCATTAGTCCCGGTTCGTGACGGGCATCATTAGTGCCGGTTTGTTCCGGACCTTTTGTCCTGGTTCGTGCCACGAACTGGGACTAAAGGTATGGTGGCAGGCTGGCGTCAGCCTGAGGCCCCACGATAATCTTTAGTCCCGGTTCGTTGCTCCAACCACGACTATAGGCTAAACTTTAGTCGTTGTTGGAGCTACCAACCGGGACTAAAGCTCGCCTATATGAACCCTTCGGCAAGCCCGAGTTCTCTGTTATCCCCCTTTCCTCTCCTCTCTGGTTCTTCCTCTCTTCCCCAAGCTCATCCTTAATTTTTGCCAAAATTTGTCAAGATTTGGAGGCACCCCATCCATCCAAGTGTTCACAAAGGTTAGCAACTTTATCCTTTCATCTCTCATTGCTAGATTAGCTCTTGCAATGTTGTATAAGTATAGTGATTTGTGGGTTTTAGTTTGGAATTATTTATATGTGGTAGTTTATTTGATTTATGCAATTTGAGCTCATTAATTTCTTACTTCGCATTTTTAGGTGTGGTTTACTTAGTGCCTTCCCGTCCCCATCCTAACCACCATCTATCGTCCGCACCGTCCCGTCGACGGCACCAACTTGGTGAGCCTCTTGTTCTTATCCTTTTCATAAAAAATCATGTTTGTAAGATTTAGTTAGTCACTTGTATAGTTTTCTTACCTATATGGTAGTTTGTTATACATATTGGCATGGTTTTGATATCCGTCCCCATCGGCCCTCATCCGGTTTATGATTTGGATGTGGTATATACTCTCTTTTATAACTATTTGCTGCATTTTATGTTTATGAAAATTATGCCCATCAAGTTGACATAGATATTTTTATCTAGGAGGTATGTGAACCGGAAATCCCAACCGACATAGATATTCTTGTCAAGAAGTTAAATTTAATTGAAATAGAAAACGAGTATTTGAAAGAAAAATTGAAAAGAGTTGAAGAAGAGAAGATGAAGCTGGAGTTGTATGTTACCGATGTCAACAATGATCACAAGATCAAGATGGATGCAATGCGCTTAAAGATTAGAAAATTTAAAAGATATGCCATTGATAGTGAGGCTTGGTATCACTATGCTGTTGGAACAATTGTTACCTTAGTTGCGATGTTGATCGCATTTGTTGTTGCATTTAAATGCTTTAGTTAGAGAGTTTGTATGCTGTTTTATGAGAACAAGTATGTATGAAATTTATGTATGAACTTGTATTAATTTGGTCTTTTCGGTGTTGTGTAATGAAGATGAGCTGGCAATGGATGTACGACGACCGATGCTCTCCCCAGTTCATTAATGGCATGCATACTTTTCTGGTTGCGGCTGAGGCAAACAAGCGGACGGATGGTTTTATGTATTGTCCATGTGCTGGCTCTAAGAATGATAGAAATTATTCTAACTCAAGAACCATTCATGTCCACCTGTTTGAGTCCGGTTTCATGTCCGGCTATAACTGTTGGACCAAGCACGAGAAAGAGGGGTCCTAATAGAAGAGAATGACGAAGAAGACGATGACGATAGCTATCCTGGCCATGGGTTCCATGAATATGATGGTACAGCAATGGGGGAAGAAGCTGAGCTGGCAATGCGGGAAGGAGCTGAGGAAGAGGCATCAGAGGAGCCCGCTGATGATCTTGGTCGGGCCATTGCTGATGCAAAGAGAAACTGCACAAGTGAAAAGGAGAAGCTGAAGTTGCAGCGCATGTTAGAGGATCACAAAAAAGGGTTGTATCCAAATTGCGAAGATGACAAGAAAAAGCTGGATACCACACTGGAATTGCTGCAATGGAAGGCAGGGAATGGTGTATCTGACAAGACATTTGAAAAGTTACTGATAATGTTAAAGAACAAGCTACCAAAGGACAAGGAATTGCCCGAGAGTACGTACGAAGCAAAGAAGGATGTCTGCCTTCTAGGATTAGAGGTGGAGAAGATACATGCATGCCCTAATGACTGCATCGTACTCTACCGCGCTGAGTATGAGGATTTGAATGCATGCCCGGTATGCTGTGCATTGCGCTATAAGATTAGCCACAATGACCCTGGTGATGTTGAGGGTGAGCGCCCCAGGAAGAAGATACCTACCAAGGTGATGTGGTATGCTCCTATAATACCAACTTTGAAACATTTGTTTCAAAACAAAGAGCATGCCAAGTGATGCGATAGCACAACGAAGACCGTAAGAAAGATTGGAAGTTGAGAGTACCCGCTGACATATCGCAGTGAAGAAAAATCCCGAGAAAGTGGAAGGACTTTGCAAAGCACGCAAGGAACGTATGGTTTGGTTTGAGGGGTTTGCGGGTTGGAATGACGACTATAGAAGTCGTGTGGGAAAGAAGATGCAGGAGAAGCGAAAGAAGAAGGAGGAAGCACTCTGCCTTGAAGGCCTAGAATCAAAGCACCTGGAGTTGGAATCCAGACTCAGGCAGCGGCAGGAGCAGATCGACTCACTCAGCCAGGAAAGGGCGTCTCAGCGGCAGCATGAGCAGATCGATCCAGCATTGGATACCATCGTCCATCTATGCCGAGAAGCAGCGTGGGTTTCGCCCCGGCAGATATCGATGACGATGCATTGCTAGCTAGCTACCCTATGGATGATATCAGAGACAAGACTAACTGTGAGCTACACATGAAAGTGAAGAACTTATCCATGAAGGTAGCGGACGTCTATGCTTTCGAAAATCCCCCAGAAGCAACCTTCCATTGCAATCACATTCCAGCTGGCTATGCTCGCGTCGGGGTTGATGAAGTGATGACAGGATATCACGAGCTACAACTTGACATTCTTAGAGGTGACGAGGAGAGAACACTGGGAGAGGCCATACATCGTATCATTCTATGGAAAAAGGATTGCATCGTCTTACCAAGGCCGCCGACTCCTCCTCCTCCAAGTGCACTGCCGCGTCAGTCGACTCCTCCTCCTCCAAGTTTGGCACCACATCAGCCGACTCCTCCTCCAAGTCCGGCACGGCGTCAGCCAACTCCTCCTCATCCAAGTCCGGCAACGCGTCAACCGACTCCTCCTCCAAGTCCGGCACGGCGTCAACGTGCTTCGTCGACTCCAAGTCCAGCATCGCGTCTGCCGCCTCCGCCGACTCAGCATGCTCTGTTGCCTAAGAAACAACGGAAGAGAGAGGCTGCAGCTACGACGGCTAGCGGTACAATAGGCAATAAATTCAAATATGGTCCAAGCATCCCCAAGCCTCTTCTGAAGTTGCCTTACCATCTGACTGAGAAGGAACTCGACAGCACAGTGGATGCCAAAGTGAAGGCCCATTTTGCATCGAAACCGCCCCGCCGCCAAAGGAGAAAGTACCTGAGCATGTCTCACAACACTTTATTGATATGGCGCGACCGGCTGTCAACTAGAAGGACTGCGACTATGTGCGGTCTATCAAGAAGTCATATCTTGCAGGACAAAAGGAGTCGATCTCGAGCTCGAGCCAAGGAGTTGGCAAAAAAGTGGGAAAATTGTTCCCCAGCTGGGAGAACAGGCAGTGCAATCGACCCCCCCCCCCCCGCTCATTGTACAAACACCTATGAGTACCGCCGATCGGCTAGGAGTAACCGACGATCATATAAGGTAGGATAAAGAGGGCAGTGTCACTGTTGAACAACTCCTAGGCCTTGAGGAAATCCCTAGGCTTAAAGAGGAGGAAGTAAAATATCAATATGCCCGCGGCAAACCTCTGGTCAAGCCTGAAGATGTCAAGCTTCTATCAACGAGATTGTACAATTTGCATATGTGGTACATGCAAATAACAGCAAATACCAATACAGAGTCCCTCATTGTGAGAGTGAAGGAGAGGCATTACTTCCATGAAAAAGATCTGTGGATTCATTATCAGAGTTGTTTAGTTATTCAATCAAGACGCACTCGACAAATCTTTAGTCAATTGCTATTGTCTGTAAGTGATTTCTTTCTGTAATTTAAGTCTCTAGCTAGCTGTGCTCTCGTTTATTACCTCTAATTATCCTCACTAAATTCGTTTCTGTAATATTATGCAGAATGAAGATGTATGAAATGAAACAAGCTGGGCACTATGGCATTAGTTTCATTGAACCAAATGCGGTTAATCAGGCGATATGAAAACTCAATATTCGAGAAAAGACAGAGAGAAATTCCTGCTAGATTTTTTGACGCATCTAAACACCCAACCAGAAATACTACTTCCTTACAACTTCGGATGAGTGTTACTATATATATCTTGTACTAAAATTCTATTGTTTGCTTACTAGATGTTAATAAGTGTAGTTGATGAGTTATGCACATGCCCGCTTAGTTATACAAAACGTGTGCGTATGTAGTTACCACTGGATCTTGTTAATTATTGAAGTTGACAAGGGAAAAGTTGAAGTAACGGACTCACTATATAAGGATCCATCCGAATACGCAATCGTGAGGGGATGGTTGACAGGTAATTTCAATCATTATCGCACTATGTCGACCTCTTTAATTACTTCATTTCCTGATATCAGCTAGTTAATAACTCATTTATTTATTTTCTTTGCCGACGGGCAGGGCTTGGGTCAAGTTAATCAAACAGGTCTCACGCGACTGGGCACAACAGTTGAAATGGGTGCGATCCAAGGTAATTAAGTAGTACTAGCTAGCTACGTCCATGCATCTCTTTAATTCTATTTTCAATATCATTATCATGCTTGATTAATTATTACCTGATTGAATTTTATTCTCGTAAAGTACATGGCAGGAGCAGGGGAATAGTTTATACGCATACTACGTTTGCGAGAACATTCGCATGATGATGTTTGAAAGGAGCAGAGATGAAAGAAATCTTTGGGTACGTTTGCCAGAACACTATCCATAAATTTTTTATCATGATCTCGTTAATATATATACACACAACTAATATATTTATCTTGATCTTCTTCTTATAGCTGACGGAGATGTGGGGCCAGCTCCTATTAGAGGCTTGGATACAAGCAATTCAAGAGGAAATAGCTGAATTTCTGGTCGATCAGGTCATAAATCCCAAAAAAGAATATCATTACAAGATCAAAAAATAATGCCGGCATATGTAATGATCCTCAAATTGTAGGCATTATTAATTATATATGTGAATAGTCGTCTTACGAGCAATTCGATGAGATATATATAATCGGTTCTACGAGAAATTCTATTTATATATATATATATATATGTATAACGTATGTGTACAATATATAGTAGCATAATACATGTTTGAAATAAAAATTAATTAAATAGAAAATACGAAATTAAAAAGAAAAAATAAAGCATAATTAATTCATAAACCTCTAAAGGATTAAAAATAAAAATAAAACAAAATAAGTATTTTTACTCCCGGTTGGTGTTACCAACCGAGACTGAAGGTCCCCAGCCACGGCGCCGGCAGATGTCACGTGGTGGGCCTTTGGTGCAGGGCCGTGTTGAACCGCGACTAAAATGGATTGGGCTTTAGTCCCCACCTTTAGTACCGGCTGCCGGTTCGAGAACCGGCACTAAAGACCCTTACGACCCGTGACTATAGGCCGATTCTGCACTAGTGTAGCCGAATGTGGCGTGACACGATATTTGATTTTTTTAAAGCTCACATCAAAATGTATGAAATTTCGCACGCATCTTATATACATCTGTATATGTACCTGTGTATTTTTTAAAGATTGTTTTAAAACTTAAAAGATTGATATTTGATTATTATTATTATTTGAAAATTTCGGGCGCCATGACGCCCGAGAGCAAGATAGTCTTTTTTCTGGAGATGAAAGAGTATATATTACTAAGCAGAAATGATGGACTGGGACCAATCTAGTCTATGAGAACGGAACGGGACCAGCTGAGTTGCCGGCTTGAGTACATGCATACCACCCACGAATTTCAGTCGACATGCAGCACCAAACATGAAAATCGACAGCGCCACGTCCCGGTACACTCAAGTTATTTCTCTCTATCTTTTACTAGTTCTAGAAATGTACAAGCATACTTCAGCCAACTCTTTATCCCCAACATACAATTTACTCCTTAGGGTACTACGACTAGGTTAGCAGCCCGCAACTTTTATTTGCTCCTAGGGATACGGCTAGTTGGCAAGTGCACACGCAAAAAAAAAACACATGTTTAAATCACTCCTCATATTCTCTCCCGCATCCGTCCATGGATAGAAAAGACCAGCCTGCGGACACTAATGCGAGGACCAGCCATCCAATGTTGCTCGCATACATTTTAACCACGGTTTTAACTAGTTGGACAAAATTCATGCAAAAACAGAGGCTTTTCATAAACCTGAGGAGGTTCATGCAAATACGACAGTTTTTCATCACATTTAGGACAAAAAACCCTGACCCTAGACCTATCCTACAGCAACGTCCTCATCGACTTGCGTTGTATGCCGCATCGGCAACCACGTACTGCATTTTCCATCTGCATGAGCGTTGACGAAGTTTAAGACCCGCGAAGTGAAGGTGCGGCCTCCGATGAGGAAGTGTAGGACATGGCACATGAACCAGCCCACACAGGACACCAGGCCATGCCGCCTTCCGTGACCTACTCATCTTTGAAGGAGTCTGCGACATTTCCGTCGCCGGTGGACGTGAGGTCCAGGGGCGGAGCTAGCACTATGGCGTTGGGGTCAGTTGACCCCAATGGATTTATGTAAAACTTGCAATGAATTGTTGCTAATCAAAGTTTAATTATGATTGAACTCATCTAATACAGGAAGATGACCCCATTGAAAAATTTAGCTAGCTTCGCCCCTAGTAAGGTCCATGATGAAAATGAAGCTGCCTATGCTCTCATCGTTCCCACGGGTCGTGCGAAAGTTCTTCGGCAGCACGTAGGATGCTTAGCTGGCGTTGTTCTTGTCCACGATCACCTGCAACTACACCTCCGCCGAAACATGTTCCTAGTGAGCGGCGGCTTGCTCGTGGGCGTGTAGATCACATGATGTTCGGTGATGAAATTGGGGTTTGTCGTGGCCATGGCCGCCACGGCCTCCTCGCGCGCGTGATTTGGCCGTCCGCCATTCGGTGCTGCTTTAGAAGGAATAGGTTGTACTGTTGTTAGTCCTATGCTCGCTGGAACGCCAACATAGGCGTCGACGTAGGCTACTCCTTCGCCATGACGGCTTTGAAGTGCACCTGCGTCTGCTTTATGATGAAGCACAAGCGCAGGCTCTGGTGCGGTGTTGTCGGAGTCGGTCTCCATCGTGGGCTCATCCTCATCGTCGAAAACCTCAGACAAGCTTGTTGGCATGCCAGCCTCAATCCGCCTGGCAATGCGGCTCTGCCAGGCGGTCGCAAGGGCTGCCACCTCGTGTTTCATCTTCATTGAAAGACTCTCCCACAGAGCCCGTCTGCAATCATAGCGGATGTAGTGGAAGGGAGGAGGATATGGAGCGGCTTGTGTTGTGGCGTGGAGTTAGCCAAGTGTGGCGTGATACGGTATTTTGTTTTTTTACAGCTCACATCAAAGTGTATCTCGTGACGAAATTTCACACACATCTTGTATACATATGTAAGTAGTTTTGTCAGACTTTTTAAAACATTAAATATTGATCTTTTTTATTTTTTTTATTTTTGAAAATTTTGGGCGCCATGACGTCCAGAGCAAAAAATCCCATGTAGTCTTTTTTCTGGAGATGAAAGAGTATATTACTAGGCAGAAATGATGGACTGGGACCAATCTAGTCTATGAAAACGGAACGGGACCAGCTGAGTTGAGGAGCAGGAGCTGCGGGCTTGAGTACATGCATACCACCCACGAATTTCAGTCGACATACAGCACCACGGATGAAAATCGACCGCTGTGGGCACGGACTGGTCCTTGCAACGCGCCCATGGCCACCCACGAATTCAGTCGACAGACAGCACCGTGCATGAAAATCAAGTTTCAACCGCTTGCAACGCATGCTTCCTTCCACGCGTGTATATAAGATAGTTGTACAACGCACCACCACCCAAGCAGTTTGTGCCAAGCAAGAGCACTCGACCATAACTGATTGTGCATACATAGCTTATTCCATGGCGAAATGCTGGCTGCTGCTGCTCTGCTTGGCGTTTCTCTTGCTGGCGGCGTGCGCGACGTGCCACCCCGACGACCTACGCGCGCTGCGGGGCTTGGCCCGGAACCTCAGGGGCGGTGGGGCTGCCCACCTCCGCAGCGTGTGGTCCGGCGCCTCGTGCTGCGATTGGGAAGGTGTGGGCTGCGATGGCGCCAGCGGCCGCGTCACGGTGCTGCGTCTCTCCGGTCATGGCCTCGTGGGGTCCATCCCAGGAGCCTCTCTCGCAGGCCTCGCACAGTTGGAGGAGCTCTTCCTCGGCTCCAACTCTTTCGCCGGCGCCCTTCCCGACGCGCTCTTCGGCCTCGTCGGGCTGCGGAAGCTCTCCCTCGCATCCAACGAACTCGCCGGTGAGCTGAGCTCGCGCCTCAGTGACCTCAAAAACCTCACCTTGTTGGATTTGTCCGTCAACCGCTTCTCCGGCCACCTCCCAGACGTGTTCCGCGACCTCACGTTGCTGGAGCATTTGGCTGCACACTCCAATGGCTTCTTAGGATTGCTGCCGTCGTCCTTGTCATCACTGTCATCTCTCCGTGAGCTCAACCTCCGGAATAATTCTTTGTCTGGTCCGATTGCTCGTGTCAACTTCTCCGGCATGCCACTTCTTTCTTCGGTTGATTTCACTTCAAACTACCTGAGTGGGTCGCTCCCAGTTAGCCTCGCGGATTGTGGTGAGCTCAAGTCACTCAGCCTTGCCAACAACAGGTTGGTCGGCACCATCCCATCGTGGATTGGTGAGCTTGACCACCTTCGCTTATTGGATCTCTCAAATAATTCATTGGTTGGCAAGGTACAAAAGAGTTTGACACCGCTCAAGGGCCTCGCCACCGCTGTGGGGCATTCATCAGGTATGGATTCCACTAACATGCCATGGTATGTGAAGGGAAATAGACGCATGCTCGGCCAACAACCAAATGTCATATCTGGGAGCCGCAACACTATCAGATCTGGAAGCAACAATGTTGTATCTGGGAATGACAACACGGTTCTATCTGGGAATGACAATGTCGTAACTGGGAGCAACAATGCCGTATCTGGTAGCGGCAATGTCGTAACTGAGAGAAACCATGTTGTGTATGGGAGCAACAATGTCGTATCCGGCAGAAACAATGTCGTGACCGGGAGCAACAATGTTGTATCTGGGGGCAACCATGTCGTATCTGGTAACAACAAAGTCGTAACTGGAGGATAGTGATCTGTCAATTGATTGATTCCCTCTTCCCTGGAGGAGCTCATGTCCTTGTCCAAGTTCAATGTAGTTCACAATCGCTTGGTGGGGCCAATCGCGTGTTTGTAACTTCATGGGTATGGCATCCTGTTACTACTTAAAATATCTACAAAATGTTTTACATACACGCTGAACTAAACAGTGACTAGTTTGAAGGCGATGTTGATCAAGCATGTTTGCTTATGTGCAAATTCTCATCATGGATGTCTAGACATGGTGATTATTGCATCTCTTTTATTCCATGTGATGTGTGATGCTTTCTTATATGTGATGATTGTGCTATGGATCATATGGTGAATTATAGTACCTTCTTAGCTATACAATTTGCTTGTGCAAGTGTCAATGATAATTACATGCATCAATGTGAAATGTTTGGATGAAGGGGATGGAACAAAAGAGCAGTGATAAATGTTGTTGGCATCAGATCACTTTTGTAGTACTAAACTGTTGTCTACCCATCCACGTCACACTAGGTTCGAGGCTCCGCGTTTTTGATTTTCCCGTTGTAATTTTGTTGAAGTAGTGCGGTATTTGACACAATTGCAAACGGGGTCTCGTAGAACCCACATATGTCAGTGGTGCTGCAATACAGATCCTTGGCCAGGTGCGTATAATTATATGCACACTTCCCGAAAGACACGAGGAGGATTACTCACGAATGCAAAGTATTAGTTCAATGCAAGGGTTTAGTTGTACATATGTATTGCATATTTTATAGTGAACCACAAGTGGGATGTATATGCGTATGTGGCACCGAACCGAACAACAATCTTCCAGTTTCTTGAACTGGAACACCTGGCATTCGATTAATCACCTCGGACCGACCAAGTCGACTGTCACCGCAACGGTTACAATGTTTGGAAGGTTACCCAGCCATACATGCTAGTCACCATACACACCACTCGTACCCAACCGAAGGCCGCTAGCTCATGAGCTGGAACGTTACAAATGCGAGGACAGTAAACTACACTCCCGCCAATGAACGCAAGCCGCAGGCGATACTTGATCTCTCGGAATAAAGTCCCTAGTGAAGATCGGCCCAACTCCGGCGTGGATACTCCGGCGTTGGAGCTCGGAATAAAGTCCCTAGTGAAGATCGGAATAAAGTCCCTAGTGAAGATCGGAATAAAGTTACAACAGGCTTGGATACTCCGGCGTGCACGCGTGGGTCGCCCATGTCCACACCCGCGGGGCCAGACCCCAACATGGTGGCGAGGAGGAAAGGAGCCAGCTGGCGCAGGATCGGTAGGGCCAGTGCTCTGTGTGATGGGCGGTGGGCAAGAGATGGAGGAAAAGGGGAAGAGAGGTGAAAGGTAACATGCACAAGGTGGGAAATGACCTGAAATTTCCCTCGCGCCACAATTATCGCGGACAGCGCAGTCCAAAATTTTGGCCCCAAACTGCAAAATGGAGCACGAGGCCAATATGGAGCGCCCTCCAAAGATTGTGGCGATGCAGTTCGCTTTGGCAACTCTGCAATACTAGTGTTTTACCCTCTGACCTCCATATCAGCTGTTGTGATGGAGTTCAGGGGCTTTGGGCAACACTGCTTGCTGTGAGAGTCTCAGCTCCAACTTCTTCGTACCTGATTTGTGACTTGCAACATGTGAAACACTCATAAAAGAGAAAAATGGAAAAAAGTCTATGCTTGCCTATGCTGTTGG
This sequence comes from Hordeum marinum, assembly GCA_022496015.1. NCBI lineage: Eukaryota > Viridiplantae > Streptophyta > Magnoliopsida > Poales > Poaceae > Hordeum > Hordeum marinum. The sequence continues at coordinate 503,947,580 of CM039676.1, forward strand.
AGGAGCCACACTGAGGGCTGATAATGCTGAGGACTCAGTGAACTCCATGGCTGGATGATGAAATTGATGACTGAATGCAGCCATTCTGTAAAGGAATTATTGGAAAGTGATCTTCTACACCTGAGCTCAAATGAGCTCGGTGAACAGTAAATTCGACAAATAGTTCGAAATGTTCAGAAAATCGGTTTTTTTTTTCAACAAACTTTGGCAAATGTTCTAAGAGCTCGCAAAATTTTAGTACGAAATCACATTTGTGGAAGTCGTGTCAAAAAAAAATTGATGCTCCAAAATGCTTTCGAAAGTACCATTTCAGAGTTTTTTTTTTGTCATGGCTTCCACAAATGTGATTTCATGATGAAACTTTGCGGGCACTTAGAACATTTGTCAAAGTTTGCCCAAAAAACATTTCAGATTTTTTTAACATTTTTATAATATTTTCGAACTTACTGTTCACCCGAGCTCATTTGAGCTCGGGTGCAAAAACATCACGTCCCTATTATTTACCCTTTCTATTTGTATCTTAAGTTTGTAATGTTTGCACCGTGGACACTTTTCTTGCTGCACTATGTGAAGTGTGAACTACCATGTCGCTGCAGCCATCGGCCTTGTTTATATAATTTTCTTGCTAACTATGATTTTTTTTTTCAGAAAAGAAGGTGTCCACGGGCCTCTGCATCATATGATGCAGACGGCCATGCTGCTAAACTATGTGAACTGTGAAATGCTACTGTGACCAAATCACTATTGTGATATGATCTGAACAACTAGTGTATGTGTCTGGCAGATTGCTTCCTTAAAGGTTAAATTATTGCCACAAATTGGATGATGTAGTGATCTTATCAATTGTTACATGTGTATTGATCAGCAAGTTGACTGACAAAACTGTGTCTGCAGCCTGTTTGGTTTATACCTTAAGCTCTAAAAGTCGAGAAACATGCATAGTGGTGATATAATAAACTTACAGCAAAAAACGAAGGGCATACACACCGATGATCCAATTATTCAAAGACGAGAGAGATTTGAGTACAATCTTAAGCTGCAGATTAAAAAAAAAAACTGGAGCAGAATATAGTGTATGATTACCACTGCATAGTACGTACACGACGAGGCACCAGCTTAAGACAGAAACCCCACCAAGAGAGAAGCAAACAAGCTTTCTCCTCCTCCATCAGAAGATTACCAACTAAAACCATCCGATGCATTCGTTCATTCAGTTCATCAATGATCCAAGGTGATGTTTTAGTAGACTGCGGTCAGGAGGGGTCACCACACCATAGTACACCGGGAAAACTGTGTCTTTTAGCACTGGCTGACCAAGATCGACGGCAGTCCAAGTTTCATCAGGACCTTCAGATAATCTGGCAAAATAAATGCAGTTACTCTTTCCTCCCCATCTTTCCGGGCCAATGCAAGAAAATGTAGGATCCCTCCTATCAGCGCTAACAAACAGAGCATGATTTTCCAGCTTCTCCACCTTCACCCACTCAGCTGGTTCAACAGAAAAGTCGAGGCGGAAGACCTTATTGGTTGTGTCAAATGAGCCATTCAATTCGCCAGAGCTTAACACTTGCTGAACCATGAGAAGCATGTCACCACAGACCACTAACCATGGATGAAGAGGCGCAAACTCCAATTTAATTGTGACTTCCTGCATGCTAAACTGAGGCATCAAGTGTATAGTATGGAGCCTCATAAGACCATCTATGACAAAGATATCACCTTTGAAGAACACAATCTGATAGATGTGTTCACGACCATGAGCAAGAGGGTGCTCTGACCAGGAGTTTGTTCCAACCTACCATTCAAACATGTAAGCTCTCGAGCAAAGGAGGAGGCGAGAGTTAGATGAACTTAATGGAGCCATAAGGATGCCTATGCCACATAAGTATCCAAGCCTGTTGTTGAGTGGGAGTTTGGGGGGCTTCACCTTGGTACCAGTGTACACATTGACAAGGAGGGAGTGCTCCTCGTAGGAGAAGATAAGATACCCATATGAGCAACCCAAATAGTGCATTGTATTTGGATTATTTTCAGGCACTGAAAAAGCAAGGGATATGTTTTTCTTGCTGGGATCACTGAGCTGCCATTTGCAATTAGATAAAAGGATGGACTTGATACCGCTGCTATGTGGACGAACATAAGGACCATCTGGTTTCAAGTGGAATGGCGGAAAGCCGAATGTATATACAGATGGAAAGGTAGAGACTGCAGTGCGCCAAGAGCGGCAGGTGCCGGCGAAAGCAAGGAAGTCACGAATGAGTTAAAGAGAGCAATAATTTCATGAAGCAGGCTGTCCAGGAGATCTGCACAAACATAAGGTCCAGATAAAGCCAAGGAGGTAGAGGCTGAGGCGAGGCAGGTGTTCTTAGAGGGCCTCTCCACAGTGGCAACTTCTCTGCCACATAAAAATTAAAGAATAGATCAAAATAAAGAACTGAAATATAATAGAGTTAATAAATATTTTAGGATTTAAGAAATGCAGTAAGTTTTAACTGAACAATAAGGCAAATAGGAGTGTAAACTGGGACATTCCAAACTTCAACCAGAAACTACTCGAGAACAACCTACACCTTTATATTTTTTTTCTACAATAGCATAACTGTAATATCTTCAGTGTGCCAACGCTATTTAGTACATGTGTATATCTTCAAATCATGACAGAGGGTGCCTTGTAGAGTATCCTCAAAATAAATAGGAATAAGTGATGATTTTCCTTAACGTAAAAGCGCAATATGATGCTCCTCTTCTTGTAGAAAACTTTTATGTGATCATTTACTTGTGTGTGATTCACTTGGTCGTTAAACAGATGTAAGCATTGCTCATAGCAGCACCATGACAATGAGAAAGACCAAACTAACAAGAGACCATATAAATCCGATCCAACCCAAGCGCACAATAAACTAAATCACATGATGAAATGAGAGATGCTCTATGCTGATTCTACTTTGAATCCAACCCAACCACACAATGAACAGAATCACATCAGGCGATGAGTATACATTTCCATAACACAAAAAGGATAATAATCCCTCCACTGTTTACATGGACAACCTTGATAAAAAAAATTATGCCTTCTCAATAATCAGTCACCATAAAAGTATCCATCAAATCACATTTGATCTCAAGTTTCAGTTCATGACTTAACAAGTGAGAACAGTTCAAGTCAGCAGCCTGACCACGGCCAAACAAAAAGTTAAGAATACTGTAATACTCGTCTAAGTTGTAATTAAGGGATTTTCAAACTATTTTCAAATTAAGTTATTAGCAACTGATCCGAGTGAACTTGTTCCATATTACGTTGCTGGTAGAAAAGCACTAAATCAGAAAAGTACCAAGCTGAAACACCTTGTAGACAAGTGGTGGAGATCCAGATTCAGGGTAGAGCAAGAACACCCTGAATTTCACTATGAAATAGATCCAAATGCACGAACTAACTACCGCTACTAATCCACAAAAATACCCTAAATTCCGCTACGGAATCACTAGAGCAGGATTACTGACTGATGAGGTTATTCTCTCCTGATTCTAATTTCGATGGACCGCCCTAATCAAGATGTGGAGGAAAAAAGAGAGACGGGCAAGGTTAAGGTTGGGGTGAGACCTGGAGCTGGGAGCGGCGTATGCCATCGGCGATGGTGCGGCACCCTGCTGCGATGGCCGCGCTCCTCCGCGGCGGCGGCGGCGGCTTCCGGCCATGGGGCGCACCACTACTTTTTTTTTTTTGAGCGTTCAGGGGCGCACCAGTTGCCACTCCACCCTCTTTGGAGAGCTTTGCTGGCCTGGTTAGTATGGGCCTCAGCCTGCAAACAAAAGAGGTCGGCCCACTTCATTTCTTTTCTTATACAGCTTATAAGAGACAGAAAACATTTAAAATAAAAATATTTTTTTTGAAAACTTAACAATCCTTGTTTTTATTTTTTAGAACAAAGACGTAGACGCTCATATATACACGCATACACCCATCCCTATAAACACACATGCAGTCCCTACCCCTGTGAGCACAACCGATAGACTGAGTCGACATATCATCTTGAGATTAACGAAGTCATCACCAGCGTCTAGTAGTCAACAAGAACATCTCCTAACAATCCTGTTTTATAAAGAATGGTATAGAGTACTATAGTACAACATAAAGTACATGCATTTTAGTGAAATCTTATGAACCACAATCACAAGAAAGGCCTTAAAAGAAGAAAATGAGAAAGCATCATCTGCCTTATTGTCGTTTGCCGGTGTCCAGTATCATCTCCTCGCTGCCTCCCTAGCCTAGGTGTCGCTGCCACTCCCTTTGTATGATCCCTTGCTACGCATTTTTAAAAAGTTATAGGGTTTTGTTCCTCGGGTCGGCACAACTCTTTGGAAACAGAAGCGGGATGGTGGCTGTGGTGTCATGTTGCTCTTTTTGAGATCACACAATTATTGTAAAAACGAGCACTAATGAATATACTTGAAGCCAAAATATTCTTGCAAGTGAACAAATGGTTATTATAGAACCTTCTACATGATGATGGACCAACTGGGGTGTACCACATGAAACGGCTCGTCAACCTCGAAGGACGAGTCGGCCTATGGCTTGGGAAAATGGGCAGTCATGGAGCAAAAAAGTACAAAGGATTGGGGATGGTTTCCTAGTCTTTCCATTAAGGATTTGAATATAAGTGACAATGTAGCTCTTTAGGTATTCATTTCTCGCCAACAAGAGGTGTGTAATATCTCATTACCTATCATTTGTTCAATTTTGTCCATTATGAGCATTAGAGATTTTTTTGTTGTGTCAACCATGAAGTAAGTTTTAATTTAATTAATTTTCTTATTTTCTCTGTTTAGGGCTTGATTAAGAGCATGAGGCTTATTTTCTTAGGGTAAAACATAGGATGTGAGCTAGTCATGTATATGCCAATTGGAGGAAGAAGTGGATCATGCCTTGCAGAGAAAACCTAGGTCGTTGCCAATGCTACATATAGACAAGATTTCAATGGTTATAAAGCAAAGTTAGCATTGAAAACTCCAAAAGGGCCGGAGATATCCTCGAAACATAACTTGAGCATCGGGCCAAAGGATTTTCATGTTTGGGGTAAAGTGTGAGTCGGTAAACAATAACTTATGTGAATCATGCAATCATCGTGCAATAATTGAATCACAATTCTATCCAATCGTCCCAATGCTAGAGAAAATAATATGCAAAGTGACCCTCGGAAATAAATAAATCGGAACCAAATGTGAGAAGTGGCACAAGTCTATTCTCCCAAACATTTTCACAAAGCCCACTGTTAGTGTAAAGAGGACTCAATTATGTGAATTGCTCTAGAATGTTGGAGTGATTTGTTGTCAAACATGTGAGTTGTAAAGAAGGAAGTATACTGTGAACTTGGACAACATGACATGCTCGTGTGTATACTTTTAGCTAGCCTGGCTACCTTGTTGGTATGCGATTAGGGGAATCTAGAAGTGTGGTAGAGTCATAGGTGATTTCTAATATTAAAGGGGAATTTGTCGCCATATGTTCACCTCCACCCCCTTCCCCTTACCTCCAAGTCACACATTGATTTTCTTTCCTTCGATTTGGAATTGAATTGTAATTAATTTTGTCATCTCCATCTCAACAAATCAAAATCATAACTTGCCAATTAGAACTTACCAATTGATAATCCCCAAGCTCAAGGAATTATCGTAACACTTTTCAAATATGGAGGTGGTAAGTATGGAGTGTTAAATCCACAAGAAGTTAAAGGTAGGATTAATATTCCATCACGTCATATCTGCCACTCATACAACCCTACGTATACTAATTTGTTCCTTTACCTAGAAATAAAACTAGTAGTACTTTTGCAGGTATTAAAAGATAGCTCTGCAAGATAATAAGGACTTGTAAAAAAAGTTAGTTATTGATTTGTTAAAAAACAATAATAGAGTTAGCGAGTGTGGAAAACTAGTGGTAGGATATGCGAAATTGTCCCTAAGAAATTGGATATAAAACAAAGTGATAAGCATCTATCACGGTTTTATATGTGGGAGAGAGCTATGTTAATATGTAGCAAAATCCATGTGCAAAAAAGAAAAACTTGGAAAGGGCAACATAAGAACTCTTCCATTGTTAAGGACGAGAAAAGAATGAAGGCCGTGGAGGTAAATTTGGATCTCTTAGCTACATCTATACTTATTTTTTGCAATTGAATTCCATTTCCACGAGCCCTTCTTCTGTTACTGGCAAGCAAGCACAAACTGATGGCAACGTCCATAGAAGCCAAGAAGTTTGGGGCAAAGGAAAGAAAACAAATTGCAGATGCGGAAACAAGTAGAAAGAAGAGAGAGACTACTAAAGCCCATCTAAATGTTGTCAACGCAAAGAAAGCAAAGAAGTGTCCGCCTTTTATGTTTTCACTCTATATTTCCCCCCTCCAAGGTTTAGTAACTTGTATTTGCCACCTCCGGTCATTCCCGACTCCGTCCCTGGTGGCACTGATTCTTTTTTGTGTTTGTGACCTCTCATACTTTGTGTACCTTTCTAAATGACAGTTAGTCGTGCTCTGTAGTTTTCCCTGGGTTTTTTTTATTTTGTTTTCTTGTCTATTCTTTTGGTTTTCTTTCAGTATTTTTTTCCTTTTTGTTTAGCGATTATCTATGTTAGGATAAGTCAGATTGAAGCCACTCTGAGAGGCACTCATGCTCGAGCGACAAAATCGTGGAGGTCAAAGTCGAGTTTTTTTTAAACACAAAGTCAAGGTTGTTCATCATGGAGACATGGATAACAACGAGACATCATTTCTGTTTTTCGTTGAACATTGTTTAAATGCACAAACATATTTTAAATTCATGGACATTTTCTTTATAAAAATGATGGACTCCTATTTACTTAAAAAAATACTCCCTCCGTTCCTAGATATAGAGTGTATAGTTTTTGGCACGAATATTAAAGAACGCATATGGAGGAAAAAATTCACAAGTTTTTGGCGAGATTCACCTGACTAATGGAGATCATAAAATACAGGAGCTTGCGTGATATAAGAAAATGTAATTAAATTCCTAAAAAATATATCCAAACGAGTGGTGCAATGCAATACACCTTATATTTTGGAATTTTTCTCAAAAATCTATACACCTTGTATCAAGGAACGGAGGGAGTACAATAAGAACCTGTTAGAGAACCATGCCGCAGGTTATACTGTTATCCCGTAAAGGACATGTACAATGGTTGATAAGATAGTCCTACCTTAAGTCTTGCATGTAATTTAGAAATGACAAAAGAGATAGTCTACAATGCGTCATCTTTTAGTCTTATCTTCAATAACTAGCTATTTCTAAAAACATGATGAGACATATTATGCTAAGAGATCACTTCTTGTCTTTTTTTATACTCCCTCCATCTCAAAATAAGGGACTCAAAAGTGACTCAACTTTGCACTAAAAGTTAGTGCAAAGTCGAGTCACTTTTGATTCACTCATTTTGGGACGAAGGGAGTATAAAAGAAGGCAAAGCTTTTTTATGAGCTCTCTCTCCTTCATCACATCATTTATCCTACGTACCATTGTACATGTCCTAAACCAGATTTTCCAGCGAACGGGTACACATATACGCCCCCTGCTCTATCTCTCCCTCACCGTACCGGCGGGGATGCTATTGGCCCGACCCATTCAGCTACAAATCCATGGCCTCCCTCACTGAGCTACTGGTCACGAATCGTGATTTCTCAAAGAAACAAGGGAAAGTACGACAGACCGACGGAACGCTCAATCGCTACATTTTACGTCTTACGTCATGTGTCTTGCGTAGAAACCACACCTTCTGATGATCCCACATCCTTGCAGCTTGCCTTATCTGTTTTGAGTCGTCCTCCTCCACACATCTTGTCCAAAACACATCCCTTCTTTGAAAAGAAATAAGCCATGGTTCATGGCGACAGACGGTCTGGGAAGGAGGCTCCAACCGGTGCCGGGGGAGGCTTCGACTGACCATGAGATGGCGAGCATAGTGGCCGCAGGACGACGACAATTAATTGGACAACTCTCCTCCGAGGAAAACTGGCGTCACGATTTTTGGCACAGGCTTCAACCAGTGTCAGAACTTGCTACAAACGACATCGCATACTGTTTTCACCACCGTCATGTTTTGCTGCAATGCACAATCCGCGTCACATTTTTGCTACAAATGCCACTTTCTACTACAACCGTTGCCATTGTTTGGTACATACGTTCACGACTGAGCTGCGACCCGCAACGATGGCGATGACCTTTTTTGCTGCAACCGTAGTAGGTTTTTGCTGCGTCCTGCAACAATTTTTTCTACATCCATCCATTTAGACACAAAATACTGCGATTTGCAACGGTGAGCTACAACCGCCTACGACGATGACAACCTTTTTAGCTACAACCATTGTCTATGTTTGCTACCACTGATAACGAAATTTGCTATCAAGGAAGACAAGCAAGATTTGCGACCAGCAAGCGCGCCGACGAACGGCTCCGGCGAGCTGCTAGCGAGAGACGGTGAGAGGTCATGTAGGTGTATGCGAGGGAGAAGGGGATTTTTCTTTTTTTGGATCTGACGGTTACATACGCAAGCGAGGAGGGGACCAAACGATGGGGCGCCCGACGCCTAGTGGTCGCCAAGAAACAAAGTCGTGGCGAACCAAAAACGAACAGGACGTACCTTGCTGTTTTGTCACGCACACTGTCAAAATTCGAATCGATTGCACTCGGTCAGTGTCGTGGATTTGCCACGACAGATGTCCGGGTGAACGGTCTTAGATTCGGGGCGAAGACGCAACTACGTGACGGCTTGAAGGGGTTGATCGGAATCGAGAGACACGGAGTTTACCTAGGTTCGGCCCCTCCGATGGAGGTAAAAGCCTACGTCTTGTTTGTCTAGTATTGATGATGAAGGAGATCTCTCGGTTACAAGGGTGATATTTGCTACCTCTAATCACGAGAGCCTCTAATCTGTCCATCTCTAATCTCTTTTGTTGTCTAAACTTGTGGACTTGTGACCTATCTTTCTAGGGGTGCTCTACCCTCCTTATATAAGTGAAGAGGGTAGGTTTACAAATAGAGTCCTACTAGGAGTAGGACTAGGACTAGTGTTTCATGAATCCTAATCCGGGTCATGTTTCTCTTGTAAGGGAATCCTCTCTCTTTTGGGCCTTCTCTTGTGAGTCGTCTGGCGCCGACTTACACGTCGGGTCTTGGGCCTGGTTGTCCTGCGACCCGCCTATCGGGTCATTTAATAAAATGCCATGTCTTTACCGGGTCTCCTGTGAGTCATCAGGCCGGGTCATACCGCGGGGTATATCCCCGACAGTCGGCGATCGGGACGGATGCTGCTTCCCCGTCAATCTCTTGCCCGCCTTCGACGATCTAGATGGCGTCCAGCAGCTAAGAGCATCTCCACTCGCACCCCAATAGGCCCACAGGCCACTTCTTTTTATCGTCGGCTGGGGAAAATTGGCCCAGTCGCGCCTCCAGGAGCCCAAATTTCGTCGGTTAGGGCCGAAATTGGCGTCGACAAACTCAAGCCGAACCCGACGCACTGGGGGCGCCGGGAGAAACCTTTTTGGAGTGAAAACGTCCGGGCCCGCCGAGTCAGCGACCGGACGCTTCGTCGTCCTCATCGCCTCGGTTTTCCGCGGGAATCAATGCGAAGGCTGCCGCCTGTCAGCCTTCCATTGATTCCTCACGGGCGGCACAGTGAACGCTCGCCGATGCGCGTCCAGACCTGTCCCGCCACGCGGCCACACGATGACGTAGTTTAAGTTTTAAATTATGTTATTTTATTTTATTTTTTGTATAAATAACAATGAATCGCCTGAATTTTGTCCAAATTTATGTCGTTTTGGCTGAACTCTGTCGGTTTTTTGTGTTCAAAAAGTGACTTCGGGGACAGCTTGGAGGGCGACTGGAAAACATACCACCCCAAGCTGTTTTTATCGCCGTTTGATCCCAGGCGGCACTATTTCAGCTCGTGGGTGCACCGAACGGCTGGAGATGCTCTAAACTAACCGTAGACGCATCATTCCTGAACACCGGCGCACCGTTTTCTTTTTCCCTTTTCCGGCGGGAGCAGAGCAGATACGGCAGGCCGACGGGCGAGATCGACGAACGTCGCTCCATCGGCCGGCAGCCAAGATCCATGGCTCGTCACCCAACACCTCGTGATTCTTTTTTTTTTTTTGATTTGAAAATAACACCTAGTTACTCTGTTCTCCTTCTCCCCACGAAAAATAGATAGATCACTCTGCCTCCGCCGGCTCTGCTCAAGCCTGCCAGTCGTGTCGTCGCCGCGCCTCACTCTGCCGCTCCTCTGTTCCAGCGGGCACCGTCGGTCGGTATCGGCCCAACGCTGGGCCATCCCTCTATATATCACGGCGCTAGAGAGAGAGAGAGAGAGAGAGAGAGAGAGAGAGAAATCTCGCTAGGGTTCGTCCGTCCGTCCGTTCTCAGAGGTGAGAGCCCGCACCTCGGCCGCCGCCGTCTTCTTCTCCGCAAAGGCAGCCAGCCATAACCCCCCTCCTCCGGCAAGGTAAGGTACGTTCCAATCCATCACGGATTCGGCTCCGTTTGTTCGCATTTATCTCACTCTAACGCGGGGGTGGATTTGAATTGAATAAGTTTCAGGATACTCTGGCTCTGCGCCCGGGTCAGTAGGCAGCGCGCCAGATCTTTAAATTTTCGCGGGAGTGCTGCTGTGCTGCACTTTCCACGCCACGCCGGATTCGACCCTGAATTTGAATTGAATTTCAAGAGTGTCTGTCCGTCCGCCTTGCCCTGCCACCACATCTTCCTTCTTCTTCTTCTTCTTCTTCTTCTGTTTGTCAACAAAAAATCTATTAGTATTTATATGACCGGATCAATCACTGCAGCAGCAACAAAAAAACCCACCTCCGGAATGCAAGCCAACTCTGTTTTGCTCCGGTATATGTACGGATAACTTATAATTTTGGAATAATAATAAGAGTACTAAAATCGGGGAGCTCGTGTAGCTGCAGTCCGACTAGGAGAGACCCCTCCCTTTCCCTTTCCCTTTCCCTTTCCCTTTCCGACTGGGAGGGGCCTTTGCTGCCTCGGTGCAGCCCTAGTTATCATAAATAGTGGCAGAATAAGGACGAGGATTGGCCTGTGATAATCGAGCCTCCACGCCGGCCTGAAAGATTTCGTTCGGGTTTCAGCCACATCACACTCCATGGAGGCGATAAATAACGATAGCAGCGACAGTTCTCGCAGCCAAGTAAGTTCCCTCTCTTCTTGTTCGCCATGCCTCTATTCATATTCCCTTCTTATAAATATATATTCCTCTCTACGTACAATGCCAAGAGCTGTATCTCCAACTCATATATTGTAGCACACCATGTAAACGTTGAATCATTTACATTTTTATTAAGTTGTTTGTCTACCGTTTTATGACCCAAATCACCTGAAGTTTCCGTGCTTGTGTCGGAGTGAAGTGAATAAACAGAGCCGAAAAATATGACGAGATTTGGTTTCAAAGTTTCACCATGCTGCCGGAAAACAGAGTGAATGAACAGAGACATGTCAAACTATCTGGCCGTACTTTTTGTTGGCGATGATGAGAATAACATACGACCATCTAATCTAAAGAGATATCTCTTTTCTTCCCTGGCAACATTAAACTCCAGTTTACATATTCCTGTGGACAGAGGTTGAACCATACGCAGAAGATGCACATGCTTTCCTCAGATGGCAATGTAGATGAAATTTAGCCGTCAGACCGAATGATTGATGCTAATCAGCAGCCATAGTTGTATTTCCATCTTGGAGTTCAAAAGTTTCATAGTTGGTATGCTGTAGTAGTAGAGATAATCAAATAATTTACACGCTAGAGAGATTTCAGTTCCTGTCACCATGTGTAAGTGTAACTAGTTTTTGTTTGGTATTCTGAATACATTTACTATGTGGCAGCTAAATAATGCATCCTTGATTTATGTTGCAGCAACTGGACGAGGAAGATAGGATCAGCAATCTCACTGATGATATTTTACTGGCCATCTTGGGGAGAGTCAGTTCACGTATGGCTGGAAGGACAAGTGTGCTCTCTACACGGTGGAGGCATCTTCACATGTTGCTGCCTGAGCTCAGCATCGATGTAAAGGATTTCCTATCTGCTGCGTCCGCTGACCCTATCGAGGCAAGTGATATGGAACAAGCTATGGTTTGTTTGACCAATGCAACCAGGAGTTTGTTGGATAAACAACACAGAGAATCCACCGTCTCAAGTTTGCAGCTTACGCTCTATCTATTCAAGCCTTCCTTTTGTGAAGTTGGCTCACTGATAGGTGAAGCAATTGACGGTGGGTTGTTGAAGGATTTGGATCTCAACGTTCTTGATGAGACAGAGCCTCTTGACTGTAGTGAGGAAGAGATGCAACAGCGAGCTCAAGACATAGACGTTTTTTTCACTGACTACCCTAGTGTGCTCCACTGCCTCACAAAGCTCTCACTAAAAAATGTAGCCTTTGACAAATTGGACATGCACCATGTCTTGTTTGACTGCTGCAAGCAACTGAAGCATCTAACCCTTTTCCAATGTGATACTGGTTTATTCTCCCTCTTTAAGATTGATGCACCAAACTCAAAACTCTGTGTTCTAGAAATTGAAAAGTGTCGCTTTCTGAGAATTGACATTGTTTGCCTCCCGAAGTTGGAGAAGTTTCTTTGGGATACTTGGGTATCTCAGTGTTGCCCATTAGCCTTTGGTTTTGTCCCATCTCTTGGGGAATTAGAACTCTCAAGTGGTTCAAATTGTGATCAACGCTTATTTAGATTAAGTGAACTTCTACATGGAGTAACAGGCATACATACTCTCACATTGGATTTCCAAGGAGAAACCGTAAGTACTACTTTATTTTCACAAAATGGTACTTCATTTGGTATTTGTTGTGTCGTCACAGATATGCAAGTTATATGATAGATGGGTTTATGTATTTCCATTTAGCTGTAAATTCTTTGATAATCTCATTTCTGTGCTTGCAAATTATCAATTCTTTTTTTTTAATGTTGTTTCAGCTTTGGTTGGAACCTGAAATGGAAGAACTCCGCACTGCATTCAGCAAGCTAAGGAAGCTGTTCGTACGTGGTATATTTGTTGAATTTGATATTTTATGGACGACCGCCTTTCTTGTAGCAGCACCATCTATCGAAATGTTACATATTGAGGTGATGTCTTCGTCCGTATTTCTTTTCTTATCCACATTTGGAGCTTTAGTTTTTCACAGAATTTAGTGTAAAGTTGTTTAAAACTTGGTTCCATTGACATAACTAATCAATCGGTCACACACATACAGGTATGGGAACATACATGCGATGTGGGTGAGGCCAGACCCGCTTCATACCATGACAGAAAGAGTCCTCGGTGGGAAATGCACTTGGACAGCAGCTCTGAGAATAGGCTTCTCAAAGAGCTTGAATTCGCTGGATTTAAATCACTGGAACAACAATTTACATTTATAAGATCCTTGTTGGAGCGATCTCCCAACTTGCAGAAGATAGTTCTAAGAGATGAGGAGCAGTGCGATGACTGCGACGCCCTTAAGGTACCTCGTCCTTCAAGGTTTCCAAGGAAGAAAGACGAGCAAGAAATGGCAGTTACGCGGATTAGAGATAACATGTTCTCACCAAAGATCATTTTTTACGATTAAGGGAGATGCCATTATCTCAGGCCAAATAGTTTTCAATACTAATTAGTTGTAAGATAAGACACAATTTGTATTCAGGTGGGGACCCTCTCGCCCCCCGTTGATTGTTCAAAAAAGACACAATTTGTATGCTCCATGTCATATATCGCTTAAACATTCCTCCTCATTGCCTGGTGGCTGAGCATCTCAGATTAGTTTTGGCTCTGCACATCTGTTAATCTTTGTCAAACGTGTTAGACTATTACTTGGCTCTCAAGTTATCTAGCCCTAGTCGTATTGTAATAGGTCTTATTGGCCTGTAACCTCTTATATATACCGTTGTATGTGGCTATCAATAATCAATAACAAGAGTTTTATTCAATCGTACATGGTATCGGTTTTTCGGTTCTAGGGTATGGCTCCGCTGCCCACCCCACCGCTGCCGCCGCCGCCGCCCAGCTACTTCGAGCGTCGGGCCGCTACCTTCGCCCGCGCCGCCGCTGCGGCTTCCTCCTCATCTACCCTAGCTCTACCACCACCACCTATGCCTCCCATGATCTCCTTCACCGATACAATCTCCGATATTAGCCCCTATATCCCCATCACCCTCGATCTCAACTCCCACAACTACTACCATTGGCGCCACCTCTTCGAAGTTCACCTCTGGCGCTGCAATCTTCGCTCCCACGTCGACGCCACCACCGTGCCGCAACCCCATGATCCCCAATGGGTCAAGGATGACCTCACCATCATCCAGTGGGTCTACATGCGCATCTCCACCGAGATCTTCAATCTCGTCTTCCGGGAAGCCGTCACCGCCTTCGGTCTCTTGGCGGCTCTTCGGCAGTTGTTTCAAGACAACATTGATGATCGCACCAATCTACTCCAAACCAAGCTTAGGAATACGGTACAAGGCGACTCCTCTCTCGGTGTCTAATGCCAACGCCTCACATCCATCGCCGACAAACTCCGTGAACTTGGTGATCCCGTCGCTGACCGGCAGCTCATCAACATCCTCCTCATCGGGCTCAGGGAACAGTTCGACAAGTAGGCCTCTTTCATCCCCATGATGCGGCCCCAGCCAAGTTTTGCCGACGGGCGCTGCATCCTCCAGTGGGCCGACTGTGCTCAATCCAACAAGGACGCTCGCCCTCAGCTCTTCGCCGTCGTTCCGCGTGCTCCGGCACCCGCGGCGCCGCCACCGGTGACTCCTTCACTAGAGGTGCCTCCCTCCGCGGCAGCGCCCGCTCCACCGCCGGGCTGGCTTCCCAGTCATAATGATCGCGGCAAGAACCCCATCTACAGGACGCCTACGACGCACTCGGCGCCTACTCCTCCACCTCTGCCGGTGCTACTTCTTGAGCTTGCGTTGGTTTTCGCTTGAAAAGGAAAGGGTGATGCAGCAAAATATATAAGTATTTCTCCCAGTTGTTGAGAACCAAGGTATCAATCTAGTAGGAGGAACAAGCAAGGCCCCAATTTATGCACCTATAGAAAACAAGCTAGAAGTAAAAGTAAATAAAATTGCAGCAAGGTATTTTTGGTTTATAGATCTAAAAATACAATATAGAAAATAGACCCGGGGCCATAGGTTTCACTAGAGGCTTCTCTCTTGAAGGAAAATAATACGTTGGGTGAACAAATTATTGTCGAGCAATTGATAAAAAAGTGCATAGTTATGACGATATCCAAGGCAATGATTATGCATATAGGCATCATGTCCGTGTCAAGTAGGCTGAAATGATTCTGCATCTATTACTATTACTCCACACATCGACCGACTCCTGCCTGCATCTAGAGTATTAAGTTCATGAAGAACAGAGTAACGCATTAAGTAAGCTGACATGATGTAGAGGGATAAACTCAAGCAATATGATGAAAACTCCACATTTTTATCCTTGATGGCAACAATACAAATATGTGTCTCGCTACCCCTACCATGTCACTGGGTGAGGACACCGCAAGATTGAACCCAAAACTAAGGACTTCTCCGATTGCAAGTATTACCAATCTAGTTGGCCAAACCAAACCAATAACTCAAAGAGACTTGCAAAGATATGAACTCATGCATATAAGAATTCAGAGAATATTCAAATAATATTCATAGATAATATGATCATAAACCCACAATTCATCGGATCTCAACAAACACACCGCAAAAGAGTATTACACCGGATAGATCCCCACGAAGATCATGGAGACATGGTATTGAACAACATACAGAGAGAAGAAGTCATCTAGCTACTAGCTATGGACATGTAGGTCTGTGGGGAACTACTCACGCATCATCGGAAGGGCAATGGAGTTGATGTAGATGCCCTCCGTGATCAAATCCCCCTCCGACAGATTACCGGAAAAGGCTCCAAGATTGGATCTCTCGGGAACAAAGGCTTCCGGCAGCGGAAAAGTATTATCGTGGCTCTTTTTGGTATTGGGGGGATACTTCTGAATTTATAGGCCGAAGATTAGGGTTGGAGGAGCTACGGGGGGCCCACAAGCCAGCCCCCCCAGGTCGCGCCAGGGTGGCTTGTGGCCCACCCGTAGACCTTCTGGCCTCTTCTCCAAGTCTAGTAGGTTCCTTCTGGTCCAAGAAAAATCATCATAGAATTTTATTCCATTTGGACTCCGTTTGATATTCCTTTTCTGCAATACTCAAAACAAGGAAAAAACAGAAACTGACACTGAGCACTAGGTTAATAGGTTAGTCCCAAAAATAATATAAAATAGCATATTAATGCATATAAAACATCCAAAATAGATAATATAATAGCATGGAACAATCAAAAATTATAAATACGTTGGAGACGTATCAGCATCCACTAGTAGAAAACAGAGCTTTCTTCACAGCTCGATCTACACATTAGTCCCGGTTGCATTACGAACCGGGATTAATGTGAGCAGTAGTCCCGGTTCGAGCGGCTAGGACGCCGGTCGGGCATCAGTACCGGTTCAGATGGGACATTTAGTCCCGGTTGGAGACACCAATCGGGACTAAAGGGGCCGATACCCTTTACTCCCGGTTCATGTCTCCAACCAGTACTAAAGGTGAAGCCTTTAGTCCCGGTTGGAGACACGAATTAAGGGTTTAGGGCTTTAGTCCCGGTTGGTGTCTCCAACCGGGACGAAAGGCTGACCTTTAGTCCCGGTTGGAGATACAAACCAGTACTAAAGGGTTTTTTTTATTTTTTTATTTGATTTCTGTTTTTAATTTGTGTTTTAAATTGTTTATATCTTTTAGGATATTTGATGTTTTTGAGTGATTCTTTTTTGCATTAGATTCAAAATTTTGACTAGTTTGTGTTTGTGCAATTAGTTTTCAAATTTGAATTATTTAAATTTGAATTTGTTCAAATTTTCTTCAAACCCTAAATTGTGAATAACATGAGTTTAAAACTAGTTTTAATTTAATTCTTTTTGCTCATAGGCACATGTTAGATGGTGCATGTTGAACACTCAAAAAGTTTGGAGTTGAAATAAGTTTTAAAAAATGAAATGCCTTTGTAACAGATGTTTTTTCGTCCAAAACTCTGATACTTCGAAAGGGATTGTCCAGTTTTTACATGAAGTGCATCTAGTTTTTACCGTAACCCTCTCAACTTTTTAGAACATGCTATGTGGGAGAAATAACGATACCATGCCAAGTTTCAACCTTTTAGGAGTTCATTTGTAGTGCTTTTCAATTTTAGGGTCATTTAGCTCAAAAACTTTAATAAATGCATGAAAAATAGCGAAAGAAGTGGGAAATGGTTGAAAATTGATGATGTGGCTTTGAATGATGCATGTTGAACGCACAAAAACTCTTGAGTTTAAACAAGTTTTAAAAAATGAAATGCCTTTGTAAGAGATGAATTTTCGTCCAAAACTCCGATACTTCGAAAGGGATTGTCCAGTTTGTACACGAAGTGCATCTAGTTTTTACCGTAACCCTCTCAACTTTTTAGCACATGCTATGTGAGTGAAATGATGATACCATGCCAAGTTTTAACCTTTTCAGAGTTCATTTGTAGTGCTTTCAATTTCAGGGTCATTTAGCTGGAAAAAAATAATAAATGTATGAAAAATAGCGAATGAAGTGTGAAAGGGTTGAAAATTTATGATGTGGCTTTGGATGGTGCATGTTGAACGCACAAAAAGTCTGGAGTTGAAACAAGATTTTAAAAAGTGTTATGAAAAAGTAAAACGGCCATAACTTTTGCATACGGTGTCAGAAAAAAAGTGTTATGGAAAATTATTATTCTTAAATAAATGATGTCATATTTGGATTCCTCAAGTCTTTCTGATAATAATGGATATATTATTTGTCGTATTTCGATTTACAGATTTAAAGATATTAATTATGCCATATTAAATGAATAAATTGCAAAAAATGAATAAAATAACATTATTACTTATTCTAATTCATATTAATTCAATATTATTATTACTTGTTTATTTTGAATTTTTTATTATTTTGGTTGAAAAAATTAAATCATGTTACAGCAAGACCTAAGGGTTAATAGGATTGATAGCTTACTATTGTCAAGAAAACAACAAGTACAGACTTGGAAACAAGGGGTGATAGAACTCAAAAGTTATGCATGCTGGGATTGGAGCAGTGAGAGGATGGGTGACCGACCGGGAAGTTAGACGATTTGGAATGAGGGGTGATTAGAGATTAAATTGTCAAATAATTCCACAGCAGTGAAGAGGGGTGATTAGAGATTAAATTGTCTAATAATTCAAAGATTTGAAAATCAGAAGAAGAAAAAATCAAAAAAATAAAATAAAAAAATATTTAAAAAAATACATTTAGTATCGTTTCATAACACCAACTGGGACTAAAGGTCCCGCTCTAGAAAGCTGCCACGCGGAGCCCCTTTAGTCCTGGTTCGTAATCCAACCGGGACTATAAGTGGAGGCCTTTAGTCCCGACCCTTTAGTCCCGGTTCTAGAACCGGGACTAAAGGCCCTTACGAACCGGGACAAAAGGCCCGTTTTCTACTAGTGATCCCCCAAGCTTAATTCCTGCTCGTCCTCGAGTAGGTAAATGCTAAAAACAGAATTTCTGATGTGGAATTCTACCTAACATATTTTTCCATGTAATATTATTTATTATGACATGAATGTTCAGATTTATAAGACTCAAAACAAAGCATAATGTTGACATAAAAACAATAATATTTGAAGCATACTAACAAAGCAATTGTGTCTCTTCAAAATAACATGGCAAAAGAAAGTTATCCCTACAAAATCATATGGTCTGGCTATGCTCCATATTCCCCACACAAAGTATTTATATCATGCACAACCCCATGACAAGTCAAGCAATTGTTTCACACCTTTTATGTACTCAAACCTTTTCAACTATCACGCAGTACATGAGCGTGAGCCATGGATATAGCACTATAGGTGGAATAGAATATATGGTGGAGGTTGTGAGGAAAATAAGAAGAGAGTCTCACATCAACTAGGCGTATCAACGGGCTATGGAGATGCCCATTAATAGATATCAATGTGAGTGAGTAGGGATTGCCATGCAACGGATGCACTAGAGCTATAAGTGTATGAAAGCTCAAAAAGAAACTAAGTAGGTGTGCATCCAACCTGCTTGCTCATGAAGAGATATGGCATTTTGAGGAAGCCCATCATTGGAATATACAAGCCAATTTATATAATGAAAAATTTCCACTAGTACATGAAAGTGACAAAATAGGAGACTCTCTATCATGAAGATCATGGTGCTACTTTGAAGCACAAGTGTGGAAAAAAGATAGTAGCATTGTCCCTTCTCTCTTCTCTCTCATTTTTTTGGTGGGCATATTTGGCCTCTTTTTTTATTTGGGCTTCATTGGCCTCTTTTATTATTCATAAAGTCCAGAGTATCGTCCCAACTTGTGAGGGAATCATAGCTTCCATCATCCTTTCCTCACATGGGACAATGCTCTAATAATGATGATCATCACACTTTTATTTGCTTACAACTCAAGAATTACAACTCGATACCCAGAACAAAATATGACTCTATATGAATGCTTCTAGCAGTGTACTGGGATGTGCAATGATCTAGCATAGAAAATGACATAAAAACGGACAAGCCATGAAAACATCATGCTAGCTATCTTACGATCATGCAAAGCAATATGAAAGTGATGGTGCGTGTCATAATAAACGGAACAGTGGAAGTTGCATGGCAATATATCTCGGAATAGCTATGAAAATGGCATAATAGGTAGGTATGGTGGCTGTTTTGAGGAAGGGTATATGGTGGGTTTAATGCACCAGCGAAAGTTGCGTGGTACTAGAGAGGCTAGCAAAGGTGGAAGGGTGAGAGTGCATATAATCCATGGACTCACATTAGTCATAAAGAACTCACATACTTGTCGAAAAAGTCTATTAGTTATCTAAGCAAAGTATTAAACACATGCTCCTAGGGGAGAGGTTGGTAGGAGCTAACCATCGCGCGCTCCCGACCCTCACACAAAGGATGACAATCAATAAAAAAATCATGCTCCGACTTCGTTACATAACGGTTCACCATACGTGCATGCTACGGGAATCACAAACTTTTAACACAAGTATTTCTACCAATTCACAATTACTCACTAGGATGACTCTAATATTACCATCTTTATATCTCAAAACTTTATGCAAGGAATCAAACTTCTCATAGTATTCAATGCACTTTATATGAAAGTTTTTATTATATCCCTCTTGGATGCCCATTATATTAGGAATAAGTTCATAACCTAAACGAATTACCATTCTGTTTAAAGAATCTCAAAATAATATAAGTAAGGTACGAGAGTTCAATTATTTCTATAAAATAAAACACCACCATGCTCTAAAAAGATATAAGTGAAGCACTAGAGCAAAATTGCCTAGCTCAAAAGATATAAGTGAAGCACATAGAGTATTCTAATGAATTCATGATTCATGCGTGTGTCTCTCAAAAGATGTGTGCAGCAAGGATGATTGTGGTGAACTAAACAGCAAAGACCCATATCATACAAGATGCTCCAAGCAAAACACATATGATGTGGTGAATAAAAATATAGCCTCAAGTAAATTACCGATGGATTGAAGACGAAAGAGGGGATGCCTTCCGGGGCATCCCCAAGCTTAGGCTCTTCAGTATCCTTGAATATTCCTTGGGGTTCCTTGGGAATCCTCAAGCTTAGTCTTTTTCCACTCCTTATTCCATAGTCCATCAAATCTTTACCCAAAACTTGAAAACTTCACAACACAAAACTCAACAGAAAACTCGTGAGATCCGTTAGTATAAGAAAAATAAATAACCACTTTAGGTACTATTGTGAACTCATTATTTATTTATATTGGTGTAATATCTACTGTATTCCAACATATCCATGGTTCATACCCCCCGATACAAACCATAGATACATCAAAATAAGTAATCAACAAAAGGAAAGCAGAATCTGTCGAAAACAGAACATTCTATAGCAATTTGTAAACTTCGAATACTTATGTAACTCCAAAAATTCTGAAAAATTAGGATAACCTGGGAAATTTGTATATCAATATTTTTTCAACATTTCAGACTCATTCGAAGCTCTGGTAAATTCATAAATTCCTGGAGTGAGCGCAAAAGTTTTTGTTTTTCAGCAAGATCAAATCAGCAATCACCATAGACCATCCCAAAGGTCTTACTTGGCTCAGACACTAATTAAAACACCAAAACAAAATTACTACACAGGTAATAATGTGTAAAATACTCAAAAAACAGAATAAAAAAACATAAAAATAAAATTGGGTTGCCTCCCAACAAGCGCTATTGTTTAACGTCCCTAGCTAGGCATAACGCAATAGATCAATGATGCTCGCGTAAAGGTAAAGAATTGAAACATAAAGAGAGCACACATGGCAAGTAAATTTAAGTCTAACCCACCTCCTATACATAGGGATTTTGAGAGCAAACAAATTATGGGAACAAAAATCAATTAGCATAGGAAGGCAAAACAAGCATAACTTCAAAAATTCCAACACATAGAGAACAAACTTGATATTATTGAAATATGTACAAGCATATGTCCCTCTATCATAGTAATTTTCAGTAGAATCATGAATAAATTCAATAATATAACTATCACATAAAGCATTCTTTTCGTGATCCACATGCATAAAAGTTTTACAATCTTCCAAGATAGTGGGATTAACATTAACTGAAGTCATGACCTCTCCAAACCCACTCTTATCTAAAAATTCATAAGATTGAACACTCTCCAAATATGTGGGATTCTTTTTACCTAAAGTTGACGTTCTTCCAAACCCACTTTTGATACTATTGCAAACATTATTATCAATAGCATATTCATCATGAGGCTTAAATAATTTTTCAAGATCATAAGAAGCATTATCACCCCAATCATGTGTTGGGAGACGTAGTAGTAAATCAAAAAAATTCCTACATGTCACCAAGATCTATCTATGGAGAAACCAACAACGAGCAAAGCGCGGGGCATCTTCATACCTTTGGAGATCGCAAAGCGGAAGTGTTACAAGAACGCGGTTGATGGAGTTATACTCGCAGCGATTCAGATCGTGGTGGATTCCGATCTAAGCGCCGAACAACGGTGCCTCCGCGTTCAACACACGTGCAGCCCGGTGATTTTTCCTACCCCTTGATCCAGAAAGGAGGGAGGAGAGGTTGAGGGAGAGCTCCGGCAGCACAACGGCATGGTGACGGTGGAGCTACGTGGTACTTCGGCAGGGCTTCGCCAAGCACTACGGAGGACGAGGAGGAGAAGGGGTAGGGCTGCACAGAGAGGGAGAGAAACTTGTGTGTTGGTAGTCCCCAAAACCCCCACTATATATAGGAGGAGGAGGAGGGAGGGCGCAGCCCCTAGGGTTCCCACCCTAAGGCCGGCGGCCAGCCCTAGATTGTGGGGGAACGTTGCATGGGAAACAAAAAAATTCCTAGGCGCACGCAAGATCTATCCATGGTGATGAGCATCTACGAGAGGGAGAGTGGATCTACATACCCTTGTATATCGCTAAGCGGAAAGCGTTAAGAAACACGGTTGATGTAGTCGAACGTCTTCGCGATCCAAACCGCTGAGTGTCCCGCGATCCCATCACGATCCGTCCCGCGATATCATCACGATCCGTCCCGCGATCTCATCACGATCAGTCCCACGATCCAATCACGAATCGTTTTGCAATCTTGATCATGGTCCTTCCGATCTAGCACCGAACGGACGGCACCTCCGCGTTCAGCACACGTACAGCTCGATGACGATCTCCGCCTTCTTGATCCAACAAGAGGGAGCGGAGAGGTAGATGAGTTTTCCGGCATCGCGACGGCGTTGTGGCGATGGTGGTGGAGGTATTCCAGCAGGGCTTCGCCTAAGCACCGTTGAAAACTGATCTAGAGGAGAAACTACGATCTAGAGGAGAGGCAGCACATGGCTGTTTTTCTATATTTCAAAACCCTCAAAATCTCTAATATATATAGGAGGAGAGAGGGAGGAGGCTGGCGCACAAGGGCCAGCCCTTTGGCCTCTTGCGCAAGGAGGAGAGGAGGAATCCTCATCCAATCATAGTAGGACTAGGACTCCTTCCTTATTTAGCCTGTTTGCCTTTTCCCACCTTTTTCTCTTTGGGCTTTTCTTCCTAGCGGCATGGGACCTTTGTGGGACTTCCACCAGCCCACTAAGGGATGGTACTCATCCTCCCACAGCCCATGTAGCCTCTTGGGTCGAAATACCCCTCCCGATAGTCCCCCGGTATAGTACCGGCACTCCCGATACACTTCTGATGAGCCCAAAACATTTCTGGCGACCAAAACAGGACTTCCTATATATCAATATTTACCTTCGGACCATTCCGGAGCTTCTCGTGACGTCCAGGATCTCATCCGGGACTCTGAGCAACCTTCGGTCACCATACATAACTCTATACTACTGAAACATTACCGAACCATAAGTGTGCAGACCCTGCGGGTTCGAGAACCATGTAGACATGACCGAGACACCTCTACGGTCAATAACCAATAGCGGGACCTGGATGCCCATATTGGTTCCTACATATTCTACTAAGATCTTTATCGGTCGAACGTCTATGTCAAGGATTTAGTTAATCTCGTATGATGTTCCCTTTGTTCTTCGGTATGTTACTTGCCCGAGATTCGATCGTCGGTATCTCCATACCTAGTTCAACCTCGTTACCGACAAGTCTCTTTACTCGTTCTGTAATACAAGATCCCGTGACTAACACTTAGTCACATTGCTTGCAAGGCTTGTTGTGATGTTGTATTATCGAGTGGGCCCTGAGATACCTCTCCGTCACACAGAGTAACAAATCCCAGTCTTGATCTATGCCAACCCAACAGACACCCTCAGAGATACCTTTAGAGTACCATTATAGTCACCCAGTTACGTTGCGATGCTTGATACACACAAGGCACTCCTCCGGTGTCAGTGAGTTGCATGATCTCATGGTCATAGGAACATATACTTGACATGCAGAAAACAGTAGCAATAAACTGACGCAATCATATGCTACGTTTGTAGTTTGGGTCTTATCCATCACACCATTCTCCTAATGATGTGATCCCTTTATCAAATGACATCTCATGTCCATGGCTAGGAAACCTTAACCATCTTTGATCAACGAGCTAGTCTATTAGAGGCATACTAGGGACATGGTTTTGTCTATGTATCCACACATGCATCTAAGTCTCCGATCAATACAATTATATCATGGATAATAAACGATTATTATGGACAAGGAAATATGATAATAACTAATTTATTATTGCTTGTAGGGCATATTTCCAACAGTCTCCCACTTGCACTAGAGTCAGTAATCTAGTGCACATCACCATGTGATTCGCATTGTTATGAATCTAACACCCAATGAGTTTTGGGGCTCGATCATGCTTTGCATGTGAGAGAGGTCTTATAGTCAACGGGTCTGCGACATTCAGATCTGTGTGTACTTTGCAAATCTCTATGTCAAACTGTAAACACTGCTACCACACTCCACTTGGTACTATTCCAAATGTCTACTCGACTATACGTATCCAGATTGCTACTACGAGTCATCCGGATTGGTGTTAAAGCTTGCGTCGACGTAACTCTTTACGACGAACTCTTTATACCTCCATAATCGAGACAAATCTCCTTAGTCTCTGGTTACTAAGGATAATTTTGACCGCTGTCCAGTGATCCACTCCTGGATCACTCTTGTACCCCTTGACAGACGCATGGCAAGGCACACACCAGGTGCGGTACACAACATGGCATAATATAGAGCCTATGGCTAAGGCATAGGGGACGACATTCGTCCTTTCTCTTTCTTCTGCCGTGGTCGAGCTTTGAGTCTTACTCAACTTCACACCTTACAAATCAGGCAAGAACTCTTTCTCTGACTGGTCCATTTTGAACTCTTTCAAAAACTTGTCAAGATATGTACTCATTGAAAGTCTCATCAAGTATCTTGATCTATCTCTATAGATCTTGATGCTCAGCAATTAGGTAGCTTTATCCAGGTCTTCCTTTGAAAAACACTTTTCAAACAACCCTTCATGCTTTCCAGAAATTCTATACCATTTCCGATCAACAATATGTCAACCACATATGCTTATGAGAAACTCTATAGTGCTCCACTCACTTTATTGTAAATACAACTTTCTCAGAAACTTTGTATAGACTCAAAAACTTTGATCACCTCATCAAAGTGTATATTCCAACTCCGAGATGCTTGCTTTAGTCCATAGAAGGATCACTGAAGCTTGCACACCTTTTAGCATCCTTAGGACTGACAAAACCTTCTAGTTGTATCACATACAACCTTTCCTCAAGTAAACCGTTAAGGAAACGATGTTTTGACATCCATCTGCCAGATTTCATAATTGGAAAATGCAGCAACTGCTAACATAATTCCAACAGACTTTAGCATCGCTACGAGTGAGAAATTCTCATCACAGTCAACTCCTTGAACTTGACGTAAACTTATTTGAAACAAGTCGATCTCTACAAATGGTGACATTTACCATCAACGTCTGTCTTCATTTTAAAGATCCATTTGTACTCAACGACCTGCCGTCCAACGAGCAAGTCTACCAAAGTCTATACTTGGTTTTCATACATGGATCCTATCTCGGATTTCATGGCCTCTAACCATTTTTCGGAATCCGGGCCCATCATCGCTTCTCCAGAGTTCGTAGGTTCATCGTTGTCCAATAACATGACCTCTAAGACAGGGTTGTCGTACCACTCAGGAGTAGTACGCGTCCTTGTTGACCTACGAGGTTCGATAGTAACTTGATCCGAAGTTTCATGATCATTATCATTAACTTCTTTTCATCTAACGTAGGCTCCACAAAAAACATATTTCTGCGCTACGCTATTCTCTGGTTGAAACAAAAGGTTCAACAACCTCATCAAGTTGTAGCTTCCTCCCACTCAATTCTTCCGAGAGAAACTCTTTCTCGAGAAAGGACCCAGTTTTAGCAACAAACACTTTATGCTTGGATCTGAGATAGAAGGTTTACCCAATTGTTCTTAGGGTATTCTATGAAGATGCATTTGTCTGCTTTGTGTTCGAGCTTATCAGACATAAGTGTCGCATTCCCAAACTCTAAGAAATGACAACTTTAGGTTTCTGCCAAACCATATGGTGTCATCTCAACGGATTTAGATGGTGCCCTATTTAAAGTGATTGTAGTTGTCTCTAATCCATAACCCCAAAAACGATAGTGGCAAAACAATAAGAGACATCATAGCACACACCATATCCAATAGAGCACGACTATGACGTTCGGACACACCATCACACTATGGTGTTCCAGGTGGCGTGAGTTGTGAAACAACTTTCACATTGTCTAAAGTTGTATGCCAAACTCATAAATCAGATATTCACCTCCACAATCACGATGATCTTAAACTTCACTCTGAATTTGTTTGAACCTTTCAAACGATTCAGACTTGTGTTTTATTAAGTAAATATACACTATATTTACTCAAATTATCAGTGAAGGTAATAAAATAACGATATGCACGGCACGCTACAAGACTCATTGTATTGCATACATCAACATGTATCATTTCCAATAAATCACTTGCCCGCTCCATCAATCTGGAAAACGGGGTCCTTAGTCATCTAGCCCAAGAGGCATGGTTCGCATGTCTCAACCGATTCGAAATCGAATGATTCCAAAGATCCATAAGCATGGAGTTTCTTCATGCGCTTTATACCAATATGACATTTAGCGACAGTGCCACAAGTATGTGGTACTATCATTATTAACTTTGTATCTTTTGGCATCAATGTTATGAATATGTGTATTACTACGATCAAGATTCAAGAAACCATTCTCACTGGGTGCATGACCATTGAAGGTATCATTCATGTAAACAGAATAACCATTATTCTCTAACTTAAATGAATAACAGTGTTGCAATAAACACGATCTAATCACGTTCATGCTCAACGCAAAACACCAAATAACATTTATTTAGGTTCGTCACTAATCCTGAAGGTAGAGAGAGCGTGCGATGTTGATAACATCAACCTTGGAAACATTTCCAACACACATCGTCACCTCACACTTAGCTAGTCTCCGTTTATTTCGTAGTTTTTACTTCGAGTTACTAACATTTAGGATTCGAACCGGTATCCAATACCTAGGTGCTACAAGGAGTACTAGCAAGTTACACATCAATAACACATATATCAAATATACTTCTGTCGATGTTGCCAGCCTTCTTATCTACCAAGTATCTAGGGTTGTTCCGCTTCAGTGACCGTTGTCCTCATAACAGAAGCACTTAGTCTCGGGTTTGGGTTCAACTTTGGGTTTGTTCATTTGGAGCAGGAACTGACTTGCCATCCATGAAGTTTCCCTCCTTTCCCTTGCCCTTCTCGAAACTAGTGGTTTTACTAACCATCAACACTTGACGCTCCTTCTTGATTTGTACCTTCGCGGTGTCAAACATCGCAAACAGCTCAGGGATCTTTATTTCTATCCCTGGCATTTTAAAGTTCATCACCAAGTTCTAGTAGCTTAGTGATAGTGACTTGGAGAACTATATCAATCACTATCTTATCTGGAAGATCAACTCCCACTCGATTCAAGCGATTGTAGTACCCAGACAATGTGAGCACATGCTCAACGATTGAGCTATTCTCTTTCATCTTGCAGGCAAAGAATCTTGTTGGAGATCTCATATCTCACAACACGGGCACGAGCCCGAGATCCTAATTTCAGCACTTAGAACATCTCATATGTTCCGTGACGTTCAAAATGTTTCGGAGCCTCAATTCTAAGTCATAATGCATGACACACTAAACTATCAAGCACTCATCAGAACGTGCATGTCAGATGTTCTCAACATCTACAGACGACGCTAGAGGGGTTGGCGCACCGAGTGGTGCATTAAGGACATAAGCCTTCTGTGCAGCAATGAGAACAATCCTCAGATCACGGAGCCAGTCTGCAATATTGCTACCATCATCTTTCAACTCTGTTTCTCTTGGAACATATAAAAATACAAGGGAGCTACAACGTGAGATAGTAATCTACAACATAATTTGCAAAGACACTAGTGACTATGTTCATGATAATGAGTTCAATTAATCAAATTATTTAAGAACTCCCACTCAGATTGACATCCCTCCGGTCATTCGAGTGATACATGATCCAAATTCACCAAATCAAGTCCGATCATCACGTGAGTTGAGGTGGTTTCAATGGTGAACATCATCATGTTGATCATATCTACTATATGACTCATGTTCGACCTTTGGGTCTCTTGTGTTCCGAGGCGATGTCTGTACATGCTAGGCTCTTCAAGTTTAACCCGAGTGTTCTGCATGTGCAACACTGGCTTGCACCCGTTGTATGTGAACGTAGAGTCTATCACACCCGATTATCACGTGGTGTCTCGACACGACGAACTTTCGCAAAGGTGCACACTAGGGGGGAACATAATTTATCTTGAAATTTAAGTGAGGGATCACCTTATAATGCTACGGTCGTCCTAAGCAAAACAAGGTGCATAAAAGGATTAACATCACATGCAAATCATAAGTGACATGATATGGCCATGAACTTGTGCTTTTGATCTCCATCCTTAAAGCACCGGCATGATCTCCATCGTCGCCGGCATGACACCATGATCTCCATCATCTTGATCTCCATCAATGTGTTGCCATCTGGGTTGTCGTGCCTACCATGCTTCTACTACTATTGCTACCGTTTAGCGATAAAGCAAAGCATTACATAGCGCTTAATGATTGACATGTAGGTCATACGATAATTAAAGACAACCCTATGACTCCTTCCGGTTTCCGTACTCATCGACATGCAAGTCATGATATTCTATACAACACATTATCATCTCATACATCACATATATCTCATCATGTAATTGGCCATATCACATCACAACATACCCTGCAAAAACAAGTTAGACGTCCTCTAATTGTTGTTGCATGTTTTACATGGCTGCTACGGGTATCTAGCAAGAACAATTCTCACCTACGCAAAAACCACAATGGTGATACATAAGTTGCTTTTCAACCTTCTCAAGGACCGCCTTTGTCGAATCCGATCCAACTAAAGTAGGAGAAACAGACACCCGCCAGCCATCTTTGTGCAACGAGGTTACACGTCGATCGATGGAACCGGTCTCTCGTAAGCTTTCGAGTAAGGTTGGTCCGATCCGCTTCATCCCACAATACTGCTGAACCAAAACATGACCAAGGGAGGAAGCAATCTAAGCATCAACACCCACAAACTCTTTGTGTTCTACTCGAGGTCTCATCTACACATAAACCTGGCTCCGATACCACTGTTGGGGAACGTTGCATGGGAAACAAAAAATTTCCTACGCGCACGCAAGATCTATCCATGGTGATGAGCATCTACGAAAGGGAGAGTGGATTTACATACCTTCGTAGATCGCTAAGCGGGAAGCGTTAAGAAACGCGGTTGATGTAGTCGAACGTCTTCACGATCCAAATCGCCGAGCGTCCTGCGATCCCATCACAATCCATCCCGCGATCTCATCACAATCCATCCCGCGATCTCATCACAATCCGTCCCGCGATTCGATCAAGAATCATTTCGCGATCTTGATCATGGTCCTTCGGATCTAGCACCGAACGGACAACTCCTCCGCGTTCAGCACACGTACAACTCGATGACGATCTCCGCCTTATTGATCCAGCAAGTGAGAGCGGAGAGGTCGATGAGTTCTCCGGCAGAGCCAAGGCGTTACAGCGATGGTGGTGGAGCTATTCCAGTAGGGCTTCGCCTAAGCACCATCGAAAACCGATCTAGAGAAGAAACTACAATCTAGAGGAGAGGTAGCACGTGGCTGTTTTTCTGTATCTCAAAACCCTCAAAACCTCTACTATATATAGGAGGAGAGAGGTAGGAGGCTGGCGCACAAGGATCATCCCTTTGGCCTCTTGCGCAAGGAGGAGAGAAGGAATCCTCCTCCAATCCTAGTAGGACTACGACTCCTTCCTTATTTAGCCTTTTTGCCCTTTTCCACCTTTTTCTCTTTAGGCTTTTCTTCCCAGATGCATGGGCCCTTTGTGGGACTTCCACAAGCCCACTAAGGGTTGGTATTCATCCTACCATAGCCCATGTAGCCTCGTGGGTCGAAATACCCCTCCCGATAGTCCCTCGGTATAGTATCGGCACTCCCGGTACACTACCGATGAGCCCGAAACTTTTTCGACGACGAAAACATGACTTCCTATATATCAATATTTACCTCCGGACCATTTCGGAGCTCCTCATGATGTCCGGGATCTCATCCGGGACTCCGAACAACCTTTGGTCACCAACATACATAACTCTATACTACCAAAACGTCACTGAACCTTAAGTGTGCAGACCCTGCGGGTTCGAGAACCATGTAGACATGACCGAGACACCTCTACGGTCAATAACCAATAGCGGGACCTGGATGCCCATATTGGTTCCTGCACATTCTACTAAGATCTCTATCGGTCGAACCTCTATGTCAACGATTCAGTTAATCTCGTATGATGTTCCCTTTGTTCTTCGGTATGTTACTTGCCCAAGATTCGATCGTCGGTATCTCCATACCTAGTTCAACCTCGTTACCGTCAAGTCTCTTTACTCGTTCTGTAATACAAGATCCCGTGACTAACACTTAGTCACATTGCTTGCAAGGCTTGTTTTTATGTTGTATTACCGAGTGAGCCCTGAGATACCTCTCTGTCACACGGAGTAACAAATCCCAGTCTTGATCCATGCGAACCCAACAGACACCCTCGAAGATACCTGTAGAGTACCTTTAGAGTCACCCAGTTACGTTGTGACGTTTGATACACACAAGGCACTCCTCCGGTGTCAGTGAGTTGCATGATCTCATGGTCATAGGAACAAATACTTGACATGCAGAAAACAGTAGCAATAAACTGACACGATCATATGCTACGTTTGTAGTTTGGGTCTTGTCCATCACACCATTCTCCTAACGATGTGATCCCGTTATCAAATGACATCTCATGTCCATGGCTAGGAAACCTTAACCATCTTTGATCAGGGAGCTAGTCTATTAGAGGCATACTAGGGACATGGTTTTGTCTATGTATCCACACATGCATCTAAGTCTCCGATCAATACAATTATAGCATGGATAATAAATGATTATCATGAAAAAGGAAATATGATAATAACTAATTTGTTATTTCCTCTAGGGCATATTTCCAACATAGATGGCCTTGGGGCGGCGGCCAAGGGATGGGAGAGGGGTGTGGCAGCCCTAGGGTGGGCCTAGGGCCCATATGCCCTAGGGTTTGCCCCCCTTTCTCTCCTTTATTGCGCCTTGGGCCAGGGTGGGGGGGCGCACCAGCTCACTCTAGGGCTGGTCCCTTCCCACTCTCAGCCCACGCAGGCCTCTGGTGCCGGTGACCCCACACGGTGGACCCTCGGAACCCTTCCGATGGTCCCGGTACGTTACCGGTGATGCCCGGAACACTTCCGGTGACCAAAACCTCACTTCCTATATGTCATTCTTCACCTCCGGACCATTCTGGAACTCCTCGTGACGTCCAGGATCTCATCCGAGACTCCGAACAAACTTCGGTAACCACGTACACAATTTCCCTGTAACCCTAGCGTCATCGAACCTTAAGTGTGTAGACCCTACGGGTTCGGGAGGCATGTAGACATGATCGAGACACCTCTCCGGTCAATAACCAACAGTGGAATCTGGATACCCATGTTGGCTCCCACATGCTCCACGATGATCTCATCGGATGAACCGCGATGTCGGGGATTCAATCAATCAAATATACAATTCCCTTTGTCTACCGGTATGATACTTGCCCGAGATTCGATCGTGAGTATCCCTATACCTTGTTCAATCTCGTTACCGGAAAGTCTCTTTACTCGTTCCATAACACATCATCTCGTGTCTAACTCCTTAGTCACATTTAGCTCATTATGATGATGTCTTACCGAGTGGGCCTAGAGATACCTCTCCGTCGCACGGAGTGACAAATCGTAGTCTCGATTCGTGCCAACCCAACAGATTCTTTCGGGGATACCTGTAGCATACCTTTATAGCCACCCAGTTACATTGTGACGTTTGGCCCAAAGTATTCCTACGGTACCCGTGAGTTGCACAATCTCATGGTCTAAGGAAACGATACTTGACATTAAAAAAGCTTTAGCAGACAAACTACACGGTCTTGTGCTATGCTTAGGATTGGCTCTTGTCCATCACATCATTCTGCTAATGATGTGATCCCGTTATCAACGACATCCAATGTCCATGGTCATGAAACTCTGACCATCTATTGATCAACGAGCTAGCCAACTAGAGGCTCACTAGGGACATGTTGTGGTCTATGTATTCACACATGCATTACGGTTTCCAGTTAATACAATTATAGCATGAACAGTAGACAATTATCATGAACAAGGAAATACAATAATAACCATTTTATTATTGCCTCTAGGGCATATTTCCAACATCATGATCATTGCAATAAAAAGTGGACATGACAAAATTATCACCCCCAAGATTGTAGTTTTGCATATCATTAACATAATTGACATTAATAGAATTTATAGTAACATCATTGCAATCATGCTTTTCAATCAAGGAGCTATCATGAACCACCTTATAAATTTCTTCTTTTAACACTTCATCATATTTCCAGATTCGTCAACTTCAAACAAAACATCATAGAGATAATCAAGTGCACTCAACTCACTAGCAATTGGTTCATCATAATTTGGTCTTTTGAAAAGATTAGCAAGTGGATGCGGATTCATATCAATTGATTTTTAGCAAGCGAAGATGCAATCAAATAGAAGACACATGGCAACACTAGCAAAGAGGCAAACAAAAAAGATGGCGAATAAAATGGCAAATTTTGTGAAGTGCGGGAGAGGAAAACGAGAGGCAAAAGGCAAATAATGTAAATTCAAGAGATGAGTTTGTGATGGGTACTTGGTAGGCTTGATGTAGACTTGCTATGTATCCTCCCCGGCAACGGCACCAAAAATCCTTCTTGCTACTTCTTGAGCTTGTGTTAGTTTTCCTTTGAAGAGAAAAGGGTGATTCAGGAAGTAGATAAGTATTTCCCTCAGTTGTTGAGAACCAAGGTATCAATCCAGTGGGAGGAAAAAGCAAGGCCCTAATTTATGCACCTACAAAGACAATCAAACACTTGCACCCAACGCTATAAAAGGGTTGTCAATCCCTTCACGGTTACTTGAAACGGTGAGATCCGATAGAGATAGATATAAAAGAGTGCTAGATGTAAAAGTAAATTAAAATTCCAGAAAGGTATTTTTGGTATTTTTGGTTTATAGATCTGAAAATATAATATAGAAAATAGACCCGGGGGCCATATGTTTCACTAGAGGCTTCTCTCTTGAAGGAAAATAATACGTTGGGTGAACAAATTATTGTTGAGCAATTGATAGAAGAGAGCATAGTTATGATGATATCCAAGGCATTGATTACGCATATAGGAATCACGTCCGTGTCAAGTAGACTTTAACGATTCTGCATGTACTACTATTACTCCACACATCGACCGACTCCTGCCTGCATCTAGAGTATTAAGTTCATGAAGAACAGAGTAACGCATTAGGAAAGATGACATGATGTAGAGGGATAAACTCAAGCAATATGATGAAAACCCCATCTTTTTATCCTTGATGGCAACAATACAAATACGTGCCTCGCTACCCCTACTTTGTCACTGGGTGAGGACACCGCAAGATTGAACCCAAAACTAAGCACTTCTCCCATTGCAAGAATTACTAATATAGTTGGCCAAACCAAACCAATAACTCGAAGAAACTTGGAAAGATATGAAATCATGCATATAAGAATTCAGAGAAGATTCACATAATATTCATAGATAATCTGATCATAAACCACAATTCATCGAATCTCAACAAACACACCGCAAAAGAGTATTACATCGGATAGATCCCTATGAAGATCATGGAGAACATGGTATTGAAGAACATAGAGAGAGAAGAAGCCATTTAGCTGCTAGCTATAGACCCGCAGGTCTGCGGCAAACTACTCACGCATCATCGGAAAGGCAATGGAGTTGATGTAGATGCCCTCCGTGATCGGATCCCCCTCCGACAGATTACCGGAAAAGGCTCCAAGATTGGATCTCTCGAGAACAGAGGCTTCCGGTGGCGAAAAAGTATTATCGTTGCTCTTTTTGGTATTGGGGGAATTTTTCAGAATTTATAGGCCGAAGATTAGTGTTGGAGGAGCTACCGGGGGGGGGGGGGGGGCACAAGCCAGGGGGCTCCCCCCAGGTTGTGCCAGGGTGGCTTGTTGCCCACCCATAGACCTTCTGGCCTCTTATCCAAGTCTCGTAGGTTCCTTCTGGTCCGAGAAAAATCATCGTAGAATTTTATTCCGTTTGGACTCCGTTTGATATTCCTTTTCTACAAGACTCAAAAGCAAGGAAAAAATAGAAACTGGCACTGGGCACTCGGTTAATAGGTTAGTCCCAAAAATAATATAAAATAGCATATTAATTCATATAAAACATCCAAAATAGATAATATAATAGCATGGAACAATAAAAAAATTATAGATACATTGGAGACGTATTAGCCGGCTCCATATGCGCCACCAGCAGCTACGCCTTGGTGTCCTCCACATGATCCTTGGACGGGTCTTGATGACCCACAAGTATAGGGGATCAATCGTAGTCCTTTCGATAAGTAAGAGTGTCAAACCCAACGAGGAGCAGAAGGAAATGATAAGCAGTTTTCAGTAAGGTATTCTCTGCAGGCACTGAAATAGTCGATAACAGATAGTTGTATGATAAGATAATTTGTAACGGGTAGCAAGTAACAATAGTAACAAAGGTGCAGCAATATGGACCAATCCCTCTTGTAGCAAGGGACAAGCCTGAACGAACTCTTATATGAAGCAAAGTGCTCCCGAGGACACATGGGAATTACTGTCAAGCTAGTTTTCATCATGTTCATATGATTCGCGTTCGCTACTTTGATAGTTTGATATGTGGGTGGACCGGTGCTTGGGTGCTGCCCTTACTTGGAAAAACATCCCACTTATGATTAACCCCTCTCGCAAGCATCCGCAACTACGAAAGAAGAATTAAGACAAAGTCTAACCATAGCATTAAACTAGTGGATCCAAATCAGCCCCTTACGACGCAGCGCATAAACTAGGGTTTAAGCTTCTGTCACTCTAGCAACCCATCATCTACTTATTGCATCCCAGTGTCTTCCTCTAGTCCCAAATAATGGTGAAGTGTCATGTAGTCGACGTTCACATAACACCACTAGAGGAGAGACAACATACAACACATCAAAATATGGAACGAATACCAAATTCACATGACTACCATTAGCAAGACTTATCCCATGTCCTCAGGAACAAAAGTAACTACTCACAAAGCATGGTTATGTTCATGATCAGAGGGGTATTGAATATCATTAAGGATCTGTACATATTATCTTCCACCAGATAAACCAACTAGCATCAACTACGATAAGCAATTAACACTACTAGCAACCTTACAAGTACCAATCGGAGTTGCGAGACGGAGATTGAGTACAAGAGATGAACTAGGGTTTAGAGATGAGATGGTGCTGGTGAAGATGTTGATGGAGATGAGACTTCTCCGATGAGAGGGGTGTTGGTGATGACGATGGCGATGATTTCCCTCTCCGGGAGAGAAGTTTCCCCGGCAGAACAGCCCTGCCGGAGCTCTAGATTGGTTCTGCTCAAGTTCCGCCTCGTGGCGGCGGCGTGTCCTCCCAAAACCTCAGTTGTGATTTTTTTCTCGGACAAAACCCTCCATATAGGAGAAGATGGGGGCCAGTGGGGCTACGAGGAGCCCACAAGCCCAGGAGGCGCGGCCAGGGGGGGCCCGCGCCTGGCAGGCTCATGACCTCCTGGCTGCCCCTCTCCGGTACTTTTCTGGCCCATTATTTTTTATATATTCCAAAACAATTCCTCATTGATTTTTACGGCTTTTGGAGTTGTGCAGAATAGCCATCTCAAACTTGCTCCTTTTCCAGCCCAGAATTCTAGCGGCCGGCATTCTCCCTCTTTGTGTAAACCTTGCAAAATAAGAGAGAAAAGGCATGAATATTGTACCATAATGTGTTATAAAAACTCAAGAAGCAATAAATATCAATATAAAAGCATGATGCAAAATGGAGGTATCAGGGCTAGTCCAAGCTTGGCCCATGCTCTGGTCCGCTCCGGCTCCCCTTGGCCCACCACCGGCTTATACCGGTGTCTGGCAGCACGGCGTGTAGCCCTACATTGGTGCCCCAGATTCCTCACGCCTCGCCAGACGACTCACGCCTACCATGATGCTCCAACATATGGCGCTCCCTACTACGCCGATGGAGGCCACTACTACACCCCAACGCCGGCTCTACTGACCTCGCCGTTGTACTAGCCAACTCTCCTGCCATCGCCTCCACCGTCGGTTCTACTGCCCTTGCTGTTGTACCGGCCGACTCTGCTGCCAACACCGACCTCTGCTGCACCGCCGAGCTAGGACCAAGCCGCCTTCATCCAGGCCATGAACACTTTTGCCTCCCAAGGTAACACAGGTACAGATTGGATTATTGATTCCAGTGCTTCTAGTCATATGTCTGCATCTAGTATGTTTCTCTCCTCTTGCAGTCCATCCTCCTTGCTACTTCTCCACAACGTCACCAAAAGTTGGCTAGTTGATGGCAGAATTCTTGTCTTGCGTTGGTTATTTCCCTTGACGAGGAAAGGGTGATGCAGCAAGGTAGCGGTAAGTATTTCCCTCAGTTTGAGAACCAAGGTATCAATCCAGTAGGAGTAACAACATGAGGCAACAAGGAACCTGCACAAACACCAACAAACTTGCACCCAACGCGATAAAGAGGTTGTCAATCTCTTCACGATTGTTTGCAACGTGAGACCTGATAGTAATAGTAGATGAATGTAAATTAGTAAGTAAAATTGCAGCAAGGTATTTTTAGTGTTTTTGGTGTTTAGATCTGAATATAAAATATGTAAAATATACCCGGGGGCCATAGTGTTCACTAGAGGCTTCTCTCATGATAGCAAGTGTTACGGTGGGTGAACAAATTACTATTGAGCAATTGATAGAATAGCACAAAGTCATGATGATATCTAGGCAATGATCATACATATAGGCATCACGTCCGAGACAAGTAGACCGATACTGTCTGCATCTACTACTATTACTCCACACATCGACCGCTATCCAGCATGCATCTAGTGTATTAAGTTCATGATAAACGGAGTAACGCTTTAAACAAGATGACATGATGTAGAGGGATAGATTCATGCAATATGATATAAGCCCCATCTTTTTACCCTTGATGGCAACAACACGATGCGTGCCTTGCTACCCCTTCTGTCACTAGGTGAGGACACCGCACGGTATGAACCCAAAACCAAGCACTTCTCCTATTGCAAGAACTATAGATCAAGTTGGCCAAACAAAACCCATAACTCGAAGAGAATTACAAGGATATGAAATCATGCATATAAGAATTCAGAATTGACTCAAAGAATATTCATAAATAATCTGATCATAAATCCACAATTCATCGGATCTCAAGAAACACACCGCACAAGAAGATTACATCGGATAGATCACCATGAAGATCATGGTGAACTTTGTATTGAAGATCAAAGAGAGAAAATAAGCCATCTAGATACTAGCCATGGACCCATAGGTCTGAGGTGAACTACTGACGCATCATCGAAGAGGCAATGGTGTTGATGAATATGGCCACCGGTGATGAATTCCCCTCCGGCAGGATGCCGGAACGGTCTCCCCATTGGTTTTTGGTGGCTCTGGAGGTCTGCGGCGGCGGAACTTGCGATCTAGGTTTATTTTTGAGGGTTTCCGTATTTATAAGGCCGTCTGGAGTCGGGAACAAGTCAAGAGGTGGCTCGAGGAGGTCACGAGCCCCCTAGCCGCAGCTAGGGGGGCCGCGCCTCCTAGGCTCGTGACTTCCTCGGGCCGCCTCTCCAGTATTTTTTTCTTCAGGTATTTTTCATATTTTCCATAAAAAATCATGGCGAAAGTTTTATTCCATTTGGACTCCGTTTGATATTCCTATCTGAAAAAGGTCAAAAACACGGAAAAAACAGGAACTGGCACTGGGCACTTGATTAATAAGTTAGTCCCAAAAATCATATCAAACAACATATTCATGCATAGAAATCATCCAAAGTTGATAATATAATAGCATGGAACGATAAAAAATTATAGATATGTTGGAGACGTATCACTCCTTTAAATCCATCACCCTCGGTGACAGTTCTTCTATTCCCATCTATTGTGCTGGTCAAACTCAACTTCCATCCACCACTACACCCCTTCTTCTTCGTGATGTACTTTTTGCTCCTTCCCTTATAAATACTATCTATTGTGAATCTTCCTTTTAGTTCGTCTAGTTCTTCTAGCATTTATCCCTTTGAATTAATACATTGTGATCTCTGGACATCACCTATTTCTAGTGTCTCTGTTATAAATACTATCTTGTCATATTAGATGATTTCACGCACTTTGTCTGGACCTTTCCTCTCCGCCACAAATCTGACGTTTACGCCCTCTTTCTCAATTTTCAGCGATATGTTTCTATGCACTTCTTTCTCCCTATTCGCTTCATACAATGTGATAATGGTCGTGAATTTGATAATATGAAAAATCACACCTTCTTTCTTAACCCTCGCATTCTTCTCCGTTTTTCTTGTCCCCACACCTGTCCTCAAAACAGAAAAATTGAACGTTCTCTTCGTACTATAAATGATATTATTCGTACCCTTCTTCTTCAATCCTCCATGACACCCCAATACTGGGCAGAGCCTCTCCACACCGCTACATATCTTCTCAATATCCGCCCTACGAAAGGCAATCCCAATATCAGCCCCTATTTTTCTCTATTTCTGTGCCATCCAATCTACTCTGACATTTGCGTTTTCGGTTGTCTCTGTTTCCCTAACACTTCCGCTACCGCCGCTCATAAACTCTCTACCCGCTCTCTCCCGTGTGTTCTCCTAGGTTTTTTGGATGAGCACAAAGGCTATCGCTACCTTGACTATACACCGGTCGGGTTCTTGTGTCTCGGCATGTCACCTTCGCCGAACATATCTTTCCATTTTCTCAACATACTACTCCATCACACATCACTCCACTCACACCTAGCCACCCTCCTACCTGTTTCCCCTCTATGCTCCTCTCCTGACATCCCAATCTATCAATACCTTTTCTCCACCAAACCAACCAAACACCGCTGCTTTTCCCGATACACCGCCGCCTCCCACTGATGACCCACAAGTATAGGGGATCTATCGTAGTCCTTTTGATAAGAGTGTCAAACCAAACGAGGAGCAGAAGGAAATGACAAGCGGTTTTTAGTAAGGTATTCTCTGCAAGCACTGAAATAGTCGGTAACAGATAGTTGTATGATAAGATAATTTGTAACGGGTAGCAAGTAACAATAGTAGCAAAGGCGCAGCAATATGGACCAATCCCTTTTGTAGCCAGGGACAAGCCTGAACGAACTCTTATATAAAGTAAAGTGCTCTCGAGGACACATGGGAATTATTGTCAAGCTAGTTTTCATCATGTTCATATGACTCGCGTTCGCTACTTTGATAGTTTGATATGTGGGTGGACTGGTGGTTGGGTGTTGTCCTTACTTGGACAAACATCCCAGTTATGATTAACCCCTCTCACAAGCATCCGCAACTACGAAAGAAGAATTAAGACAAAGTGTAACCATAGCATTAAACTAGTGGATCCAAATCAGTCCCTTGCGACGCAACGCATAAACTAGGGTTTAAGCTTCTGTCACTCTAGCAACCCATCATCTACTTATTACTTCCTAATGCCTTCCTCTAGGCCCAAATAATGGTGAAGTTTCATGTAGTCGACGTTCACATAACACCACTAGAGGAGAGACAACATACAACGCATCAAAATATCGAACGAATACCAAATTCAAATGACTACTCTTAGCAAGACTTATCCCATGTCCTCAGGAACAAACGTAACTACTCACAAAGCATAATTATGTTCATGATCAGAGAGGTAATGAATAGCATTAAGGATCTGAACATATGATCTTCCACCAAGTAAACCAACTAGCATCAACTACAATAAGGAATTAACGCTACTAGCAACCTTACAAGTACCAATCGGAGTTGCGAGACGGAGATTGGATACAAGAGATGAACTAGGGTTTGGAGATGAGATGGTGCTGATGAAGATGTTGATTGAGATGAGTCCCCTCCGATGAGAGGAGTGTTGGTGATGACGATGGCGATGATTTCCCTCTCGGGGAGAGAAGTTTCCTCGGCAGGACGGCCCTGCCGGAGCTCTAGATTGGTTCTGCTCAAGTTCCACCTCGTGACGGCTGCGTTTCTTCCCGAAAGCTCCCGATTGATTTTTCTGCGACAAAACCCTTCATATAGGAGAAGATGGAGGCCAGAGGAGCTGCAGGGGGCCCACGAGCCCCCCAGGCGCGCCCAGGAGGGTAGGCCACGCCTGGCAGGCTCGTGGCCTCCTGGTTGCTCCTCTCTGGTATATCTTCGGCCCAGTATTTTTATATATTCCAAAATAATTCCTCGTCGATTTTCACGGCTTTTGGAGTTATGTAGAATAGACATCTCAAACTTGCTCCTTTTCCAGCCCAGAATTCCAGCTGCCGGCATTCTCCCTCTTCAGGTAAACCTTGTAAAATAAGAGAGAAAAGGCATGAGTATTGTACCATAATGTGTAAGAACAACTCATAATGCGATAAATATCAATATAAAAGTATGATGCAAAATGGACGTATCAACTCCCCCAAACTTAGACCTCGCTTGTCCTCAAGTGGAAGCCGAGATCGATAAATATGCCCACATGTTTAGAGACAGAGGTGTCGATAAAATAAAATACGGACATGCAGGCATCATGATCATATTTAGAACAGCAATATTGTCATATAATCCCTTATGCTAAAGTGACAATTTATTCACAATGTAAAGCATGCATCAAGAACCTTATTGCGAATTAACAACCAATAGTCTTTAGTCATTGAAGCAATTGCAATTTATCATAACATCAGAAAGAGTCAAATAAGAGCTTGTAAAGCAAATCCACATACTCAATCATCATTTAGTCTTCTACAATTGCTAAAACTCACGCGATACTCATGAGATCAAAGTTTCAGTTGGACACAGAGAAAGATAGGGGCTTATAGTTTTGTCTCCCAACTATTTACCTCAAAGGGTAATGTCAACAATAATAATTCATGATTACTTACTTCCAAGTTGATATATGAATATAGATCTTTCCCTGGCACATGACACTTGCCAAGATGATGGCAAAATAAGGAATTGGTGACGATCACTAGGACTCTTTTAAAGATAAAACGTAAAGGTACAAGATAGGCCCTTCGCAGTGGGAAGCAGAGGTTGTCATGCGCTTTTAAGGTTTGGATGTGGGATCTCTGAGTGTGAAGGAACGTCACTTTATATTGCCTCCTGTGATAAAGAACTTTATTATGCAGTCTGTCGCTTTTATGTCTTCCTCATCACAGGTTCGTACAAAGATTATTTTCCATACACTAATAGATCATACATATTTAGGGAGAAATTTTTATTGCTTGCACCGATGACAACTTACTTGAAGGATCTTATTCAATCCATAGGTAGGTATGGTGGACTCTCATGGCAAAACTGGGTTGAGGGTTTTATGGATGCACAAGTAGTATCTCTACTTAGTCCGGAAATTTTGGCTAATATGAGGTGGAAGCAAGCGTGACATGCTAAAGGATCCATAAATCCATAATCATATAACATTGTTCGGAACCAGGCAAACATGATTCATTATGTTGTCTTCCTTGTCCAACATTTACTTCTTAGCATGTAATAGTTTGATGAGTGTTCACAATCATAGATGGTGTCAAAGATGATATATTTATATGTGAACCTCTCTTTCTTTGTTATTTCCTATGAACTGCAACAATGACCAAAATCTACGTTTGTCCACCCACAACAAGTTTCAGTCAACATTCTTTTTATATGTGAAGCCATCAATTCCCATAAGATCATCACATGATATTTCATGATTTTGTTCTCTTATTATTATTTTCTTTTAGATCATGGCAAGAAGCAAAGCCCTTAACTAAAACACTCTTTATTATATAACTCACGAACTCGATTACATTGGGGGTAACACAAAGCAAAACTCAAGCCTAAATCATACTAAGAACTTTATTCTACTAGATAAAGATATTACCAAAAGGATCGAACTAATATATAAAGGTAAAGGCAAAACATATGATGGTGATACGATACCGGGGCAACTCCCCCAAGCTTGGCACAAGCCTAGGGGAGTGCCCATACCCGTGTGTTTAGTTGTCTTCCTTCGAAGGTGATGGTGGTGGAGTTGTTGGAGACCGGGGTTGATCCTCCGTCTTCCAAGGCATAGGTTCTCCATCATGGAAAGATGATCGAGTCTC
Source organism: Hordeum marinum (assembly GCA_022496015.1). NCBI lineage: Eukaryota > Viridiplantae > Streptophyta > Magnoliopsida > Poales > Poaceae > Hordeum > Hordeum marinum. The sequence goes on from CM039676.1 coordinate 503,990,186, forward strand.
CGGGATCCTCAAATCTGCAGCCAACTGCATTGCTTTAAATCTATACTCATACTCACAGTTTTGGTTTTGTAGGTTGTAGATCTAGGCTTGGAGATGATCGATTCTATTATAGAGCTTGAGGAGGTGTTCCCCGATGTCCTTGGCGTCGATCTTGTGCTTGTTGGTGAACTCCGTAATCATCATGTGGTTGGTGTTGAGTCCGCGTTCCACCATCCCTTGGCACTTGAAGACTTGCTGCTCCATTGCTTCGAGCCTCGTCTCCATGCTTCCGGTCTTCTTGGGCCCCTCAACATCACGGATGTGCAGCACCCCCTCACGCATCTCAATGGTCTGAGGGTGTCGCAGCACCTCCGCGAGGTAGGGGTTGATGACCTTCTCAAAGAACTTGTCCTTTGAGACCTTTGTGGACGTCATAGCGATCTAAATCTGTCTGCACAACAGCTCGAAACGAAAATAGAGGATAATTGCGTGATACGAGGGTCAGACCTTTCGGGAGATTATATAATGAATTTTTACCGACCATAAGGAGTGTTCCACCAGAAAACGGAGTCCGAGAGGCACACAAGGAGCTCATGTGCCCCCCAGGCGCGCCCAGGGGGTGGGGCCGTGCCTGGCAGGCTTGTCGCCTCCTCGTGCGCTTTCCGGACTACCTTAAATTTTTGTATTTTTCTAAATATTCCAAAACGGAGAAAAATTGCTATTGGAAAAGTTTTGGAGTCGGTTTGCTTACCGTATCACATACCTCTTCGTTTTCGGAGTCTGAAACAGGCTGGTAAACATCCCTTATGGACTCCTCCGCGGTTATGGTATTAATTATATTGCTTTCTACATTTATGGGAGTGCCTAAGATATAATGCTTGATTCTTTGCCCATTCACAACTCTCGGAAAAGTGCCTTCTGCGTTGTTGATTTTGATGGCACCGGAACGATATACTTCCTCGACAATGTAAGGACCTTCCCATTTAGAGAGAAGTTTACCTGCAAAAATTCTTAAACGAGAATTGTATAGCAAGACATAATCACCTACATTGAACTCACGTTTTTGTATCCTTTTATCATGCCACCTTTTAACTTTCTCTTTAAACAACTTGGCATTTTCATATGCCTGAGTTCTCCATTCATCAAGTGAGCTAATATCAAATAACCTCTTCTCACCAGCAAGTTTGAAATCAAAGTTGAGCTCTTTGATTGCCCAATAAGCCTTATGCTCTAGCTCAAGAGGTAAATGACATGCTTTACCGTAAACCATTTTATACGGAGACATGCCCATGGGATTCTTATAAGCAGTTCTATAAGCCCACAGTGCATCATCAAGTTTTTTAGACGAATTCTTTCTAGACCTATTAATAGTCTTTTGCAGTATTAATTTAATTTCTCTATTACTTAACTCTAATTGACCACTAGACTGAGGATGATAAGGAGATGCAATTCTATGGTTGACATCATACTTAGCAAGCATTTTACGGAAAGCACCATGAATAAAATGTGAACCACCATCAGTCATTAAATATCTAGGGACTCCAAATCTAGGGAAAATAAGTTCTTTAAGAATCTTAATAGAGGTGTTGTGATCAGCACTACTAGTTGGAATAGCTTCTACCCACTTAGTAACGTAATCAATAGCAACTAAAATATGAGTATACCCATTGGACTTTGGAAAAGGTCCCATATAATCAAAACCCCAAACGCCAAATGGTTCAATAACAAGTGAATAATTCATAGGCACTTCCGGACGTTTACTAATATTACCTATTCTTTGACATTCATTACAAGACAAGACAAACTTACGAGCATCCTTAAAGGGAGTAGGCCAATAAAAACCGGACTGCAATACCTTGTGTGCAGTTCTATCTCCAGCATGGTGTCCTCCGTAAGTCTCAGACTGGCACTTCTGTAGGATCTGTCCCTATTCATGCTCAGGTACGCAACGTCTAATAACACCATCTACTCCTTCTTTATACAGGTGAGGATCATCCCAAAAGTAATGTCTCAAATCATAAAAGAACTTTTTCTTTTGTTGGTATGTGAAACTAGGTGGTATATATTTAGCAACAATATAATTAGCATAATCAGCATACCATGGCGTACTACATGAAGCATTGATGACATTCAATTGTTCATCAGGAAAGCTATCATCAATAGGTTGTGGGTCATCAAGAACATTCTCTAACCTAGAATAGTTATCTGCTACGGGGTTCTCAGCACCCTTCCTATCAACAATATGCAAATCAAATTCTTGTAGCAAGAGAACCCATCTAATAAGTCTAGGTTTAGCATCTCTCTTTTCCATGAGATATTTAATAGCAGCATGATCAATGTGAATAGTAACTTTAGAATCAACAATATAAGGTCTGAACTTTTCACATGCAAACATAACTGCCAAACATTCTTTTTCAGTAGTAGCATAATTTCTTTGGGCACAGTCTAGAGTTTTACTAGCATAATGAATAACATTTAATTTCTTGTCAACTCTTTGTCCTAGGACAGCACCAACAGCATAATCATTCGCATCACACATAATTTCAAAAGGTAGGTTCCAATCAGGTGGTTGAACAATAGGTGCAGTTATCAAGGTCTTCTTGAGTATTTCAAATGCTTCTTCACAATCATCATCAAAAATAAATGTAATATCTTTTTGCAAGAGATTAGTGAGAGGCCTAGAAATCTTAGAGAAGTCTTTAATGAAACTTGTGTTAAAACCAGCATGGCCAAGGAAACTTCTTATACCTTTAATGTTTGTAGGGCATGACATTTTCTCAATGGCATCAACTTTAGCCTTATCAACTTCAATACCTCTTTCAGAAATTTGATGTCCCAAGACAATGCCTTCATTAACCATAAAGTGGCACTTTTCCCAATTCAAGACAAGGTTAGTATCTTCACATCTCTACAAACCTCGATCAAGGTTGCTCAAGCAATCATCAAAAGAAGATCCGTAAACAGAGAAATCATCCATGAAAACCTCAACAATCTTTTCACAAAAGTCAGAGAATATAGCTATCATACATCTTTGAAAGGTTGCAGGTGCATTACATAAACCAAAAGGCATACGTCTATAAGCAAAGGTACCGAAAGGGCAAGTAAAAGTGGTTTTATCCTGATCAGATTGTGAAACAGGTATTTGGGAGAAACCGGAATAACCATCTAGAAAGCAAAAGTGTGTATGTTTAGGCAATCTTTCTAGCATTTGATCAATGAAAGGTAGAGGGTAATGATATTTCTTAGTAGCTTTATTTAATTTCCTAAAATCGATTACCATCCTATAGCCGGTAACAATTCTTTGTGGGATCAATTCATCTTTATCATTAGGAACAACGGTAATACCTGCCTTCTTAGGGACACAATGCACCGGACTTACCCAATCACTATGAGCCACAGGGTAAATAATACCTGCTTCCAAGAGCTTTAGAATTTCTTTTCTTACCACCTCTTTCATCTTAGGATTCAGTCTGCCTTGGGGATCGGCAACTGGTTTGGAATCAGGATCGATTTTAATTTTGTGCTGGCATAGAGTGGGACTAATGCCTTTAAGATCATCAAGAGTATATCCAATAGCAGCACGGTGCTTCCTTAGAGTTTTCAATAATTTCTTTTCTTCATGCTCTAAAAGGTTAGCACTAATAATAACAGGATATATCTCTTTTTCATCAAGATAAGCATACTTAAGAGTATCAGGTAATTGTTTAAGCTCAAACACAGGATCACCCTTTGATGGAGGTGGATCTCCAAGTAATTCAACATGCAAATTATTCTTAATGATAGGACGTTGTTCAAAGATAATTCTATCTATCTCATTCCTCTCATCCATATGCATATCATTTTCATGTTCAAGCAAGTATTGCTCTGAAGGATCAGTAGGAGGCACAGCAATAGAAGAAAGAGCAATAATTTCATCCTTACTAGACAATTCTTTTTCATGAGCTTGTCTACTAAACTTAGAAAAATTAAATTCATGCGACACACCTCCAAAGCCAACAGTAACCGTTTGTTTCTCACAATTAATTTGAGCATTAACAGTATTCAGAAAAGGTCTACCAAATATGATGGGACAAAAGCTATCTTGTGTGGTAGCAAGAACGAGAAATTCAGTAGGATAGTTAGTTTTACCACACAAGACTTCAACATCTCAAACAATTCCCACAGGGCAGATAGTATCTCTATTAGCGAGTTTAATAGTAACATCAATAAATTCCATCTCGACAGGTGCAATCTCATCTTTAATTTCATTATATAAAGATTGAGGTATTGCACTAACACTAGCACCCACGTCACATAAACCATGATAACAATGATCTCCTATCTTAACGGAAACAACAAGCATGCCAACTACAGGTTTATGTTTGTCTTTAGTATGAGGTTTAGCAATTCTAGCAGAAGCTTCACAGAATTGAATAACATGCCCTTCAACATTGTCGGCCAAGAGATCTTTAATAATAGCAATACTGGGTTCAACTTTAATTTGCTCAGGGGGCGTAGGTGTTCTAATGTAGCCCTTACGTATCACAGTTGAAGCTTTAGCATGATCCTTTATTCTAACAGGGAAAGGTGGTTTCTCAATGTAAGCAGTAGGAACAATAGAATCATTATAAGCAATTACTTTCTCTTCAACTGGAACAGATTTAGCTACATTAACTTCTATGGGAGGATGATATTTAAACCACTTCTCCTTAGGGAGATTGACCTGAGTAGCAAATGATTCACATAAAGAAGCTTTTAGCGCTAAAATCACGAAAAGTATTTGTTTCTACGAAAGATTTAATGCAATCGAAATTAAGATTCATACCTGACTCCTTACCTTCATCAAACTCCCAATCTTCAGAATTGCGTTTAATTCTTTCCAATAGATCCCATCTGAAGTCAATGTCTCTCTTCATAAAAGAACCGGTACAAGAAGTGTAGAGCATGATGCGATTGTCATGAGAAAGCCGAGCATAAAAGTTCATAATAATAATTTCTCTAGGGAGCTCATGGTTGGGGCATGAATATAACATTGACTTAAGCCTCCCCTAAGCTTGAGCGATACTTTCTCTATCACGAGGCCAAAAATTATAGATATAATTCCGATCACGATGTACCAAATGCATAGGATAAAACCTTCGATGAAATTCCAATTTCAATTATTTGTAGTTCCATGATCCAGTATCATCACATAGCAAATACCATGTCAATGCTTTATCCCTCAAAGATAAGGGAAAGACCTTCCTCTTGACCTCATCCTCGGGCAAACCTGCAAGACTAAATAAACCACAAACTTCATGTACATAGATAAGATGCAAGTCGGGATGTCATGTTCCCTTTCCTGTAAAAGGATTAGCCAACAGTTTCTCTAGCATACCCGAAGGAAATTCATAATAAATATTTTCAGTAGGTGCGGTAGGTTGAGGAGAAACTCTTTGTGCTTTCGATCGAGGTGAATATACCCCGAACAAACCCCTCAAAGGATTAGTTTCGATAGTGACGAGTGACAATAAATTTCAGTACACTATATAAATGTTTCCTTACCAAATTCCACTTACCAAAGGCGCTTCACTCCCCGACAACGGTGCCAGAAAAGAGTCTTGATGACCCACTGATGAACCACAAGTATAGGGGATCTATCGTAGTCCTTTCGATAAGTAAGAGTGTCGAACCCAACGAGGAGCAAAAGGAAATGATAAGCGGTTTTCAGTAAGGTATTCTCAGCAAGCACTGAAATAGTCGGTAACAGATAGTTGTATGATAAGATAATTTGTAATGGGTAGCAAGTAACAATAGTAGCAAAGGCGCAACAATATGGCCCAATCCCTTTTGTAGCAAGGGACAAGCCTGAACGAACTCTTATATAAAGTAAAGTGCTCCCGAGGACACATGGGAATTATTGTCAAGCTAGTTTTCATCATGTTCATATGATTCGCGTCCGCTACTTTGATAGTTTGATATGTGGGTGGACCGGTGCTTGGATGTTTTCCTTACTTGGACAAACATCCCACTTATGATTAACCCCTCTCGCAAGCATCCGCAACTACAAAAGAAGAATTAAGACAAAGTCTAACCATGGCATTAAACTAGTTGATCCAAATCAGCCCCTTGCGACGCAACGCATAAACTAGGGTTTAAGCTTCTGTCACTCTAGCAACCCATCATCTACCTATTACTTCCCAATGCCTTCCTCTAGGCCCAACTAATGGTGAAGTGTCATGTAGTCGACGTTCACATAACACCACTAGAGGAGAGACAACATACAACGCATCAAAATATCGAACGAATACCAAATTCACATGACTACTCTTAGCAAGACTTATCCCATGTCCTCAGGAACAAATGTAACTACTCACAAAGCATAATTATGTTCATGATCAGAGAGGTATTGAATAGCATTAAGGATCTGAACATATGATCTTCCACCAAGTAAACCAACTAGCATCAACTACCATAAGCAATTAACACTACTAGCAACCTTACAAGTACCAATCGGAGTTGCGAGACGGAGATTGGATACAAGAGATGAACTAGGGTTTGGAGATGAGATGGTGCTGATGAAGATGTTGATGGAGATGAGTCCCCTCCGATGAGAGGAGTGTTGGTGATGACGATGGCAACGATTTCCCTCTCCGGGAAAGAAGTTTCCCCGACAGGACGGCCCAGCCGGAGCTCTAGATTGGTTCTGCTCAAGTTTCGCCTCGTGGCGGCGGCGTTTCTTCCCAAAAGCTCCCGATTGATTTTTTCTGCGACGAAACCCTTCATATAGGAGAAGATGGAGGCAAGAGGAGCTGCAGGGGGCCCACGAGCCCCCTAGGCGCACCTAGGGGGGTAGGTCATGCCTGGTAGGCTCGTGGCCTCCTGGTGGCTCCTCTCTGGTATATCTTCGGCCCGGTATTTTTTATATATTCCAAAATAATTCGTCGTTGATTTTCACGGCTTTTGGAGTTGTGCAGAATAGACATCTCAAACTTGCTCCTTTTCCAGCCCAGAATTCTAGCTATCGGCATTCTCCCTCTTTAGGTAAACCTTGTAAAATAAGAGAGAAAAGGCATGAGTATTGTACCATAATGTGTAATAACAACTCATAATGCGATAAATATCAATATAAAAGTATGATGCAAAATGGACGTATCACCCACCCACGACCTGCCTGCTTCACCACCTGCACCATCGCCCCCAATTCAGCCGTCATCCAACCACACCCTGCCCCCTTGACCAACTGCACCATCGCCCACACATACAGATCCGCCACCATCCCCTCCATTGTTCACATCATCCGCTGCTCCGGACACCGGTATAGCTCCTCTTCCCATTTGCGCTCTTTCCACTATCTGATACGTCTCCAACGTATCTATAATTTTTGATGACGGCATGCTATTATATTATCTATTTTGGATGTTTTATATGCATTAATATTCTATTTTATATTATTTTTTGGACTAAACTATTAATCTTGAGCCAAGTGTCAGTTTCTATTTTTTTCCTTGTTTTTGAGTTTTGCAGATATGGAATATTAAACGGAGTCCAAACGGAATAAAACCTGCGGAAGGAATTTTTCTGGAAGGACACAAGTCATCCAAGCTTGGAGTGCATGTCAGGGGAGGTGCCAGGGCACCACAAGCCTGCTAGGCGCCCCCCTGGCCGCACCTAGCAGGCTTGTTACCTCCTGGCAGGTCTCCTAACGCTAATTCTTGGCCTATAAATATCCAAATATTCCCCCAACATCAGAAAGAGACACACAAATACTTTTTCGCCACCAGAAGCCTCTGTTCCCGAGAGATCCAATCTTGGAGCCTTTTCCGGTAATCTACCGGAGGGGGTTTCGATCACGGAGGGCATCTACATCAACTCCATTTCCCCTCCGATGATGCGTGAGTAGTCCACCACAGACCTAAGGGTCCATAGCTAGTAGATAGATGGCTTCTTATCTCTCTTTTCTCTTCAATATCATGTTCTTCATGATCTTCATGGGGATCTATCCGATGTAATCCTATTTTGTGGTGTGTTTTTGTTAAGATCCGATGAATTATGAGTTTATGAGCAGATTATCCATGAATCTTATTTTAATCTCCTCTGATTTCTTATATGCATGATTACATATCCTTGCAAGTCTCTTCGAGTTATTGGTTTGGTTTGGCCAACTAGATTGGTAATTCTTGCAATGGGAGAATTGCTTGGTTTGGGGTTCAATCATGCAGTGTCCTCGCCCAGTGACAAAGTAGGGGTAGCGAGGCACATATTGTATTGTTGCCATCAAGGATAACAAGATGGGGTTTTCATCATATTGTTTGAGTTTATCCCTCTACATCATGTCATCTTTCCTAATGTGTTACTCTGTTCTTCATGAACTTAATACTCTAGATGCAGGCAGGAGTCGGTCGATGTGTCGAGTAATAGTAGTAGATGCAGAGTCGTTTTGGTCTACTTGATACGGACGTGATGCCTATATGCATGATCATTGCTTTGGATGACTACATGATTATTCGCTTTTCTATCAATTGCTTGACAGTAATTTGTTTACCCACCATGATATTTGTGGGGGAACATCGCATGGGAAACAAAAAAATTCCTACGCACACGGAAACCTATCCATGGTGATGAGCATCTACGAGAGGGAGAGTGGATCTACATACCCTTGTAGATCGCTAAGCGGGAAGCGTCAAGAAACGCGGTTGGTGTAGTCGAACATGTTCGCGATCCAAATCGCCGAGCGTCCCGCGATCTCATCATGATCCATCCCGCGAACTCATCGCGATCCGTCCCGCGATCTCATCATGATCCGTCTCATGAACTCATCGCGATCCGTCCCGCGAACTCATCGAGATCCGTCCCGCGATCTCATCACGATCCGTCTCACGATCTTGATCCCGATCTGTCCCGCGAACTCATCATGATCTGTTCTGCGATCTCATCACGAATTGTCTCATGAACTCATCACGATCCGTTCCGCAATCTCATCACGAACCGTCTCGCAATCTCGATCACGGTCCTTCCAATCTAGCGCCGAACAGATGGCACCTCCGCGTTCAGCACACGTGCAACTTGATGACGATCTCCACCGTCTCGATCCAGCAAGAGGAGGTGGAGAGGAGAGAGTTCACCAGCAGCGTGACGGCGCTCCGGTGATGGTGGTGGTGGAGCAATTCCGGCAGGGCTTTGCCTAAGCACTGCGGAAAACCAATCTAGAGGAGCACCGGTGGAACGGGTAGCACGTGGCCGTATTTTCTATTCAAAAACCACCCAATCCACCAGTATATAAAGGAGGAGAGGAGAGGGAGGGCTGGCGCACAAGGCACCACCCTTTGGAGTCGGCCAAGGAAAGGTGGGAGAGGAGGACTCTCCTCCTCCAATCCTAGTAGGACTAGGATTGCTCCTTTTTGGCCTTTTCCACCTTTTTCCTTTAGGAAACCTACTCCCTACGCCATGGGCCTTATGCGGCTGTCTCACCAGCCCACTAAGGGCTGGTTATTACTTTCCCACAGCCCATGGACCCCTTGGGGTCGAAATACCCCTCCCGGAGGCCTCCCGGTACACTACGGCACTCCCGATACACTACCGATGAGCCCGGAACTTTTCCGGCGACCAAACTGGGACTTCCTATATATGAATCTTCACCTACGGCCCATTACGGAGCTCCTCGTGATGTCAAGGATCTCATCCGGGACTCCGAACAACCTTTGGTCACCACCATACATAACTCTACACTACCGAAACGTCACCGAACCTTAAGTGTGCAGACCCTGCGGGTTCGAGAACTATGTAGACATGACCGAGACACCTCTACGGCCAATAACCAATGGAGGGACCTGGACGTCCACATTGGTTCCTACATATTCTATGAAGATCTTTATCGGTCGAACCTCTGTGTCAAGGATTCAGTTAATCCCGTATAACGTTCCCTTTGTTCTTCGGTATGTTACTTGCCCGAGATTCGATCGTCAGTATCTCCATACCTAGTTCAACCTCGTTACCGGCAAGTCTCTTCACTCGCTCCGTAATACAAGATCCCGCAACTAACAATTAGTCACATTGCTTGCAAGTCTTATTGTGATGTTGCATTACCGAGTGGGCCCCGAGATACCTCTCCGTCACACGGAGTAACAAATCCCAGTCTCGATCCAAGCCAACTCAACAGACACCATCGGAGATACCTGTAGAGCACCTTTATAGTCACCCAGTTACGTTGCGACATTTGATACACACAAGGCACTCCTCCGATACCCGTGAGTTGCATGATCTCATGGTCATAGGAACATATACTTGACATGCGGAAAACAGTAGCAATAAACTGACACGATCATATGCTACGTTTGTAGTTTGGGTCTTGTCCATCACATCATTCTCCTAATGATGTGATCCCGTTATCAAATGACATCTCATGTCCATGGCTAGGAAACCTTAACCATCTTTTGATCAACGAGCTAGTCTACTAGAGGCATACTAGGGACATGGTGTTGTCTATGTATCCACACATGTATCTGAGTTTCCGCTCAATACAATTATAGCATGGATAATAAACGATTATCACGAACATGGAAATATGATAATAACTAATTTATTATTGCCTCTAGGGCATATTTCTAACAGTCTCCCACTTGCACTAGAGTCAATAATCTAGTTCACATCACTATGTGATTCGCATTGTTATGAATCTAACACCAAATGAGTTCTAGGGCTCGATCATGCTTTGCATGTGAGAGAGGTCTTTTATAGTCAACGGGTCTGCGATATTCAGATCTGTGTGTACTTTGCAAATCTCTATGTCAAACCGTAAAGACTGCTACCACACTCCACTTGGTACTACTTCCAAATGGCTGCTCCACTATATGTATCCAGATTGCTACTACTAGTCATCCGGATTGGTGCTAAAGCCTGCATCGACGTAACTCTTTACGACGAACTCTTTATCACCTCCATAATCAAGAAACATCTCCTCAGTCTTTTAGTTACTAAGGATAATCTTGACCGTTGTCCAGTGATCCACTCCTGGATCACCTTTGTACCCCTTGACAGGCTCATGGCAAGGCACACTCAGGTGCGGTACACAGCATGGCATACAGTACAGAGCCTATGGCCAAGGCATAGGGGACGACGTTCGTCCTTTCTTTTTCTTCTGACGTTGTCGAGCTTTGAGTCTCACTCAACTTCACACCTTACAAATCAGACGAGAACTCTTTCTCTGACTGATCCATTCTGAACTCCTTCAAAATCTTGTCAAGGTATGTACTCAATGAAAGTCTCATCAAGCATCTTGATCTATCTCTATAGATCTTGATGCTCAACAATTAGGTAGTTTCATCCAGGTCTTCCTTTGAAAATCACTTTTCAAACAACCATTTATGCTTTCCAGAAATCCTACATTATTTTCGATCAACAATATGTCATCCACATATACTTATCAGAAATTCTATAGTGCTCCCACTCACTTTATTGTAAATACAAGTTTCTCATAAACTTTGTATAAACCTCAAAAACTTTGATCACCTCATCAGAGTGTATATTCCAACTCCGAGATGCTTGCTTTAGTCCATGGAAGGATCACCGAAGCTTGCACTCCTTTTAGCATCCTTAGGACTGACAAAACCTTCTGGTTGTATCACATACAACCTTTCCTCAAGTAAACCGTTAAGGAAACGATGTTTTGACATCCATCTGCCAGATTTCATAATTGAAAACGCAGCAACTGCTAACATAATTCCAACAGACTTTTAGCATCGCTACGAGTGAGAAAGTATCATCGCAGTCAACTCCTTGAACTTGTCACAAACAACCTTGCAACAAGTCGAGCTTTACAAATGGTGACATTTACCATCAGTGTGTGTCTTCATTTTAAAGATCCATATGTACTCAACGACCTGCCGTCCAACGAGCAAGTCTACCATAGTCTATACTTGGCTTTCATACATGGATCATTTCTCGGATTTCATGGCCTCTAACCATTTGTCGGAATCCGGGCCCATCATCGCTTCTCCATAGCTCGTAGGTTCATCGTTGTCCAACAACATGACCTCCAAGACAGAGTTGTCGTACCACTTAGGAGCAGTACACATCCTTGTCGACCTACGAAGTTCGATAGTAACTTGATCCTGAAGCTTCATGATCATCATCATTAACTTCCTCTTCAACTAACGTAGGCTTCACAGAAACATCTTTCTGCGCTGCGCTATTCTCTGGTTGAACAAAGGTTTAACAACCTCATCAAGTTCTATCTTCCTCCCACTCAATTCTTTCGAGAGAAACTTTTTCTCGAGAAAGGACCCAGTTTTATCAACAAACACTTTGCACTCAGATCTGAGATAGAAGGCATACCCAACTGTTCTTAGGGTATTCTATGAGGATACATTTGTCCGCTTTGGGTTCTAGCTTATTATGTGAAAACATTTTCCACACAAGCATTGCAACCCCAAACATTAAGAAATGACAGCTTAGGTTTCTGTCAAACCATAATTCACACGGTGTCATCTCAACGGATTTAGATGGTGCCCTATTTAAAGTGAATGTAGTTGTCTCTAATGCATAACCCCAAAATTATAGTAGTAAAATGATAAGAGACATCATAGCACGCACCATATCCAATAGAGCATGACTATGATGTTCGGACACACCATCACACTATGGTGTTCCAGGTGGCGTTTAGCCGTGAAACAAATTTCACATTGTCTTAAGTTGTATGCCAAACTCGTAACTCAGATATTCATCTCCACGATCATATCGCAGTCATTTTTATCTTCTTGTCACGATGATCTTAAACTTCACTCTGAATTTGCTTGAACCTTTCAAACGATTCAGACTTGTGTTTCATTAAGTAAATATACACTATATCTACTCAAGTCATCAGTGAAGGTAAGAAAATAACGATATCCACTGCACGCTACAAGACTCACTAGATTGCATACATCAGCATGTATCATATCCAATGAATCACTTGCCCGCTCCATCCAACGGGGTCCTTTAGTCATCTTGCCCAAGAGGAATGGTTTGCATCTCTCAACCGATTCGAAATCGAATGAGTCCAAATATCCACCAACATGGAGTTTCTTCATGCGCTTTATACCAATATGACATTTTGCGGCAGTGCCACAAGTATGTGGTACTATCATTATTCAACTTTGTATCTTTTGACATCAATGTTATGAACATGTGTATTACTACGATCAAGATTTCAACAAACCATTCTCACTGGGTGCATGACCATTGAAGGTATTATTCATCTAAACACAATAACCATTATTCTCTAACTTAAATGAATAACTGTATTTGCAATAAACATGATCTAATCATGTCCATGCTCAACGCAAAACACCAAATAACATTTATTCAGGTTCGTCACTAATCCTGAAGGTAGAGAGAGCGTGCGATGTTGATCACATCAACCTTGGAAACATTTCCAACACATATCGTCACCTCACCCTTAGCTAGTTCTCCGTTTATTCCGTAGCTTTTATTTCGAGTTACTAACATTTAGCAACCGAACCGGTATCCAATACCCAGGTGCTACTAGGAGTACTAGCAAGGTACACATCAATAACTAGCATATCAAATATACTTCTATCGATGTTGCCAGCCTTCTTATCTACCAAGTATCTAGGGTTGTTCCGCTTCAGCGACCGCTCACCTCATAACAGAAGCACTTAGTCTCGGGTTTTGAGTTCAACTTTTGGGTTGCTTCACTAGAGCAGCAACTGACTTGCTATTCCATGAAGTTTCCCTCCTTGCTCTTGCCCTTCTCGAAACTAGTGGTTTTGATTAACCATCAACACTTGACGCTCCTTCTTGATTTCTACCTTCGCGGTGTCAAACATCGCGAACAGCTAAGGAATCATTATTTCTATCCCTGGCAATTTATAGTTCATCACCAAGTTCTAGTAGCTTAGTGACAGTGACTTGGAGAACTACATCAATCACTATCTTATCTGGAAGATCAACTCCCACTTGATTTAAGAGATTGTAGTATCCAGACAATCTGAGTACATGCTCAACGATTGAGCTATTCTCCTTCATCTTACAGGAAAGAATCTTGTTGGAGATCTTATATCTCGCAACACGGGCACGAGCCTGAGATCACAATCTCAGCTCCTAGAACATCTCATATGTTCTGTGACGTTCAAAACATTTCGGAGCCTCAATTCTAAGCCATAATGCATGATGCACTCAACTATTAAGTAGTCATCGAAACGTGCCTGTCAGATATTCACAACATCTACAGACGACGCTAGAGGGGGTGGCGCACCAAGCGGTGCATTAAGGACATAAGCCTTCTGTGCAGCAAAGAGGACAATCCTCAGATCATGGACCCAGTCTGCAATACTGCTACCATCATCTTTCATCTCTATTTCTCTAGGAACAAATAAAAATTAAGGGAGCTACAGCGCGAGCTAGTAATCTACAACATAATTTGCAAAGTCACTATTGACTATGTTCATGATAATGAGTTCAATTAATCATATTACTTAAGAACTCCCACTCAAATTGACATCCCTCCGATCATTTGAGTGCTACATGATCCAAATTCACCAACTCAAGTCCGATCATCACGTGAGTTGAGGTGGCTGCAATGGTGAACATCATTATGTTGATCATATCTACTATATGACTCATGTTCGACCTTTCGGTCTCTTGTGTTCCACGGCCATGTCTGTACATGCTAGGCTCGTCAAGTTTAACCCGAGTGTTCTGCACGTGCAAATCAGGCTTGCACCCATTGTATGTGAACGTAGAGTCTATCACACCCGATCATCACGTGGTGTCTCAACACGACGAACTTTCGCAACGGTCCACACTCGGGGAGAACATAATTTATCTTGAAATTAAGTGAGGGATCACCTTACAATGCTACCGTCGTCCTAAGCAAAACAAGGTGCATAAAAGGATTAACATCACATGCAAATCATAAGTGACATGATATGGCCATGAACTTGTGCTTTTGATCTCCATCTAGAAAGCACCGGCATAATCTCCATCGTCACTGGCATGACACCATGATCTCCATCAACGTGTCGCCATCGGGGTTGTCACGCCCTGCATGCTTCTACTACTATTGCTACCATTTAGCGATAAAGTAAAGCATTACATAGCGCTTAATGATTAACACGCAGGTCATACAATAATTAAAGACAACCCTATGGCTCCTGCCGGTTGCCGTATTCATCGACATGCAAGTTGTGATAATCTATACATCACATGATCATCTCATACATCACATATATCACATCATGTAATTGGCCATATCATATCACAACATACCCTGCAAAAACAAGTTAGACATCCTCTAATTGTTGTTGCATGTTTTACGTGGCTGCTACGGGTATCTAGCAAGAACAATTCTCACCTACGCAAAAACCACAACGGTGATACACTAGTTGCTTTTCAACCTTCTCAAGGACCGCCTTTATCGGATCCGATCCAACTAAAGTGAGATAAACTGTCACCCACAAGCCATCTAGGCAACAAGTTGCGTCGAGGGAACCGGTCTCTTGTAAGCGTACGAGTAATGTTGGTCCGGGCCGCTTCATCTCACAATCCCGCTGAACCAAAATATGGCCAAGGGAGGAAGCTATCTAAGCATCAATGCCCACAAACCTTTTGTGTTCTACTCGAGATCTCATCGAACCATTAACCTAGATCATGATGCCACTGTTGGGGAACGTCGCATGGGAAACAAAAAATTTCCTACGCACACGCAAACCTATCCATGGTGATGAGCATCTACGAGTGGGAGAGTGGATCTACATACCCTTGTAGATCACTAAGCGGGAAGCGTTAAGAAACGCGGTTGGTGTAGTCGAACATCTTCGCGATCCAAATCGCCGAGCGTCCTGCGATCTCATCACGATCCATCCCGCGAACTCATCGCGATCCGTCCCGCGATCTCATCACGATCTGTCTCATGAACTCATCGCGATCCATCCCGCGAACTCATCGCGATCCGTCCCGCGATCTCATCACGATCCGTCTCACGATCTTGATCACGATCTGTCCCGCGAACTCATCACGATCTGTTCCGTGATCTCATCACGAACTGTCTTGCGAACTCATCACGATCCGTTCCGAAATGTCATCACGAACCGTCTCGCGATCTCGATCACGGTCCTTCCGATCTAGCGCCGAACGGATGGCACCTCCGCGTTCAGCACACGTGCAGCTTGATGACGATCTCCACCGTCTCAATCCAGCAACAGGAGGTGGAGAGGAGAGAGAGTTCACCGGCAGCGTGACGGCGCTCCGGTGATGGTGGTGGTGGAGCAGTTCCGACAGGGCTTCGCCTAAGCACTGCGGAAAACCAATCTAGAGGAGCACCGGTGGAACGGGTAGCACGTGGCCGTATTTTCTATTCAAAAACCACCCAATCCACCAATATATAAAGGAGGAGAGGATAGGGAGGGCTGGCGCACAAGGCACCACCCTTTGGAGTCGGCCAAGGAAAGGTGGGAGAGGAGGACTCTCCTCCTCCAATCCTAGTAGGAATAGGATTGCTCCTTTTTGGCCTTTTCCACCTTTTTCCTTTAGGAAACCTACTCCCTGCGCCATGGGCCTTATGTGGCTGTATCACCAGCCCACTAAGGGCTCGTTATTACTTTCCCACAGCCCATGGACCCCTTGGGGTCGAAATACCCCTCCCGGAGGCCTCCCGGTACACTACGGCACTCCCGGTACACTACCGATGAGCCCGAAACTTTTCCGGCGACCAAACTGGGACTTCCTATATATGAATCTTCACCTCCGGACCATTACGGAGCTCCTCGTGATGTACAGGATCTCATCCGGGACTCCGAACAACCTTCGGTCACCACCATACATAACTCTACACTGTCGAAACGTCACCGAACCTTAAGTGTGCAGACCCTGCGGGTTCGAGAACTATGTAGACATGACCAAGACACCTCTACGGCCAATAACCAATGGAGGGACCTGGACATCCACATTGGTTCCTACATATTCTACGAAGATCTTTATCGGTCGAACCTCTATGTCAAGGATTCAGTTAATCCCGTATAACGTTTCCTTTGTTCTTCGGTATGTTACTTGCCCGAGATTCGATCGTTGGTATCTCCATACCTAGTTCAACCTCGTTACCGGCAAGTCTCTTTACTCATTCCATAATACAAGATCCCGCAACTAACAATTAGTCACATTGCTTGCAAGGCTTATTGTGATGTTGCATTACCGAGTGGGCCCCGAGATACCTCTCCGTCACACGGAGTAACAAATCCCAGTCTCGATCCAAGCCAACTCAACAGACACCATCGGAGATACCTGTAGAGCACCTTTATAGTCACCCAGTTACGTTGCGACGTTTGATACACACAAGGCACTCCTCCGATATCCGTGAGTTGCATGATCTCATGGTCATAGGAACATATACTTGACATGCAAAAAACAGTAGCAATAAACTGACACGATCATATGCTACGTTTGTAGTTTGGGTCTTGTCCATCACATCATTCTCCTAATGATGTGATCCCGTTATCAAATGACATCTCATGTCCATGGCTATGAAACCTTAACCATCTTTTGATCAACGAGCTAGTCTACTAGAGGCATACTAGGGACATGGTGTTGTCTATGTATCCACACATGTATCTGAGTTTCCGATCAATACAATTATAGCATGGATAATAAACGATTATCACGAACAAGGAAATATGATAATAACTAATTTATTATTGCCTCTAGGGCATATTTCCAACAATATTTGCCTTCAAGAGAGAAGCCTCTAGTGAAACCTGTGGCCCCCGGATCTATTTTCCATCATATATTTTCAGATCTATACTTGCTGCAATTTATTTACCTTTTACTTTCTGCACTCGTTACACCTATCTCTATCGGATCTCATCCTTTCAAATAACCGTGAAGGGATTGACAACCCCTTTATAGCGTTGGGTGCAAGAGTTTGATTATTTGTGTAGGTGCATCCATTGGTGACTTGCTTGTTCCTCCTACTGGATTGATACCTTGGTTCTCAACAACTAAGGAAAATACTTATCTACTTTGCTGCATCACCCTTTCCTCTTCAAGGGAAAACCAATACATGCTCAAGAGGTAGCACTATCCCAGCAGCCAATGAACATTCTATGCGCACTCGTTCCAAATCAGGTTCCCGTCAACCCATGTCCCTCTCTCAAGTTCCCAAATCATACAAAATTGCGCTTCTTGATCCTAATTGGGCTCCTGCTATGCAATAAGAATATTCGGCCCTTACTAAAAGTAATACATGGTAGCTTGTTCCTCGCCCTTCCAACACCAACATTGTCTCTGGTAAGTGGGTGTTTCGCCAGAAGTTTCACTCTGATGGTACTCTGTCCCGCTACAAAGCACGTTGGGTATGTCGCAGCTATTCTCAACAACATGGCATTGATTACGATGAAACCTTTTCTCCTGTAGTTAAACCCAGTACCATACGCACCATTCTCAGCCTTGTTGTCTCCTCCACCTAGCCTATTCACCAATTAGACGTCAAAAATGCCTTTCTTCATGGTTCTCTTCAAGAGACCGTCTACTGTCGGCAACCTCTCGGTTTTGATGACCCTTCCTATCCCAACCATGTTTGTCTTCTTCAAAAATCTCTCTACGGTCTTAAACAAGCTTCACGTGCATGGTTTCAACGCTTCTCTTCCTTTATTCAAACCATAGGCTTTATTCCCTCTCTTTTTGATGCCTCTCTTTTTGTCTATCATCATAATTTTGAAAATCCCTACTTACTTCTTTATGTCGACTATCATTATCACTGCCTCTTCTCAATCTTTTTTGGATCGCATCATTACTCATCTATGCTCTGAGTTTTCTATGACAGATCTTGGTCTTCTTCATCATTTTTTAGGCATTGCAGTGATTCGTGATTCTTCTGGTCTGTTTCTTTCCCAACCTCAATACATCCTAGATCTTCTCAATCGTGCTGGTATGCTAGACTATCATCCTTCCCATACTCCTGTCGACGCTAGTTTCAAACTTTCTGCTAATGATGATCCTTTCTCTGATCCCACTCTTTATCGTAGTCTTGCCGGTGCTCTCTAGTATCTTACCATCACTCGTCCTGAAATCTCATTTACTGTCCAACAAGCTTGTCTCTATATGCATGATCCACGAATTCCTCACTATAATCATATCAAACGCATCCTTCGGTATTTTAAAGGTACTCTCGATCAGGGTCTCCACATAAACAATTCTTCCCCCACATCTCTCACCTCGTATTCTGATGCAGACTGGGTTGGTTGTCCCGACACTGGACGGTCTACATCCGGTTTCTGTGTTTTTCTTGGTGATAATTTGATTTCTTGGTCCTCGAAAAGGCAGGAACCCGTCTCCCGCTCGTCCGCTGAAGCTGAGTATCATGCGGTTGCACACGTTGTGGCTGATACGATCTGGCTCCATCAGTTGCTCTCAGAGTTGCATCGACCACTTGCACAGGCTACCATTGTTTATTGTGATAACATATCAGCTATCTACATGTCTTGGAATCTTGTTCAGCATCGCCGGACTAAACATATTGAGAATGATATACACTTTGTTCGCGAGAAGGTGGCTCTTGGACAAGTTCGGGTGTTGCATGTTCCTTCTACGGCTCAATTTGCTGATATATTTACCGAAGGACTGCCATCCACACCATTTTGTAATATTCGATCCAGTCTCAACGTTGTCGAGCCTCCCGTTGATACTGCGGGGGGATGTTAGACTATTACTTGGCTCTCAAATTATTTAGTCCTAGTCGTATTGTAATAGGTCTAGTTGGCTTGTAACCTCCTATATAAACCGCTGTATGCGGCTATCAATAATCAATAACAATAGTTTTATTTAATCGTACAAAACGGTAAAATTGAGAGTTGATGATTTCATACAATCCACAGCTGGCAACTCTAACACGCCAATGCTTTCTATCCACGCGCGTTTGTTTTGGTCGAAATGGACACAAACAGCGATCCAATGGGCTGTCCAAATGGACACAAACTGTGGTCCTATGAGCCGATGCAAACGGACGAGCGTTCGTTTTTTGTTCGTGCGCAATTCATTTTAAACCCAAATTTGAGCCAGGTTACCATCAACGCGTCCTTGTCCTTCCTGACTCGTCAGTCGGTGGCACATCCACTATATCCACCCCCTCTTTCTGAAACCCTCCCGCCCGCTCGCCATGGTCGACATGACAAACATCGTAGACCTCGCCTCCACTATCGACAAGCCTTGCATCCTCCGCAAAAAGGAAATGAAGCCCGAGAAAAAGGAGCAGACACACGCATAGCGGGCCATTCAGCCGAACAAGAGGGCTGTCGGGAGGAAGGTGGAGGCCGAAAGCTGGACGCTGTCACTGTTGTCGCCCTTGCCGCTGCCGCCCAACAGGAGGCCACATCAGGGACAACAAGGCCCTCATCACCATGGCACGTAGCAGTCCCTCCTCATGCTAGGGCTCAACAATGGCCATGATCAGCATGGGCTCATCGGTAATCCGTCTGCCACAGGTAGAGTCGCCGCGCACGTCCACCGTTCCGTAGATGCCCGACTTTCATCGCCAACCGCAAACCACCCGCTTCTCCACCTCTCCCGCGAAATGCTCACCGGAGTTGACTGTGGTCACGCCAGCCACGCCCGCTCCCATGCCTATCGACCTCAGTGCCACACATGACACATGTGGTTGGCGAGTCATCCACCGAGGGCCAATGGACAGCCGCTGGCAAGCACACCAACATAAACTCTGGTTTTTTGGAGGGTGACATGTATGTCGGTCACTGGTATGATCGCCAACGTGAAATGGGGATGCATGCATCGTCGCTGGCATTTCTTTATATTGATTTTTTGCTTTTGCACGTGGAAGAAAATGCGTCGGTCGGTCGGACGTAGGTGGACAACGCGCCTATAGCCGATCTTAACAAGACGCAAGCGTTCATATACACGTGCATACATTCACCCCTATTAATGCATACACGCGCATCTTACCCTTATGAACACCTCCGACAAACTAAGCCGACATATTATCTTTTATACGTCTCCTCTCACCGAATGTGCATCGTCGGAAATCCACGGTCCCTCTAACCATCCAACCACATGTTGGTTCGCGAAAATAAAATCATCTGACTAGACAAAAAAGCAAAACAAGTACGGTCAACGAACTGAGCCTTGGACAGACTCTCGCTATTACCTCAATATTTTTTGATATTTTAGTTATAACAGAAAAAAGTAAAATGTACTACTTGCACATTGTTTGATGGACACGCGGACACACACTATAAGAGCATCTCCAGCCGCGCCCCCAACGGGGGCTTCCAGGCGATTTTTCAGCGTCGGCGTCCAAAAACCGGCCAGTCACGCCCCCAGGAGGCCTTTTTCGCCGGTTTGGGCCGAAACTGGCGCCGGCGGACCCAGGCCGAACCCGACGCGCTTGGGGAGCCGGGGCTAGCGATTTTGGCGCGAAAGAGCTACGGGCCCGCCGAGTCAGCGACACGCGCATGGTCTTCCTCCAGTTTCCCGCGAACGCCTCGGTTTCCCGTGGGGAATCAATGGCAAAGGCTACCGCCGGTCAGCCTTGCCATTGATTCACGGGCGGCGCGGGGATGCCTCCCCTCCCGCCATGCATCCACACGACGGGGCTATAAAACCAGCGCCTCCCCCCCTCGCCTCTGCCCACAGCCGCCGCCCGAGCTATGCCTCTCTCCCCGTCCGCCGACGTTCCTCCCCTTCCCTCTCTCTCCAAGCCCAAACCGATGGCCGAAGGATTCCCTGGCGATGTGGCGGCGGCCAACGGCTTCGGCCGCCGCTCACTCCACGAGTGGGAGGCCTACCTCTTCTTCCAGGCGAACATCCCGGCGCCACCGGACATGTGCACCGGGACGACGGGATGGAGGCTCAGCAAAGGGGCGTCCCCATCCCCCCGAAGCCCGACGTTGACGCATGCCCCGCCATCTTCGTCGCCGAGGTCGATCGCGTTCGGGCGTCCTTGACGGAGGAGCAGCGCGCCCTCCCCCAGTACGCCGCCGACAACCACGGGTCGTGGGTGGTGTACTTCCATCACCGGCAGGCGGAACGGCTGGCGTCCACCAACGGGGCGCCGGGGGTGGGCGGCACCAAGAACAGCGAGGGTCACCGCCTATGGTGGGGCGCCTCGAGGGCGGCAATGACCCGCCGCTGGCATACCCTGCCACGGCGGCCGCCCCTGCCCCCTGCCGGAGCGCGGGGCAATGGATGCCCAGGAGGTTCGTTTCCTCCTCGTCCTCCTCCTCTCAATCCTCCTCCCGCTCCTCTTCCCATTCCTCCAGCTCGCCGGCGATGTTCGGCGTCAAGGTCGAGCCCGCAGCGGAGACGCTGCTCGGCCGGCGCACCCGCAGCGCCGGCATCGTCATCAACGAGGGCGGCAAGCACACCTCCTCCTCGGCTCCTCCACGCTACGTCAAACAAAAGACGGAGTCGGGGCTCCCTGTCGTGAAGACGGAGCCCGAGCTCGCCGGGGGCGTCAAGGAGGAGCTCGACGACTTGGTGGCCCTGAAGTGGGTGCTCGAAGACTGGGCGCACACGGAGCTGGAGCGCCAGTGCCGCGCCTACGAGTAGTTTGCCGCTCGGCACCGTGGCCGCGACGAGGGAGGCGTCGTCGTCCTCGACGACAGCAACGATGACGCGCCGCCGCCACCGGTCCGCCAGGGCGACGCCGGGCAGGGGTCCAACAGGGGCGGCCGCGTCAAGGAGGAGAAGGCCGCCGCCGCTGCCGACAACGATGGCGGCGACATCGGCGACTTCGCCGCGCTCAGCGACTTCTTCGCTTAGTTGCGGTTTTTTAAATAATAACTTATGTAATGTCAAAAATATGTATAGTTTATAGCCGAAAATATGTCCAATTTGTCAAATTTTGCCGAATCCCTTTCTTTAAAAAAAACCGCGTCTGGGGGACGACCCTGGGGCCGGCAGCTGGAACCTGCTCGCCCCCACGTCGAATTTGACGCCGGCTCGCCCCCAGGCGACGATTTTACGCGCCCCTGGGGGGCCATGACTGGAGATGCTCTAAGTATGGGCCAATGTGCGTGCATGTAAGTGGTGGGCATGCAGTTGCACAGGACCAAGGCCGTGTAACTACATTGCGAAGTAAAGTCTATTTTAAACCTTGAAATTGTATGTGTGGTTGAAATTAAACCCGGAACTCTAAATCCGTGGAATTAGTACCGTGTAGATGCCAATCCCAGTTAATTTCAACCCTAGATACGATTGCCGCACCGGGAAAGAAAGATCCCAACCAGGATCACTCATTTCTCTCACGGGCCTACATGTCATATTTATTTCTTCCTCCTTTTATCAATGATGAAATCCCAAACCAAATAAAACTCAACTAGCAGTAAGAAGGGATGCTAGTAGGACACATCGACATGGATCTAGGTACACGACGAACAGACTAATATGAGCTTCTTGCTTACTAGTAGCATCCATACTGTAAGGGCACCGAGCTTGCTTAGCATCCATGCTGCTGTAATGTCCTCCGCCATCTCCCGCCTCCCCTGCACTTGTGCCGCCACGTCGGCGAGACCGCTGAGCGCTGACTCCGTCGTCTACGTCAGCTATAGGGAGAGCGCCAGGAGCATGCACATGGCACTGCTGCTGGCCACGCCACGGTCGTGCTTGAGCTCCCAGTGCCCAGCGCCGATGATAGGTATGAAGGCCTCAGACGTATTTGAGCTCACAGAAGACGGAGATGCTAGGGTTTTTTTTGTTTTTTTTTTAGTGTACATCGTAGTGAGCTGCCCGGACTGAAGAACGCGACCCCGACGCCAAGGTGCCACGCAGCTACCGAGACCCCGACAAGATGATGGCCACGGTGATCAACTTGTCCGTGAGGATCCGGCACCGACATGGCCGTCAGTATCTCGAGATCGAGCCATCGGAAACCTCACGTCTCCAACCTACCTACGGCTGCAATTCTGCACAAGGATCTCCCTACCCACCACCAAGTTGTCCAACAGGTGGTGTGCATGCAGTCCCCTGCAACTCACCTCGCCTCTTAGCTTGCTTCGACCGCGTTGACCATGAATTCGTGTTCGAAACCGGTCAACTCCTGTACCTGCGTAACTCACCTCGCCTCCGAGCTTGCTTCTTGACCATGAATTCGTGTTCGAAACCGGCCAACTCTTGTACCTGCGTAACTCACCTCGCCTCTGACCTTGCTTCGACCGCGTTGACCATGAATTCGTGTTCGAAACCGGCCAACTCCTGTACCTGCGTAACTCACCTCGCCTCTGAGCTTGCTTCGACCGCGTTGACCATGAATTCGTGTTCGAAACCGGCTAACTCCTGTACCTGCGTGCCTATATATGCCTCCATCTGGGGACTGGGATACGTATGGTGCCAGGAACTGGACATGACGCGGTGGGTTGCGGTGGCTCCGCTGGACTAGCTTGTATAGGAGTGGCCGGTGATGCTGGACAGAACGGCACAACGTATGTGTACGCTAGCTGGTTGGGCTTAGCAACTGTAGTTGCACTTGCACATCGATCGGTGGACATGCAACTGTAGTTGCACATCGGTGTATGGCCGTGTACGTGTTACTGCGGTTCGCATGCGCTCTCATGAACATACACTTTGCTCCCAGTCGGCGATCATATATACAACAATATGAAGCAAATTACTCTACATGCTATGATGCCCCTAATATGAGTTTGGAGGATGCATTCGGCATTTTGCTGATGGGGTCATGGGGAGATAACTCCTGCCCACATAACAATGCAGTTCACGCCTGATCGGGCAGACTACACTGATTTTTGACGACAATTTGAAGCTGCATTGAATGGAAATATGGTGCTCGAAATGCAACATCACGCAAAAGAAGCGACCAACGACATACCCAGATTTTGATAAACCTGATGTAGCATCACGGAATGCAAAACCGGCGGATGATTACATGTCGGTAACAACAGCACGAAGGCAAAACCAGAGTCGGTTGATCTCCGACGGAGTCCTGGATCACCGGTCGCATACAGAGATGATAAAGGACGTCGACTATCTACTAATCTCGTCTCTGAACTGAACGAGTTCCTACACATCTACCATCGGTATAAGATCAACCATTTCCTGAAGCGCAGAACGAAACTACGACAGCCTTCGACCTTGTTCACTCGATTTACCGGAAACGGAGTCAGTTGGCGATGACCTCCGCCGCGCCGCCCGCCACCTGCGCCTGGGACGCGCCCTCCGCCTCCGCCTCCGCGACGCCCGCCGCCTGCGCCTGCGCCGCCGCGAGCCCGTCCACGACGCCCTCCGCCTCCGCGACGCCGTCCAGGACGACCCCCGCCGCCGCGAGCCCGTCCACGACGCCCTCCGCCTCCGCGACGCCGTCCACGACGACCCCCGCCGCTGCGATGCCCTCCACCTCCGCGACGTCGTACACGACGCCTTCCGCCTCCGCGACGCCTTCCGCCTCCGCGACGTTGGCCGCCGCCTCCCTCTCGAGCGCGAGAAGCTTCGCTTCCGCCATGAGGTGGCGGGCCTCGTCCTCGAGGTCGGGGTCGAACCCGAGGCGCCCGACGTTGCTCTTCATGGCACCCTTGGCGAGGATGCCGTCCTTGTGGGGCTTGCTGGCACGGCGGCGGCGCCCCATCGCCGGAGTCGGTGGAGGAGGGCGTGTCGCAGGGAGCGAGAGGGGGCGGGCGTGTGTTGGGTGGGTGCGACTGCGAGCAACGGAGCAAGCGCTGTGAGGGTCGACGAGAGAAGTGGGGGACGGTCCGGTTTATATACTGATTTGGGCTAGTTAATTGATCCGACGCTTCTGGGTTCTTCTTGAGAAGCAGGAAACGCTTAGAGCCGTCCGATCTGGATTAGCTACCAGCTCACGTCCACTGCCCGCTTCTTTATTTTTTTCCTCCGCCTCGCCTCCTTCCTCCCCCAAATCCGACGTCTCTCCCCCAAATCAAATCAGAGAAGCCCTACCTAAACCCTACCTTCGTCTCCGGCGAGCGGGCTAGATGAAGTTGAGGGCGCGCGCGCGGGTGCCTAACGCGCCGGCGGGGTCGAGCCCTCTGGTCAAGGTGGGCGGCGCGTCGCGGCGCCGACGCCCTCTGCGACGTCGAGGGCGGCCACCGGGCCATCGTCTTCGCCCGCCTCGAGGGGGTCGAGGGCAAGGTAACCAATCGCCGCTCCTAGGAGGCGGGTGGCGCCGTCGCCGCCCCGATTTGTCCGGTTCCTCCCTTGATTTGGCGTTGCTCTGTGCAGGTCTAGCTACCCCGAGGGGGCTCGCATCGTCATCCCGTGGATTCGAGAGGCCCATCATCCAGGACGTCCGCGCATGCTCGACCCAATTTCGTGGAGAGCACCTCCTCCTGCAGATGGTAACCTCCTCATGTCTCGATTCCTCCTCACCTGGCACAGATGCCTGATTTACTGCTTACCTCCGTGCCAAATCCATGATTGGGACCGACCAAGGGGTTGGATTTTCCTTGGAAATGCTGTTGATAACCTAGACATGTAGCCTGTAAGAGGATAGGGCACATTTCAACATGTAGCCTGTAAGAGGATAGGGCACATTTCAAAGTGATTATTAGCAATTTGGGCAGGTTGGATGGGGTCTTCTGCTGCATGTAAATGGTTTTGGCATTGTTATTATTTCTGAACATATTATGTAACTGTAGCCTGTAAGAGGGTTGCACACATCTTAACTGTTTAGCAATTGAGACCAGTGGATGGGGTCATCTGGTACATGTAAACGATTTTGGCATTGTCATTTCCGAGTATTCTATAACTGTAGCCCTTGCAAGGGGATTCAGCACATCTGAAGTTTTTACCAATTTCGATAGATGGGTGGTGTCTCGTACATGTAAGGTGTTTGCCGTTATAATTTATGAGTGTCCAGTTGCCGTGACAACAGCTGCTACGACATACCTGGCATTGATGGAGTCAATTTTTGCTGACTCATTTGGATTTCAGTGCAACACGTGTCAGTTGAACTATGAAATCCTACAGCATATTGTAGCCTATGGACTGTCTAGTGTCAACTTCTCTGCGAATATGCATTTTAGCTCATTTGCTTTTAATCTGTTAGCAGTGCTCACCATTATATCCTGTGAGTATGCATTTCAACTCATTCACTTTGAATCTGTTAGCAGCAGTCACAATTACTTTTTGTGCTTCCATCATTGTATGTTGCCATGACCATTTAAGACGATTAGCTGACGTGGACCAAGTTATATCAGTCTGACTATGTGAACTTGTTAGTGGCTTTTCAAAAGTAACATTTAAACTGCAACTCCTTGCATATATTTGACACCGCTTGATAATTTGGACAGGTGAGAATCGGTCTTCGTGTTCTTACATGACCCATGCCAACCCTGGGGGGAGAACTATAATGAGAGAGTGTTGCCTTCAATCATTCGTGTAACACTCAAAGCTGTGGTTGCCCAATACAATGTCGGCCAGCCAATCGCACACAGAGAGGTACAGCGTCACCATGTTTGCTTGGTGTATATGTTTTCCACGCTATAGTTGATAATATCTGTTCCTACTTGGAATATGCTATCAACTTATCCTTTATGTAATGGCAGGCTGTGAGCAGGGAGATCAGGAATATTCCGACAGAGGGCAGAAATTTCAATATTGCTCTGGATGATGTGTCCATTCCCATTCTCAGTTTTGGTAAAGAGTTCACTCATGCCACTGAAGCCAAACAAGTTGCTGCGCAGGAAGTGGAGGGTGCCAAGTTCATTGTTGAGAAGGCTGAGCAACACAAGAATAGTGCAATTATCAGGGCACATATTAGCAGAACAGGAACTAGATAGTTTTCTTCCACACGACTTCACCTACTTGTCCTGTTGACGGTTTCAATCATAGTTACTAGAGGCATATTGCCCACATTCTTTATGTCTTCATAGCTTCATCATACATTTCATTACACTTGTGGAGTTTTGGAGCATTTGAGGCTAACACTGGTAGTCATGTGCATTCCGTTTGTTAAGTTTATGATACATGGTTTCCATACGGCTTCACGTAGTTGTGGTGTCCCTAGTTTCAAACTTTCAGTGGTAGTTCGTAGAGGCATGTTGCCAGTGTTGTTTATCTCCTCATATCTCCATAAATGTGACTGCATTTGATGAGTTTGGGAGCAATTGATCCTGACACTAGTAATTTTGTATGTTTCATATAATAGACGATTGCTATGTGCATAGTTTATTTTTAGACTTCCATTGGTATGTTCGTATGACTGAACATAGTTTCAAACTTCCAGTGGTACGTTCATATGACTGAATATGGTTTCAGACTTCCAGTGTATGGTGGAATGTTCATACTACTGACCATAGTTTCAGACTTACCATTTTCTTTGTTAATAGTGTCACTTCCAGTGGCAGTCAGTATAGGCATATTGATTTGTTTACGTCTTAATATATTTCTATTACATTGGATGTCTTTTCCTCTGCTGACTTTGGTAGCATCTGAGCCTAACACTGGATGTCTTGTACATTTCACTTGTTGAGCTTCAGACCACATGATCCGAATACTGATGCTTCTTTCTATATCTGAACAGCGAGATGCAGAGAGTGCAGATATCATTGGTCAGATCATCGTGGACACATCTGAGCATATTCCGATGGTGAAATTTAATCTGCTTTTATTACATGCCCTTTTATCACTCCAAATGGTGAATCAAATTTACCTATTCATGACTATATCTTCAAAATTTTGTGTGAAAACAATAAATGCTGTATCTACTTTTTGCCATCATATGACCCTTTACGTCTTGCTTTTGCTTCTCTAATTTTTCCGTATTCATGTCTTTTCCTCTGCTGTACGCTGCAAGTGAACTTTATGTTGTTTACTGGGAAAAGTCAAATATGCATTCCGACCTGTCCTACCATATGGATTTCAGTCCACATCTAGCTTTTGTGGTTTTATTGGTGTTGTAGATGCAGTCACTTTGAGTGGTCATGGGGTGGAACTCACCCTAAAAAATCATGGAATACTAGGCCACGGCTGACACTGCTATAAAGAAGGGTAACTCTGCTTTTACTAGCTTAGCTCTTAACAAGCAAGAAAATACATGATTCTCTGTTAAAGCTGTTATGCCCCCTTGAAAATGAGCAAGTAAAAAAAAACTTGCACATACCTCTTTCTCTGAAACAAATCAGTTGGAGGACGAGATCAGCCTTTTTGTCTTTTGGTTGCTTGATGGTGTTTGAGTATGTGTGGGCGGACGAGGGTATCATCGACTTGTAGTTGACAGTTATGTATGTACTTCGTTGTGCATTATATACTCAGCATGTCCCAGTTCACCAGTTGTAACCTTTTCCCTACAATCGGTTTAGTTACTCCCACATACCGGATCTTAGGCAGTAACGACACGGGGTTGAAACATTTTTCCTACAACTGGGTGTAATTATTCCGACATGCCTAATCTCATGAATGAGAGAGTTGGTAGCGCTAGTATGTAAGATCAATGTAGTTGTATATGAGATATGGATTTTAATGAACTGGTTTGTAAGATCAACTTTCCATATATGTTTAAACATAAAAAGGGGTATATCCAAAAGAATGCATGCCACCTAAAAGATAGTAGCAATATACCACCGAGGTGGTTTTACATACTTCATACCATGGGCGTGTACTCCACGATGTGCTTTGTACCCTAAAACTGAGGACCTCAGTAAAGAAGTCAGAGCTAAATGCCAAGATAATGTCCTTCAGGGGTTATCCATTGTCATCAACAGTATTGGACACACTTGAAGTCTGGGAACTCATGGGTATTGTTGGCCATTGTTTTTTAACTTTATTGTTCTGTGTCTCTTACAAATTATAACCATGCATCATGTGATGGTATAGAAGCACCACTTTTATAACCGTGTAGCTGTTCCACACCACAGATGTGGGTCATCAAACGGCACATAGGATCTTTCATGCATTAAATCCTTTACAGTTGTTGCAAGAAACCAATCAAAATTTCGGCAGCATAGTTTCTTCTCTATCATGAATGATGGCTAGTGCTATATATGGATACCCTTTAAACCTTCAGCTATACACATAAGTAATGACAATTATAATGTGAGTCTGTAAAGGTTTTGTTCTCAAGGAAGTTCATTTGAACTACTTCCACTGTTCCAGATGCAGATTATTAACAACAATATTTTGATTGTACAACTTGACGATTCAATCAAAGATGAAATCATAGATAATCAGTGAATAGTGTTGCCTGGCAAGTCATTAATTTCTTTGCATGGTGCTTTGATTAATATCAGGGATCTTGATCTCTATTTGTATGTTCTGCCATACTTCCTGGATGATTGTGTTTTTGATAATTTACTTCGTTTCCTCACCTTGATGTGCTGACCTTTACTATGCCATTTGTGTTATGCCCAATGTGGATTTTAATTAGTGTATCCTGGTCACATGATCCACCTTGTTACTTGACTCATAAGTTCTAGTGGATTTTGCTTGTTTAGTTTGCTGCTAACAAATTTGTAATGCTGTAGTTTTAAGAACCGAGTAGATGTAAGTTGTGATAATCCTCTTATGCTGTTTTTCTTTTTCTTTTGCACAGCCTAATTTATGTTCTTCATCCGAGTGGATCCAACTTTGCTTACACACTCATTGATGCATGAACCTTCTGCATGAAAATCATGATTATGATCAGCCTTCTTTGTTTGTATGACCGGAAATCCTGCTATTGTTCAGTACTTAACTTTGCTGCATACTTGTTTTCTTGCCGGTGACTGATCTAATCACAAATATTGACACACTGGTGAACTTCTGTGATTGTATTTCAATCATAATACATTGCTGTTGGTGGTTGTACATTCCAAGATATTCTAATACATATTACCGCTGTTGTTCTCCAATATTTCGTAGAATTCACCAAGTGCATACATAACAAAGGTGCTCCTAGAATGCACTTATTAGGTAGTAATTAAATTTGTATACTTGCCATCTGCAGATTAAATGGTTAATTTAGAGGGGGGCGCATTATATGTGTGGCTGATCTCATTCCTAACTAAAGATCCGTATGATTGCAGACTGATGTTTCTTTATCTGGAAAACGAAATAGGTCCTTGGTTAGTTGAGACCTACATTTTTACGGGAATAATATTTTTGGATCTAAAAAATTCTGATTTTTTTATATGTGTACATATAATTCTGTACATACATACGGCTTTTCATCAATATATCTTTTCATCCATGGTATATACAAAAAGACAAATACACTGATAAAAAATTCAAAAATAGTCAACTTTTGCTTTTTTGAAACCACAAGCTTGTCTTTTTTAGCATACAAATTAACAAATGATTTATGAAACTTTTATATGTATTAAGAACACGTCTATGTGTGCTATGGATTTTTTTTTTGGGATTGAAACTTTGAATTATCATTTTCTAATTTTTTGAAAACACCGGGCTTCAAGTGACCCAGGAGCTAACATTGCCCCATTCATCTTTAAAATTAGAATTTGTGTTAGATCCTTGGTTCTTCCCAAAAAGGTGTTTTGCGTGTATGAAGGAGTCACAGACTCACAGTATAACACAAACATAATCCTGATGTTTATACTGGTCATTTACTCTTACTGCATGGGGTGTATAAGTTCCTAGCCGTAATGATCAGCACAAGATGTTTTACCAACGCCAACTATTATCCGTGTAGAATCTGTCGGTTGTTGTAGCTAATGTGTAGATTTCTATCTTTCATTCTAATACCCTGTTGAAATTGTTATTGTTATTTTCATTTACCATTTGGGGGCGGTAATTATAGCAAATTGTCTAAAATGCTTATTTTGGGTGTTGCTCATTCAGCAGATGGACTGACCAATCGTCTTAAATATTTGTCAATCACTCTCGAGGTCGATAGATCAGATATGATCTATAGTGTCAAGGATAAGATTAAAGACAAGTAGCATATGCCTTCATGCCAGTAGAGATACATATTTGGATATAGTATGCTGGAGGGCTGTAGCACCCTGAAGGACTACATTATTCTAGAGAAGTCCACACTTATTTGCATCCTCCAAGGTAGGCATATTAATATTGGCATCAAGACACCGGATGGCAATATTGTGACGCTAGGTTGACAGCTCAGATATTATTGAAAATGTGAAGAAGATTTTCAAAGCGACATGTCTTCACCTAGATATGCAACAAGACGACATTCCAAATAAGAGCTTGTTTGTTTGCTCGGGGTCCCTGCCCACGTATGAATCTAACCCGGTGCATGCTGGCAAATCTATGGGGCTTGGACACGGCCTCCTTGCGCCGCGTCCTCCTTCATGGTGCTCTGCTGCCTCCGTGTGATGCTATGATTTGATCTCTGCACAACTGAATGTCCTTTGGCTCCTTGAACAAATCTTTCTTTAGCACTTACTACTACTCTTTAGATCCTTCAGGAATCATTATTGTTCGTTTATGGACATTGGTTGTTAGCTTTTTGCACAATTCATTGAGATTATTATGACCCAGCAGGCAGTCTGAATTTCTGAATAGAAACACCATTGACGGCCAATTTGCTTGCGGTTTTGGATCCCTAGCCCACGATTGACTCGATTGCAGGCGATTAGTCATTTCTCCAGTCAACCTGGCAGCTGCCACATGCAAGCTCCTTATCCTAGGGAATGGCGCCGCACCCTATCCACCTTTTTGAAGAATTTCTCTAGTACCCGAAAAAAAAAAAAGAAGAAGAAGAATTTCTCTAGTGCTCTGAGGATGGTGAGAGGGAAGGTGGCATGGCGCTTAACACTGACCAGATGAGCACCCTACGGCCGCCAAGGGATCGAGTAGCCTTCCCTTCCAGCCCGTCAGTTGAGACTTTATGCGATCAGTAAAGAATTGCAAGTGCACCATTCAGCTAGCTATGCGATAGCATGATGAGCGAACCTAGGTAGGTCATGGGGAATGTAGATCGTGACCCGCAAACTCAGCAAGCACCTTGTCTAGGTTGATATCGTCACAGCAGATGGGGGCCACCGTCGATTTTTTTAGGTTGATGTGCCCGCCTGCCCGAATGTAGGATCGACAATGGAAAACTGATCTCGAATAGCTTGGGGTTGGCGGAGATAACGGTGCTGTTGGCGTACGTAGAGGCTCACGCACAGCTTGACAGTCTTGTCCGCCAACGATGGCCTCGATATATGATCCCATGTAACGGTTCAGACTGTGAGGATAAATAGGGAAAGGTGACACGGGCCGTCCTGTCGCAGCCCACACTGATGGAGCACCTTCTGGGCTGCGATCCCATTGAGCAAGAACGCTGTGGAAGAGTTGACAGGGGCAACTAACATTATTAATAACCCCTAAAAAAAAAACTAACATTATTAATAAGGAGGTCCACCATGCAAACACATACATGATCATGCCGGCCAGCACAACCAATAACCCAAGTGAGTCACTATCGATCACTGAACCACAAATTCCTACATATATAAGATAACTACTACTAAGTACTAACGCAAACCGGCTGAAGGGGCCCTCATCTTCGACAGCCTCGAGGGTATCAAGGACAAGGTAACTGCCTCGCACAGATTCATGGATCTCGGCCATCGGTGACACAGCACGATGGGTTTGCTTGCTCCCTGCTGTTTTTTTTTTTTTGCGCGATTTGATGGGTTCCTTCCACGTTTCATTTCTGGTTGCCTATGGGCGCTGCTCCATGCAGGTCTACCCCGAAGGGACTCACATTGTCATTCTGTGGTTCGAGAGGCCGATCATCTACGAAGTCCACGCACGACCCAACCTCGTGGAGAGAACTTCTGGGAGCTGTGGTTTCCAGATCGACGGTAACTTTCTCCTGTCTCGATCCCTCCTCACATAGCACAGATGTGTTATTTACTGCTTACCTGCATGCAAAATCCATATTTATACCAACCAAGGGGTCTGCTTTCATATTCTGCAAGTGGAGGTGTTTGGACACATGCATCTCAAGAGTTTACCAATTTAGATAGGTGGGTGGGGTCTGGTACATGTAAGGTGTTTGCCATTATCATTGGCAAGCACTAGGCATCAGACTACAGCAGGTTTGCATCCATCAGACTAGGCATGCCGTAGGATTAGAAGCAGGCTAGCCATCCGATTAGCTAGGAGGATCCCCGTGGGAGGTGTTAATGAGCGCTAATTAAGTGCTTTTCTTGGGCGCACTTAATGGTTCCTGAACGAACGCCCTGGTTGTACGCTTTCCTTTCCGTCGGGCCTCCCTGTTACTCCCTCGCCTCTCTCCACTCATTATCTGGCGCAAATGCTTCCATCGAGTGTCCGCAAAAATGGCGCATCTAAGACGAGAGATTGAATATCGAGGGATTCCAGATGCAATCTTGTTGCATGGATCAGACAGTAGCGCCGGTTCAGAATCCCTACAGGTTGCTGCTGCTGCGAGTAATCATGCTTATCAGAATCCACCGATGGTGAACATGTTGGGGAACGTTGCATGGGAAACAAAAAAATTCCTACGCACACGCAGATCTATCCATGGTGATGAGCATCTACGAGAGGGAGAGTGGATCTACGTATCCTTGTAGATTGCTAAGCGGGAAGCGTTAAGTAACGCGGTTGGTGTAGTCGAACGTCTTCGCGATCCAAATCGCCGTGCATCCTGCGATCCAATCACGATCCGTCCCCCGATCTAATCATGATCCGTCCCGCGAACATGATCACGATCCGTCCCACGAACTTGATCACGATCCTTCCGATCTAGCGCCGAACGGACGGCACCTTCGCGTTCAGCACACGTACAGCTTGATGACGATCTCCTCCTTCTCGATCCAGCAAGATGGGCGGAGAGGTAGAAGAGTTCTCCGGCAGCATGACGGCGCTCCGGCGATGGTGGTGGAGCAATTCCGGCAGGGCTTTGCCTAAGCACTGCAGAAATCCGATCTAGAGGAGAAACTATGCACTAGAGATTAGGGTTTGCACGTGGCTGAAAAACTAGTGCAAAACCCTAGAAATCCACTAGTATATATAGGAGGAGAGGAGGAGAGGAGGCAGCTTGGCCTCCAAGCCAATTAGGCTTCGGCCGAATAGGAGGAGAGGAGTCCACCTCCTCCACTCCTAGTAGGATTAGGACTCCTTCCTTTTTTTTTCCTTTTTTC
The DNA here is from genome assembly GCA_022496015.1 of Hordeum marinum. Lineage (NCBI taxonomy): Eukaryota > Viridiplantae > Streptophyta > Magnoliopsida > Poales > Poaceae > Hordeum > Hordeum marinum. Next base: position 504,025,144 of record CM039676.1, read on the forward strand.
CTTTTTCCACCTTTTTCCTTTTGGGTTTTCTTCTCCAGCCACATGGGCCTTGTATAGGAGTTTCCACCAGCCCACTAAGGGCTGATATTCACTCTCCCACAGCCCATGAAGCCTCTTGGGTCGAAATACCCCTCCCGGAGGTCTCCCAGTACACTACCGGCACTCCCGGTACACTACCGATAAGCCCGGAACTTTTCCGGCGACCAAAACAGGACTTCCTATATATGAATATTTACCTCCGCACCATTCCGGAGCTCCTCGTGACGTCCAGGATCTCATCCGGGACTCCGAACAAACTTCGTTCACCACCATACATAACTCTATACTACCGAAACGTCACCAAACCTTAAGTGTGCAGACCCTGCGGGTTCGAGAACTATGCAGACATGACCGAGACACCTCTACGGTCAATAACCAATGGCGGGACCTGGATGTCCACATTGGTTCCTACATATTCTACGAAGATCTTTATCGGTCGAACCTCTATGTCAAGGATTCAGTTAATCTCGTATGATGTTCCCTTTGTTCTTCGGTATGTTACTTGCCCGAGATTCGATCGTCGGTATCTCCATAACTTGTTCAACCTCGTTACCGGCAAGTCTCTTTACTCGTTCCGTAATACAAGATACCACAACTAACAATTAGTCACATTGCTTGCAAGGCTCATTGTGATGTTGTATTACCGAGTGGGCCCCAAGATACCTCTCCGTTTACACGGAGTAACAAATCTCAGTCTTGATCCATGCCAACTCAACAGACATCATCGGAGATACCTGTAGAGCACCTTTATAGTCACCCAGTTACGTTGCGACGTTTGATACACACAAGGCACTCCTCCGATATCCGCGAGTTGCATGATCTCATGGTCATAGGAACATATACTTGACATGCAGAAAACAGTAGCAATAAACTGACACGATCATATGCTACGTTGTTAGTTTAGGTCTTGTCCATCACATCATTCTCCTAATGACGTGATCCCGTTATCAAATTACATCATATGTCAATGGCTAGGAAACCTTGACCATATTTGATTAACGAGCTAGTTCACTAGAGGCATACTAGGGACACAGTGTTGTCTATTTGTCCACACATGCAATGTGTTTCCAATCAATACAATTATAGCATGGATAATAAACGATTATCATGAACAAGGAAATATAATAATAAACACTTTATTTATTGCCTCTACGGCATATTTCCAACAGTCTCCCACTTGCACTAGAGTCAATAATCTAGTTCACATCACTATGTGATTTACATGGTAATGAATCGAACACCCATGCAGTTCTGGTGTTGATCATGTTTAGCCCTTGGAAGAGGTTTAGTCAACGGGTCTGCAACATTCAGATCCGTGTGCACTTTGCAAATATTTATGTCCTTCTCCTCGATGTAGTACCGGATGGAGTTGAAGCGTCGCTTTATGTGTCTGGTCCTCTTGTGAAACCTTGGTTCCTTGGCTAGAGCAATGGCACCAGTGTTGTCACAGAACAGGTTCATTGGATTCAGTGCACTAGGCACTACTCCAAGATCTGTCATGAACTGCTTCATCCAGACAACTTCCTTCGCCGCCTCCGAGGCTGCGATGTACTCCGCTTCACACGTAGAATCAGCTACCACGCTTTGCTTGGAACTGCACCAGCTTACCGCTCCCCCGTTAAGAATAAATACGTATCCGGTTTGTGACTTAGAGTCGTCCGGATCAGTGTCAAAGCTTGCATCGACGTAACCCTTTACAACAAGCTCTTCATCACCTCCATAAAGAGAAACATTTCCTTAGTCCTTTTCAGGTACTTAAGGATATTCTTGACCGCTTGCCAGTGCTCCATTCCAGGATCACTTTGAAACATTCCGGCCATACTTATGGCAAGGCTGACATCGGGTCTTGTGCACAACATTGCATACATGATAGAGCCTATGGCTGAAGCATAGGGGATGACGCTCATCTTTTTTTATCTTCTGCAGTCACTGGGCATTGAGTCTTACTCAACTTCACACCTTGTAACACAGGCAAGAACCCCTTCTTGGACTGATCCATTTTGAACTTCTTCAAAACTTTATCAAGGTATGTGCTCTGTGAAAGTGCTATTAAGCGTCTCGATCTATCTCTATAGATCTTAATGCCTAATATGAAAGTAGCTTCTCCTAGGTCCTTCATTGAAAAACTCTTATTCAAATATTCCTTCACGCTTTCCAGCATTTCTATATTGTTTCCAATCAGCAATATGTCATCCACATATAATACTAGAAACTCTATAGAGCTCCCACTCACTTTCTTGTAAATACAATCTTCTCCATAAACTTGTATAAACTCAAACGCTTTGATCACCTCATCAAAGCGCTTATTCCAACTCCGAGACGCTTGCACCAGTCCATAAATGGATCGCTGGAGTTTGCAAGCTTTGTCAGCATTCTCTGGATCGACAAAACCTTCGGGTTGCATCATATACAACTCTTACTCAAGGAAACCGTTAAGGAACGCCGTTTTGACATCCATCTGCCAAATTTCATAGTCGAAATAAGCAGCTATTGCCAACATGATTCTGACAGACTTAAGCATCGCTACGGGTGAGAAAGTCTCATCGTAGTCAACTCCTTGAACTTGTGAAAAACCCTTTGCCACAAGTCGAGCTTTATAGACGGTAACATTACCGTCTGCATCCGTCTTCTTCTTAAAGATCCATTTGTTCTGAATGGCCTTTCGCCCTTCAGGTAATACTTCCAAAGTCCAAACTTTGTTTTCATACATGGATCCCATCTCAGATTTCATGGCCTCTAACCATTTCTCGGAATCTGGGCCCATTACTGCTCCTCAATAGCTCGTAGGTTCATTGTTGTCTAACAACATGACCTCCAAGACAGGGTTGCCGTACCACTCAGGAGAAGTACGCGCCCTTGTCGACCTACGAGGTTCAATAGTAGCTTGATCCGAAGCTTCATGATCATCATCATCATTAACTTCCTCTTCTACCGTCGTAGGTTCCATAGAAACATCTTTCTGCGCTACGCTACTTTCTGGTTGAAGTAAAGGTTCAATAACCTCATCAAGCTCTATTTTCCTCCCACTCAATTCTTTTGAGAGAAACTCTTTCTCAAGAAATGTTCCGTTCTTAGCGACAAACACTTTGCCTTCGGATCTGAGATAGAAGGTATACCCGACTGTCTCTTTCGGGTATCCTATGAAGACGCATTTCTCCGCTTTGGGTTCCAGCTTTTCAGGCTGAAGCTTTTTGACATAAGCATCACATCCCCAAACGTTAAGAAACGTCAACTTTGGCCTTTTGCCAAACCACAGTTCATATGGCGTCGTCTCAATGGATTTCGATGGTGCCCTATTTAAAGTGAATGCAGCTGTCTCTAATGCATAACCCCAAAATGATAGTGGCAAATCGGCAAGAGACATCATAGAATGCACCATATCCAATAAGGTTCGATTACGACGTTCAGACACACCATTACGCTGTGGTGTTCCGGGCGGTGTCAACTGTGAAACAATTCCACATTGTCTTAAGTGACTGCCAAACTCATAACTCATATATTCACCTCCTCGATCAGATCGCAGAAATTTAATCTTCTTGTTACGATGATTCTCAACTTCACCCTGAAATTGCTTGAACTTTTTAAACGTTTCAGACTTGTGTTTCATTAAGTAAATATACCCATATCTATTCAAGTCATCAGTGAAGGTGAGAAAGTAATGATATCCACCGTGCGCTGCAACATTCATTGGACCGCACACATCAGTACGTATGATTTCCAATAAGTCGCTTGCCCGTTCCATTGTTCCAGAGAACGGCGTTTTCGTCATCTTGCCCATGAGGCATGGTTCACATATGTCAAGTGATTCAAAATCAAGTGACTCCAAAAGTCCATCAGCATGGAGCTTCCTCATGCGTTTTACACCAATATGACCTAAACGACAGTGCCACAAGAAAGTGGTACTATCATTATCAACTCTACATCTTTTGGCATCAATGTTATGAACATGTGTGTCATCACTATCAAGATTCAATATGAATAAACCCCTAACATTGGGTGCATGAACATAAAAGATATTACTCATATAAATAGAACAATCTTTATTCTCTGATTTAAATGAGTAACCGTCTCGCAATAAACAAGATCCAGATATAATGTTCATGCTTAAAGCAGGCACTAAATAACAATTATTTAGGTTCATCACTAATCCTGATGGTAATCGAAGAGAGAGCGTGCCGACGGCGATCACATCAACCTTGGAACCATTTCCCACGCGCATCGTCACTTCGTCCTTTGCCAGCCTTCGTTTATTCCGTAGTTCTTGCTTTGAGTTGCAAATGTGAGCAACCGAACCGGTATCAAATACCCAGGCACTACTACGAGAGCTAGTAAGGTACACATCAATAACATGTATATCATATATACCTTGTTTGTCGTTGGCCACCTTCTTGTCAGCCTGGTACTTGGGGCAGTTCCGCTTCCAGTGACCAGTTCCTTTGCAATGAAAGCACTTAGTTTCTGGCTTACGTCCATGCTTAGGCTTCTTTGTAGGAGTAGCAACTGCTTTGCCATCTTTCTTGGTTTTACCCTTCTTGCCTTTGCCCTTGCCATTTTTCTTGAAACTAGTGGTTTTATTGACCATCAACACTTGATGTTCTTTCTGGATTTCAGACTCAGCGACTTTCAGCATCGCAAACAGCTCGGCGACTGACTTGTTCATCCCGTGCATGTTATAGTTCATTACAAAGCTCTTGTAACTAGGTGGCAGTGATTGAAGAACTCTGTCAGTGATTGCCTCTGGCGGAAGGGTAATTCCCAACTCCGCTAGACGATTTGAATACCCAGACATTCTGAGTATGTGCTCACTGATAGACCCGTTCTCCTCCATCTTGCAAGCATAGAATTTATCAGAGGTCTCATACCTCTCGATCCGGGCATTCTTCTGAAAGATAAAATTCAACTCCTGGAACATCTCATATGCTCCATGACGTTTAAAACGTCTTTGAAGTCCCGGTTCTAAGCCATATAATATTGCACAATGAACTATTGAGTAGTCTCCAGCACTAGCCTCCCAAGCGTTCTTAACGTCATCGGAGGTCATGTCTTTTGGTTGGTCACCAAGCGGTGCATCAAGGACATATTGTTTCTGGGAAGCCGTGAGGATAATCCTCAGATTACGAGCCCAATCAACAAAGTTACTTCCATCATCTTTCAACTTAGCTTTCTCTAGGAACGCATTAGAATTCAGGGGTGCTATTGCGCGAGCCATTGATCTACAACATAAATATGCAAAGGTTACTTAGACTATTGTTCAAGATAATGAGTTTAGCTAATCAAATTACTAAAGCTCCCACTCAAATTGACATCCCTTAGGTCATCTGAGTGTCACATGATCCAAATTCACCAACTCAAGTCTGATCATCACGTGAGTTAAGGTGGCTTCAATGGTGAACATCATTATGTTGATCATATCTACTATATGACTCATGTTCGACCTTTCGGTCTCTTGTGTTCCGAGGCCATGTCTGTACATGCTAGGCTCGTCAAGTTTAACCCGAGTGTTCTGCACGTGCAAATCTGGCTTGCACCCGTTGTATGTGAACGTAGAGTCTATCACACCCGATCATCACGTGGTGTCTCGACACGACGAACTTTCGCAACGGTGCACACTCGGGGAGAACACAATTTATCTTGAAATTAAGTGAGGGATCACCTTATAATGCTACCGTCGTTCTTAGCCAAACAAGGTGCATAAAAAGATTAACATCACATGCAAATCATAAGTGACATGATATGACCATGATCTTGTGCTTTTGATCTCCATCATGAAAAGACCGGCATGATCTCCATTGTCACCGGCATGACACCATGATCTGCATCATCTCGATCTCCATCAACGTGTCGCCATCGGGGTTGTCGCGCCCAACATGCTTCTACTACTATTGCTACCGTAGCGATAAAGTAAAGCATTACATAGCGCTTAATGATTGACACGCAGGTCATACAATAATTAAAGACAACCCTATGGCTCCTGCCGGTTGCCATACTCATCGACATGCAAGTCATGATAATCTATACATCACATGATCATCTCATACATCACATATATCACATCATGTAATTGGTCATATCATATCACAACATACCCTGCAAAAACAAGTCAGACATCCTCTAATTGTTGTTGCATGTTTTACGTGGCTGCTACGGGTATCTAGCAAGAACAATTCTCATTTACGCAAAAACCACAACGGTGATACACTAGTTGCTTTTCAACCTTCTCAAGGACCGCCTTTGTCGGATCCGATCCAACTAAAGTGAGAGAAACTGTCACCCGCAAGCCATATATGCAACAAGTTGAGGTTGAGGGAACCGGTCTCTCGTAAGTGTACGAGTAGTGTTGGTCCGGGCCGCTTCATCTCACAATACCGCTAAATCAAAATCCGACCAAGGGAGGAAGCAATCTAAGCATCAACGCCCACAAACCTTTTGTGTTCTACTCGAGATCTCATCAACACATAGACCTAGCTCATGATGCCACTGTTGGGGAACTTTGCATGGGAAACAAAAAATTTCCTACGCACATGCAGATCTATCCATGGTGATGAGCATCTACGAGAGGGAGAGTGGATCTACGTACCCTTGTAGATCGCTAAGCGGGAAGCGTTAACTAACGCGGTTGGTGTAGTCGAACGTCTTCGCGATCCAAATCGCCGTGCGTCCCGCGATCCAATAACGATCCGTCCCGTGATCTAATCACAATCCGTCCCGCGAACTTGATCACGATCCGTCCCACGAACTTGATCACGATCCTTCCGATCTAGCGCCGAACGGACGGCACCTCCACGTTCAGCACACGTACAGCTTGATGACGATCTCCGCCTTCTCGATCCAGCAAGATGGGTGGAGAGGTAGAAGAGTTCTCCGACAGTGTGACGGTGCTCCGGCGATGGTGGTGGAGCAATTACGGCAGGGCTTCACCTAAGCACTGCAGAAATCCGATCTAGAGGAGAAACTATGCACTAGAGATTAGGGTTTGCACGTGGTTGAAAAACTAGTGCAAAACCCTAGAAATCCACTAGTATATATAGGAGGAGAGAAGGAGAGGAGGCAGCTTGGCCTCCAAGCCAATTAGGCTTCGGCCGAATAGGAGGAGAGGAGTCCACCTCCTCCACTCCTAGTAGGATTAGGACTCCTTCCTTTTTTTTCCTTTTTGCCTTTATCCACCTTTTTCCTTTTGGGTTTTCTTCTCCAGCCACATGGGCCTTGTATAGGAGTTTCCACCAGCCCACTAAGGGCTGATATTCACTCTCCCACAGCCCATGAAGCCTCTTGGGTCGAAATACCCCTCCCGGAGGTCTCCCAGTACACTACCGGCACTCCCAGTACACTACCGATAAGCCCGGAACTTTTCCGGCGACCAAAACATGACTTCCTATATATGAATCTTTACCTTCGGACCATTCGTCGTGACGTCCAGGATCTCATCTGGGACTCCAAACAAACTTCGTTCACCACCGACATAACTCTATACTACCAAAACGTCACCAAACTCCTCGTGATGTTGTATTACCGAGTGGGCCCCGAGATACCTCTCCATTTACACGGAGTAACAAATCCCAGTCTTGATCCATGCCAACTCAACAGACATCATCGGAGATACCTGTAGAGCACCTTTATAGTCACCCAGTTACGTTGCGACGTTTGATACACACAAGGCACTCCTCCGATATCCATGAGTTGCATGATCTCATGGTCATAGGAACATATACTTGACATGCAGAAAATAGTAGCAATGAACTGACACGATCATATGCTACGTTGTTAGTTTGGGTCTTGTCCATCACATCGTTCTCCTAATGACGTGATCCCGTTATCAAATTACATCATATGTCAATGGCTAGGAAACCTTGACCATATTTGATTAACGAGCTAGTTCACTAGAGGCATACTAGGGACATAGTGTTGTCTATTTATCCACACATGCAATGTGTTTCCAATCAATACAATTATAGCATGGATAATAAACGATTATCATGAACAAGGAAATATAATAATAAACACTTTATTTATTGCCTCTAGGGCGTATTTCCAACAAAACAAGGGAGATGGAGATGTAAACTGATCAATTTGGTACATATGCAGTTTATTTTGCTAGATTTTTTCATATGGAAGGGGTCCATGTGATGTATGGTTGCTTCCGTATGTAAGTTTTTGATGGTTTTGAACATAGCATCAAGGATGCTCTGATAAATTCGATGGGAAATATGATGATTGGTATGTAGAAGCATGGTTTGTTGCAGTTAGATGCAATGGAATTGGGTGTTGGAAGCTTGTATGGTTTCTTTGATGTTTTATCTTTAAGAATTGTGATTGTTTAGTATCATCGTGGTTGATGCAATGCTATTTTATTGTGCATCCTTTGGTTAATTCCAATGTAAATTGTTGGATGTTAGATCAGATGGGTGCAACGCCGATGCTAAAACAATTTTCCATTGTAGGATGAGATTATGGAGGATAATGATGGGGACACATATATGCCTTTTGTTGATGATGCAATAACGCCTCGACCAGCTGCACCATATGTTGGCTGGTGTTTGACACTCTAGAGGAAGCACAAAAGGTGTATAATACGTATGCAAAGAAGCATGGATTTGGCACTAGGATTTGTTACACAAAGAGGACACAGAAGAAGGGTTGTGACCACATAATCAGGAGAGTTTGAGTGTGTTCATGCAAGAGGGGGAAAACTCAGTCAGGAGGGAAACAAGGTGGATCTGATCCTGAATGGCATGAAGCAACAGAGCAAGATTTGACTGCATCGAGGAAGGAACCGGATTTTGGCAATAAAAAGGTTGCACCACGGCGGGATAGAAACAAGGTGAATAGGCATGAATGCAGAGCACGGCTGGCAGTGGTGTTAAGGGATGGAAAATGGGGAGTCACTGTTTTCGAGGATGAACATACGCACCCAATGATGAGTAGGGAAGAATGGACAAGGTTTTACAGATCTCATAGGAAGGTACCTTATGAGGATTACATGTTTCTGAAGACACTGCATAATCGAAACATACCAGTAGCATTGATCATGAAGACGCTTGGAGACTTGCATGGGGAACTTGGGAACCTACCATACACTTATATAGATGTCGCAAACATTCGAACGAAGATGAGAAATGAGGTGTCTTTTAATGATATGGCCAAAATGATGGAGTATTTTGAGAAGCTGCACGCAGAGAGTCCGCGGTTCTTTTATGCGAAGCTGGAAGATGAGAATAAGGCGGTGAGGGCACTTTTCTGGGTTGATGGAAGGACACAGGAGGCATACAAGAAATTTAAGGACCGTGTGTTCTTTGACACAACGTTTTGTACAAACAGGTATGATATGCCGTTTGCACCAATCATGGGGATCAACAACCACATGCAGGCCATAATGTTAAGATGTGCATTGCTTCCAGATGAAAAAATCGAGACGTTCAAGTGGGTTTTTGAGAAGTGGATGGATGCAATGGGGCATGACCCTCCAGGGTGTATTATGACTGATCAAGACCAAGCGATGATAGCAGCAATTGGTTTGGTGTTTCCTGGTATAGTACACAGATGTTGCAAGTGGCACGTGTTGAAGATTGCGAAGGAAAAACTTGGTATGTTGTTTAGGACAAGATATGGTTTTGAGGAAGAATTCTATTATTGTGTGAATGGGACGGATAGTGTAGTAGAATTTGAGGAAGCATGGCAGCGGATGGTGTTGAAGCACGAGCTTGTGGAGCACACACATTTGATTAACATGTGGGAATGCAGGCACACTTGGGCACCGGCTTACTTCAAAAAGAACTTATTTCCATTCACTAGCACGACTGGGAGGTCGGAAGGATTGAACTCATTCTTCAAGAAGCTTGTGCACCCTCATGACTCGGTCTGGCAATTTGTGAAGCAGTACGAGTACATCCAGGAAACTAGGCTTGACCAGGAGGACAATGCAGGTTTCCTTGGCGAGGCGATAGCTGCGCCGCTCTGGTCGAGGTATGCATTGTGATTGTATTATAGTTCAAATATGGCGTTGTTTTATATTGTGCAAGATCAGATATGTAGGATTGCTTCTTAATTGTAGTTTTTATGCTTCTGTGGTCAGTTTATAACTTGACTATTTATTTGCACTAGGTACAAGATAGAGGAGCAGGCATCAAAGTTTTATACCAGGACTGCCTTTGGAAAGTTCAAGGAAATGATGGCGGAGACAACAACATTGATGATAAATTAGGTTGAAGGTAATCAGTTTAAGTTTGAGCTACGACGTTGTGAGCCTACATCTTATAAAATCCGTGTGATTATTATCGACCCAGTTGAAAGGTCGTATGACTATTCATGCAACTGATTCCACATGAATGGGATCCTGTGCCATCACATTCTGAAGGTAATGGTGCATACTAATGTCCAAGAAATACCGGAGAAATACTTGGTGTACCGACGGTCTGAGGAAGCAACAATGAGACCTGCAAGGAGAAGAATTGGGTGTTCACATGTACCGGAAACAAATACGTTGAGGTACAATGACCTGTGCGTGAAGATGTGTACCCTTGCTTAGGATGCATGTTATGGTCCCGAAACTTACAAAATTGTTACTGGTGGAGTGGAAGAGTTAAGCAAGCTGGTATGGAAGTGGAGGTTGTCCGGTGGTTTGCCAGACTCAGCAGCACATGATGAGGAAGTAGTAGGAAGCAGCGATGTGAGAAATCCTCCAAAATCTGCAAAGAAGGGTAGACCAAAATATAAAGAGAAAAGGAGGAAACCCCTGGTGGAGCTTAGGCAGGAGAAGGCGCAACAAAAAGTAAAGAAGAAAGGTCTGTGTTTGTACTATAAGGAGGATTGGAACGACAAGAGGAATTGCTAATATCTGGCATTGGAGAGACAGAAGCAGAAGGTTGAAGCTGAAAAGCTAAGGCGACAGACGGATCTGACACTTTGAATCCTTATTTGCAAAGCTTTGTATTGTGATGTTTCCACGAACTATGATGTGGTGTAATAAGTTGCTTAGTTTGCATAAAAATTGAGACCTTGATGGTTTGTAAGTGATATGAATTTGATTGAGTTGCTGCCTAATTTTAGGTTGCAATAAACTGTGATGAATGGGACTGAAAGTTGGGTGCTTTCTACATGAATTGTTTGTGTGTCGATTTGTATAATGGATCCAAAGAATTTTGCAAATAGGTAGTGATGTGGCAGAACTTTTGTGTAATATCATGCAGAATTTTGCTAAGTATTAATAAACATGTAGATATTCCAGTTAATTGTTTGGAAGTTGGTTATGGAATTTGAATTATTTTAAGCAGCTCCCCTGAAAGCATCATGTTTGTGTGAAGGAAACGTAAGCATATATATCGGAGAAATGTGTATGCCATATCAGGCAGTAATATTTCTAGGTGATTTAAGTTTGCAAGAAGCAAACGCACGTTGTATTGGAAACAAATGTAGTATGAAGTCGGAGCATGTGGATTTTGTATAGTACATAGTAGTGTGAAGCACAAAAATAAATGGTATGAAACGGGACGTTTGAATATCCATGGCTGAGTACAAACAGTGGCAGATGGGGGCATAGATGCCAACACTAGTTTGGAATATAAAAGAGTATTATGTAGTAAAAAAGCAAGCTTAAAAGCTAATAAACTTAGAAGCATATAGTTTGTACAAGCGCGATCATCATCATTTAATCTATTCTACGATCATAGTAATGCTTCGGTAGTGGGGCTATGTATTGGCTTCATTGCGACACTGAAGGCTTTTCATTTCTTCTTCAGTACCCAGCTTGGATCTTGGTTGTTGAGTTGCGAAGTGAGGATAAGTTCGGTGATAACCACACGATGGTCGTATGTATCCTGCGATATAAGTCACGTAAGTGAGCTGGATGCAGAGATAGGCATCATACAGTGCGCATGAAAAAGGAATAGTTTTTTGGTGAGGTGTGTTTGGGTGGAAACACAAACAGGTTTGCGTATGAAGATAAACAAGTGCATGTAAATTTGTTGTTTGAAAAGTGATGCTAGATGCTTGGGATGGACACGTGAGTTGTATGTTGGTTTGGGTGGTAGTACCTTGAAAAAGTTGAAATTTTCTTCCCATCCCATTGCTTCATGAAGAGCATTGTGAATATTCCGCAATCGAAGCTGGCAATACATGGGACAAAAGGTCAATCTTAATGTAAAGGTTCTTCATACTGGACTTGGAGGGAGCATGTATGAAACTTACTGTGTTTTTTGTTGAGGGCATTCAGGGGGGTTGAAACACGTGAACTTCATGAAATCTAATTTTGTGAATGCTTTTGCATGTGACGCAAAACTCGTGAAATTGATAACCTGTTAGACATGGACGCAAAAATGTGAAGGAAGCACCGTTGTAGTTCATGCCGCATGAATAAGGAAGTGAAAGGTCCAGAGAATGCTAACCAGATTGTGGGACAACTCATACACTTCGTCATTATTCAGCTTCTTGTTTGAATTGAATATGTTGACCTGTTTGTAAAGAAGGTTGATGCAGCATAGGATCCAATGTTGTTTGTGGGGAATGGCGAAGTATAGCTGCGAAAGAATAGATATAAGTGGATGAATTTCATGTAATATGCTCATAGATTGTAAAACTAAGGCTGTCATTTGTGTGTGTAGATGAAGAATTGCAAATTAAAATTTGTAACATCTGTTTAGAGTGAAGAGCTGAGAGACGGGGTTGAAATGTTGTTACCGTCAAGGATTGTGAGAATGCAAACTTGGTTGGAAGGGCGGAGCCGCATGCTTCCATTGTTTGTTGAAGGTTGAATTGTCTAATGTAGAGCTCCATTGTATGGGTGTCAATGAATCCACGTGGCTTGAGTGCTTCACGAAGTGTTCGCATGATATATGGTACCCACCATAATCGACAAAGGGTGGCCTGGAAGAACGAACATTGAGAATGAAAGAAATTAGTGGAAGCAAAGTTTTAAAGGTTAGGGAGCATTAATAGGCAACCAGAGAATCATGAGGTGCTTGCATGTGTAACAAAAGCATAATTGAAATGTGTGAGGCAATGGATGTGATAGAATGAAATGCTGTAGAATGTGACCTTTTTTCATGTTTTGTTGGAGGTCTCACACATCGGGCAGTAATGTACTTGTTGTACAGTTCAATCGAAGTACTTGTAACCTTGATTTTCTTCAGCCTTGTGTCCTCTGTTTTCCGAAGACAAGCTCTCTTCTTCCTATTCTTCCTTTCCTGGGTTTGTGTGCCGATGTTGTCAGGGTCATCCCTTGGGGTGGGTTGAGGTACCTGCATCGACAAAAAGTTTGTAGAATTCATTTGTTGTTAATGGTGTATACTGAATTTTGTATTTGGAGGGAGAGTGAGTTGGAAATTGATGGCACCGTACCTCATTGACAGTATGGCTGTTGTTTGGTCCTTCAGATGTATCGTCCTGAAAATAGACGCACGTAAACAAATGTGTTGCTAGCGTGGGCGAGCAGGAAATGGAAGCTGTGATTGTGGTTAGGGGATGCATTATAGATATATGAAAGGTGCACCTGGGTCAGCTGAGTTGGGGAGGTAGGTGTTGGCACATGTAATGGGGATGTTTCAAGACTTAAGTGTGCCAAGTTTGCATCCACCGTTGATATGGTTGTATGATCTGCATGACCTGAGATATGTTCAATTGTAGGTAGTTGAAAAAAAGTAGTACATAAGAAATATTGTAATCTGCTATCTGATGCACTTACCTGGACTTGATGTTTGACCTACAACTGTAGAAGCGGCTGCAGTAGGTTCTTCATGTGAGGGCAGAGGTGGTTCGGCGAAGACTTGGGTCCAAGTCTTACCGGGGGTAGAAGACTGAAACCCGGATCTTCGTAAGAATCAAGGATCCTTCGCCTTGTTTCTTCATCACTGGTGGATAGGTTAGCAAGAGGACAGGATGTAGAAGCAACATCCTTGCTATTATGAGCAGTTTTGCTAACACTTTGCTCCACCTCTTCGGCATATGCGGTTGCTTCCTGCCAAAACCTGGTTTCGGGAGTTTCTTTTGGAGCAGCTGTGTGTGCTTTTTCAGTAGATGGATCCTGGATTACCCTAGGAGGCGATGAAAATTTTGGTGGAACAGGAGCATGATCTTTTGTGGCAGCTATGACATCTTGTGCAAGCTCGTGCATGCGCTTGGCGTGCAGTTTAGTAAGACGCGATCTAGCTTTCGAGATATGTTGAGCCCACTTTGCACCGTGCCTTTGGAAAATAGGAAAAATGAACGCCGGTAGTTCCTGAATGAAATAATGGAAGCATATCAAAATGGTGAAATGTTTAGAATGGAAGACTATGCATCTGAATTTCGATGGAAGCATGTATATTAAACCGTGAATACATTTTGAATTACGGTAGAAGCATGGGTTGATGAATGAAATTTCTGTGTGTGCAGGTTTGTCAGTAGGTGGAAGCATGAAAACTACACAATGACAACATTCAGATAGGATGGTAGAAGCATGGTATTGATGAATATAAATTTTGTGTGGACATGTATGTGGAAGCATGAAAAGTAAACAATGACAACATTTAGATAAGATGTTAGAAGCAATGTTTGATGAATATAGTTTTTTTATGTGTACATGTATGTCAAGTTAGATGGAATCATGAAAGAATACACAATGACAACATTAAGAGGAGGTGCTGGAAGCACGCGATGATGTATAGAATTAGTAGGTTCTCAGTAACTAATTTGCGTTTGGTAATGTTTGTACCTCCGGATGCTTGATAGGCAATGTAGGTGCCTGGTGATGCATGTCCTGTTGTTCTACATTCTACACAAAGAAATAGGATACCCACTGATTAAAAGGTATGGTAACATTTCAGGTATAAATAATTAACCTCCAGGGTGCGTACCAGCGGTGGTTGGTTGGTAGAATTATTTCCTGTTTGTTGTATATATGCGTGTGTAGGAGGTTAATCATTGTAGTTTGGGGCTTGGATGGCATATGGTGTGTTTTCGGGTGCACGGAACTGCAAAAATTGGAATAGAAGGTTAGCATCTATCTTAATAAAGGAGTAACGAATTGTACTAGAAGGCAACAAAATTGGTTTTGTCTTACCGATCGCGCGCCATAAACATGTGAGTTGAGGGTCAATCTACTTTTATCATGAAGCATGACAAATTTGAAGTCCTCATCGGTTACATGGGATGCTCTAGGAACTGAGTAATTTATGCGATGCATAGAGATAGATGATTCAGGGAAGTCCAGATGGTCCATGTATATAATCTGAAATAAAAAGATATAAACAAAACATGTGAATAAAAATAGATGATAAGTATGTCAGGATTGAGGTATAAAAGATGCGTAGGTTAGTGTGTATACCGCGACCAAGGGTAGGCAGCTGCCAACCCAGATTTTTTTGAAGACTCCATCTAATAGTGCTTTCTTCTTCTTCTTTTGGAATGTATCGATCTCAGTCATGACTTCTTTCAGAATTTGATCTCCCCATGCATATTCGCAAACCTCGAAAGCAACTTCAAGGCTGCCTAAATACTCCAATGGCACCATGTTTCCAGTTCCTGGTGTCAAATGAGTAGCCAATGCTACTAGGAAGAAGCTCCTGAAGAAGGTTTCATCATCTAGTTCAGCTTCCTTTTCTAGAATGGTTGCAGCATGGTGAATGGGCGCACGTCTCCCATGTTCAAAATCTGTCTTCTAGAATTCTCGGTGAGGGGATTCTTCATGCTTGCTTATGATAACAACATGCCTGTCACCGTGCGGAAGTCCGAGGACCCTTTCAACCATATCTGGAGTGAATAGAATGCTGGTATTGTTTTGTGGGTTCCGAAATTCGCCAAGCTTCGGGTCAATCCTATCAATGATCCATTCTAGGAGTCCCTCAGGAGCTGAGAATTTGCTTACATCTAGGAGATTGCCCCAGTTTTTGCTACGAATCAAGTCTTTCCTTGCCGGGGGGAGACCTAAGGCAAGATCGTGTAAACGGGCAGCCGCATATCGACTCTGGAGCATGAATGACTCTTTCTCCTTTTTAGTCATTGTTGATTGTCACCTGAGAAAACATGGGATGTGATGTGTTAGCAATTCTGTGATTCAGAAATAGGGATGGAAGCATACAGTACAATTATCGAAATACATTTGTTAATGTCAGGAGCACAAACTTTGACCGCATGATAATAAAGCGAATGACACCAGAATTTAGTAAGCTTGCAGACATTATGGGGATGCATCTCCTCGTGGTATTAACATGGTAGCATTTTTCTAAAAAAACTGAAACAGAGTGTGGACAGCTTAGAAGCATATGTGTGTGTTGCAAATTTTGATACAACAGGGTTCAATTCTGCTCTTCACTGGAAGCATGGATTTTTGAAATTGGAGTACATATCAAATTTGCCGCCAATGTGTGCATACATATTCTAGCGGTACAGGAAGCATCGTAGGATGTGTTTGGAAATGCAAAATCGCACAGATTTGAAGCACGACTACCATATCTGAATATTGGAAAGAATGCTAGGCCAGGGGCGAATGTAAGCAACAATAAATTAGTCTGCGGAATGAAATATACAGCTAATTTCCGTTGCAAAATATGAGAACATCCCGAATCTGGGACAATGCACAATGTTCACATACCTTTGATTTGGGGGAAGCAAGCTCCGAGTACTGGCGGCCAATACACACCTACTGCAGCGGAATCAATCGACGGGGTGGGGGGTGGGGGGCTTGTCGCTGGTGCGGATCGACTCTTGGTGAGTGAGATGCGGGAGCTCGCTGTCGGCGGGGTGGTAGATGCGAGGGGGGCGAGCTAGTGTTGCACGGCGAGGCGAGCACGGGGGAGGGGGGCTGGATGCGCGAGTCCGCTCCAGTGGACGATTAGGTCGCGTCGGTGGCCGGTGAGGGGCGAGGCGTTGGCTGGTGGCGACGATGATGGATGGCGGCGGAGCATGGATTTGACGATGGACGCTGCCGACGAGCTGGGCGATGGGAGCAAAGGAAAATCGTGCTCAGTCAGGGGAGGGGTGATGGAAACATCGTTTAATGCGAGATTAATGGGAGATGATTTCGCGCGGAGTTTGCGGCCACGTGGGTCGGCTCGGTTTCCTTTTTTTTCGCCAATGAAATCTGGAGCATCCGGAGTCTTCCGAATCGACGTGCGTCGAGTGGTCTGGCGAACGTTTTCGATCAGACTATAGATACTAAGCGTTTGCCATTATCATTTTGGAGTGTTCAGTGACGACGGCTGTAATGGCTTACCTGCCAACGATGAATTCAATTTTTGTTGACTCATTTGTATTTTAATGCAACCCATGTCAGTTTATCTATGAAATCCTACAGCATTGTAGCATATGGACTGTATAGTGTCAATTGCTGTGTGAATATGCATTTTACATCATTTGCTTTATCTATATCTATTAGCAGTGGTCACAAGTAATTTTTTTGCTTCATCATTACGTGTTCCCATGACCATTTAAGACGATTAGCTGACGCTGAACAAGTTATATTTAGTTAGTGGTCGTGCATTTCTTTTCGAACGTACTCCCTCTGTAACTCAATATAAAACGTTTTTTTGTTTCGCTTCTTGTGTGAAAAACGTCTTACATTAAGTTACAAAGGTCATAGCATTTATATTGCAGCTCCTTGTATATATTTGATACCGCTTCATAATTTGGACAGGTGAGAATTATTTTTTGTGTTCTTACACGACCAATGTCAGAGAGACTACCAATTATGTTCAGGACCCTTGGGTAGAACTATAATGAGTGTTGCCTTCACTTATTCATGAACCACTCAAACAGATCGGAACTCGACTCGCTGCTCCATCCGACTCTCTCTCTCTCTCTCTTCCGCTAGGCCCAACACGAGACAAGAAGGTCGACATGGCCGGCACCGGCTCAGATGCGGAACGGCGGCGCACTAACTCGATGAGGGTGCTTTGCATGGACTGAGGTGGGCGGCGCCGCGGCAGTTCCAGACCTCGGGCTCCCGGTGAGGTTGGTCGTCGACGACGGTTGGCGGTGAAGGCCTCGCCTGTACGCGTCGTGGACGACTACTAGGTCTCTCAGTCTCTGTAGGCCACGACGACTGGCTGGATCGAAAGACTCAAAGACCACGTTGGGGTGTTCGGGTCGACGTGGTGGGTCGTGTTGGCATAGATAGCGACCACCACGCTGCTACTTTGCCCCACCAAGATTGATCAAGCCCAGCAAACCTCACGCAACACATGTACAAACTTCAAGTTGATACTTGTTCCAATGGTGTGTTCTTTCAAATTTTATGATGCTACTGTTTCTATGCTGAATTTGCTTTCTGTTCTGCTTTGTGCGGTCAAAAGAAGAGAATCAGGTAGACAAGAAGAGAGAAATTGAGAGAGAGTAAGATGAATTTCTCTCTGTTGCTACTCCGGGCATGTGTATGCTGCCTTTTGTACTGCTATTTGGCTATGCTTGCTGCTGCTGAAGTGAGAAAGTGGAGACTGTCACAAATTGTTACTATGTGAGGTGCTGAAACTTTGGACGGGGAGAGACATGTGAGAAAAAGATCGATCTGCTCCCTGGTACATGAACAAAGCTGGCTACTGGATTGATCCTTCTCGTCGTGATGACCTGAACAACAAGCTGGATAGATGGAAAATGAAGCAGTGCCACGGGAGATTGATTAGTTTTCATATGATTATGATGCAGAGGCCAAGAGCACTATCTCTTTCATTATCACAAAATTAATATTTTTTGTTCCTTATCCTTTTATGTCGTTCTGTAGCTTTGCGTGTTTCCTGTTAATTTCGGAGCAATATCTCTTTCATTATCACAAAAATAGTACAGGTTGTTCCTGTCATTTTATGTCACTGTGTAGCCTTGCTCTTGTTACATGGGAAATCCAATTCGGCTCCCGGGAGCACGTGCTCCTGCATGCGAGAAATAATTTTCCAAATGTTTAAAATATCCCAACAAAATTTGTATGTACTTGTAGTCACATTCAAATGTCACCTACAAAGTTTTAGTCAAAAAGGTTAAACATTGTGGCCTATGAAAAAATAACCTATTTGAACACCAAATGTTATCCTAAAATGTCACTCAAATTTGTTTTTTTCACCGATGAAATACTACTGCTCGGTTTCGTATGAAAAATGTCAAGCATGTTTGTGACACTGACACGAACATCTACAAAAAAATTCAGAATTTTTTGAAAATATTTTGTGACATTTTTCACGATACTGTTTATCCGAAAGCATATGCGCGCTCCTGGGAACCAAAACGCCGCTCCCCTTGTTACATTTCTTTCTACTTTGGTTGATGATCATAAGCGATATTATGCCCCTAGATGTAGGGTTTAATATTGCTACCGTCAACCTGGTATTGTTTTCAGGCAACACACATAAAAAATGCTGATCAATTTCAATCGTGAAAACACAACATATGCTTGATCGGCTCATTTATCTCCAGACAAAGCTATGTTCTTCACAGAATAAATTTGATCATAATTTGCATTGATAATTTTTTTCACAGTTCCCAACAATACACTGAATAATTATGCAATGACAGATATTATAAAAAGAACAGAAATTCCTTAGAAGAAAAATAAACTACCTTGCAATATACTCCTAGTATAGAACCCAGTTTATTTTACATCTTTTAATTTTGTTAATCCAATTCATAGATTAGGATCTTTGCTTCATCATATAGTTAACTAACAACAGCAAGGACATTCCAATCTGTGAACATATATGAACAAAACAAATCAGGAGTACCGTTATTTAGTTTGCCGTAATTCTCCCTTTGAGAGATATCCCCCCCCCCCCCCCCCAAACGGCATCCGTACTCGTGAATAAGCTAAAATGACAATGACTTCGGAGAATCTTGGAATGTACATGTCGCATGCCTCAAGTGTGTACTTCTTTTTGAGGAATTCTCAGGCGTGTACTCTTTGGAAATAAGTTATATATGTATGTATGTATATATATATATATATATATATATATATATATATATATTCACGTGTCTAACTATTTAGCAGTACAGTCCAATTTGCATATATATGTTCGTGTGGGATATTCTTACAAAAAATAAATGCACATCTAATCTACGATGATCTTATGACCATAAATATGATTTAATTTGTGTAGCTCCTTGATGAAGTCTGAGATTTAGTTCAGAAGTATTTATTTTTCCAGAAATTCCACACAAAAGAAGTGGTCAGAATCATCGTTCAATTCCTAGTGCCTAGGTCTATAATTTTTGTAGCAGATTTACTTGCAAAATATATTTGCAATGCCGGCAGAAGTACCGTTGACGGAGGAGGTGACTATAGGCGAGGCGCTAACCAACGACACCTAGCCGACGCGGTCGAGCACTCCTGCTGACGAACTCCTCCTTGTATTAAAGGACGATGCCCATGTTGTTCCATAGACACAAGATTGAACTGCCACCACCGACGATGGCAGGAAGGAGGATAAGCGGTGATATAGGTCGGGCATTGTCTTGACATAGAGGATGTGGAAGGGTGTGTCCGTGGATTGGGGGGATGCTGAGATATTTGTTTCTCCCGTTGCAATGCATGGGCATATTTCCTAGAATGATGATTCACTAACCAACACACTAAGAATGAAATTATTGTCCAATAGCTTACAAGCAATAGGATTGCTAGAAGTATTGATTTCACACATCACAGTTCACTTATCGGTATTCCGGTTACAATCAACTTGAAGACCAAGGAATGGATAATGATGGTGAGAAGTATCACTATATCAAGAATTCATAAGAGGTGATGCAATTCTCCCGATACTCTTGACATAAAGAGGGAATATGAATATGATGTTATTTTACTTATTAACCATTTCAGAAATGCTATGTAGGGTACAACCATAATCAACAGCATATGATCCATCTTTCTTTCATACCGTTGCCGATCTGGATTGAAAATCAACTCCTGAGTAAAATCGGGATGGGGGATGAAAAAACCATCTATAACCACGCATGCACGTCTTGTCAAAATCTCACAGGAGAAAAGGTAGATTTATCATCCTATGCCGAGAGAGATACACCTTAGAATTGAAAACAATCAAATGTGTTGTGATTGTGTGAACACTGAGGCCATCGTTGACAAGGGTGGGAAGAGAGATAAGTGGCAAAACAGATAGGAAGATGTATGTTGAAATAAAGTAAGTGGACCTATTGAAATGTGAATCATGCTTATTGGGTTACTAGAATGATATTTTTTTGCACCGTTGCAACGCACAGACTCTTTTGCTAGTAGATCCAAATGCATGAACTTACTGCCGCTAATAATCCACAAAAATACCCTAAATTTCACTACGAAATAGATCCAAATGCATGAACTAACTACCGCTACTAATTCTAAAAGAGCTACCCTCCCCAATTTCACTACGAAATCACTAGAGCAAGATTACTCACTTATGCATCGTACGTTATTCTCTCCTGATTCTAAACTCGATGGACTGCCCTAATCAAGATGTGGAAGAAAAAGGAGAGAGGGGCAAGGTTATGGTTGGGGTGAGACCTGGAGTTGAGAATGGTGTCTGCCGACGGCGAGGGCTCGGCATCCTGATGCGGCGGTGGCCCTCTTCCACGGCGGCTGCGCCTTCCGACCATGGGGGCTCACCACTGCTGTTTTGTTTTTCTTGAGAGTTCGGGGGCGCACCAATTGCCACTCCGCCACGGGCGCGACTATTTCTCACTGAAGGCAACGGCCTAAATGGGCAGCCCCATCTCACGCGAGGCCATTGCCTCTTTTTTTTGACATTTTTATTTTATTTTTTTAGTTTTGTTTCCACTTCCCAAAAGTTTGAACATATATATTACAAAATATAAATTTCATAATATTTTTAAAAATGCTAATTATGCATTTCAAAAAGGTTAAATGTGTATAGAAATAATGTTGGCAACGTATACAAAAAATATTGAACATGTATACAAAAAATATACAATGCGTGTGAAAAGTGTTGATCATGTATTTAAAATATGTATACAAATTTTAAAAATAATTAATCAAGCCTTTGTAAAATGTTGAAGTGTATACAAAAAGTGCTGACAATTTATTAAAAAATGGTGGATTCTTTTGATCATGTATATGCAAATATTAATCAGGCATTTTAAAAAGTGTTGAACAAGTATTTCAAAAATGTTAATCAAGTATTTTAATAATGTTAAATGTGTGTATAAAAATGTTCTAGACATATACAAAAAAATGTGGAATGAAAACCAAGAAAAACTAAAAAAGAAGGGAAATCGATAAAACCAATGAAAGAAACAAAGAAAATGGAAAAGAAAAGGAAAAACGGAGAAGAAAAAGGAAAGAAAAAAAAAGATGTAAAAAAGAGAAAAAAACCGAATAAAATATAATAAAAATGAAAACAAAGAAAGAACAAAGAAAATGAAAAAGGAAAGGCAAAACTGGAAAAAAAACAAGGTAAAATCGGCTCTTTTACCGTCACCTAGATCACACCCTTGTATGTGACACAAAATTGAAGCTGGCGTAGCAGCCAGCAGTGATGCCCGTGGTCTAGCAGACCAAGGATCGAATCATGTTTCTCCCGTTTTTTTGTCTTTCTTGTAAACGTACACTAACGGGCCGGCCCAGTAGCTACAAAGCGGGGGCATTCCGTTCAACGAGATAGAAAAAGCACTCGCATAAAGGGAGATTATAGCGCTCACGCTCCGCCGCTCCCTCTTTGGAGAGCTTTGCTGGCTTGGTTAGTGTAGGCCTCAGCCGGCAGACAAAAGAGGTCGGCCTACTTCATTTTTTTCATACACATTATGAGAGGCAGAAAACATTAACAAAATATTTTGACAACTTTAAAGATCCTGCTTTATAATACTACAACATAAAGTAAATGTATTTAGTGAAATAATTACGAACCACAATCACAAGAAGGGCCTCACAGGAAGAAAAAAGAAAAAGAAAGCATCATCTGCCTCGTTGTGGTCTACCGGTGGCCACTATCATATCCTCCCAACCGCCCTAGCCTAGGTTTCGCTGCCACTTCCTTGTATGATCCCTTGCTATGCGTTTTAGAAAGTTCTAGGATTTTGTTCCTTAGGTCGGCGCAACTCTTTGGAAGCAGAAGCGAAAAGGTGGTTGTAGTGTCGTGTTGTTCATTTTGACACACTAGTAGAAAACATGCCATTAGTGTCGGTTGAAAAAGGCTTTTAGTCATGGTTCCCCAACCGGGACTAAAGTATAGAGACTAAAGGGTTCAGGTCTTTAGTCCCGGATGACTACGAACCGAGACTAAACCCTGACCACGTGGTCGACATGCGCTCCAGGGTAACACCAACCGGGACTAAAGGTTTAGCGGTTGTTTATTTTTCCTTTTTATTCTGTGTTTTCCATTTGATGTTTTTCTTTAATTCAACATTATCACTTGCATCCATCACTTTAATCAAATATATGTCATATAACTCATCATCATCTTACTCATCTAACAACTCATCATCATCTTAATCATACCAAGTTAAAATCTCATAAAACAAAAAAACATCATAATACTAATCAACCTAATCGATCATGCAAGTTAATATAAACCAGAAAAACTTCTCTCGCATAGGACCTAATCGTCCCTCCTGGGTAAAATGGCATAAACAGAATAACACCTATGTCTCCATGATGAAGCAAAAAGATCCAATGATCTCTAACTTGTGGCTTGCGATCCTTCTTTATTTGTCCCCATGCTTCAATTTGGAGCCGTCTTGGTGGTTTGTGCTCAGTCGAGTATGCAAAAGAAAACTCAGGCTGGAAGGAGCTTTTAATTGTCGTATTACCTTCGGCTTGCATCAACGGAGGCACAACTTCATTTGGCAGTTTCTGTTGAAGAACATAATCGTAGCCTAGTTAGCAATGTAATCAATACTATTTACGCAACAGTAGTGTACTTAATTAGCAACTCTTACCAAGATATTTCGGCGAATGTCATACGTCCTCAACCTATGCACTAGTGTCATGTACAATGTATAATTTGGGCCAGTTCCCAGGAAGATCTCCCTACCAGCTAGGACATCAATAACAAAGTTGATAAGATCATCCTTCTCCTTCCAAGTTAGATGTGGTCCATAAGTGTAGTATGTCGTGTCGATTATGTTCTGTGTTTCACTCAAAGAAACGAAATAAGCTGTAAATTATAAATTAACAAATGTAGTATGCATGAACACCAACTATTTTTAAATATAGAATGCAAATTACTTGAAAAATATGCATGGTTGACAAACTCACATGGAGGTAAAACAGGAAGCATATCGACATCCACCCAAATGTCGATGGTACCTTCAATATGATCTTCAGGACGAAGATTGAAGGTTATTTTCATATCCTCCTGAAATCCATATGCCTTGCAAAGAGCTTCCCAATTTGAGAACCCTAATTTAAGTGCATCCATTACTTTCACCAGAAATGTGTGAGCATGTTTAGTCCTCAGGTTGGCTCTTCTTGTCTCGAAACTCTCGTGCTCTTCGAAACAGAGCCTCTCCAAGAAATATCGTCTTGCATGACACGGGATGAACTAGTAAAATTGTATAAAATAGAAATTACGCTTTGAAGAAAAAAACAGAAGTCATGCTTAATTACGAAAAAACAGTTTTCATCGTTGTGTACCATAGAAATATCGAAGTCCTCATAAAGCTTCATGGTGAAGAACCTGCCGTCGCGCAGTCGAGGCTGGTCGCAATGGCCATTATCTTCGCCATAGAGTTCCCACGCTTGGATCCTATTGTCGTCATCAGACGACGTCATTTCCTGTGTTCATGATTCAAAAATTGATTATTACTTTTGGTCTGTCGAGGCTTTCCTTAAATAACTCTCATATCTGATGGTGTGTTGGTGCGCACTCTCTCACCGGCGATCATCGGGGACTCCTCACCGATGATTGTCGGGGACTCTCCCTCACTGATTATCGTTGGGGACTCCACGATATCGCGTCACCGACGACCGACGGTGCTACATTATTAACAACTAAAACAACTAAAATATATAAAAAAATAAACAACTAAAACAATTAAATTAACTAAAACATAAAAAAACTAAACATCGAAAACAACTAAAACATACAACAACTAAATTAACTAAAACAATATGATCACATAATATCACAGATACATCATCGAATAATAGTATCACTAATACATCATCAAATAGTATCACTAATACATCATCGAATAATATTACCAATACATCATCGAATAGTATCCACTAATACAGATATAGTTGGCGTCTCGCGGCTCGGACGGTAGACACCCAAAAAGAAGGAACTATGATAGGATCATAGCTCGGGTGAGATCCCTGAAGAACCTGCCAGGTATTGAAGAATGTGGCGTCCAATGCAGCCATGTAGCGTCGGACGTGCTCGTCCTCCTCCGTGACACGACGACGTATCACCTTCGCGGGGCCGGCTCCCTCTGCACCGACAATGGTCCACGCGACCACCACCAAATAACCTCTGGGTCGACGACGGGACCCTCATTCCTCACCAAGCTCTGCGCCCCGGAAGGTAGCACCTCCCAGTGCCAGCCTGGCGGAGCCCAGTCCCGGACGAGCCGCCTCACAAGCAGGTGGTTGCCGCCGAGTCAACGACGAGGATGCGGGATGTGCATCGTCGACTCGAGAACTTATAAACATGGGATTTGCCTAACAATGATTGTCATTTTATGATCCTACTCATATTTATAAAAAAATTAAGCAACATCTAAACAAATCTAAACATCAAACATCTAAACAAACGTGGGATTAGCTGATCAACGATATCTATACACCTCTAAACATATCATGGAAACTGAGGGGGCAGAAACTGAGGAGGGAACGCGCGCTTTAAATACGTCAATATAAAACATATATTTGTTTCCTCTGATGAACATGGAAATTTGTTCAATTAGCATACATATATAAAAAACAAAGGCGTGTGTCCTCTTCTTATTTACATAGTGACCGGCCTCTTTTTGCTTGTACAACAAATGCAAATATGCAGAACAATACAACAAATACAAATACAAATACAAATACAAAATTGGATGAGGATGGATCGGGCTTACAAATATGCGAAGCCGGAGACGGATCGGAGCACTGGAGGAGGACGTACGCCGAACACGGAGGAGCACCGGAGACGCAGGCGGACGTATACCGGAGGCAGGAAGGAGCGGCACCGACGCTCGCCTAAGGCCGCAGCGGCACTTGGAGGAGCGGTCGGGGCCGGATCGAGGCGGGCTCGCGCGCGGAGGGAGAAGGTGTCGGGGATTGCGCGGACGGTCGGCGGGAAGGAGCGGTGCCGGCGGAGCTAAGTGCGACGGGACGATCCGGCAGCCTGGCGGTGTAGTGGTGGGATTCGGTGTCGGTGGAGAAAATTAGGAGGTAGCATAGGGGCTTAAATAGCCCGAGACCTTTAGTTCCGGTTGATATCTCTAGTCGGGACTAAAGGCCCTTTAGTCCTGGTTGGTATCACCAACCGGGACAAAAGGTCCACCCTTTAGTCCCGGTTTGTTAGACCAACCGGGCCTAAAGAGGCCTTTTCGTCTGCCCAAATTCGCGCGAGAAAGCGTCTTTAGTCCCGGTTGGTTGTAGCAACCGGTACTAAAGGTTTATATTCTCTTTTTTTTGTTTTTATATTTGGGAAAACTGTTTTTATATTTGTAATAACTATTAGAATATTTATAGTTTTTTAATGAATCTTTTTGATTAAGTTAAAAACAATTACAAACTTTTTTTAGTGCCAGTAGTTTTCAAATTTAAATAGTTTACATTTGAATTCTTTTGATTTTTTTGTGAAATAGTAATTTGTTAATAATTTTAGTTTACAAATAGATATTTGAGTGATTGTTTTTCTTGTTGCTTAATATTAGTATGTTTTATCATTATGTTAAATTTGGGAATTTTTAGGATAATTTAAATAGTCGCTTTAATCAAGACCCGATTCTGTTTAACTCAATTAGTTTTATACCTTCATTTGCTTTAATCAAAATCATGCAAATGAACTCCAGACTTTTTGTGCATTCAATATGAACCATTAGAAGCTACATCCTTAAATGTTAATCCTTTCTAAGTCCATTTGCTATTTCTCAAGCATTTAATGTATTATTTTGAGCTAAATGACTTAAGGATTTCAATATGAACCATTAGACTTAAGGATTTCAATATGAACCACATGACTCCAGACTTTTTGTGCATTCAATATGAACCATTAGACTCAAGGATTTCAATTTTTTAAACTTATTTCAACACCATACTTTTTGTGCATTGAATATGAACCATTAGAAGACACATCTTTAAATTCAACCCTTTCTAACTTCATTTGCTATTTTTCATGCATTTAATGGATTGTTTTGAGCTAAATGACCGTGAAATTAAAAAGCACCACAAATGAACTCTGAAAAGGTTGAAACTTGACATGCTATCATCATTTCACCCACATAGCATGTGCTAAAAAGTTGAGAGAGTTACGGCAAAAACGGGATGCACTTCGTGTACAAAATGGACAATCTCATTCGAAGTATCACGGTTTTGGACGAAAACTCGTGTGTTACAAAAAGATTTCAATTTTCTAAATTATTCCAACTCTAGACTTTTTGTGCATTCAATATGAACCATTAGAAGGCACATCCTCAAATTTCAACCATTTCTAACTTCATTTTCTATTTTTCATGCATTTAATGAATTGTTTTGAGCTAAATGACCCTGAAATTAAAAAGCACCACAAATGAACTCTAGAAAGGTTGAAACTCGGCATGGTATCATCATCTCAACCACACCCCATGTTCTAAAAAGTTGAGAGGGTTACGGAAAAAACTGGATGCACTTTGTGTACAAAATGGACAATCTCTTTCGAAGTACGTAATAGGGTTTCGAACGAAAACTCGTCTCTTACAAAAGGATGTCAATTTTTTAACTTATTTTAACTCCAGACTTTTTGTGCATTCAATATGAACCAGTAGAAGCTACATCCTCAAATTACAACCCTGTCTAATTTTATTTGCTATTTTCATGCATTTAATGAATTGTTTTGAGCTAAATGACCATGAAATCAAAAAGCACCACAAATAATTCTGAAAAGGTTGAAACTCGGCATGGTATCATCATTTCACCCACATAGCATGTGCTAAAATGGTGAGAGGGTTACGGCAAAAACTGGATGCACTTCGTGTACAAAATGGACAATCTCTTTCGAAGTATTAGGGTTTCAGACGAAAACTCGTCTGTTACAAAAGGATTTCAATTTTTTTTAACTTAGTTCAATTCCGGACTTTGTGTGCATTCAATATGAACCATTAGAAGCCACATCCTCAAATTTCAACCTTTCTAACTTCACTTGCTATTTTCATGCATTTAATGAATTGTTTTGAGCTAAATGACCCTGAAATTAAAAAGCACCACAAATGAACTCTAAAAAGGTTAAAACTTGGCATGGTATCATCATTTCACCCACATCAGAATAGTTACTGTTTTAGTTCATTCTTTTTAGTTAATATATTCCAGATCAAAGCCATCGTCACAATAGTTGTGGAGAGGAAGTCTTCACTTTTTCTTCGCGTGTGTCCCTTACTTATTGCACCGTAACCATGGACAATCTTCATCACATACATCACAATGCTTCAGAAAGCTTGCTCACGTCATACTAAATATTCTTACACACACAAACCGTACTTACACATGGACATAATAGAAATAATAGTTCAGATATCCATTACAAAGAAACCCTAATTTTCCTATGAATCAAAGAGAAACCCCAATTTTTCCTATGAATCAAAGAAAAGCCCCAATTTTCCTATGCATTTTTCCTATGAATCAAGGAAACTATGACATGTTCTCGACATTCCCAATCCTCCTATTCCTATGGAATTTTCCTATCCTATGAATCAAAGAAAAGCCCCGATTAAAACTATGACAAGTTCCATATTACCCTACCCACTGGAATACCATGACATGTTGCTTCAAACAAAGTTGGACGATGAAAACATTGCGACCATCGGCCGTGTACTCGAGATCGAGGCCCATGAACTTTTTTTTTCCTCTTGAAGCCATTCCTCGAACATGAAAAGAAAACCCTAGACTTTGGCGCTGTCATTCATGCAAACGACATGAAGATTGGTCGTGTCATGTGCGAGCACTTTCTCGTAGCGAGGATTGGATTCATGGTGTGGAGGATGAGTAAGGAGAGAGGGAGACAAACAGAAATGGTTGCCGGTCGCATTACTGTAGCGTTTCCCATGTATAATCTCGCGCGAAACTACTTCCAAGCCACGGGATTTGAAAGGTTGGGACCTTTAGTCCCGGTTTGATCTACTAACCGGGACTAAAAGGGCTCGTGCCAGGAGAACGGTTGCCACCACCCCTTTAGTCCCGGTTGGTGTCACCAACCGGGACTAAAGGGTCCTCATGAACCGGGACTAATTCTTATCCTCACGAACCAAGACTAGTGGATACATTAGTCCCGGTCAAAAATGCGACCAGGACTAATGCTCCGGTCGAAAGGCCTGATTTCTACTAGTGACATCACACAATTGTTGTAAAAAATGACCACTAAAAATAGACTCGAAGCCAACATATCCTTGAAGTGCACACATTCTATTATAGAACCTTCTACATGATGGACCGATTGGGGTGTACCACATGAAAGCGCTCTCCACCCTTCAAGGTCGAGCCAGCCTAATCTTGGGCAAACGGGCAGTCTTGGATTAAGAAAGTACGAACGATTGGGGATGGTTTCCTAGTCTTTCGATCAAGGATTTGAATATAAGTGACAATGTAGCTCTTTAGGTCTTCCTTTCTCACCAACAAGAGGTATGTGATATCTCTTTACTTGTCATTTACTTAATTTTGTCCTATATGAGAATTATAGAAATTTTGGTTGTCTCAACCATGAAGTTACTTCTTATTTAATTAATTTGCCTTTTTTATGGTATAGGCCTTGATTAACAACATGAGTCTTATTTGCATAGGGTAAAGCACATGATGTGAGCTAGTGATGTCTATGCCAATTGGAGGAAGAAGTATAGGGATCATGCCTTGTAAAAAATTTCTAGGCCACTGCCACTACATATAGAGAAGATTTCAATTCTTAGAAAGAAAAGCTAGCACTAGAAACTCCAAAAGGGCCAGGGATACCCTGAGAACATAGCCCTAGCATTGTCCAAAGGATTTTTCCTGCTCAGGTAAAGAGTGAGTCGTTAAAAAATAAATTATGTGATCATGCAATCATTGTGCAATATTTGAATCACAATTATATCCATTTGTCCCAATGCTAGAGAAGATAAGATTTAAAGTGAGCCTCTTATATTTTTCTGAACATTAAGAAAAGTTAGTATAAAGGGGGATCAATTATGTGAATTGCTCTAGAATGACATGGAGTGATTTGACGTCAAACATGTGAGTGGTAAAAAAGGAGGTACACTATGAACTTGGACGACATGACATGCTCTTGTCGTTACTTTTGTTGGGGAATGTTGCATGGGAAACAAAAATTATCCTACGCACACACAAGATCTATCCATGGTGATGAGCATCTACGAGAGGGAGAGTGGATCTACATACCCTTGTAGATCGCTAAGCGGGAAGCATTAAGAAACGCAGTTGATGTAGTTGAACGTCTTCGCGGTCCAAATCGCCGAGCATCTCGCGATCCCATAACAATCCATGTCGCGATACAATCACGATCCGTTCCGCGATCCCCTCACGATCCACCCCGCGATCGAATCACGAATCATCTTGCGATCCTGATCACGGTCCTTCTGATCTAGTGCCAAACGGATGGCACTTCCGTGTTCAGCACACGTACAACTCAATGTCGTTCTCCGCCTTGTTGATCCAGCAAGAGGGGCAGAGATGTAGATGAGTTATCCGGTAGCACGGCGGTGCGGCGGCGGCGATGGTGGAACTATTCCGGCAGGGCTTCGCCTAAGCACCGCCGAAACTAGACTAAAGGAGAAAACGATCTAGAGGAAGTAGAGGGAGCACGTGGCAATTAGGGTTAGCCCTCCCCTCTAAATCCTATAGTATATATAGGAGGGGGGAGGGGAGGTAGCAGCCTCAAACCCTCAAGGTTTGGCCAAAATTGGAGGTGGAGGAGTCGTACTCCAAACCTACTAGGAGTAGGAGTCCTCCTCTCCAACATATCTATAATTTTTGATCGTTCCATGCTATTATATTATCAACTTTGGATGTTTTATATGCATGAATATGCTATTTTATATTATTTTTGGGACTAACTTATTAATCCAGTGCCCAGTGCCAGTTCCTTCTTTTCCGTGTTTTTGACCTTTTTCAGATAGGAATATCAAACGGAGTCCCAATGGAATAAAACTTTTGCCATGATTTTTTTGGAAAATATAAAAAATACCTGAAGAAAAAGATACCGGAGAGGCGGCCCGAGGGAGCCACGAGCCTGGGAGCCACGGGCCCCCCTGGCCGCGGCTAGGGGGCTCGTGACCTCCTCGTGCCATCTCTTGACTTGTTCCCGACTCCAGACGGCCTTATAAATACGGAAACCCTCGAAAATAAACAGAGATCGCAAGTTCCGCTGCCGCAGACCTCCAGAACCACCAAAAACCAATCGGGAGACCGTTCCGGCATCCTGCCGGAGGGGAATTCATCGCCGGAGGCCGTCTTCATCAACATCATTGCCTCCCTTGCCTCTCCAATGATGCATGAGTAGTTCACATCAGACCTACGGGTCCATAGCTAGTAGCTAGATGGCGTCTTCTCTCTCTTTGATCTTCAATACAAAGTTCTCCATGATCTTCATGGTGATCTATCCGATGTAATCTTCTTGTGCGGTGTGTTTGTTGAGATTCGATGAATTGTGGATTTATGATCAGATTATCTATGAATATTATTTGATTCATTTCTGAATTCTTATATGCATGATTTCATATCAATGTAAGTCTCTTCGAGTTATAGGTTTCGTTTGGCCAACTTGATGTATGATTCTTGAAATGGGAGAAGTGCTTGATTTTGGGTTCATACCATGCGGTGTCCTCACCTAGTGACAGAAGGGGTAGCGAGGCACTTATCGTGTTGTTGCCATCAAGGGTAAAAAGGTGGGGTTTATATCATATTGCATTAATCTATCCCTCTACATCATGTCATCTTGCTTAAAGCGTTACTCCGTTTCTTATGAACTTAATACACTAGATGCATGCTGGATAGCGGTCGATGTGTGGAGTAATAGTAGTAGATGCAGAAAGTATCGGTCTACTTGTCTCGGACGTGATGCCTATATGTATGATCATTGCCTTAGATATCATCATGACTTTGCGCTGTTCTATCAATTGCTCAATATTTATTTGTTCACCCACCGTAATACTTGCTATCATGAGAGAAGCCTCTAGTGAACACTATGGCCCCCGGGTCTATTTTACATATTATATCTTCAGATCTAAACATAAAAACACCAAAAATACCTTGCTGCAATTTTATTTAGTTATTTATATTTACTCATTATCACTATCAGATCTCACCTTGCAAGTAATCGTGAAGGGATTGACAACCCCTTTTTCGCGTTGGGTGCCAGTTTGTTTGTGTTTGTGCAGGTTTCTTGGTGCCTCATCTTGATACTCCTACTGGATTGATACCTTGGTTCTCAAACCGAGGGAAATACTTACCTCTACTTTGCTGCATCACCATTTCCTCTTCAAGGGAAAAACCAATGCACGCTCGAGAAGTAGCAGCAAGGCACACATAGGTGTGGTACACAGCATGGCATACTATACAGAGCCTATGGATAAGGCATTCGGGATGACCTTCGTCCTTTCTCTTTCTCCTGCCGTGGTCGAGCTTTGAGTCTCATTCAACTCCACACTCTCAAATCAGGCAAGAACTCTTTCTTTGACGAATCCATTTTGAACTCTTTCAAAACCTTGTCAAGGTATGTACTGATTGAAAGTATTATCAGACGTCTTCATCCACCTCTATAGATCTAGATGCCCAATATTTAAGTAGCTTCATTCCAGGTTTTCCTTTGAAAAACTCCTTTCAAACAACCCTTTATGCTTTCCAGAAATTCTACATCATTTCTGATCAACAATATGCCTTCCACATATCCTATCAGAAATTCTATAGTGCTCCCACTCACTTTATTGTAAATACAAGTTTCTCATAAACATTGTATAGACTCAAAAAACTTTAATAACCTCATCAAAGCATATATTCCAACTCCGAGATGCTTGCTCAAGTCCATAGAAGGATCGGTGGAGCTTGCATATATTTTAGCATCCTTAGAACTGACAAAACCTTCTGGTTGCATCACATACAACCTTTCCTCATGGATACTGTTAAGGAAATGATGTTTTGAAATCCATCTACCAGATTTCATAATCGAAAAATGCAGCAACTGCTAACATAATTCCAACAGACTTCAACATCACTACAGGTGAGAAAGTCTCATTGTAGTCAACTCCTTGAACTTGTGAAAAAACCTTTGCCACAAGTCGATCTTTATAGACGGTGACATTGCTACCTCTTGAGCATGCGTTGGTTTATGCAGCGAAGTAGATAAGTATTTCCCTTAGTTGTTGAGAACCAAGCTATCAATCCAGTAGGAGGAACAAGCAAGTTACCAATGGATGCACCTACACAAACAACCAAACTCTTGCACCCAACGCTATAAAGGGGTTGTCAATCCCTTCACGATTATTTGCAAGGATTAGATCTGATAGAGATAGATGTAAACGAGAACGAAAAGTAAAAGGTAAATAAATTGCAGCAAAGTATTTTTTGGTATTTTTGGTTTATAGATATGAAAATATATTATGGAAAGTAGACACGGGGGGCCATAGGTTGCACTAAAGGCTTCTCTCATGATGGCAAGTATTACGGTGGGTGAACAAATTACTGTGGAGCAACTGATAGAAAAGAGAATAATTATGAAGATATCCAAGGCAATGATTATGCATATAAGCATCATGTCCATGTCAAGTAGACCGAAATGATTCTGCATCTACTACTATTACTCCACACATCGATCGACTCCTGCCTGCATCTAGAGTATTAAGTTCATGAAGAACAGAGTAACGCATTAGGTAAGATGACATGATGTAGAGGGATAAAATCAAGCAATATGATGAAAACCCCATCTTTTTATCCTTGATGGAAACAATACAATACATGCCTCTCTACCCCTACTATGTCACTGGGTGAGGACACCGCAAGATTGATCCCAAAACCAAGCACTTCTCCCATTGCAAGAATTACCAATCTAGTTGGCCAAACCAAACCAATAACTCGAAGAGACTTGCAAAGATATGAAATAATGCATATAAGAATTCAGAAAAGACTCAAATAATATTCATAGATAATCCGAACATAAACCCACAATTCATCGGATCTCGACAAACACACTGCAAAAGAGTATTACATCGGATAGATCTCCATGAAGATCATGAAGAACATGATATTGAAGAGCAAAGAGAGAGAAGAAGCCATCTAGTTACTAGATATGGACCCGAAGGTCTGTGGTGAACTACTCACGCATCATCAAAGGGGCAATGGAGTTGATGTAGATGCCCTCTGTGATCGAATCCCCCTCCAGCAGATTATCAGAAAAGGGTCCAAGATTGGATCTCTCGAGAACGGAGGCTTCTGGCGGCAGAAAAGTGTTTTCGTGGCTTTCTCTGGTATAACGGGAATATTTGTGAATTTATAGGCCGAGAAATAGGGTTAGGAGAGATGTCGTGGGCCCACAAGCCTAGGGGAGCGCCCTACCCCCTGGGCATGCCCTTATGGCTTGTGGTCACACGGCTGCTCTCCCGACTTCATCTCCAAGTCTCCTGGGTTGCTTCTGGTCCAAGAAAAATTATTCTGAAGATTTTATTCTGTTTGGACTCCATTTAATATTCCTTATCTGCAATACTCAAAAACAAGGAAAAAAACAGAAAGTGGCACTAGGCTCTAGATTAATAAGTTAGTCCCAAAAATAATATAAAATAGCATATTAATGCATATAAAACATCCAAAACAGATAATATAATAGCATGGCACAACCAAAACTTATAGATACTTTGGGTACGTATCAGACATTACCATTTGCTTCCGTCTTCCTTTTAAGGACCCATTTGTTCTGAATGGCCTTTCGCCCTTCAGGTAATACTTTCAAAGCGCATACTTTGTTTTCTTACATGGATCCCATCTCGGATTGCATGAGCTCTAACAATTTCTCGGAATCTAGGCCCATCATCGCTTCTCCATAGCTCATAGGTTCATCGTTGTCCAACAACATGACCTCTAAGACAGGGTTGCCGTACCACTCAGGAGCAGTATGCGTCCTTGTCGACCTATGAGGTTTGATAGTTACTTGATCCGAAGCTTCATGATCATCATC
Source organism: Hordeum marinum (assembly GCA_022496015.1). NCBI lineage: Eukaryota > Viridiplantae > Streptophyta > Magnoliopsida > Poales > Poaceae > Hordeum > Hordeum marinum. The sequence continues at coordinate 504,060,411 of CM039676.1, forward strand.
ATTAACTTCCTCTTCAACTAGCATAGGCTCCACAAAAACAAATTTTTGCGCCATGCTACTCTCTGGTTGAAATGAAGGTTCAACAACCTCATCAAGTTCTATCTTTCGTCCACTCAATTCTTTTGAAAGAAACTCTTTCTCGAGAAAGGACCCGTTTTAGCAACAAACACTTTGTGCTTGGATCTAAGATAGAAGGTATACCCAACTGTTACGTTAGGGTATTCTATGAAGATGCATTTGTTCGCTTTGGGTTCGAGCTCATTAGGTGAAAACCCTTCTTTCACATACGCGTCGTAGCCCCAAACATTAAGAAATGACAACTTAGGTTTCCGTCAAACCAAAATTCATACGGTGTCATCTCAACGGATTTATATGGTGCCCCTTTTAAAGTGAATGTAGTTGTCTCTAATGCGCAACCCAAAAACGATAGTGGCAAATCAATAAGAGACATCATAGTTCGCACCATATCCAAAACAGCGCGACTATGACGTTCGGACACACCATCATACTATGGCGCTCCAGGTGACATGAGATGTGAAACAAATTCCACATTGTCTTAAGTTGTATACCAATACTCGTAACTCAGGTATTTACCTCCACAATCAAATCGTAGACATTTTATCTCCTTGTCACGATGATCTCAAACTTCACTCTGATTTTGTTTGAACTTTTCAAACATTTCAGGCTTGTGTTCCATTAAGTAAATATCCCCATATCTACTCAAATCGTCAGTGAAGGTAGGAAAAGAACGATATCTGATACGTCTCCAACATATCTATAATTTTTTATGATGGAAAGCTATTATATTATCTATTTTGGATGTTTTATATGCATTAATATGCTATTTTATATTATTTTTGAGACTAACCTATTAAGCTAGAGCCTAGTGCCAGTTTCTATTTTTTCCTTGTTTTTGAGTTCTATAGATATGGAATATTAAACGGAGTCCAAATGGAATAAAACCTTCAGAAGGAATTTTCTTGGAAGGAAACAAATCGATAAAGCTTAGAGTGCACGGCAGGGGAGTTCCAGGGAGCCACAAGTCTGCTAGGTGCAGGCCCCCTCGCTGCGCAGCAGGCTTGTCGCCTCCTGGCAGGTCTCCTAACCCTAATTCTTGGCCTATAATTCCCAAATATTCCCCCAACACAAAAAATATCCACACAAATACTTTCCGCTGCCGGAAGCCTCCGTTCCTGAGAGATCCAATCTTGGAGCCTTTTCCGGTAATCTGCTGAAGGGGTTTTCGATCACGGAGGGCATCTACATGAACTCCATTGCCCCTTCGATGATGCATGAGTAGTCCACCACAGACCTACGGGTCCATAGCTAGTTTCTAGATGGCTTCTTCTCTCTCTCTTTGATCTTCAATACCATGTTGTTCATGATCTTCATGGAGATCTATCCGTTGTAACCCTCTTTTGTGGTGTGTTTGTCAAGATCCCATGAATTCTGAGTTTATGTTCAGATTATCCATGAATCTTATTTGAATATCCTATGAACTCTTATTTGCATGATTACATATCCTTGCAAGTCTCTTCGAGTTATTGGTTTGGTTTGGCCAACTAGATTGGTAATTCTTGCAATGGGATAAGTGCTTGGTTTTGGGTTCAATCTTGCGGTGTCCTCACCCAGTGATATAGTAGGGGTAGCGAGGCACCTATTGTATTGTGGCCATCAAGGGTAACAAGATGGGTTTTTCATAATTTTTCTTGAGTTTTTCCCTCTACATCATGTCATATTTCTTTATGTGTTACTTTGTTCTTCATGAACTTAATACTCTAGACGCACGCAGGAGTTGATCGATGTGTGCAGTAATAGTAGTAGATCCAGAATTGTTTCGGTCTACTTGACACGAACGTGATGCCTATATGCATGATCATTTCCTTGGATAACTACATGATTATTCGCTTTTGTATCAATTGCTAGACAATAATTTGTTTACCCATAATGATTTTTGCCTTCAAGAGAGAAGCCTCTAATGAAACCTATGCCCCCGGGGTATTCTTTCCATAATATACTTTCAGATCTATACCTTGCTGCAATTTATTTACCTTTTACTTTTCGTTCTTTTTTACATCTATATCTATCGGATCTAATCCTTGCAAATAATCACGAAGGGATTGACAACCCCTTTATAGTGTTGGGTGCAAGAGTTTGATTATTTGTGTAGGTGCAACCATTAGTTACTTGCTTGTGCCTCCTACTGGATTGATACCTTGGTTATCAACAACTGAGGGAAATACTTATCTACTTTGCTGCATCACCATTTCCTCTTCAAGGGAAAACCAACACACGCTCAAGAGGTAGCAAGAAGGATTTCTGACGCCGTTGCCGGGGAGGATACACATCAAGCCTACCAAGTACCCACCACAAACTGTTTTCTTGCATTTAAATTATTTTCCACTTTCCTCTCATTTTCCTCTCCCCCACTTCTAAAATGATTTTCAGAAAATACCAAAAAGATTTGCCTTTTTATTCGCCCTTCTTTCGTTTGCCTTTCGTTTGCTTGTGTGTTTGATTGCTTGCTTTGTCACGATGTCTAAGAATACCAAGTTTCTGACTGTTCCAATACAAATAATAATGATTTTATTAGTACTCCAATTGCTCCCGCCACTAGTGCAGAATCTTATGAAATCAATGCTGCTTTGCTTAATCTTGTTATGAAAGAACAATTTTCTGGCCTCCCTAGTGAAGATGCCGCATCCCATCTAAATACTTTCATTGACTTGTGTGATATGCAAAATAAGAAAGATGTGGATAATGATATTGTTAAATTGAAGCTATTTCCGTTCTCGCTACGAGATCGTGCTAAAACTTGGTTTTCATCTTTGCCAAAAAATAGTATTGATTCATGGAATAAGTGTAAAGATGGTTTTATATCAAAGTACTTTCTGCCCGCTATGATCATCTCCCTTAGGAATGATATAATCAATTTTAAGCAACTTGATCATGAGCATGTTGCACAATCATGGGAAAGGATGAAATTAATGATTAGGAATTGCCCCGCACATGGTTTGAGTTTATGGATGATTATATAAAAAATTTATGCGGCATTGAATTTTGCATCTAGAAGTCTTTTAGATTCAGCCGCGGGTGGTACTTTTATGGAAATCATGTTAGGATGAGCTACTAAACTCCTAGATAATATCATGACAAACTACTCTCACTGGCATACTGAAAGATCTCCTACTAGTAAAAAAGTGCATGCTATTGATAAAATAAATACTTTGAGTGAAAAGATGGATGAATTGATGAAATTGTTCGCTAGTAAGAGTAATCCTATTGATCCTAATGGTATGCCTTTGTCTTCTTTGATTGGAAATAATAATGAATCTATGGATGTGAATTTTGTTGGTAGGAACAATTTTGGTAACAATGTGTATAGAGGTAATTTCAACCCTAGGCCGTTTCCTAGTAATTCCTCTAATAATTATGGTAATTCCTACAAAAAAACTTATGGAAATTATAATAATATGCCCTCTGATCTTGAGAATATTGTTAAAATTTTATTGGTTCGCAAAAAGTTTTTAATGCTACTATTGAAGAAAAAGTGCTCAAGATTGACGATTTGGTTAGGAACGTTGATAGAATTTCTCTTGAGATTGATTCTTTGAAAGTTAGATTTGCTCCACCCAAGCATGATATTAATGTGTATTTCAAAGATATGAGAATTTTTATTGATTAAAATAAGGAAAGAACTGCTAGTATACGTGTTAAGCATGAATGGCTTGAAAAGGTGTTTTCTCGCAATAAGAATGATGAAGATCTTCAAGTGATTGATGTGACTCCTATTGAATCTTTGTTTTACAATATGAATCTTGACAATGATGGGACTGGAGATAATTCAACTTTAGTTAAAAGGTATCCGAATGATTCGGAGTCTGTAGATCTTAATGCTAAGATTGATAAAAGTGGGATTGAAGAGGTCAAAACTTTAAATAGCAATGAACCCACACTTTTGGATTTCAAGGACTTTAATTACGATAGTTGCTCTTTGATTGATTGTATTTCCTTCTTGCAATCCATGATGAATTCTCCTCATGCTTATAGTCAAAATAAGGCTTTTACTATGCATATAGTTGATGCTATGATGAAATCTTTTGAAGAAAAACTTGAGTTAGAAGTTTCTATTCCTAGAAAGCTTCATGATGAGTGGAAACCTACTATCAAGATTAAAATAAAATATTATGAGTGCCATGCTTTGTGTGATTTGGGTGCTAGTGTTTCCACGATTCCAAAAACTTCATGTGATGTGCTAGGTTACCATGATCTTGATGATTCCGCTCTAAATTTGCATCTTGCGGATTCCACTATCAAGAAACATATGGGAAGGATTAATGATGTTCTTATTGTTGCAAATAGGAATTATGTGCCCGTATATTTCATTGTTTTTGATATATTTTGCAATCCTACATGTCCTATTATTCTTGGTAGACCTTTCCTTAGAATGATTGGTGCAATTATTGACATGAAAGAAGGAAACATTAGTGTGACTGCCCGAGACCGACGATCCAGAAGATTCCAGAAGATTCCCCTTTGCTTTCCATTCTTGTCTGTGGTTCGTCTGGTTATTGCATTCATCATCGCATCATTCGCATCATCTGCATTGCATCATCACGCGTTTTCGAAAAGTTGCATCTGTTCATAGTCGCCGGTTCTCTCGTTCTTGCCGTTGCCCGTCTCGAGACCAACCACACACACGCGCGCCCGCGGCACCATTTAAAATAAAACCGTTTTTAAGGCGCGCTAAAAATATTCTTGGATTGGGTCGAAACTTGGCGTGCGGTCTTATTATATCGTAGGTAGACCGCCCGTCGAATTTCGTCGCGTTTCGAGTTCGTCTGATACCCCATCCGACAGTCGTAGCAGTGAGGTTATCGGTATTTTAACGGACGTTGTCGGTGTTTCGAAAACCTCGTGCCACGGGCCACCATTCTCTCTCTTACCCACCTAGCCCCTCTGCATCGTCACCGTATCCCCTTCCGTTTCCGGGCCATCCGATCGAGATCGAACGGTCCGAAAACGGACTGAAACCCCCTTCCCTAGCTCCCAAACTGCGATTTAACCCCCCCTAGCGTGCCTATTTGGGAAACCCTAGATGCCTAGGGATCCGTGCTGCCAGCCTCCGACCAACCACAGCCGCCAGCAGCCTCCACCCCGTGCAGGGGCCGCCGAGCCCATCTGGGCCCGCCCCGGGCCCGGATCGCCGCCGCAGCCTCCACCGAGCTTTCCCCGAGCTCCTCCCGAGCTCTCCCCGAGCCAGGGCCTAGCCGGCGTGAGCCCCATCGCCGGAGCCGCCGCACCAGCCACCCCGCCGGAGAGCGCAGCCGCCGGTCGCCCTGCTGCCTCGTCGGACCCTCTCCTCCTCCTTCCCTTCCCTCTTCTTTCTTCTTCTCTCTCTTCTCTAACTCCGGCCGATCGTTGTCCCCGCAGGTGCGTCGCCCTCCAGCCGCCGTCGGCCTCCCCTTACCGGATCCCCACCGCTGTCGGATTGCCTCCTCCTGCTCCAGCCCTGCCATGTCCCTGCAGCCCCGACGTCGCTACGCGCCGCCATGGCCTCCCGCTCGGGAGGGAGCGAGAGGACGAGGGCTCGAGCCCCTCCGTTGACCGCTCGCCGCCTCGCAGCGCGTGGGCCGGCCAGCGCCAGAGCTGGCCCAGCCTCCCCTGCCTCCACCGACCGGCCCAAGGCCCAAGGTGAGCCAGCCCCAGCCCCCCTTGCGTTTTTTTTGTTTTTTATGTGTAGGCCCGATGCGAGTTTAAAACGTCAAGAACTAATTAACCGTAAGTCATATCTAAATATTTTAAACATGTTAGGTGGGTATAAAAATGTGTAGTTTAATAATATGCCAGTTGCATCCATGCTAAAAATAGTTAACATGCCATTTTGCATAATTGCCATTTAATTGCCTTATCATCATTATTTAACTGTGCATCGTAATTAATAAAATCATATATTAAAAATGTGCATCTTATCAACATCGCATTTTCATGGATGATAAAATTGTCGGCATCATGTTTGCATTTTATTTGCATTAATAAATTGCTATAAGGTGATTAGGCCTAATACTCGCATATTTAATTGTGATTAATTTTCCACATGAACCTAAGCATATTATATATGTTTTTGGGTTAGAAAAATCCATAGAAATTATCTGTGCATTTAGTTTTGCCATTTGCGCATTTTTTGTGCATGTCATTTATGCCGTGATGCCCTTTTGTCATTTTCGTGGGATTTAATCCATGCATGTTTTGAAATAATTTTTAACATGAGAAATGCCCTTGGATATGTGTCCTGACCCTTGGACATTTTGGTTGTCATAAAAATGCATGTTTAGGTGATATTTTGTTGTTGTCAACTTGCTATAAAAATCTGCTATTTTTGAGGGTCCAAAATATTTCTAAGTCTGGAATCTGTTATATTTTGTTGCTGTCTTGCCATGTGATTTGCTAGTGATCTAGAACTCTTTTGTGGTAGGTGTAATGGAGTTATTTGTATTTGATATTGTCCTTTAGTATGCTGTTAACTTTCATGCCATAATATGATCTGTAGCATATAGTTTCACTGCTGTCAATATGCCTTCGTGATAAAAACTGCACTTTCAAAAACTGCTATTTTCACTAATTCTGAAACTGTTTTCAAGTAGCCATCTTGTGAGCTTCCTACCAAGTGATCCATGCATGTTTTGCATATGATTTGTGAAGATGAAATGAAGTGGATGTTGTATAATACTGCCCCATGCTAAGTTTGTGCATTTTGGAATCTTATAGCTTGCTGTTTTCATGCGTGCAAAATGCTATGTTGCTGTTTTGGGCAGATTTCAACTAATTTTTTGTTGTTGGTTGTGGTTGAACCGTAGCTCCGTTTTGGACATTCCATATATGAAACTTTCTTAGAATTTCATGTAGTTTCATAATAACTTGCTGCATTTATGATTTGAAATGTTTGTGATTATATTTGCCATGCATTTGCATTCATGACATGTGCATCTTGTGTTGCTCATATCTTTTAGACCATAGCTCCATTTGAGATGTTCTATATATGTAAATCGACTAGAACGACATTTAGAGTGTCATGGTATGCTTTATTCTGTTTTTTAACAAATATAAAATATGATTAGTTCAGATCTGGACTAATTTTGAAATTAACATATGGGGTCATTTCGGAAATACTATAAGTTATTTCCGGCCTCATTTAAGATGCCTAGATAGATAGTTTACTTATGCTTCATCTCTTGCCATGTTTAACAACATTTAAAATTGTCGTGTACCTAACAAGAGTGAACTAAATAATTCGAACGTGGAGTTTCGTCAATATGCAACTCGTTGCATATTGAGATTCACTAAATGTGTAGTATTTGATTGTCGTGAATTGTCATGCCTTGCATATTTAAAACCGGACATGCATCATATTTGTTTGCGCATCGTGTCATGCATATGTTGTGGTGTATCTTGTGTTGATGGTTTGTTTTGGATTGCTTCTTCTCGATATAGTTCCGAAAGCGTTTGGAGTGTGAGGATTCGTTCGTCTACGTTGGCTCGTCTTCTTCATGGACTCGGTCTTCTTCCGAGCGAGATCTCAGGCAAGAGGACACATTTCCCTGGATACCACTACTATCATTGCCATGCTAGTTGTCTCGTATTTTTATCATTATGTCTCGCTACCTACCACCTGTTTGACAAGCCTCCCAACATTGCCATGAAAAAACTCTAACCCCTCCACATCCCAGCAAACCTTTGTTTGGCTATGTTTCCGCTTGCTCAGCCGTTCTTATAGCGTTTCTAGCTGCAGGTACCTTTGCTTCCATGTGCCAACATGGACTTTCTTTTGTTATATCACAATATTTCTGTTATTTAATTTAATGCACATATATACTTGGTAAAGGTGGAAGGCTTGGCCTTTTGTTCGTTGTTTTGTTCCACTCTTCCCACCCCTAGCTACTTGTGAACCGGTGTTATGTTCCATAAATGAGCGCTCCTAACATGCTCGGGGTTGTTATGGGGACCCCCTTGATTTTCGTTTTGGGATAAAACTCTTCTGGCAAGGCCCGACATTGGTACATTTGCCTAATAATTAATGATCTTGCATAGGGGACTCCGGACCCCGTGGATAATTAATCAACAACCCGGGCCAGTGCTCCTCATGAGTGTTGGTCCAAAATGGGCTGCCTGCGGGGCCGCCTCGAGGCAACTTGAGGATTGGTTTTCCCTGTAGCTAGTCCCATCTGTCGTGCCCTGAGAACGAGATACACAACTCCTATCAGGTTCGTCGACACATCAGGCGGCCTTGCTGGATTTGTTTTACCTTTCTCGAACGTCTTGAGTAATTCCAATTATTCTTCGGGTTATCTCGAGGTGTTGTATTTCCTTTGGAATTGCCTATGAAGATGACGAGGTCCGTGGTTGAGGTTATTCCCGCTGTGTGTGGTTAATTTGTGATGGATGAGTTGGAGCACCGCTGCAGGGTTAAATCTTTTCGAGAAGCCGTGCCCGCGATGGCAAACTTGGATAATTTTTTAACACCCAGTCATAGTAAACTTGAAGTAAACTCAAATAAAATACACCAACTGTGTGCGTAACCATGACTATCTCTTCTCGTGAGTTCCTATCCGAAAGAGAACATGGTGGGGTTATGTTTGACGTAAGTAGGTGTTCAGGATCATTTAGTGATCATTACTAGTTCGCGTCCGTTATGCGTAGACCACCATACTTTACTTTCTATACTCCTAAGTTAGCTACTCATATAAATGCTTAGTCGCTTGCTGCAGCCTCATCACTTAACCATACCTTACCTATTAAGCTTTAATAGTCTTGATACCCTTGGAAATGAGATTGTTGAGTCCCTGTGGCTCAAAGATTTCTACAACAATAGTTGCAGGTACAGGTAATGCGATTATTTGACGTGAGCGTGTTGATTGATTTTGATTTGGAGTTCTTATTCTTCTTCTTCCATCAATCTTGGATGGGTTTCAGGCGGCAACCTGGGATAGCAAGGATGGATGTCATTTTATTGTTTGATTTCGTCTGTAGTAGGGCCTTGCTCTTCTGTATGATGTTTGAGTATGTTGTTGTATTGATGTGACTCTGATGTAGCTTGTGGCGAGTGTAAGCCAATTCCATATACTCATCTCTTATGTACATGTACTGGTAATGATATCCATTCTTGCGAACGCATCGAGATGCGCTTCTATCCCTGTCGAGGCCCTCGTACCAAAATAAGGATAGGACTGCATCTTGGGCATGACAAGTTGGTATCAGAGCCTGTACCGACCTAGGAGCCCCCTTGATTGATTGAACTTGGCTGAGTTGTGTCAAGAGATGTTTTGAGTCTAGTTATAACGGAGAGTAGGATTCTTTTTACTCCTCTTCTATGCTCTGGGGAGGTATTCGAGTTAGGAATTTTGTTTCTACTCCCCTTCTCACTCAAATACTTTTTAGGATCATGCGGGTATTTTGGAATCTATATGATGTCGATGTGACAGGGTTCTGTCTTGGTGCCTCCTGTCTAACTTGATTTCTTCCGGGGAGTCAAGCTCCAAGGAATGTTGGCACATCGTTATCATTCAGCTTCCTTGATATCTCAAGACGGAGAATGTTCGAAATTGCTTCAATACTTATCGTGGTGACATAAGGTCGGAGTCACCTAGTACTGGGGAGGCGTCCGGGGTACCACCATGTTTTAGTATTGTTGTGAGTTCGAGGATTCGATTTAGATGAAGTTGCGAAAGCCTCGGGTTATGTGTTGAAGGATGGATACAGTTGGGCTGTAGTATTGCTAGTTGTGTGAGATATTTCCTCCTTGTATCCCCCACACCGGATTGCATAACCAAAAAGTTTTCGGAAGTTCTTAGGTGGGAATTCAATTAGTTACCTAGAATTATCTTTCCAACAAGTGCATAGTGGGTATGTATTTGTTCTGGCTTGTTTCATAAGCCTCATCCTTTGTTTTGTTTTGAATATGGTAATTTGAGTTGCTTCGATGTCAAGTGGTGATCTCATATCTTTCCTAAGAAGTGTTCTCATATTTTTGCGGGAATGCTAATTCTTTCATCAATCAAGTTGTCATATCAATTCTTTTCCTACCGATGTGCTTCTCTTCAAGATAATTCTGTCCTCTTCAATATTTGCAAGATCAATTCTCATTTCATTCCGGAGTTGTCTCATCTGTCCCAAGTTGTATTTGTTTTTCCCACCCTCCCGCCCTTTTTCTTCAATGTTTAAATTCTCATCCAAGTGTTTTCTATTCATGTAATGCTTCCTCTATCATTTCTTCATATCGTTTCCGTTGATTTCTTGTGGAGATTCTCAAGAGTTTCAATTTCAATATCTATGCTCATATTCTTTGTTCTCGTTGTTATTCTTCTCCAGTGATTCTTTATGAAGATGCTCAGTGCTCAAGTTATCATTTATTAGTATTCATCTTTGTTTCTTTTCCGGTGGATTCAATTCAAGTTCTTGGTGTTCATCATATCTTTATCATTCTCTATTTGCTCTTCCATGTTGGAATTCTTTATCAAGCCTCTCTTGTTTAGTCATCCCTCTCTATTCTATTCGGAGTGTTGAAGATATCTCAGAAGACATTCTTTTTCATTCTTGTCCTCTTAATTATTTCAAGGGTCTCTTATCATCAAGTTCTTAATTTGTACCGGTGCAATCTCTCTTTTAATCAATTGTCTCAACGGTGATCTTTTTGAGTGGGCCCATAACCCACAGGTTTTTTCCCAGGATCCTACCTGACTCTTCTATTCTTTCCGGAGATGCTCTCAAGTTCTTTTCAAATATGATGTAAGAATGATTTTCATCAATCATATTCCTTCTTCAAGATCGCTTATAAATCATTCTCATTGTTGGCTCAACCGTTCCTTATTCGTTATTCCGGAGTATCTCAGTAATTCATGATGTTGTTTCTCGTCATCATCCTCTGCATTGAAGATCGAAGGAGAGTTTCTCTTAAATCGTTGTTCGTTCTTCCAAAGATTCATGGTTTCAGCTTGCCGCTATCATATCAATTGTTTTGATCATGAGTTATTCCTCCAATATCTATCCGGTGCTTTCATAATTGTTTCATTTCTTGATCCTCCGAAGGCCATCATTTCAGAAGATTTCTTCGTTCTCAGCTTTCAGCTTTTGTTCTCAAATTCTTCTCATTGTTGTCCCTTCGTTCGTATCTCAATTATTCTGGTGCCGTTTTCAGTTTCTATTAGGCAAATCTTGATCTCTTCATTCTCATGTGTCCTCTTTAGTTTCTAATTCTTTCCGGTGCTTCGTTCAAGTTTTCTATTAGGTGTATCATGCTCTCTTCGTTGTCATGTTATTTCGTCCTTTTGCATTATCCCCTTTTGTTTCGAATTCTTACCGGTGTTCTCATTCAAGACTTCTTCAAGTTTGTGGTCTCTCTCTCTTCATTCTTTTGCAAGAAGAATAAGTGATGTGTGAAATCCGTTGCTTGTCATCAATTTAACTTGATGAAGGATAGGCATATCATAATTCTTATTCTTGTTTCATCCAAGCGATCTCAATCCTTCTTCCAGAGTTGTTCATGATATCAAATTCTCTATTCTGGTTGTTCATCTTTTCTTTTTCGGTGTTCCAAGTTTGTCTCAAGTATCTCTTCACGGAGTTCAACCTCATTCTTGATCTTTTTGCATCCTTCAATTCGTTCTGTCATCCTTTCATTTCAGAGTTCTTCTGGAGGTTCTTCATGGTGGTTCATCAAGATTTCTTTCATTTTGAAGTGTTCTTCAAGATTCTTGTTGGAGGTGCTCAAGTGTTCTTTCTCTTGTATTTAAGTTCAATTCCTTCTTCATTGTCTTTTGAGGTGGTGTTATTAAATTCTTGATTACGAGGAGTCTCGAAGGAAATTGTCAAGAACAAGATAAGTACACCCATCATTCCTTTCTTGGAGTTATCTTGGGTTGGATTTCACCTAAAGCATTTCCTAAGGAATGTTGCTACCATGGTGTCATAATTGATCCAAGTTTCCTCCTCCTCTTGGTGAAAGAAGCTTTTCTTATCTTGTTGCTCCCAAACAATTAATTGCTTCTGTTGTGGCAGGTTGTCTCCTCATAATTTTGAGATGTTTTCCATAAGCCCATAACAAGCTATTATTTTCAGTGTTGATTCTTCATCAACTCCGTTCAACCAGGTTTTTCAAGTTCAATGGTGGTAGAAGTTGCTATTTTATTCTCCATTCTCTTCTCTCCAAAGATCAAGCTTCTATTCTTTTGTTCCGGAGGTCTTGTGTTGTGCTCTCTTCAATCTATTATCTTGCTTTGTCAAGAGCATGTTCTTTCTTTGCTTATTCTTTCAACCGGAGTGCTGTCAAATCTTTTCATGATCCTTGCATCTTATCAAGTTTGATTCTATTCCAACAAAAGTTTGGTGCCTCTATTTCAATTTCTTTCCAGCATATCTAATTTTTCTGCTCTATCCTACCGAAGTGGTGCCGAAATTTCTTGTGAATTCTTGTTGTTCCTCGTTCTTCATCCCTTTGCTTCCTTCAAGATCCATTGGTTTTGCTCGTTTGTCAAAAAGCAACTAAGTTTTACCTCTTGCTCTTTCTCTTCCCCTTTTTCATTCTAGATCTCGGGACGAGATCCTCGTGTAGTGGAGGAGAGTTGTGACAGCCCGAGACCGACGCTCCAGAAGATTCCCCTTTTATTTTCATTCTCATCTGTGGTTCGTCTGGTTGTTGCATTCATCATCGCATCATTCGCATCATCTGCATTGCATCGTCACTCGTTTTGGAAAACTTGCATCTGTTCATAGTCACCGGTTCTCTTCGTTCTTGCCGTTGCCCGTCTCGACACCAACCACACACACACACACACGCCCGCAACACCATTTAAAATAAAAACCGTTGTTTAAGGCGCGCTAAAAATATTCTTGGATTGGGTCGAAACTTGGCGTGCGGCCTTATTATATCGTAGGTAGACCGCCCATCGAATTTCGTCGCGTTCCAAGTTCGTTTGATACCCTGTCGGACAGTCGTAGCAGTGAGGTTATTGGTATTTTATTGGACGTTGTCGGTGTTTCTAAAACCTCGTGCCACAGGCCACCATTCTCTCTCTTCCCCACCTAGCCCCACTGAATCATCACTGTATCCCCCTCCGCTTCCGGGCCGTCCGATCAAGTTCGAATGGTCCAAAAACGGACTGAAACCCCCTTCCCTAGCTCCCAAACTGCTATTTAACCCCCCTAGCCTACCTATTTGGGAAACCCTAGATATATAGGGATCCGTGCCGCCAACCTCCCACCAACCACAGCTGCCAGCAGCCTCCACCCCGCGCAGGGCCCGCCGAGCCCATCTTGGCCAGCCCCGGGCCCGGATCGCCGCCGCAGCCGCCGCCGAGCTTTCCCCAAGCTCTCCCCGAGCCAGGGCCTAGCCGGCGCGAGCCCCGTCGCCGGAGCCGCCGCATCAGCCGCCCTGCCGGAGAACGCCGCCGCCGATCGCCCTGCTGCCTCGCCGGACCCTCTCCTCCTCCTTCCCTTCCCTCTTCTTCCTTCTCCTCTCTCTTCTCTAACTCCGGCCGACCGTTGTCCCCGCAGGTGCGTCGCCCGCCAGCCACCACCGGCCTCCCCTCGCCAGATCCCCGCCGCCGCCGGATCTGTCTCCTCCCGTTCCAGCCCCGCCATCGCTCTGCGTCGCCATGGCCTCCCGCTCGGGAGGGAGCGAGAGGACGAGGGATCGAGCCCCTCCGTTGACCGCTCGCCGCCTCGCAACACGTGCACTACAGGAAACAGATACTTCGCCATCCGCCATCCCGGACGGCAAAGGCATGAATCCCGGACGGCAAACCGTGTGGCTGAATGAGCCACGGTAAAGGCCTCTTTGACGTCCGCTGGCAGACGGCAAAGACCTTTGAATCTTTGTCGTCCGCCAGCGGACGACAAAGGGCCTGGACGGCACACGTGGCAACTTAGCTCCGTTAGGGGGCTTAACGACGTGCTTTGCCGTCAGCTGGCAAACGGCAAAGACCTTCAACGAATCTTTATTTTTTTTTGCTAACCTACGTTGGTTCTTTGCTGTCCGCTGGCAGATGGCAATGACCTAAGGTACTTTGCCATCCGCCAGCGGATGGCAAATAACCAACCTAGGCCAGCCCCGGGTTGCACAGGCAGCTGCCATGTGGCAGCTTTGCCGTCTGCCAGCTGACGGCAAAGAACCTGTATAGCCCCAGTTTTTTCTTTTTTTTCTTAAATTCATTCAATTTCACAGAATTACATACATATATATACACATCTTTTAAAATACTTTCAACAAGCATGCACAAGTTTCCAACAACAAGCATACACAAGTTATATACACATATCCAACAACATATCCAACAAGTTTCCAACAAGATATCCAACAACAGAGTTCATTGTACACAACCAAAACAAAAAGGAAGTAGAAGGAGAAGAGTTGACTCCATCAACACAAGCTTCCTCATCTAAAGCAAATCTGCAAATTTGGAAAGATGAAAGTTAGAAGAAGAAAAAGAAGACTAGCTAGAAGAAAAACAAGAAAAAGAAGAAGAAGAATTTATCTTCTCTTTCTTTTTCTCCTCTCCTCTCCTCTTCTCCAAGGTAGTAATGCCATTTTCTAGATAACTAAGCATATCAAGTCATTTTGGAGGAAAAAATGCTAAGTATAGGTCATTTTATAGTTATCCTAGGTAGAATATGTCATTTAGGAGGTAAGTAAGGTTATTATGTATTTTTGAGGAAAATAACCTAAGTATAGGTCATTTTGGAGCTAAACCAAGGTTACTATGCCAATTTTACCTAGATGAGCTAATTATGTCATAAATGAACTAGCTAAGCCAATTATAGATCATTATTGAGCTATCCTAGGTAGTTATGCCATTTTTACCTAAGTGAGCTAATTGTGTAATAAATGAACTAGCCAAGCTAGCTATAGATCATTATTGAGCTATACTAGGTAGTAATGCCATTTTCTAGCTAACTAAGCATATCAAGTCATTTTGAAGGAAAAAATGCTAAGTTTAGGTCATTTCATAGCTATCCTAGGTAGAATATACCATTTAGGAGGTAAGTAAGGTTATTATGTATTTTTGAGGAAAATAAGCTAAGTATAGGTCATTTTGGAGCTAAACCAAGGTTACTATGCCATTTTTGTACCTAAGTGAGCTAATTATGTCATAAATGAACTAGGTAAGCTAATTATAGATCAATATTGAGCTATCCTAGGTAGTTATGCCATTTTTTACCTAAGTGAGCTAATTATGTCATAAATGAACTAGCTAAGCTAGCAATAGATCATTATTGAGCAATACTAGGTAGTAATGACATTTTCTAGCTAACTAAGCATATCAAGTTATTTTGGAGGAAAAAATGCTAAGTATAGGTCATTTTATAGCTATCCTAGGTAGAATATACCATTTTATAGCTAACTAAGCATATCAAGTCATTTTTGAGGAAAATAAGCTAAGTATAGGTCATTTTGGAGCTAAGTAGGTAATTTCTTAAGCTAAGTATGCATTTGTTAATGAAAACACATGGGAAAACTTACCATCAACACGGAGGTGAAGGACCGGTAGGGTTTGGGCCAGGGTGAGACGTAGAAGGACCGGCCGGGGTTGCGGCAGACGTAGAAGATTTGGTCCATGCTTGTCGGGAGGCATGCTGCACCAAAGATCATTTGCAATGTCTCCTTAGCATGATGCAACTCAAATGTGAATACTAGTAACTAATGACCATTTAAATGAAACTCACCATGGGTGCTATAGCAATATGGGGCATCACGGAGGGGTCTGACCATTGTTCTAGCACACGGTCTGCACATTTTGTTTTCACGAGTCATTCATATTAGTTAGTGATGAAGCGAACATTACGTGCATGATTTGGCTAATATGCAGGAGAAACTTACCACGAGGAGCTCGTATAGGGCCCGGTGAGACGCGTCGTTCCGGTTCCTCTCCTCCTCCAACAGCCTAGCCATCCTCTCCTCCATGTCCCTCTCCCTCTGCGCTGCCTGCCTGTTTGCCTCCGCCAGAAGCTCATGGGCCCTAGCCTTAATGGCAAGCTCCATTGGTCGTGGATGAGGTGTTATCTCAGGATCAGAGCTCGTCTGGTGCTTCTTGATCTCCGGGAGAGTTCTAGGACAACGTATCAGTCCATCCCCAATGGCCATCGAGCCATGGGGCCTCCCACCACCAGATATCATCATGAGCTCTGGATCAAAAGGACTCTGGCTCGGGTTGAAGTCCTCGCCTTCCCAAAATCTCTGTACATCATGAGCTTGTTGTGGGAGGAGATGTTGCTGAAGCTCTCTAGATGATCGAGGTCATCCTCAGAGAATGCCTTGGCCTTCTTGTACTAGGCAGTATGGGCCATGGCATAGAGGTTGAATAGAGGTGGCACCTCCTTCTTGTTTTCTCGCGCCTAAAAGAGGTGAACAAAATATTAGTTAAGGGCTCAAGCTAGCATGAAGAATGATATTGCATGAATCATGAAGCAAACCACATACCCAGTTATCCCCATACTCAAATAGATTGGAGCTCCCTTGACGGTTGGCACACCTCTCATTTGGGCATGCTTCTCCTTGGCCTTGTTGTGTTCGGCTAGCCATTCGGGAGAGCACCACTCATCCAACAATGCCTCCCAACATTCCATCCTATCCACACACCATCTCGGGGGCACCGAAGTTAGACAAGAGAAATTTCAGCGCTACGCCTACGAATCAAATCAAAGAAACTACGTACAAGGCCTTAAGAATAGATAATTACCTTCATAAACTTCTCCTTACTCACATAATTTTTGTGGCATTTCTTCTCGGCCCTCCTAATGTTACTCGAGGCGTAGTAGTGTCGAATAGCCTGCACCCGAGCCTCGTGCCATAAGTTCTGAAGTAGGTGCTTGCACTCTGCTTCGAGAACAACAGCCTCTCTTGCCTCGTCTTCCTCAAGACACATGTAGAAGGTCTGCAATCAAACAAGACAACACATTAGACACTAATTAGTACAATCACTAGGTGTTGTTGAGAAGGAGAAATTACTCAGAAGCGACGGATCACAATGTCAGCCACTGTCTTGCATAAGACACCATCGACCATCTCCTTCGGCGGGGCCGGGGCACCCCTATACAGCTCCCAGGTCAGTGCTACCTATGGAGACTCACCAGGCAACACGACCTTCCCCGGGAAGTGGTGCCGGAGAAGCACACCAAGGACCTGGTTGGGCCTGCGGACACCATGCTCGTATTTCCAACCCGTGCACTAGGACAAGGCCAACACATTAGATATTAATTTGAAGAAACATGAAGGCAAAAGGTTAAAAAAGAGTAAATGCACTTACTTCTCCGCATTAGGCGCAATCAACCACCTCTGCTCGCTCGTCGTCGGCATGGGCGGCAGCTTTGTACAACCACACTGGTACACCTTCTTGCCCTCCTCAACCAGCTCACCCTCGCTATAGGTGTCCTTAGACAAGTTGTCCTCGCCACCATCAGCATGGCCACTAGCCTCCGGAGTCATGTGGGACAAAGACTCTGGGACCCGAGTCTCCTGGGACGAAGACTCTGGGACCGGAGTCTCCTGGGACGAATGCTCGGTGACCCGAGGCTCGTGGACCGGAGTCCGAGACGGGTCCAAGTCAGACGGGTCCACCGGAGACGGAGCACTCCTGTGGTCGGGAGAATCAGCTGGGGGTGGCGGCGAGGAAGGCGCAGCAGCCTTCCTACCTCTAGCACCACTCTTCGGCTTCCCCCGACCTCTCCCGATCGAAGAAGAAGCGTCTGCCAGTGTCTGCATGCTGTGTACCAGCGCTCTCCGGAGTTGCTGGGGTGGAACAATAGCACCCCTCCCAGGACGCGCCGAGGAACGAGGCTCAGAGCCCTCTCGACCCCCGCCCACCATCTGTCAACCCTGTAATGACAAAGAGTGAACGAAATTCGTTCAACATAAAAAAATTGAATACCTAAAAACATGAACTAATTAATAATATATATGTACATAATAGTAATTGGTATTACATCGTGGGTCGATGTACATCGGTATAATGCATGTGTGACTTTCGGTTCGTCGAGGCTTTCCTTAAGTAACTCACATATCTCATGGTGTGTTGGTGTGCTCTCTCTCACACTGATATGGTGGTGTATATATGTTGGTGGGCACTCTCTCACAGTAATAGTTCGACCGTCAGTGATGGACGCCCCTCCTCTTCTCTTCTTGCGCAATATACGAATACATCGCAAAGAAGAGAAGAAAGAAGAGGCCCCCCCACGACAACAGTCGGGATTCCTCCATCAAGAACACACATGAAAGTTATTTAAGGAAAGCCTCGTCGGACCGAAAGTCACATACGCATTATACCGATGTACATCGACCCACGATCACTCATCTTGCCTAGCTACTGGACACACACAAAATACTGATGATTGAAGACACCTGTTGCTAGCAAGTTTCATCGGCACGAAGACCGGAATAGAGGAAATGATGTTTTGTATAACAAAATCAAAAAATATATGACCTAACTCATAATTCACAAATATATGACCCGTGTTGTGTCGGGGTCGGGGTGTCTGGGGTGTCGTGTCGGGGTCGGGGTGTCGGGGGTGTCGTGTCGGGGTCGGGGTGTCGGGGGCGTCGTGTCGGGGTCGGGGTGCTGTGTCGTGGTCGTTGGTGACGTGTTGGGGTCGGGGTGTCGGGGTGTCATGTCGGGGTCTGGGTGTCAGGGATGTCATGTCGGGGTAGGGGTGCTGTGTCTGGGTTAGGGGGTTCCTCGACGTCGATGAAACCCTAAATAGCAAGTATCATCAGTGCGACATACATGTGGCGCTCGGCGTTGAACACTAGATCCACGTCCCACAAGTGACGCCGGCGCCCGGTGTCACGCGCGCAGCAATAGTTCCGGGGGCCCATGACGGTCGAACACCTTGGCAAATTTGTCTGGCAGCCTCTGCGATGAGGATCAAAGCCAAGTTTTGAAACTTCAAGCAACCAAACCGACTTGAGTCAGTTAGGGTGTTTCAAGTTTCAACACTTGGCTTTTAATCGTCATCGCAGAGGCTCCAAGAAAAATTTGCATAGGTGTTCAACCGCCATCGACCCCAAGAATTGTTGCTGCGGGACGCCGGACGCCGGCGTAACTTGTGTGACATGGATGCAGTGTTCGACACCGATGGCCACATGTATCTCGCACCAACGATACTTGCTATTTAGGGTTCCATCGACGCCGGGGGTGACGTGTCGGGGTCGGGGTGTCGGGGGTGTCATGTCGGGGTCGGGGGTGTCGGGGTCGGGGTGTCGTGTCGGGGTCGGGGTCGGGGTGTCGGGAATGCCGTGTCGGGGTCGGGGTGTGGGGGTGTCATGTCGGGGTTGGGGTGCCGTGTCGTGGGGTCGAGGTGTTGTGTCGGGGGTCTGGGTGTCGGGGGTGCCGTGTCGGGGTCGGGGTGTCGGGGGTGCCGTGTCGGGGTCGGGGTGTCGGGGGTGTCGTGTCGGGGTCGGGGTGTCGGGGATGCCGTGTCGGGGTCGGGGTGTCGGGGGTGTCGTGTTGGGGTAGGGATGTTGTGTCGTGGCCGGGGGTGTCGTGTCAGGGTGTCGTGGTGTCGTATCGGGGATTAGGGGTCGGTGGCGTCGGGGGTTGAGGATCGGTGGCATCGGAGGTTGGGGGTTAGTAGCGTCGGGGGTGCCGTGTCAGGGTGTCGGGTGTCGTGTCGGGGTTGGCGTGTCGGGGGTGTCGTGTCGGGGTCGGGGTGTCAGGGGTGTCGTGTCAGGGTCGGGGTGCTGTGTCGTGGTCGGGGGTGCCGTGTCGGGGTGTCGGGGTGTCGTGTCGGGGTTGGGGTGTAAGGGGGGGCGTGTCGGGGTCGGGGTGCTGTGTCGTGGTCGGGGGTGCCGTGTTGGGGTGTCGGGGTCGGGGTGCTGTGTCGGGGTCTCGGGGTGTCGTGGTCGGTGTGCCGTGTCGGGGTGTCGTGTCGGGGTGTCAGGGTCAGGGTCGGGGTGTCGGTCGTGTCGTGTCGACGATCCTCGATCCGGTTACGTCGGCGCCGACGCACCCCTCCTCCTCCTCTTCTTCTTTTTCTTCTTTTCTCCTCCTCCTCCTCCTCCTCCTCCTTTTCCTCTTCTTTTTCTTCTTCTCCTTCCTCTTCTTCTTCTTCTTCTTCTCCTTCTCCTCCTCTTCTTCTTACTAAACTAAATTACTAACTAACTAACCTAACTACTCCCTCCGTTCCAGAATATAAGGTGCATTGATTTTCGTGCAAGTCAACCATTTAAATGTTTGACCAAGATTATAGAATAAAATAATAATATTTGCAATACCTAATAGATGAAATATGAAACTATTTTTCATGATGGATCGAATGATATAAATTTCATATTGTGACTGTTGATATATTTTTTCTAAAAACTTGGTCAAACTTGCACTCATTTGACTATTCAAAAAACAAATACACCTTATATAAAGGAACGGAGGGAGTACATTACTAAATTACTAACTAAACTAAACTATTAACTACAACTAACTAATCAAATTACTAACTAAATTAATTAAATACAACTAATAATTAACTAAATTCCTAACTAGAATATTAAAAGAAATAAAAGTAGAGAGGGGGAGGGGCTCACCGGCAGTGGGGGTAGGTGTGAGGCCGGCGGTGGGGCGTCGGGGGGCGGGGGGCGGAGCGGGGGCGGAGGGCGCGTGCGGGGCGGGGCGTCCGGCAGTCGAGGGGCCGGGCGGGGGCGGGGCGGCTGGCGTGTGGGAGGGGCTCCGGCGGGGGCTGGGCGGGGCGGGGCGGGCGGCCGCGGCGGGTGGCTGCTGGTGCGGGGGCGGGGCGGCCGGTGGCTGGGCAGGGCGCGGGCGGGGGTTGGGCCGCCTGCGAGCCGGTTCGCACTGGCGGCCGTCGGGCAGATGTGCGCTTGCGGGGTGGGCACGGCGTGTGGGCTTGCGGCCGGCGTCGGAGCAGGTCGTGGCAGCGCGGCGGGGAGAGGGGCGGGCGGGCGCGGCGGGGGGAGACGATGGGGGCAACGGGCATGGGGTGCGCCGTTAACGTTAGGTTAGGTATATTCTTTACCGTCCACTCGCTGGCGGCAAAGATACTTTGCCAAGAGGTGGGGGGTGGGCCTTTGCAGTTGTGCCGTCAACTGGACCCCACCCCAGCTCTTTGTCGTCCGCTAGCGGACGGCAAAGAGCTAGCAGATGGCAAAGCACCTCTTTGCCGTCCACCATCTCTTTGTCGTCCGCTTCGAGCTAGCTGATGGCAAAGGCTCTCTTTGCCGTCTGCCACTTTACTTTAATTGATCTCGTTGCTACTGCCTATAAAGAAGAAAGAAGTAATAGGTAGGGATGACAGGATTTGAACCTGTGACATTTTGTACCCAAAACAAACGCGCTACCAAGCTGCGCTACATCCCTTTTCCAAATTAAATTGTTGTACAATGCCATTGTACACAATTCCTGTCTTCTTTTCCACATCATAATTTTCTTCTTCTTTCTCTATCTATATTTTTCTTCTTCTTTCTCTATCTATATTTTTCTTCTTCTTTCTCTATCTAGATATAGAACCCTCGTGTCATTTCTTCTTTTTGGTCTCATATAATTAAGGAATTATATACAGCTAAAATCCAATAGAATTTCGCCTATAAAAGAAAGATTACTTTTCCTTGGTAATATATAGGAAGAAGGGGTCATCTTTTTCTTTTTTAGGGATAGGACAATTTCGGAAAATTTCGTCGATTATGGTTCAGTTTATATATAGCATAACAATCTTGGGCAAGAGTTTATGATCATATATGTATTCCAACAAGGAAGGAGGATTTTCAATGCGGGATATAAAAACATATCTCTCTGTAGCACCCGTGCTAAGTACTCTATGGTTTGGTGCTTTAGCAGGTTTATTGATAGAAATTAATCGTTTATTCCCGGATGCTTTGTCATTCCCTTTTTTTTAATTCTAGTTATTGCTATGGGAGGGATAGATTTCTTCGTGATATGACAAAATTTTATCTTATCCTTTTCAATCTTTTTTTAGTATCGGAAGGAAAAAGAAAGAAAAGATGGATTGGGTTGAACCTCAGAGTCATTAAAAATTTGGTAAACCCTATTTTTAAAAATAGAAATTCAATTTAAAGGGGTACCCAAGCTAAATAAGGCCTCAGAAATCAGAGCATAGAAAAAGGCGGGGCTGACTAATTAAATGAAAGGATTTCGAACCAAAATCTTTGCTAATTCGACAAGGATTGTATTCTTTAATTATTTCTCTATTTTTTATTACTTAATTTAAGAATACAAAAAAATTATTCTAATGAATTTGAATTTTATTCTTCTTCTTCGGATTCAAAATAGAAGAATAAAAGAATAAGTAGAAGAATTAAATTAAGTCAATCCAAAAAGAAAAGGAGGTTCATGGCCAAGGGAAAAGATGTTAGAATCAGAGTTATTTTGGAATGCATCAGTTGTGTTCGAAAAGGTGCCAATGAGGAATCGACGGGGATTTCTAGATATAGTACTCAAAAGAATCGCCACAATACACCCGGACAATTAGAATTCAAAAAATTTTGTCGTTATTGTCGCAAGCATACGACTCATCACGAAATAAAGAAATAGGAACATCGTGTATTCGATCTTTCCAAACAACAGAAAGAGTAAGAACTTCATATTTTATATATAAATAAAACATAGTATAGAATACAAAATACAAATCAACTCATCTGATTTCCGGTAGATATTATTTCATATGTATAGAGGGTATTCATATACTATAATATGAATCAAATAAGATATGGATCAAAGAAAAACTACTTCTTCTGGATCCTAAATTAATAAAATAAAGAAGTGCATTTTCAAATTTTAAATTAAATAAGGAATAAATCATGTATACATCTAAACAACCTTTTCTTAAATCTAAGCAACCCTTTAGTAAATCCAAGCAAACTTTTAATAAATCCAAGCAACCCTTTCGTAAATCCAAGCAAACTTTTCGTAAATTCAAACAACCTTTTCGTAAATCTAAACAACCTTTTCGTAGGCGTCCCCGGATTGGCCCGGGAGATCGAATTGATTATAGAAACATGAGTTTAATTAATAGATTTATTAGTGAACAAGGAAAAATATTATCGAGACGAATAAATAGATTAACCTTGAAACAACAACGATTAATTACTCTTGCTATAAAACAGGCTCGTATTTTATCTTTCTTACCGTTTCGTAACTATGAGAACGAAAAGCAATTTCAAGCCCAGTCAATTTCAATAATTACAGGTTCTAGACCCAGAAAAAATAGACATATTCCTCAATTAACGCAAAAGTACAATTCCAATCGAAACTTAAGAAACTACAACCAAAATTTAAGAAACAACAACCGGAACTTAAAGAGCTGGCAGACGACAAATTGTCTGATTCCAGTAGTGGTGGGACGGCCAGCGCCCGAGCCGGCCCAGCCTCCCCTGCCTCCACCGACCGACCCAAAGCCCAAGGTGAGCAAGCCCCAGCCCCCCTTGCATTTTTTTTATTTTTTTATGTGTAGGCCCGATGCGAGTTTAAAACGTCAATAACTAATTGACTGTAAGTCATATCTAAATATTTTAAACATGTTAAGTGGGTAGAAAAATGTGTAGTTTAATAATATTCCAGTTGCATCCATGCTAAAAATAGTTAACATGCCATTTTGCATAATTGCCATTTAATTGCCTTATCATGATTATTTAACTGTGCATCGTAATTAATAAAATCATATATTAAAAATGTGCATCTTATCGACATCGCATTTTCATGCATGATAAAATTGTCGGCATCATGTTTCATTTTATTTGCATTAATAAATTGCTATAAGGTGATTAGGCCTAATACTCGCATATTTAATTGTGATTAATTTTGCAGATGAACCTAAGCATATTATATATGTTTTTGGGGTAGAAAAATCCATAGAAATTATCTGTGCATTTAGTTTTGCCATTTGAGCATTTTTTGTGCATGTCATTTATGCCGTGATGCCCTTTTGTCATTTTTGTGGGATTTAAGCCATGCATGTTTTGAAATAATTTTTAACATGAGAAATGCCATTGGATATGTGTCCTAGCCATTGGATATTTTTGTTGTCATAGAAATGCATGTTTAGGTGATATTTTGTTGTTGTAAATTTGCTATAAAAATCTGCTATTTTTAAGGGTCCATAATATTTCTAAGTCTAGAATCTATTATATTTTGTTGTTGTCTTGCCATGTGATTTCCTAGTGATGTAGAACTCTTTTGTGGTAGGTGTAATGGAGTTATTTGTAGTTGATATTGTCCTTTAGTGTGCTGTTAAATTTCATGCCATAATATGATCTGTAGCATACAGTTTCACTACTATCAATATGCCTTCGTGATAAAAACTGCACTTTCAAAAACTGCTATTTTCACTAAGTCTGAAACTGTTTTCAAGTAGTCATCTTGTGAGCTTCCTACCAAGTGATCCATGCATGTTTTGCATATGATTTGTGAAGATGAAATGAAGTGGATGTGGTATAATACTTCCCCATGCTAAGTGTGTGCATTTTGGAATCTTGTAGCTTGCTGTTTTCATGCGTGCAAAATGCTATGTTGCTGTTTTGGGCAGATTTCCACTAATTTTTTTTTGTTGGTTGTGGTTGAACTGTAGCTCCGTTTTGGACATTCCGTATATGAAACTTGCTTAGAATATCATGTAGTTTCATAATAACTTGCTGCGTTCATGATTTTAAATGTTTATGATTGTATTTGCCATGCATTTGCATTCATGACATGTGCATCTTGTGTTGCTCATATCTTTTAGACCATAGCTCCATTTGAGATGTTCTATATATGTAAATCGACTAGAACGACGTGTAGAATGTCATGGTATGCTTTATTTTGTTGTTTAACAAATATAAAATATGATTATTTAAGATCTGGACCAATTTTGAAATTAACATATGGGGTCATTTCGGAAATACTATAAGTTATTTCCGGTCTCATTTAAGATGCCTAGATAGATAGTTTACTTATGATTCATCTCTTGCCATGTTTAACAACATTTAAAATTGTCGTGTACCTAACAAGAGTGAACTAAATAATTCGAACGTGGAGTTTCGTCAATATGCAACTCGTTGCATATTGAGCTTCACTTAATGTGTAGTATTTGATTGTCGTGAATTGTCATGCCTTGCATATTTAAACCGGACATGCATCATATTTGTTTGCGCATTGTGTCATGCATATGTTGTTGTGTATCTTGTCTTGATGGTTTGTTTCGGATTGCTTCTTCTCGATATAGTTCCGAAAGCGTTCGGAGTGTGAGGATTCGTTCGACTACGTTGGCTCGTCGTCTTCACGGACTCGGTCTTCTTCCGAGCGGGATCTCAGGCAAGATGGCACATTTCCTTGGATACCACTATTATCATTGCCATGCTCTAGTTCTCGTCTTTTTATCGTTATGTCTCACTACCTACCACCTGTTTGACAAGCCTCCCAACATTGCCATGAAAAACCTCTAACACCTCCACATCCCAGCAAACCTTTGTTTGGCTACGTTACCGCTTGCTCAGCCCTTCTTATAGCGTTTCTAGCTGCAGGTGCCTTTGCTTCCATGTGCCAACATGGACTTTGTTTTGTTATATCACAATATTGTTGTTATTTAATTTAATGCACATATATACTTGGTAAAGGTGGAAGGCTTGGCCTTTTGCTCGGTGTTTTGTTCCACTCTTGCCGCCCCTAGTTACTTGTGAACCGGTGTTATGTTCCATAAATGAGCGCTCCTAATATGCTCGGGGTTGTTATGGGGACCCCCTTGATTTTCTTTTTGGGATAAAACTCTTCTGGCAAGGCCTAACATTGATACTACATTTGCCTAATAATTAATGAACTTGCATAGGGGATTTTCCGGACCCCGTGGATAATTAATCAACAACCCAGGCCAATGCTCCTCATGAGTGTTGGTCCAAAATGGGCTGCCTGTGGGGCCGCCTCGAGGCAACTTGAGGATTGGTTTTCCCTATAGCTAGTCCCATCTGTCATGTCCTGAGAACGAGATACGTGGCTCCTATCGGGTTCGTCAACACATCGAGCGGCCTTGCTGGATTTGTTTTACCTTTCTCGAACGTCTTGAGTGAGGAATTTTGATTATTCTTCGGGCTATCTCAAGGTGTTGGATTTCCTTTGGAATTGCCTAGGAAGATCACGAGATCCGTGGTTGAGGTTATTCCCGCTGCGTGTGGTTAATTTGTGATGGATGAGTTGGAGCACCGCTGCAGGGTTAAATCTTTTCGAGAAGCCGTGCCCGCGGTTATGTGGCAAACTTGGATAATTTGTTTAACACCCGGTCATAGTAAACTTGAAGTAAACTCAAATAAAATACACCAACTGTGTGCGTAACCGTGACTGTCTCTTCTTGTGAGTTCTTTTCCGAAAGAGAACACGGTGGGGTTATGTTTGACGTAAGTAGGTGTTCAGGATCATTTAGTGATCATTACTAGTTCGCGTCTGTTATGCGTAGACCACCATACTTTACTTTCTATACTCGTAAGTTAGCTACTCATATGAATGCTTAGTCGCTTGCTGCAGCCTCACCACTTAACCATACCTTACCTATTAAGCTTTAATAGTCTTGATACCCTGGGAAATGAGATTGTTGAGTCCCTGTGGCTCACAGATTACTAAAACAACCGTTGCAGGTATAGGTAATCCGATGATTTGACGTGAGCGCGTTGATTGATTTTGATTTGGAGTTCTTCTTCTTCTTCTTCATCAATCTTGGATGGGTTCCAGGCGGCAGCCTGGGATAGCAATGTGTCATGTCAAATATTTTCCGCGTTTCACTCAAAGAAACGAAATAAGCTGCAAATTATAAATTAGAAAATTTAGTATGGATGAACACCAGCTATTTTTAAATATAGAATGCAAATTACTTGACAAATCTGCATGGTTGACAAACTCACATGGAGGTAAAACAGGAAGCATATCGACATCCACCCAAATGTCGATGTTACCTTCAATATGATCTTCACGACGAAGATCGAATGTTATTTCCATATCTCCCAAAATCCATATGCCTTGCAAAGAGCTTCCCAATTTGAGAACCCTAATTCTGTGTTATTAACTGCATTCATTACTTTGACTAGAAATGTGTGACCATGTTTAGTCCTCAGGTTAGCTCTCCTCGTCTCCATACTCTGGTGGTCCTCGAAACCGAGCCTCTCTAAGACATACCATCTTGCATGGCAGGGGATGAACTAGTCGAGTTGAATGAAACACAATTTATACGTTGAAGCAAAGAAACGGAAGTCGCACTTAATTATGAAAAAACACTTGTCATTGTTGCGTACCGTAGAAACAATTAAGGTCTCGTCAAGCTAGATGGTGAAGAACTTGTCTTCTCGTAGGTGTGGTAGCTGGTTGCACAAACCATATTCTTCGTCGCAGAGTTCACACTCAGGGATCCTATCGTCATCAGACATTTCCTGTGTTCATGATTCAAAAATTCGGCATGCCCATTATTAAATTAAGACATATTGAGCGCTTGAAATTTTCCAAAACGGAAATGGATCAACATTCCGGCAAAACATAGGCACTAGGAGGGGTTCCCTGAAATAACACACACACATGTCCAAATAGACCTAATTCAAAGGTTGACTTTCGGTCTATCGAGGCTTTCCTTAAATAACTCTCATATCTAATGGTGTGTGGGTGCGCACTCTCTCACACTAATATGGTGGTTTATATATGTTAGTGGACACTCTCTCACACTAATAGTTTGACTGTCGGTGATGGACGCACTTCCTCTCCTCTCCTTGCGCATTATACCAAGGAATATGTTGCAAGAAGAGAAGAGGAAGAAGCGCCCCCCCCCCCACGACAAAAATCGGGATTCCTCCATCAAGAACACACATGAAAGCCACACAAGGAGCAACGACAGACCTAAAGTCACACACACACACACATTATACCAATATAATATCACTAATACATTTATGATGAACTCGAATATAATATCACTAATACATCATCTCAAATAATCTAGTTAATGCATCATCAAATATTAACTAATACATCTCGAATATTATCATATATGATCACTAAAACAGATCAAATATCCTAGAATCCAAAGTGGAGGACGGTGAACTGGGTTCACTAGTGGTCTCTGAGTCACTGGCGGTGGACACCCAAAGACAAGAACCATCACCAGATCATAACTCGGGTGAGATCCCTGAAGTACCTGATAGGTATTGGAGAACCTGTCGTCCAGTGCCGCCATGTAGCAATGGACATGCTCCTCCTCCTCCGTGACACGACGACGTACCACCTCCATGGGGGCCCGCTCCCGAATGTGGCTCACGTGACCGCCACCAAAGAAGCTCCGGGTCGATGACGAGATCCGGATTCCTCAGCAAGCTCTGAGCCCATGAAGGTAGCACCTCCCAGTGCCAGCCCGGTGGAGCCCAGTACCTGACATGGCGCCTATCAAGCAGGCTTTCGCCGATCACTCGACAACGAGGGTCCAGGCCGGAAATTGTCGATGTCGAGACAAATTCCGATGAGAAAATTTTCTTATCGTTTAATGTTTTACTTTATAGTTATCATTTGTACATCAATCATCTCATTTGAATTTAGCTAGCGCCCACTAACCTATTTTTCCAACTAGATAAGGCACATCACCATAATAAGGCCTAATTTTCTTCTACACTTAATTAAACTCCCTTGTTTACTAGTAAATAAAATGAAAAAACATGGACAACATATATGTTAAGTTGAGATATTGAGCTAAAATCGAGCGACTGAGTATTGGCTTAAGATCGCTTCATTTCTCGACCGAGCTACCAAACTCAGCTACATAAAATGTTCATACCCTAGCAAGAACCCTAGTTATGGGGATGTCTCACCAGAGGCCGGGGATGGTGTTAGGGTAGGGGCCGAGATTGAGGTCTTCGGGGCCGAGGTCGGGGTCAGGGCCGAGGTCGAGCTCGGGGTTGGGGACGGGTGCGAGGTTGCCGGGGAGGACCTGTAGCGGCGGCGCAGAGGGGACAAGGAGGGAGTGAGGAGCGGGGCGATGGTGCAGAGTGGATAGGGAGAGAGTAAGGAGGGGAGAGGTTGGGAATGAGGGTAGGGGCGGAGGCATGGAGTGAAGAGGGAGGGTGCGAGGGGCGGCGGTGGCGGCGCAGATCGAGTATGGACAAGAAGGGAGTGAGGAGGAGGAGAGTTAGAGAGTGAGAGAGAGGGGCGTGTGGGGGCGAAGATGATAAGTGCACGCCCCACTTAGCAATAGCGCGGGTCGTAAAAACGCGCTACTACTATTGTGTTATCAGTAGCGCATTTATCTAGGGAGCTCTACTGATAAGTAGTTACTACTACGCAAATATTAGTAATAGAGCATTTCTTATAGCAGCGCTACTACTAAGAGGTTAGCAGTAGCGCTTTTTCTGGACGGGTGCTACTGATATGTAGCAGTAGCGCATCCTTTTAACCAGCGCTACTGCTACGGTTCTATGCATAAGGTTATCCCTAGTAGTGCGAGACGGAGCACATGGCGAGTTTGCGATATAGATCTCTGTCGCATCAGCTGTCTCCAAAGTGGAAGAGTGCACCAAAGAAGAAACCCAGGCCTCTCGCCAGAAAGAAGTTAGCTTGCGAGAATACTAACAAGGAAACCAATGAACACGTGGCTAACGAAGTGAAGGACTTGTTTGGACCGAAACCGCCTCTGCCATCAAAGGAGAACGTACCCCACGAAGTCATACAACACTTTATTGATGCAGCTAAACTGGTTGAGAAAAGGCCATTATCAGACTATGAACGATGTATTACCAAGTCCTATCAATCCGGAAAAAGACGGAAGTCGAGCTATAGGAGTAAATGCGGGACAACTGTTCCCTAGCTCAGAGAACACACAGTCCAATTGATCAGCCCGCTCAAGGTGAGTGCCAATAATGTGGTAATAACCTATGCTTATAGAGAGAATGCTAGATTTCTCGGTATCACCATAGAAAAATTCCTCAAGATCGACGAATTTCAATCGTTGGATCCGAAGGAAATAGCATGGCAATATGTCCCCGGGAACCCTCTGGTCAGTCCTGAGGACGAGAAGCTTCTACCAACGCAAATTCGCAACTTGCATGACTGGTACATGAGAGAAGTAAAGAGCGGGTGATTAGAGCCTCATGGTGAAAGTCAAGAAAGAGCAGTACGTGCATAAAAATGATTTGTGGATTGAAAATGAAGAATTTTTTTAGTTATTCAATCAAAAAGCACTCGAAAAATCTATTGTCAGTTGCTATTGTTTGTAAGTGATTTCTTTGTGTAATTTAAGTCTCTAGCTTAGCTCATTCATTGCCTATAATTATACTAACTATTTTCTTTTGTGTGGTATTATGCAGAATGAAGATTTTTGAATTGAAAAGAGATGGAGTCTATGGCATTGGGTTCATTGACCCAAATACCGTTAATGAAGAAGTGTTAACAAAGCACCCTAAAGACACAGAGAAACAAATTCTAAAGTTATTGAAGACCCTAAATACCAAACCAGAAATACTTTTATCTTGGAACTTCGAGTGAATGTTATTGTCTTGTACTACAAATTCTATTTTTGCTTATATATATACTCGATGTTAAGTGTAGTTGATGAGTTATGCATGCCCGCTTATACCAATCGTGTGTGCAGATTCCACTGGATCCTTCTAATCATTAGAGTTGACGATAGAACTGTTGAAGTACTGGACTTCCCAGTAAGGATGCCGCTTGAAGCTACTTCGGCATTTCCCCAAAGAGGAAGGGATGATGCAGCACAGTGGTGGTAGGTATTTCCCTCATATATGAAACCAAGGTTATCGAAACAGTAGGAGAACCAAGCAACACAACGTAAACAACCCTTGCACACAAATAACAAACACTCGCAACCTGACGTGTTAAAGGGGTTATCAATCCCTTTTGGGTAACAGTGCCAGAAAGGCACATGGATGGGAGAAAGTTGTAAATGTTGATAGATTAAATGCAAAATAAAATAAAGTGCAGCAAGTATTTTTGGGTTTTTGGAAATATAGATATGAAAATAAATGAAAGAGAAAAGTAGATCGCAAAGGCAAATAATATGAGAGAGAGACGAGGGGGCCGTAGGTTTCACTAGTGGCTTCTCTCGAGAAAAATAGCAAACGGTGGGTGAACAATTTACCATTGGGCAATTGATAGAAATTCAAATAATCATGACGATATCCAGGCAATGATCATTACATAGGCATCACGTCGAAGATTAGTAGACCGACTCCTGCCTACATCTACTACTATTACTCCACACATCGACCGCTATCCAGCATGCATCTAGTGTATTAAGTTCATGGAGAAACGGAGTAATGCAATAAGAACCATGACATAATGTAGACAAGATCTATCTATGTAGAGATAGACCCCATCGTTTTATCCTTAGTAGCAACGATACATACGTGTTGTTTCCCTTTCTGTCACTGGGATCAAGCACCGTAAGATCAAACCCACTACAAAGCACCTCTTCCGATTGCAAGATAAATAGATCAAGTTGGCCAAACAAAACCCAAATATCAGAGAAGAAATACGAGTCTATAAGCAATCATGCATATAAGAGATCAAAGAAACTCAAATAACTTTCATGGATATAAAAAGATAGATTTGATCATAAACTCAAAGTTCATTGATCCCAACAAACACACCGCAAAAGAGTTACATCATATGGATCTCCAAGAGACCATTGTATTGAGAATTCAGAGAGAGAGAGAGAGAAAGCCATCTAGCTACTAACTACGGACCCGAAGGTCTACAAAGAACTACTCACGCATCATCGGAGAGGCACCAATGGAGGTGGTGAACCCCATCCGAGATGGTGTCTAGATTGGATCTGGTGGTTCTAGACTCTACGGCGACTGGATAAATATGTCGTCTATTTCCCTAGGGTTTCTGGAATATTGGGGTATTTATAGAGCAAAGAGGCGGTCCGGGGGGCACCCGAGGTGGGCACAACTCACCACGGCGTGCCTAGGCTCCTGGGGCTCTGGTGGGTCGTGCCTCCCTCGGGGCACCCCCAGGCGTAGCCAGGGCCCGTTGTGTTCCTTCTGGCCCATAAAAAATCATCGTGAAGTTTCGTGGCATTTGGACTTCGTCTGGTATTGATTTTCTGCGATGTAAAAAACATGGAAAAAACAGCACTGGCACTTGGCACTATGTCAATAGGTTAGTACCAAAAAATGATATAAAATGACAATAAAATGATTACAAAACATCCAAGATTGATAATTTAACAGCATGGAACAATCAAAAATTATAGATACGTTGGAGACATATCAGCACCCCCAAGCTTAACTCCTACTCGTCCTCGAGTAGGTAAGTGATAAAAACAGAATTTTTGATGTGGAATGTTGCCTAACATGTCATATCATATTCTTTTTCTTATAGCATGGATATTTGGACATTTAGTTATTCAAAGCAATTGTCTAGTTTTGACATAATAATTTAGATACTCAAGCATATCAAAAAGCAACCATATCTTTCAAAATATCAACGCTAAAATAAGTTATCCCTAGCCCATCATGTTCAAACATTAATCCATTCATGAAACACACTCGAATATTAGCTACACCCAATACTTAAGTACAATCATATTGCCTCCTAGTTGGTGCTTTGGTAAGAGAGGATGGAGACTCAAAATCAAAAATAAAAATTGCATAAAATAAAAGAAAGGCCCTTCGCAGAGGGAAGTAGGGATTTATAGAGGTGCCAGAGCTCAAAGCGAAAACCTTAGAGATAAAAACATTTTGGGAGGTGTATCCATCCCACCAATGAAAACGACTTAGAGTTCCCAACACTTTCCATGCTAGATATATCATAGGCGGTTCCCAAACAGAAAATAAAGTTTATTTCTTTTTCCACCATACTTTCACTTTCCATGGCTAACCGTATTCACGGATGCCCTCCATACCAACACTTTCCAAGGAATTTATTATTTGACAACATAAAGTAAATTCATTTTTGCATTTCGGGACTGGGCATCCCTAATACCTTTCCCTTACTCTCGTGCAATGTCAAGTGAATAAACACTCATCATGTGAATAACACATCTAGCATGTAAAATATTAGCCACACCTCACCGCTCCACGAGCGAAACAAACATACAAAAGAGAAGTTTATTTTGAAAATTAGAGATGGCACATACAAATTTGCTTAGAACGACACGGAAATACCGCATATAGATAGGTATAGTGGACTCATGTGGCAAAACTGGGTTTAAGAATTTGGATGCACAAGTAGAGCTCATACTTGGTGCAAAATGAAGGCTAGCAAAAGATTGAGAAGCGACCAACCAAGAAACGGATAATCTCATAAGCAAGCATTAAGCATAAATAACACCGAATAATGCACCACAAGTAGGATATTATTTCATTGCATGACTATTGACTTTCGTACTTGCATAAGGAATCACAAACCTTAACACCAATATTCGTACTAAAGCATAATTACTCATCAACATAACTCACATATCACATCATCATATCTCAAAACTATTACTAAGAATCAAGTTTATTTTGTCCGATGATCTTCATGAAAGTTTTTATTATATCCTTATTGGATATCTATCACTTTGGGACTAGTTTTCATGTGTTTCTTTTCATAAGCTCAAACAAATATAAGTGAAGATCAAGACAATATTTTTTCTTCTTTCTCTCAAAATAATTGAAGTGAATCAAGAGAAAATTTCTTGAAAATTTTACTAACTCTCAAATAAATCTGAGTGAAGTAAGAGAGCATTTCTTCAAAAATACTAAGCAGACCATGCTCAAAAAGATATAAGTGAAGCACTAGAGCAAGTCCATTGCTCATAAAAAATTTAAGTGAAGCATAGACAGGAATTCTAACAAGTCATGACATAATTTTGGCTCTCTCAAATAGGTGTGTCCAGCAAGGGATCAAGACTTAAAACACAAAATAAAACAAGCAAAGACTCATATCGTACAAGACACTCCAGGCAAAACACATATCATGTGATGAAGAAAAATATAGTTTTGAGCAAAATACCGATGATCGTTGGAAGAAAGCGGGGATGCCACTCGGGGGCATACCCAAGATTAGTTGGTTTCTCATTTTTGGATCATAGCTTGGGATGTCGGAGCATCCCCAAGCTTAGGCTCTTCCATCCTTCCTTCATCCATCGTAATATAACCCAAAACTTGAAAACTTCAATCACAGAAAACTCAACAAAACCTTCGTGAGATCCATTAGTGTAAGAAAAAGAAATCACTACTATAAGTACTGCATTAAACCAATTAATATTTTGTTCTTGCATTATGCCTACTGTATTCCAACTTTTCTATGGCAAAAACTCAACAAAGAAAACCATAGAGCCATCAAAATAAGCACACAACACAAAGAAAACAGAATATGTCAAAAACAGAACAGTCTGTAGCAATCTGGATATTTCGAATACTTATGTAACTCAAAAAATACTGAAACATTACGACAACGTGAAAAATTTGTATATCAATATTATGTAAAAGTTGTTGAATTTTATCATGCTTCTGTGATTTTTAATAATTCTGTGACTGGCGTACAAAGTTTCTGTTTTTCAACAAGATCAAAGCAATTATCGCCCAACATGATCCCAAAGGCTTTGCTTGGCACAAACACTAATTAAAACACAAAAAACACAATAATAACAGTTGCATAATTGTGTAAAAACTCAATAACATAAAGCAAACATAAAAAATAAATTTGGGTTGCCTCCAAGCGCTATTGTTTTACGGCCTTAGCTAGGCATAAAGAAAGGATCTAAGTTTTGTCATCTTTGTTTGGAGATCCATAAGATGCCCTCATGATTAATTCATATGGTGGCCTAATTCTTGTTCTAGGAAAGCTTTCCATACCCTTCCTCAAAGGAAATTGGAACTTAATATTGCCTTCTTTCATATCAATCACGGAACCGATAGTGCGTAAAAACGGTCTACCAAGAATAATTGGACAAGACGGATTGCAATCAATATCAAGAAAAATAAAATCTATGGGAACATAATTCCTATTTGCAAGAATAAGAACATCATTAATTCTTCCAATAGACTTTTTAATAGTAGAATCCGCCAAGTGCAAATTTAAATCAATATCGGTAAGACGAAGCACATCACATAAAGATTTCGGAATTGTAGAAACACTAGCACCCAAGTCACACAAAGAAAAACACTCATAATTTTTAATTTTGACATTGATAGTAGGTTCCCATTCATCATGCAATTTTCTAGTAATTGATATTTCTAATTCCAATTTTTCTTCAAAAGTTTTCATCATAGCATCAACAATATGTTTAGTAAAAGCTTTATTTTGTTCATAAGCATGGGATGAATTTATCATGGATTGCAACAAAGAAATACAATCAATCAAATACCAACTATCATAATTAAAGTATTTGTTATCCAAAATAGTGGGCACATCACTAGTTAAAGTTTTGACCTCTCCAAACCCACTTTCATCAATTTTCTCAACAAGATTTTCACCCTCCGAAATATTGGGACGCCTTCTACCTAAAGTTGACTCTTCTCCAGTACCTTTGTCATCAATATTAACTTTACTAAACAAGGAATCAATAGAAGAAACACCAATCATTTTAAGATCTTCATATTTTTTACGAAAGAAATCACTAGAATATATTTTTTTTCTAAAAATTCTCTTTTAGCTCTAAGCACAGCGGTTCTTTTCTTACTTTCATCCATTGAAACATAAAGAGATTTAATTGATTAATCTACCTTAGGCACAAAAAAATTCATCTTGAGATTTTCCACATCATGCGCAATTCTATCAACACTTCTAGACAAATCATCAATCTTACTCAACTTTTCTTCTATGGAAGTGTTGAAAACTTTTTGTGTATTGATAAATTCTTTAACATTATTCTCAATATCAGAGGTGTTCCTATTATTATTATAAGATTGATTTCCATATGAATTACCATAATTATTAGAGGAATTACTAGGAAAAGGCCTAGGATTAAAATTACCTCTATAAGCATTGTTATTGAAATTGTTTTGAGAAATAAAATTCACATCTATGGCATCACTATTTTTCTCAATCAAAGTAGACAAAGGCATATCATTAAAATTAATAGGAGCACTTTTACTAGCAACCAATTTCATAAGAGCATCAATTTTTTCATTCAAAGAAGATATTTCTTCAACCGAATTAACATTTTTACTAGTAGGAGCCCTTTCGGTATGCCATTGTGAATAATTTGCCATGATATTACCAAGCAATTTGGTGGATTCACCCAAAGTAATTTCCATGAAAGTACCACCCGCAGCGGAATCTAAAAGACTACGAGAAACAAAATTCAATCCCGCATAAAAATGTTGTATGATCATCCAAAGATTTAACCCATGAGTTGGGCAATTCCTTAGCATCATATTCATCCTTTCCCAAGATTGTGCAACATGCTCATGTTCAAGTTGCTTGAAATTCATGATCTGGGTTCTAAGGGAAATAATTTTTGCAAGATGAAAATACTTGGTGATAAAAGCATCTTTGCACTTATTCCAAGAATCAATACTATTGAGAGGCAAAGAAGAGCACCAAATTTTTGCAGAATCACACAAAGAAAACAGAAATAATTTCATCTTAACCACATCATTGTCCACATCTTTTTTATTTTGCATATCGCATAATTCCATGAAGGTATTAAGATGGGACGCGGCATCCTCATTAGGAGTACCGGAAAATTGATCTTTCATAACAAGATTCAGAAAAGCTATATTAATATCACAAGACTCCGCACTAGTGGCGGGAGGAGCAATCGGAGTGCCGATAAAATCACTGTTGTTGGTACTTGAGAAATCACATAACTTGGTGTTCTCTTGAGTCATGATGACCACACAACAAGATTGCACTCAAAAGTAGATCCGGCAAGAAAACGGCAAACGGAAAAAGAGAAGCAAATAAAATAGCAAATTTTTGTGAAGTGGCGGAGAGGAAAATGGCAAATAATGTAAATTGCAAGGAGATGAGAGTTTTGATTAGGAACCTGGTATATCTTGAAGATCCTCCCGGCAACGGCACGAGAAATTCCTTTTGATGTCGCTTGAAGCTACGTCGGTATTTCCCCAAAGAGGAAGGGATGATGCAGCACAGCGGTGGTAGGTATTTTCCTCATATATGAAACCAAGGCTATCGAACCAGTAGGAGAACCAAGAAACACAACATAAACAGCCCATGCACACAAATAACAAATACTCGCAACCTGTCGTGTTAAAGGGGTTGTCGATCCCTTTCGGGTAACGGCGCTAGAAAGGCACGTGGACGGGAGAAAGTTGTAAATGTTGATAGATCGAACGCCAAATAAATAAAGTGCAGAAAGCTATTTTTGGGTTTTTGGAAATATAGATCTGAAAATAAATGCAAGAGAAAAGTAGATCTCGAGGCAAATAATATGAGAAAGAGACCCGGGGGCCGTAGGTTTCACTAGTGTCTTCTGTCGAGAAAAATAGCACACGGTGGGTGAAGAAATTATTATTGGGCAATTGATAGAACTTCAAATACTCATGACAGTATCCAGGCAATGATCATTACATAGGCATCATGTCCAAGATTAGTAGACCGACTCCTGCCTGCATCTACTACTATTACTCCACACATCGACCGCTATCCAGCATGCATCTAGTGTATTAAGTTCATGGAGAAACGAAGTAATGCAATAAGAACGATGACATGATGTATACAAGATCTATCTATGTAGAGATAGACCCCATCGTTTTATGCTTAGTAGCAATGATACATACGTGTTGTTTCCCTTTTTGTCACTAGGATTAAGCACTGTAAGATCGAACCCACTACAAAACACCTCTTCCCATTGCAAGATAAATAGATCAAGTTGGCCAAAAAAACCAAATATCCGAGAAGAAATACGAGGCTATAAGCAATCATGCATATAAGAGATCAAAGAAACTCAAATAACTTTCATGGATATAAATAGATAGATCTGATCATAAACTCAAAGTTCATCAATCCCAACAAACACCACACAAAAGAGTTACATCATATGGATCTCCAAGAGACCATTGTATTGAGAATTTAGCGAGAGAGAGAAAGCCATCTACCTACTAACTATGGACCCGAAGGTCTACGAAGAACTACTCACGCATCATCGGAGAGGCACCAATGGAGGTGGTGAACCCCATCTGAGATGGTGTCTAGATTGGATCTGGTGGTTCTAGACTCTAAGGCGGCTGGATGAATATTTTGTCTTTTGCCCTAGGGTTTCTAGAATATTAGGGTATTTATAGAGCAAAGAGGCGGTCCGGAGGGCACACGAGGTGGGCACAACCCACCAGGGCGCGCCTGGGCCTCCTGGCGTGCCCTGGTGAGTTGTGCCTCCCTCGGGGCACCCCCCGGGTGCAGCCAGGGCCCGTTGTGTTCCTTCTGGCCCATAAAAAATCATCGTGAAGTTTCGTGGCATTTGGACTTCGTCTGATATTGATTTTCTGCGATGTAAAAAACATGGAAAAAACAACAACTGGCACTTGGCACTATGCCAATAGGTTAGTACCAAAAAATGATATAAAATGACTATAAAATGATTATAAAACATCCAAGATTGATAATATAACAGCATGGAACAATCAAAAAATATAGATATGCTGGAGACGTATCAATATTGATCTCCTTCTTTATATATAGATGACGCAGATGCGGGATCAACTCCATCAACGGACCACATACGAGCAATTCAAGAGGAAATTGCGGGATTTTTGCTTCAGCAGGTCATATCTACCGACGGAGAATACCATTTCACCTAATGCCTACATGTAATGATCTGCAAATCATATATATAAATACAGATACATACATACATACATACATATATACTTGTGTGTGTGTGTCTGCATGTGGTCGTCCGAGAAATTCTATGAAGTATGATAGCTTGTACTAGAAATTCTATGATATATGATTAGTTCTACGAGAAAATTCTATTATATATGCATAACATGTACAATATGTAGTAGCGGAAAATATGTTTGAAATGAAAAAGAATTAAATGGAAAACACAAAATGAAAAGGAAAAAAATAAACAATAAACCCCTAAACCTATAAAACTCTAAACTCCTAAATCTTTAGTCCCGGTTGGTGTTACCAACCGGGACCAAAGGTCCCCATGCCCTGGCGCGCTTCTAACCACGTGGACAGGGTTTAGTCTCGGTTTGTAGCCAACTGGGACTAAAGGCTTAGACCCTTTAGTCTCTATACTTTAGTCCCGGTTAGGGAACCGGGAGTAAAGGCCCTTCCCAACCGGGACTAATGGCTTAGACCCTTTAGTCTCTATACTTTTTCGCAGTTTTTCCTTCTGCGGAGGTAGGCACGGAAGTAATTTTTTACTTCCGTGCATCTCCAGTGCCAACCTCTGCTCACCATGCGGTGGTACGGCATGGGCTCGCGGTAGTACCGCTCCGACGGTTCTATCGCTTGTTTCCTAATGGGATCGGCCAGAGCCTGTTACTCCCGTGCGAGCGGTAGTACCGCGAGCCCTCAAAGTAGTATCGTGGGTTTTACGGTAGTACTGCAACGCGCGGGGCTGTGGGTGTGGATAACGGTTGGATCTTGTCCCCCACTATAAAAAGGAGGTCTTCTTCCTCTTGAAGCTTACCTCTTCCTTTCCCAAACTCCATTGTTGCTCAAAGCTCCATTTTAGCCCAATCTCTCTCCCTAGCCAATCAAACTTGTTGATTTTCTAGGGATTGGTTGAGAAGGCCCCGATCTACACGTCCACCAAGAGAAATTTGATTCCCCCACTAATCCCTTGCGGATCTTGTTACTCTTGGGTGTTTGAGCACCCTAGACGGTTGAGGTCACCTCGGAGCCACATTCCATTGTGGTGAAGCTTCGTGGTGTCGTTGGGAGCCTCCAATTCAGTTGTGGAGATTGCCCCAACCTTGTTTGTAAAGGTTCGGTCGCCGCCTTCAAGGGCACCAATAGTGGAATCATGACATCTCGCATTGTGTGAGGGCGTGAGGAGAATATGGTGGCCCTAGTGGCTTCTTGGGAAGCATTGTGCCTCCACACCGCTCCAACGGAGACGTACTTCCCCACAAGGGAAGGAACTCCGGTAACACATCCTCGTCTCCACCGGCTCCACTTTTGGTTATCTCGCACCTTTACTTCTTGCAAGCTTTTATTGTGTTATATCCCTTGCTTGCTTGTGTACTTGTTGTGGTTAGCATCATATAGGTTATTCATCTAGTTGCACATCTAGCCAACTTATTTGATGCTAAGCCTAAATTGTTAAGGAAAAGTTAAAAAGTGTTAGTTGCCTATTCACCCCCCCTCTAGTCAACCATATCGATCCTTTCAACTGTGTGTTGACCCAGGTCAATGTGGCCCATCAGTCAACCACTATGTGTGCAGACTGGGTACAAATCTGGGTGCATTTAGCATTTTCAGTTCTGGATAATTCGAAATTATTGTCAAAAGAAATTTCAGAAAATGATTAAAACTTCCAAAAATCGTATAAAATAATCCGTAGCTCAGATGAAAAGTTTTATACATGAAAGTTGATCAGAAAAATCCCACGAATCCGAATAACTCTAATGCAGGACTGAAGGGCAAGACCCACATATTCCTCCGTGAGGGGAAATGAAGCAGGGGAAAAGCTGACCATCAAGAAGAACTCTGTCGCAAAACCACAGGAAGAAAAGTGTACCGTCGATTGAAAGCAAGAGCGCACCTAGGACACCACCGCAAGGCCGGGACTGAAGTCCCAATGGAGGAGCCCCTCCATGGGGTCACTATGGAGGAGGGTTTAGGCCGAAACCCTAGGATCGCCATTGGGGGTGGGTGAGAGGTGGGAGGAGCGCGGCATCATGTATCCCATAAACCAAGGGGGTAAGGTTTTGTATCATTTTGAACATTGATTAAATGCACAACCATATTTTGACTTCAAGAACACTTTTCTAAATCGACAAACTTATTTATTTTAAATATATGAAATTTTAAATCTGTCAGAGAAGCCAGATCGCATGTTTTGAAATCGTTTCCCGCAAAAAAGGTCTTCAAACCATTTTTCTAGGAAACGGGCTCACATTTTTTTTCCTCGGTGAAGAGCGTAGCTGCGGGGGCGCTATTGGGCTCGGCCCATTCCGCGACGATTAGTGGCCTCCCGCACTGAGTAGCTACTCAACGCAAATGACAAATACTGGTATGGATGGCAAGGAGGGTTTCAACAAATTTGTAAAAAAATTGGCGGGCTCCTTGGAGGAGCGCTGCTGAGCCCAATGAGTGCGTTTTGCTGGAACTGTCGTGGCACGGGTAAACCTGCGATAGTTCGAGAAATTCATGAATTCACAATGAATTTTACCCCTACCGTGCTCTGTATCGTCAAGACCCAGGTCAGTGGGGCACGTGTAGAAGCTCTTGCAAGTTCTTTAGGTTATGATCACTCTTATGATATTGATAGTCAGGGGAGAAGTGGTGGTATTGGAATTTTCTGGAATAATACTATTAAGCTTGAGATTTTGGGCGACTCCTGTTACCATATAGATGCTAAAATTGAGGAGGCAGGTCAAGATCCTTGGCGGATTATGTGTGTGTATGGAGAGGCACAGACACACCTTTGGCACCAGACGTGGGATCTCATGAAAGGAATCATCACTGTTAGTGATTTGCCATGGCTTTGCTTTGGAGACTTCAATGAAGTGTTGCAACCAGATGAACATGAGGTGCAGCCAATAGAAGTAATGCCCAGATTCAAGGTTTTCGGGACACCGTGGATATTTGTATGCTGATGGACCTAGGTTACCAGGTTCGTTTTTGGACTTTCAAGAAGAAGATTGTAGGGGGCTCTTTTGCTCGGGTGCGCTTGGATAGAGCTTTGGCAACTGCTAGTTGGGTAACTCGCTTCCCACAAGCGATAGTCACTCACCTGACCTCGGCCACATCGGATCACGGACCCATCTTGTTACAGTTCAAACCCACTCAGAGCCAGGCTTTACCAAAGAAACCCTTCAGATATGAGGTGATGTGGGAATCACATGAAGTTTGGAGGGATACAATCTCTAATAGCTGGAACACGTCGAATGCAGGTTATGGGGTCGGTGATTTCCGCGACAAGCTGCTGACTATAACTTCGGATCTAACTAGGTGGAGTAGGGATACATTTGGCAGTGTCCGAAAGGAAATAAAACAGATCAAGGCCCAGCTAGAGACCATGCGCAATGATCCAGCGCGGGTGAGACCTTCACATCCAGAGTTGAAACTTAATGAGAGGTTGGCTGAACTATATCACAGAGAGGAGCTTATGTGGAGACACAGATCGAGGCTTGAATGGCTCTCAGTTGGCGATAGGAACACCAAGTTCTTCCACATGAGGGAAAGTATGCGGCGTAAGAAGAACATGATCCGAGCGCTCACGAATGCTCTCGGAATTCACACGCAGGACCCAACGGAGTTGAAGAGCATGGTTTTGCAGTTTTACAAAACATTGTACACTTCGGAGGTGGTGCAAGGGATGGATGAGGTTTTGAGGTATGTCCCAAGGAAGGTTACACTGGAGATGAATGAGTCCTTATGCGCGCCATACACAAATAAAGAGATAAAAGATGCCTTGTTTCAGATGTTCCCAACTAAAGCTCCA
This sequence comes from Hordeum marinum, assembly GCA_022496015.1. Classification (NCBI taxonomy): domain Eukaryota; kingdom Viridiplantae; phylum Streptophyta; class Magnoliopsida; order Poales; family Poaceae; genus Hordeum; species Hordeum marinum. The sequence continues at coordinate 504,102,951 of CM039676.1, forward strand.
GGCCCTGATGGTTTTCTTGCCCAGTTCTACCAGCGGCATTGGGATATCTGCGGGGATGAGGTAATTGCAGTGATCATGCGCATAATAAAGGGAGAGGAGAGCCCGTAAAGCATTAATGACACGGTCTTGGTACTAATCCCTAAGGTAACACATCCTTCAAATCCGTCACAGTTTAGACCTATCAGTATGTGTAATGTATTGTATAAAATTGCATCAAAGGTGGTTGCAAATAGGCTAAAAATTATTCTCCCAGAAATTATCTCTGAGGAACAGTCAGCTTTTGTGCCTGGTAGACTAATTACAACTAACATTATAAGTGCATATGAGTGTTTGCACTTCATGAAGAGAAACGGGCCTAAAAGCAATAGTTTCTGTGCTCTGAAGTTGGACATGATGAAGGCCTATGACAGGGTGGAGTGGGATTATTTACAAGGAATAATGATCAAGCTAGGCTTTTCTCATGTCTGGGTGGAAGTTGTCATGGGCATGGTAAGATCTGACTCTTTTCCAGTTCTCTTTAATCATGAAAAGTTAGAGCAATTCAAACCAACAAGAGGCATCCGATAGGGAGATCCTATTTCCCCCTACTTATTCTTACTTGCAACAAAGGGTCTTTTGTGCCTACTAAAATCCAGTTCTCAGTCATCAGCTCTTAGTGGTGTTAAGGTGGCTCCCACAACTCCTGAGGTGAACCACCTTTTATTTGCAGATGATAGCCTGCTGCTTTTTAAGTCTAGTGTTGAGGAGGCAAATTTGGTGTCAAACCTGTTGAATGTTTATTCTAGTGCTTCCGGTCAGAGAGTCAACAATGATAAGTCCTCGATATTCTTTAGTAAGGGATGTCCCGAGAGCACTAGACAGCAAGTCAAAGGCATCCTTGGTGTGCAGAATGAGTCCCTTAGCGAGAAATATTTGGGTATGCCCACAGAAGTTGGACAATCCAAAAATGACACGTTCAAGTACTTAAGGGGTGGAGTTTGGGAGAAGATATGAGGCTGGATGCATAAGCTCCTTTCAGCTACAGGAAAAGAGGTGCTAATAAAATCTGTAGCTCAGGCCATTCCGGTGTTTTCCATGTCTTGCTTTAGACTACCAAGGGGTCTGTGTGATAGTGTGACATCAACCATAAGAAAATTCTGGTGGGGCAGTAAGCAAGGGAAGAGAAAGCCATGTTGGGTGTCTTGGGATGTGATGACAAAGCCTAAAAACTTGGGAGGGATGGGCTTCCGGGACCTTGAAATTTTCAACCTGGCCCTCTTGTCAAGACAAGCTTGGAAGTGTTTGGAGGAGCTTCGGACCCTTAGTGCCCGCCTACTGAAGATTGTATACCACCCTCGATGCTCAATCCTCGAAGCAGAGTTGGGGGCTCACCCCTCTCAGATTTGGCGTGCTATACTTGATGGGAGGGAAGTTATCAAACAATGAATTATTAGAAGGATAGACGATGGCCGGAAAACTAAGATATGGCAACATAACTGGTTACCACGAGTAGGGCTTATGAGACCAATTTCTTCGAGGGTTCACGACCCTCCTGAATTAGTTGCTGACCTTATTGATGCAACCTCGACTTCATGGAAGGAGGAGTCCGTAAGGCAGGTGTTTATCCCGGTGGACGCCGATGTGATCTTGCGGATACCCATATGCACAAGGCAACCGGATGACTTCTGGGCTTGGGCCGAAGATCCAAGGGGCTGGTCCTCTGTCAGAACGGCGTATAGAATGATTCAGAGAATAAAGATGGGGAGAGAGGCATGGCTAGAGGATTCAGAGAGCTTGTCAAACTTGGAAGAAGAGAAAAAAGTTTGGTCAGATCTTTGGAAGATGAAGGTGCCCTCGAAGCTAATGGTTTTTGCATGGAGGTTAGCACAACATTCACTACCTACGGGGGATGTACCGCAGAACCGAAACATGGCGACAACGGACGTGTGTGCTATATGTGGTGCTCAAGATAGTTGGAGACATGCACTGCTTGAGTGTGCATTCGCCAGATGCACCTGGGCGCTGTTGCAAGAGGAGCTGGTGCAACACTTGGCTTCCAACCATGACACCGATGCTAAACGTTGGCTTCATTCCATGTCAGATGCTCTACCGGATGATGAAATTAGAATCCTGATCGTGACTGCCTGGGCGATCTGGTATGCTCGGCGAAAGGTGATCCATGAAGGGATTTATCAGACTCCACATGCTACTAATGGGTTTATATCTAGCTACCTACCAGATATCGAGTTTCTTGAGCAACCACGTACAACAGAGCGGACTGTACCAGTGCCAAGGCCGACAACCTGGATCCCACCTCCTGATCAACACCTTAAAGTGAATGTTGATGCCGCCGGCGCAAGGCACGACGGACTTGGTGCACATTCTTTGATCTGTCGAGACGGTTCAGGAGCATTCGGAGGGCTTCGGTAATAACATTTACCAATATGGATGATCCAGAAGTGCTAGAAGCTTTGGCGATACGAGAACCGGTGGCCCTCTCGGAAGACTTGCATGTGCAAATAATTGCAGTCGTTTTGGATTGTAATAAGACGGTGGAAGCTATCAAGACAGGAACCTCGACAGAGTACGGCGCGATTGTATATATGAAATTAAAGAGCGGTTTAGGTCTTTTTCTTCTTGTCAGATTAGTCATGAATTTAGAACCTACAACGTCGAGGCTCACAAACTTACAAAGCATGCTTAAATTTTAGAAACTGGCCATCATGCTTGGTTAGGCCATCCTAAAAACCTTATACTCGTCCCTGTAAACGTTGTGACGGATGAATAAAGCTTCGTGGGTTTACCTAAAAAAAAAACTACTCAGTGCGAATCGTGATTCTCAAGAAAGAAAAAGAAAAATTGTTGTTTCGTGACGCACAGTATCGAATCCATCGCGTCGTCGCCACGCTCGGCGGCCGGGTTGGATGCCGCTCGCTTCCTCCGGCGATCGAGATCACGTCGACGCATCAGTTCCTCAACATTGGCGCAGTGTTTTCCCCTTTCCTTTTTTCCTTTTCCGGCGGGAGGAGAGCAGAAGAGACGGCGGCGCGACGCGCGAGATCGACGAACGCCGCTGGCTCCATCTGCCGGCAGCCGAGAGAACCAGCGATGAGCCATGGCTCGTCACCCCACATCCCGTGAGTATTGGCGCAATAATGCTAGACCCAACGCACACGCGCACGCACACAAAAAAAACAGATAAATCACCCTGCCTCCGTCTCTGTTCTAGCCTGGCAGCCGTGCCGTCGCCGCGCCTCACTCTGCAGCTGCTCTGTTCTACGTACTCCTTAGAATTCGATTGGATTTTAAAAAGAAAAACAACAAGTATCGGCCCAACGCTGGCCCAGTAGTCATGCAATCCGTATATATGAGCCAGCGGCGCTAGAGAAAGAAAAAAAAAAATCTCGCTAGGGTTCGTCCGTCCGTTGTCAGAGGTGAGCAGGAGTCCATACCTCGGCCGCCGCCCTCTTCTTCTCCCCAAAGGCAGCCAGCCAGCCAGCCATAATCCCCCTCCTCCGGTAAGGTAAGCACGTTCCAATCCATCACGGATTCGGCTCCGTTTGTTTGCATCTACTATCTCTCTAACGCGGGGGTGAATTTCAATTGAATGAATTTCAGGGTCCTCTGGTGCTGGCGCCCGGGTCAGTAGGCAGCGCGCCAGATCTTTAAATCTCCGCGGGAGGACCCTGGATTTCACGCTGCACGTCCCAGTCCACGCCGGATTCGACCCTGAATTTGAATTTGGATTGAATTTGAGTGTCTGTCCGTCCGCCTTGCTCTGGCGCCAGACCTTCCTTCTTATTCCCTTCATGGGAGTAGTGCTGTTTATCAAATTATTTATATGACTGGATCAATAGCAGCAGCAGCAGCGCAAGTAGAGGATTCCACCGCCGGAGTGCAAGCCAACTTGGTTTTGCTCCGGTGCACGGATAACTTGCCCCGGTGCAGCGCTAAGTTATTATTTATAAATAAATAGTTGCACAATAAGGACGGGGATTGGCCTCCACGCTTGCCTGAAAGATTTCGTTCAAATCCCCGTAGGTTTTTCAGCTTCCTATATAGATTGCCTAGACCTCACACTCCATGGAGGTGAATAACGATTTCAACGACAGTTCCCACATCCAAGTGAGTTCCCTCTCTTCTTGTTCCAGTTTTGTTCTTAAAATTCTACTGTACGCACAATGCCGAGAGCTGTATAACTAGTAACAGTTATTATAGCTCGTTGAATCGTTTATTTTTGTTAAGTTGTTTGTCTAGCGTGTTATACCAATAATTTTCGTGGTTTTGTCGGAGTGAAGAGAATAAACGGAGCCCCCCCCCCCCCCCTCGGTAACAAGCAAAATTATGAATCTGGACGTACTTTTTGTTGGCAATGATGAGAACAACATACGCTGAGCCGATCTAAAGAGATGTCTCTTTTTTTCCCTGGCAACATTAAACTCCAGTTTAAATCTTCCTGGCACATTGCTTACTTTAGATGCAAATTTAGCCGTCAGATCGAATGATTGATACTAATCAAGAGCCCGAGTTTTATTTCCATCGCGGAGCTTAAAGTTTCAGAGTTCGTATGCTGTAGTAGTAGAGATAATCAAATAATTTACATGCTAGAGAGATTTCTGTTCCTGTCACCATGTGTAACTATTCTTTGTTTGGTATTTCTGAATAAAGTTACTACGTGTGGCAACTAAATAATGGATGCTTGATTTGTGTTGCAGCAACTGGACGACGAAGATAGGCTCAGCACTCTCACTGATGATATTTTACTGTCCATCTTGGGGAGAGTCAGTTCACTTGTGGCTGCAAGGACAAGTGTGCTCTCTACACGGTGGAGGCATCTGCATTGGTTGCTGCCTGAACTCAGTGTCGATGTCCAGGATTTCCTATCCGCTCCGTGTGCTGACCTTGTTGAGTCAAATGATATGGAACAAGCCATGACGTCTTTGACCAAAGCAATCAGGAGTTTGTTAGACAAACAACAGAGAGGATCCACCATCTCAAGTTTACACCTTAACCTCTATTTGATCAACATTTTCCTCCACGAAGTTGGTCCACTGTTAGGTGATGCAATTGACAGTGGTTTGTTGAAAGATTTGGATCTTGGCATTCTTGATGAGACACGGACTATCGACCGTAGTGACGAAGAGATGCAACAGCGAGCTCAAGACATAGATGACTTTTTCACTGCCTACCCTAGTGTGCTCCACTGCCTCACAAAGCTCTTTCTAAAAAATGTAGGCTTTGACAAATTGGACATGCACCATGTGCTATTCGACTCCTGCAAGCAACTGAAGCATCTAAGCCTTTATCATTGTGATACTGGTTCCTACTCTCTCTTTAAGATTGATGCACCAGACTCAAAACTCCGTGTTCTGGAAATCGAAAAGTGTCGCTTTTTGAGAATTGATCTTGTATGCCTCCCTAAATTGGAGAAGTTATTTTGCGATTATTGGGTATCTCGGTGTGCCCCGTTGACCTTTGGTTTTGTCCCATCTCTTGGGGAATTAGAACTCTCATGTGGTTCAGTTTGTGTGGAACACATATTTAAATTAAGTGAGCTTCTACATGGAGTAACAAGCATACATACTCTCACATTGGATTTCCAAGGTGAAACCGTAAGTACTACTACTACTACTTTATTTGGTTTTGTCATGCCGTCACATATATGAAAGTTATATCATGGATGTGTTATGAATGATAGAGAACATACATAGCTGTAAATTCTTTGATGATCTCATTTCTGTACTTGCAACCTATCAATTATTGTTTTGTTTGTTTATTTAATGTTGTGATCAGCTTTGGTTGCAACCTGAAATGGAGGAACTCCGCACCGCATTCAGCAAGCTAAGGAAGCTGTATGTACGTGGTATATTTGTTGAATTTGACATTTTATGGACAATGGCCTTTCTTGTAGCAGCACCAACCGTCGAAATGTTACATATTGAGGTGATGTCTTTGTCTGTGTTTCTTTTCTTGCCCACACTTGGAGCTTTAGTTTTTCACATTTTTTTGTGGAAATTTATTTAAAACTTGATTCCTATGACAGTTGTAATGAATTGCCTACACAAATACAGGTATGGGAACATGCATGCGATTCGGGCGAAGCCAGACCCGCTAACTACCTTGACAGAAGGAGTCCTCAGTGGGAAATGCACTTGGATATCAGCTCCAAGAACAAGCTTCTGAAAGAGCTAGAATTCACTGGATTTAAATCGCTAGAACAGCAGTTTACATTTATAAGATCCATCTTGGAGCGATCTCCCAACTTGCAAAAGATTATTCTGAAAGATGAGGAGCAGTGTGATGACTGTGACGCCCTCGAGGCACCTCGTCCTTCAAGATTTCCCCATAAGAAGGAGGAGCAAGAAGTGGTCGTTAAGCGGCTTAGAGATGGCATGTTCTCGCCGGAGATAATTTTTCATGAATAAGGAGAGATGACTTACCTCAGGCCTAATAATTTTTCATACTTCTTGTAAGTTGTAAGAAACAGTTTGTATTCTCCATGTCCTATCACTTAACATTCCTCCTCGTTTCCTGGTTGCTCAGCATTTCAGATTAGTTTTGGCTCTCTGCACATTTGTTGATCTTGTGTCAAAAATGAGCTCAGGGTTATACTTCACATATGTAATTAGGTGGTTACAGCGTCCAGATATGTAATTAGGTGGTTACAGCGTGGTACGGGCCTGATCGTCTTTACATGTGTCCCTCGTAGCCGTATATATGCACCTTTTGTAACAGATGTCTATTGGAAGCGTCCCAAACTGCAGACAGAGCACGGACACCCAAAAAGCTGGAAGAAGCCCCGGGAAACTTTGTATGAGATCCCACGTCGTGAGATCAACCTCAAAAATTCATACTATCTGACATTTTGAAAGAAATCTGATTATATTCAACAACATCTTTGTGGGGTATCAACTTTGAAAAAAATCAGCTCAAAAGAAATCTGATTATATTCGACAACATCTTTGCGGGTAGTCCATGAACAGGTCTAGCCATATGTCATGGACCCTCGAGGAAAACCGGCCAGGTGTGGAGCGGTCGCGGATATCGGAACCGGCCAGGTGTGGAGCTGTCGCGGATATCGGACTGCTGAGAGCATGCCGGGGAGCCAGCGGTGGGAAGCCAACACGAAAGGATGGCGCAGATGACACTCTTACGCCAAAAACCGGAGACGAGTACTGTAGCATCCTTTTATATAGGAAGTAAAAGAAATGGAGGTTGTTCGTAGAACCATACACATAAGACACATTGCTTACTTTAGATGGTACTGTGGCTGCGCAGCCTGGAAAATTTAGCCATCACATCGATTACTAATCAACAGCCGTTGTGTTTCCACCTTGGAATTCAATGTTTCAGAGTTGGTATGCTGTAGTAGTACTGTAGTAGAGATGATCAAACAATTTCCACGCTAGAGAAACTGTAGTTTCTGTCACCATATGTAGCTATTCTATCTTTGGTATTGCTACATAATGTTATGTGGCAGCTAAATATTGGATCATTGATTTATGTGCAGCAACTGCACGATGAAATATTGGATCGTTGATTTATGTGCAGCAATTCCACGATGAAATATTGGACCATTGATTTATGTGCAGCAACTGCACGATGAAGATTGGCTGAGCACGCAGACTGATGGTATTTTACTGTGCATCTTGGGGAGAGTCAGTCCACATATGGCTGCAAAGGACAAGTGGTTTGTTGAAGGATTTGGATCTCACCATTCTTGATGAGACAGAGCCTGTTGACCACGCGCAGTGAGGAAGAGATGCAACAACGAGCTCAAGATATAGCTGATTGACAAATTGTACATGCACCATGTCATGTGTGACTGCTGCAAGCAACTAAAGCATCAAACTCTTGGTCATGTTCTAGAAATCAGAACAGAGAATTAGAACTCTCATGTTGGAGAAGTTCTCTGCCTCTCTAAACCGGAGAAGCTCTTTTGCTATACTTGGATATCTCAATGCCTTGTATCCTTCGGTTTTGTCCCATCTCTTGGGGAATTAGAACTCTCATGTGGTTTCAGATTGTCAACAAGGCATATTTGAATCAAGTTAGCTTCCACATGGAGTAACAAGCATACATTAACAAGCCAAATAAGTCATGTTGGAGCATACATTCACATCACCTAGAACAATTATAATTCACATTTATAACATCTATGTTGGAGCGATCTTGCAACCTGCAGAAGATAATTCGCCCTTGATGCACCTCGTCCTTGGAGATTTCCAAATAAGATAGAGGAGCAAGAAGTGGTAGTTAAGCGGGATTAGAGATGGCATCTTGTTGCCCGAGATCAATTTTTCATGAATAAGAGACTAGTATCTCAGGCAAAATAATTTTCAACACTTGTTAGTTCTTAACAGATCAGCACATGCAAACATGGATATCACTGACGAAGTTAACTAGTACGTAGATGATAAGGTCTTGTTGCATTACAGCTACGATCGATACGGTTGGTATGATCTCCCATATGTTGTTGAATCATCCAACTCAAAGACCCGCTACTACTGACTACTGTTGGTATGATCTCCCATACGTCCTTGGATCATCCAACTCAAAGACACATTACTGAAATGCTACTACTGACTACGGTTGGTATCATCTCCCATCTGTTCTGGATCACCCAACACAAAGACGCAAACACATTCCTCAACTACGATGCCGATAGCCCATATCCCGATTTTTTACCAAAACAGCTTGAGTAGTTTAGATTGCCTCTGCCGCGTCCGCCGCGTCCGCCGGAGCCGCCTGCTCCTTCGCTGCGGCCGCCGCTTCAGCCACCGCCGCCTGCTCCTCCTCGGCGACCGCCGCCTCAGCCGCCTCCCGCTCCTCCTCGGCGGCCGCCGCCTCCCGCTCCAGCTCGAGCAGCTTCTGGTCGGCGAGGAGCTCTTGCGCCTCGGCTTCACGCACCGGGTCGACGCCGGTCTCCCCGACGGCCCTCCTGGCCTCGATCTTGGTGTAGAAGCCCTTGAGGTGGGACTTGCCGTGGGCGTTGGCCTCGCGACGACGGGTCGGGTCGGTGCGCCCCATCGGTCCTGGTCGCAGTCGCAGCGTGTGTGGACTCTTGGGTGGTGGGCGTGTTGAGAGAGCGACGCGAGCGAGGTGGGAGGTGGGGTGCGGGGCTTGGGTGGTTATATAGAGCCGAGCAGATCCAGATCTAATCGGACGGCTGCCCGTTCTTCTTGGAGCGTAGGAAATGCTCTGAACCGTCCGATTTAGATTAGTGCGCTAATTAACTATCTTCCCTTCCCACTTCGTCCGTGGCTTTGCCCACATCGCCGTTCGCCTCCACCTTTCCCCTTTCCCCACAAAAAATTTGCCCGGAAAAACCCTAGCTAACCCTCTCCCTCCGTCTCCGCCGAGCGAAATGTACGGGGCGCGGGTGCTGATCCAACTCGCCGGCGGGGTCAAGCGCCGGTGAAGCCGGGCGGCGCTCTCCTCGACACCAAGAGAGGTCGCGGCGAGGGGCCACCGGGCGCCCTCGTCTTCGACCGCCTCGAGGGAATCAACCACAAGGTAGCCACCAACCCCTCGCACGGATCCATGGATCTCGCCCGCCGGGGACGCGCGCGACGGGTTTGCTCGCTCCCTGCCGTTTTTTGCGCGATTTGACAGGTTCCTTCCGCGTTTGATTTCTGGTCGCCTTTGCCTTTGGGCGCTGCTCCGTGCAGGTCATCCCGTGGTTCGAGAGGCCGATCATCTACGACGTCCGCGCACGACCCAACCTCGTGGAGGGCACCTCCGGCAGCCGGGATCTCCGGATGGTAAATTTCTCCTCTCTCGACCCCTCCCCCACCTAGCACGGATGCGTGATTTACTGCTTACCTGTGTGCGAAATCCATGTTTGGGAGGGTCCGATTTTAGTTGGTCATGCTGTTGATATTCGGGAAGTGTAACCTGTAAGAGGATCTGGCTCATGTGAAGTAATTAGCTAATAATTTGGACCGGTGGATGAGTCTGGTACATATTCTCTAACTCTAGTCTGCAAGTTGATTCAGCACATATGAAGTGTTTACCAATTTGGACAGGGGAGTCGGGTCTGGTACATGTAAAGTGTTTGCCATCATCATTTCTGAACGTCCAGTTACCATGACAACAGCCGTTATGACATACCTGGAATCTGTGCTGTCAATTTTCGTTGATTTATTTGGATTTTAATGCAACCCATGTCTGTTGTCTATGAAATCCTACAGCATTGTAGGTTGTAGCCTATGGATGTCTAGTGTCTACTGCTGTATGAATAAGCATTTTGCCTCATTTGGCTTTTATCTATTAGCAGTGGTTACCATTATATATTGCTTCCAAATAAGCATTCCAACTCATTTGCTTTGAATCTGTAAACAGCAGTCACAAGTAATTTTTTTTCTTCGTCTTTATATGTTGCCATGACCATTTAAGACGATTAGCTGATGCTGCACAAGTTATATAATTGTGACCGTGAACTTGTTAGTGGTCATGCACTTCTTTTCAAAAGTAGCATTTACACTGCAGCTCCTAGCATATATTTGACACCGCTTGATAATCTGGGCAGGTGAGAACTGGTCTTCGTGTTCTTACATGACCCATGCCAGAGAGACTACCAACTATGTACAGGACCCTGGGGGAGAACTACAATGAGATAGTGTTGCCTTCAATCATTCATGAAACACTCAAAGCTGTGGTTGCCCAATACAATGCCAGTCAACTAATCAGAGGGAGAGGTACAACTTTACATGTTTGCCGTGTGTACATGTTTTCATGCTATAGCAGATAATTGCTGGTCTTGCTTAGAATATGTTACTGACTTATCATTTATGTAATGGCAGGCTGTGAGCAGGGAGATTAGTAAGATTCTGACAGAGAGGGCGAAGAATTCCAATATCACTCTGGATGATGCATCCATTACCAGTCTCAGCTTTGGTAAAGAGTTCACTCATGACATTGAAGCCAAACAGATTGCTGCCCAGGTAGCTGAGCGTGCCAAGTTCATTGTTGAGAAGGCTGAGCAAGATAAGAAAAGTACCAGGGCACAAGTAAGCAAAAGAGGAACTAGATATTTTCCTTTCACACAGGGCAAAATATTCCTACTTGTCATGTTGATGGTTGCAATCATAGTTAGTACTCCCTCAGTCCCATAATATAAGATGTTTTTGCAAGCTAACATAGCTTGCAAAAACGTCTTATATTGTGGGACGGAGTAGTAGAAGCATATTGTCAGTATTCTTTTATGTTTTCAAAGCTTCATCATATATTTCATTACACCTGTGGAAAGCAATTGAACCTAACACTGGTTTCCATACAACTTCATCTATTTGTGGTGTGGTTTCAGACTTTCAGTGGTAGTTAGTCGAGGCAGATTGCTAGCGTTGTTTATGTTTTCATGTCTTCATAATGTCGGTATGTCACTGCATTTGCTGAGTCTGGGAGCACTTGAGCCCGACTCTAGTAATTTTGTACATTTCATATTTACAATGTCCATAGTTCAGTTTTGGAATTTCAGTAGTATGTAACATAGTTTCAGACTTCTAGTGGTTTGTTCGTATGACTTAACATAGTTTCAGACTTCCAGTGGTACGTTCATATGACTAAATATAGTTTCAGACTTCCAGTTGTATATTGGTATGTTCATACTACTGACCATAGTTTCAGACTTACCATTTTCTATTTTCATTGTCCCAACCAGTGGTAGTTAGTATAGGCATATTGCTATAGTGCTGTTTATATCTTCATAGCTTTGTATAATTCCTTTGATTTGCCGAGTTTGGTTGCACTTGTGCCTAACACTGGCTGTCTTGTACATTTTACTTGTTGAGTTTTAGAGCACCTGATCCAAACTCTCATGCATCTTTCTATATCCGAACAGGGTGATGCAAAGAGTGAAGTTCTTATTGGTCATGCCATCGCCAGCAATCCTGCCTTCGTCACCCTCAGACAGATTGAGGCCGCCAGGGAGGTTACCACACCATCTCAAGCTCCAGGCAACCTACCGCTTGGGCTCCAGTTGCTGAAGATGTTGGGCCAACAACAAGAAATGAGGCTGTTTCCTGTCATGCATGTTACAATTACCATCGGCTCTCTCCATGTAAGAAGAGTACTTTTAAGAGGAAAGGACACTTTAGTCTCTAGGACTTGTGACCCGAGAACATTTAATTTTGGCTCATTTGTTTTAAGTCTATCAGCAGTGGTTCCCATTATAAGCATTTTGCAGTTACCGCCGGCTGTTTCTGTGCATAAGCATTTTAGCTCATTTGCTTTTAATCTATTAGCAGTGGTCACCATTATATGTTGCCTGTAAATAAGCGTTTCCATTTGTTCGCTTCTCATCTGTTAACAGCAGTCACAAGTAATAAGTTTTGCTTCATCATTATATGTTGCCATCACCGTTTAATACGATTAGCTGATGCTACAAGTCATATATTGCTGACGATGTGAAATTGCTAGTGTTTTTGTGTGTCTGTAGGCGTTGTTTTTTTGTTTCACACTTCTTAAAAGTAGCATTTACACTGCAACTCCTTATGTATATTTCATACCGTTTGATAATTTCGACAGGTGAAAATTAGTCTTCGTATCCTTACGTGACCCATGCCAGAGACTACCAACTATGTATATGACCCTAGGGAGGAACTATAATGAGAGAGTGTCGCCTTCAATCATTCATAAACACTCAAAGCTGTGGTTGCCCAATACAGAGAGAGGTGCAGCTTCATCATGTTCAATGTCTGTACATGTTTCACATGCTATAGTAGGTAGTAGCCGGTCTTGTTGGAATATGTTACCAACATACCCTTTTATGTAATGGCAGGCTGTGAGCAGCCAGATCAGGAATATTCTGACAGAGAGAGCCAGAAATTTCAATATTGTTCTGGATGATGTGTCCATTGCCATTCTCAGTTTTGGTAAAGAGTTCGCTCATGCCATTGAAGCTAAATAGGATGCTGTGCAGGAAGCTGAGCGTGCCAAGTTCATTGTTGAGAAGGATGAGGAAGACAAGAAAAGTGCAATTATCAGGGCACAGATGAGCAAAACAGAAACTAGATAATTTCTTTTTCATACAACTTCACCTACTTTCCCTGTAAGTTCCAGTCATAATTCCTAGATGCATTGTATGCCAGTGTTCTTTGTCTTCATAGCTTCATCATAAATCTCATTATACTTGTGCACTTTTGGAGCATTTGAGCATAACACTGGTAGTTCTGTACGTTCCATTTTCTGAGTATATGATGCATGATTTCCATACGGCTTCACCTATTTGCTGTGTCATTAGTTTCAGACTTTCAGTGGTGGTTACTAGAGGCTTATTGCTAGTGATGTTTATGTCTTCATAGCTCATAGTCACTTGTGGAGTTTCACTGTATTTGCTGAGTTTGGGAGCACTTCAGCCTGACACTAGTAATTTTGCACATTTCATATGTTAGATGATTGCTATGTTCACAGTTTCAGATATCGTTCATTTTTAATACATCTAGAACTTGCATGGTTTCTGTACTTGTTCTTAAGTTGTATGTTATGTACATGGTTTCTTATGTTCAATTTGATGATTGATAAATCGTGTTGGCAGCAATTTTATGCATTTTGCTATCTTCTGCAATTCTTCTTCTTGTGATTGCTGATGTTTTAGTGGTCGTCTTGAAGTGGTATGCAATGCTTGTTCTCTTTGTTGTCCATGCTCCGTTCACGCTAAATTATGCTCGATATCGTTTGTACGTCTTTTATTCGGTAGCTCTAAAGCATCTCTGAACTCAAACTTTCAGTGCTCCAAAACTACGCCCTGCCCTTGCAGGGTGCAACCATGGCGTTGTTTCAATATAAGTTAAAGTACTGCTGCTGACAAACAGAGTGCCATTGTCGTCCTTGATGATAGGGGAAAAGCTATTTTGTTACATCCTTTCAACTATTCAGTCATTCTTGATGATACAGTAATTCCACATTGCAGTGACTGACATGGGCTGTGAATTGTGATTTTTGAGTGCATCTATTTTGAGCTATATCACTGGATAAGTTTTCCTGTGTGGTATATGGTAGTACCAGTTGGTCGCATCATCTCGGCAAACTCACTGAGATAAGTTTTCCTGTGTGGTATATGGTATTACCAGTTGGTCGTATCATCTCGGCAGACACACTTTATGAAAGCCTACATAAAGAAATCAAAATTTGAGAACAGTTGCTAACAATCATCTCTATGAAAGATAGCTTTCTCCCTTTTTACGCTTTCGAAGTTAACATTTTGGCGCAGTTTAGTCTTATTTGGAGGTTGTCTGTATTCAGGTCCTTGTTTATGACAACTTCAGGTACAGTCACAATGCAGCTACAGAGAAGTACTCCCTCCATTCCCTTATACAAGGCCACTATGAAAAATACATTTTGCATCTATATAAGGCCACTAACAGTTATCGAGGTAACATTAATGATGTTTCCTCATACTAGCAACTTGTTTAATACTTGCATGCATGTATTCATGATGACACTTAGCTACTTTCTTCTCACTCATTGTTGCATGCAATGTAGCGTATTAATGATTCCGGTTAACGAAAAGAAAACTTGACTTTCCAAGCGGTCATTAAATTTTGCCTTGGTACCTATAATATGAGTTTGTGACCTTGTATAAGGGAATGGAGGGAGTACGAGGATTTGATGGCCGCTAGTATTATTGATCCTACCAACGTACAGGGAAGTACTATATACATGTTCCTCTTTTCGAGGGATGCTTGGCTGTCTTCGCACTACCTCACCGTCAACAACACGTGACCCTGTAGCCGTACGAGATCTCCATCCCTCAATCTCCTCCATCTTTCGTAGACCTCATAGCAGATTGTTTTGTTATATACATCCAACTTGATCTAGCAGCAAATGGATTGTTTTCTATGGTTAACTGAGTTTGCTGTCAAGATTTATGTTTTGGACACAAAGATTGATATGCGCTCCAATTTTGAACGTAAAAAATGATGAATTTGTTTCTCCGAAATTTTGTCAACAGTCTTTGGTTCATTGTTGTCCCTTCAGTTTCTTTTATCTCTATTGTCTTTAGTGTGAACACTCAGTAGATTTTACATAAACGGCTTACCCACCGCCGCTTTCGCGCGGCATTATATTGTCGCCATTACTGATAGTTTTGCAGTTTATGAATGTTCAATTTATGTGGTCTATGCAATTTATGTAATGGTCCATGAACTGTGGTTTATGGACGATTATAGGTGAGCTGTGAGCACGTTTGGAAGAATACTAGACAGTTCTGGTCTTCTGGCTGGTATTTGATCCTTATTTTCATGGGTTGTTGTACAAGTTGTGGGTTCAACCCACACACGAAAAATGGTCTGTGGTGGATTGGGTTCTAAATTATATTTTTGGTTTGGGGTGGTGTGAACTCAAGTATTTATGCATGGTTTGGGTTGGATACAGGGTGGGTTTTAAGCCATTCCTAGCTCGAATATGGTGTATTAATATTTTTGTGGCAGAATACGGTGTATTGATTATTTTTTTTGTGGTAGAATACGGTTTATTTATTGAGCAGGGTTACTGTTATCTCTTGATTGGTTGTGGTAAAAAAGAGAACTATTTATTGGTTCTGTTATTGTACGTCATTAGTTCGTTACAAGCCATAGGTGGAAAATGGATCAGAATTTAATCAGTATACTACTTAGGGCCTGGTAGAGAGGCTCCTTTCTTTTCTTCCCTCATATGAAACGTTTTCTTTCACTTTTTGCGATTCCTGAGATCCCCAAAACACCGGCTCCGCGTTTTTACTTTTTACACTATGATGCACATGTGATCTGGGAAGATTCCTTGGCGGAGCCAGACTGTTTGTCTCAGCTCAGCGCATGGATCCATTGAAGCTGGAAGCTGCGCAGTTGCCGAACAGGCCCTTAGGCTTTTTTGTTTGTTCTCAGCATATTTAGACAGATCAGGATTCTGTATTTTGCCCATGGACACAATACCTAGGCAATATATGGTGTATTGATTGAGCATGGTTACTGGTATCTGTCGATTACTTGATTGATTCTTTTATCATTACTTTGTTAGATTGTCACAATTCATAAATGGATAACGGATCAAAATTTAGGTTGTGCTTCCTCCGTAAAGAAATATAAGAGTAATGATAAAAGAGTGTTTGAGCCAAACACTCTTATATTTCTTTATGGAGGAGTACTATTTACCATGGTGCTTATTCTTTGTATATTGATTGAGCATGGTCACTGGTATCTCTGTCAATTACTTTTTTTTGGCGGGGATCATCACTACTAAATTAGTTGTTGCAAGTCGTAAGTGGAAAATGGTTACAATGTCCGGTTGTAGGATGCCAAGATTGTTTGACATTTATTTGCATTTTTTAGATTTCATGTAAATTAACATCAGTGCCTATGGCAAGAATATCTGGGTTCCCTTGTGTGCCATACTTCTCTCCCACATTATTAGTAGCACGTTATGATATATTATTTCCTTTATCTGACTTTGGAACACTACCTGCACTTTGCAAGAACACCACATCATTGGAGACACCGGAACACATGCGTTTTCGATGGAGCCCACAGTCCTCTCTCGTGCTTCGAACCGAACCCACCACACCATGGATGAGCTGTATGCTGCAAAAGACAAAAAAGATGACCATTTCATTCACCACGTTGATGAAAACCCCACCACGATATGTATCTCTGTGTCTTTGTAATCTCATCCAAACTCACTTCTATCAGCTGCCTGCCGCCAACCCTTTGCCTTACTGGTCCTGCTGGATGTACGGTGGTATTCTGCTTGTCGATCTGGGTGGCAGCAAAAGGAAATTGTGATAGTCAAGGCAGATGTGGGCAGTACTAAAAGCATCTTCAATAGAGGGTCCATATGTAAAAATAACTAATTTTTAGAGCTTTGAGAGCAAAAAAATGCGGCTCCAACAGATGGTTCATATGTAAAAAAATATTACATCACCGCCTTCCAGAGATGCAAAATACAACACTTTATGATGTAAAAATTTACAGCAAACTTGCCCTCCGCGACCGCGTTCATGCCGGCGCCCCCTGCTTGCCGGCCCGGATTTGTGCCGTCCTGGCCAGTCGCTACCGCGTCAGCGGTTCCTACAAAGGCGACGAAGGCATGAGGCGGATGTAAATGGCCGGCAAATCGCGGCCGCATCCCGGGCGAAAGTGCGGCTCAGCCAGCCAAAATCTCGAAGGCAGTCGCGGCGGATCGGGCCGACGATTCGCAGCCACGGTCGACGGCGTCCTCTAGCAGCCAAGGAGCCATTCCTCGACCTCTCGGCCGCCACCGCCGCCATGGAGGAAGATGTGGCCACGCGGACGGCCACCACCTCCAACATGTTCGATGATATGTCGCAAAGGTAAAAAATATTCTTTTGTGCTCTCATTTGTTGTTTCAAATTGAATGTGATGTTGAATGTTTGTACGTCCAATTGTAGTCTTGATGATGAAGCTTTCATGCATGCGACAAATGTGGCAAATGATGATTATGTGTGGCACGAGTATGTGTCACAAGAATATGAAACCCAATACGGCGATGCCAATCTTGACATGGACGATGAGAGCTTTGTTGCAAAAGGAAGAAGTGGAAATTATACCAATGCGAAGGATGTCACTAGTAGAAAACATGCCTTCCGCTTGACCCTTTAGTCCCGGTTTGGCTTTGGCCCGGGACTAACGGTCTAACGGCTAGGAGCTGTCGGGGGTCACGAGCACCATTAATACCAGTTCATTTGGGACCTATAGTCTCGGTTTGTATCACAAACTGGGACTAAAGCCGTGGTGGCAGGCTGGTGGCAGGTTTGACTATAGGTGGACCTTTAGTCCTGGTTGGTTATACAAATCGGGACTAAAGCTTTCCCTATAGAAACTCTTCGTCCAGCACGACTCTATTTCTCTGTATTCTCAATTCGAATTCCCCTCTCTGTTTTTTCCCTAGCTCGACCTCCTCCATTTTTGCCAAGATTTGTCAAGATTTGAGGCACCCCAATCCATCCAAGTGTCCACAATGGTTAGCAACTTTGTACTTTCATATCTTATTGCTAAATCGGCTCGTGCAATGCTTTATAAGTATAGTGATTTGTGGGTTTTAGTTTGGGTGTAATTATGTGGTAGTTTTTTTTGATTTATATGCAATTTGAGCTCAAATTAACTCCTTAGTTTGCATATGTTTAGGTATGGTTTACTTAGTGTGCCTTCCCTTCCCCGTCCTAACCACCGTCGATCGCCTGCACCGTCCCGTTGCCGGCACCACCTTGAGCCTCTTCTTGAGTTCTTATGCTTTTTATAAAAAAAATCGTATTTGTATGATTTAGATAGTTACTTGCATAATTTTCTTACTTGTATGATTGTTGTTATATATAGTGCCATGGTTATGATATCCGTGTCCGTCGGCCCTCGTCCGATTTATGATTCGGATGTGGTATATTCTCTTTTATAACTACTTGTTGCATTTCGTGTTAATGAAAATTATGCCCATCAAGTTGACATAGATATTTTTATCTAGGAGGTAGTTGAACCGGAAATGCCAACCGCCCTATTGTCAAGAAGTTAAATTTAGTTGAAAAAGAAAATGAGGATTTGAAAGGAAAATTGAAAAGAGTTGAACAAGAGAAGATGAAATTGGAGTTGTACGTTGTCGTTGTCGTCGATGATCACACGATCAAGATGGATGCAATGCGCTTGAAGATTAGAAAGATTAGAAAATATGCCATTAATAAAGAGGTTTGGTATCATTATGTTGTTGGATCAATTTTTACCTTAGTTGTGATTTTTATCGCTTTTGTTGTTGCATTTAAACTTTTTTAGCTAGATAGTTGTATGTTGTTTTATGAGAATAAGTGTGTATGAACTTTATGTATGAACTTGTATTAATTTGGTCTTTTCGGTGTTGTGTAATGAAGATGAACCAGCAATGGATGTACGATGACCGACGCTCTCCCCAATTCATTAATGGCGTGCATAGGTTTTTGCGTGCGGCCGAGGCAAACAAGCGGGGTGGTTTTATGTGTTGTCCATGTGTTGTGTGTAAGAATGATAAGACTTACTCTAGCTCAAAACAGATCTACGTCCACCTGATTACGTCCGGTTTCATGTCCGGCCATAATTGTTGGACCAAGCATGAAGAAAGAGGGGTTCTAATGGAAGATAATGAAGAATAAGAGGATGGAAACAACTATCCTAGGTGTCCTGAATATGATGGTACTACAATGGGGGAAGAAAATGAAGAATAAGAAACTGAGGCATCAGATGAGCCCGCTGATGATCTTGGTCGGGCCATTGCTGATGCAAAGAGAAACTACGAAAGTTAAAAGGAGAAGTTGAAGTTGCATCGCATGTTAGAGGATCACAAAAAAAGGTTTGTACCTAAATTGCGAAGATGACAACACAAAGCTCGGTACCACACTGGAATTGCTGCAATGGAAGGCAAAGAATGGTGTATCTGACAAGGGATTTGAAAAGTTGTTGAAACTAACGAATAATAAGTTTCCAAAGGACAATGAATTGCCCGACAATACATACGAAGCAAAGAAGGTTGTCTGCCCTCTAGGATTGGAGGTGCAGAAGATACATGCATGCCCTAATGACTACATCCTCTACCGTCGTGAGTACGAGAATTTGAATACATGCCCGGTATGCAATGCATCGCGATATCAGATTGGTCGCGATGACCCTGGTGATGATGTTTAGGGCGAGTGCCCCAGGAAGAGGATTCCTGCCAAGGTGATGTGGTATGCTCTTATAATACCACAGTTGAAACGTTTGTTCCAAAACAAAGAGCATGCCAAGTCGTTGCGATGGCACAAGGAAGACCGTAAGAAAGATGGGAAGTTGAGAGTACCAGCTGATGGGTCGCAGTGGAGAAAAATCGAGAGAGTGGACGGAGTTTGCATATGACCCAAGGAACTTATGCTTTGGTTTAAGTGCAGATGGCATTAATCCATTTGGGGAGCAGAGCAACAAACATAGCACATGGCCTGTGACTCTATGTATCTATAACCTTCCTGCTTGGTTGTGCATGAAACGGAAGTTCATTATGATGCAAGTGTTGGGGAACGTCGCATGGGAAACAAAATTTTTCCTACGCACACGCAAACCTATCCATGGTGATGAGCATATACGAGAGGGAGAGTGGATCTACGTACCCTTGTAGATCGCTAAGTGGGAAGCGTTAAGAAACGCGATTGGTGTAGTCGAACATCTTCGTGATCCAAATCGCCGAGCGTCCCACGATCTCATCGCGATCCGTCCCGCGATCTCATCACGATCCGTCCCGTGAACTCATCACGATCTGTCCCGCGATCTCATCACGATCCGTCCCGTGATCTCATCACGATCCGTCCCGTGAACTCATCACGATCTGTCCCGCGATCTCATCACGATCCGTTCCGTGATCTCATCACGATCCGTCCCATGAACTTATCACGATCCGTCCCGCGAACTCATCACGAACCGTTCGCGATCACGTCACGATCCGTTCCGCGAACTCATCACGAACCGTCTCGCGATCACGTCACGATCCGTCACGTCACGATCCGTCCCGTGAACTTGTCATGATCCATTCCGCGAACTCATCACGAACCGTCTCACGATCACGTCATGATCCGTCTCATGGCCTTGATCACGGTCCTTCCGATCTAGTACCGAACGGACGGCACCTCCGCGTTCAGCACACGTGCAGCTTGATGACGATCTCCACCGTCTCGATCCAGCAAGAGGAGGTGGAGAGGAGAGATAGTTCACCGGCAGCGTGATGGTGCTCCGGTGATGGTGGTGGAGTGATTCCGGCAGGGCTTCGCCTAGGCGCTGCAGAAAACCGATCTAGAGGAGAGACTATGCACCGGTGTAACGGGTAGCACATGGCCGTAAACTGTGTCCAAACAGCACCCAATCCACCAGTATATATAGGAGGGAGAGAGAGGAGGGCTGGAGCAAGGAAAAACCCCAATAGGGGTCGGCCGAACTAGAGGGGGAGGAGTCCTCTTCCTCCTCCACTCCTAGTAGGACTAGGACTCTTCCTTTTTAGCCTTTTTTCCACCTTTTCCTTTAGGACTTTTGCCTCCTGCGCCATGGGCCTTGCTGTGGCTGTTTCTCCAGCCCACTAAGGGCTGGTAATTAGTCTCCCACAGCCCATGGACCTCTTGGGGTCGAAATACCCCTCCCGGAGGCCTCCCAGTACACTACCGGCACTCCCAGTACAATACCGATGAGCCCGAAACTTTTCCGGCGACCAAACTAGGACTTCCTATATATGAATCTTTACCTCTCGACCATTCCGGAGCTCCTCGTGATGTCTGGGATCTCATCCGAGATTCCGAAAAACCTTCGGTCACCACCATACATAACTCTACACTACCGAAACGTCACCGAACCTTAAGTGTGCAGACCCTGCGGGTTCGAGAACTATGTAGACATGACCGAGACACCTCTACGGCCAATAACCAATGGCGGGACCTGGACGTCCACATTGGTTCCTACATATTCTACGAAGATCTTTATCGGTCGAACCTCTATGTCAAGGATTCAGTTAATCCTGTATAACGTTCCCTTTGTTCTTCGGTATGTTACTTGCCCGAGATTCGATCATGGGTATCTCCATACCTAGTTCAACCTCGTTACCGGCAAGTATCTTTACTCGTTCCGTAATACAAGATCCCGCAACTAACAATTAGTAACATTGCTTGCAAGGCTCATTGTGATGTTGTATTACCGAGTGGGCCCTAAGATACCTCTCCGTCACATGGAGTAACAAATCCCAGTCTCGATCCATGCCAACTTAACAGACACCATCGGAGATACCTGTAGAGCACCTTTATAGTCACCCAGTTACGTTGCGACGTTTGATACACACAAGGCACTCCTCCGATATCCGTGAGTTGCATGATCTCATGGTCATAGGAACATATACTTGACATGCAGAAAACAGTAGCAATAAACTGACACGATCATATGCTACGTTTGTAGTTTGGGTCTTGTCCATCACATCATTCTCCTAATGATGTGATCCCGTTATCAAATGACATCTCATGTCCACGGCTAGGAAACCTTAACCATCTTTTGATCAACGAGCTAGTCTATTAGAGGCATACTAGGGACATGGTGTTGTCCATGTATCCACACATGTATCTGAGTTTCCGATCAATAAAATTATAGCATGAATAATAAACGATTATCATGAACAAGGAAATATGATAATAACTAATTTATTATTGCCTCTAGGGCATATTTCCAACAGCAAGTTCTCATCCAAGGCCCTAAGCAACCCGGCAACGACATTGATGTGTACCTAAGGCCATTAGTTGACGAAATTTTACAGTTGTGGAATAAAAAGGTGTACGTGTGTGGAATGAGGACAAACAGCAGGAATTTGACCTGCGAGCGTTGCTGTTTGTAACCATCAATGATTGGCCTACTCTTGGTAACCTTTCAGGTCAGACAAACAAGGGATACCATGCATGCACGCACTATTTAGATGAGACTCAAAGTATATATTTGGAAAAATGCAAGAAGAATGTGTACCTTGGACATCGTCGATTTCTTCCGACCAAGCATGCCTTAAGAAAGAAAGGAAAACATTTCAACGGTGAGGCAGATCACGGGAAGATGCCCGTCCTTTGTAGTGGTGATGAAAAACTTGATATGGTCAAGGATTTACATGTAATATTTGGAAAGGGTCCTGACGAACAATCTGTTCCGACTAATGTTGAGGGACACGCACCCATGTGGAAGAAGAAATCTATATTTTGGGAGCTAGAATATTGGAAAGTCCTAGAGGTCCGCTCTGCAATCGACGTGATGCACGTGATGAAGAATCTTTGCATGAACCTGCTAGGCTTCTTGGGCGTCTATGGGAAGACAAAAGATACACTAGAGGCACGGGAGGACCAGCGTCGTGTGCACAAAAACGATGGCATGCATCCAAAGCAATATCAAGGTTCTACCAGCTACGCTCTTACCAAAGCAGAGAAAGAAATCTTCTTTGAATGCCTGCTCTGTATGAAGGTCCCGTGTGGCTTCTCATCGAATATAAAGGGAATAATAAATATGGCATAGAAAAAAAATTCCAGAACCTAAAGTCTCATGATTGCCATGTGATCATGCGGCAATTGCTTCCGGATACGTTGAGTGGGCTTCTACGAGAAAATGTTCGATTAGCCATTGTGAAGCTATGTTCATTCCTCAATGCAATTTCTCAGAAGGTAATAGATCCGCAAATCCTACCAAGCTTACACAATGATTTGGTCCAATGTCTTGTCAGTTTCGAGTTGGTGTTCCCACCATCCTTGTTCAATATTATGACGCCCATCCTAGTTCACCTAGTCGAAGAGATTGCCATTTTGGGTCCTGTATTTCTACACAATATGTCTGTAATCAATATGCCACCATCCACAATATATCCCTTTGAGAGGTTCATGGGAGTCTTAAAGAAATATGTCTGTAATCGTACTAGGCAAGAAGGAAGCATATCCAAGGGCCATGAAACATATGATGTTATTGATTTTTGTGTTGACTTTATTCCTGAAATTAAGCCGATTGGTGTTCCTCAATCGCGGCATGATGGGAGTCTGCGTGGAAAAGGCACGCTTGGAAGAAAATCAATAATATGTAGGGACGGGTATTCTTGGGCGCAAACACACTATGCAGTTCTAGAGAATTCTACCTTGGTGACCCCGTATATATAGAAACACATGGATATTATACACACAAAGAACCCGGAGAAGTCTCACCCCTAGACTCAACGTACACACATTAAGGCTTTCGGCAGTTGGTTGCGAACACATCTGATGAATAACGACAATGTTGAAGATCACCTGTACTTGTTAGCCAAGAGACCTTCTTCAACTTGTTGGAGATATGCCCTAGAGGCAATAAATAAAGTGTTTATTATTATATTTTCTTGTTCATGATAATCGTTTATTATCCATGCTATAATTGTATTGATTGGAAACACATTGCATGTGTGGGTAAATAGACAACACTGTGTCCCTAGTATGCCTCTAGTGAACTAGCTCGTTGATCAAAGATGGCCAGGGTTTCCTAGCCATTGACATGTGATGTCATTTGATAACGGGATCACATCATTAGGAAAATGATGTGATGGACAAGACCCAAACTACAAACGTAGCATATGATCGTGTCAGTTTATTGCTACTGTTTTCTGCATGTCAAGTATATGTTCCTATGACCATGAGATCATGCAACTCACGGATATCGGAGGAGTGCCTTGTGTGTATCAAACGTCGCAACGTAACTGGTTGACTATAAAGGTGCTCTACAGGTATCTCCGATGGTGTCTGTTAAGTTGGCATGGATCGAGACTGGGATTTGTTACTCCATGTGACGGAGAGGTATCTTAGGGCCCACTCGGTAATACAACATCACAATGAGCCTTGCAAGCAATGTTACTAATTGTTAGTTGCGGGATCTTGTATTACGGAACGAGTAAAGATACTTGCCGGTAACGAGGTTGAACTAGGTATGGAGATACCCATGATCGAATCTCGGGAAAGTAACATACCAAAGAACAAAGGGAACGTTATACGGGATTAACTGAATCCTTGACATAGAGGTTCGACCGATAAAGATCTTCGTAGAATATGTAGGAACCAATCTGGAAGTCTAGGTCCCTCCATTGGTTATTGGCCGTAGAGGTGTCTCGGTCATGTCTACATAGTTCTCGAACCCGCAGGGTCTGCACACTTAAGGTTTGGTGACGTTTCAGTAGTGTAGAGTTATGTATGGTGGTGACCGAAGGTTGTTAGGAGTCCCGGATGAGATCTCGGACATCACGAGGAGCTCCAGAATGGTCTGGAGGTAAAGATTCATATATAGGAAGTCCCAGTTTGGTCGCCGGAAAAGTTTCGGGCTCATCGGTAGTGTATCGGGAGTGCCGGTAGTGTACCGGGAGACCTCCGGGAGGGGTATTTCGACCCCAGAGGGTCCATGGGCTGTGGAGAGTCATAACCAGCCCTTAGTGGGCAAGAGGAACAGCCACAAAAAGTCCCATGGTGCAGGAGGTAAAAAGGCCTAAGGAAAAGGTGGAAAAAAGGGCCAATAGGGAGCAATCCTAGTCCAACTAGGATTGGAGAAGGAGTGGGACTCCCCCCCCTTTGGCCGGCCGACTTCTAGGAGGCCTTGGCCCTGCTCCAAGGCTGCCTATCCCTTTCTCCTTTATATACTGGTGGATTGGGGGTTGTTTGGACATAATTTACGGCCACATGCTACCCGTTCCACCAGTGCTCCTCTAGATCGGTTTTCTGCAGTGCTTAGGCGAAGCCCTGCCGGAATCACTCCACCACCTTCACCGGAGCGCCGTCACGCTGCCGGTGAACACTTCCTCCTCTCCGACTCCTTTTGGTGGATCAAGACGGTGGAGATCGTCATCAAGCTGCACGTGTGCTGAACGCGGAGGTGCCGTCCGTTCGGTACTAGATCGGAAGGATCATGATCAAGGCCACGGGACATTCGTGATTGGATCGCGCGACGGATCATGATGAGATCGCGGGACGGTTCGTGATTGGTTCGCGGGACGGTTCGTGATTAGATCGCGTGATGCTCGGCGATTTGGATCGCGAAGAAGTACGACTACACCAACCGCGTTTCTTAACGCTTCCTGCTTAGCCATCTACAAAGGTACGTAGATCCACTCTCCCTCTCATAGATGCTCATCACCATGGTTAGGTTTGCGTGTGCATAGGAATTTTTTTTCTCATGCGACGTTCCCCAACAGTGGCATCATGAGCTAGGTTGATGGTTCGATGAGATCTCGAGTAGAACACAAAAGGTTTGTGGGCGTTGATGCTTAGATTGCTTCCTTCCTTGGTCGGATTTTGATTTAGCGGCATTATGAGATGAAGCGGCCCGGACCAACATTACTCTTATGCTTACGAGAGACCGGTTCCCTCAACCGCAACTTGTTGCATATTTGGCTTGCGGGTGTCAGTTTCTCTCACTTATAGTTGGATCGGATCCGACAAAGGCAGTCCTTGAGAAGGTTGAAAAGCAACTAGTGTATCACCATTGTGGTTTTTGCGTAGATGAGAATTGCTCTTGCTAGATACCCGTAGCAGGCACGTAAAACATGCAACAACAATTAGAGGACGTCTAACTTGTTTTTGCAGGGTATGTTGTGATATGATATGGCCAATTACATGATGTGATATATGTGATGTATGAGATGATCATGTGATGTATAGATTATCACGACTTGCATGTCAATGAGTACGGCAACCGGCAGGAGCCATAGGGTTGTCTTTAATTATTGTATGACCTGCGTGTCAATCATTAAGCGCTATGTAATGCTTTAGTTTATCGCTATGGTAGCAATAGTAGTAGAAGCATGTTGGGCGCGACAACCCCGATGGCGACACGGTTATGGAGATCAAGATGATGGAGATCATGGTGTCATGCCGGTGATGATGGAGATCATGCCGGTGCTTTCATGATGGAGATCAAAAGCACAAGATCATGGCCATATCATGTCACTTATGATTTGCATGTGATGTTAATCCTTTTATGCACCTTGTTTTGCTTAGGACGACGGTAGCATTATAAGGTGATCCCTCACTTAATTTCAAGATAAGTTGTGTTCTCCCCGAGTGTGCACCGTTGCGAAAGTTCGTCGTGTCAAGACACCACGTGATGATCGGGTGTGATAGACTCTACGTTCACATACAAAGGGTGCAAGCCAGATTTGCACGTGCAGAACATGTTGGGGAACATCGCATGGGAAACAAAAATTTTCCTACGCACACGCAAACCTATCCATGGTGATGAGCATCTACGAGAGGGAGAGTGGATCTACATACCCTTGTAGATCGCTAAGCGGGAAGCGTTAAGAAACGCGGTTGGTGTAGTCGAACATCTTCGCGATCCAAATCGCCAAGCGTCCCGCGATCTCATCACGATCCGTCCCGCGATCCAATCACGATCCGTCCCGTGAACTCATCACGATCCGTCCCGCGATCTCATCACGATCCGTCTCACGATCTTGATCACGATCTGTCCCGCTAACTCATCACGATCCGTTCCGCGATCTCATCACGAACCGTCTCGCGATCTCGATCACGGTCCTTCCGATCTAGCGCCGAACGGACGGCACCTCCGCGTTCAGCACACGTGCAGCTTGATGACGATCTCCACCGTCTTGATCCAGCAAGAGGAGGTGGAGAGGAGAGAGAGTTCACCAGCAGCGTGACGGCGCTCCGGTGATGGTGGTGGAGTGATTCCGGCAGGGCTTCGCCTAAGCGCTGCAGAAAACCGATCTAGAGGAGAGACTATGCACCGGTGTAACGGGTAGCACGTGGCCGGAAATTCTGTCCAAAAACCACCCAATCCACTAGTATATATAGGAGGAGAGGAGAGGAGAGGCAGCCAAGGCCTTTGGGTCAGCCGAAATAGGAGGTGGGAAGCAATCCTACTTCACCTCCAATCCTAGTTGGAGTAGGATTGCCTCCTATTGGCTGATTTTCCACTTTTTGCTTTAGGACTTTCTCTCCTGCGCCATGGGCTTTTGTGGCTGTTTTCCCAGCCCACTAAGGGCAGGTTATTATTCTCCCACAGAACATGGACCTCTTGGGGTCGAAATACCCCTCCCGGAGGCCTCTCGGTACACTACCGGCACTCCCGGTACACTACCGGCACTCCCGGTACACTACCGATGAGCCCGAAACTTTTCCGGAAACCAAACTGGGACTTCCTATATATGAATCTTTACCTATGGACCATTCCGGATCTCCTCGCGACGTCCGGGATCTCATCCGGGACTCCGAACAAACTTCGGTCACCACCATACATAACTCTACACTACCGAAACGTCACCGAACCTTAAGTGTGCAGACCCTGCGGGTTCGAGAACTATGTAGACATGACCGGGACACCTCTACGGTCAATAACCAATGGCGGGACCTGGACGTCCACATTGGTTCCTACATATTCTACGAAGATCTTTATCGGTCGAACCTCTATGTCAAGGATTCAATTAATCCCGTATAACGTTCCCTTTGTTCTTCGGTATGTTACTTGCCCGAGATTCGATCGTCGGTATCTCCATACCTAGTTCAACCTCGTTACCGGCAAGTCTCTTTACTCGTTCTGTAATACAAGATCC
The DNA here is from genome assembly GCA_022496015.1 of Hordeum marinum. Taxonomy (NCBI): domain Eukaryota; kingdom Viridiplantae; phylum Streptophyta; class Magnoliopsida; order Poales; family Poaceae; genus Hordeum; species Hordeum marinum. The sequence goes on from CM039676.1 coordinate 504,130,983, forward strand.
CGCAAATAACAATTAGTCACATTGCTTGCAAGGCTTATGGTGATGTTGCATTACCGAGTGGGCCCCGAGATACCTCTCCGTCACACGGAGTAACAAATCCCAGTCTCGATCCATGCCAACTCAACAGACACCATCGGAGATACCTATAGAGCAACTTTATAGTCACCCAGTTACGTTGCGACGTTTGATACACACAAGGCACTCCTCTGATATCTGTGAGTTGCATGATCTCATGGTCATAGGAACACATACTTGACATGCGGAAAACAGTAGCAATAAACTGACACGATCATATGCTACATTTGTAGTTTGGGTCTTGTCCATCACATCATTCTCCTAATGATGTGACCCCGTTATCAAATGACATATCATGTCCATGGCTAGGAAACCTTAACCATCTTTTGATCAACGAGCTAGTCTATTAGAGGCATACTAGGGACATGGTTTTGTCTATGTATCCACACATGCATCTAAGTCTCCGATCAATACAATTATAGCATGGATAATAAACGATTATCATGAACAAGGAAATATGATAATAACTAATTTATTATTGCCTCTAGGGCATATTTCCAACAGTCTCCCACTTGCTCTAGAGTTAATAATCTAGTTCACATCACCATGTGATTCGCATTGTTATGAATCTAACACCCAACGAGTTCTGCGGCTCGATCATGCTTTGCATGTGAGAGAGGTCTTATAGTCAACGGGTCTGTAACATTCAGATCCGTGTGCACTATGCAAATACCTATGTCAAACTGTAAACACTGCTACCACACTCCGCTCGGTACTATTCCAAATGGCTGCTCCACTATACGTATCCAGATTGCTACTACGAGTCATCCGGATTAGTGTTAAAGCTTTTATCGACGTAACTCCTTACGATGAACTTTTTATCACCTCCATAATCGAGAAACATCTCTTTAGTCTCTTAGTTACCGAGGATAATCTTGACCGCTGTCCAGTGATCCACTCCTGGTTCACTCTTGTACCCCCTGACGGACTCATGGCAAGGCACACACAGGTGCGGTATACAACATGGCATAATATAGAGCCTATGGCTAAGGCATAGGGGACGATGTTTGTCCTTTCTCTTTCTTCTGCCGTTGTCGAGCTTTGAGTCTCACTCAACTTTCACACCTTACAAATCAGGCGAGAACTCTTTCTCTGACTGATCCATTTTGAACTCTTTCAAAATCTTGTCAAGGTATGCACTCATTGAAAGTCTCATCGAGCATCTTGATCTATCTCCATAGATTTTGGTGCTCAACAATTAGGTAGCTTCATCCAGGTCTTCCTTTGAAAATCACTTTCCAAATGACCGTTTTATGCTTTCCAGAAACTCTACATTATTTCTAATCAACAATATGTCATCAACATATACTTATCAGAAATTCTATAGTGCTCCCACTCACTTTATTGCAAATACAAGTTTCTCGTAAACTTTGTATAAACATCAAAACTTTGTTCACCTCATAAGAGCGTATATTCCAACTCCGAGATGCTTGCTTCAGTCCATGGAAGGATCATCGAAGCTTGCACACCTTTTAGCATCCTTAGGCCTGACAAAACCTTCTGGTTGTATCACATACAACCTTTCCTCAAGTAAACCGTTAAGGAAACGATGTTTTGACATCCATCTGCCAGATTTCATAATTGAAAACACAGCAACTGCTAAGATAATTCCAACAGACTTTAGCACCACTATGAGTGAGAAAGTCTCATCGTAGTCAACTCCTTGAACTTGTCACAAACATCTTTGCAACAAGTCGAGCTTTACAAATAGTGACATTCACCATCAGTGTCTGTTTTTATTTTAAAGATCCATTTGTACTCAACGACCTGTCGTCCAACAAGCAAGTCTACCAAAGTCTACACTTGGTTTTCGTACATGGATCCTATCTCGGATTTCATGGCCTCCAACCATTTGTCGGAATCCGGGCCCATCATCGCTTCTCCATAGCTCGTAGGTTCATCGTTTGTCCAATAACATCACCTCCAAGACAGAGTTGCCGTACCACTTAGGAGCAGTACACATCCTTCGACCTACGAAGTTTGATAGTAACTTGATCCTGAAGCTTCATGATCATCATCATTAACTTCCTCTTTAACTAACGTAGGCTTCACAGAAACATCTTTCTGCGTTGCGCTACTCTCTGGTTGAACAAAGGTTTAACAACCTCATAAAGTTCTATCTTCCTCCCACTCAATTCTTTCGCGAGAAACATTTCCCCGAGAAAGGATCCGTTTAAGCAACAAACACTTTGCACTAGGATCTGAGATTGAAGGTTCACCCAACTGATCTTAGGGTATTCTATGAAGATGCATTTGTCCTCCTTGGGTTTGACCTCATTAGGTGAAAACATTTTCCACACAAGTGTCACAGCCCCAAATATTAAGAAATGACAGCTTAGGTTTCTATCAAACCATAATTCATACGATGTCATCTCAACGGATTTAGATGATGCCCTATTTAAAGTGAATGTAGTTGTCTCTAATGCATAACCCCAAAAATTATAGTAGTAAAACGACAAGAGACATCATAGCACGCACCATGTCCAATAGAGCATAACTATGATGTTCGGACACACCATCACACTATGGTGTTCCAGGTGGCGTTTAGTTGTGAAACAACTTTCACATTGTCTTAAGTTGTATGCCAAACTCGTGACTCAGATATTCACCTCCACGATCATATCGCAGTCACTTTTATCTTCTTGTCAAGATTATCTTTAAACTTCACTCTGAATTTGCTTGAACCTTTCAAACGATTCAGACTTGTGTTTCATTAAGTAAATATACACTATATCTACTCAAATCATCAGTGAAGGTAAGAAAATAACGATATCCACTGCACGCTACAAGACTCACTGGATTGCATACATCAACATGTATCATTTCCAATGAATCACTTGCCTGCTCCATCCAACGGGGTCCTTTAGTCATCTTGCCCAAGAGGCATGGTTCGCACGTCTCAACCGATTCGAAATCGAATGAGTCCAAATATCCATCAGCATGGAGTTTCTTCATGTGCTTTATACCAATATGACATTTAGCGGCAGTGCCACAAGTATGTGGTACTATCATTTTTAACTTTGTATCTTTTGACATCAATGTTATGAACATGTGTACTACTACGATCAAGATTTCAACAAACCATTCTCACTGGGTGCATGACCATTGAAGGTATTATTCATGTAAACAAAATAACTATTATTCTCTAACTTAAATGAATAACCGTATTGCAATAAACATGATCTAATCATGTTCATGCTCAACGCAAAACACCAAATAACATTTATTTAGGTTCGTCACTAATCCTGAAGGTAGAGAGAGCGTGTGATGTTGATCACATCAACCTTGGAAACATTTCCAACACACATCGTCACCTCACCCTTAGCTAGTTCTCCGTTTATTCCGTAGCTTTTATTTCGAGTTACTAACATTTAGCAACCGAGCCGGTATCCAATAGCCAGGTGCTACTAGGAGTACTAGCAAGGTACACATCAATAACTCGTATATCAAATATACTTCTGTCGATGTTGCCAGCCTTCTTATCTACCAAGTATCTAGGGTTGTTCCGCTTCAGCGACCTCTCACCTCATAATAGAAGCACTTAGTCTCGAGTTTGAGTTCAACTTTGGGTTGCTTCACTGGAGCACCAACTGACTTGCTATCAATGAAGTTTCCCTCCTTGCTCTTTCCCTTTTCGAAACTAGTGGTTTGATTAACCATCAACACTTGACGCTCCTTCTTGATTTCTACCATCGCGGTGTCAAACATCGCGAACAGCTCAGGGATCAATACTTCTATCCCTGGTGTATTATAGTTCATCACTAAGTTCTAGTAGCTTTAGTGACAGTGACTTGGAGAACTATATCAATCACTATCTTATCTGGAAGATCAACTCCCACTTGATTCAAGCGATTGTAGTACCCAGACAATCTGAGTACATGCTCAACGATTGAGCTATTCTCCTTCATCTTACAGGCAAAGAATCTTGTTGGAGATCTCATATCTTGCAACACAGGCACGAGCCTGAGATCACAATCTCTGTTCCTAGAACATCTCATATGTTCCGTGACGTTCAAAACGTTTCGGAGCCTCAATTCTAAGCCGTAATGCATGACGCACTAAACTATCAAGTAGTCATCGAAACGTGCCTGTCAGATGTTCACAACATCTATAGACGACGCTAGAGGGGGTGGCGCACCGAGCATTGCATTAAGGACATTAGCCTTCTGTGCAGCAATGAGGACAATCCTCAGATCACGAACCCAGTCCGCAATATTGCTACCAACATCTTTCAACTCTATTTCTCTAGGAACATATAAAAATTTAAGGGAGCTACAACGCGAGCTAGTAATCTACAACATATTTTGCAAAGACACTATTGACTATGTTCATGATAATGAGTTCAATTAATCATATTACTTAAGAACTCCCACTCAAATTGACATCCCTCGGGTCATTCGAGTGATACATGATCCAAATTCACCAACTCAAGTCCGATCATCACGTGAGTTAAGGTGGCTTCAATGGTGAACATCATTATGTTGATCATATCCACTATATGACTCATGCTCGACCTTTCGGTCTCTTGTGTTCTGAGGCCATGTCTGTACATGCTAGGCTCGTCAAGTTTAACCCGAGTGTTCTGCGCGTGCAAATCTGGCTTGCACCCGTTGTATGCGAACGTAGAGTCTATCACACCCTATCATCACGTGGTGTCTCAACACGACGAACTTTCGCAACAGTGCACACTCGGGGAGAACACAGTTCATCTTGAAATTCAAGTGAGGGATCACCTTATAATGCTACCGTCGTACTAAGCAAAACAAGGTGCATAAAAGGATTAACATCACATGCAAATCATAAGTGACATGATATGGCCATGAACTTGTGCTTTTGATCTCCATCTAGAAAGCACCGACATGATCTCCATCGTCACCGGCATGACACCATGATCTCCATCATCTTGATCTCCATCAACGTGTCGCCATCGGGGTTGTGGCGCCAGCCCTGCTTCTACTTCTATTGCTACCGCTTAGTGATAAAGTAAAGCATTACATAGCGCTTAATGATTGACAACCCTATGGCTCTTGCCGGTTGCCGTACTCAACGACATGCAAGTCGTGAAATTCTATACATCACATGATCATCTCATACATCACATATATCTCATCATGTAATTGGCCATATCACATCACAACATACCCTGCAAAAACAAGTTAGACGTCCTCTAATTGTTGTTGCATGTTTTACGTGGCTGCTATGGGTATCTTATAAGAACGATTCTCACCTACGCATAAACCACAACGGTGATACATAGATTGCTTTTCAACCTTCTCAAGGACCACCTTTGTCGGATCCGATCCAACTAAAGTGAGAGAAACTGTCACCCGCAAGCCATATAAGCAACAAGTTGCGTCGAGGGAACCGGTCTCTCGTAAGCGTACGAGTAATGTTGGTCCGGGCCGCTTCATCTCACAATCCCGCTGAACCAAAATCCGACCAAGGGAGGAAGCAATCTAAGCATCAACTCCCACAAACCTTTTGTGTTCTACTCGAGATCTCATCGAACCATCAACCTAGCTCATGATGCCACTGTTGGGGAACATCGCATGGGAAACAAAAAATTTCCTACGCACACGCAAACCTATCCATGGTGATGAGCATCTACGAGAGGGAGAGTGGATCTACATACCCTTGTAGATCGCTAAGCGGGAAGCGTTAAGAAACGCGGTTGGTGTAGTCGAACATCTTCGCGATCCAAATCGCCAAGCGTCCCGCGATCTCATCACGATCCGTCCCGCGATCCAATCACGATCCGTCCCGTGAACTCATCACGATCCGTCCCGCGATCTCATCATGATCCGTCTCACGATCTTGATCACGATCTGTCCCGCGAACTCATCACGATTCGTTCCGCGATCTCATCACGAACCGTCTCGCGATCTCGATCACGGTCCTTCCGATCTAGCGCCGAACGGACGGCACCTCCGCGTTCAGCACACGTGCAGCTTGATGACGATCTCCACCGTCTTGATCCAGCAAGAGGAGGTGGAGAGGAGAGAGAGTTCACCAGCAGCGTGGCGGCGCTCCGGTGATGGTGGTGGAGTGATTCCGGCAGGGCTTCGCCTAAGCGCTGCAGAAAACCGATCTAGAGGAGAGACTATGCATCGGTGTAACGGGTAGCACGTGGCCGGAAATTCTGTCCAAAAACCACCCAATCCACTAGTATATATAGGAGGAGAGGAGAGGAGCGGTAGCCAAGGCCTTTGGGTCGGCCGAAATAGGAGGTGGGAAGCAATCCTACTTCACCTCCAATCCTAGTTGGAGTAGGATTGCCTCCTATTGGCTGATTTTCCACTTTTTGCTTTAGGACTTTCTCTCCTGCGCCATGGGCTTTTGTGGCTGTTTTCCCAGCCCACTAAGGGCAGGTTATTATTCTCCCACAGACCATGGACCTCTTGGGGTCGAAATACCCCTCCCTGAGGCCTCTCGGTACACTACCGGCACTCCCGGTACACTACCGATGAGCCCGAAACTTTTCCGGAAACCAAACTGGGACTTCCTATATATGAATCTTTACCTCAGGACCATTCCGGATCTCCTCGCGACGTCCGGGATCTCATCCGGGACTCCGAACAAACTTCGGTCACCACCATACATAACTCTACACTATCGAAACGTCACCGAACCTTAAGTGTGCAGACCCTGCGGGTTCGAGAACTATGTAGACATGACCGGGACACCTCTACGGTCAATAACCAATGGCGGGACCTGGACGTCCACATTGGTTCCTACATATTCTACGAAGATCTTTATCGATCGAACCTCTAGGTCAAGGATTCAGTTAATCCCGTATAACGTTCCCTTTGTTCTTCGGTATGTTACTTGCCCGAGATTCGATCGTCGGTATCTCCATACCTAGTTCAACCTCGTTACCGGAAAGTCTCTTTACTCATTCTGTAATACAAGATCCCGCAACTAACAATTAGTCACATTGCTTGCAAGGCTTATTGTGATGTTGCATTACCGAGTGGGCCCCGAGATACCTCTCCGTCACACGGAGTAACAAATCCCAGTCTCGATCCATGCCAACTCAACAGACACCATCGGAGATACCTATAGAGCACCTTTATAGTCACCTAGTTACGTTGCGACATTTGATACACACAAGGCACTCCTCCGATATCTGTGAGTTGCACGATCTCATGGTCATAGGAACACATACTTGACATGCGGAAAACAGTAGCAATAAACTGACAGGATCATATGCTACGTTTGTAATTTGGGTCTTGTCCATCACATCATTCTCCTAATGATGTGACCCCGTTATCAAATGACATCTCATGTCCATGGCTAGGAAAGCTTAACCATCTATTGATCAAGGAGCTAGTCTATTAGAGGCATACTAGGGACATGGTTTTGTCTATGTATCCACACATGCATCTAAGTCTCCGATCAATACAATTATAGCATGGATAATAAACGATTATCATGAATAAGGAAATATGATAATAACTAATTTATTATTGCCTCTAGGGCATATTTCCAACAGAACACTCGGGTTAAACTTGACGAGCCTAGCATGTACAGACATGGCCTCGGAACACAAGAGACCGAAAGGTCGAACATGAGTCATATAGTAGATATGATCAACATAATGATGTTCACCATTGAAGCCACCTTAACTCACGTGATGATCGGACTTGAGTTGGTGAATTTGGATCATGTGACACTCAGATGACTTGAGGGATGTCAATTTGAGTGGGAGCTTTAGTAATTTCATTAACTAAACTCGTTATCTTGAACAATAGTCTAAGTAACCTTTGCATATTTATGTTGTAGATCAATGGCTGGCGCAGTAGCACCCCTGAATTTTAATGCGTTCCTAGAGAAAACTAAGTTGAAAGATGATGGAAGTAACTTTGTTGATTGGGCTCATAATCTGAGGATTATCCTCATGGCTTCCCAGAAACAATATGTCCTTGATGCACCGCTTGGTGACCAACCAGAAGACATGACCTCCGAAGACGTTAAGAACGCTTGGGAGGCTCGTGGTGGAGACTACTCAATAGTTCAGTGTGCAATATTGTATGGCTTAGAACCGGGACTTCAAAGTCATTTTGAACGTCATGGGGCATATGAGATGTTCCAGGAGTTGAAGTTTATTTTCAGAAGAATGCCCGGATCGAGAGGTATGAGACCTCTGATAAGTTCTATGCTTGCAAGATGGAGGAGAACGGGTCTATCAGTGAGCATATACTCAGAATGTCTGGGTATTCAAACCGTCTAGCTGAGTTGGGAATTACCCTTCCACAAGAGGCAATCATTGATAGAGTTCTTCAATCACTGCCACCTAGTTACAAGAGCTTTGTGATGAACTATAACATGCACGGGATGAACAAGTCATCATTCGAGCTGTTTGCGATGCTGAAAGTCGCTGAATCTGAAATCCAGAAAGAACATCAAGTGTTGATGGTCAATAAAACCACTAGTTTCAAGAAAAATGGCAAGGGCAAAGGCAAGAAGGGTAAAACCAAGAAGAATGGCAAAGCAGTTGCTACTCCTACAAAGAAGCCTAAGCATGGACCTAAGCTAGAAACTGAGTGCTTTCATTGCAAAGGAACTGGTCACTGGAAGCGGAACTGCCCCAAGTACCTGGCTGACAAGAAGGCGGCCAACGACAAACAAGGTATATATGATATACATGTTATTGATGCCTACCTTACTACCTCTCGTAGTAGTGCTTGGGTATTTGATACCGGTTCGGTTGCTCACATTTGCAACTCAAAGCAGGAACTACGGAATAAACGAAGACTGGCAAAGGACGAAGTGACGATGCGCGTGGGAAATGGTTCCAAGGTTGATGTGATCGCCGTCGGCACGCTCTCTCTTCGATTACCATCAGGATTAGTGATGAACCTAAATAATTGTTATTTAGTGCCTGCGTTAAGCATGAACATTATATTTGGATCTTGTTTATTGCGAGACGGTTACTCATTTAAATCAGAGAATAAAGGTTGTTCTATTTATATGAGTGATATCTTTTATGGTCATGCACCCAATGTTAGGGGTTTATTCATATTGAATCTTGATAGTGATGACACACATGTTCATAACATTGATGCCAAAAGATGTAGAGTTGATAATGAAAGTACCACTTTCTTGTGGCACTGCCGTTTAGGTCATATTGGTGTAAAACGCATGAGGAAGCTCCATGCTGATGGACTTTTGGAGTCACTTGATTTTGAATCACTTGACACATGTGAACCATGCCTCATGGGCAAGATGACTAAAATGCCGTTCTCTGGAACAATGGAATGGGCAAGTGACTTATTGGAAATCATACATACTGATGTGTGCGGTCCAATGAATGTTGCAGCGCGCGGTGGATATCGTTACTTTCTCACCTTCACTGATGATTTGAGTAGATATGGGTATATTTACTTGATGAAACACAAGTCGGAAACGTTTGAAAAGTTCAAGCAATTTCAGAGTGAAGTTGAAAATCATCGTAACAAGAAGATTAAATTTCTGCGATCTGATCGAGGAGGTGAATATCTGAGTTATGTGTTTGGCAGACACTTAAGACAATGTGGAATTGTTTCACAGTTGACACCGCCCGGAACACCACATCGTAATGGTGTGTCCGAACGTCATAATCGAACCTTATTGGATATGGTGCGTTCTATGATGTCTCTTGCTGGTTTGCCACTATCGTTTTGGGGTTATGCATTAGAGACAGCTGCATTCACTTTAAATAGGGCACCATCAAAATCCGTTGAGACGACGCCATATGAACTATGGTTTGGCAAAAGGCCAAAGTTGTCGTTTCTTAAAGTTTGGGGATGTGATGCTTATGTCAAAAAGCTTCAGCCTGAAAAGCTGGAACCCAAAGCGGAGAAATGCGTCTTCATAGGATACCCGAAAGAGACAGTTGGGTATACCTACTATCTCAGATCCGAAGGCAAAGTGTTTGTCGCTAAGAACGGAACATTTCTTGAGAAAGAGTTTCTCTCGAAAGAATTGAGTGGGAGGAAAATAGAGCTTGATGAGGTTATTGAACCTTTACTTCAACCAGAAAGTAGCGCAACACAGGAAGTTGTTTCTGTGGAACCTACAATGGTAGAAGAGGAAGTTAATGATGATGATCATGAAGCTTTGGATCAAGCTATTATTGAACCTCGTAGGTCGACAAGGGCGCGTACTTCTCCTGAGTGGTACGACAACCCCGTCTTGGAGGTCACGTTGTTAGACAACAATGAACCTACGAGCTATGGAGGAGCGGTGATGGGCCCGGATTCCGAGAAATGGTTAGAGGCCATGAAATTTGAGATGGGATCCATGTATGAGAACAAAGTATGGACTTTGGAAGTACTACCCGAAGGGCGAAAGGCCATTCAGAACAAATGGATCTTTAAGAAGAAGACGGACACGGACGGTAATGTCACTGTCTATAAAGCTTGACTTGTGGCAAAGGGTTTTTCACAAGTTCAAGGAGTTGACTACGATGAGACTTTCTCACCCGTAGCGATGCTTAAGTCTGTCAGAATCATGTTGGCAATAGCTGCTTATTTCGACAATGAAATTTGGCAGATGGATGTCAAAACGGCATTCCTTAACGGATTCCTTGAGGAAGAGTTGTATATGATGCAACCCGAAGGTTTTGTCGATCTAGAGAATGCGGACAAAGTTTGCAAACTCCAACGATCCATTTATGGACTGGTGCAAGCATCTCAGAGTTGGAATAAGGGCTTTGATGAGGTGATCAAAGCGTTTGGGTTTATACAAGTTTATGGAGAAGCTTGTATTTACAAGAAAGTGAGTGAGAGCTCTATAGCGTTTCTAGTGTTATATGTGGATGACATATTGCTGATTGTAAACAATATAGAAATGCTGGAAAGCGTGAAGGAATATTTCGATAAGAGTTTTTCAATGAAGGACCTAGGAGAAGCTGCTTTCATATTAGGCAATAAGATCTATAGAGATAGGTCGAGACACTTAATAGCACTTTCACAGAGCACATACCTTGATAAAGTTTTGAAGAAGTTCAAAATGGAGCTGTCCAAGAAAGGGTTCTTGCCTTCCTGCAACCCAGTAAGGCAAGCAACCCCTTTGATCATTCCGATAAGATCCCACTCTCTCGCTCCTGCTCTTGTTTATTGCATTAGGATAAACGATCACATGTCAGTCATACACGGTAGATGATCCTATTCTTTTGCATGACCTAACTTTGTCACAGTAAATAGCTAAACCTCGCAACCTAGCATACCTGGTAGATGCTTGTGCCATGATGTGCTTAGCTTACTTTGCCTGCTATGCTTGCTATGCTTAGAGTTGTGTCAGGTCTGATTCATCTGGGTGATGAACTAAATGAAACAATGTTGTCCGATGTGATGAGCATATGATGAATACGATTTGGTAAAGGTAGCGATGAGAGGCAATGTAGGAGTACATAGCGGGTTGTCTCATTGGGATCGTTCTTAGGAACTGATTTCTGTGTTTGTGATCCAAGACTAGTTACTACCACACATTGGGTTCCGGTAACTCGACCCCTCTCGACTTATCAGTCTCTTAGTCCTTAGTCCAGGAGTTGCAAATAGTTTCTGGTGTTTATAGCGCTGGAGGCCGTGCGTAGCGCTGATCCTTGGGGTGGGTTACGACGCGGTAGGTAGTGGCACGGTGTACCAAGGGTCACCCAAATGGTGGGCTTGGGAACCCTGCGCACATCGTTTGGGGCCGTAGCGGAAACTTCGGCCCGACTTCCGTGCGGGTTCAGTCTCAAATAGGCGATAGCCTGGACTAGAGGTCTTATGTGATTGACGGTTGTGGCCGACTCCCTCGCTGGGCATCCGCTTGAAGGTTGCCGAGGTGCATGGTTCATGGCACACAGCAATAAGTGGCGAGAGCGTGTGTGAAGAAGTACACCCCTTCAGGGTATGAAACTATTCGAATAGCCGCGTCCTCGGATATGGACTACTTGGAGAACTTATGCTGTTCATAGATAATCAAATGGATACTCATAAAAATATCAAGACAAGTGTGAGTACCATGGATGGCACTCTCCCGGAAGGGGAAAGTGAATCCATGGTGGTGTATTGTGATGGAGGTAGTGGACTCGTGTGCGATAACTAAAATTGTAACAAAGAGTTAAAACGGAGTAGTGTAGGTTAGCCATGAGTCAAAGCTGGCATTGCTGCATAAACACCACCACTCCCCCTTGTTGATACATGAGCATAAATAGACTAGGTCTGTTTTAAAGACTTGCTGAGTACGATTTGTTGGAAATATGCCCTAGAGGCAATAATAAATTAGTTATTATCATATTTACCTGTTCATGATAATTGTTTATTATCCATGCTATAATTGTATTGATTGGAAACTTAAATGCATGTGTGGATACATAGACAAAACCATGTCCCTAGTATGCCTCTAATAGACTAGCTCGTTGATCAAAAGATGGTTAACGTTTCCTAGCCATGGACATGAGATGTCATTTGATAACGGGATCACATCATTAGGAGAATGATGTGATGGACAAGACCCAAACTACAAACGTAGCATATGATCGTGTTAGTTTATTGCTGCTGTTTTCGGCATGTCAAGTATATGTTCCTATGACCATGAGATCATGCAACTCACAGATATCGGAGGAGTGCCTTGTGTGTATCAAACGTCGCAACGTAACTGGGTGACTATAAAGGTGCTCTACAGGTATCTCCTATGGTGTCTGTTGAGTTGGCATGGATTGAGACTGGGATTTGTTTCTCCATGTGACGGAGAGGTATCTCAGGGCCCAGTCGGTAATACAACATCACAATGAGCCTTGCAAGCAATGTAACTAATTGTTAGTTGCGGGATCTTGTAATACGGAACGAGTAAAGAGACTTGCCAGTAACGAGGTTGAACTAGGTATGGAGATACCGACGATCGACTCTCGGGCAAGTAACATACCGAAGAACAACGGGAACGTTATACGGGATTAACAGAATCCTTGACATAGAGGTTCGACCGATAAAGATCTTTGTAGAATATGTAGGAACCAATGTGGACATCCAGGTCCCGCCATTGGTTATTGACCGTAGAGGTGTCTCGGTCATGTCTACATAGTTCTTGAACCCGGAGGGTCTACACACTTAAAGGTCGGTGACGTTTCGGTAGTGTAGAGTTATGTATGGTGTTGACCGAAGGTTGGTCGGAGTCCCGGATGAGATCCCAGAAGTCACGAGGAGCTCCGGAATGGTCCAGAGGTAAAGATTCATATATAGGAAGTCCCAGTTTGGTCGCCGGAAAAGTTTCGGGCTCATCGGTATTGTACCGGGAGTGCCGGTAGTGTACCGGGAGACCTCCGGGAGGGGTATTTCGACCCCAGAGGGTCCATGGGCTATGGAGAGTGATAACCAGCCCTTAGTGGGATGGATAAACAGCCACACCAATGCCCATGGCGCAGGAGGCAAAAGTCCTAAGGGAAAAGGTGGAAAAAAGGCTAAAAAGGAAGAGTCCTACTCCTACTAGGAGTGGAGGAGGAGTAGGACTCCTCCCCCTCTAGACGGCCGACTCCTAGTAGGCCTTGGGCTGGCGCCAAGGCTGCCTCTCCCTCCCTCCTTTATATACTGGTGGATTGGGTGCTGTCTAGACACAGTTTACGGCCACGTGCTACCCGTTTCACCGGTGCTCCGCTAGATCGGTTTTCTGCAGTGCTTAGGCGAAGCCCTGCCGGAATTGCTACACCACCATCACCGGAACGCCGTAACGCTGCCGGTGAACTGTCTCTCCTCTCCACCTCCTCTTGCTGGATCAAGACGGCGGAGATCGCCAGCAAGCTGCACGTGTGCTGAACGCGGAGGTGCCGTCCGTTCGGCGCTAGATCGGAAGGACCGTGATCGAGATCGCGAGACGGTTCGTGATGAGATCGCGGAACATATCATGATGAGTTCGCTGGACAGATCGTGATCAAGATCGTGAGACGGATCGTGATGAGATCGCGGGACGGATCGCGATGAGTTCGCGGGACGGATCGTGATGGGATCGCGGGACGGATCGTGATGAGATCGCGGGACGCTTGGCGATTTGGATCGCGAAGAAGTTCGACTACACCAACCGCGTTTCTTAACGCTTCCCGCTTAGCGATCTACAAGGGTACGTAGATCTACTCTCCCTCTCGTAGATGCTCATCACCATGGATAGGTTTGCGTGTGCGTAGGAAAATTTTTGTTTCCCATGCGACGTTACCCAACAGTGGCATCATGAGCTAGGTTGATGGTTCGTTGAGATCTCGAGTAGAACACAAAAGGTTTTTGGGCATTGATGCTTAGATTGCTTCCTCCCTTGGTCGTATTTTGGTTCAGCGGGATTGTGAGATGAAGCGGCCCGGACCAACATTACTCGTACGCTTACGAGAGACCGGTTCCCTCGACGCAACTTGTTGCCTAGATGGCTTGCGGGTGACAGTTTCTCTCACTTTAGTTGGATCGGATTCGACAAAGGCGGTCCTTGAGAAGGTTGAAAAGCAACTAGTGTATCACCGTTGTGGTTTTTGCGTAGCTGAGAATTGTTCTTGCTAGATACCCGTAGCAGCCACGTAAAACATGCAACAACAATTAGAGGACGTCTAACTTGTTTTTACGGGGTATGTTGTGATATGATATGGCCAATTACATGATGTGATATATGTGATGTATGAGATGATCATGTGATGTATAGATTATCACGACTTGCATGTCGATGAATACGGCAACCGGCAGGAGCCATAGGGTTGTCTTTAATTATTGTATGACCTGCGTGTCAATCATTAAGCACTATGTAATGCTTTAGTTTATCACTAAACGGTAGCAATAGTAGTAGAAGCATTCAGGGCGTGACAACCCCTATGGCGACACGTTGATGGAGATCAAGATGATGGACATCATGGTGTCATGCCGGTGACGATGGAGATCATGCCGGTGCTTTCTAGATGGAGATCAAAAGCACAAGTTCATGGCCATATCATGTCACTTATGATTTGCATGTGATGTTAATCCTTTTGATGCACCTTGTTTTGCTTAGGACGACGGTAGCATTATAAGGTGATCCGTCACTTAATTTCAAGATAAATGGTGTTCTCCCCGAGTGTGCACCGTTGCGAAAGTTCGTCCTGTTGAGACACCACGTGATGATTGGGTGTGATAGACTCTACGTTCACATACAACGGGTGCAAGCCAGATTTGCACGTGCAGAACACTCGGGTTAAACTTGACGAGCCTAGCATGTATAGACATGGCCTCGGAACACAAGAGACCGAAAGGTCGAACATGAGTCATATAGTAGATATGATCAACATAATGATGTTCACCATTGCAGCCACCTCAACTCACGTGATGATCGGACTTGAGTTGGTGAATTTGGATCATGTATCACTCGAATGATCGGAGGGATGTCAATTTGAGTGGGAGTTCTTGAGTAATATGATTAATTGAACTCATTATCATGAACATAGCGAGTAGTGCCTTTGCAAATCATGTTGTAGATTACTAGCTCGCGCTGTAGCTCCCTTGAATTTTTATATGTTCCTAGAGAAATAGAGTTGAAAGATGTTGGTAGCAATATTGCGGACTGGGTCCGTGATCTGAGGATTGTCCTCATTGCTACACAGAAGGCTTATGTCCTTAATGCACCGCTCGGTGCGCCAACCCCTCTAGCGTCGTCTATAGATGTTGTGAACATCAGACAGGCACGTTCTGATGACTACTTGATAGTTTAGTGCGTCATGCGTTACGGCTTAGAATTGAGGCTCCAAAATATTTTGAACGTCACGGAACATATGAGATGTTTCTAAGAGCTGAAATTAGGATCTCAGGCTCGTGCCCGTGTTGCGAGATATGAGATCTCCAACAAGATTCTTTGCCTGCAAGATGAAAGAGAAGAGATCAATCGTTGAGCATGTACTCAGATTGTCTGGGTGCTACAATCGCTTGAATCAAGTGGGAGTTGATCTTCCAGATAAGATAGTGATTGACATAGTTCTCCAAGTCACTGTCACTAAGTTACTAGAACCTAGTGATGAACTATAAATTGCCAGGGATAGAAATAATGATTCCTGAGCTGTTCGCGGTGTTTTGACACCGCGAAGGTAGAAATCAAGAAGGAGCGTCAAGTGTTGATGGTTAACCAAACCACTAGTTTCGAGAAGGGCAAGAGCAAGGAGAGAAACTTCATGGATAGCAAGTCAGTTGATGCTCCAGTGAAGCAACCCAAAGTTGAACTCAAACCCGAGACTAAGTGCTTCTCTTATGAGGTGAGCGGTCGCTGAAGCGGAACAACCCTAGATACTTGGTAGATAAGAAGGCTAGCAACATCGACAGAAGTATATTGGATATACGAGTTATTGATGTGTACCTTGCTAGTACTCCTAGTAGCACCTGGGTATTGGATACCGGTTCAGTTGCTAAATGTTAGTAACTCGAAATAAAAGCTACGGAATAAACGGAGAACTAGCTAAGGGTGAGGTGACGATATGTGTTGGAAGTGTTTCCAAGGTTGATGTGATCAACATCGCACGCTCTCTCTACCTTCAGGATTAGTGACTAACCTGAATAAATGTTATTTGGTGTTTTGCGTTGAGCATGAACATGATTAGATCATGTTTATTGCAATACGGTTATTCATTTAAGTTAGAGAATAATAGTTATTTTGTTTACATGAATAATACCTTCAATGGTCATGCACCCAGTGAGAATGGTTTGTTGAAATCTTGATCGTAGCAGTACACATGTTCATAACATTGATGTCAAAAGATACAAAGTTAAAAATGATAGTACCACATACTTGTGGCACTGCCGCTAAATGTCATATTGGTATAAAGCACATGAAGAAACTCCATGCTGATGGATATTTGGACTCATTCAATTTCGAATCGGTTGAGACGTGCGAACCATGCCTCTTGGGCAAGATGACTAAAGGACCCCGTTGGATGGAGCAGGCAAGTGATTCATTGGAAATGATACATGTTGATGTATGCAATCCAGTGAGTCTTGTAGCGTGCAGTGGATATCGTTATTTTCTTACCTTCACTGATGATTTGAGTAGATATAGTGTATATTTACTTAATGAAACACAAGTCTGAATCGTTTGAAAGGTTCAAGCAAATTCAGAGTGAAGTTTAAAGATCATGTTTGTTGCAATACGGTTATTCATCTGAATTAGAGAATAATGGTTATTCTGTTTGCATGAATAATACCTTCAATGGTCATGCACCTAGTGAGAATGGTTTGTTGAAATCTTGATTGTAGTAATACACATGTTCATAACATTGATGTCAAAAGATACAAAGTTAATAATGATAGTACCACATATTTGTGGCACTGCCGCAGAATGTCATATTGGTATAAAGCGCATGAAGAAACTCCATCCTGATGGATCTTTAGACTCATTCGATTTCGAATCGGTTGAGACATGCGAACCATGCCTCTTGGGAAAGATGACTATAGGACCCCGTTGGATGGAGCGGGCAAGTGATTCATTGGAAATGATACATGTTGATGTATGCAATCCAGTGAGTCTTGTAGCATGCAATGGATATCGTTATTTTCTTACCTTCACTGATGATTTGAGTAGATATAGTGTACATTTACTTAATGAAGCACAAGTCTGAATCGTTTGAAAGGTTCAAGCAAATTCAGAGTGAAGTTTAAGATCATCGTGACAAGAAGATAAAAATAACTGCGATATGATCGTGGAGGTGAATATCTGAGTTACGAGTTTGGCATACAACTTAAGACAATGTGACATTTGTTTCACAACTAACGCCACCTGGAACACCATAGTGTGATGGTGTGTCCGAACATCATAGTCATGCTCTATTGGATATACTGCGTGCTATGACGTCTCTTATCATTTTCTACTATAATTTTGGGGTTATGCATTAGAGACAACTACATTCACTTTAAATAGGGCACCATCTAAATCCGTTGGGATGACGCCGTGTGAATTATTGTTTGATAGAAACCTAAGCTATCATTTCTTAATGTTTGGGGCTGCGACACTTGTGTGGAAAATGTTTTCACCTAATGAGGTCGAACCCAAGGCGGACAAATGCATCTTCATAGAATACCTAAGAACAGTTGGGTGAACCTTCTATCTCAGATCTGAGTGCAAAGTGTTTGTTGCTACAACTGGGTCCTTTCTCGAGAAAAAGTTTCTCTCGAAAGAATTGAGTGGGAGGAAGATAGAACTTGATGAGGTTGTTAAACCTTTGTTCAACCAGAGAGTAGCGCAATGCAGAAAGATGTTTCTGTGAAGCCTACGTTAGTTGAAGAGGAAGTTAATGATGATGATCATGAAGCTTCAGGATCAAGTTACTATCGAACTTCGTAGGTCGACAAGGATGTGTACTGCTCCTGAGAGATATGGCAACCCTGTCTTGGAGATCATGTTGTTGGACAACGATGAACCTACCGAGCTATGGAGAAGCGATGATGGGCCCGGATTCCGACAAATGGTGGAGGCCATGAAATCCGAGATAGGATCCATGTATGAAAACCAAGTATAGGCTTTGGTAGACTTGCTCGTTGGACGGCAGGTCATTGAATACAAATGGATCTTTAAATTGAAGACAAACACTGATGGTAAATGTCACCATTTGTAAAAGCTCGACTTGTTGCAAAGTTGTTTGTGACAAGTTCAAGAGATGACTGCGATGAGACTTTCTCACTCGTAGCGATGCTAAAGTCTGTTGGAATTATGTTAGCAGTTGCTGCATTTTCAATTATGAAATCTGGCAGATGGATGTCAAAACATCGTTTCCTTAACGGTTTACTTGAGGAAAGGTTGTATGTGATACAACCAAAAGGTTTTTTCAGTCCTAAGGATGCTAAAAGGTGTGCAAGCTTCGGCGATCCTTCAATGGACTAAAGCAAGCATCTCGGAGTTGGAATATACACTTTGATGAGGTGATCAAAGTTTTTGAGTCTATACAAAGTTTACGAGAAACTTGTATTTACAATAAAGTGAGTGGGAGCACTATAGAATTTCTGATAAGTATATGTGGATGACATATTGTTGATCGGAAATAATGTAGGATTTCTGGAAAGCATAAATGGTTGTTTGAAAAGTGATTTTCAAAGGAAGACCTGGATAAAGCTACCTAATTGTTGAGCATCAAAATCTATAGAGATAGATCAAGATGCTTGATGAGACTTTCAATGAGTACATACCTTGACAAAGATTTTGAAAGAGTTCAAAATGGATTAGTCAGAGAAAGAGTTCTCTCCTGATTTGTAAGGTGTGAAGTTGAGTGAGACTCAAAGCTCGACCACGACAGAAGAAAGAGAAAGGACGAACGTCGTCCCCTATGTCTTAGCCATAGGCTCTGTAGAGTATGCCATGCTGTGTACCGCACTTGTGTGTGCCTTGCCATGAGTCCGTCAAGGGGTACAAGAGTGATCCAGAAGTGAATCACTGGACAGCGGTCAACATTATCCTTAGTGACTAAAAGACTAAAGGAATTGTTTCTCGATTATGGATGTGATGAAGGGTTCGTCGTAAGGAGTTACGTCGATGCAAGATTTAACACTAATCCGGATGACTCGTAGTAGCAATCTGGATACGTAGAGTGATGCAGCCATTTGGAATAGTACCAAGTGGAGTGTGGTAGCAGTGTTTACAGTTTGACATAGAGATTTGCAAAGTACACACGGATCTGAGTTTCGCAGACCCGTTGACTATAAGACCTCTCTCACATGCAAAGCATGATCAAGCCCCAGAACTCATTGGGTGTTAGATTCATAACAATGCGAATCACATGGTGATGTGAACTAGATTATTGACTCTAGTGCAAGTGGGAGACTGTTGGAAATATGCCCTAGAGGCAATAATAAATTAGTTATTATCATATTTCCCTGTTCATGATAATTGTTTATTATCCATGCTATAATTTATTGATTGGAAACTTAAATGCATGTGTGGATACATAGACAAAACCATGTCCCTAGTATGCCTCTAATAGACTAGCTCGTTGATCAAAAGATGGTTAACGTTTCCTAGCCATGGACATGAGATGTCATTAGATAACGGGATCACATCATTAGGAAAATGATGTGATGGACAAGGCCCAAACTACAAACGTAGCATATGATCGTGTCAGTTTATTGCTGCTGTTTTCCGCATGCCAAGTATATGATCCTATGACCATGAGATCATGCAACTCACAGATATCGGAGGAGTGCCTTGTGTGTATCAAACGTCACAACGTAACTGGGTGACTATAAAGGTGCTCTACAGGTATCTCCGATGGTGTCTTTTGAGTTGGCATGGATCGAGACTGGGATTTGTTACTCCGTGTAACGGAGAGGTATCTCAGGGCCCACTCGGTAATACAACATCACAATGAGCCTTGCAAGCAATGTGACTAATTGTTAGTTGCGGGATCTTGTATTACGGAACGAGTAAAGAGACTTGCCAGTAACGAGGTTGAACTAGGTATGGAGATACCGACGATCGAATCTCGGGCAAGTAACATACCGAAGAACAAAGGGAACGTTATACGGGATTAACAGAGTCCTTGACATAGAGGTTCGACAGATAAAGATCTTCGTAAAATATGTAGGAACCAATATGGGCATCCAGGTCCCGCTATTGGTTATTGACCGTAGAGGTGTCTCGGTCATGTCTACATAGTTCTCGAACCCGCAGGGTCTGCACACTTAAGGTTTGGTGACGTTTCAGTAGTATAGAGTTATGCATGGTGGTGACCGAAGGTTGTTCGGAGTCCCGGATGAGATCCTGGACGTCACGAGGAGCTCCGGAATGGTCCTGAGGTAAAGATTCATATATAGGAAGTCCCAGTTTGGTCGCCAGAAAAGTTTCAGGCTCATCGGTAGTGTACCGGGAGTGCCGGTAGTGTACTGGGAGACCTCCGGGAGGGGTATTTCGACCCCAGAGGGTCCATGGGCTGTGGAGGGTGATAACCAGCCCTTAGTGGGCTGGAGAAACAGCCACACCAAGGCCCATGGTGCAGGAGGCCAAATTCCTAAAGGAAAAGGTGGAAAAAAGGCTAAAAAGGAAGAGTCCTACTCCTACTAGGAGTGAAGGAGGAGTAGGACTCCTCCCCCTCTAGCCGGCCGACTCCTAGGAGGCCTTGGGCTGGCGCCAAGGCTGCCTCTCCCTCCCTCCTTTATATACTGGTGGATTGGGTGCTGTTTAGACACAGTTTACGGCCACATGCTACCCGTTTCACCGGTGCTCCTCTAGATCGGTTTTCTGTAGTGCTTAGGCGAAGCCCTGCCGGAATTGCTACACCACCATCACCGGACACGCTGGCGGTGAACTCTCTCACCTCTCCACCTCCTCTTGCTGGATCAAGACGGCAGAGATCGCCATCAAGCTACACGTGTGCTGAACGCGGAGGTGCCATCCGTTCGACGCTAGATCGAAAGGACCGTGATCGAGATCGCGAGACGGTTCGTGATGAGATCGCGGAACAGATCGTGATGAGTTTGCCGGACAGATCATGATCAAGATCGTGGGACGGATCGCGATGAGTTCGCGGGACGGATCGTGATTGGATCGCGGGACGGATCGTGATGAGATCACGGGACACTCGACGATTTGGATCGCGAAGAAGTTTGACTACACCAACCGCGTTTCTTAACGCTTCCCACTTAGCGATCTACAAGGGTACATAGATCCACTCTCCCTCTCGTAGATGCTCATCACCATGGATAGGTTTGCGTGTGCGTAGGAAATTTTTTGTTTCCCATGCGACGTTCCCCAACACGATTGTAGTCACGTTTGCTTAATAAATGTTGCAGATGAGATCCAGGACCCATCAGGTGGGTTCTATCTAGATGTTGACGATGCCGAATAGCTGGTGTCCCAGCTACGACCTTGCCCTGTGGCGGGCTGTAGATAGTCAGGCCGTGTGCCTTTTTACCCCTTTCATCTGTCTGTACCCAGACAGCTTTAATGCTTCCGCTTGGTTTGTATGAACATGTTTGTATGACTTGTGTGTCGGGTCATGTGACCCCTATCTGTAAGAACATATTATGCAAGGCTCATCTAAGCCTCTTAAATAAAAGTCATGTTGTTGTATTGTTATGTTGTGATGCCATGGTTGTATCTATGCATATCGGGCATGTCGTGCATACGTGTGACGTGCAACGGTATGTATGGGATCCGACACCTAGTTGTGTGCCTTTAGTTGTACTCTTTACGGGAAACTGCCTCTTTGTGCTTCCATCGAGCCAAGGTAGCTTGCTACTGCTCCGGACACATTGATAGACCGGCATGTATCCTTCTTTACTGTTGTGTCTATCCCTTCGGGGAAATGTCTCGCAGTGTAATGGAGTCCCTGTAGCCTGCTACGACTCGTCTACGTGCAGTGATGGCATTCGTGTCTCACGACGTAATGGAGTCCTTGTAGCTTGCTATGACTCGTCTACACACGCTTGAGGCCGACACCTGCATTGTTGGGTTACGTATGCCTGTTTCCGTACGAACGTGCCACTTGGGTTCTATGACTAGTTATGTCGGCCTGGATTCTCTATTGTGTGATTGCCAGCGACATGTTCACATACGTGAGCCAAAAGACGCAAACGGTCCCGGCTAAGGTAAGGCTGCAGCCGTGGAGCTTACCGTGCGTGAGGCCGCAAAGTGATGTGATATGTTACAGTTTGGATTCATATGACTTAGGATCGGGGTCCCGACAGCGTTGGTATCAGAGCCTGACTGACTGTAGGACTACCAAGCCAAACCGGTCGAAGTTGAGTCTAGAAACGCTATAGATAAGTAGGGGAACTGATTGTGGAAGGGAACGTAAGGCTCTTTTTACTCCTCTTCCCAAGTTATTCTATGTTGGGTCATTCTCATCTTTCTACGGGGAAAGGAACTAGGATTCTCATCTATTTATTAGGATGACGAGTTACTAACCATGGACCAATAGCTAGCTTGTTTGCAAGTGAGTGTAGTTATTCAAGTATTGTTGGTGTGACAAACAGATGGAGAAGAGATTTGAGTCTAGATAGTCGAGTGGTTGTGCTTTTCCAATCTTTGCAGTTGTCTCAAAATCCTTTTTGAGCAATTACAGCCGTTATGCTGTCCAATTTCTACTAGGATCTCTAATGTCTTTGCATCATTCTCTATTTTAGATGCGCCCTCGTCCTTCCCGTCAGGTGGTCCGTCTGACCAGGTGCATCGATGTACCAGGTCACACGGCCATGTTGGTTAGAGTTATGATGGAGGCTGGATACCGTTGGTACCCAAAGTACACAGTGGAGGAGTAGTATCGAGATTTCAACCAGAGTCAGTATCTGTGTACTGTTAGGATATATCCTTCATATCCTGGAGCTACAGAGCCGCTTCACTGGACACATGGATTAGGTGTTACCATAGATATGGTAGTTTAGGAAGCCGCCTACACTATGCTGACTATCATGAGGTTTCACCATGGTCTGCTACAGAACACAGAGTTGTACTATGTTCCTTCTTCCATGGGAGGAGAGGATGGATATCTTAGTGCAGCCTACTATGATCATTCTCATGAGGACCCTAGGCTGCAGGTGACCGCTCAGATGTTGGAGAACAAGGATCGTGATGCACGTGCCCTTTGCATGGAGCTTTATGCTACCCATGCACGTCTTTGGACAGCCTTGACGCAGTTGGGACCTGTCGTGCAGACAGGCTATGGAGATTTGGAGATGCTGACCCCATTGCGGACTCATTTGCCAACACACGTGGACTGTCCTGATGTTGGAGGCATCACCCCTCTTCGAGGACCGCTGTTGCCACCGACAAGGGTACCAAGGCCACATCCGTGTCCTTATGGTTTCCAGGATTCCATGCTAGAGTGTTTCCAGATCCTCAGGTTTGGCTCCCAGGTCACGGGGGTAACCTGTACGAGGCATTCTATGGCGATGCTTGAGTGCATGGATGTTAGTTCTAGTATGGCAGTAGTCGTATCATCACAACCCTGCGTGTCTTGTGGGATGTGACCAAGGTTGAGAGTTGAGTTCCGGAGGTGTAAATAGATAATGTATAGGAAGCTTGTAATGCCTCCGATGAGTTGTGTCATCTCTCCATAGTTGTTTTCAACTTGGGCTTGTACTGAACTAAGTCATGGTGTGTATGAAACCTAATGTTCATATGGTAGTTGCTTTACCATGTTGATTGGTGTTTATCCTACATGCCATGTTGACTAGTACATTCCTTATCTCATGTCTTAGAGTTGATGTTCTCTATGTCTAAGCTGTGGATTGTTTTTCCCAGGATGGTGGCAACTAGGAAAAACCCCGTGCCTACTCCTGAGCAGGGCGAGGGAAGCCAGCCAAGGCAAGAGGATCTGCCACATGCGCCATCCCTGGCGGAGGTGATGCTAGAGGCTGAACGGAACAAGAGGGAGACCAACAGGCTGCTGGAAAGAATTGAGCAGAACACAACTCGTGCTCCCCGCAATGATCACAACGATGGAGTGCCACTTGGTGACTTTGTCAAGCTGTGCCCGCCCAAGTACCATCATTCGATCGACCCCCTCGATGCGGATGACTGGCTGACTAGTATGTTCTGCAAGATTTGGGCTACTAATGTGTCTGAGGCCAACAGAGTGTCTTTTGCCACCTATTTTCTGGAGGGACCTACCAATCTGTGGTGGGAGAGATATGAGGCTATGTGTCCCCAGGGACATGCACCAACCTGGGCAGAGTTCAGTGCCGCATTTCGTATCCATCACATCCCGGAAGGGTTGATGGATCGCAAAAGAGAGGAATTCTGTGCCTTCACCCAGGGCAGACTGTCAGTGGATGCTTACAGTCACGAGTTCGGTAATCTTGCTCGCTATGCTCCAGAAGAAAGTTTCGACTGATGCCAAGAAGCAGGTCAGGTTCCGCAAGGGACTTAATCCTGAGCTTCGCCGAGATCTACGCCTGCATGAGTGCACCACCTTCCAGGCTCTTGTCAACAAGGCCATCAATGCAGAGTCCGGACAGACTGACTATGAGGCCACGAGGAAGCATAATCGTGACTTCAACCCTGCATCTGGTTCAAGCCCTAACAAACGCCGAGTGTGGGTGCCCAATGCAGCTTTGCCGCCAAGATACACCGCGAGGCCATCCTTCCAGGCGCCTTGCCCAGTCTAGCCCAATCCTCCAGTCAGACCATTTGGAGGTTCATCTACAAATGCTGCACCTCGTGCCACCGTGGTATGCTAAAAATGTGGAGAACCAGGACACTACTCTCGTGAGTGTCCCCAAAACAATGCTAAGTCCGCTGGACGTGGAAAACCAGGAAAAGCTTTCTATGTGAAGCCAGCTCCTGCTCGTGGGCGAGTGAACTATGTGTCTGCTGAAGAAGCCCTTGAAGATCCTGATGTTATTCTAGGTACGCTTCTTGTTAATAGCCATCCAGCATCTGTTCTATTTGATACTGGGGCATCTCATTCCTTCATCTCAGGAAGTTATGCACAGTTGCATAACATGTCTTTCTGTGACATGCCCACACCCTTAGTAGTTCAGACTCCTGGTTCAAAATGGAAAACTTCTAGAGTGAGCCATGACAATGAACTTCTGGTGGATAGACTAGTATTCCTAGCATCCTTGATATCTCTTAAGTCTTCGGACATAAATATCATTCTAGGTATGGATTGGATGAAAGCCCACTATGCCAAGATTGATACTCATTCTAGGAATGTTCAACTTACACATCCATCGGATGAGATAGTTAATGTCTCTACTCGAACAACGAAGCGCCAACTCTATTCCCTCACTGCCAGCCCTCTTCCAGAGTTAGAAGATGTTCCGGTAGTCCGTGACTTTCCGGATGTCTTTCCAGAAGAACTGCCAGGTATTCCACCTGTCAGAGATGTTGAGTTTGTGGTAGAACTCAATCCAGGGACAGTCCCAATAGCTAGAAGACCCTATAAGATGGCACCCTTAGAACTGGCCGAGCTAAAAACCCAACTCGATGAAGCTTTGAAGAATGGTTTCATCCGTCCTAGTTCTTCTCCTTGGGCTTGTCCCGTCCTTTTTGTTAAGAAGAAGGATGGATCGGATCGGATGGTTGTGGATTATCGACCAATGAATTTGGTCACCATCAAGAACAAGTATCCGCTTCCCAGGATCAATGATTTGTATGATCAACTCGCTGGATCCTCTGTCTTTTCCAAAATGGATTTGAGGTTGGGATACCATCAAATCAGAATAAGAAACGGGGACATTCCAAAAACGGCTTTTGTTACTCGTTATGGCCAACACGAGTACACCGTCATGTCCTTCGGTTTAACCAATACTCCAGCCACCTTCTCTCGCCTTATGAATTCGATCTTCATGGAGTATTTGGATAAATTCGTCGTGGTTTACCTCGACGACATACTCATCCACTCGAAGAACGAACAAGAACATGCCGAGCATCTAAGGCTGGTATTGATGAAACTTCGAGAGCACCGCCTATATGCCAAATTCTCCAAGTTTGAATTCTGGTTGCCAGAAGTGACCTATCTGGGTTACGTGATCTCTGGTAAAGGTATTGCTGTCAATCCTGAGAGAGTTCAGGCCATCCTTGATTGGACTCAACCTGAATCAGTTAAGCAAGTTCGGAGTTTCCTTGGCTTAGCGAGGTGTTGTCGCCGCTTTGTTGAGAACTTCTCCAAGGTTGCGAAACCTCTGACTGAACTCCTCAAGAAAGATAAAAGTTCGAGTGGACCCCACAATGCGAGCACAATTTTCAGGAGTTGAAAAGACGACTGACCTCTGCTCCTGTTCTGGTGCCACCAGATTTCTCTAAGGACTTTATTATCTACTGCGACGCCTCGCGACAAGGATTATGTTGCATTCTCATGCAAGATCGTCATGTGATTGCATACGCATCTCGACAGTTACGACCACACGAGGATAATTATCCAACACATGATCTTGAGCTTGCAGCTGTAGTCCATGCACTGAAAACATGGCGACATTACCTTTTGGGTAATCGTTGCGAGATATTCACTGATCACCAAAGTCTGAAATATATCTTCACCCAGCCGGATTTGAATCTCAGGCAAAGACGGTGGGTAGAGTTGATTACAGATTACGACTTAGGGATAACTTACACCCCGGGGAAAGCCAATGTCATGGCTGATGCACTAAGTCGTAAGTCTTATTGTAACAATCTGATGTTACAACAAGGTTAACTGCTTCTCTATGAGGAATTCCGGAAGTTAAACCTTCACATTGTTCCTCAAGGATTTCTATCCAACCTGGTGGCGAAACCTACTCTTTCGGATCAAATCATAGAAGCCCAAAAGCATGATGCCGGGATATCTCGGATCAAGAAAAACATTAAGAAGGGTAGTGTTAGATGCTTCTTGGAAGATGATCGGGGTGTTATCTTCTTTGAGAATCGTTTGGTGATCCCAAAGAAACAACATCTGCGACAATTGATCCTTAGGGAGGCTCATGATTCTCCTCTCACAATTCATCCGGGTAGTACCAAAATGTATCAGGACCTACGCCAGAGGTTCTGGTGGACTAGGATGAAGAGAGAAATTGCTCAGTATGTTGCTAACTGTGATGTTTGTCGTCGCGTGAAAGCAGAACATCAAAGGCCTGCTGGCACCCTTCAACCTTTAGCTATTCCTGAATGGAAATGGGATAAAGTCGGTATGGATTTCATCACCGGTTTTCCCAGGACCAAGAGAGGGAAGAATGCTATATTTGTAGTCATTGATCGCCTTTCCAAAGTGGCTCATTTTCTTCCTGTTCGGGAAAGCATTACTGCTAGCCAGCTAGCAGAGTTATATGTTTCTCGAATAGTTTCTCTTCATGGTGTTCCTTTGGAGATTAACTCAGACCGCGAAGTATCTTTACTTCTTGATTTTGGGAAAGTTTTCAAACCGCTTTGGGGACTCATCTATCCTTTAGCACTACTTTCCACCCTCAATCAAGTGGTCAAGTTGAGCGAGTCAATCAAATTCTCGAAGACATGCTCCGAGCTTGTGTTATATCTTTCGGTATGAACTGGGAGAACTGCCTTCCATTTGCTGAATTTGCATATAACAATAGTTACCAATCAAGCTTGGGCAAATCCCCTTTTGAAGTTCTCTATGGACGAAGATGTCGAACATCTCTTAACTGGTTAGAAACCGGAGAGAGGCAACTCTTTGGACTGGATATGATCCAGGATGCAGAGGAGCAAGTTCGCATTATTCGTGAAAAGTTGAAAACAGACCAATCCCGTCAAAAGAGTCAATATGAACGTCATCATAAGTATGTGACCTATGAAGTTGACGAGAAGGCTTACCTTCGGGTTACACCTCTGAAGGGTACCTATCGATTCGGTATCAAAGGCAAGTTGGCTCCTCATTACATTGGACCCTTTCGCATTCTTGCTAAACGAGGAGAGGTTGCCTACCAATTGGAGCTTCCACCGCATCTTTCCAAAGTTCATGATGTCTTCCACGTCTCGCAACTCAGGCGTTGCTTTTCGGACCCTGTCCGCGAAGTAGACCACGAAGCGCTTGATCTCCAAGATAACCTTACATACTGAGAATACCCTGTTCGTATTCTTGATCAAGCTGAGCGTACCACTCGGCGTCGGAACATCCAGTTTCTTAAGGTTCAGTGGTCACACCATTCTGACAAAGAGGCCACATGGGAAAGAGAACATCATCTTCGACTAGAGTACCACGCGCTCTTCTCGACGACTTCGAAATCTCGGGACGAGATTCTTTTGAGTGGGGGTGAGTTTTCACAACCCTAATTAGATGTCATAGGGTAAGCATGTGTGTTGCATCATGTATCATTTTGCATCAACAAGAAATGGGGAGGAAAAGAAACCCCAAACTCATTTTGAATTCAAACAATTCAAATCTGGTGATATTTTCAACAAATCCAAAATGCCCATAAAAATGTTCCCTATGTCTGATAATTAAGGACATGAATATATCAGGGACCATTCTAGTTATTTGAACAATTAAAATAATTTAAAATAAGTGATAAAGCCTCTGAAATTGATAAATAAACCATTATCATTATTAATACTTTCAAAATACCCTAAAACTTTTTGGACAGGTTTGAAATATTCAAACTTTATTTTAGAAAAGATTTGGGATGTTTTGAAAAGTCATTTGGACCTGCAACTAAAATAAACAAAAGTCAGAAAACCAGAAAACAGAAATAAATGGAAAAGAGGAAAAGGAGAAAATCCTACCTGGGCCAGGGGAGAAGCCGGCCCAGCCTACCAGGGGCGAACCGGTCATCTCCAACCTTCGGCCAGGAGGACGGCGAGCGCGTGGTCGCCACACGCCGGCCACCTCCTCCCTGCCTGGCAGCTGGCCTGGAGGGCCGGGAGGGCGCCATCGCGAGGCCAACATCGTGGTCTCCTTCTCCTCTCCCTCTCTTCCCCGTGAGCTCTCTCTCTCGCTTTCTCCTCCCCCTGCTCCGCCATAGCCGAGCTCTACTGGAGCTCGCCGCCATCGTTCTAGCCGCCCCCGCGCCCCCTAAGCCAGCCAAGAGAACCGCCATAGCCCCCTCGTCCTCCTCGTGAGCCCGGAAGGCCCTGGGAGCCCCTCTACGCCGCGCCATTGCCGTTCCACCCTGCCGGCCACCGAAGCCCCACCGCGATGTTCTGCCCCGTCCGGACCTTCCCGACCTTGTCGTTGCCTCTGCTGGAACCGCGGTGAGCCGCTGGTGCTCCTCCCCTTCTCCCCCTTCTCTCTCGTGCCCCGTAGCCGTTGCGCCCTTCTTGCCCGAGCTCCGGCCACCGCCGTCCTCAACGCCGGTGCCGATCCCGCACCCTAGCCTCGGGGGTGTGTCCAGATGGATGGGCGCGTGCGTGGGCGTCATTTTGAGCACATCCACCGTCCGTGTGGTCATCGGAGGGGGAATTCCGATCCCCTCTGCCGCGTCTGGTGCCGCCGGCGGCTAAACGTCGGTGGGCACAGCCGTTTGACCACAAGGGTTTGACCCCTGGGTCACTAGCAGGTGGGCCCGACCCTGTTTAGACTAATCAAAGTTTAAAACTAAACTAATTAATTTAATTAACCTAATTAGTCACTGACAGTGGGCCCAGCTCCTGTTAATTAATGAGGATTTAGTTTAATTAGTTAGTTAAGTGACTGAGTCACTGACTTGTGGCCCCCACATGTCAGGTTTGACTCTGGCCCGGTCAGCTGACCAGCTGATGTCATCAAGATGTCATGCTGATGCAATAAAGCAATTTCTAATTTAAAAATAATTCCAGAAATTGTTTAAAACTTCAAAAATTCATATAAATTAATCTGTAAGTCAGATGAAAATAATTTATATATGAAAATTTATCAGAAAAATCCAATGAATCCAACGGTGCTATTGTCATGCATGTTAGAGCAATATAAATAGGTGAACATGGACATTTATCAATAGGTTAATATATGGGATTTGAAATGGAGAACAACTTTGAACCTATATTCAAATCCATTTCAAATCAACATGATCACTAGCTGCATTAGGTCATCCATACATGCTACCATGCCATGATCATGCATCATATTGTTGCACTTGCATGTGTTGATTGTTTCTTATCTGCATTGCGATAGGCCCTGCTCCTGAGGATAACCCCGCATATCTCGCCGAAGGATAAAACCTTCCTGCAACCCAGCAAAGCAAGCAACCCCTTTGATCATTCCAATAAGATCCCACTCTCTCGCTCCTGCTCTTGTTTATTGCATTAGGATAAACGATCACATGTCAGTCATACACGATAGATGATCCTATTCTTTTGCATGACCTGACTTTGTCACAGTAAATAGCTAAACCTCGCAACCTAGCATACCAGGTAGATGCTTGTGCCATGATGTGCTTAGCTTACTTTGCCTGCTATGCTTGCTATGCTTAGAGTTGTGTCAGGTCTGATTCATCTGGGTGATGAACTAAGTGAAACAATGTTGTCCGATGTGATGCGCATATGATGAATACGATTTAGTAAAGGTAGCGATGAGAGGCTATGTAGGAGTACATAGCGGGTTGTCTCATTGGGACCGTTCTTAGGAACTGAGTTCTGTGTTTGTGATCCAAGACTAGTTAGTACCACACATTGGGTTCTGGTAACTCGACCCCTCTTGACTTATCAGTCGCTTAGTCCTTAGTCCAGGAGTTGCAAATAGTTTCTGGTGTTTATAGCATGCTGGAGGCCGTGCGTAGCATTGACCCTCGGGGTGGGTTACGATGCGGTAGGCAGTGGTACGGTGTACCAAGGGTCACCCGAATGGTGGGCTTGGGAACCCTGCGCACATCATTTGGGGCCGTAGCGGAAACTTCGGCCGGACTTCCGTGCGGGTTCAGTCTCAAATAGGCGATAGCCTGGACTAGAGGTCTTATGTGATTGACGGTCGTGACCGACTCCCTCGCTGGGCATCCGCTTGAAGGTTGCCGAGGTGCATGGTTTATGGCACACAGCGATAAGTGGCGAGAGCGTGTGTGAAGAAGTACACCCCTTCAGGGTATGGAACTATTCAAATAGCCGCGTCCTCGGATATGGACTACTTGGAGAACTTATGCTATTCATAGATAATCAAATAGATACTCATAAAAATATCAAGACAAGTGTGAGTACCGTGGATGGCACTCTCCCGGAAGGGGAAAGTGAATCCATGGTGGTGTATTGTGATGGAGGTAGTGGACTCGTGTGCGATAACTAAAATTGTAACAAAGAGTTAAAACTGAGTAGTGTAGGTTAGCCATGAGTCAAACTGGCATTGCTGCATAAACTCCACTCCCCCTTGTTGATACATGAGCATAAATAGACTAGGTCTGTTTTAAAGACTTGCTGAGTATGATTGTACTGTTGGTAGACGTAGTAGTAAATCAAAATTTTCCTACGTGTCACCAAGATCTATCTATGGAGAAACCAGCAACGAGAGGGGAGAGATTGCATCTTCATACCTTTGAAGATCGCTAAGCGGAAGCGTTGCTAGAACGCGGTTGATGGAGTCGTACTCGCAGCGATTCAGATCGCGGTAGATCCGATCAAGTGCCGAACGGACGGCACCTCCGCGTTCAACACACGTGCAGCCCGGTGACGTCTCCTACGCCTTGATCCAGCAAGGAGGAAGGAGAGGTTGAGGGAGAGCTCCGGCAGCACGACGGCGTGGTGGCGGTGGAGCTGCGTGGTACTCCGACAGAGCTTCGCTAAGCGCTACGGAGAACGAGGGGAGGAGGAGGTAGGGCTGCACCAGAGAGAGAGGGAGAACCGTGTGTTGTGCAGCCCCAAATACCTCCACTATATATAGGAGAGAGGGAGGAGGGGTGGCTGCGCCCTAGGGTTCCACCCTAGGGGTGGCTGCAGCCACCAGATGCCATCTGGCCGGCGGCTAGGGCAAGGGAGAGGTGGGGCGCCCTAGGGTGGGCCTTAAGGCCCATCTAAGCCTAGGGTTTGCCCCCTTCCACCTTTGCCACGCCTTGGGCTGGGGTGGGAGGCGCACCAGCCCACCTAGGGGCTGGCTCCCTCCCACTCTTAGCCCACGGAACCTTCCGGGGCAGGTGGGCCCACTTGGTGGACCCCCGGAACCCTTCCGGTGGTCCCGGTACACTACCGGTGACACCCGGAACACTTCCGGTAACCAAATCCTCACTTCCTATATATCAATCTTCGTCTCCGGACCATTCCGGGACTCCTCGTGACGTCCGGGATCTCATCCGGGACTCCGAACAACCTTCGGTAACCACGTACACTATTTCCCTATAACCCTAGCATCATCGAACCTTAAGTGTGTAGACCCTACGGGTTCGGGAGACACGTAGACATGACCGAGACACCTCTCCGGCCAATAACCAACAGCGGGATCTGGATACCCATGTTGGCTCCCACGTACTCCACGATGATCTCATCGGATGAACCACGATGTCAGGAATTCAATCAATCCCGTATACAATTCCCTTTGTCTATCGGTATGGTACTTGCCCGAGATTCGATCGTCGGTATCCCCATACCTTGTTCAATCTCGTTACCGGCAAGTCTCTTTACTCGTTCCGTAATACATCATCCCGTGACTAACTCCTTAGTCACATTGAGCTCATAATGATGATGTCTTACCGAGTGGGCCCAGAGATACCTCTCCGTCACACGGAGTGACAAATCCCAGTCTCGATTCGTGTCAACCCAACAGACACTTTCGGAGATACCCGTAGCGTACCTTTATAGCCACCCAGTTACGTTGTGACGTTTGGCACACCCAAAGTATTCCTACGGTATCCGGGAGTTACACAATCTCATGGTCTAAGGAAATGACACTTGACATTGAAAAGCTTTAGCAAACGAACTACACGATCTTTGTGCTATGCTTAGGATTGGGTCTTGTCCATCACATCATTCTCCTAATGATGTGATCCCGTTATCAACGAAATCCAATGTCCATGGTCATGAAACTGAGACCATCTATTGATCAACGAGCTAGCCAACTAGAGGCTCACTAGGGACACGTTGTGGTCTATGTATTCACACATGTATTACGGTTTCCGATTAACACAATTATAGCATGAACAATAGACAATTATCATGAACTAGGAAATACAATAATAACCATTTTATTATTGCCTCTAGGGCATATTTCCAACAGTCTCCCACTTGCACTAGAGTCAATAATCTAGTTACATTGTGATGAATGGAACACCCATAACATTCTGGTGCTGATCATGTTTTGCTCGTGAGAGAGGTTTAGTCAACGGATCTGCGACATTCAGATCCGTATGCACTTTACAAATATCTATGTCTCCCTCCTGAATGTAATCACGGATGGAGTTGAAGCGGCGCTTGATGTGTCTTGTCTTCTTGTGAAACCTGGGCTCCTTCGCAAGGGCAATAGCTCCAGTGTTGTCACAGAGTAGAGTCATCGGGCCCGACGCATTCGGAATCACTCCTAGGTCGGTGATGAACTCCTTCATCCAGACTCCCTCCTTTGCTGCTTCCGAAGCAGCTATGTACTCCGCTTCACATGTAGATGCTGCCACGACGCTTTGCTTGCTGCTGCTCCAGCTCACTGCCCCTCCATTCAAAATATACACGTATCCGGTTTGCGACTTGGAGTCGTCCGGATCTGTGTCGAAGCTAGCATCGACGTAACCCTTTACGACGAGCTCTTCGGCACCTCCATAAACGAGAAACATGTCCTTTGTCCTTTTCAGGTACTTCAGGATATTCTTGACCGCTGTCCAGTGTTCCGCTCCGGGATCACTTTGGTACCTCCCTACCAAACTTATGGCAAGGTTCACATCAGGCCTGGTACACAGCATGGCATACATGATAGAGCCTATGGCTGAAGCATAGGGGATGACACTCATCTCTTCTCTATCCTTTGCCGTGGTCGGGCATTGAGTCGTACTCAATCTCACACCTTGCAACACAGGCAAGAACCCCTTCTTGGACTGATCCATATTGAACTTCTTCAATATCTTTTCAAGGTATGTGCTTTGTGAAAGACCAATGAGGCATTTCGATCTATCTCTATAGATCTTAATACCTAATATGTAAGCAGCTTCTCCAAGGTCCTTCATTGAAAAACACTTATTCAAGTAGGCCTTTATACTTTCCAAGAGTTCTATATTATTTCCCATTATCAGCATGTCATCCACATACAGTATAAGGAACGCTATAGAGCTCCCACTCACTTTCTTGTAAATACAGGGTTCTCCATAAACCTGTACAAACCCAAACGCTTTAATCACCTCATTAAAGCGAATGTTCCAACTCCGAGATGCTTGCACCAGCCCATAGATGGAGCGCTGGAGCTTACATACCTTGTTAGCATCTTTAGGATCGACAAAACCGTCCGGCTGCATCATATACAGTTCTTCCTTGAGGAAGCCATTAAGGAATGCCGTTTTGACGTCCATTTGCCAGATCTCATAATCATAAAATGCGGCAACTGCTAACATGATTCGGACAGACTTTAGCATCGCTACGGGTGAGAATGTCTCATCGTAGTCAACTCCTTGAACTTGTCGATAACCCTTAGCGACAAGCCGAGCTTTATAGGCGGTCACATTACCGTCTGCGTCAGTCTTCTTCTTAAAGATCCATTTATTTTCAATGGCTCGCTTATCATCAGGAAAGTCCACCAAAGTCCATACTTTGTTCTCATACATGGATCCTATCTCGGATTTTATGGCCTCAAGCCATTTGTCGGAATTCGGGCCCGCCATCGCTTCTTCATAGTTCGAAGGTTCACCGTTGTCCAACAACATGATCTCTAGGACAGGATTACCGTACCACTCTGGTGCGGAACGTGTCCTAGCGGACCTTCGAGTAGCAACTTGATCCGATGTTTCATGATCATCATCATTAACTTCCTCTCTAGCCGGTGTAGGCTCCACAGAAACAACTTCCTGTGCTGCGCTACTCTCCGGTTCGAGTGAAGGTACAATTACCTCATCAAGTTCCATTTTCCTCCCACTTACTTCTTTCGAGAGAAACTCTTTCTCGAGAAAGGATCCATTCTTGGCAACATAGACTTTGCCTTCGGATCGTAGGTAGAAGGTATACCCAATAGTCTCTTTGGGATATCCTATGAAGACGCACTTTTCCGCTTTGGGTTCGAGCTTCTCAGGTTGAAGTTTCTTCACATAAGCATCGCAACCCCAAACTTTTAGAAACGACAACTTAGGTTTCTTTCCAAACCATAATTCATACGGTGTCGTCTCAACGGATTTAGACGGTGCCCTATTTAAAGTGAACACGGCAGTCTCTAATGCATATCCCCAAAATGATAGCGGTAAGTCGGTAAGAGACATCATAGATCGCACCATATCCAATAGAGTGCGATTACGACGTTCAGACACACCATTTCGCTGAGGTGTGCCTGGCGGCGTGAGCTGTGAAACAATTCCACATTTCCTAAGGTGCGTGTAAAACTCGTGACTTAAATATTCTCCGCCACGATCAGATCGTAGGCATTTTATTTTCCTGTCACGTTGATTCTCGACCTCACTCTGAAATTCCTTGAACCTTTCAAAGGTTTCAGACTTGTGTTTCATTAAGTAGACATACCCATATCTGCTCAAGTCATCAGTGAGGGTGAGAACATAACGGTAGCCACCGCGAGCCTCGACACTCATTGGACCGCATACATCGGTATGTATTATCTCCAACAAGTCAGTTGCTCGCTCCATTGTTCCGGAGAATGGAGTCTTGGTCATCTTGCCCAAGAGGCATGGTTCGCATGTGTCAAATGATTCGAAATCAAGTGACTCCAAAAGTCCATCAGCATGGAGCTTCTTCATGCGTTTGACACCAATATGGCCAAGACGGCAATGCCACATGTAAGTGGGACTATCGTTATCAACTTTACACTTTTTGGTACTCACACTATGGATATGTGTAACATCACGTTCGAGATTCATCAAAAATAAACCATTGACCAGCGGGGCATGAGCATAAAACATTTCTCTCATATAAACAGAACAACCATTATTCTCGGATTTAAATGAGTAGCCATCTCGCATCAAGCGAGATCCAGATACAATGTTCATGCTCAAAGCTGGTACTAAATAACAATTATTAAGGTTTAAAACTAATCCCGAAGGTAGATGTAGAGGTAGCGTGCCGACGGCGATCACATCGACCTTGGAACCATTCCCGACGCGCATCGTCACCTCATCCTTGGCCAGCCTCCGCTTATTTCGCAGCTCCTGCTTGGAGTTACAAATGTGAGCAACTGCACCGGTATCAAATACCCAGGAGCTACTACGAGCGCTGGTTAGGTACACATCAATAACAAGTATATCACATATACCTTTAACGTTGCCGTCCTTCTTATCCGCTAAGTACTTGGGGCAGTTCCGCTTCCAGTGACCGGTACCCTTACAATAGAAACACTCAGTCTCAGGCTTGGGTCCATTCTTGTTCTTCTTCTTCCCGGCAACTTGCTTACCGGGCGCGGCAACAGCTTTGCCGTCCTTCTTGAAGTTCTTCTTACCCTTGCCTTTCTTGAAACTAGTGGTCTTGTTTACCATCAACACTTGATGCTCCTTTCTGATCTCGACCTCTGCTGATTTCAGCATCGAGTACAACTCAGGAATGGACTTCTCCATCCCCTGCATGTTGTAGTTCATCACAAAGCTTTGTAGCTAGGTGGAAGCGACTGGAGGATTCTGTCAATGACTGAGTCATCCGGGAGATTAACTCCCAGCTGAGTCAAGCGGTTGTGAAGCCCAGACATCTTGAGGATGTGCTCACTAACAGAACTGTTCTCCTCCATCTTATAGCTGAAGAACTTGTCAGAGATGTCATATCTCTCGACTCGGGCATGAGCTTGGAAAACTAGTTTCAGCTCTTGGAACATCTCATATGCTCCGTGTTGCTCAAAACGCTTTTGGAGCCCCGATTCTAAACTGTAAAGCATGCCGCACTGAACAAGGGAGTAATCATCGCAGCGCGACTGCCAAGCGTTCGTAACGTCTTGGTCCGCTGGGAGAATGGGTGGGTCACCTAGCGGTGCATCAAGGACATACAATCTCTTGGAAGCTATGAGGATGATCCTCAAGCCACGGACCCAGTCCGTATAGTTGCTTCCATCATCTTTCAGTTTGGTTTTCTCTAGGAACGCGTTGAAATTGAGGTTGACATTTGCGTTGGCCATTGGATCTACAATATAGATATTAAAGGCAATTTTAGACTAAGTTCATGATAATCGAGTTCACATAATCAAATTATTCAATGAACTCCCACTCAGATAGACATCTCTCTAGTCATCTAAGTGACACATGATCCATGTCAACTAGCCCGTGTCCGATCATCACGTGAGACGGACTAGTCATCCATGGTGAACATCTCCATGTTGATCGTATCTTCTATACGACTCATGTTCGACTTTTCGGTCTTCCGTGTTCCGAGGCCATGTCTGTACATGCTAGGCTCGTCAAGTCAACCTAAGTGTTTCGCGTGTGTAAATCTGGCTTACACCCGTTGTATGCGAACGTTAGAACCTATCACACCCGATCATCACGTGGTGCTTCGGAACAACGATCCTTAGCAACGGTGCACAGTTAGGGTGAACACTTCTCTTGAAATTTTATTGAGAGATCATCTTATTTACTACCGTCGTTCTAAGCAAATAAGATGTAAGCATGATAAACATCACATGCAATCAATATAGTGACATGATATGGCCAATATCATCTTGCTCCTATGATCTCCATCTTCGGGGCACGATGATCATCATTGTCACCGGCACGACACCACGATCTCCATCATCATGATCTCCATCATTGTGTCTTCATGAAGTTGTCTCGCCAACTATTACTTCTACTACTATGGCTAACGCTTAGCAATAAAGTAAAGTAATTACATGGCGTTTGTGATTGACTCGCAGGTCATACAATAAATAAGACAACTCCTATGGCTCCTGCCGGTTGTCATAGTCATCGACATGCAAGTCGTGAAGCCTATTACAAGAACATGATCAATCTCATACATCACAATGCATCACATCACATCCTTCTGGCCATATCACATCACAAGGCATATGCTGCAAAAACAAGTTAGACGTCCTCTAATTTGTAGTTGCAAGTTTTTACGTGGTTGCTATAGGTTTCTAGCAAGAACGTTTCTTACCTACGTCAAAACCACAACGTGATATGCCAATTGCTATTTACCCTTCATAAGGACCCTTTTCATCGAATCCAATCCGACTAAGGTGGGAGAGACAGACACCCGCTAGCCACCTTATGCAACTAGTGCATGTCAGGCGGTGGAACCGGTCTCACGTAAGCGTACGTGTAAGGTTGATCCGGGCCGCTTCATCCCACAATACCGTCGAATCAAGATAAGACTAGTAACGGCAAGCATATTAACAAAATCGACGCCCACAACTACTTTGTGTTCTACTCGTGCATAGATTCTACGCATAGACCTAGCTCTGATGCCACTGTTGGTAGACGTAGTAGTAAATCAAAATTTTCCTACGTGTCACCAAGATCTATCTATGGAGAAACCAGCAATGAGAGGGGAGAGATTGCATCTTCATACCTTTGAAGATCGCTAAGCGGAAGCGTTGCTATAACGCGGTTGATGGAGTCGTACTCGCAGCGATTCAGATCGCGGTAGATCCGATCAAGTGCCGAACGGACGGCACCTCCGCGTTCAACACACGTGCAGCCCGGTGACGTCTCCTATGCCTTGATCCAGCAAGGAGGAAGGAGAGGTTGAGGGAGAGCTCCGGCAGCACGACGGCGTGGTGGCGGTGGAGCTGCGTGGTACTCCAACAGAGCTTCGCTAAGCGCTACGGAGAACGAGGGGAGGAGGAGGTAGGGCTGCACCAGAGAGAGAGGGAGAACCGTGTGTTGTGCAGCCCCAAATACCTCCACTATATATAGGAGAGAGGGAGGAGGGGTGGCTGCGCCCTAGGGTTCCACCCTAGGGGTGGCGGCAGCCACCAGATGCCATCTGGCCGGCGGCTAGGGCAAGGGAGAGGTGGGGCGCCCTAGGGTGGGCCTTAAGGCCCATCTAAGCCTAGGGTTTGCCCCCTTCCACCTTTGCCACGCCTTGGGCTGGGGTGGGAGGCGCACCAGCCCACCTAGGGGCTGGCTCCCTCCCACTCTTAGCCCACGGAACCTTCTGGGGCAGGTGGGCCCACTTGGTGGACCCCCGGAACCCTTCCGGTGGTCCCGGTACACTACCGGTGACACCCGGAACACTTCCGGTAACCAAATCCTCACTTCCTATATATAAATCTTCGTCTCCAGACCATTCCGGGACTCCTCGTGACGTCCGGGATCTCATCCGGGACTCCGAACAACCTTCGGTAACCACGTACACTATTTCCCTATAACCCTAGTGTCATCGAACCTTAAGGGTGTAGACCCTACGGGTTCGGGAGACACGTAGACATGACCGAGACACCTCTCCGGCCAATAACCAACAGCGGGATCTGGATACCCATGTTGTCTCCCACGTACTCCACGATGATCTCATCGGATGAACAGCGATGTCAGGAATTCAATCAATCCCGTATACAACTCCCTTTGTCTATCGGTATGGTACTTGCCCGAGATTCGATCGTCGGTATCCCCATACCTTGTTCAATCTCGTTACCAGCAAGTCTCTTTACTCGTTCCGTAATACATCATCCCGTGACTAACTCCTTAGTCACATTGAGCTCATAATGATGATGTCTTACCGAGTGGGCCCAGAGATACCTCTCCGTCACACGGAGTGACAAATCCCAGTCTCGATTCGTGTCAACCCAACAGACACTTTCGGAGATACCCGTAGCGTACCTTTATAGCCACCCAGTTACGTTGTGACGTTTGGCACACCCAAAGTATTCCTACGGTATCCGGGAGTTACACAATCTCATGGTCTAAGGAAATGACACTTGACATTGAAAAGCTTTAGCAAACGAACTACACGATCTTTGTGCTATGCTTAGGATTGGGTCTTGTCCATCACATCATTCTCCTAATGATGTGATCCCGTTATCAACGACATCTAATGTCCATGGTCATGAAACCGAGACCATCTATTGATCAACGAGCTAGCCAACTAGAGGCTCACTAGGGACACGTTGTGGTCTATGTATTCACACATGTATTACGGTTTCCGGTTAACACAATTATAGCATGAACAATAGACAATTATCATGAACTAGGAAATACAATAATAACCATTTTATTATTGCCTCTAGGGCATATTTCCAACATGTACTCACGTTTGCTAAATAAATGTTGCAGATGAGACCCAAGACCCATCAGGTGGGTTCTATCTAGATGTTGACGATGCCGAATAGCTGGTGTCCCAGCTACGACCTTGCCCTGTGGCAGGCTGTAGATAGTTAGGCCGTGTGCCTTTTTACCCCTTTCATCTGTCTGTACCTAGACAACTTTAACGCTTCTCTTGGTTTTATGAACGTGCTTGTATGACTTGTGTGTCGGGTCATGTGACCCCTATCTCTAAGGACATATTATGCAAGGATCATTTGAGCCTCTTAAATAAAAGTCATGTTGCTGTATGGTTATGTTGTGATGCCATGGTTGTATCTATGCATATCGGGCATGTCGTGCGTACGTGTGACGTGCAATGGTATGTATGGGATCTGACACCTAGTCATGTGCCTTTAGTTGTACTCTTTACGGGAAACTACCTCTTTGTGCTTCCACCGAGCCATGGTAGCTTGCTACTGCTCCGGACACATTGATAGGCCAGCATGTATCCTTCTTTGCTGCTGTGTCTGTCCCTTTGGGGAAATGTCTCGCAGTGTAATTGAGTCTTTGTAGCCTGCTACGAATCATCTACATGCAGTGATGGCATTCGTGTCTCACGACATAATAGAGTCCTTGTAGCTTGCTATGACTCGTCTACACACGCTTGAGGCCGGCACCTGCATTGCTGGGTTACGTATGCCTGTTTCCGTACGGATGTGCCACTTGGGTTCTATGACTAGTTATGTCGGCCCGGGTTCTCTGTTGTGTGATTGCCAACGGCATGTTCACATACGTGAGCCAAAAGACGCAAATGGTCCCGGCTAAGGTAAGGCTGCAGCCGTGGAGCTTACCATGCGTGAGGCCGCAAAGTGATGTGATATGTTACAGTCTGGATTCATATGACTTAGGATCGGGGTCCCGACAATGAAGAAGTCCGACACGTTCGAGTGGACTCCTGAAGCCAAAGCAGCGTTTGTTGATCTCAAAACTCTGCTCTCCACCCAGCCGGTGCTTGCCGCTCCTTGCAGCAAAGAGCCATTGCTCCTGTACATCGCGGCCACTAATCAGTTCGTCAGTACAGTGCTAACTGTCGAGCGGGAAGAGGAGGGTAAAGCTTATAAAGTCCAGCGGCTAGTTTATTATGTCTCGGAAGTTTTGTCCCCCTCAAAGCAAAGATATCCACACTATCAGAAGCAGGTTTATGGGATATACCTGTCAGCGAATAAGGTGACACACTATTTCCAAGACCACTCGATTTCAGTCGTCAGTGATGCTCCTTTGTCTGAGATTTTCAACAATCGAGATGCGTCATGTTGAGTGGCTAAGTGGGCAATTGAGCTCGGACACTTTGATATCAGATTCGAAATCAAAAAAGCAATCAAGTCCCAAGCATTGGCAGATTTTATGGCCGAGTGGATTGAACAGAAATAACCAATCCAGATTCACTCGCCTCATTGGACCATGTTCTTCAACGGCTCTAAAATGTTTAATGGGTCCGGTGTTGGTGTTGTCTTGATATCTCCCAAGGGCTATAAGCTCAACTATGTCTTGCAAATTCACTTCGATTCCTCCAACAATGAGGCAAAGTATGAAGCACTTTTGTATGGGTTGCGCATGGCTATTTCACTCGGTGTCAAGCGCCTGATGGTTTATGGCGACTCAGATTTGGTGGTGAATCAAGTGATGAAAGAGTGGGATGTTCGAAACCCTGCTATGACTGGGTACTATAATGCAGTCAGAAAGTTGGAGAAGAAACTCAAAGGCCTGGAACTTCATCATGTTCCCCGAGTGAAAAATCAGGCAGCCAACGAACTAGCAAAGATTGGCTCCACTCGACGGCTGGTCCCCAATGATGTGTTCTTAGAGCACGTGCACACTCCTTCGGTGCAAGAAGATCCTTTCACCGAAGAGCCCCCACAAGCTTTGAGTTCCACTGATCCGACTGAAGTTGATGTCCCTGCTGTGATTGATTTGCTCATGGAAATTCTGGTTGTCATTCCTGATTGGACTGTGCCTTACATTGCTTATATCCTCCGACAAGAACTTCCTGAAGATGAAACAGAGGCTCGACAGATTGTGCGCAGGTCCAAGGCCTTTACTGTGACGGGAGGTCAGCTGTTCAGAGAGAGTGTGACTGGTGTTACGCAGCATTGCATTTCCCCCGAGGAAGGTCGAATGATTCTGGATGAGATCCACTTGGGAACTTGTGGCCACCAGTGTCCTCACGGACGATTGTCACTAAAGCATACCGAGCTGTTTTCTACTGCCGCGAGCTAATGAGATGGCTAAAGATATCGTTGATCATTGTGATGGATGCCAGTTCTATGCAAACTTGTCACACAAGCCAGCCTCTTCTCTGAAGAAAATTCCCCTTGCCTGGCCATTTGCTGTTTGGGGACTCGACATGGTTGGTCCCTTTCGAGCCGGAAAAGGCGGATTCACTCACTTGCTGGTAGCACTCGACAAGTTTACCAAGTGGATAGAAGCCAACCCCATCAATAAGTTGAAATCCCACACGGCGGTCACATTCATGAGATAAATAATTTTTCGATATGGCGTTCCTCATAGCATCATCATGGACAACATCACCAACTTTGACTCGGAAGAATTCAAGAACTTCTATAACTCTCAAGGCACCCGAGTGGATTATGCATCTGTTGCTCATCCTCAAACCAATGGGAAAGTCGAGCGGGCTAATGGTCTCATTCTAAAAGGGCTGAAGCCTCGTCTCATGCACGATTTGGATCATGCCGCCGGAGCCTGGGTAACTAAGCTGCCGTCTGTTTTGTGGGGTCTGAGGACGACGCCTAATCGGTCGACTGGACGGACACCTTTTTTCCTGGTCTATGGAGCCGAAGCTATCTTACTGAGTGACTTGTTTCATAATTCCCCTCGGGTAGAACTCTATTCCTAAGCTAAAGCCGAGCAGGCCAAACAAGATGGTGTTGATCTCCTCGAGGAAGAGCGAGAAATGGCTCTGATCCGGACTATAGCCTATCAGGAAGATCTACGGCGTTTCCATGTGAAGAATATATAGAGTCGGGAGTTTCATGAGGGTGACTTCATGCTCCGAGTGGATCAATAACGACCTCATAAACTTGCTCCGGCATGGGAAGGTCCTTTCGTGGTCACCAAAGTGTTGAACAACGGAGCATATCACTTGTACAACCTCAAGAAACAAATCGACGAACCGAGGGCCTAGAATGCAGATTTGCATCGACGCTTTTATACTTAGAGGCAGAGAAGTTGTGATGTAATAAAAATATTTCTTATCAAGTCAAGATTTCTGCAGTTTATCGTCGAGTCCGATTGTGCAGTTTCATACTTGGGAATTCTCCGAGTGATGAGCAATCTTGACACTCGGAGGCTTAGCTGCAAACATGTTTTCGCCTATGTCAAAAACCCTGTCGGGTGGATAGCAGTCCATTCACTCGATGACTTAGCTGCAAATTGATACGTCAACAATGTATCTATAATTTTTGATTGTTCCATGCTATTATATTATCAACTTGGGATGTTTTATAAGCATTTATATGCTATTTTATATCATGTTTGGGACTAACTTATTAACTCAGTGCCCAGTGCCAGTTTCTGTTTTTTCCATGTTTTTGACCTTTTTTCAGATAAGAATATTAAACAGAGTCCAAACGGAATTAAACCTTCGGGATGATTTTCTCCATAATAGAAGGGATCCATAAGACTTGAGAACCAAGGCAGAAGGGCGACGGAGGAGGCCACGAGCCCCCTAGGCGCGCCCCAGGAGGGGTGGCACGCCTAGCAGGCATGTGGGCCCCCCGTGCCTCCTTTGCCCTACCTCTTTCGCCTATAAATTCCCTAAAATCCCCAAACCAACAGAGGGAGCCACGAAAATACTTTTCCGCCGCCGCAAGCTTCTATTTCCGTGAGATCCCATCTGGGGACCGTTCTGGTGCCCTGCCGGAGGGGGATTCGGACACGGAGGGCTTCTTCATCAACACACAATTGCCTCTCCGATGATGCATGAGTAGTTCACCACAAACCTTTGGGTCCATAGCTAGTAGCTAGATGGCTTCTTCTCTCTCTTGGATCTTCAATACAAAGTTCTCCATGATCTTCATGGAGATCTATCCGATGTAACTTTCTTTTGCGGTGTGTTTGTCGAGATCCGATGAATTGTGGATTTATGATCAGATTATCTATGAATATTATTTGAGTCTCCTCTGATTTCTTA
Source organism: Hordeum marinum (assembly GCA_022496015.1). Taxonomy (NCBI): domain Eukaryota; kingdom Viridiplantae; phylum Streptophyta; class Magnoliopsida; order Poales; family Poaceae; genus Hordeum; species Hordeum marinum. The sequence goes on from CM039676.1 coordinate 504,175,818, forward strand.
TATGCATGATTTCATATCCTTGTAAGTCTCTTCGAGTTATGGGTTTCGTTTGGCCAACTTGATCTATAATTCTTGCAATGGGAGAAGTGCTTGGTTTTGGGTTCATACCGTGCGGTGTCCTCACCTAGTGACAGAAGGGGTAGCCAGGCACGTATCGTGTTGTTGCCATCAAGCGTAAAAAGATGGGGTTTATATCATATTGCATGAATTTATCCCTCTACATCATGTCATCTTGCTTAAGGCGTTACTCTGTTTGTTATGAACTTAATACACTAGATGCATGCTGGATAGCGGTCGATGTGTGGAGTAATAGTAGTAGATGCAGAAAGTATCGGTCTACTTGTCTCGGACATGATGCCTATATGTATGATCATTGCCTTAGATATCGTCATGACTTTGCGCGATTCTATCAATTGCTCGACAGTAATTCGTTCACCCACCGTAATACTTGCTATCATGAGAGAAGCCTCTAGTGAACACTATGGCCCCCGGGTCTATTTTACACATTATATATTCAGATCTACATACAAAAATACCAAAAATACCTTGCTGCACTATTATTTATTTATTTATATTTACCTATTATCACTATCAGATCTCACCTTGCAAGTAATCGTAAAGGGATTGACAACCCCTTTATCGCGTTGGGTGCAAGTTTGTTTGTTTTTGCGCAGGTGCCTTGGTGCCTCATCTTGATATTCCTACTGGATTGATACCTTGGTTCTCAAACTGAGGGAAATACTTATCTCTACTTTGCTGCATCACCCTTTCGTCTTCGATAGAAGTAGCAGGAAGAATTTCTGGCGCCGTTGCCGGGGAGTATTCAAGTGAAGCATATCTACCAAGTACCTATCGCAAACTCATCTATTGAATTTACATTATTTGCCATTTTCCTCTCTTTTTCCTCTCCCCCACTTCTAAAACAAAATTTACAAAAATATTTGCCTTTCTTTATTTGCCTTTTTCGTTCACCCTACTTATCTTGATATCTTAAGAAAACCTATCATCACTAATGGTTATCTTTGTTGCCTATCTAGGAGTATAATTATTGATAAAATTAAAGAACTCCCTAATAATGATGATGGCATGAGTGCTTCGAGCACTAAATATGAAAATAATTCATTCTATTGCCTTACGCCTAGCTAAGGGCGTTAAACGATAGCGCTTGTTGGGAGGCAACCCAATGAATAAATTTACTTTTGCTTTTTTACTTTCTGTTTTGTCGATTCTACACCATCATGATTCTGTTATGATTGTGTTTTTTATGTTTTAATTAGTGTTTGTGCCAAGTAGAACATTTATGATTAGTTTTGGTGATAGTTCTTTAATCTTGCTGAAAAAAGACAGAAACTTTGTGCTCACGGAATTATTTTTAATTCCTATCCAGAAAGAGCTTTTGAGTAGATTCTTTTTTCTGCTGATTTATATGCAAATTTAACTAATTTTTATAATTGTTTCAGTATTTTTGGGATAGCAGAGGTATTCGAAAGATACAGATTGCTACAGACTGTTCTGTTTTGATAGATTCTGTTTTTGTTGTGTTGATTGCTTATTTTGATGAAACTATGTTTAGTATCGGGGGCTACGAGCCATGGAAAAGTGAGAATACATTAATATAACATCAATCTAAATGGAAATTAAGTTTACTACAGTACCTAAAAATTTGGTGGTTTGTTTTCTTATGCTAATGCTATCGTGAGTTTCTGTTTAAATTTTGTGTTCTGAAGTTTTCAAGTTTTGGGTGATGTTCTTATGGACAATGGAAGAAAGAGTGGAAAGAGCCTAATCTTATGGATGCCCAAGTCATCCCAAGCCAAATTCACACACACCAAAAAGCCTAAGCTTGGGGATGCCTCGGGAAGGCATCCCCTCTTTCGTCTTCAATCCATCGGTAACGTTACTTGGAGCTATATTTTTATTTACCACATGATATGCGTTTTGCTTGGAGCTTCGTGTATTATAGGAGTCTTTGCTTTTTTTTATCACAATCATCCTTGATGCACACCTTTTGAGAGGGACATGCACTCATCGTGAATTTGTTAGAATACTCAATGAGCTTCACTTGTATCTTTTGAGCTTAGTAATTTTGCTCCCATGAGATTCACTTATATCTTTTGAGCTTGGCAATTTTGCTCTCATGAGCTTCACTTATATCTTTTGAGCTTGGCAATTTTGCTCCCATGAGCTTTGATAACCCGCAAGTATAGGGGATCTCAACAGTTTTCGAGGGTAGAGTATTCAACCCAGATTTATTGATTCGACACAAGGGGAGCCAAAGAATATCCTCGAGTATTAGCAGTTGAGTTGTCAATTCAACCACACTTGAAATATTTAATATCTGCAGCAAATTTTTTAGTAGCAAAGTAATATGATGGTAACAGTAAATGTAGCAGCAGTAGCAGTAGTGATTTGTGTAGCAAGTGTAACAGCAGTAGCGGTAAAGTAACGTAGCAAAGACCAGTATAGGAAAAGCTCATAGGCATTGGATCGGTGATAGATAATTATGTTGGATAGCATTTATCATGTAACAGTTATAACATAAGGTGATATGTAACTTGCTCTAGTTCGTCAATGTAATGTAGGCATGTATTCCGTATATAGTCATACGTGCTTATGGAAAAGAACTTGCATGGCATCTTTTGTCCATCCATCCCGTGGCAGCGGGGTCCTAATGGAAACGAAGGGATATTAAGGTCTCCTTTTAATAGAGTACCTGAACAAAGCATTAACACATGGTGAATACATGGGATCCTCATACTATGGTCATCTCCGGGAGTGGATCCGGCTATTGTCACTCCGGGGTTGCCGGGTCGTAACACATAGTAGGTGACTACAACTTGCAAAATAGGATCAAGAAAACACATATATTGATGAAAATATAATAGGTTCAGATCTGAAATCATGGCACTCGGGCCCTAGTGACAAGCATTAAGCATAGCAGAGTAGTAGCAACATCAATCTTAGAACATAGTGGATACTAGGGATCAAACCCTAATAAAACTAACTCGATTACATGATAGATCTCATCCAACCCCTCACCGTCCAGCAAGCCTACGATGATATTACTCACGAACGATGAAGAGCATCATGAAATTGGCGATGAAGGATGGTTGATGATGACGATGGCTTCGATTTCCACTCTCCGGAGCCCAGAACGGACTCTAGATCTGCCCTCCCAAGGAAGAACAGGTGGTGGCGGCAGATCCGTATCGTAAAACGTGATTATTTCTTCTCCTTGATTTTTTCTGGGACGAATAGGCTTATATGGAACTAGAGAGGAGGTCGGAGGGGCCACGTGGGCCCCACGAGCCTGCCAGGCGCGACCTAGGGGGGGGGGCTCCTGGGCTCGTGGCCCACAGGCTCCTCCCCTCCGATTGATTCTTTCGCCGGTATTTTTTATATATTCCACAAAAATTCCTTGTCCATTTTCAGGTCATTCCGAGAACTTTTATTTCTGCACAAAAACAACACCATGGCAGTTCTGCTGAAAACAGCGTCAGTCCGGGTTAGTTTCATTCAAATCATGCAAATTAGAGTCCACAATAAGGGCAAAAGAGTTTGGAAAAGTAGATATGTTGGAGACGTATCAACTCCCCCAAGCTTAAAGCCTTGCTTGTCCTCAAGCAATTCAGTTGATGAACTGAAAGAGACAAAAGAAAAACTTTTACAAACTCTGTTTGATCTTGTTGTTATAATTATGTCTAACTCATATTCAGATTTTCAGCAAGATCATAAGCTAAACACATAAGCAATGCCGTTCAAGTCTCTCGATATACTCATATCAATGGCATAATTAACTAGCGAGCAATAATAAGAAGTTTCAAACGTCAACACTTCAATCAAAACAATCATGATACAATACGAATAGATGGTATCTCGCTAGCCCTTTCGGAGACCGCAAAATATAAATGCAGAGCACCTTCAAAGACCAAGGGTTGACTAGAAATTGTAAATTATGGCAAAGAAGATCCAGTCATAATCATACTCAATATCAATTAATTGCAAAGCATACAAATGATGGAGGTGCTCTCTAGCATGTGCTTTTAATAAGAAGAGGATGACTCAATAGAAATGTAAATATATAGGCCCTTCGCAGAGGGAAGCATTGATTCACATAGGTGCCAGAGCTCAAGCTTTTTTTAAAACAAAGATAGATAATTTTTGGGGTGGCATGCTTTCATTGTCAACGCGATAACAAAGAGTTTTCACCATCTTTCATGCTACACGTATTATAGGCGGTTCCCAAACAGAATAGTAAATTTTTGACTCCCCCAACCACCAATCAATCACACTCCACGGCTAGCCGAATCCTCGGGTGCCATCCATACCAACAACAATCCTGGGGGAGTTTTGTTTGCAATTATATTTTTATTTGATTTGAACATGGAACTGGGCATTCCGATTATCGGCCCCTTTCTCGTGAGTGATAGTGAATAAACACATATCGAGGATAACACGCCTAGCATGGAAGATACTGACCGCCCCTTGTCACCACATGAGCGGTTCAGGCATACAAAACAGATTATTATTTGAAGGTTTAGAGAGTGGCACATGCAAATTTACTTGGAATGGTAGGTAGATACCACATATAGGTAGGTATGGTGGACTCATATGGAACAACTTTGGGTTTAGGAAATGGATGCACAAGCAGTATTCCCCTTAGTACAAGTGAAGGCTAGCAAAAGACTGGGAAGCGACCAACTAGAGAGCGACAACAGTCATAAACATGCATTGAGATTAACCAACATTGAGTGCAAGCATGAGTAGGATATAAATCACCATGAACATGAATATCGTGAAGGCTATGTTGATTTTGATTCAACTACTTGCATGAACATGTGCGAAGTCAAACCACTTGAATCATTCAAAGGAGGATACCATCCTATCATACTACATCACAATCATTTTAAAATTCATGTTGGCATCCAAGACAAACCATTATAAGCTCCTAGCTAATTAAGCATGACATAAGAAACTATGATCTCTAAGTTGTCATTGCAAACATGTTTCTCTCATAACAATGCTGAATTAGGAATGATGAGCTAGTCATATTTACAAAAAACAAACAGATCGAGTTCATACCATCTTTTCCAGGCTCAGTCACTTCATCATATATCGTCATTATTGCTTTTCACTTGCACGATTGAATGATGTGAATGATAATAAGAGTGTTCATGCATTGGACTAAGCTGGAATCTGCAAGCAAACTCAGAAAAGACAAAGTAATATGGCTCTTTGACGAATAAACAATAATGCATAGGAGAGCCACTAATCATTTTAATCATGGTCTTCTACCTCGACCCAAAGAAAAGAAAACTATTTACACGGTAAAGCTCCCAACAAGCAAAAGAAGAACTGGAAATCTTTTCGGGTTTTCCTTTCTTAGTTACTACCAAGGATGCAAGAATGTAAAGTTACAACTAAATTTTTTTGTTTTTCTCGTTTTTAATTTTTTTGGGTTTTCTCAAGTTAATAAAACACACAAGAAGAATGCGAGAAAAAATAAAATAAACTAGCATGGATGATATAATGAAAAAGTGTGAACACCGACTATCAAAGTAAATGTGTGAACATGAATATAAAGTCGGTGAGGAACACGTACTCCCCCAAGCTTAGGCTTTTGGCCTAAGTTGGTGTACTCCCAGGGAGGAAAGTAACCAGCTCCTGGGTACTCCGGGCGATTATCCGAAATCATAATGTGGGTTGTACTGGGACGCGGCAGCTACCGCCTGAATAGCTGCCTCATGGAGGCGAGCAACCTTCACCTCCCTCTCATATTCCTCTGCCTCTTCTCTAGTTATGTAATATCTTTGTTTACTCTGAAAATCAAAGAAGGCAGGAGCAGGAAGGGTAATATCAAAAACACGTTGCCGGTTAAATATTAACCGGTATAGGAGGGATTCATTGCTCCTCTCGAGAAACGGGAAGCGTATCATAGCAGCACGATCAAGGAAAGCACTGTGAAGCGGGGGATCTCTAGTCTGAATGGGTATTCTAAAATAATTAGCTAGACGAGTGGCATAGATCCCACCAAAGAAATCTCCTTCATTAGCATTGTTATTTAGTCTCCTAGAAATTATAGCTCCCATGTTAAAACTACTATCACCTGTTACTGCACTCTTAAGTATACTGAGGTCAGGTGCGCAGAGGTGGCTATGGTCGCGCTTACCATTAAAGCATCTACTTATGAAGAGGGAAAAATAATGTAAGGCAGGAAAATGAATGCTCCCCATGGTAACCTGCGTGATATCTCTAGTTTCTCCAACAATTATACTGGACATAAAGTCTCTAACAGAGGACTTAGAAGGGTCATTGGGACTACCCCAATCAGGTATCTTGCATATTCTATTGAATTCCTCTAAGTCCATAGCATACGATTTATCATAAAGATCAAACAGTATGGATGTATCATGGCCAACTAAAAATTTGAATCTACGAACAAAGGAGGGAGTGAGTATAGGATACTGTTCACATCTGTTGGAGACAAACTCTTCGAGCCCGGCGTTGTGAATAAGTGTATCAAACTCGTCCTTGAAACCTGCATCAATCATGAATTCGTCGGAAGGCCATTCACATTGTTGCACTAGTGCGTCCCTCGGCTGATAATGATCGGGCTCCCGAATCGCGAGACGGGGACCCCTCTTGCTTGAGGAACTACCATGATAGCTCTTCCTAAACATTTTCCATTTTCTGAAATAATTCTAAAATTTTTAGTGACTCAAAATAAAAGTGAATAAAACTTAACAAAACTCATAACAACTACTCCTACAAGTGCCTAGAGGCCATATCTTGCATCACAACTACTTGGGACCAAATAAAATGAACATGCAAAGCTCAAGAACAGGATCACCAAGGCAGCAATAATATGCAATGAATAAAGCACTAGAACAAAAACTAATTGGACCAATGGAGGAGTCACATACCAAGGAACAATTCCCTAAAATAGTTTGGTGAATGGGGCTTTACACAAGGAGATCGAAAAACGCAGCAAAATGAGCAAGAATACAGGTTTGTGCTGTGGGATGATTTTTTATGGAGGTAGAAGAAGGAGATGGGGGCTGGAATAAGTGGAGGGGGGCCACGTGGGCCCCATGAGCCTGCCAGGCGCGGCCAGGGCGGTGGCCACGCCTCCTAGGCTCGTGGCCCACTGGTGCATCCCCCTGACTAATTATTTATTCCAAAAATTCTTAAATATTCCAGAAAAAATCATACTAGAATTTCAGGGCATTTGAAGAACTTTTATTTTCAAGTCATTTTTTATTGGACGGGTAATGCAGAAAACAGGAAAATAATGCTATATTTATTATTTTTCTACTGAATAACAGAAAGTAAAAGTTGAGAACAGAAGGTTGTGACTTCTAGATTCATCCATCTCATGGTCATCAAAAGAAATCCATCAATGAGGTTGATCAAGTCTCCTCGACAAACTTTTTTCGAATCACATGAAACCGGAGAATTTTCAAAAAATCACTAGGTTACCTCAATGGGGATATGCATATCCCCAACAATAAGCATATCATATCTCATCTTGACAGTAGGTAAAGGAATTTCAAAGCTTCCAACAATAATGGATGAAGATCTTTCAATAGAATTTATGCAATGAGCCCGATATTGTTTCTTCGGAAAGTGCACTGTGTGCTCATTACCATTGACATGGAAAGTGACATTGCCTTTGTTGCAATCAATAACAGCTCCTGCAGTGTTTAAAAAGGGTCTTCCAAGGATGATTTCCATGGCATCATCATCGGGAATATCAAGGATAACAAAGTCTGTTAAGATAGTAACGTTTGCAACTACAACAGGCACATCCTCGCAAATGCTGAAAGGTAAAGCAGTTGATTTGTCGGCCATTTGCAAAGAAATTTCAGTAGGTGTCATTTTATCTAATTCAAGTCTACAATATAATGAGAGAGGCATAACACTAACACCGGCTCCAAGATCACATAAAGCAGTTCTAACATAATTTCCTTTAATGGAGCAAGGTATAGTGGGTACTCCGGGATCACCTAGTTTCTTAGGAGTCCCACCCTTAAAAATGTAATTAGGAAGCATGGTGGAAATCTCAATATCAGGTATCTTTCTTTTATTTGTCACAATATATTTCATGTATTTAGCATAAGGAGACATTTTAAGCATATCAGTCAAACGCATTTGCAAGAAGATAGGTCTAATCATTTCAACAAAGCGCTCAAAATCCTCATCATCCTTTTTCTTGGATAGTTTGGGAGGAAAGGCCATGGGTTTCTGAACCAATGGTTCTCTTTCTTTACCGTGCATTTTACCAATAAAATCACTCTTATTATATCTTTTATTCTTAGGTTGTGGGTTATCAGGATCAATAGCAGGTTCAATTTCCACATCATTATCATTACTAGGTTGAGCATCAACATGAACATAATTATCAATATTATCACTAGGCTCATGTTCATCACCAGATTGTGTCTCAACATCAGAAATAGATATATCATTTTGATTCTCAGGTGTAATAGAAACAGGTTTACTAGCATGCAAGTTCCTATCATCTTTCTTTTTCTTCCTATTACTAGGATGACTAGGTGCATCAGTATTAATTCCTTGAGAATCTTGCTCAATTTTCTTAGGATGGCCATCAGGATACAAAGGTTCCTGAGTCATTCTACCACCTCTAGTAGCAACTTTAACAGAATTATCATTCAATTCATTAAGCAAGTCATTTTGAGCCTTAAGTACTTTCTCTACTTGAGTAGTGACCATAGAAGCATGTTTACTAATAAGCTTAAGATCATTGACATTTCTATCCACACAAGCACTTAGATGATTAATCATACGAGCATTTTGTTCCAGTTGTCTGCTAACATAACCGTTAAAACTTTGTTGTTTGACAACAAAGTTATCAAATTCATCTAAACATAAGCTAGCAGGCTTATCATAAGGAATATTACTCTGATTGAATCTACGGAGAGAATTTACCTCTATTACCTGTGTCGGGTTATCAAGACCATGTATCTCTTCAATAGGTGGTAGATTCTTGACATCTTTAGATTTAATACCTTTCTCTTGCATAGATTTCTTTGCTTCTTGCATATCTTCAGGACTAAGGAATAGAATACCTATTTTCTTCGGAGTTGGCTTCGGAGGTGGTTCGGGAATAGTCCAAGCATTATCATTGCTCAAGATATTATTTAATAGAATTTCAGCTTGTTCCACAGTTCGTTCCCTGAAAACATAGCCAGCACAACTATTTAGGTGGTCCCTAGAAGCATTTTTTAGTCCATTATAAAAGATATCAAGTATTTCGTTTGTCTTAAGAGGGTGATCAGGAAAAGCATTAAGTAACTGGACAAGACTCCCCCAAGCTTGTGGGAGACTTTCTTGTTCAATTTGCACAAAGTTATATATATATATATTGCAAGGAAGCTTGTTTCTTATGGGCAGGAAAATATTTCTCAGAGAAGTAGTATACCATATCCTGGGGACTACGCACACAACCAGGAGCAAGAGAGGTAAACCAAGTGTTAGCATCACCCTTTAGTGAGAAAGGAAACAACTTAAGGATATAGTAATAGCGATTTTTTCCTCATTAGTGAATAGGGTGGAAATATCATTCAGTTTAGTAAGATGTGCCACAACAGTTTCAGATTCATAACCATGAAAAGTGTCAGATTCAACCAAAGTGATTAACTCAGGGTCAACAGAGAACTCATAATATTTATCAGTAACAAAGATAGGTGAAGTAGCAAACTTAGGATCATATTTCATTCTAGCATTCAGAGATTTTTCTTTCCACTTGCGTAATAATTTCTCAAGATCATAGCTATCCTTACAAGCAAGAATGTCTTCAGCTACCTATCCTTCCATAACATAACCCTTAGGTATGTCAGGCAATTCATATCTAGGAGGGCTAGGTCTAACAGGTGTAACATCAGGTTCAATTTCAATAATTTCATCAGTTTCAGAAGTATCATTTGATTCAGTAGTAACTCTAGCAATTTGTGCATCCAAAAATTCAGCAAGTGGCATCTCATTGTAAAGCAAAGAATCATCATAATTATCATGTATAGAAGAAGTAGCATCAACAAGCTAAGGCGACATATCGGAATTAATAGCAGGTGGCGGTGTAGCAAATTTACTCATAACTGAAGGTGAATCAAGTGCAGAGCTAGATGGCAATTCCTTACCTGTCCTCGTGGTTGAGGGAAGAACTTTAGTTTTTGGATCTCGCTATTTCTTCATAGTGATCAACAGATATAAATCCCAAGTGACTCAGAGAATAGAGCTATGCTCCCCGGCAACGGCGCCAGAAAAAGGTCTTGATAACCCACAAGTATAGGGGATCGCAACAGTTTTCGAGGGTAGAGTATTCAACCCAAATTTATTGATTCGACACAAGGGGAGCCAAAGAATATCCTCGAGTATTAGTAGTTGAGTTGTAAGTTCAACCACACCTGAAAGATTTAATATCTGCAGCAAAGATTTTAGTAGCAAAGTAATATGATGGTAACATTAACAATAGCAGCAGTAGCAGTAGTGATTTGTGTAGCAAGTGTAACGGAAGTAGCGGTAAAGTAACATAGCAAAGACCAGCATAGGAAAAGCTCGTAGGCATTGGATCGGTGATGGATAATTATGTTGGATAGAATTTATCATGTAACAATTATAACATAAGGTGATATGTAACTAGCTCTAGTTCGTCAATGTAATCTAGGCATGTATTCCGTATATAGTCATACGTCCTTATGGAAAGAACTTGCATGCCATCTTTTGTCCGTCCCGCTCGTGGCAGCGGGGTCCTAATGGAAACTAAGGGATATTAAGGTCTCCTTTTAATAGAGTACCGGAACAAAGCATTAACACATGGTGAATACATGGGATCCTCATACTATGATCATCCCCGGGAGTGGTTCCGGCAATTGTCACTCCGGGGTTGCCGGGTGATAACACATAGTAGGTGACTACAACTTGCAAAATAGGATCAAGAACACACATATATTGATGAAAATATAATAGGTTCAGATCTGAAATCATGGCACTCGGGCCCTAGTGACAAGCATTAAGCACAGCAAAGTAGTAGCAACATCAATCTTAGAACATAGTGGATACTAGGGATCAAACCCTATCAAAACTAACTCGATTACATGATAGATCTCATCCAGCCCCTCCCCGTCAAGCAAGCCTATGATGAGATTACTCACGAACAATGAAGAGCATCATGAAACGGCGATGGAGGATGGTTGATGATGACGATGGCTTCGATTTCCACTCTTCGGAGCCCAGAACGGACTCCAGACCTGCCCTCGCGAGGAAGAACAGGTGGCGGCGGTGGCTCCGTATCGTAAAACGTGATTATTTCTTCTCCTTGATTATTTTTGGGATGAATAGGCTTATATGGAACTGGAGAGGAGGTCGGAGGGGCCATGTGCGCCCCATGAGCCTGCCGAGCACGGCCTAGGGGGGGCTCCTGGGCTCGTGGCCCACTGGCTCCTCCCCTCCGGTTGATTCTTTCGCCGATATTTTTTATATATTCCACAAAAATTCCTCTTCCATTTTCAGGTCATTCCAAGAACTTTTATTTCTGCACGAAAACAACACCATGGCAGTTTTGCTGAAAACAGCGTCAGTCCGGGTTAGTTTCATTCAAATCATGCAAATTAGAGTCCAAAACAAGGGCAAAAGAGTTTGGAAAAGTATATATGTTGGAGACGTATCAAGCTTTACTTATATCTTTTGAGCTAGATAATTTTGCTCCCATGCGCTTCACTTATATCTTTTGAGCTAGATAATTTTGCTCTAGTGCTTCACTTAAATCTTTGTAGAGCACGACGGAGTCATATTTTGTAGAAATAAAAACTCTCGATCTTCACTTATATCATTTTGAGAGTGCTCTCTCTAAGTAACTTGGTAATTGGCGTGTGTTATGAAATTAGTCCTAAATATGATAGGAATCCAAAGAGGATATAATAAAAACTTTCGTATTCAAGTGCATTGATTAGTAAGAGAAGTTTGATTCCTCACGACTAGTTTTGAGATATGGAGGTGATAATATTAGAGTTATGATAGTAGGGTGTTGTGAATCTAGAAATACTTGTGTTGAGGTTAGTGATTCCCGTAGCATGCACGTATGGTGAACCGCTATGTTAGGAAGTCGGAGCATAATTGATTTATTGATTGTTATCCTTTGTGTGGCGGTCGGGATCGCGCGATGGTGAACTCCTACCAACCCTTCCCCTAGGAGTATGCGTTTAGCACTTTGTTTTGATTACTAATAAAACTTTCACAATAAGTATATGAGTTCTTCATGACTAATGTGAGTCCATGGTATAGATGCACTCTCACCCTTCCACCATTGATAGCCTCTCTAGTGCCGCGCAACTTTCGCCGGTGCACAAACCCACCATATACCTTCCTCAAAACAGCCACCATATCTACCTATTATGGCATTTTCATAGCCATTCTGAGATATATTGCCATGCAACTTCCACTGTTCCGTCTCAAGACATGTGCCATCACTTTCATATTGCCATTGCATGATCGTAAGATAGCTAGCGAGATGTTTCAATGTCATATGCTAAGCTAGATCGTTGCACATCCCGATACACTGCTGGAGGCATTTCATATAGAGTCATTATTGTTCTAAGTATCGAGTTGTAAGTAAATAAAAGTGTGATTATCATCATTATTAGAGAATTGTCCCATGTGATGAAGTAATAAAAGAGGCCAGCGAAGCCCAAATAAAAAAAATAGGCCAAAGATGCCCACAGAAAAAAAGAGAAAAAAAAGAAAAAAAAGAGGCCAAAGAGCCCAAACAAAAAAAATGAGAGAAAACGAGAGAAGGGACAATGCTACTATCTTTTTCCACACTTTTGCTTCAAAATAGCACCATGTTCTTCATGATACAGAGTATCTTGTTTTGTCACTTTCATATGCTAGTGGGAATTGTCATTATATAACCTGGCTTGTATATTCCAATGATGGGCTTCCTCAAATTGCCCTAGGTCTTCGTGAGCAAGCAAGTTGGGTGCACACCCCGACACCCCGACACCCCGACCGTGACACGACACCCTCGACACCCCGACCCCGACACGGCACCCCCGACACCTGACCCCGACACGGCACCCCCGACACCCTGACCCCGACACGACACGCCCGACACCCCGACCCCGACACCCTGACACGACACCCAGACGCCACTAACCCCAACCTTCGACGGCACCGATCCTCAACCCCCGACGCCACCAACCCCAACCCCCGACACAACACCACGACACCCCGAAACCAGGACACCCCGACACCCCGACACCCCGACACGACACCCTGACACGGCGCCCCCGACCACGACATAGCACCCTACCCCGACACGACACCCCCGACACCCCGACCCCGACACGACACCCCTAACACCCCGACCCCGACATGACACCCCCGACACTCTGACCCCAACACGACACCCCAGACACCCCGACCCCGACACGACACCCTCGACACCCCGATCCCGACACGACATGGGTCATATATTTGTGAATTATGAGTTAGGTCATATATTTTTTGATTTTGTTATACATAACATCATATTTATGTTGATCAGGTGGATTCAAATGTGCAGTTGTTTCGTCGCTGCGAGGGTCTGGTGTTCGACGACCTCCCCGTGCGTTCGACGAGCTCCGCCCCTGCATTCGTGGGTGAGCACAAATGACATCTCCTCCTGCACCCTTCATTTCCTCTGTTCCGGTCTTCGTGCCGATGAAACTTGCTAGCTATAGGTGTCTTGAATCATCAGTATGCATGACCACTATGCGTCTCCCGTTCGAAAGGGTTACATCTATAAATATGCATTCATTAGCATATTTATAACCGTGATTCTTTTGAATTGTCCAACGTTATCCATGGACATCCCGAGTATGTGTAGATTGGGTTCGTTTTCCCATATGCTCTGCTCCGGATCTGATGCAGAATTTCGTCGGTGCCTCCCTGTTGTTCTCCGGTTACACATCCTCTCCGCTTATTGCCGAGACGTGTATCAGGAGAATAGCGGGGAAGTGCTGCCGAAATTGTGCGTCGGATTCGGAGCGGCGCATGGGAAAACGAACCCAATCTACACATAATCGGGTGGGATCTGCTTGGACTCACAAGGTATGTTTGTCGGATCTGCCTTACTTTAAAGACCTCCTTTGCCCACACAACATCGACATGATGCACACTGAAAATAATATCGCGGAGGCCCTTTTTGGTACATTGTTCGGCATTGAGGGGAAGTCGAAGGATAATCCTAAGGATAGAGTCGACTAGGAGGCTCTATGTGATAGACTGTTACAAAACATTCGACAACCAAAAGGAAAGAAGAACTGGAGGAAGCCAAAGGCATGGTTCAATCTTGGAAGGCCAGCTATGAGGGAAATGATCTTGTGGGTGAAAATGCAGTTGATGTTCCCCGATGGGTATGCAACGAATCAAAAGAGGGGAGCGAGTCTTGACAAATTGAAAATATTTGGTCTCAAGAGTCATGATTGGCACATATGGCTTGAGCAGGTAATGCCGGTGATGTTGCGTGGCTTTATCCCTGACGATGAATGGCTAGTACTGGCAGAGTAGAGCTATTTCTTCCATGCTCTTTGTGCGAAAGAACTATCGCCTGACGTGGTAGATGAACTGGAAGAGTTGGCACCGGAGTTGATCTGCAAGTTAGAAAAGATCTTTCCACCGGGCTTCTTTAATCCAATGCAGCATTTGATTTTGCATCTCCCGACCGAGGTAAGATTGGGGGGGCCCGTGCAAAATCGTTGGTGCTTCTCAACTGAGAGGATGCAGAAGACGCTTGGAGCAAAATGTAAAAATAAACGTAGAGTTGAAGCATCGATGGTCGAGGCATTCATTACTGAGGAGGCGGCAAACTTTGTGACAACACACTACACAACCTAGAATCGTCATTCACATAATCCGAAGCCTCGGTACAATGATGGCGACCGTGAAAAAGGTCGATCCAACCTCAGCCTATTCATAGGGAAGCTCGCACCAGCCGGTGCTTCGAAATCAATAGGGTTGGATGTCGAAGAATGGCGGACCATTTCGTTGTATATCTTCAACAACCTAACAGAAGTGCAGCCGTACATCGAGTAAGTTCTCAGTACATTGTTACGCAACTTCTAATTCCTTTGAAATGCTCTTATTCCTGGATATGTGATACAGTCGATACGTCGCCAAATTCTCGGATGGAGCAGTGATCCAAAAAGATTGCATCGAAGAGTATGAGCTTCTGGCAAAGCATGGAGGCGGCTATCCCGGTTTCATCTCTTGGTTCAAGCAAACGGCAATTTCCATTAATTGGACGATTACATTTCTTCGCCTAGTTTGCTGCTAATGCAACAATCCTTTGGTATTAAACTTTTAGGCTAATGCAGAGACTATGGACTACGAATTGAGACAAGTCACTAATGGTTTTGACTTTAAGGTCCGTTCATTTGACAAATACAACATCAATGGGTATCGCTTTCGTACTTTTGGCAAAGAGCTATCTATGGCCGACCTAAAGACTACAAATTATTGTGTCTCCCCTGTCAGCGAAGGAGGGGTCGAGTATTATGGAAGAGTTGAAAAAATTTATGAACTTACATTCTTTGGTGAAAACACACCAAATGTCGTAGTCTTCAAATGTTATTGGTTCCAGCCGAAGGAGACTAGAAGAACTCATGAACATATAGGGCCAGTCGACATCAAACAAAGCACCCATTTGGATGTTCCCGATGTTTATATTACGGCTCAACAGGCGACCCAAGTTTTCTATCTACCATGGGCTTGCCAAATGGATCCAAATTTGAAAGGTCTTTGTCGTCCGCCAGCAGACGACAAAGCGCCCTTTACCGTGGCTTTTTCAGCTGGACGGTTGGCCGTCTGCTGGCGGACGACAAAGCCTTTGCCGTCCGGGAAGCATGCCTTTGCCGTCCGGGATGGCTAATGACAAAGTAGAGAATTCCTATAGTGTCGATGTCCATTGATTCTCCTCCGTCTCGAGGAGGTGATTTTACTGAAGTAGCAGCTCTGATAGATCAAACAACACTCGGTTAAGCAACATCGCAAAGTCACAGTCGACAGCAAGAATTTGAAAGAAAATACTCACGCGGAGACGACAGGTACAACCATCCTCATGCGAGACAACGCTTTACGAGGTTTGGTCGCATTCAGCTTGAGGTGCTTTGCTGATCGCTCGCGTGACTCGACAGTCGAAGGGCGGCTCCGCTTCGGGTTCTTCTCGCTTGGACCTGGAGCCTTGTCCTCTGCAACCGCAGGGTCTTGGCAAGAGTTGGAACGACGTTCTCATCAAGGGGGAGACTCGACTTCTTCTTCTTCTTCGTCCGAGTACTCATATTCGTCCTCTGAATCAGAAGAGCCATCGCCGTCCACGCTGCCGCCCTCAATCACCACACCATCTTCAGGTTGGTTCCCATTGGGAACAAGCGAGTACATGTTCGTCCATTCCTGCAGGATTTCAACAAGGAAGTCAGTCCATAAATCAATACATCACTCGACAGTATAAGTACTTCAGTCGATAAAGTGCAACTTACTAAGTTCTTCGCCGGGTTGTCGGCCGATTAAGGTTGGATCCTTTTGGCTCCCACGGGATTGTCGCATGCCCCAGTGATGCTACGAAGCCACTGCTCGGCAGTTTCTTGCGGAACCTCTTCTGGGTGCGTCCCGGTCGAGTCCTGTAGGCCCGCATAGTGCCACATGGTGTGATCCCTGGCTTGGAGAGGCTGAATCCTTTGATTGAGAAAAGTCTCCAACAGATCCAGGCCGGTCACACCGCCCCGAACCAGTTTCACCATGGCGTCCACCAAGATCGCTGCTTGTTCCTGTTATTCTTCAGACACCTTTAGGGATTTGGGAACAGTTGGGCGGTCAAATGTGTAGGGGGAATGGCCCGTCGACATGTTGGGTGAAGCTATGTCCTTGCAATAGAACCAAGTCGACTGCCAGCCTCTTACAGACTCCGGAAAAGTCATAGTAGCAAAAGAACTACGAGCTCTCTTTTGAAGCCCTAACCCCCCACACAGGTGCAACACATGAGTTTTCCCATCCGACGGGTCTGCTTTCTTCACCGTATGAGATCTAATCGTAAAGATGTGCTTAAAGAGTCCCCCGTGAGGAGGACACCCCAGAAAGCACTCGCACAAAGAGATTAAGGCAGACAGAGATGCAATGGCATTCGGCGAGAAATGATGCAGTTGAGCGCCAAAGAAGTTCAAGAACCCTCTAAAGAACGGGTGGGGAGGCATAGAGAAACCTCTTTCGACATGGGAGAGGAGGAGAACTCGCTCCCCGTTGTGCGGCTCCGGCTCGCGCTCTCCTTCCAGCAACCTCCAAGCACCTTTTGCGATGAGCCCATCAGCTACCAGGCCGTCTATGTCCTCTCGGGTGACCACCATCGTAGAGACATACTTGGAAGCAACATTGTGCGTAGGCCAATAATGGGAGACAGGATGATCTCCATTCTCCATAATAGAGAGTCAGGGCCTATCTTGTTTTATGATATTGTACCTAAGAGAGGGTAGAGTAGGTCCTATGAGAGAGGACTAGGTCCTAGGTACAATGTCTTATTATGTGCTACAATGTGTTAGAGTTGATGATGATGATGAGGAGGAGTTGTAATTATGACTAGTGACCAACTTGTTATATGATGTCTCGTTGACGAAAATGATGATGATGAGGAGTTCTTATATGACAATGATGTATTATGATGATCTAATGAAACTATTGTATAGATCTTGTATAAATACATCACAAATACGTAGAGGGTGTAAATCTGCGAAAGCAGGAATACTAGCAGTAGCGCTGGAATCATCTAATAGGAGCGCTGGATTAGCAGCAGTGCTTCGTTCGTCCAAGCGCTACAGATAGTTAGCAGTATCGCTTTCTTGGCAAGCGCTACTGTTAACAGCACATAGTAGTAGCGCTTGCCAGGTCAGCACTATGGCTAAAACTTAACTATAGCGCGTTAGCAGTAGCGCTGGACCCTACGCTACTACTATGCATATTTCGAGCGCTACTACTAGGGTTTTCCCTAGTAGTGATATACCCACACATGTATTTAGTTTCCAATCAATACAATTATAGCATGGATAAAAACCAATTATCACGAACAAGGAAATATAATAATAACTAATTTATTATTGCCTCTAGGGCATATTTCCAACATGGCCTTCGGGTCAACTTTCGGTCGGTGCTTAGCCAGTTCCCTGGGTACACCCGACATGTCAGCAGGCTTCCATGCGAAGATGTCTCAGTTCTCATGGAGGAACAGGATTAGCGCGGCTTCCTATTTACTATCGAGTGTCGTCAAGATGTTGGTTAGGGCAGCGTTAGGATCTGTCGGGTAAATGTGCACTTGCTTCACTTCGCCTGCCGAATGAAAAGGAGACTCAGAGGCGGGCTTCTTGGCACACAGCAGGTCGCTAGGATTAGCATTCCTCTTGTACTCTTCCAACTCGATCACAACCATTTGATGGTCGGCGATTTTGGAGCCTTGCTGAAGGCACTCCTCAGCTCTCTGTTAATTCCCTATGACTGTGATCACGCCCTTGGGCCAGGGCATCTTCAGCTTGGGGTACACGTAACATGGACGGGCCATGAAACGGGCATAAGCCGGTCGACCAAGGATGGCATGATATGCACTCTGAAAGTCTACAACTTCAAATGTCAACTTTTCCTTGTGAAAATTCTTGTCGGTGCCGAACACCACATCCAATGCAATCTGACCGAGTGACTTGGCCTTCTTCCCAGGGATGACTTTGTGGAATTGCATGTTGCTCTCACTAAGTCGGGACATCAAAATGCCCATCCCCTTCAGGGTATCTGCATACAAGATGTTCAAACCACTCCCTCCATCCATGAGAACCTTGCGGAGTCGAGTGCCTCCCAGAACAGCATCCACCACCAAAGCTTGCCGACCAGGGGTAGCAACATGAGCAGAGTGGTCCGACTGGTCAAGTGTGATTGCACTCTGAGACCATTTGAGGTACATGGGGGTTGCAGGAATGGCCATGTTGACCTCCATGTTGACAACTTTCAGTCGACTTTTGCTTTCTACATCGGCAAAAATCATCAAAGTGGCATTAACCTTAGGGAAATCCTCTTTATCTTAGTCATCCTCCTTTTCAAGAGATTTCCCACTCGATTGGCTTTCTTTGAACTGTTGGATCAGCAATCTGCATTGTCGAGTGGTGTGTTTCGGCAATATCAAATTGCCTTCTTCATCCTTCTTCATGTGGATTGCACATGGTAAATCCATCACATCCGTTCCTGACTGATTTTTTACTTTCTTGGGGGTAAACTGCCCTTTGGGGTTCCCCTTATTCTTTCCTTGTGCTGCCAGAGCAATTGCCTCTGCCTGAGCAAGACCATCAACTCTATGCTTCTTGTCGACTGGAATTGCCACCATCAGCATCATTGTCGACTGCGTTTCCTTTCCCGCTGCGGAGACAGTCTTCCTCTTCGCCAGTGGCATACCGAGTGGCAATCTCCATCATCTTGCTCAAGGAAATATCACCAGTCCGACCAAATTTCAGATAAAGCTCTCTGTACTTAACACCGGCCTTGAAGGCATAGACGGCTTGGTGCTCGAAGACATTCTCCACCATTTGCTGGAGGGTGGTCCAAGCTGAATGTAATCCCTCAAAGTTTCATTGGGTTCTGAACACAGTGCTGTAGATCAATCAAACTAGCTGGACGCTTGCACGTGCCCTCAGAAGTTCTGATGAACACTCAGGCAAGATCCTCCCAGCAGTAGATGCTAGAAGGAGCCAAATGATTAAAACACGTTCAGGACGAACCATCCAACATCAGAGACAAATGCTTCATGGCTATGTTTTCATTTCCTCCACCAATCTGTACCACCACTCAGTAATCATCTAGCCATGTTTCAGGCTTTGACTCTTCCAGTGAACTTGCTTACTCCAACCGCCAACCTGAAGTTAGGGGGAATCTCAGCAGATCAAACGGTTCTGCTAAAACACTCGGGGCCAGAAACAATGGCACCACTTCCACTCGGGTAGTCCCTATAATAACCACCCCTGTGAGCCCTGCTCCTGTCAATCCGCTTCTGTGCAAGGATATCCGTCGTGTCGAACCTAGTATTCCGCTCATCACCAAACGGGCGCCTATCGTTATAGTGTCGGGGCACGTATGAACCACTCTGCGGAGGAGTAGGCACTCGATGACGGTGATCATGGTGATAATGAGGAGCAAACTGATCTCGCCCTTGATCTTGATACTGATCTTCACGGTAACCTCTGCCCCTGCGATGTAGAGGTGACCCTGGGTTGCGTACCAACTGAACTGTATCCGCCTTGTGTGAATTGTTGTGTATACACAACTAAGAAACAACCAAATCCTGTTGTTGCGCTGCATCAAGGAACGCTCGGATCTGCAGCAAACCTTTGCCAGCCTCTGAACGCGATGGCTGGATGGAATCCGCAATCCTAGCAGCAACTGCAACATTCAGAACTGTAGTACGAAATACCTGGACGTTGTTCTGATATCCACTCGGAAACAACTATCGTTGACTAGAAACTGGTGGATGCTGGCGGAGACGCTCGTCGAGTTCTTTCTAAATCCCTTCGACTCAAAGGCGCGTTGCCTCCAAGGCCTGGGCCTCGACAGTCGCTCCGACGATGGGCGTATGGAGGATCTCCTCATCCCGGTGTTGCTGCTCATTCGACGGTCCTCCAGCCTCGCGTCTGCCGCGGCCGAAGCCAGGCAGCGGGCTTTGATGTGAACCCGCCATAAGGACCTCAGCCGTCGGATTGCAGCTCTCGCACTCGGAAGGAACGTCAGATTGATCCGACGCTGAGTCGAACACACCGTAAAGTAACTCGGTGGGCTTTATAGCCGCAATCTGCGGAAATGATGCTTGGCGAGCCGCCGCATGCCTCACCCAACGATGGAGCCGCGAGCGCCCAGATCGCTTGCGGTGACGAACAGCGGGGAGAGCCGACAGGTAGGGAGTTGATGGCTGTCGAAGAAGAACGCCACATGAACTTGCATGGAAGTTCGCCGCCACGCGGACCGGGAGCGCCTCAACGTCCAGAGGCGCTTCCTAAAGCCATGCCGAATCACCAGCGATGAAGGTGAGCGTGCCGAGACGGATCTCGCGGCCCATGAACAAACCACCGCCGGAAGACATGACAAAGTAGAAAATTGCAAATTCGTCGGAAGTCGCTTAGACGCCTGCCCCACGGTGGGAACCAACTGTCGTGGGAACGAGCCTGATAGTAGAAGGTAGGGGTATGTAAGGAGAGGACAGAGTCCTAGCTACGGCAAGGTTGTACACACGGATGTATGAGTTCAGGCCCCTCTCGTGGAGGTAACAGCCCTACGTATCAGTGCTCAGGAGCTTCTATCGTGTGGGAAGTATGAGTTACAGGGGGTGCGAACCCTTGTGCCAGAGGAAAGGGGTGGCTTATATAGAATGTGCTGCCCCTTATCAATACCCGGCAACCAAGGGTTCTATCGTGGTAATAAAGGCATATGTTACTGATAACGTACGTAATAAATGCTACTAATGGTGACTAGTCGAACGCCTGTATGTTGGGCTGCCTGGAGTGGCTTCTGGTCTTCTGCAGTCGTCTCACATTTAGTTCTTCCAAGTGAAAGGTGACTTTCAAGTGGAGGGAGAAACCTCAGAGTGGATTTTCTGTTGAGCGACTCATGCGCCATGGTGACTTCAGTCGGAGTCTTCCTTGTAATCTTTAAGTCCTCCAATGCAGTGCCCTTAGGTAGGATATGTAGGTCAGGCCTAGGACCCTACCCTAGGTACATATCCTCATCAGTCGATGTGCCAAATACCGTCGGCATCGCCTCCACTATCGACAAGCCTTGCGTCGTCCGCAAAAAGGCGATGAAGCCCAAGAAAAAGGAGCAGACGGATGCTTAGCGGGACGTTCAGTCGACCAAGAGGACTGTCAAGGGGAAGGTGCAGGCCGATAAGCTGGAAGCTGCAAACGCCGCCGCCCTTGCCGCTGCCGCCCAACATGAGGCCACATCAGGGACAACAAGGCCCTCGTCGCTATGGACACGTAGCAGGCCCTCCTCATGCTAGGGTTCAACAACGGGCTCATCGGTAGTCCGTCTGCCATGGGAAGAGTCGCCACACATGTTCACCACTCCGTAGATGCCCGACTTTCGTCACCAACCGCAAACCACCCGCTTCTCCAGCTCTCCCTGGACTACTCACCGGAGTTGAGTGTCGTCGCGCCAGCCACACCTGCTCCCATGCCTATCATCATTAACGCCACCCATGTGGCTAGCAGGTCATCCACTGAGGGCCAATGGACGGCCGTCGGCAAGAACACCAATATAAACTGTGGTTTTTTTTGGAGGCTGACATGTATGCCGGTCGCTGGTATGACTGCCAGAGTGAAATGGGGATGTTGGCATTTACTCGCATTTCTTTATATTGATTTTTTGCATCTGCATGTGGACAAAAAATGTGTCGGACGGTTGGGCGCACCGATCGAACGCATGTGAACAACGCGTCTCCAGCCCATCCAAACAAATAAAAAATGGACAAAACTCGCATCCATTTACATAGGGCATTGAAGTCCTTAGGAAGAAATTTTCGAGGTACAGTTTTGCTCTATTGCGATTGTACTAGCAAACCCGAAAATAAAATAATCTGTCTAGACAAAAAAACAAAGCAAAAACATACGATCAGCGAGCTGAGCCTTGGACAGACCCTCACTATTACATCAATATTTTTTGATATTTTAGTTATGACTTACAAAAAGTAAAATGTACTTGCACATTGTTCGAATGGACACGGGACACACACACAACTATAGTTGTGTGCCAATGTGCGTGCGTGTAATTGCGCGCAACTGGTGGGCATGCAGTTGCACATGACCAAGGCTATGTAAGTACATTGCGCTAGGCCGGTGGACATGCAACTGTAGTTGCACATCGGCGTATGCACGTGTTACTGCGGTTACATGAGGCTCACAAGCATACACTTGCTTGTAGTACGTGCAACCGCAATTGCGCGCTCTTATGGAATGCCACCGTAGTTACGACCTACGGGGTACTAGTGCTTTGACGTGCAAATAGAGTAGCACGTGACCGGCGCGACCGATTAGCTTGCATAGCTACATGCGGCATGGAAGAGGACAAAAATAAAAACCACACCATAATAAAAAAAATGCAGTAAGTTAGTGCTTGCATAGCTACATTTTTGTTTTTCCATATTTGACTGAGCGCAAACCACAAAAAAAACTTCAAATTGAAGCATAGAGAGAAATAAAGAAGGATCGTAAGCCACAAATTGAAGCCCGTTGGATCTCATTGCTTCATCATAGAGAGTTATATATTTTTCTGTTTTATGACACCTTACCTAGGAGAGAGGACTAGGTCCTATGAGAGAGGAGTTTTTCTGGTTTATATGACACATATTAACTTGGCATGCTTAAGATAATGATGATTATGGTGTTTTTCTGTTTTATGAAATTTTAACTTGGTATGATTAAGATAGTGATGGGTTGTTAGATGATTAAAGAGGATGATAAGTTATATGACATATATTAGATTAAAGTGGATAATGAGCTATTATATGACATATGTTAGATTAAAGTGGATGGATGCAAGTGATCAAGATGAATTAGAGGAAAATATGATGTTGCAATTCGCAACATCGTATTTTCCTCTAATTCAACTTGGTAATCTAAATGTTGCTTCTTACACAATTTTTAGTGATGTTATATATTAATATGTATAATCATGTAAAAATATATTATAAATATAAAAAAAGAAATACGCGTGATTAGTACTGGCACGGGTTAAAAACACGCGCTGCTAATAGTTAGCAGTAGCGCTGTAAGAAAAACACTCTATTGATAAGTTATTTAGCAATAGCGCTGGACAACCCATGCTACTACTAATTTTTACTTGTAGCGCCGTAGCAGTAGCGTGTCCACCAGCGCTACTGGTAGCTAAAAACCCAGCGTGACTGGTAGGTCTTTCCCTAGTAGTGGGAGTATGTACCATCTACCAGAATTTCGTCTTTGTCGTCACCGTCCACCTCAAGGAAAGTATGAGTCGTCACCGTCCACCTCAAGGAAAGTATGAGTTGTTCAACTTTCTACATTCGTCCCTTAACAATGTCATTGATCGTCTTTTGGAGTGCTTAAACAGAAATGATACGTATTTAAAACGGTCCCAAGTTTCTCACCTCGTACATAAAAGCATATCATCATTGCTTGCATGGCATTGCACAACTTCATTCATGATAGCAAGTTGAGTGACAAGTTTTTGATAAATGTGATGCCGATGATGAGCATGTACCTCCAGTGCTACAACGGGAAGTAGCACCAACACAAGCGGATCCAGTTAAAAAGCAGGAGAATGATATCATGGATACTATTCGTAGTAGGATTGCCGATGCTTGTCTTGCGATAGCAACACAGATTAGCTATCTTGATGGAGGACATCATCATGTGAACCATATGTATATTCTATGGTGCATGCCTTTTGTAGTATTATTATGAAGTCAATATCTATTTATATGTAATATGCAACATGAAAGTATAACCGTTGAATTCGTATGTGTTAGCTGTGAATCATCTAAATTGCCGTAATTTTTCTTTGCAAAACAATCGTTCTATTGCCTACCAATGTACATATTACTATTTTACGGTCAAGTTTCACCTAAAAATATTGATTCATTGCCAAGGGTCCTTACACACAATTCATAATCAAATCTATAGTTTCACGGCTATTTCAGTCAAACAGCTTTCAGCCTTTTCACAACTGAAAGTTCACAACAGCTTTTTCCCTGTTGATAGCACACAATAGATTTTACAGAATCTGCAGCTCAACTTCTCAATCAAACATAGCCTTAGACATGTCAGTAGATCGAGTTGCGCGCGACAAGGCTACCGATTAGCTTGCATAGCTACATGCGACGTGGAAGAGGACAAAAAACCCACACCATAATAAAAAAATGTAATAAATCAAATGAACGATACAAAATAACAAACAAAAAGGGAAAGTAATAGACACATTCCACTCAAATCTCGGCGTAAGATCCGATAGCATCAATTGAGGATTAACTAACTGAGACTGAGACAAGCAGTAACTAATAACCAAACAATGCTGCTGCTGCAAACAGTAATGAGTAATCAATAACAAAACAATGGTGTTGTGCAAACAATAATCAATAACCAAACCAAATGTGCTGATGCTGCATGCTTGATGGGGAGATAACTCAAAATTGGTGTCAGATATTTCCTTGCATTTCCTAACAATATGAATCTGTGCCCCTAATATGAAGCAAATTACATGCTATGGTGCCTTAATTTAAAAATCCCAACAAATTCAACGGCACGACAAAGCGCGCACAATCCTTCTACTAAACATTAATCAAGTGCCAAGAAGCGTGTGTCCCTTTGTTTGTGCATCTGACAGACAGAGATGAAGGAACGAGAGGCATTCACCGCAATGTCATCAGTCCAAGCGATCAGCAAATCACCACTAAGCGCCATCGATGCGGGGAAAAGACAAACCAGGCAAATCGGAGCACAAATCTCGTACACTAGAGTTTTCTTGTCCGTGCTGCTAGATATTAAGATGGTGATCGAGGTTGCAGATTTCACAACGAGTTGGATCAGAATAGGAACTGCTAGGAAATTATCATCGTCTCATAAAGGGTTCTTGTTTTCATGTCGAGTTCGGTTTCGAAAACAATTTGATGCTCGAAATATAACATCTCCAGATATCCAAATATGCATCACCGTAAACTGATAGCAGCAACATTACATGGTCTAGGTAAACCTGTTCGAAGACAAAGAACACAGAAATATATATGCATTGCGTGCGACGCACAAACTGATGTCATCAGTGGCGTAGCTACACCGGGGCAAAACTTTTCTATGGCCAGCCCAACACAAAGGAAAAACAGTGAAACGTGAGGGCAAATTAGGCCATCGAAGGCAATTTGTATATGTTTTTCTATGTCCTAGCTCGCACAAGCCCGCCCAGCTTTTCCTAGCTAGCTCGGCCACTAGATGGCATCATTACTTGTCTCGGTAAACCAGTGACATACAGAAAGGGGTACTATACTACTATCAAAACGTCCATCTCGGCACGGAAACTAAAACAAATGAGTTGCTGATCTCATTTCGATCCTGCATAGGTGTAGGTGTCAAAACCATCGGATCTCGGGTAGGAGTACTAAACTGTGAGATTAAGATCGACGTAACAGGAGGCGAAGGGGACACGAGCTTACCTAGGTTCGGGCCCTCCAATGGAGGTAATACCCTACGCCCTGCTTGATTGTATTGGTGGTCAAGGGTTACAGAGTTGATCTACCTCGAGATCGTATGTCTAACCATAGATGAGTTGTCCTCCCTCTATGCCCTAAAACCCTCCGGCTTATATAGATGCCGGGGGTGGCCTTGGCTTACACATGGTCGGTTACATGCCGAAGAGATAACATGCCTAACTACAGCTAATAATTTGGAGAACATGTCATGACTCCTTGAAGCTTCCGTCTGGCGCAGGTGGTCCTCCATCATCTGATGACTGCCTTGCGGCCCATACAGTCCGGCCCATGAATAATGAGTCGTCTATCCGAGGACCCCTAAATTCAGGACTCCCTCAGTAGCCCCCAGACTGGCCTTCAATGCCGATATATATCCGGTCGATCTGTTCACGTTGTCGTCTTCGGCTTGCAAGGCGAGTCCCTCATCCTTCTTCATTCGACAACCGACCACTCTTCGGTAAGATCCCAAGCATCGCGGGCGCGGGTTTATTACAATAACTACACGAGTTCCTCGACTTTCGCGTGTCATGGGGAGGTGAGTGGACAGCGATTTTTACAATCTTACCCCTCTGCAACGGAGGCACCAACCCTTTTAATCAAACGAAATCGTGGTTCAGACCACATCTTCTTCTTCCCTCTCGTCGAAAACTCGTAGCAGAAGCTTCCACACAAAACATGGCTAACGCTCCCAGCTCCTCAGCACGCCCTTACGCCCTACGTCCAGGGGACTAGACGAGCTGCTCTGTCACACTCCTGGGGTCCGTAATCTGGAGACCCAGGGATATCTTCCATCATCAGATCTATCGGCAACCCGCACAGGTCTGCTCTCTTATGGTGACGAGGTCTTCGGCGAGTGCTTCCCTAATCCAAACAAGGGGAAGCGCATCTGCTTCGTCCCCTTTCTTCTCCGGGGCCTTGGGTTCCCATTCGACCCATTCCTAAGGGGATTACTGGACTTCTACGTGATCCATCTCCACCATCTCACCCCAGGATCAATTCTACACATCTCGGGCTTTGTCGCCCTCTGCGAGATGTTTTTAGGGTGCGAAGATCATTTCGATCTGTGGAGGAAATACTTCTGCCTCGTCCCCCGAACTCGGGACAAGACAGTCTTAAAGGTCGGTGGCGCCAAAGTATATCGCATAGAGGGAATAGGGTACCCGGCTGGGACACCGAGGAAATCCGAAGAATGGACCTCGGAGTGGTTCAATATCAAAGATGTCCCCTTGTTCGAGCCAACTCGGACAGGTCTGCCCGAATACTCCGACCTTCTCCCAAAGAAAAGGTATAACTGGTGACCCAAGAGCTCATCTCAGGAGGAAAGAGCCGAGGTCAACGCCTGGCCGCACAGGTGCGGATGCTTGCCCACCACCGACTAACCATGATTCATGTCATGGCCGCCACTATCTTCCGGTGCGTGCAGCCCCTCCAACAGAGGGTAAACCCCTTATGGCGGTACAATAGGACAAGCGACGCCACACACTTTTGAAAACTAGGCCCTGCCAATCCAACAGCTTTGGCCGCAGCACTCGCCGACCCGTACAAAGGAGAGAAAGAAGACCTCATTCGGCAGTCAACCAAGGAAGGGTATTCGGCCCACAATCCCATCGAACAGGCAGGCCTTTCTTTTTCAATCATGAAATAGTTCGGGGCTTCATTTCGCACTCTATTTGACCGAGGCCTTCACATGAACAGGAATGGAAGAGCTTCGTCGAGACAGTCAGCTGTCCGGCTCCTCAGCCCGAGAACCATTCACATGACAACGATCCGGGCTTCAACGAGGACCCGAATCTTCTTATTGACTTTGAAAACGGAGTCTACTACTAGGACAACATCGACGAGACCCCGGTGACTATCATAATTGATTACCCCGAGTCATTTTCCATTCCATCCATGGGCGAGAAGAAGAGTTCCTCCTACAAGAGGTCTGCTACCAAGAGCGCCCCAAACGCGCCGGTCCCGACCCCCAAGCGCCACTGATCAGCGCACCATGCGCCAGCAGCCGAAGCCATGTGCAAGTCATAGGCCCACCGGGACCCCGCAAAGGATCCGGACATGGGGACGAATCCACCCATCCGCGCATCCTGAAGGTACATTGTTCGGATGTTCGCTTTATCATTATAGTCAGCAGAATCTCATAGCCGCTGGATTTCTATCTAGGGGAAACACCCAATCCTCTCCTACCGAGGGGGCTGCCCAGGTGTAAGGAGACGCCCAAAGCTCCCGGGCCATGACCCATGTGGCTTTCGCTACGGAAGCCCCCATGGCCAATCAGGCGCCCGCCAAATCTGGTAACGGAGTAGGTGGAGAGTGACATGCATCATCGGCACCGATGGGAGGCCATGCGGTATCCAATTTGTTCCGACCAGGAGTTCGGCACCCTACGCTCGGTAGATGAACACCTCGAGGTCGCCCGAGCTGGATTCGGTGAAGCTATGAAGCTGATAACAACCAGCATTCAGGTAAGAGATCGGATTTTATAGAATCTGAATACTTGTGTAAGTCTAATAGCCCCCGAGCATTAATTTTATTTAGAAAAAATGAAGTAAGGATCTCCACACTGTTTGACTGTTGACGCAGGCCTCAAAGCAACAGTCCGAGCAATTAGCCAAGGGTCTCGAGGAGAGACGCACGGAAGTGCAGTCCTTGAAGGCCGTACTAGCTCAAGTGAAGAGCTTCACGCGAGAGGCCTATCGTGAGTATGCTTTTAACGCTAATCTTATTACATTATCGTGCCTGAAATATGGATTCCGTGTAGCAGCCGAATCAATAGGATATATGAGGCAGCTCGAAGAAGCCCGGGATTCTCAAAGGTATGTGGAATCCCAGCATCAGGCTGGCTGCCTTGGTATACAAAAACAGGCGGAGGAAACAAAGAGTTTAAAGACTCAATTGGACCAAGCTCGGGAAGAGAATCGAAAGCTTCACAGGGGCGTATTCGGTAAGTACAATTCCTCTATGAGTAAGTACTTCCGATGTAGGGGATGATAGCAATCGCGCTTGTTATCTTATGTGCAGGTCTCCTATCTGGACAGCCTGAAGAGGAGATCGAATCTTACCAAGGGGACTTGCTGAAGGAGTTGACCTATCTTAATAAGCATGTGAAGAAAGCGATGAAAGGGATGGTGAATGCACTACGGCCCACTGTACAGCCACCTGAAGGGCTAGCCGCACTTGTGGATCGATTTAGGGGGGCTCGGGATAGGTTCGAGCTGTGGAAGACTTCGCCTTCCGCGAGGGAGCACGGGAGGCGTGAGAAATGGTCAAGACCCGTTTCACCGGACTTAACCCCGAGCATATGGCGTGGGTTGGTCCTGTGGGATCGGATGGAAAAGAAGTGCCGCTCCATTTGGTATATGACCAGGTGATGCCAGCCGCCCGTCTTCACGTGTTATTTATATATATATGTCTTAAACAATCCGTGTTGTAAACTTTGTCTTAACTGACCATCGGCTTCTCCCACCCGTGCGAAGAGCTCGGGAGTGTTCCTCCTTATTATCCCTTTGCCAAAAAGAGAATTGTATTGGGGGAACCAGGCAATCTGGCCATGTGATGCAAACAGACAGAAAGCACACAGAAAAATATGTTATATTACGACGTAGCATAAGAAACATATTCCGATGAAAATAGTACCTCTATCGATACCTTTCGCCGGGGTTCTACGAGGAGCATAGATAGGAATCCGCGTACTTGCAGTACGCGACTAAGTATCCTTCGGGAATAAAAGTCCCAAACAATGGAAATAGCAACAAGAGCCGTAAAAGCTGTTTTCGTCGTAGCCGACCAATTGTTTCCGTAAGATAGCTAGCTTTCGGCTTCACCCGTCTGAGGTACGTGTCCAGATGACCCGGTTGTCACAATCGCAGAGGTGCTCCCTTTATCCTCTAGCAAAACAATCGGGAATGTAGAGAGTAACCACAGGAGCGAGGCAACCCAGCTTGGCAAAGTCTTAGTTCGAATTGATGCATATGATGGCTAAAACATGACAAAAGAAACATGCGCGCCCTATAATTATGACCAAATAAAGTCTTGGCTATTAAAAGAAGCCCCCACGTGCTATGTTCGGACTTAACACTTTATGATGTATGCCGATTATCCGTAGTACAAGATTTGTTCAGTCGAACATAGGGTAGGAAAAGAAATTGTCCCTATCGAACAACAAAGTGGGAAAGGAAAAGGCAAAAAGGCAAAGAATAATGGAACGGAAAAATGTAGGGGAGTTTAGACGACACCGGTTTATCCGTAGAAGCGGCGAAGACGAGGTGCGTTCCATGGGTTTGGTTCAAGGCGGTTATCGGATGGACTCCGCAAACGATACGCACCTCCCGTGAGCACTTCGTCAATGATGAAAGGATCCTCCCATTTGGGGGTAGTCTGTGCTTCTTTTTCTTCGGGATCCATAGAACGAGTTCTCCTACGTTGTATGCTTTTGCCCTGACCTCCCTACTTTGGTATCGCCAAGCTTGCTATTGATAAAGAGTGGATCGGGCCAGAGCTATGTCCTGCTCCCCCTCCAAGGCGTCTAAGTCATCCTTCCGATCTAACTCAGCCTCCTTTTCATCGTACATGCACACTCTTGGTGCGTCGTGGACAATATGGCAGGGGAGGACTGCCTCTGCCCCATAGACCGTAAAAAACAGTGTGTAACCCGTTGATCTGTTCGGGGAAGTAAGTAGGCCCCATAGAACGGAGTCTAGTTCCTCCACCCAATGACAGTCAGAATCGTAAAGAGGTCGGACGAAACATGGCTTGATGCCGCTCATAATGAGACTATTTGCTCGCTCGACCTGTCCATTGGTCTACGGATCATAGAACGATGCATAATCAAGCTTTATGCCCATTTTTGCCTGCATGGATTTCTGCGAGGAGCTCCCGTCCTTCTTCCTCGGATATACACCTCTTTAATACTCTAGTGGTGCTTTTCTTGTATAACTCACCCTCGTGTACTTTGTAGGCCTTGGATCGCCGAACTATGTGTCGCACCTCAGTTTAATCGTCGGGGAGTTCCTTGTGAAGGAGGTAACCTAGGAAGGGCTATGTCCATCGTGCAATTACTGCCACTACCTCATGAGTCGAGGGCGTATCATTCATCATTGAGCCGCCGATAATGTCGTCATCTGGTTACTTTATTGGAGGAACAACTTCGTCTGCCTTATTCGGACCGGTGCCGTTTGCGTCATTCTGCCACACTTCGGAGGGCTTAAAGAGATGCTCCAGGAAGGTGTTTCTTGGGACGGTATCGTGCTTGTCTCCCATACGGGCCAGTATATCGGTGGCTTGGTTGTTGTCTCGAACGACATGGTGGAATTCCATCCCCTCGAACCGAGCAGATATCTCGAGGATGGCGTTTCTATATGCCGACATCTTTGGATTTTTGGCATCGAACTCGCCATTGATTTGGGATATGGCCAGGTTTGAGTCTCCCCGTACCTCTAGCCGTCGTATGCCCATTGACACCGCCAGCCGAAGACCATGAAGATGAGCTTCATATTCGGCAACTTTGTTGGAGTCGGCATAAATGATTTGCAACATGTATCTTACGTTGTCGCCTGTGGGGGATGTGAGGATAACTCCAGACCCCAGACCGGCCAAAGTCTTGGATCCATCAAAGTACATTGTCCAGTGGGAGTTTGCACTATACTCTTTGCCAAGCTCGGCCTCTGTCCATTCAGCCAAGAAATCCGGCAGTACCTGAGATTTAATGGCGCGGCGTGGCATGTAGGTTATTTCAAAGGGAACGAGCTCGATTTCCCATTTGTCTATGCGACCGGTGGTGTCCCTATTTTTGATTATATCATTCCGGAGGACTTCCGATGCCACCGTTACCGCGCACTCCTGGAATAAGTGTCCCGAGTCAGATGACATTTGACTCGACCGGTCGGTAGCGGCCTCTAGCAAGACGTACCGACTCCAAGTGTCCGAAGAAGCTGGTTAGGCGAACCTGTACTTCACACTTTTGTTCCCTTTGCCACATGATATATGTTGTCGTGCACAAGGCGATATGGTCATCCTTGTTGCAGCACGACCTTTTTCTCGTTCCAGCGAATCCGACCAACACTTTGGATTATCTCATAATCCTCATCGCATGGCCATGCTTATCCAGGTCGGATCACTCGAGGGGGCCTAGAATGTATCTCTCCTGGTAGGAGGGGCAAATCCCATCTTACTCGACCATGTCTCGCAGTATGGGTCTGGACCAGCCCGGAACCTACCTTTGTAACTACCCAGTCACGGAGTAGCGTTTGGTCGACCCAAAGCAAGTATGTCACCATCCCGAGTACATGTGCCAGATCAGGTCTTAGGACATAGAACGTATGTTCTACTAGAGACTCACAGATGAACTATCGCTGCGTCTCATAGTTGGGCCTGTCCAACTCAAACCTTATCTCGACTCGGATCCAACTATGTCGAATCCGACCAGACCTTTCTATGTCCATATTATCCGGCTAGCATCCAATGCTACATGGTCAGTGAGACCGAACCATCCACCGTGTCAGATGCTAGTCTGATTAGTTGCACGTCCACACAACCCTTTCAACTAGGGACCATTTAGGATAGTCATCATATAATGCATAGTCTCACAAACAACTCACATACTTGTTAATACACATCAATGATAATGTCCAAGGACTATCTTTATTCATAAACACATAGGAAATATCATCATACATGATTGCCTCTAGGGCATATCTCCAACAGGTAATTGGACTTGCCCTGCGTTAGCACCTCTGACACATAATATATCGGCTTTTGAGTCTGGA
Source organism: Hordeum marinum (assembly GCA_022496015.1). Taxonomy (NCBI): domain Eukaryota; kingdom Viridiplantae; phylum Streptophyta; class Magnoliopsida; order Poales; family Poaceae; genus Hordeum; species Hordeum marinum. Next base: position 504,208,854 of record CM039676.1, read on the forward strand.
ATTTATATCCCTCCTCATATCATTCAACGACGAGCACCGCACTGATGACTTTGTTGGTGGCCGATATGTATAACAACATGTGCTCACCGGTGCCTGGTGCTGTGAGTATGGGATTGGTTGCCAGGAGTGTTTTGATTTCTTCCAATGCAGCCGCTGCTTCATTGGTCCATTCAAAATTGTTGGTCCGTTTTAGCAGCTTGAGAGGCAAAGCTTTTTCTCCGAGGCGGGGGATAAAGAGGCTTAACGCGGCTACACACCCGGGTAGCCTCTGGACATGCTTCAGCTCTGTGGGGATTGCAAATTCTGATAGAGCACAGATTTTAGCTGGATTTGCCTCTATTCCTCTATGGGAGACGATGAATCCAAGCAGCTTACCAGAGGGAACTCCGAATACACATTTTTCTGGCTTGAGCCGTATATCATATTCGCGCAAATTAGCAAAAGTTTGACGTAGTTTGTCGATCAATTGATCGATGTGTTTGGTTTTGATTACCACATCGTCCACGTATGCCTTGATAGTTTTTCTGACCTTTGTAGCGAGGCAGGTTTGGATCATGCACTGGTATGTGTCCTGATAACCCACAAGTATAGGGGATCGCAACAATTTTCGAGGGTAGAGTATTCAACCCAAATTTATTGATTCGACACAAGGGGAGCCAAAGAATATTCTTGAGTATTAGCAGCTGAGTTGTCAACTCAATCACACCTAAAAGACTTTATATGTGCAAAAAAGTATTCAGTAGCATAGTAAAATGGAAGTAACGGTAACAGTCGCAAAAGTGATAGTAGCAGTTTTGTAGTGTTTGTAACAGCAGCAACGGAAAAGTAACTTAGCAAAGATCAATATATGAAGAGAGGGTAGGCAATGGATCAGTGATGGATAATTATGTCGGATGGCATTCATCATGCAACAGTTATAACATAGGGTGACACCGAACTAGCTCCAATTCATCAATGTAATGTAGGCATGTATTCCATATATAGTCATACTTGCTTATGGAAAAGAACTTGCATGACATATTTTGTCCTACCCTCCCATGGTGGCGGGTTCCTATTGGAAGCTAGGGGATATTAAGGCCTCCATTTAATAGAGAACCTAACCAAAGCATTAGCACTTAGTGAAATACATGAACTCCTCAAACTACGGTAATCACCGGAAAGAATCCCAGTTATTGTCACCCTGGGGGATGCGGATCATAACTCGTAATAGGTGTCTACAACTTGTAAGATAGGATCATGAACACATATATATTCATGAAAACATAATAGGTTCTGATCTAAAATCATGTCCCTCAGGCCCTAGTGACAATCATTAAGTATAGCAAAGTCATAGCAACATCAATCTCAAAACATAGTGGATACTAGGGATCAAACCCTAACAAAACTAACACGATTACATGATAAATCTCATCCAACCCATCACCGTACAGCAAGCCTACGATGAGATTACTCACGAATGGTGGAGAGCATCATGGAATTGGTAATGAAGGATGGTTGGTGATGACGAAGGCGTCGATTTCCCCTCCTTAGATCCCAAAACGGACTCCAGATTTGGTCTCCTGAGGAAGAACAGGAGGTGGTGGCGGCTCCGTATCATGAAACATGATGAACTCTTCTCTTTGATTTTTTCCTCCCCGAATAGGAATATATAGAAGTTGAAACGAGGCCGGAGGAGCAGTAGGGGGCCCACAAGCCTGCCCGGCGCGCCCACTAGGCTTGTGGCCAGGTGGTTGGCCCCCTGCAGTTGATTCTTTCGCCAATATTTTTTATTAATTCCAAAAATATTCTCCGCAAATTTTTAGGTCAATCTGAGAAATTTTATTTCTGCATAAAAATAACACCAAAGCAATTCTACTAAAAACAGCGTCATTCCGGGTTAGTTCCATTCAAATCATGCAAATTAGTGTTCAAAACAAGGGCAAAAGAGTTTGGAAAAGTAGATACGTTGGAGACATATCAACTCCCCCAAGCTTAAACCTTTGCTAGTTGATAAACTAAAAGTGATAAAGAAAAACTTTTACAAACTCTGTTTGATCTTGTTGTTGTAAATATGTCTAACTTATGTTCAGATTTTCAGCAAATATTATAGATTAACCACATTCACAATAACATTTAGGTCTCACATTTACTCATATCAATGACATAATCAACTAGCGAGCAATAATAATAAGTCTCGGATGACAATTTTTTTATCAAAGCAATCATGATACAATATGACATAATGGTATCTCGCTAGCCCTTTCTAAGACCGCAAAACATAAATGCAGAACACCTCTGGAGAACAAGGACCGACTAAACATAAATGCAGAACACCTCTGCGAAGGACCGACTAGCTCATACTCAATATCAATTAATAGCAAGGCATACAAATGGCGATGGTGCTCTCTAACTGGTGCTTTTTATAAGAGGATGATGACTGAGCGATAAAGTAAATAGATAGGCCCTTCGCAGAGGGAAGCATTGATGCAGAGGTGCCAGAGCTCAAGCTTTTAAAAACAGAGATAAGTAATGATTTTTGGAGCGGTATGCTTTGATTACTCGCATAACGACCTAATGGTTTTCAATATCTTCCATGCTAGATACATTATAGGCGGTTCCCAAATAGAATAGTAAAGTTTTTACTCCCCCTCCACCAATCAGTCACACTCCACGGCGGGCTGAATCCACGGGTACTGTCCATACAAACACAATCTTGGGGGAGTTTTGTTTAAATATAATTTGCTTTTTATTTCGAGCATGGGACTGGGCATCCCGATTACCAGCCACTTCCTCGTGAATGATAGTGAATCAACACATATCATGAGAACAACCCACCTAGCATGGAAGATACTGACAGCCCCTGGTCACCACATGAGCGATTTGGCCATACAAAACAGAAGGTTTATTTGAAGGTTTAAAGTTTAGCACATGCAAATTTAATTTGAACGGTAGGTAAATACCGTATATAGGTAGATATGGTGGACTCATATGGAACAACTTTGGGTTTATTGAGATGGTTGCACAAGCAGTATTCCTGCTTAGTACAAGTGAAGGATAACAAAAGACTGGGGAGTGACCAACTAGAGAGTGAAACAGTCATCAACATGCTTTGATATTAACCAACATTGAATGAAAGCATGAGTAGAATATAATTCACTATGAACATAAACATCGTGGAGGCTATGTTGATTTGTTTCAACTACATGCGTGGACATGTACCAAGTCAAGCCACTTGAATCATTCAGAGGAGGATATCATTCTATCATACTACATCACAACCATTTTAATGCGCATGTTGGCATTCAAGACGAACCATTATCCACTCTTAGCTAATTAAGCATGGCATGAATAACTATAATCTCTAATTGTCATTGCAAACACGTTCAACCCATAATGTACTGAATTTGGAATGATGACTAATCATATTTACAAAAGCAAGATAGGTCGAGTTCATACCATCTTTTCTCCATCTCAATCTTTTGATCAAATATCGTCATTATAGCCTTTCACTTGCACGACCGAACGATGTGAATAATAATAAGAGTGCATTTGCATTGGACTAAGCTGGAATCTGCAAACAATAAACCAAAGGGGAAGACAAGGCAATATGGGCTCTTTGTAAGATAAACAATAATGCATATGAGAGCCAGTCAACATGTCATCGTGGTCTTCTCCTTACGACACAAAGAAAAGAAAGGAAATTATTTACACGGGAAATCTGCCAACAAGCAAAAAGAAGAACAAGAAATCTTTTTGGGTTTTATCTTTATTGCTACAACTAAGCACCTAGGAAATAAAGCTAGAACAATTTTTTTGTATTTTCCTCAGAGTTAGTTAAACACACAAGAAGAAATCAAAACAAGAAATAAGCTACCATGGATAGTACAATGAAAAAGTATGAACACCGACAACTGAAATAAGTGTGTGAACATGAATGTAATGTCTGTGAGAAATACGTATTCTCCCAAGCTTAGGCTTTTGGCCTAAGTTGGTCTAGGGACACGGCTGGCCCGGATAATATTCGAAGTCAAAGTTGGGGTTGTGCTGGGCTGCGGCGGCTACCGCCTGAACTACTGTAGCATGAAGGCGAGAAGTTTCTGCATTTCGCTCGTACTCGTTTGCCTCCTCTCTGGATATAAAATATCTTTGCTTTTCCTAAAAGTTAAATAAGGCAGGAGCAGGAAGGCTCACATGGACAACACGTTGTCTACCAAAAATTAGTAGGTACTGGAAGGATTGTTTGTTTCTTTCAAGAAACTGGTAGCGCACCAAAGCCTCATAATCAAGAAAAGCAAGGGGTAACTCAATATCATTCTCTCTTATGCGTACCCCAAGATACTCAGCTACACGGGTGGCATAAATTCCACCAAAGAAATCTCCATCCTTAGCATTCTGATGTAACCTCCTGGCAATAATAGCCCCCAAGTTATATCGTCTATCTACCACTACAACACTCTTAAGAATACTCAGATCAGGCACGCAAAGGTGACTATGCTTATGTTTACCATTAATACATCTACCTATGAAGGGAGCAAAATAATGCATAGCCAAAAAGTGAATGTTCCCCAAGGTAGCTTGTGTAATGATTCTAATTTCTCCCACCATGATGCTAGCAAGGAAATCATTGTATTCATTTTTATGAGGATCGCTACAACTACCCCATTGTGGAATTTTGCATGCATCATTAAAATATTCTAGGTCCATGGTATAGGTCTTATCATAAAGATTAAATAGTAAAGAATAAGAATTACGCCTAGATGAAAATTCAAACCTCTGCACGAAAGAATCAGAGTTGATAATATTGCTTGCATCGATCTGAAATGAAATCCTCAAGGCCAGCATTCCTTATGTATGTATAGAACTCTTCCTTGATTCCGGCGTTGTCCATGAGTTGATCTGATGGCTAATCACAAGGCAGTACTCGAGCTTCCCTTGGTGGTTTAAAATCGGGCTCACATAATGCGAGTCTCAGGGCTTTCTTGCTCGAGGAACCACCTTGGTACATTCTCCTCAACATCCTTTCTTTCTCTAAAAAAATTCTGAATTTTTTAGTGAACTAAAATAAAGGTGAACAAAACTCAACAAAACTCATAGCAACTACTCCCTCAAGTTCCTAGAGACTATATCATGCATCAAAACTAGTTGGGACCATACAAATTTGACATGCAAGCTCAAAAACACAGTCACCACAGCAGAAAAAATCTGCAATATATAAGGCATTATGACAAAAACTAATTGGACCATTGGAGGAGTCACACACCAATGAGGAATCCCCTAATACAGTTTTGTGAATGGAGATTTAAGCAAGGAGATAAAAAATGGCCGCAAAATGAGCTAGAACACGGGTTTGAGCAATGGTGGGATTTTTTCTGGAGGAAGATGAAGTGAATGGGTGCTGGAATGAGTGGGGGAGGCCACGTGGGACCCACAAGCCACCAGGGCACGCCAAGGGGGGTGGCCGCACCGTGAAGGCTTGTGGCCCACTAGTGCAACCCCTTGATGCATACTCAGTGCCAAAAATTCCTAAAAATTCCAAAAAAATCATACTCCATTTTCAGGACATTTGAAAAACTTTTATTTTCAGGTCACTTTTTTATTGCACGGGAAACTCGGAAAACAGGAAAATAATAGCATTCTTACTTAATTTCATTTAGGTAACAGAAAGTAAAAGTTAGGTGCAAGAAGTTGTGCTTTCTAAATTCGTACATCACATGCTCATCAAAATGAATCCATCAATAAGGTTGATCAAGTCTTATTAGCAAACTTCTTTCGAATAACATGAAACCGAAGAATTTTCGAATAACACTATGTTACCTCAATGGGGATATGCATTTCCCCAAGAATAACTATATCGTATTTCTTCTTGACGGTAGGAATAGGGGACTCGAAGTCTCCAATAATAATCATTGGAATTTTTTCAATAGAGTTGATATTATGAACTGGAGGTTGTTTCTTCGGAAAGCATACCGTATGTTCATTTCCCTTAATATGAAAAGTGACATTGCCCTTGTTGCAATCAATAACAGCTCCTGCAGTATTCAAAAGGGGTCTACCAAGCATAATCGACATATTGTCGTCCTTGGGAATATTAAGAATAACAAAGTCCGTCAAGATAGTAGCATTTGCAACTACGACAGGTACATCCTCACAAATACCGATAGGTAGAGCGGTTGATTTATCAGCCATTTGCAAAGAGAACTCTATAGGTGTCAACTTATTAAAATCAAGTCTACAGTATAAAGAAAAAGGCATAACACTAACACTAGCTCCAAGATAACATAAAGCAGTTTTAACATAATTTCCTTTAATAGAGCATTGTATAGTAGGTACTACGAGATCTGCTAATTTCTTAGGGATTCCACCTTTAAATGTATAATTAGCAAGCATGGTGGAAATCTCAGCTTCTGGTATCTTTCTTTTATTTGTCACAATATCTTTCATATACTTAGCACAAGGAGACATTTTCAAAATATCAATCAAGCGCATACGTAAAAAGACAGGTCTAAGCATTTCAGCAAAGCGCTCAAAATCCTCATCATCCTTTTTCTTGGATGGTTTAGGAGTAAAGGGCATGGGTTTCTGAACCCATGGTTCTCTTTCTCTACCATGCTTCTTAGCAATGAAATCTCTTTTACCGTATATTTTATTCTTAGGTTGTGGGTTATCAAGATCATTAACAGGTTCAATCTCCACATCATTATCATTACTTGGTTGAGCATCAACAGGAACATCTTTATTAACGTTAGCACTAGGATCATGTTCATCACCAGATTGTGTCTCAGCATCAGAAATAGAAATATCATTTCGATTCTCAGATGTATCTATAACAGGTTCACTAGCAGTATGCAAAGTACTATCATCATTATTTTTCCTACTCTTATTGGAACGAATAGGTTCATCAGTATTAACACTCTGAGAATCTTGCTCAATTCTTTTAGGATGGCCCTCAGGATAAAAAAGGTTCCTGAGTCATTCTACCACCTCTAGTCACAACTTTAACAGAATGATCATTGTCTTTACTATTCATCTCATTAAGCAAATCATTTTGAGCCTTAAGAACTTTTTCTACTTGAGTGGTTACCATTGAAGCATGTTTACTAATAAGCTTAAGATTATTGACAGTTCTACTCAAATAATCACCCAAGCGATCAAGCATATAAGCATTATATTTCAATTGTCTACTAACATAAGCATTGAAATTTTCTTGCTACACAATAAAATTATCAAATTCATCCAAGCATTGGCTAGTAGACTTATTATAAGGAATATCTCCTTCATCAAATCTACTGAGGGAATTTACCTCTACTACCTGTGTCGGGTTATGAAGACCATGTATTTCTTCAATAGGTGGTAGATTTCTTAACATCTTAATCTTTAGTATCCTTTTATTTCATAGATTTCTTTGCCTCCTGCATAGATTTCTTACCTCTTTTCTTCGGAGTTGGCTTTGAAGGTGGTTCGGGAATAGTCCAATCATTATCATTGCTCGATATATTAGTTAATACTAATTCAGCTTGTTCAATAGTTCGTTCCCTAAAAACACAACCGGCACAACTATCTAGGTAGTCCCTAGAAGCATCGGTTAGTCCATTATAAAAGATATCAAGTATTTCATTTTTCTTGAGAGGATGATCAAACAAAACATGAGGTAATTGGAGAATCCTCCCCCAAGCTTGTGGGAGACTTCCTTCTTCAAGTTGCACAAAGTTACATATTTCCTACAAGGCAGCTTGCTTCTTATGGGCAGGAAAATATTTTTCAGAGAAGTAATAAATCTGGGACTATGGACACAACCAGGAGCAAGAAAATTAAACCATATCTTAGCATCACCCTTTAATGAGAAAGAAACAAATTAAGAATATAGTAATAGCGAATTTTTTCCTCATGAGTAAATAGGGTGGCTATTGTTGGAAATATGCCCTAGAGGCAATAATAAATTAGTTATTATCATATTTCCTTGTTCATGATAATTGTTTATTATCCATGCTATAATTGTATTGATCGGAGACTTAGATGCATGTGTGGATACATAGACAAAACCATGTCCCTAGTATGCCTCTAATAGACTAGCTCGTTGATCAAAAGATGGTTAAGGTTTCCTAGCCATGGACATGAGATGTCGTTTGATAACGGGATCACATCATTAGGAGAATGATGTGATGGACAAGACCCAAACTACAAACGTAGGATATGATCGTGTTAGTTTATTGCTACTGTTTTCTGCATGTCAAGTATATGTTCCTATGACCATGAGATCATGCAAACTCAAAGACATTGGAGGAGTGCCTTGTGTGTATCAAATGTCGCAACGTAACTGGGTGACTATAAAGGTGCTCTACAGGTATCTCCGAGGGTTCCTGTCGAGTTGGCATGGATCAAGACTGGGATTTGTTACTCCGTGTGACGGAGAGGTATCTTAGGGCCCACTCGGTAATACAACATCACAATGAGCCTTGCAAGCAATGTGACTAAGTGTTAGTCACGGGATCTTGTATTACGGAACGAGTAAACAGACTTGCCAGTAACGAGATTGAACTAGTTATGGAGATACTGACGATCGAATCTCGGGCAAGTAACATACCGAAGAACAAAGGGAACATCATACGGGATTAACTGAATCCTTGACATAGAGGTTCAACTGATAAAGATCTTCGTAGAATATGTAGGAACCAATATGGGAATCCAGGTCCCGCTATTGGTTATTGACCGTAGAGGTGTCTCGGTCATGTCTACATAGTTCTCGAACCCGCATGGTCTGCACACTTAAGGTTTGGTGACGTTTCGGTAGTATAGAGTTACGTATGGTGGTGACCGAAGGTTTTTCGGAGTCCCGGATGAGATCCCAGACGTCACGAGGAGCTCCGGAATAGTCCATAGGTAAAGATTCATATATAGGAAGTCCTGTTTTGGTCGCCGGAAAAGATTTGGGCTCATCGGTAGTGTACCGGGAGTGCCGGTAGCATACCGGGAGGCCTCCGGGAGGGGTATTTCGACCCAATAGGCTTCATGGGATGTGAGAGAGTGAATATCAGCCCTTAATGGGCTGGTGGAAACTCCCACACAAAGCCCATGTGGCTGGAGAAGAAAACCCAATAGGAAAAGGTGGAAAAAGGCAAAAAGGAGCAATCCTAGTCCTACTAGGATTGGAGGAGGATTCCTCCTCTCCTAGTAGGTTCGGCCGAAACAAGGGTGCCTTGGCCCTTGGGTCAAGGCTCCTCCTCCCTCCCTCCTATATATACTAGTGGTATTGAGGCTTTTGCACCTGATTTTACGGCCACATGCTACCCATTCCACCGGTGCTCCTCTACATCGGATTTCCGTAGTGCTTAGGCAAAGCCCTGCCGGAATTTGTCCACCACCATCGCCGGAGCACCGTCACGCTGCCGGTGAACTCTTCTTCCTCTCCACTTCCTCTTGCTGGATCAAGACGGTGGAGATTGTCATCAAGCTGCATGTGTGCTGAACGAGGAGGTGCCGTCCGTTCGGCGCTAGATCGGAAGGACCGTGATGAGATTGTGGGACGGATCGTGATGAGATCACGGGACGGATCGTGATGAGTTCACGTCACGGATCGTGATGAGATCGCGGGACGGATCATGATGAGTTCACAGGACGGATCATGATGAGATCACATGATGGATTGTGATGAGATCGCGGGACGCTCGGCGATTTGGATCACGAAGACGTTCGACTACACCAACCACATTTCTTAACGCTTCCCGCTTAGCGATCTACAAGGGTACGCAGATCCACTCTCCCTCTCATAGATGCTCATCACCATGGATAGATCTGCGTGTGCGTAGAATTTTTTTGTTTCCCATGCAACATTCCCCAACAGTGGCATCATGAGCTAGGTCTATGTGTAGATGGGATCTCGAGTAGAACACAAAAGTTTTGTGGGCGTTGATTCTTAGATTGCTTCCTCCCTTGGTGGGATTTTGGTTCTGCGGTATTGTGAGACGAAGCAGCCCGGACCAACATTACTCGTACGCATACGAGAGACCGGTTCCCTCAACCGCAACTTGTTGCATAGATGGCTTGCGGGTGTCACTTTCTCTCACTTTAGTTGGATCGGATACGACAAAGGCGGTCCTTGAGAAGGTTGAAAAGCAACTAGTGTATCACCGTTGTGGTTTTTTCGTAGATGAGAATTGTTCTTGCTAGATACTCGTAGCAGCCACATAAAACATGCAACAACAATTAGAGGACGTCTAACTTGTTTTTGCAGGGTATGTTGTGATGTGATATGGCCAGTTACATGATGTGATATATGTGATGTATGAGATGATCATGTGATGTATAGAATATCACGACTTGCATGTCGATGAGTACGGCAACCGGCAGGAGCCATAGGGTTGTCTTTAATTATTATATGACTTGCATGCCAATCATTAAGCGCTATGTAATGCTTTACTTTATCGCTACGGTAGCAATAGTAGTAGAAGCATGTTGGGTGCAACAACCCCGATGGCGACACGTTGATGGAGATCAAGATGATGGAGATCATGGTGTCATGCCGGTGACGATGAAGATCATGCCGGTGATTTCTAGATGGAGATCAAAAGCACAAGTTCATGGCCATATCATGCCACTTGTGATTTGCATGTGATGTTAATCCTTTTATGCACCTTGTTTTGCTTAGGACGACGATAGCATTATAAGGTGATCCCTCACTTAATTTCCAGATAAATTGTGTTCTCCCCGAGTGTGCACCGTTGCGAAAGTTTGTCGTGTTGAGACACCACGTGATGATCGGGTGTGATAGACTCTAGATTCACATAAAATGGGTGCAAGCCAGTGTTGCACATGCAGAACACTCAGGTTAAACTTGACGAGCCTGGCATGTACAAACATGGCCTCGGAACACAAGAGACCGAAAGGTCGAACATGAGTCATATAGCAGATATGATCAACATAATGATGTTCACCATTGAATCCACCTCAACTCACGTGATGATTAGACTTGAGTTGGTGAATTTGGATCATGTAACACTCGAATGACCGGAGGGATGTCAATTTGAGTGGGAGTTCTAAGGTAATATGATTAATTGAACTCATTATCATGAACATAGTCAGTAGTGTCTTTGCAAATTATGTTGTAGATTACTAGCGCACGCTGTAGTCCCCTTGAATTTTTATATGTTCCTAGAGAAATAGAGTTGAAAGATGATGGTAGCAATATTGCGGATTGGGTCCGTGATATGAGAATTGTCCTCATTGCTGCATAGAAGGCTTATGTCCTTAATGCACCGCTCGGTGCGCCAACCCCTCTATTGTCGTCTGTAGATGTTGTGAACATTTGACATGCACGTTCTGATGACTACTTGATAGTTTAGTGCGTCATGCATTACGAGTTAGAATTGAGGCTCCAAAATGTTTTGAACGTCACGGAACATATGAGATGTTCTAAGAGCTAAGATTGTGATCTTAGGCCCGTGCCCATGTTGCAAGATATGAGATCTCCAACAAGATTCTTTGCCTCTAAGATGAAGGAGAATATCTCAATCATTGAGCATGTACTCAGATTGTCTGGGTACTACAATTGCTTGAATCGAGGGGGAGTTGATCTTCCAGATAAGATAGTGATTAACATAGTTCTCCAAGTCGCTATCACTAAGCTACTAGAACTTGGTGATGAACTATAAATTGCCAGGGATAGAAATAATGATTCCTGAGCTGTTCGCGATGTTTGACACCGCGAAGGTAGAAATCAAGAAGGAGCATCAAGTGTTGATGGTTAGTAAAACAACTAGTTTTGAGAAGGGAAAGGGCAAGGAGGAAAACTTCATGGATGGCAAGTCAGTTGCTGCTCCAGTGAAGCAACCCAGAGTTGAACCCAAACCTGAAACTAAATGCTTCGATTTTGAGGAGAGCGGTCGCTGAAGCGGAACAACCCTAGATACTTGGTAGATAAGAAGGTTGGCAACGTCGACAGAAGTATAATTGATATACGTGTTATTGATGTGTACCTTACTAGTACTTCTAGTAGCATATGGGTATTGGATACCGGTTCGGTTGCTAAATGTTAGTAACTCGAAATAAAAGCTACAGGAATAAACGGTGAAGTAGCTAAGGGTGAGGTGACGATCTGTGTTGGAAATGTTTCGAAGGTTGATGTGATCAACATCGCACGCTCTCTCTGCCTTTGGGATTAGTAACAAACCTAAAATAAATGTTCTTTGGTGTTTTGCGTTGAGCATGAACATGATTAGATCGTGTTTATTGCAACACGGTTATTCATTTAAGTTAGAGAATAATGGTTATTCTGTTTACATGAATAATACCTTCAATGGTCATGCACCCAAGAAGAATAGCTTGTTGAAATCTTGATCGTAGTAATACACATGTGCATAACATTGATTCCAAAAGATACAAAGTTAATAATGATAGTACCACATACTTGTGGCACTGCGCTAAATATCATATAGGTATAAACCGCATGAAGAAACTCCATGTCGATGGATCTTTGGACACATTCGCTTTCGAATCGGTTGAGACATGCGAACCATGCCTTTTGGGCAAGATGACTAAGGACCCCGTTTTCCGGATTGATGGAGCCGACAAGTGGTTTATTGGAAATGATACATGTTGATGTATGCAATCCAATGAGTCTTGTAGCGTGCGGTGGATGTCGTTATTTTCGTACCTTCACTAATGATTTGAGTAGATATAGTGGATATTTACTTAATGAAACACAAGTCTGAATCGTTTGAAAGGTTCAAGCAAATTCAGAGTGAAGTTTAAGATCATCGTGACAAGAAGATAAAATGTCTGCGATATGATCGTGGAGGAGAATATCCGAGTTGCGAGTTTGGCATGCAACTTTAGACAATGTGAAAGTTGTTTCACAACTCGCGCCACCTGGAACACCATAGTGTAATGGTGTGTCCGAACGTCATAGTCGTGCTCTATTGGATAGGGTGCGTGCTATGATGTCTCTTGTCGTTTTACTACTATAATTTTGGGGTTATGCATTAGAGACAACTACATTCACTTTAAATAGGGCACCATATCTAAATCCGTTGAGATGACACCGTGTGAATTATGGTTTGATAGAAACCTAAGTTGTCATTTCTTAATGTTTGGGACTGCGACGATTGTGTGGAAAATGTTTTCACCTAGTAAGCTCGAACCCAAAGCAGACAAATGCATCTTCATAGAATATCCTAAGAACAGTTGGGTATACCTTCTATCTCAGAGCCAAGTGCAAAGTGTTTGTTGCTAAAAATGTGTCCTTTCTCGAGAAAGAGTTTCTCTCGAAAGAATTGAGTGGGAGGAAGATAGAACTTGATGAGGTTGTTAACCCTTTGCTCAACAAGAGAGTAGCGCAGCACAAGAAGATGTTTCTGTGAAGCCTATGTTAGCTGAAGAGGAAGTTAATGATAATGATCATGAAGCTTCAGGATCAAGTTACTATCGAACTTCGTAGGTCGACAAGGATGTGTACTGCTCCTGAGCGGTACGACAACCCTGTCTTGGAGGTCACATTGTTGGACAACGATGAACCTACGAGCTATGAAGAAGCGATGATGGGCCCGGATTCCAAGAAATGGTTAGAGGCCATGAAATCCGAGAAAAGGATCCATGTATGAAAACCAAGTATAGACTTTGGTAGACTTGCTCGTTGGATGGCAGGTTGTTGAGTACAAATGGATCTTTAAAATGAAGACATATGCTGATGGTAAATGTCACCATTTATAAAGCTCAACCTGTTGCAAAGAAGTTTATGACAAGTTCAAGGAGTTGACTGCGATGAGACTTTCTCACTCATAGTGATGCTAAAGTCTGTTGGAATTATGTTAGCAGTTGCTGCATTTTTCAATTATGAAATCTGCCAGATGGAAGTCAAAACATCGTTTCCTTAACGGTTTACTTGAGGAAAGGTTGTATGTGATACAACCAGAAGGTTTTGCCTGTCCTAAGGATGATAAAAAGTGAGCTAGCTTCAGTGATCCTTCTATGGACTGAATCAAGCATCTCGGAGTTGGAATATACGCTTTGATGAGGTGATCAAAGTTTTTGTAGTTTCTACAAAGTTTACGAGAAACTTGTATTTACAATAAAGTGAGTGGGAGCACTATAGAATTTCTGATAACTATATGTGGATGACATATTGTTGATCAGAAAAAATGTAGAATTTCTGGAAAGCATAAGCGGTTGTTTGGAAAGTGATTTTCAAAGGAAGACCTGGATAAAGCAACACTAATTGTCGAGCATCGAGATCTATAGATATAGATCAATATGCTTGATGAGACTTTCAATGAGTACATACCTTGACAAGATTTTGAAAGAGTTCAAAATGGATCAGTGAGAGAAATAGTTCTCACCTGATTTGTAAGGTGTGAAGTTGAGTTAAACTCAATGCTCAACCACGGCAAAACAAAGCGAAAGGACGAACGTCGTCCCCTATGCCTTAGCCATAGGCTCTGTATAGTATGCCATGGCGTGTACCGCACCTGTGTGTGCCTTGCCATGAGTCCGTCAAGGGGTACAAGAGTGATCCAGGAGTGGATCACTGGAAAGCGGTCAAGATTATCCTTAGTAACTAAAAGACTAAGGAGATGTTTCTCAATTATGGAGGTGATAAAGAGTTCGTCGTAAGAGTTACGTCGATGCAAGCTTTAAACACCAATCCAAATGACTCGTAGTAGCAATCTGGATATGTATAGTGGAGCGGCCATTTGGAATATTACCACGTGGAGTTTGATAGCAGTGTTCACATTTTGACATAGAGATTTGCAAAGTACACACGGATATGAATGTCGCAGACCCATTGACTATAAGACCTCTCTCACATGCAAAGCATGATCGAGCCCCATAACTCATTGGGTGTTAGATTCATAACAATGCGAATCACATGGTGATGTGAACTAGATTATTGACTCTAGTGCAAGTGGGAGACTGTTGGAAATATGCCCTAGAGGCAATAATAAATTAGTTATTATCATATTTCCTTGTTCATGATAATCATTTATTATCCAAGCTATAATTGTATTGATCGGAGACTTAGATGCATGTGTGGATACATAGACAAAACCATGTCCCTAGTATGCCTCTAATAGACTAGCTCATTGATCAAAAGATGGTTAAGGTTTCCTAGCCATGGACATGAGATGTCGTTTGATAACGGGATCACATCATTAGGAGAATGATGTGATGGACAAGACCCAAACTACAAACGTAGCATATGATCCTGTCAGTTTATTACTACTGTTTACTGCGTGTGAAGTATATGTTCCTATGACCATGAGATCATGCAAACTCACAGACATCGGAGGAGTGCCTTGTGTGTATCACATATCACAACGTAACTAGGTGACTATAAAGGTGCTCTACAGGTATCTCCGAGGGTGCCTGTTGAGTTGGCATGGATCAAGACTGGGATTTGTTACTCCGTGTGACGGAGAGGTATCTCAGGGCCCACTCGGTAATACAACATCACAATGAGCCTTGCAAGCAATGTGACTAAGTGTTAGTCATGGGATCTTGTATTACGGAATGAGTAAAGAGACTTGCCGGTAACGAGATTGAACTAGGTATGGAGATACCGACAATAGAATCTCGGGCAAGTAACATACCGAAGAACAAAGGGAACATCATACGGGATTAACTGAATCCTTGACATAGAGAATCAACCGATAAAGATCTTCGTAGAATATGTAGGAACCAATATGGGCATCCAGGTCCCGCTATGGGTTATTGACCGTAGAGGTGTCTCGGTCATGTCTACATAGTTCTCGAACCCGCAGGGTCTGCACACTTAAGGTTTGGTGACGTTTCGGTAGTATAGAGTTATGTATGGTGGTGACCGAATGTTGTTCGGAGTCCTGGACGTCATGAGGAGCTCCGGAATGGTCCGGAGGTAAAGATTCATATAGAGGAAGTCCTATTTTGGTTGCCGGAAAAGTTTCGGGCTCATCGGTAGTGTACCGGGAGTGCCGGTAGTGTACCGGGAGGCCTCCGGGAGGGGTATTTTGACCCAAGAGGCTTCATGGGCTGTGGGAGAGTGAATATCAGCCCTTAGTGGGCTGGAGGAAACTCCCACACAATGCCCATGTCGCTGGAGAAGAAAACCCAATAGGAAAAGGTGGAAAAAAAGGCAAAAAGGAGCAATCCTAGTCCTACTAGGATTGGAGGAGGATTCCTCCTCTCCTAGTAGGTTCGGCCGAACCAAAGTTGCCTTGGCCCTTGGGCCAAGGCTCCTCCTCCCTCCCTCCTATATATACTAGTGGTATTGAGGCTTTTGTACCTGATTTTATGGCCACGTGCTACCCATTCCACCGGTGCTCCTCTAGATCGGATTTCCGCAGTGCTTAGGCAAAGCCCTGCCGGAATTGCTCCACCACCATCACTGGAGCACTGTCACGCTGCCGGTGAACTCTTTTTCCTCTCCACTTCCTCTTGCTAGATCAAGACGGTGGAGATCGTCATCAAGCTGCACGTGTGCTAAACGCGGAGGTGCCGTCCGTTCGGCACTAGATCGGAAGGACCGTGATGAGATCGCGGGACGGATCGTAATGAGATCACGGGACGGATCGTAATGAGTTCACGGGAAGGATCGTGATGAGATCGCAGGACGGATCGTGATGAGTTCACAGGACGTATCGTGATGAAATCACAGGACCGATCGTGATGAGATCGCGGGATGCTCGGCGATTTGGATTGCGAAGACGTTCGACTACACCAACCGCGTTTCTTATGCTTCTCTCTTAGCGATCTACAAGGGTACGTAGATCCACTCTCCCTCTCGTAGATGCTCATCACCATGGATAGATTTGCGTGTGTGTAGGAAATTTTTTGTTTCCCATGCAACGTTCCCCAACAGCTATATCATTCAATTTGGTCAGATGTGGCACAACAGTTTCAGATTCATAACCATGGAAAGGATCATATTGAACCAAGGTAATTAGCTCAGGATTGATAGAGAATTCATAATCCTTATCAGTAAAAAATATAGGCGAAGTAGCAAACTTACGATCATATTGCATTCTAGCATTCAAATATTTTCCCTTCCACTTGCAAAGCAATTTCTTAAGATCATCTATATCCTTACAAGCAAGAAAATCCCTAGCTACCTCTCCTTCCATAACATACCTTTAGGTATATCAGGCAATTGATAGGTAGGAGAGCTAGGTCTAGCAGGTGTATCATATTGTTTAGTTTCAATAATTTCATCACATTTGGAAGTATTATCAGTTTCAACATTGGATCTAGCAATTTGTTCATCAAGAAATTCACCCAGTGGTACAGTATCATAAAGCAAAGTATCATCATAAGCATTATGCATAGCAGAAGCAGCAGCATCAATTACTTGCGACATATCAGAATTACTAGTTGGTGGTGGTGTCGCATATTTACTCATAACAGAAGGTGAATGAAGTGTAGGGCTAGATGGCAGTTCCTTACATGTCCTCGTAGTTGAGGGGTAGATCTTGGTTTTTGGATCTTTAAGATTCCTTATATTGATCAACAGATATATATCCCATGTGGCTTAGAGAATAAAGCTATACTCCCTGGCAACGGCGCAAGAAAAAGGTCTTGATAACCCACAAGTATAGGGGATCGCAACAGTTTTTGAGGATAGAGTATTCAACCCAAATTTATTGATTCAACACAAGGGGAGCCAAAGAATATTCTTGAGTATTAGCAGCTGAGTTTTCAATTAAACCACACCTGAAAGACTTAAGATCTGCAGCAAAGTAATATGGAAGTAACGGTAATGGTGGCAAAAGTGATAGTAGAAGTTTTGTAGTGTTTGTAACAGCAGCAACGGAAAAGTAACATAACAAAGATCAATATATGAAAAGCTCATAGGCAATGGATCGGTGATGGATAATTATGTCAGATGTCATTCATCATGCAACAGTTATAACATAGGGTGACACAGAAGTAGCTCCAATTCATCAACGTAATGTAGGGATGCATTCCATATATAGTCATACATGGTTATGGAAAAGAACTTGCATGACATCTTTTGTCCTACCCTCCCGTGGCAGCGGGGTCCTATTGGAAACTCAGGGATATTAAGGCCTACTTTTAATAGAGAAACAGACCAAAGCATTAGCACTTAGTGAATACATGAACTCCTCAAACTACGGTAATCATCGGAAAGAATCTCAGTTATTGTCACCCTGGGGGATGCGGATCATAACTCGTAAAAGGTGTCTACAACTTGAAAGATAGGATGAAGAACACACATAGTCATGCAAACATCAATAGGTTCAGATCTGAAATCATGGCATTTGGGCCCTACTGACAAGCATTAAGCATAGCAAAGTCATAGCAACATCAATCTCAGAACATAGTGGATACTAGGGATCAAACCCTAACAAAACTAACTCGATTACATGATAAATCTCATCCAACCCATCACCGCCTAGCAAGCCTACGATGATATTACTCACGAATGGTGGAGAGCATAATGGAATTGGTGATGAAGGATGGTTGATGAGGACGAAGGCGTTGATTTCCCCTCTCCAGAGACCAAAACCGACTCTAGATCTGGTCTCCCGGGGAAGAACGGGAGGTGGCGGCGGCTCCATATAGTGAAACCCGATGAACTCTTCTCTCTGATTTTTTTCTCCCCGAATAGGAATATATAGAAGTGGAAACAAGGTCGGAGGAGCAGCATGGGGCCCACAAGCCTACCCGGCGCGCCCCCCAGGCTTGTGGCCAGGTGGTGGTCCCCCTACATTGGATTATTTCTCCAATATTTTTTATTAATTCTAAAAATATTCTCCGTAAATTTTCAGGTCAATCCGAGAACGCTTATTTATGCACAATAATAACAACAAGGCAATTCTGCTGAAAACAACGCCAGTCCGTGTTAGTCCCATTCAAATCATTCAAATAAGTGTCCAAAACAAGGGCAAAAGAGTTTGGAAAAGTAGATACGTTGGAGATGTATCATGGCCCCGGCGTTGTTTAGCCCGAAGGGCATCGTGTTGAAGCAAAATGGCCAATAGGGGCTGATGAATGGAGTAGCCGCTTGATTGGATTCCTTCATTTTAATTTGATGGTATCCGGAGTAAGCGTCCACGAAACACAACAAATCATGTCCGGCTGTGGCGTCAACGATCTGGTCTATGCGTGGTAAGGGGAAAGGGTACTTGGGGCATGCTTTGTTGAGGTCTTTGAAATCGACACACAAATTCCAAGACTTGTCTTTCTTAGATACCATCACCAGGTTTGCTAGCCACTCGGGGTGTTTAATATCCCAAATAAATACGGCCTCAAGAAATTTGGCTAATTCTTCACCCATGGCTTGTCGTTTGGGCTCGAAGAAGCGGCGCAAGGTCTGTTTCACGGGTTAAAGCTCGGAATAATGTTTAAACTATGGTCGATGAGCCGCTGTGGGATTCCAGGCATATCGGAAGGATGCCAAGCGAAAATGTCCCAACTATGTCACGCCCAAGATGCGCACCTATCCATTTAAGGCACGAGGGCCTCGCAAGGGATAGATGCGCATCTTGCCATTAGCAACAATAGTATCATCACAACATACAGTACTGAATGAGAAGAGTATACAAGTTGGCTTACACTCGCCAGATGCTGATACGTCTCCAACGTATCTATAATTTTTGATCCTTCCATGCTATTATATTATCAACTTTGGATGTTTTATATGCATGAATATGCTATTTTATATTATTTTTGGGACTAACTTATTAACTCAGTGCCCAATGCCAGTTTTCGTTTTTTTCCGTGTTTTTGACCTTTTTCAGATAGGAATATCAAATGGAGTCCAAACGGAATAAAACTTTCGCCGTGATTTTCTATGGAAAATATCAAAAATACCTGAAGGAAAAACTACCGGAGAGGGGGCCCGAGGGAGCCACGAGCATGGGAGGCACGACCAACCCCCCTGGCCACGCCTGGGAGGCTCATGACCTCCTCGTGGCCCCTCTCGACTTGTTTCCAACGCCACACGGTCTTATAAATAGAGAAACCCACAGAATTAAACCTAGATCAGGAGTTCCACCTCCGCGAGCATCGAGAGCCACCAAAAACCAATCGGGAGCCCGTTCCGGCACCCTGCAGGAGGGGGAATCCATCTCCGGTGGCCATCTTCATCATCTCGGCGATCTCCATGACAAGGAGGGAGTAGTCCACCCTCGGGGCTGAGGGTATGTACCAGTAGCTATGTGTTTGATCTCTCTCTCTCGTGTTCTTGAGATGTCTTGATCTCGATGTACCATGGGCTTTGCTACTATAGTTGGATCTTATAATGTTCTTCCCCCTCTCCCTTCTTGTAATGAATTTAGTTTTCCCTATGAAGTTATCTTATCGGATTGAATCTTTAAGAACACTTGATGTATGTCTTGCACGTGTCTATATGTGGTGACAATGGGATATTCATGTGAGAACTTGATGTATGTTTTGGTGATCAACTTGTGGGTTTCGTGACCTCGAGAACCTATACATAGGGGTTGGCACATGTTTTTACTCTCCGGTACAAACTATGGGGCAGTCTTTGAAGTGCTATGTGTTGGTTGAATAGATGATTTTGAGATTGTGTGATGCATGTCGTATAATCATACCCATGGATACTTCAGGTGATAATGGAGTATCTAGGTGACATTAGGGTTTTGGTTGATGTGTGTCTTAAGGTGTTACTCTAGTACGAACTCTAGGATAGATTGAACGGAAAGAATAGCTTCATGTTATTTTACTACGGACTCTTGAATAGATTGAACAGAAAGAATAAATTTGTGGTGGTTTCGTACCCGACAATAATCTCTTCGTTTGTTCTACACTATTAGTGACTTTGGAGTGACTCTTTGTTGCACGTTGAGGGCTAGTTATATGATCCAATTATGTTATCATTGTTGAGAGAACTTCCACTAGTGAAAGTATGAACCCTAGGCCTTGTTTCCACGCATTGCAATACCGTTCGTGCTCACTTTCACTATTAATTACCTTGCTGTTTTTATATTTTCAGATTACAAAATCCTATATCTACCATCCATATTGCACTTGTATCACCATCTCTTTGCCGAACTAGTGCACCTATACAACTTACTAGTGTGTTGGGTGTGTTGGGGACACAAGAGACTCTTTGTTATTTGGTTGCAGGGTTGCTTGAGAGATACCATCTTCATCCTACGCCTCCCGCGGATTGATAAACCTTAGGTCATCCACTTGAGGGAAAATTGCTACTGTCCTACAAACCTCTGCACTTGGAGGCCCAACAACGTCTACAAGGAGAAGGTTGTGTAGTAGACATCACATGCTAACTTACAATGTCACTCAAATCATAACATCAAGTAGAACACAGGGTCCGACTATGGACGAAACCAAACGATAAAAGAAGTTGCAAATGATACTATCAAGCTCTCCCAAAGATCACGACTAGGTCCTCACTCATCCGTATACGTCACGTACATGCGGCCTCTTTCTTCATCATACTCCCATTGGAGCTGGGTAAGATCATCCTGCACCTACTCATCTTCACATGTACCTGGAGTTGTTGTAGTAAACTGTGAGCCATAGAGGACTCAGCTATCATGTGCCCGGGTACCAAGACTATTTAAGCTTTAGGTGTGAAGGGGTGATGTTTAGTTTTCAGCAGCACTAAGCATTATATGGTGGCTATCTTACGCAACAAGAATGTAAATGAGAGTGGTCTACGTTAAGCGATTAAATCTAGCATAATCTCTATGAGATCCTGAACACCTTCCTACGTCAATCATAACCCCACCGTGTCCTCTCTCGGATCATGTTCACGAGCAGAGACAATCACGATCACTCACACCATTGGTGTATTTTAATTAGAGTTTACTTCAAGTTTACTAGAACCGGGTGTTAAACAAATATCCAAGTTGCCACATAACCGCGGGCACGGCTTTCCGAAAGATTTAACCCTGTAGGGGTGCTCCAACTAGTCCATCACAAATAACCACACTCCGTGGGAATTCCTCGACCACAGATCTCGTGGTCTTCATCGGTAATTCCAAAGGAATTCCAACACCTCGAGAAAACCCGAAGAAGGTCAGAGTCCACACGCAAGACATTCGATAAAGGTAAAACAAGCCCAGCAAGACCTCCCGACGTGTCGACGAACCGGATAAGAGCCGCGTATCTCAGTCTCAGGACACGACGGATTGTCCAAACTTCTGGTAGGCCAATCACAGAGCTGCCCCTGGTGGCCACCGGCGGTTGACATTTTTGGACCAACACTCATGCGGAGCACTGGCCCGGGGGTTGATTAAATTATCCACGGGGTTGCAAAGCCCTATGCAAGTTCATTAAGTTATTAGCAAATATAGTACCAATGTTGGGCCTTTCCATACAAGTTTTAATCTCAACTGAATAAACAAGGGGGGTCCCCATAACAACCCCAAGCATGTTAGGAGCGCAAAATAAGGAAACATAACACCGGTAACAAGGAACTAATGGCGGCAACAGCGGAACAAATCACTTAGCAAAAGGCCAAGCCTTCCACCAATAGCAGATGTATATGTGCATTAAATTAAATAACAGAATTTATTGTGATATCCAATCCATGTTATCACATGGAACAACCTGCACCTGCAACTAAGAACGCTATAACAGGGGCTGAGCAGCGGTAACTTAGCCAATCAACGGTTTGCTAGGATGTGGAGTTTAGAGGCTATCATGGCAACATGGGGGCTGATATCAAGTGTTAGGTAGCACATTTTTAACGATAAGATCGAGAAACTAGCAAGCAAAGATAGTATTGGGATCCGGGTATGATCATCTTGCCTATTGGTTCTTCAGCGGAACAAGTAGCGGGATCCTTGTAGTGGTACTCTCCAGGGTCCTCGAACTCAGTATCGACACTCGCGTCTACCCAAGAGAAACAGCAAATAAATAACCAACCAAGGTGCAATACACAACCAAGATGATGCATGATTCATTTAATGAAGAAATTAACATGGCAATCCACTTCTAGTCAAATTTCACATGCAAATTTTGTATATTAGTGAATCTGGATAGGACCTCATGTTAAGTTATTTAGACATGCATTAATATGGAAAATATGGATGCATCATGCAAAATCAATGGAAATGCATATAAGGATCGCAAGAAACGGAGCTACGGTTCTCGAGATACGCTCACGACAAGGTACGGAGGCAAAACACAAGACCACCAAATACCTGGACTAATTCTTGGCATTCCAAGGTAGCCACTGGATATATGATGAAAAATAAATCACAATAGGCTCCGGAATCAATCAATTCCATGGAGTATAGCTCCCACAAGTCACAAAACAATATTACACCCAATCTGCCACAAAACAACAACATAGCAATTTGAAAAGCTCACAAATTGAGCTACAGGAAGCCTACAGCCACAAACAAGACATTGACAGAATCTACTCAACACCCACATCAATTATCCAACTATGCAACCAGCAAAAGAGGCACACAACAATATGCATGAAGCAAACAAGTTGGCATGATGAATCAGTTTTTCAGGGACTTAGTGAAAATTCCAGTTTTTTAGAATCTGGGTTAATAAAGTAGCAAGTTGACAGCACTGGTTAAATATTCTAGAGAGCTCCTATTGGCATGAAAATTAACAGGATGGTAGACAACAATATATACTACAAATAGCTTACACTGAGCATGAGCAAATACCAACCACATCACTAGTTACACCCCACTCTTCAAGGCAAAACAATAACAGCAGATCTCCCAGACTTCCATTTTTAAGCAGGTTGAACAGAAACAGAAAGTTGCTTACTAAACAGCATGGTTCCCACTTATCTGTTGACTTATCATAAATAATCAAAATACTGGGTCATTCCCAGCAATTTTAACTAACAAACTCATGTTGGCAAGAACTTAAAAGCATGCATAGATTAAATCATAATAAAAAGACAAAAGGGCATCACAACATAAAAATGCAGTTTTGTCAAGTTGCCCCAATGTCAAATCTGACTTCACATGTGCATTCATGGGTTTATTCTACCCCAAAATCATTACTCATACCCATATTCTTGCATGGAACAAGGGGGAGAAAAGCTAGGTCGAAATTGACCTATAAAGGGCTAGGGTGACTTATGTCACTTTTGCAACTTAATGAAAATGCCCCAAAATGGCATGTGCTCTATTGATACATGTTGGAAATGGTTAATTAGCATATTAGGGACATGATATCATGGCATAGCATCATTTGAAAGGATGAAACTAACTAGAAGAAGACTATGCTCATAATGCACATAGAGAGACCTACACACATGAGCTACTCATGCACACACACACCCTCACATGTAAAAATGTTGGCACACATCACCTACACCTATGAAAACATACACTAGCATATGTGTATGTGCCAAAGCACACACACACACACACACCACACACAAAACCACACATGTGTATATGCCTTAGGCATATACACACTCACACACATCTACACCACACCACACCTCACAACACACACACAAGGATGTGTATGTATAACTTACATACACACACACTAACCACTACACAACCTACACAACCTAAACACTCACACCCAAGCTCACATGTGTGTATGCCTAAGCACACATACACATGCACATACACACACACTAAGACACACATACACACACACTCACATACATGCACATACACACTCTCATCAAACCACTAACACACATGTGTGTATGCCTAAGCACACACACACACAAACATGTGCATATGCACTACACATGCACACACACAACACTGTTCATGGCAAGAAAAGCAAACACACACGCATGCCGTAGATACACACACACACAAGCATACATAGCAGTTTAAACAAGAGAAAAAAAACGAAAGAAAATAAAAAAAAGGAAAAAAAGGGGAGCTGCTTGGGATCGAACCCAAGACCTCAGGGTCGAATCCCCCCTGGTGGTACCACTGCGCTACGCTGCCGATACTTAATAGAGGAGGGGTTCGGCCTGCTTATACACACACAACCACAGTTTCTGACGAAACTGAATAAAACAGGGTGTCGGCGACACGCAGACGGCGGCGACGTTTCC
This sequence comes from Hordeum marinum, assembly GCA_022496015.1. Taxonomy (NCBI): domain Eukaryota; kingdom Viridiplantae; phylum Streptophyta; class Magnoliopsida; order Poales; family Poaceae; genus Hordeum; species Hordeum marinum. The sequence continues at coordinate 504,233,812 of CM039676.1, forward strand.
GGCCACAATAAGGGGTCTCCGGTGGCGCAAACGGGCGGAATCGAAAGGGGGATCTACGGGGAACCCATCCCTCGTATCTTCTTACGAGGAGGGGGATCGGAGGCGAGCTCAAGCTCGAGCCTTTCTAACGCGGCGACGAGCACTACGACGACGGCGCTGCGAGCTACGGCGAGGAGATGGGACAGCGGGGATGGGCTGCTCATCGAGGGCTTCTCGGAGACGCGGGGGGGGGGGGGCGCGAGCGACGACGATGAAGGGGAAGGAGAGGTGGAGACGTTGCGCGCGAAGAGGAAGAATACCCGGCGACGTTCCTGTGGCGAGGAGGAAGAAGAAGGCCTCCTGGGACGTCCTAGCACCGGGAATGGATCGCGGACAGCTCCGGGTATGCGGCGACCATCTTAAAGGCGACGGGGCTCCACCGGAGGGACGCTGGCAACGAGCACGTCGACCCCTACCTCACTCTGAACCCCACCTCTCTCTAAACCCGAGAAGGAAGAAGAAGAAAAAGAGGGAGAAGGAGGAGGAGGAAGAAGGGCAAAGCGGTGGCGGCGCGAGGCTAAGAAGGAAGAGGCGGAACCCTAGGGATGCACGCTTAAAAGGAGGTCGGCCTCGACGTTGGAGCTAACGGCGACGGCGATCCTCTGCTCTCTGCACTCTGCTTTGCTCTCTGCTAACTGACGGAGGAGGATGACGGGCAGGTGGCCGTCAGCTGCGGCTTGGGCCGAGCCAGTGGCTCCCCTGGGCCGGAAGCCCAGTGCTCTTCTCACTGCACTCACCTCTGCAAACAAAAAGGGTTTTTTCCTATTTTGAATAAACCAGCCACTCACAGAATATCCTCAGGGCATTTTAATAAGATTTTGAGCAAAACAAAAATACATTTGCAAAGGAAATAATCTGCTGCATTTTATAAAAATATGAAGTTGAATTATTTAGCAAGTTAATTTAATATTTAAATAAAAGGCAGCTCTGTTTAAATGGTATTCAAAACCCCAAACACTCTCAAATGACAATAACACCATGCTGATAAATCATAAGAATATTGGGGCCACCTTTTGAACATTTTTAATCAATTAAAACAACAAGTTGATTCTGCTCATCAAATTAATAGGAAGAGAGGGGGAAGAAGAGGTAGTGTTTGGAAGAGAGAAGAGAGGGGAAGAAGAGGTTGCACACATGCTCCACCCACACTCTCAAACACCAACACCACACAAGTGACACACATACAATCACAACATGTGAAGACACAAGAAAGCAAGCATGCAAGATGGATGGTATGATGCATGAATGCAAACACACATGAATAACAAGGTGCAATCATACATAAATCTCATGACACAAGGTTCATACAATGGGGTTACATGCCAAATAAGGTAGGGACAGCACTTGGGATGTCACAAATTATCATGGAGGAAATTCTGCAATTCTTCGTCCATAAGGGGATCGAGCTGGGCTCCGATGGACGCTGTTTTATTGGGGTCCATTGGATGGACCTGAAGTTTGATGATTTCCTCCATGGGTTTAAAGGACGTGGACCTGGGTCTTTTCCTGAGGATCACATCGTCCCTATTGACTGTCGACCGTAAAGTGGTCAACTCTTCAGCGGCGAAAGTTCCCGCTAATGCCTCGAGGGCGAGTGATATCGTTTTGTTTTCGGTCTGAAGGGCTACATTCGGATCGCTGGCAATTGTGATCACTCCATTTGGTCCTACCATTTGGAGTTTCATGTACCCGTAATGGGGTATAGCCTGGAACTTTGTAAAGGCATCGCGTCCTAATAGGGCGTGATAACCACTTGGGAAGGGGATGATGTGGAAGAGAAGTTCTTCGGATCGGTAGTTTTCATGCGTACCGAACACAACTTCTAGGAAGAGACATCCAGAATAACGTGCCTCTTTCCCTTGGATGATTCCCGAGAAGGTTGTGTTGCTATGTTCGATGTGGGATCGATCGAATTGCTTTTTCTCCAGAGTGGCCTCATATATGAGGTTTAGACCACATTCGCCATCCATGAGCACCTTATGTAGCCTGTATCCATCAATGATGGCATTCAAGACTAGAGCGGCCGGTGAATGATCGGGAAGGATGGGCGGCTGGTCAGTGTCCCCAAAAGTAATCGGTACGTCTGCCCATGGGCTAGTAGCTGCCACGTGGTAGACTTGCTCGTGCTCCCGAAGAGCTCTTTTACGCCTGCTCCACGAGGGGGAAGATCTCATAGACTGTCAGGACTTCGTCATTAAATTCGGGTGGCGACAGAGAGTGCCTGTTCGACGGAGATGTGTCGAGGATGGCCTCGCCACTTTTTGTGACCTGTCTAATGACCCACCAAGCTCGAAGGCTATGTGTAGTATTTGTGGTTAACAACACGGAATGAATGGGGCATGGTTTATGCAAAAGTCTGTCGAGAACGGTGCGGGTCCCGAAAAGGGACTTGTTTCTTTTTTCTATGGGTTCATACCTAGTATGCCTATTTGGAGGTATCCTCTTTTTTCCGAGCACCTCTAGGGTGTTCGGAGAAAACTGGTTCCGAGAACAACAACTCGGATTGCCACACACTCTCCATGGCACAGTATTTCTATACCAATTCGGATAATTTCGAAAATTCGCTTATGCGTCGGCAGGCCAGGGCATTAAGGATCCCTTCATCATGGCAATTGCGAATAAAAATTTCCATTACATCTTGGTCACTAAGACCTTTTACTCTGCTCCTAGCAAGTAGGATTCTTGCCCAAAAGTGGTGTACTGATTCTCCTTGTCTTTGCTTGATATCCCGAAAGTCCAAAGATATGGGCTTTGGCATGGTACTTGGATAATTGTCTTGGGTGGTGGGTGGGAAAAATTTGGTTCCCTGTCCCAACGAGTGTTCGGAATTGCAGTTTCCCGATCGTGCGATGGATCCTGGACTGGTGACGGTCCGGCTTTAAAGTGAACCCCCGCCTCTGATTCACCGACGGGGTCTTGGAGATCACGGGCGGGGGTATAAACGGTTTTCAATTCCGGCTGTCGGGCGAAATCCATGGCCGGACGCTCGATGGTAGCGACAAGGTGGGTGACCGGAGGGACATAAACCTAGTCATCCGATATACGCATAGCTTCGATCCGATCGAACAACTCGTTTAAGAACGAGGTTATGGAAGGATGCGTGTCGCTGATATGAGTGGATTCGTCAAGCGGTGTGATAGTTCCAGAGTTACGGCAAAGCGAATCTGTGTTCCGTTCCATCGTGGGACCTAATGTATTGGACGTCAAAGCATCCGAACTTATAGGTTTTTCGTCGAAGGTTGAGGGTTGCATTGAAACGAGTGTTCCTCGTGAATCAGCCACTAACTCTATGATTCCGGACTTGATACTCTTATTGGTGGGGGGACTTCCGATCTGGCCATGACGGCCGACCGGGCCGGCATGTGACAAGATATCGTTGCCGGTGAAACTCTTATCGGGGGCGAGAGTCCCCTCGATACAGATCTTGCTACTTGCGACGGGGCAAGCCATCGTTTCCTTCGGCGCTCATAGAGGAACTCTCAATGAAAGCACCAATGTCAGTGTCAAAACCGGCGGATCTTGGGTAGGGGGTCCTGAACTGTGAGACTAGGATCGACGGTAACATGAGGCCAAAGGGGACACGAGTTTACCCAAGTTTGGGCCCTCCAATGGAGGTAATACCCTACGTCCTGCTTGATTGTATTGATGGTGAAGGGGTTACAGAGTTGATCTACCTTGAGATCGTATGTCTAACCCTAGATGAATTGTCCTCCCTCTATTCCCTAGAAATCTCCGACTTATATAGATGCCGGGGGTGTCCTTGGCTTACACATGGTCAGTTACTTGTCGAATAGATAACGTGCCTAACTACAGCTAATAACTTGGAGAACACGTCATGACTCCTCGAAGCTTCCGTCTGGCGCAGGTGGTCTTCGATCATCCGATGCCTGCCTTGCGGCCCATACAGTCCGGCCCATGAATAATGGGTCGGCTATCCGAGGACCCCTTGATTTAGGACTCCCTCAACAGCGTCTATGACAATCTTGGAACGGAGTTTACCATCATGTTTACTCTTCAGATTCCAGACACCGCCACACCGCCCGCCACCTCGACGGCCACCCCGCCGTCCTCCTCCGTAGCAGTCGCCTGAGCTGCCTCCGCAGTAGCCTCCGCAACAGTCGCATGAGCCGCCTCCACAGCCGCCGCCTGTGCCACCTATGCAGCAGCCGCCTGTGCTACCGCCGCAACAGCCGCATGTGCAACCTCCGCAGCAGTCGCCTGCCGCTGCCTGGTCAAGGGCGAGGATCTCCGCCTCGACCGCGAGGTGACGGGCCTCGGCCTCCAGATCGGAGTCATAGCCGGACCTCACGAGGTTTGCCTTCATGGCCTGCTTGCCAAGGTAGCCCTTCTTGTAAGCTTTTTCACGGTTCCCGCGCCCCCCCATCACCACCGGCTGTGCCTCATTGCCGGGTCGGGTTCTCGTAGGGAGGGAGAGGTGGCGTGCTTGGTGAGGGGGTGAGAGCGGGCTGAGCATGGGGGATGGAGACGAGAGAGAAGTGGGGACGGTGGCGGGAATATATAGAGATTTGGACCGCTGATCGCAATTGGACGCTTCTGGCTTCTTCTTGGGGAATCTGGAAAACTCTCCCAGTCGTTGGATCTTGATTAGGCGCCATCTAACCACCCGCTGCTCCTCCGCTTGTTTATTTTCTTTCTCCACCTCGTCTCCTTGGGTCAGTGGTCACTTTCTCCCCCCAAATCAATCGAGAACCCTAGCTAAACCCCAGCCTCTGGCGAGCCAGCGCACCGGTGGGGTCGGGCCCGCTGGTCAATCTGGGTGGACGAGGCGAGCGGCGCGGCGACGCAGTGGCGGATCTAGCATTTCAAACTTCTGTGTACATATCTTCAAAAAAATGAGCTAATCAATTTCAGTTTCGTCTATTGACCTGCTCATCTTGATATATACCTATTTTATACTAAAATTTTATACTTCTTATATTACTGTGGTGGCTTCAGGCTAATTGATGTATTACTTTGTATGTTCTCTATAAATAATTAATAACAATGACTGTATGCATCGTCAGAGGGCGGGGGTCTACCCTCCTTTTCGGAAAAAAAATGACGATTTAAGATGATAAGCTGATGTTGAACAAGTTACATCATTCTGACTCTGTGAATTTGCTAGTGGTTTTTTTTTAGAAAATGAGGATTACCTCCGGCCTCCGCATTAGTGTGATGCATGCGGCCCCTTGCAGCTCCTTGCATATATTTGACACCACTTGATAATTCGGGGCAGGCGAGAATCGGTCTTCATGTTCTTACACAACCCATGCCAGAGAGACTACCAACTTTGTGCAGGACCCTGGGGGAGAACCAATGTTTTCGAGTCGACTGTCGTTCTGGGGTAGTGACTCTTGACTAGACAGGGGTATCATAGCTAGACGTGTAGTTGACACTTATGTATGTACTTTCTTGTGCGTTATATACTCAGCATGTCGAGTACACCAGTTATAACTTTTTCCTACACCGGTTTAGTTACTCGCACATGCCGAATCTCATGACTTAGAGAGTTGGTAGCGCTAGTATGAGAGATCACCTAGTTGTATATGGGACATGGGTGTAAATGCACTGGTTTGTAAGATCAATTTTCCACATATGTTTGAACATAAAAGGGAGTATGTACAAAAGAATGCATGCCACCTAAAATATAGTAGCAATATACTACCTGGGTGGTTTTGCATACTTCGTACTATGGCCGCGTACCCCACGATCTGCTTTATACTCTATGTTGTAATAGTTGGCATATGGGAGTAGCTACGCCTGGTTGTAGGAAAAATGTTTCCTACAGATGTATAGATATTTGAAGTCTTAATGATCCTTGTTATGTTCTTCCCTATGTAAGTAAACATATTTCAAGTCTTGATGATTCTTCTTACGTTTTTCCAGGTGGTGCACTGTAAGATCCTAAAACTGAGGACTTCATTTAAGAAGTCAGAGCTAAATGCCGAGATATATAATGTCCTTCAGGGATTATCCATTGCCATCAACAGTATTGGACACACCCAAAGGTATTATGCCCATTGTGGATTTTAATCAGTGTATCCTGGTCATGTGATCCACCTTGTTACTTAACTCATATGTTCTAGTGGATTTTGCTGGTTCAGTTTGCTGCTAAATTTTTTTGTAATGCTATCGTTTTAAGAACCGAGTAGATGTAAGTTGTGATAATCCTCTTATGCTGTTTTTCTTTTTCTTTTGCACAGCCTAATTTATGTTCTTCATCCGAGTGGATCAACTTTGCTGACACACTCATCGATGCATCAACCTTCTGCATGAAAATCATGGTTCTAATCAGCCTTGTATGTTTGTATGACCTGGAATCCTGCTATTGTTCAGTACTTAACTTTGCCGTGCATACTTGTTTTCTTTCCGGTGACTGATCTAATTGCAAATATTGATACATTGGCGAACTTATGTGACAGTATTTCAATCATAATACAGTGCCGTTGGTGGTTGTACATTCCAAGATATTCTAATTCATATTACCGCTGTTGTTCTCCAATATTTCGTAGAATTCGCCAAGTGCATAAATAACACGAGTGCTTTTAGAATGCATTTATTAGTTAGTAATTAAGTTCGTATACTTACCATCTGTAGATTAAATGATTAATTTGGAGGGGCCGGCATTATATGTGTGGCTGATCTCATTGCTAACTAAAGATCTATGATTCTTGACTGATGTTTCTTTATCTGGAAAAACAAAAGGTCATTAGTTAATTGAGACCTAGCACATTTTTACGGGAATAATATTTTCGGATCTCAATAGATTCTGAAATTATTTGTATGTGTACATATAATTCTGTATATACATACGGCTTTTGATCAATATATTTTCTCATCCACGGTGTATACAAAAAGACAAATACACTGATTTTTTTTCTTCGAAATAATCAACTTTTGCCTTTTTTTTTAACCACATGCTTGTGTTTTTAGCATACAAATCAACAAATGATTTATTAAAATTCTATATGTATGCAAAACACATCTGTGTGTGCTATAGATTTTTCTTGGATGTTTTGAAAGTTTGAGTTACCATTTTCTATGTTTTGAAAACACCGGACTTCAAGTGACCCAGGAGCTAACATTGCCTCATTCGTCTTTAAAATTAGAATTTGTGTTAGATCCTTGGTTCTTCTCAAAAAGTTCTTCTGCGTGTATGAAGGAGTCACAGTATAACACAAAAATAATCCTGATGTTTATACTGGTCATTGATTCTTACTGCATGGACTGTATACGTTCCTAGCTGTTATGATCGGCACAAGATGTTTTACCAACACCAATTATTATCCATGTAGAATCTGTCAATTTGCTGCTGCCAATGTTAGATTTCTGCTTTTCATTATAATTCCTGTTGAAATTGTTATTGTCTTTTTATTTACCATTTGGTGGCTGTAACTATAGCAAATCGTCTAAAATGCTGAGCTTTTGGTGTTGCTCATTCAACAGATGGACTGACCAATCGTCTTAAATCTTTGTCAAACACTCTCTAGGTCGATAGATCAGATATGATCTACAGAGCACCGTGAAGGGCAACATTATTCTAGAGAAATCCACACTTATTTGCATCCTCCAAGGTATGCATATTAACGCCATGTGGCAATATTGTGACGCTTGGTTGAGAGCTCAGATACTACTGAAAATGTGAAGAAGATTTTCAATGCGACATGTCTTTACCAAGATATGCACCAAGTCGGCATTCCGAATAAGGGCTTATTTGTTTGCTCGGGGTCCCAGGCCTTTCCCTAGGGTCAGAAACCCATGTATGGATTTAACCCTGCGAGCCTGCCGTTGTATTTTGGACACCGTCTCGACAGGGGCATACTGCCCATTTTACGGGGCTTCGGTGCCGCCTCCTTGTGCCGCTTCCTCCTCCATGGGGCTTCGCTGCCTCCTTGTGATGCCTTCGCTGCTAGGATTTGATCTCTGATCCTTCTTTGCGCAACTGAATGTCCTTTGGCTCCTTCAACAAATCTCTCTTTAGCGCTTACTACTCTTTAGATCCTTCAGGAATCATTACTGTTCGTTTATGGACATTTGTTGTTAGCTTTTTGCACAGTTCATTGAGATTGTTATGATCCCATAAAGTCTCAACTGACGGGCTGGCAAGTGCACCATTCTGATACGTGAATACGTGATAGCGTGATCGGCTAACCTATGTAGGTCATGGGGAATGTAGACCGCCACCCCCAAACTCAGCAAGCACCTTGTCTAGGTTGATATCCTCACAGTGGATGGCGGCCACCCTCGACTTTTATAGGTTGATGTGCAGCCCTATTGCCCGCCTGCCCGAATGTAGGATTGACAAGGGCAAACTTATCTCGAATCGCTTGTGGTTGGCGAAGATAACGGCGTTGTTGGCATAGAGGCCCACACACAGCTTGAAAGTCTTGTCCGTCAACGATGGCCTGGATAATCCCGTGTAACGGGTCGAGTGTGAGGATAAATAGGAAAAGGCGACATGGGCCATCCTATCGCGTCCCACACTTACGAAATACTTTCTAGTCTGTGATCCCATTGAGCAAGAACGCTGAGGCAACTAACATGATTAACAAGGAGGGACACCACTGTAAGGGCATAGTTCTCTCTAAGTGGTTTTGGTGATTGATGACAATGTCTTTTGCGGACTAATCGTGTGCATTGAGCATTTCAGATATCTCAGGTCAAGGCACAAGACGATTCAGTGCCCCTCGGAATCTTTCGGTGGATTGGAATCGTAGCAAAGCCGTACTCTCAAGAGGGGGTCCGCTTCAGAAAGGTCTGGGTGGAATCAACACGTGCTCATCTATTCCTTTGCACCACCTTTTCCTCTCTTCAATGGAGCCACAACCCGTTTTCCTTCTCTGTGCAAAAGGAACGTCTGCGAGGTGTTTGTGTTCAGTGCTCTGCGGTAGTATCACTCCAGTGAGCGGTAGTACCGCAGGTGCCAACGGTAGTACCGTTGTCTCCTGCCCTGGCCTCTACACCTGCGATAGTACGCGCGGATGTAATTTTTTACATCCGCCCTACTACTGTAGTACCACTATTCTCGTCCGGTACTACCGTACCGGACTTCTTCGCAGAGTTTCCCTCTGCGGAGGTAGGCACGGAAGTAATTTTTTACTTCCATGCACCTCCAATGGCTGCCTCTGCCAACCGTGCGGTAGTACCGCACGGGCTCGCGATAGTACCGCTCCGGCGGTTCTACCGCTTGTGGCCTAGTGCTAACGGACAGGGCCGGTCACTCCCGTGTGAGCGGTAGTACCGCACAAGGCTGCGGTAGTACCGCAAGCTGTCACGGTAGTACCGTGACTTTTGCGGTAGTACCGCGATGCGCGGGGCTGAGAGAGTGGATAACGGTTGGATCTTGTCCGCCACTATAAAAGGAAGGTCTTCTTCCCCAAGAAGCTCACCTCTTCCTTCCCAAAACTCCATTGTTGCTCCAAACTCCATTTTAGCCCGATCTCTCTCCCTAGCCAATCAGTCTTGTTGATTTCCTAGGGATAGGTTGAGAAGGCCCCGATCTACACTTCCACCAAGAGAAATTTGATTCCCCCCACTAATCCCTTGTTGATCTTGTTACTCTTGGGTGTTTGAGCACCCTAGACGGTTGAGGTCACCTCGGAGCCACATTCCATTGTGGTGAAGCTTCGTGGTGTCGTTGGGAGCCTCCAATTCAGTTGTGGAGATTGCCCCAACCTTGTTTGTAAAGGTTCGGCCGCCGCCTTCAAGGGCACCAATAGTGGAATCACGGCATCTCGCATTGTGTGAGGGCGTGAGGAGAATACGGTGGCCCTAGTGGCTTCTTGGGGAGCATTGTGCCTCCACACCGCTCCAACAGACACGTACTTCCCCACAAGGGAAGGAACTTCGGTAGAACATCCTCGTCTCCACCGGCTCCACTTTTGGTTATCTCGCATCTTTACTTCTTGCAAGCTTTTATTGTGTCATATCCCTTGCTTGCTTGTGTACTTGTTGTGATTAGTATCATATAGGTTGTTCACCTAGTTGCACATCTGGCTAACTTATTTGATGCTAGACCTTAATTGTTAAAGAAAAGTTAAAAAGTGCTAGTTGCCTATTCACCCCTCCCCTCTAGTCAACCATATCGATCCTTTCAATTGGTATCATAGCCACGTCTCTTTATTAAGGGTTTCACAACCCGAAGAGTATGGCTGGCGAAGAGGCGCGTGTGGGAGAACTTCCCGAGGCCATGGGTGTGAACACGGTTTCATGCGAGGATTTCAACGAGGCTTTGACCTTACTCAAATCCTCCATGGCTACGGAGGTTCAATCCATGTTTAAAGATTTCCTTAATATTCTTAAAATGTCTACCGATGCGGGGCAAGTGGTCAAACCCACTAACTCGTCATTGGATGCCAACTCCGGTAAGGAGGGGGCTAGTGCCGACAAAGATAATCATGCTCAAAGAGTTAACGGGTCAGGGAGCTTTGCCTCTGTTCCCCCTCCCGTGGTCTATGGAGGACCGGTGCACCCACCTCATATAGTTAATCTCGGTCCTCCTCCTAAACTTGTTAAGAATGATTTTGCTAACTAGGTTTTTAGTATCAAGTCTCATTTAGATCACAGCTCAATTCATCTCATGAGAGTCATTGAAGAAGGATACTATACTCATGATCCACGCAATCTTACTCCAAGAGAACAAGCGGATAAACAGCTAAATTCTTCCGCCTTGTTCATACTCCAAGCTTCTATTCCTCCTAAAGATCTACCTCACCTGTGGCCCTTCACTGTTGCTAAAGAATGTTGGGAACACATCATCTCCATGTACAACGGCAGCTCAAGCATTCAACGGTCAAACTATGAAGTTGTTCTTGATCAGTTAGATGAGTTTGTGATGATAGAGGATGTGGAACCGCGTGAGCTCTATAGAAGGGTGACCGCTCTCGCTGTTTCCCTCAAGGATCATGGCAGCAAGGATGTGAATGATACTTGGATCACGCGTAAGTTCATGAAGGCTATCATGCCCTACAACAAGGCCATTTCCGTTGTCATCCGTCAAAGGCAAGACTTTCACACCTTATCATCTGGTGATGTGTTGGATGAATTCATTGCAATGAACATCCTGAACACTACAGCTGACAATGCTCTCGCTCGTGTTCAATAGTCAAGGAAGTCTCCCAATCTTGCATTAAAGGCCAAGGTCAGTCAAGAGGAAGAAGAAGAAGAAGAAGAGGTTTGCCCCGAGGACACCAAATATGCTTATCATGATCACATGGCTCTTGCGTCCAGACAATTTTGGGGCAACAAGAGAAACTCAAGGCCCAACTTCTCCAAGAACAACTCAAATGGGTCAAAGGGAAAGCAATGTGTGAGAACTTGCTACAACTGTGGTAATGTAAGTCACTTTGTGGTGGATTGTCCATATGAGAAGAGGGAAGACAATGGTGGCAAGCTCGTTTGCAAAGATAAAGCCAAGTCCTTCCCAAACAAAACCAACTTTTTCAAGAAGGCTCCTCACAAAGTATTGGTAGCTCAAGAAGAGTATGCCTCACATGATGATGTTGATGATGAAGACACAAGCGGTGAAGGAATGGCAATGGCATCCGTGGCAATTGCCTCTTCTACCCCGACAAAGGCATCACTCTTCAACGCCCCCAATGATAACATCGTCGCGAGGTGCCTCATGGCTAAAGGTATCACTAAGGTAACCTCCAACGTCATAACCTCAAACATTAAGACTTCCATTTCTTCCACTTCATCCTTAGATAGTGTGGATGAACTTGAGGAAGGAAAAGAGGATAAGAATGAGTTTGACAAATTCATGGTTAAACACAAGGGAGAGTCCAAGAAGCACTTCGTTGCTCTCTTGGAACAAATTGGTGAGGCCCATGACATTATTGAGTATCAAGAAGAGTGTCTTGAGGAACTAAGAGGTCATAGTCGTGATTATGCTGACGAGATAGCGGATCTATCAATTGCTCTTGAGGAAGAGCAAGGTCTTCGTATGACTCTTGAGGAGTCACAAAATGTTGACCTTACTAAATTACGTAAAGATTATGATCATGCTATTTTTCTTAACCGTGCTCTCAAGTCTGAGAAGGTTGCCCTTGGGATTGGATCATGGTCGTCTCAAAGTTGAGCTTGACACACTTGACAATGCTCACAAGGCATTGACGTGTTCTCATGCCTCTCTTAAGGAGTCACATGATCAACTCCAAGTGAAACTCACTAAGGAAATTGCCACATGTCCTCCTTTTGTTCTAATTGATAATGTATCTGCTACTAACCCATGTTGTGAGCATGCACACCTTGTGGAGGAAAATGCCAAGCTAAAAGAGCAGCTTAAAAAGGGTTTGGTGACATGTATCCAAGGTGAGAAGACACTCAATGACCTTCTGACTTCTCAGAAGGAAGTTGTGGCAAAATAAGGAGTGGGGTTTGTACCCAAAACTAATGAGAATAAGAAGATTAACACGAAGGAAGCTCCATCGCTCAAGCGAACCTTTGTAAGAGCTGGTGAAGGTCCTCATGAGAAGAATAAAGACCAAGTTATGTTGGAAAATGCCAAGAAGGGCAAGAGCAAGAACATCCAACCCAACAAGAACGACGACTTTAACCCCTCTTATGGTTTATGCCGTGCTAGTGATGGGCATGTTTATGCCAAATATGTTGGTTCTTCTTATGAGTACATTGAATGGTGTATTTGGGTTCCTAAGACCCTTGTTGCTAACATGAAAGGACCCATTAAAGAATGGGTACCTAAAGCCAAACATTGATCTCTTGTAGGGGTTTGCTTTCGGAGGAACATCATGGTAGCTCGATAGTGGAGCGACAAATCATATGACCGGAAGCAAGGACTTAGTGGTGGACGTTAATCCTGACACATCTATGGCCACCCAAGTCTCGTTTGGTGATGATGAAATTTCAAAGATATTGGGTCTTGGCAAGGTGGTAATCTGTCCGGAACTCACCATAGAGAAGGTCATGCTTGTTGAGACCCTCGCATACAATTACTTCAGTTTATCAACTTGCAACCATGGGTTTTAGTACTTTCTTTGGTATTGACTCTGTGACCCTTTTGTGGAGCAAGACTCTTAAAGTAGCTTTTGTTGGGCATGTCGAGAACGGTCTGTATGTGGTGAACTTCTCGGAGCAACCCACTAAGACTGTGACTTGCTTAATGGCTAAAGTTGATGTGGGACGGCTCTAGAATCGCCGGCTAGCCCATGTTAATATGAGATCTTTGCAAAGTCTCCTCAAAGGGGATCACATCCTTGGACTAACAAATCTGAGTTTTTCCAAAGATCGTGCTTGCAGTGCTTGTATCCAAGGAAAGCTACCAGAGAAGGCTCATCGTCCAACCACTACAATATACTCTAAGAGGACCTTACTGCTCCTTCACATGGATATCTTTGGTCCTCCATCTTTTGACAGTCTTGGTGGAAGAAAATATTGCTTGGTGATTGTGGATGATTACTCGAGATATACTTGGGTTTATTTCTTCAAGAAGAAGAGTGATACCCAACAGACTGTCATCGACTTTGCAAATGAAGTCCAATGCCAACATGATGCAAAGATTTTGATGATTAGAAGTGACAACAGCACCGAGTTCAAGAATTACACCCTAAATGAGTTTCTCAGTGACGAAGGGATCAAGCACCTATATTCCACACCTTACACCCCTAAAAAAAACGGAGCTGCTGAGAGGAAGAACCGAACGTTGATTGATGCGGCAAGAACCATGATGGCGGAGTTTAAATCTCCATACAACTTTTGGGCCGAATCCATCAACACAGTGTGCCATGCATCTAACCGGCTCTATCTTCGCAAAGGGTTGAACAAGACCCCGTATGAGATTCTTACTGGGAACAAGCCCAACCTCACATACTTTCGGGTGTTCGGTTGTAAGTGTTTCATTCTCAAGAAAGGTGCTTGTTTGTCTAAATTTGAATCTAGAACCCATGAGGGCATATTTGTTGGTTATGTTGCAAACTCTCATGCTTTCCGTGTCCTCAAAAAGTCCACGGGACTCATTGAGGAGACGACTAATGTAGAGTTTGATGAAAATAATGGCTCCCAAGTGGAGCAAAGTGGTCTTTGTGATGTAGGTGATGAAATTCTTCCCCAAGCCATAAGAAGAATGGGTGTGGGATACTTCCTACCCGTTGAGGAACCCCTTGTGGCCGAAGGAGAAGGACAATGTTCCACTCAAGTGGAACCATCACCGACGCAAGACCCACACGCTTCCCAAGAACAAACTGAAGGTCCTCTACCTCATGAACAAGATCAAGGGCAGGATCAATCCACTGATGATGGTGTCTCACCAAGTGATACCCAAGATCGAGTTCCTATCTTCGAGCAATCTCAAGATCAAGATCTTCTTCAAGATCAAGAGCAAGCTCAAGAAGGCGCTCAAGATCATCAAGATGATGACTCACTGAATGCAGTCTCTCAACCGTCCATGCAAGAAATCTTAGAGAGACAAGCCGCCAAGCTCAAAACTAGTAAACATCTGTTGGAGAACGTCTACAGTGACTTGCAAAAGGGGGTAACCACTCGCAAACAATTAGCAAACTTTTGTAATCATCACGCGTTTGTTTCTTGCATTAAGCCCCTTAAGGTTCAAGATGCGCTCGAGGATATGGAGTGGGTTGAAGCTATGCATGATGAACTCAACAACTTCGAGCGCAACCAAGTGTGGCGACTGGTGCCAAGACCTAAGGAGAATCACAATGTTATTGGAACGAAATGGATCTTCAAAAACAAGCAATATGCGAACGGTATTGTCATTCGCAACAAGGCAAGATTGGTGGCACAAGGATACTCCCAAGTTGAGGGTATCGACTACGGTGAAACCTTTGCTCCTGTTGCTTTCCTTGAATCTATTCGCTTGTTACTTGCATATGCCTCTCATCATAATTTTAAATTATATCAAATGGATGTCAAGAGTGCTTTTCTCAATGGCCCTCTTAAGGAGTTGGTATATGTCAAGCAACCCTCGGGGTTTGAGGATCCCAAGTTCCCCAATCATGTATACGTTCTCAATAAGGCTCTCTAAGTCCTTAAACAAGCCCCACGTGCGTGGTATGAGCACCTTACCGAGATGTTGCAAGACCATGGGTTTGAAATTGGGAAAATCGACCCCACTCTTTTTATGAAGAGGGTTAACGGGAACTTGTTCATATGCCAACTATATGTTGATGATATTATTTTTGGTTCTCCTAACAAAGCTTTCAATGAAGAGTTTGCCACTTTGATGACAAACAAGTTTGAGATGTCCATGATGGGAGTGTTCAAGTACTTCCTTGGTTTCGAAGTCAAGCAACGAAGTTA
Source organism: Hordeum marinum (assembly GCA_022496015.1). Taxonomy (NCBI): domain Eukaryota; kingdom Viridiplantae; phylum Streptophyta; class Magnoliopsida; order Poales; family Poaceae; genus Hordeum; species Hordeum marinum. Next base: position 504,249,124 of record CM039676.1, read on the forward strand.
AGGTACCTTCATCAATCAATCCAAATACACTCAAGACATGCTCAAGAGGTTCAAGATGGATGAGCTCAATCCTCCCAAGGCCAACACTCCCATGCCACTCAAATGCCATCTTGACAGCGATCCCAATGGTAAAGCGGTGGATCAAAAGGTATATCGCTCCATGATTGGATCCTTGCTTTACCTTTGTGCATCTAGACCGGATATCATGTTATTTGTGGGTATTTGTGCACGATTTCAATCTGCACCTAAGGAGAGTCACCATGTGGCTATCAAGTGAATCTTTAGATATTTGGCTCATACCCCAAACTTTGGCTTATGGTATCCCAAGGGGGCTTCGTTTGATCTCGTTGGATATACTAACTCGGATTGGGCGGGAGACCGTGTGGATAGAAAGTCCACTTCCGAAGGCTGCCAATTTCTTGATCGGTCTTTGGTAAGTTGGCCTTCAAAGAAACAAAATTGTGTTTCTCTCTCGTCCATCGAAGCCGAGTATGTAGCTGCTGCCAGTTGTTGTGCTTAGATTCTATGGATGAGGCAAACTTTAAAGGATTATGGTGTCAATTGTGACAAAGTGCCTCTTTACTATGATAATGAAAGTGCCATTATGATCTCCAGCAACCCAGTTCAACATTGCAAGATGAAGCATATTGATATTCATCATCACTTTCATCGGGAACACGTCAAGCGTGGAGACATCAATCTTATTCATCTGAACACTAATGAGCAACTTGCAGATATTTTTACGAAGCCTTGAGATGAAGCAAGATTTCGTGAGTTAAGGAATGACCTAAATATCATTGATTCAAGCAATGTGGATTGACTTAGTGCACACCTCCCCACACTCATCGTTATGTCTTGTCTAGGTGTAGGCATGGATTTAGGGGGGAGTCTAGTTCTCTCAATTAACTATTCCTCCTCCTATTATGCATAAACTAATCAAAGTCTATCACACTTGCCATTTTTGATGGTTACTGTGCTTCAAAAGACGAGTCTTGGTCATGGGCCCAAGAATAATTCTTCGCGGTGCCATACCATCTGACTCAAACATAGGTGGCTCTAGGGCCACCGCCGTCTCTTCATGTGAAGTAGAGGCTCACTGGTTGGTCCTATTTTATTCTCTCTTCTCCGATGGACCGTGCGTGTGTTTTTATCTTGGATCATAGTTTATCTTGTCTCTTGTTTTGTGTGGAATTTGGTGATCACACTGGAAATCTCTCCCTCTTTCTCATTCTATTTTTTTTGCTTTTATGCACCGAGGGGGCAGCACGGTACTACCGCTTACCGCGCGGAAGTTAAAAAATTACTTCCGCCCGTTGAGCGGTACTACCACGATGACTACGGTACTACCGTAACGACGTGTGTGCGTGGGGGTTAAGAGCCGGCAGGGGGGTTTCCCATCTTCCCCATACCACATTTTCTATCTTCCCCTCACGTCTCTCTCTCTCCTCCTCTCAACCGTCACCGGAGCACCTTGCAGGATCTCCATATCCGGCCACCCACTTCTTATTTTCTCCGGTGGGATCGTTCCCCACCTTGTCCTCTTGCAATGGACCCTGGTATTTCCCCAAATTCCTTCTTGTTTTGCCTCTCTATTTTTGAATCTAGGCTTTTGGGGAAATATGAGATGGTCTAGCTTTGTTTGATCCTATCTATGCATGAGGAGATGTTTTGCGAGTGTTAGTGCGATAGAAGTGCGTATTGATAGGATAAAAAGGGGTATTTTTGTCCTAGGGCAGTACCAATACGATCTGACTTGTGTTCTTGCGAGTTCCGCCCCGTGCGGTACTATCACACCTTCTGCGGTACTACCGCTCGTAGGGCAAAAGTAAAATATTACTTCTGCTGACGCCACGGTACTACCGCTCCCGCGGTACTACCACGTCGTGGGCAGTACTAATTTTTTACTTCCGCTGACTGGGCGATAGTAACATTTTACTTCCGCTCCAGCCACGGTACTACCGCGTCTGGATCGGTAGTAAATTTTTACTTCCGCTGACTGGGCGGTAGTAACATTTTACTTCCGCTCCAGCCACGGTACTACCGCTCCCAGCGGTACTACCGCGTCTAGAGTGGTAGTAAATTTTTACTTCCGCAAAACGTGTTGGTACTACTGCTCGATCCACAACTACCTAGTTTTGTCCTGCCTATTCTCTCTTCTACATGGTTTTCTTGTCTGCTTTCGTCCTTGCCTTACCTTTTCCATTTGTCCATTGTGTTTGCGTTGTGTGCCATAGGTGGTGGCTCTAGTTCCAGCTCTGCTCCAAGACGTTCCAATCTGTCTCGTGACACAAGTTCCAAGCGGCTCCGCAATCCTGATGCTCCTAAGGTCTCCAATGATCCAACCCGCCATTTCAAGAGGACCGCATCCAAGATCAAGCAACCAGTTGAGAACTTTGAGGTCATGACCCAAGCTGAGTTTCTGGCTCGAAGGTTGATCAATCCCTACGACAAGCCAAGGGAAGTTTCCAAGGCAAATAACTTGTTCTGGACCAACCAGCAGTATCTTATTCACCTGGATGTGATCAAGGGCAAGAAAAATCACTATGTTCCTGTCCAATACATTGATCTGGAACACATGAGGAAGCATCTGCAATACTTTGGTGAGGCTCTGGAGTTGGTGCAGCAGTTTGCTATAGCAGACATCATCTCCTTCCACCTTGACTTTGATCCAGAGCTTTTGGGTCAGTTCTTTGCCTCTGTCCACTTTCACTCTGATGCGGAGCGGACCATGACATGGATGACCCATTGCGAGCAACTGTCTGCCACCTGGCAGGACTTCATGGACTTGCTGCATGTTCCTGACTCCGGGCTTGATGTGCCACTTGGACTGCACCCTCACGGCAACCCTCAGCCAGCTCATAAGGAGCAGCTCGTGCCTTTCCAAATTCTAAAGACTTTACGATCTGGTGAGCAAATTCCTGTGCTCAACCCTTTCCTTGATGTCATGCACCAGATCTTCCGCAACACTCTGTTTCCTCGCATGGGAGACAAGGACAAGGTACACTCCTATCTGGTGGATATGTTGCTACCATGTGAGGAAGGAAGACATGAAGACCTTGGCATCCTTGATGTGTCTCACATTATGTGGTCTGAGCTTCGCACTGCTATGTTTCATCGGAAGGTCTGGGCCATACTTGTTCCACCCGATTCGTGATACTTGGGACAACACCTTTCAGGGTCAGGACATGCCGGAGCACACATTTCTTCACGAGCCCATTCGTTTGCGTATGAAGGACAAGTGGCCAACACCACCACTAAGTCACCTTCTGCTCGTATGGAGGTCGATGAGGATGAGATCGAATAGGAGGAAGATAACAGTTCTGACTCCTATGTGCCTTCGTCTTCTAAGCCATCTTGGGCCAAGAAGCTCTCTCACAAGATGGAGACTTTGTTCTGCATGCAGGCCAAGGGTTAGTATAAGGCTCACGTTGCTCAGAAGGAGAGTCGCCAGCGTGACAAGCGTATTCTGAGGAATCTTGGTGAGACCATCTCGAGTGGGTCTGAGAAGGACATCACCCCTGAGGCCACTTGGATGGCTAAGCACCAGTTCTAGTGGGCGGATTCAGATGCGGAGTCCATCCCAGATGCTTCAGAGGAGTCATATGACTGATCTTTCTGCATGGGAGCTACCACCTATGTGTTAGGTGTCCTCTCTGCCTATTTGGTGTCTCGATGCCAAAGCGGGGGGAGTGTGGGATTTGCGCGTATTTGTGTTAGTCTTTTCGTCGTCTCTCTGCTTTCATTTAACTTTGGTTTATGTAGTTTGTGTGTGTGTGACCTGGAGACTTCCTCTATCATATGGTGTGAGACATCTGCTATCACTACTACTTTATTATTGTCTAGTATGATTCATAGCTTGTGAGTCTGTCCATTACGTACCCTTATCTTTATGCTCACATGCTATGCCTAGTTTCCATACTTAGTTCTGTTCATTCTGTTGCAAAGATTGCAATGCCTATAAAATATACGGGGGGTGTTGATCCTAGTGTGTGTGCCTTGTAGTCCAAAGCATATCTAGAGTATGCACACATCTAGGGGGAGCTCTTCTATATTTTGTAGGTCTTGAGTTTGCATATTCTCATTTTATATCCTTATGTGCAAATCCCGTATTGTCATCAATCCACCAAAAAGGGGGAGATTGTAAGGGCATATTTCTCCCTAAGTGGTTTTGGTTATTGATGACAATGCCTTTTCCAACTAATCGTGTGCATTGAGCATTTCAGATATCTCAGGTCTAGGCACAAGACGATTCAGTCTCCCTCGGAATCTCTCAAAGACGGTTGTTCTATGCGTTTCCTTTCGGTGGATTTGAATCGTAGGAAAGACATACTATCAAGAGGGGGTCCGCTTCAGAAAGGTCTGGGTGGAATCAACACGTACACATCTATTCCTTTGCACCACCTTTCCTTCTCTTCCATGGAGCCCCAACCCGTTTTTCTTCTCTGTGCAAAAGGAACGCCTGCGAGGTGTTTGTGTTTAGTAGTCTGTGGTAGTACCGCTCCAGAGAGCGGTAGTACCGCAGGTGCCAGTGGTAGTACCGCTCGGTGGAGCGATAGTACCGCTGTCTCCTGCCCTGGCCTCTACACCTGCGGTAGTCGGTGCGGATGTAATTTTTTACATCCGCCCTACTACGACAGTACCGCGATTCTCGTCCGGTACTACCTCTGTGGAGAGTTTCCCTCTACGGAGGTAGGCACGGAAGTAATTTTTTACTTCTGTACACCTCTAGTGGCTGCCTCTACCGACCGTGCGGTAGTACCGCACTGGCTCGCGGTAGTACCGCTCCGGCGGTTCTACCGTTTGTGGCCTAGTGCTAACGGCCAGGGCCAGTTGCTCCCATGCGAGCGGTAGTAGCGCACAAGGCTGCGGTAGTACCGCAAGCCGTCACAGTAGTACCGTGACTTTTGCGGTAGTACCGCGATGCGCGGGGCTGAGAGAGTGGATAACGGTTGGATCTTGTCCCCCACTATAAAAGAGAGGTCTTCTTCCCCAAGAAGCTCACCTCTTCCTTCCCAAAACTCCATTGTTGCTCCAAGCTCCATTTTAACCCGATCTCTCTCCCTAGCCAATCAATCTTGTTGATTTCCTTGGGATACGTTGAAAAGGCTTTGATCTACACTTCCACCAAGAGAAATTTGATTCCCCCCAGTAATTCCTTGCGGATCTTGTTACTCTTGGGTGTTTGAGCATCCTAGACGGTTGAGGTCACCTCGGAGCCACATTCCATTGTGGTGAAGCTTCATGGTGTCGTTGGGAGCCTCCAATTAAGTTGTGGAGATTGCCCCAACCTTGTTTGTAAAGGTTTGGCCGCCGTCTTCAAGTGCACCAATAGTGGAATCACGGCATCTCGCATTGTGTGAGGGCGTGAGGAGAATACGGTGGCCCTAGTGGCTTCTTGGGGAGCATTGTGCCTCCACACCGCTCCAACGGAGACGTACTTCACCAGAAGGGAAGAAACTTCGGTAACACATCCTCGTCTCCACCGGCTTCATTTTTGGTTATCTCGCATCTTTACTTCTTGCAAATTTTTATTGTGTCATATCCCTTGCTTGCTTGTGTACTTGTTGTGATTAGCATCATATAGGTTGTTACTCTTGGGTGTTTGAGCACCCTAGACGGTTGAGGTCACCTCGGAGCCACATTCCATTGTGGTGAAGCTTCATGGTGTCGTTGGGAGCCTCCAATTAAGTTGTGGAGATTGCCCCAACCTTGTTTGTAAAGGTTTGGCCGCCGTCTTCAAATGCACCAATAGTGGAATCACGGCATCTCGCATTGTGTGAGGGCGTGAGGAGAATACGGTGGCCCTAGTGGCTTCTTGGGGAGCATTGTGCCTCCACACCGCTCCAACGGAGACGTACTTCACCACAAGGGAAGAAACTTCGGTAACACATCCTCGTCTCCACCGGCTTCATTTTTGGTTATCTCGCATCTTTACTTCTTGCAAATTTTTATTGTGTCATATCCCTTGCTTGCTTGTGTACTTGTTGTGATTAGCATCATATAGGTTGTTCACCTAGTTGTACATCTAGCTAACTTATTTGATGCTAAACCTTAATTGTTAAAAAAAGTTAAAAAGTATTAGTTGCCTATTCGCCCCATCCTCAGTCAACCATATCGATCCTTTCAATCACGCAAACACATGTATGATTATGCTGGCGAGCACAACCAATAACCCAAGTGAGTCGCTGTCGATCACTGAACCACAAACTCCTACATAAGATAACTAGTCCTAACTCAAACGGCTGAAGGTTGACCGCTGTTGAAACTAATGGGGCAAGCTAACATGATTAACTACTTGGCCACCGGGCCCTCGTCTTCGACGGCCTGAGGGAATCAAGGACAAGGTAAACACCACTTGCACATATTCATGAATATTGGCCGCCGGTGACGCGCGCGATGGGTTTGCTTGCTCCCTGCTGTTTTTTTCGAGATTTGACGGGTTCCTAACGCGTTTGATTTCTGGTCACCTTTGGGCGCTGCTCCATGCAGGTCTACCCTGAGGGGACTCACATCGTCATCCTGTGGTTCGAGAGGCCGATCATCTACAACAGTCCATGCACGACCCAACATCGTGGAGAGCACTTCCGGAAGCTGTGATTTCCAGATGGTAACTTTCTCCTGTCTCGATCCCTCCTCACCTAGCACGGATGGATGATTTACTGCTTACCTGTGTGCAAAATCCATGTTTGGACCGAGTGTAAGGGGTTTGGACACATCTGAAGAGTTTACCAATTTGGATAGGTGGGTAGGGTCTGGTAGATTTAAGGTGTTTGCCATTATCATTTCGGATTGTCCAGTGACGACGGCTGTAATGGCTTACCTGCCAACGATGAATTCTTTTTTTGTTGACTCATTTGGATTTTAATGCGGCCATTTCAGTTGATCTATGAAATCCTACAGCATGGTAGCCTATGGACTGTCCAGTATCAACTGCTCTGGGAGCATTTTAGCTCATTTGCTTTATCTATTAGCAGTGGTCACAAGTATTTTTTTTTCTACATCATTATGTGTTGCCATGATCATTTAAGATCATTAGCTGACGACTGAACAAGTTATATCATTGTGACTATGTGAATTTGTTAGTGGTCATGCACTTCTTTTCAAAAGTACTCCCTCTGCAACTCAATATAAAACGTTTTTTGGTTTCGTTTCTTGTGTGAAAAACGCCTTACATTAAGTTCCAGAGGTCGTTGCATTTTTATTGCAGCTCCTTGTATATATTTGATACCGCTTCACAATTTGGACAGGTGAGAATTAGTCTTTGTATTCTTACACGACCAATGTCACGGAGACTACCAATATGTACAGGACCCTTGGGGAGAACTATAATTTTTTTAGAAAAGGAGGATGACCCCCGACCTCTGCATCTGGAAGATGCATGCCGTCATTTCTTGCAGGTACTATACAGGGCGGCGGCCTCGATCCGTATGTGGTCGTTACTCACTCCTGCGGAAACCAGGAAGCCTTTGGTTACTGGATCTGCCCGGTGGGAGATGGTAGCGCGGGATATATTCAACCGGTTTGGATGGCGGTCCAATAATAGGATAGGTGGTTAGGCATCTCACTACGGGACTGAGCTTATACGCCGACGGCCTGCGGCTACGCCGATGGCCAAATGTCGGGGCCGTCGGCGTAGATGGCCCACCTCGTCAGCCCTGGCAGCGGGCCGTCGGCGTCCGCGAGCCGTCGGCGTAGGCCGCTTTAGGCCGAGGGCCGCCGTCGGCGTATAAAGGCCGTCGGCGTAGGTCCATTTTAGGCCGAGGGCTGCCGTCGGCGTATCACCAGCCGTCGGCGTAGGACTGCCAGGTGGGCCCCGGTGACGGTCGAGCGGTAACGCCGTCAGCCCAGTAGAGGCTACACCGACGGCCCCGACCTTTGGCCGTTGGCATAGACCTTGTTTTTATTTTTTGTTTTCATTTTTATTTTCTTTTGTTTAACCGTTTAATCTTATATTACTAATACATAAAATAATATTGGAAATGGGATTATAATATATATCATCTCATTTCAACCCTCGATATACGCCTCTTTATTCTTTTTGTGTCTACTAATTAATACATAAAATAATATATTAATAAATTATAATATTTATGCTACTAAATTAAAATATATTATGCTATTATTACTATATTAATATGTATGCTCCACAGTTGAACCTCGTGCGGAGAAAGCTATAAGGGTAAACCGCCGCCCCCTCCCCGGCCCCCTCGCGCCTGGACTAGGCCGGGTTTCGGTGAAGAAAGACCGCCGGAGCACTGTAGTACCGCATGAACTTGCATGTCATTCTAGGGTATGTGTCCAAGTGTGGTGTAAGTTGCATAGATGCAATGTCTAGCTCCTTGGTGTGACCATCTTCACATTCATGCGATAACACTATGCAAAGTCATGGACATGTAGGTGGAATACACCCATTTGCGGGTATATCGGGAGCTACGATGTGTTACAAGGTCTCAACATTGTTTTCCATGTAGTTATGTCCTAAACAAACCTCAACAAACAAAAAAAGTACAGTGTTTGAACATCGTGCGGAGAAAGCTATAGGGATAGACCGCCAGGCCCCCCTCTAGAGCAGAATGTCGTAGGTGAATTACCGCCGAAGCGTCGGAATCCTACAAAAACTTGCATGTGGACCTAGGGTACGTGTACAAGTGTGGTGGAAGGCCCATAGATGCAAAACATAGATCCCGGGTGTGACCTTCTTCACACATGAATGCGATAACACTTAGAAAGATTCGTGCACACGTGTAGACAGAATACTCCCGGTTCGGCTTAACCGGAGGCTATGATATGTTACAAAGGTCTCAAACCTAGTTTTCCATGTAGCTATGGAGTAAACAAAACTAAGCCAATGAAAAATTACATTGTTGAAGCCTCGTGCGGAGAAAGCTATAGGGGGTACATTGCCGGGCCCACATTATTCCCCCTCCGGAGCAGGATGTTGCAGGTGAATGACCGCCGTGGAGCGTCGGAATCCCACAAAAACATCCACGTGGACCTAGGTTATGTGTACAAGTGTGGTGGAAGGCCCATAGATGCAAGACATGGATCCCGGGTGTGACCTAGCTTCTTCACACATGAATGCGATAACACTTAGAGACATTCGTGCACGTGTAGACGAAATACTCCCGGTTCGGCTTAACTGGAGGCTACGATGTGTTACAAGGTCCCAAACCTAGTTTTCCATGTAGCTATGGAGTAAACGAACCTAAGCCAATGAAAAAGTACATTGGTGGAGCCTGTTGCGGAGAAAGCTATAGGGGGTACAGCGTCGGGCCCACATTCCCCCTCCGGAGCAGGATGTCGCAGGTGAATGACCGTCGGAGCGCCGAAATAGGCCCAACCTTGGTTTTCCATTACATATGTGCTAAACAAACATAGATAGAGAAAAAGTCCATTGGTCCACCCTCGTACGGAGAAAGCTATAGGGGTAGATCTGCGGGTCCCCCCGATCTAGGGTTTCGCCGGAGGAAGACCGTCGGAGCGTTGGAATCACTGCAGGGGTAGATCAATGAAAAATTGTTTGGCTGAACTTGCCTATACTTGAACCGTGTCTTGAGATCTCTAATGGTGTCCTCGTAGTCTAGATTATAATACTCTTCAAGCTCATTCTCAAGCTCTACCTTGTCCTTGGGAGAAATCTTACCCTTTCTTTTTCTCGCCTACCTCCTCACCATTTGCAAGCTCCTTGTTTTTCTTCTTCTTTTTTCTTTTCACCAGTGGAAGTACACCCTTCTTTACCATCAAGGGCCCAATCTTTAGGTAGCCCAAGCAATTCATCTTCCTTGTCAAAATCAGGTTTACCCAAATCCAAATCGTCTCCACTTCCAAACTCAGGATCAACCTGAGTAAAATCCTGGATCTGTATGTCGAAACTCCCGGTACGGGTCAACCGGTGTGAATAATTTGGTGAAATGTGTCCAACCTTGGTTCTCCATGTACATATGTGCTAAAGAAACATAGATAGAGAAAAAAAGTCCATTGGTCAACCCTCGTACGGAGAAATTTATAGGGGTAGATCTGCGGGTCCCCACGATCTAGGGTTTCGAGGTGAATGACCGTCGGAGCGTCGAAATCACTCGAAAACCTGCATGTGACCCTAACATATGTGTAGAAGTGTGATGTAATGTTGGTATATGGCATATCCAGGTTATGTGTCTCACATTGTTCACAGACATGGGCTAACAATTAGTAAATCCTGGATTTGTATGTCGAAACTCCCGATACGGGTCAACCGGTGTGAATAATGTGGTGAAATGTGGCCAACCTTGGTTCTCCATGTACATATGTGCTAAAAAAACATAGATAGGGAAAAAAGTCCATTGGTCAATCCTCGTATGGAGAAATTTATAGGGGTAGATCTGCGGGTCACCCCGATCTAGGGTTTCGGAGGTGAATGACCGGCGGAGCGCCGGAATCCCACAAAAACGTGCATGTGGACATAGGGTATGTTAACAAGTGTGGTGGAAAACCCATATATGCAAGACATAGATCCCGAGTGTGACCTCTTCATGCGCATTGGAGAAAGCCCCGTATCGTCTACACCCCCTAGATATTCTCCGGATGGGGGTAGCCCGGTGGACATTTGTCTTGGGTTGTGTTTGGTTAGGTCATAGGGTCATTACAAACCATGTTTGAGCCCAAGCTGTCACAAGATCCTACCCCATTCCATGGAAAACGGGGAGTTTCCCCCTAATAATTAAACACCGGAACCTTCGTAGCTAGGAGACACAGGATGTCTGCGAAGGGGTATAGAACTAAGCTTGAAAACAATTAAAAACAATGGTGTAAAAAAGTAAAAAAGATTTTATATGCTTGAAAACATAAAAGAATACAGAAATAAGGAAATAAAAAAATGTAAATAGCCCTAAGCCGACGGCCAGGCCGTCCGCGTATACGAATTAAAAAAATTAAATAGACCTAAGCCGACGGCCAGGCCGTCGACGTAGGTCCTCCTACCCTAGATCGGACGGCCGGCCGCGGGAACCTTATCCGAAACCCCCACTCCCCCCACTTCCCCCGACCCCGACCCCGACCCCGACCCCGCCGTCGTCCCGCATGCTCCCCACGCTCCCCCGACCCCCCCTCCCGCCGACCGGACCCCGCCACCGACCGCCCCTCCCACCCGCCCCTCCCGTAGCCCCCGCCGGACCGCTCGCCCCTCCCGCCCGCCCCTCCCGCCGCCCGCCCTCCTGCCGCCCGCCCCTCAGGCCCCCGCCGCCGGCTCGCCCCCGCCCACCGCCACCGGAGCCGGACACCACCTCCGGCTTGACCCCGACGTCGGCCCGACCCCAAGCCGACCCCTCCGTAGTCGTCGACTTGGAGCCCCCTCCGTCATCTCGAAGCCCCTCCGTTGCCTCGGAACTGCCATCGTCTCGGAGCCCCCTCCGACGCCTTGCACCCCCCGTCATCGATCACGCTTCAAGGGTGAGAATTCGTTCACCCCTCTCGTGTACCTAGGTTTATTTTCGTGTCTAGATCACCAAGTCAATTCGCTTCACCTAGGCGTCATCCCGACTGTAAGCGTTACGCGGATAAATATGCATTAGTGGTCTCGCATATTTTGAACCGTAACGCTTACGGCTTTTATCGGGTAGTCGGCGGATTCGTAGTTGGGTATGGTTCCCGCTGGCTCTTCCTCGATCCGAGACAGGATGTCGACGACGCCTCCTCGTTGTTCTTCGGATGCACATTCTCTCGGCTTTTTGTCAAGACGTGTATCGGGAGAGCAGCGGGGAGCTGCTGCCGAAATTCTGCTCGTAGAGCCAGGGAGAACTTACCCAATCTGGATTCGGCGGCTGGTTAGGACCCACTTTCCTATTACAAATGTAGGTTGATTTTTGCATAAAAATGAAGCATTTTAATCTCCTGTTTGATATGAAATGCTATGTTTGTTGTTTGGCTCTCAATAAAGCAGAAGAGGATGACTGATAATGGATGGATGTATAGTGGCCGTACTAGTGTTGTTGACAGAATAGATGAGTGGGCATGGAAGACCGAAATGGTAGTGCAGGAGATAGCCCATGGTCCAAAGACACTTGATCCCCGTTGCCCTTGTGCCAGTTGTAGGAACCGTCAGCGCGCTAAAAAGGATATTATGAAACAACACCTTTGGGCTTCTGGGTATATCCCGGGCTTCGTCACGACGGTCAACTTTACTCAGAACGAACATGACAGAGGTGACGTGATGCGGCAGCGGATCGATAGCATAGAGTACGATGGCATGCGAAACTTGCTGGAGGATTTCCGTCATGCCATGTCGGAGTCTCCACCTTCTGCTGAACCAGAGGGACCGCCGGAACCGGAGCAACCGCCTAAACCATAGGATCCCGAGCTATCCGCTAAGGCGTTCTATGATATGATGGAATCAGCTAAGAGGCCTCTGTACCCGGGTGCAAATGTTTCTCAGCTCGATACCATCTCGCAAGCACTAGCCAAAAAGCTCCAGTTCAACATGACCCGTTCATGCTTTGAAGCCAATCTGGTAAAACATGGTAACACGTTGCCCGAAGGGCATTGTATGCCTAAAACCTTGTACGAATGCAAGAAAATCATGCGATCGCTCAGCATGGACTACACAAAGATAGATTGTTGTCCAAAAGGTTGCCTTTTGGTTTGGAAACAGTTTGCGGATGACAAGTATTGTAGCTTGTGTGGGGCCTCTAGGTATCTTGACAAGTACACGTAACTAATGCACGATTCGTACTAAACTTGTAGGGAGCTAACCCCATAGTGATGATGTCGGATGAGTTGAGATGTGTCTCCCAGGGTTTAACAGTAAAGTCAACATGTATGAGAAGTATGATGTGAATGGGTGTCGCTTCCATACAGAGGGCCACCAAAATAGTCGTCCGAGTGAAAAAAACTATAAATACCGGGGTCTTCACCAAAGGACAAGATGACTTTGATTACTACGGAAGGTTGCAGAACATATACGAGCTGACATTCAACAATGGGCCCGTAGAACTCAAGCTCGTTGTGTTCATATGCCACTGGTTCGATCCACGCGATGGACACAGAAATACCCCTTCCATTGGGTTAGTTGAAGTTAGGCCTTCAACCACCTATAGCGGATCCGATGTCTTTGTTGTGGCTCACCAAGCTAAGCAAGGTTATTACTTGCCCTACACATGCCAAAAAGAATACCTCCAGGGCTGGGGAGTGGTGTACCAGGTATCGCCACATGGTAAGCTACCCATGCCCTCCGAGGATGATTACAACAACATTAACCCTCAAACATACGAGGGAATTTTCTATCAAGAGCAAGAGAACTTTGGGGACTTCGGCTTAGAAGGTCTTGAGGACCTCGAGAACGATGCACACACCCGTGGTGAGATAGTCACGGATCTAAGTGACATAAAGATGCTCACCAAGGCACATGACAATGATGAGCCTCCACCGTGCGAGGATCCTGACGCTTTATACGCACGTGATAGTGATACTGATGATGGTGATGAGAATGAGCCTGAGAGTGATGATGATGAGTATTAGTATTTATGGTGAAGAACAGATGATGGTGAGGGTCTTTTATGTCTTTATTATGGCTTACTTGCCCAATCACTTGATGGTTGCTAACTACTGCTCAAACATGTAGGGAATGGGAGGCTCCGGGACTGGACGTGTAGAATGATATTACTATGTATCTCGATACTATATGTATGTTATTTTGGATCATGATGATGATGCTTGTATGCGGATGTGCTATAATGAATTGATGATGATGTTATTTTGTATCTTGTCGATGTGCACGTGCTATTTAAATTGCCTGTTCCATGACAATGATGAGCCTTCACCATGCGAGGATCCCGAGGCTTAGAGTGATGATGAGTATTAGTATTTATTTTTCATCTTAATTGCAGTGCGTCTTTATGCTTAATTGTTTTCTTTTTCGCAATGCAGGTGGTTGGCCAATATGAGCAGTGGCAAGGCATCACCGCAATCCTTGCTTCAGGGGATAAAGAAGACGAAGAGTGGAAGAGCAACAACCTCAAGGTACGCAGCCGAGGAGGTAGGAGGAGGAGATGTAGGATGAGGAGGAGGAGTTGGGGGAGGATGTCTCCCGAGGTCACGACGAGGAGGTACATTGCATCTTCATTATGTCTTCATTATGCTTGGTATTTATTTTCAACATGCTTCTTAATTGTTTACCTTTTCGCATTGTAGGAGGTCGAGGACGAGGGCGAGCTACCCTCCTTTTGAGTGACATACCTCTGCTTCCGGCGACGTGGCTTCACAGACCGCGTTCTCAGAGTCTCGAGAGGAGGAGATGGACTCTCGAGACTTGGACGTGGACTCTCGGGACGAGGAGGAGGGGTCTCGAGCCTCGGAGATGATGACGTCGGGGCCATCGAGGGCGTCGACGAATAAGGTAAAGGTTCGTGGGGAAACAGAAGTCCCTAAGGAGGAACCTGCCCCGGAGGCTCGGGTACTCATTGAACCAAGCAAATCTGAGTAAGTGGCTATAGTAACTTTGAACATGTAGTTTCATTTTGTTGATAACAACTTGGCATGTAGTAATGTTTGATTCTTGTGCAGCAATTGGATGCATCCTCCGGGGACTCGAGTCCCTAGCTGCATGCTTGGAGCTATCATCAGGAAGTTTTGGTCGGGCTTCTACAACGCCGAAAATGGCGAGAGGAATCTAGCCACGACTTGGAGACACTACGAGCTCGCAGATTGTCCCCCCTATGGGAAAGCTTCTGACGCCGTGATCAACAAGTTTTGGGTAAGGTAAACTCATGACTCTCACACTTTTTTTGTTCATATTTCATGACCCCGCCATGCTAACTCATGAATCTCACACTTTTTTTATGCATGATTGAAGAGATTCTATAGGGTGGTTCTGGAGCAGCAGGAGGCGGCGGACAAGACTTTGCGGAATCATTGTAATAGGTTGACTAATCAGCAGTTCTATAACCAGGGTCATACCACGAGGAGTCAATACAGCACGGCGATATCGGGCAAACCGTCGCCGAAGTATGAGAATGTCAAATCACCAACGATGATGAGCGCGGCAGAGTACGACGAGGTAAGTAAATTGTTGATGAGATTCTATGTTGATGCTAATTTGCAATTGCATCATCTATTCTTCACATGAGTATTGATTTTTCAGGTTAGGCCCGATTGGGCCTATGGCAAGGAGGATGCATGGAGGGCGTTGACTGCGAGGTGGCGCGGGGAAGACGAGGAGTGGAACGCCTTGAGCGAGCGGAACAAGGCAAACCGTGGCAGCGGGAGGGCACATCGGGCGGGAAACCTCAGTAGTGAGCACTACAAGGCCAGGCTGGTATACACATACATGGAACAACCTTCATTTATTTCCCCTCATGCATGTTCCTACTTGGTACTCATAACATATCTTTGGCGGTGCAGGAGGAGAAACTAGGGAGGCATGTCAGCGATTATGAGTCATGGGACACGATGAGGACGAAGGCGCCCGATCTCTCCCAACCTTAGCCTCAGCTTCCCGAGTACTTCGGCACTGCCCAGGAGGACGGTGCTAAGTACCTCGAGACGCTGGTCTCTCTTAATCCGGAGGTGGACGACCCTAGAAGTGCGGATCCCGACGAGAGAGCGTTGGTCGTGTCTGGGGGAGGCCTTCAGCACAGCCGTCTGCGCGTTATGGATAAGATTGTTGGAAATATGCCCTAGAGGCAATAATAAAATGGTTATTATTGTATTTCCTTGTTCATGATAATTGTCTATTGTTCATGCTATAATTGTGTTAACCGGAAACCATAATACATGTGTGAGTACATAGACCACAACATGTCCCAAGTAAGCCTCTAGTTGACTAGCTCGTTGATCAATAGATGGTCACGGTTTCATGATCATGGACATTTGATGTCGTTGATAACAGGATCACATCATTAAGAGAATGATGTGATGGACAAGACCCAATCCTAAGCATAGCACAAAATCGTGTAGTTCGTTTGCTAAAGCTTTTCAATGTCAAGTATCGTTTCCTTAGACCATGAGATTGTGTGAATCCCGGATACCGTAGGAATGCTTTGGGTGTGCCAAACGTCACAACGTAACTGGGTGGCTATAAAGGTACACTACGGGTATCTCTGAAAGTATCTGTTGGGTTGGCACGAATCGAGACTGGGATTTGTCACTCCGTGTGACGGAGAGGTATCTCTGGGCCCACTCGGTAAGACATCATCATAATGAGCTCAATGTGACTAAGGAGTTAGCCACGGGATGATGTGTTGCCGAACGAGTAAAGAGACTTGCCAGTAACGAGATTGAACAAGGTATGGGGATACCCACGATCGAATCTCGGGCAAGTATCATACCGATAGACAAAGGGAATTGAATACGGGATTGATTGAATCCCCGACATCGTGGTTCATCCGATGAGATCATCGTGGAGTACGTGGGAGCCAACATGGGTATCCAGATCCCACTGTTGGTTATTGACCAGAGAGGTGTCTCGATCATGTATACGTGTCTCCCGAACCCGTAGGGTCTACACACTTAAGGTTCGATGACGCTAGGGTTATAGGGAAATGGTATACGTGATTACCGAAGGTTCTTCGGAGTCCCGGATGAGATCCCGGACGTCACGAGGATCTCCGGAATGGTCCGGAGGTTAAGATTGATATATAGGAAGTCCAGTTTTGGTCACCGGAAAGTTTTTGGGCTCATCGGTAGTGTACCGGGAGTGCCGGGAGGGTGCCGGAGGACCCCCGGGAGGGGTGTGACGACCAAAGGACCACATGGGCTGTTAGATAAAGTGTGACAGCCCTTATTGGGCTGGGCAAGACTTTTGCTAAAGGCCCATGTGGCTAGGGATAAGAGATAGGGCCAAAAAGGATTTAAAAGGAGGAGATCCACCTCCCCTGTGGGAGGTGGACTCTCCCTTTAATTCGGCCGACCCTCTCCTCTTTGGAGTAGAGGCCAAGCCAGCCCTCCACGTCCCTCCTCCTATATATACTTGAGGTTTTGGATGTTTTGAGACAAGATTTGATCTCTCTCTCACGGCGAAGCCCTACCTCTCTTCTTCCTCCTCCGCAGCGCTTAGGCGAAGCCCTGCCGGAATACCTTGCTACTCCACCACCACCACGCCGTCGTGCTGCTGTTGGATCCCTTCCCCAACCTCTCCTTCCTCCTTGCTGGATCAAGGTGTTGGAGACGTCGCCGGGCTGCACGTGTGTTGAACGTGGAGGTGCAGTCCGTTTGGCACTTGATCGGATCTACCGCGATCTGAATCGCTACGAGTACGACTCCACCAACCGCGTTCTTGTAACGCTTCCGCTTAGCGATATTCAAAGGTATGAAGATGCAATATCTCCCCTCTCGTTGTTGGTTTCTCCATAGATAGATCTTGGTGAACGTAGGAAAAATTTTGATTAACTACTACGTCTCCCAACAGTGGCATCATGAGCTAGGTCTATGCGTAGATTCTATGCACGAGTAGAATACAAAGCAGTTGTGGGCGTCGATTTTGTTAATATGCTTGCCGTTACTAGTCTTATCTTGATTCGACGGTATTGTGGGATGAAGTGGCCCGGACCAACCTTACACGTACGCTTACGTGAGACCGGTTCCACTGCCTGACATGCACTAGTTGCATAAGGTGGCTAGCGGGTGTCTGTCTCTCTCACCTTAGTCGGATTGGATTCGATGAAAGGGGTCCTTATGAAGGGTAAATAGCAATTGGCATATCACGTTGTGGTTTTGACATAGGTAAGAAACGTTCTTTCTAGAAACCTATAGCAACCACGTAAAAACTTGCAACTACAAATTAGAGGACGTCTAACTTGTTTTTGCAGCATGTGCCTTGTGATGTGATATGGCCAAAAGGATGTGATGTGATGCATTGTGATGTATGAGATTGATCATGTTCTTGTAATAGGGTTCACGACTTGCATGTCGATGACTATGACAACCGGCAGGAGCCATAGGAGTTGTCTTATATTATTGTATGACCTGCGTGTCAATCATAAACGCCATGTAATTACTTTACTTTATTGATAAACGTTAGCTGTAGTAGTAGAAGTAATAGTTGGCGAGACAACTTCATGAAGACACAATGATGGAGATCATGATGATGGAGATCATGGTGTCGTGCCGGTGACAGTGATGATCATGGTGCCCCGAAGATGGAGATCAAAGGAGCAAGATGATATTGGCCATATCATGTCACTATATTGATTGCATGTGATGTTTATCATGTTTACATCTTATTTGCATAGAACGATGGTAGTAAATAAGATGATCTCTCAATAAAATTTCAAGAAAGGTGTTCACCCTAACTGTGCACCGTTGCTAAGGATCGTCGTTCCGAAGCACCACGTGATGATCGGGTGTGATAGGTTCTAACGTTCGCATACAACGGGTGTAAGCCAGATTTACACATGCGAAACACTTAGGTTGACTTGACGAGCCTAGCATGTACAGGCATGGCCTCGGAACACGGAAGACCGAAAGGTCGAACATGAGTCGTATAGAAGATACGATCAACATAGAGATGTTCACCATGGATGACTAGTCCGTCTCACATGATGATCGGACACGGGCTAGTTGACATGGATCATGTATCACTTGGAAGACTAGAGAGATGTCTATCTAAGTGGGAGTTCATTAATAATTTGATTAAATGAACTTAATTATCATGAACTTAGTCTAAAAATGTCCTTGCAAATTATGTCGTAGACAGCTCGCGCTGTAGCTCCCCAGTTTTATTGATACAATCCTAGAGAAAAGTAAGTTGAAAGTTGATGGTAGCAATAATGCAGACTGGTTCCGTGATCTGAGGATTGTCCCCATTGCTGCACAGAAATTTTATGTTTTTGATGTACCGCTAACTGCACCACTCCCTCAAGCGTTGTCTGTAGATGTTGTGAATATATGACACTTTTTGATGACTACGTGATAGTTCAGTGCGTCATGCATTACGGCTTAGAATTGAGGCTCCAAAACATTTTGAACGTCACGGAACATATGAGATGTTCTAGGAGCTGAGATTGTGATCTCAGGCTCGTGCCTATGTTGAGAGGTATGAGACCTCCAACAAGATTCTTTGCCTGCAAGATAAAGGAGAATAGCTCAATCGGTGAGCGTGTGCTCAGATTGTCTGGGTGCTACAATCACTTGAATCAAGTGGGAGTTAATCTTCCAGATGAGATAGTGATTAATGTAGTTCTCCAAGTGACTGCCACCAAGCTACTAGAGCTTCGTGATGAACTATAACATGCCAGGGATGGATAAGATGATCCCTGAGTTGTTCGTGATGTTTGACACCACGAAGGTAGAAATCAAGAAGGAGCATCAAGTGTTGATGGTTAAGTGAAAACTACTAGTTTCAAAAGGGGCAAGGGGAAGAAGGGAAAAACTTCAGGAATGGCTAGCCAGTTGTTGCTCTAGTGAAGAAACCCAAAGTTGAGCCCGAACCCGAGACTAAGTGCTTCTGTTATGAGGAGAATGTTCGCTGAAGCGGAAAAACCCTAGATGCTTGGTAGATAAGAAGGCTGGTAATGTCGATGGAAGTATATTTGATATACATGTTAGTGATGTGTACCTTGCTGGTACTCCTAGTAGCACCTGGGTATTGGATACCGGTTCGGTTGCTAAGTGTTAGCAACTCGAAATAAAAGCTACGGAATAAACGGAGACTAGCTAGGTGAAAGGTGACGATGTGTGTTGGAAGTGTTTCCAAGATTGATGTGATCACCATCGCACGCTCTCTCTACCTTCGGGATTTGTGATAAACCTAAATAAATGTTATTTGGTGTTTGCGTTGAGCATGAACGTGATTAGATCATGATTAATGCAACACGGTTATTCATATAAGTTAGAGAATAATGGTTATTGTGTTTACATGGATAATGCCTTCAATGGTCATGCACCCACTCGAAATGGTTTATTGAATCATGATCGTAGTAGTACACATGTTCATAACATTGGTACCAAAAGATATAAAGTTAATAATGATAGTACCACATACTTGTGGCACTGCCGCTAAATGTCATATTGGTATAAATCGCATGAAAGAAACTCCATGCTGGTGGATTTTTGACTCACTCGATTTTGAATCGGTTGAGACATGCGAGCCATGCCTTTTTGGTAAGATGACTCAGACCCCGTCTTCCGGTATGATGGAGTGGACTAGTGGCTTATTGGAATTAATACATGTTGATGTATGTGGTCCAATGAGTGTTAAAACACACAGTGGATATCGTTATTTTTCTTTACCTTCACTGATGATTTGAGTGAATATGGGGATATTTACTTAATTAAACACGAGTCTGAAATGTTTGAAAGGTTCAAGGAGTTTCACAGTGAAGATAAAGATCATCGTGACAAGAAGATGAAATGTCTACGATATGATCGTGGAGGTCAATATCTAAGTTATGAGTTTGGTATGCAATTTTAGACAATGTGGAAATTGTTTCACAGCTCACGCCTCCTGGAACACCATAGTGTGATGGTGTGTTCGAACGTCGTAGTCGTGCTCTATTGGATATAGTGAGTACTATGATGTCTCTTATCGTTTTGCCACTATCGTTATGGGGTTATGCATTAAAGACAAATCCATTCACTTTAATAGGGCACAATCTAAGTCTGTTGAGATGACACCGTGAGAATTATGGTTTGACAAAAGCCTAAGCTGTCATTTCTTAATGTTTGGGGCTGCGACGCTTATGTGAAAATGGGTTTTTCACCTAGCGAGCTCGAAGCCAAAGCAGACAAATGCATCTTCTTAGAATACCCTAATGAGACATTGGGTATACCTTCTATCTCAGATCCAAGCGCAAAAGGTGTTTGTTTCTAAGAACGGGTCCTTTCTTGAGAAAGAGTTTCTCTTGAAAGAATTGAGTGGAAGGAAGATAGAACTTGATAAGGTTGTTGAACCTTTGTTTCAACCAGAGAATAGCGCAACACAGAAAGATGTTTCTGTAGAGCCTACGTCAGTTGAAAAGGAAGTTAATGATGATGATCATGAAGCTTCGGATCAAGTCACTATCGAACCTCGTAGGTCGACAAGGACGCGTACTGCTCCTGAGTAGTACGACAACCCTGTCTTGGAAATCATGTTGTTGGACAACGATGAACCTACGAACTATGGAGAAGCGATGGTGGGCCAAGATTCCAACAAATGGCTGGGAGCCATGAAATCCGAGAAAGGATCCATGTATGGACTTTGGTAGACTTGCCTATTGAATGGCAGGTCGTTGAGTACAAATGGACCTTTGAGATGAACATAGACTCTAATGGTGAAATGTCACTATTTATAAAGCTCGACTTGTCGCAAAAAGGGTTTCCGCCAAGTTCAAGGAGTTGACTGCGATGAGATTGTCTCATCTGTAGCGATGCTAAAAGTCTATTAAAATTATGATAGCAGTTGCTGCATTTTTCGGTTATGAAATCTGGCAGATGGATGACAAAACAAGGTTTTCGTAATGGTTTCTGTGAGGAAGAGTTGTATGTGATACAACCAGAAGGTTTTGTCAATCCTAAGGATGCTAATAATATGCAAACTCCAGCGATCCTTCTATGGACTGGAGCAAGCATCTCGTAGTTGGAATATATGCTTTGATGAGGTGATCAAAGTGTTTAAGTTTATACAAAGTTTATGAGAAACTTGTATTTGTAAGAAAGTGAGTGGGAGTACTATAGAATTTCTTATAAGAATATGTAGTTGACATATTATTGATAGGAAATGATGTAGAATTTCTGGAAGAGCATGAAGGGTTGTTTGAAAAGAATTTTTTCAAAGGAAGACCCAGATAAAGCTACTATTTTATTGAGCATCAAGATCTATAGGGATAGATCAATTCGCTTGATAAGTTTTTTCGACGAAGACATACCTTCACAAGTTTTTGAAGGAGTTCAAAATAGATGGGTCGAAGAAGGAGTTCTTGACTGTATTGTAAGGTGTGAAATTGAGTAAGACTCAATACCCGACCACGGCAGAAGATAAAGAAAAGATGAGTGTCATCTCCTATGCTTTAGCCATAGGCTCTATATAGTATGCCATGATGTGTACCGCACCTGTGTGTGCCTTGCCATGAGTCTGTCAAGGGGTACAAGAGTAATCCAAGAGTGGATCACTGGACAACGGTCAAAGTTATCCTTAGTAACTTGAGAACTAAGGAAATATTTCTCGATTATGGAGGTGATAAAGAGTTCATCGTTAAGTGTTACGATGATGCAAGCTTTAAAACCAATCTGGATGACTCTTAGTAGAAATCCGGCTACGTATAGTGGAGCAGCCATTTGGAATAGCTCCAAGTGCAGCATGGGAGCAGTATCTACAAATATGACATGGAAAGTTTGCAAGGTACACACGGATCTGAATGTCACAGACCCGTTGACTAGAAACCTCTTTCACGAGTAGAAAGTGAACAAACCCCGGAACTTATTGGGTGTTAATCACATGATGATATGATCACATGGTGATGTAAGTGTTAATCACATGGTGATGTGAACTAGATTATTGACTCTAGTGCAAGTGGGAGACTGTTGGAAATATGCCCTAGAGGCAATAATAAAATGGTTATTATTGTATTTCCTTGTTCATGATAATTGTCTATTGTTCATGCTATAATTGTGTTAACCGGAAACCATAAAACATGTGTGAATACATAGACCACAACATGTCCCTAGTAAGCCTCTAGTTGACTAGCTCGTTGATCAATAGATGGTCACGGTTTCATGATCATGGACATTTGATGTCGTTGATAACGGGATCACATCATTAGGAGAATGATGTGATGGACAAGACCCAATCCTAAGCATAGCACAAGATCGTGTAGTTCGTTTGCTAAAGCTTTTCAATGTCAAGTATCGTTTCCTTAGACCATGAGATTGTGTGACTCCCGGATACCGTAGGAATGCTTTGGGTGTGCCAAACGTCACAACGTAACTGGGTGGCTATAAAGGTACACTACGGGTATCTCCGAAAGTATCTGTTGGGTTGGCACGAATCGAGACTGGGATTTGTCACTCCGTGTGACGGAGAGGTATCTCTAGGCCCACTCAGTAAGACATCATCATAATGAGCTCAATGTGACTAAGGAGTTAGCCACGGGATGATGTGTTGCCGAACGAGTAAAGAGACTTGCCAGTAACGAGATTGAACAAGGTATGGGGATACCGATGATCGAATCTCGGGCAAGTATCATACCGATAGACAAAGGGAATTGAATACGGGATTGATTGAATCCCCGACATCGTGGTTCATCCGATGAGATCATCGTGGAGTACGTGGGAGCCAACATGGGTATGCAGATCCCGCTGTTGGTTATTGACCAGAGAGGTGTCTCGGTCATGTCTACGTGTCTCCCGAACCCGTAGGGTCTACACACTTAAGGTTCGATGACGCTAGGGTTATAGGGAAATGGTATACGTGATTACCGAAGGTTGTTCGAAGTCTCGGAAGAGATCCCAGACGTCACGAGGAGCTCCGGAATGGTCCGGAGGTAAAGATTGATATATAGGAAGTCCAGTTTTGGTCACCGGAAAGTTTTTGGGCTCATCGGTAGTGTACCGGGAGTGCCGGGAGGGTGCCGGAGGACCCCCGGGAGGGGTGTGACGACCAAAGGACCACATGGGCTGTTAGATAAAGTGTGCCAGCCCTTATTGAGCTGGGAAAGACTTTTGCTAAAGGCCCATGCGGTTAGGGATAAGAGATAGGGCCAAAAAGGATTTAAAAGGAGGAGATCCACCTCCCTTGTGTCTCCCTTTAATTCGGCCGACCCTCTCCTCTTTGGAGTAGAGGCCAAGCCAGCCCTCCACGTCCCTCCTCCTATATATACTTGAGGTTTTGGATGTTTTGAGACAAGATTTGATCTCTCTCTCTCACGGCGAAGCCCTACCTCTCTTCTTCCTCCTCCGCAGCGCTTAGGCGAAGCCCTGCCGGAATACCTTGCTACTCCACCACCACCACGCCGTCGTGCTGCTGTTGGAGCCCTTCCCCAACCTCTCCTTCCTCCTTGCTGGATCAAGGTGTTGGAGACGTCACCGGGCTGCACGTGTGTTGAACGCGGAGGTGCCGTACGTTCGGCACTTGATCGGATCTACCGCGATCTGAATCGCTACGAGTAAGACTCCACCAACCGCGTTCTTGTAACGCTTCCGCTTAGCGATCTTCAAAGGTATGAATATGCAATCTCTCCCCTCTCGTTGCTGGTTTCTCCATAGATAGATCTTGGTGAACGTAGGAAATTTTTTGATTAACTACTACGTCTCCCAACAAAAATGACCCCGCGCACTCCCACTTTGAGCCTCACGCGGATCAAGGCTACCCTCAGCGCCGACGACCCCGTACCGCCTCCTCGACGACAACCTTCCCAGCCTAGCTACGATGTAAGTTTCTCTCATTTCCATCCTTTCTCTGCCAATACTACTTCCTCAGTGGCTTAGTTGATGATATGGTTCAATTTTTGTAATTATAGGCTGCTTTCGAGGCGGCCTACAAGGCCCACAACGACGCCTATTTGGTGGAGCTTGCGCAGTGGAGACAGAGAGCAGAAGTACACGAGGCGTGGAAAGAGGCAAAAGAAGATGTAAGTTCCAACCTTTCTTTTTGCAAAAGATGGCAAGTCTCACTTTTCATACTTTTGTGCAATGCCTGACATGTTAACTATCTTGTAGGCTCAAGAGAGGGCTCGGCTTACGGGAGTGCCGGTCGATATACCGCCACGGCCTCCTCGAGCCGGGCTTAAGCCAGAGTTTGCATCGAAGGAAGAGTTCTCCCAGAACTTCTACTACACCGGCTTAACCCCGGTAATTTACTTGCCCAATCACTTGTTATCGCTTTCATGTGCCTTGGCGGTTGCTAACTATTTCTCAAATGTGTAGGGAACGGGAGCCTCCGGGACTGGACCCTTTGGCCGTGCTGCTGCCTCGCCGACGTTCACACCGGTGCACCCCGGCCATGGTGGAGGTGGTGCATCGCGCGAGAGCACACCGGCTCCAGGTGGCGCGGGATCACCTACTTCCGGTGTTGGTTCGACGACGCCTCCACGCGGTGACCTTCATGCTACCCCGGACGTGTAAATGTCTTTTTCTATCGATACAATGTTTCTTCTGATACGATGTTTGGATAAATGCTCGTTGTCGATGTGCATGTAATGCTCTGTAATGATCTGGGATATAATGTATATTGTTGGAATTTTATATATGCAGGGAAAGAGGCAAAACAGAGGCAAAAAGGTACTATGCCAGTACCTACGTCGACGGCCAGGCCGTCGGCATAGGCCTTATCCTGTGCCAAATGGGACTGCCAACGCCGATGGCCAGGCCGTCGGCGTAGGCCCGATCCCAGGCGCGCTCAAGATCTGCCGCGTGGCCTCACTGGCGACAAGCTAGGCCGACGGCCAGGCCGTCGGCGTAGATGGCAACCAGGCCTAAGGGTCGTTAGCCCCTGCGTGGGGCCCACTGTGCTTACGCCGACGGCCGCTACGCCGACGGCCAGGCCGAGCTGTCGCCGTATGGCTATACGCTGATGGCTTGCACTACGCCGACGGCCAGGGTGACTAGCCCGAGGATACCTTTCGCCGACGGCTATACACCACCGGCAACCGTTGGTGTATGCCTGCCGTCCCATAGTGTCTAGTTCTATTTTTGCCGGTTCTGGCCATTTGTTTCTCTCTATTTCGGTTTAGACTTGTTATTCCTTTGCAACTTGGCAGAGATGGACAACTATTTGTTTTGATCTTGTTTAATAAAAAGGTTATATGCATCGTGCTGATGCAGAGGCCGGAGGTAATGCTCATTTTCTAAAGAAAAAACTCAGCATATAGGAGTAAGCATAAACCTTTTTCCTACAACTGGTTTAGTTACTCACACATGCCGAATCTTAGGCAGTAACAACACCCGGTGTATTGCTAGTGTTGTTTATGTCTTCGTATATGTCATTATGCCACTGCATTTGCTGAGTTCGGGAGCGCTTGAGCCTGACTCTAGTAGTTTTGTACATTTCATGATAGCTGATTGCCATGTCCATAGTTAAGTTTTAGAATTTCAGTGGTATGTAACATAGTTTCATGACTTCCACTGGTATGTTGGTATGTTCATCTTACGGACCATAGTTTCAGATTTACCATTTTCTATGTTCATAGTGTCACTTCCAGTGGTAGTTAGTATAGGCATATTGCTAGTGTTGTTTTTATCTTCATAGCTTTGTATATTTCCTTGCATTTGCTGAGTTTGGTTGCACTTGAGTTTTAGAGCATGTGATCCAAATACGCACGTACAAACTTAGCACCAAGCTTGCTTGATCAAATCCGCTAGGATGTGTTGTAGATAGTCAACTAACGATCATCCGATTGATTCTAGAGACAAACAACACACGCATGTGGGAAATTAGTTGGATCGCCACATGCGTATCCCTCATGTTGTTTAGGCTTTAATGAATTCATTCACGGGTACGTTGATTACAACGGACAGCAAGCCCTCCAGCCCATCACTCAATTTGGAGCCATGGCTCATATAATGAAACTAATGAGACGGACATGGTTCGACACGTCGACCTAGCCCGTGACCGCTTCGTCTCTGTTTCTTCTTACTCCTAACAGCAAACAGACGCAACCGCATCCACAGATGAACTCGACATGGCCGGCGATTGTGTACCAATAAAAATTTACAGATATGTGAAAATACAGAGCCACTTTGTTTTGTATATGTAAGCTGAAGAAACAAATACAACGACGCTACACGTTATTTGTATATATGTTGAAGAAACAATTACAAAGACATTTTATTCCTATATATAAGCCGGTGAAAAGTTACAAATGCACTTTATCGCTGAAGAAACAAATACAACGTCACTTTATTTGTATGTAAGTTGAAGAAACAAATACAAAGACACTTTATTTGTACGCATGCTAAAGAAACATATACAAAGACACTTTATCTGTACATATTCTGAAGAAACAAATACAAAGGCCCTTTATTTGTACATATGCTGAAGAAACAAATACAAAAGGCACTTTATTTGTATATAACGTGAAGAAACAGGTACAAAGGCACTTTATTTGTACATAAGCTGAAAAAACAAATACAAAAGCACTTTATTTTTATATACCCTTAAGAAACAAGTAAAGGCATTTTTTTTGTATATACGCTGAAGAAAAAAGTACAAAGACACTTTATTTGCATGTACGCTAAAGAAACAAGTACAAACGACACTTTAATTATTTGTATATAAGCTGAAGAAACAAATACAAAGGCACTTTATTTGTATATACTTAGAAGAACTTTATTTGTATAAAAGCTGAAGATACAAATACAAAGGCTTTTTGTTTATATGTACGCTAATAAACAAATACAAAGACACTTTATTTGTATATATGCTGAAGAAACATACAAAGACACTTAATCTGTATATAAGCCGAAGAAACCAATAGAAAGACACTTTGGGGCTGTTTGGTTCCCAGCTTAAGGTTGTCATGTCTAACTTTAGTCATGCCACAACATCTTAGGCACGTGTTTGATTCATTGCCACACTTATGGCTTGCCGCACTTTTCTAGTTATATGGTGGCCATTTTGTTAGGCACACTTTTTGTGGCAGCCATACTTTGCCTAAGGTTAGTTGTGGCAAAGTTAGTCATGAACCAAACAGGCCCTTTATTTGTATGTATGCTGAAGAAACAAATAAAAGGCACTTTATCTGTATATAAGCTGAAGACATAATTACAAATGCATTTTATTTGTATGCTAAAGAAACAAATGCAAAGGCACTTTTTGTTTGTATATAAGCGGAAGAAACTAATACGAGTAGTGTATGCGAGATA